>CM060910.1:74387500-76787500 GCA_030737875.1 Allium sativum
CCAGAATTATATATATATATATATTAAAACACTTGAAAAATACTCAAATTTTGAACTACATATGTCGACATATATATGTTGGCATGTCGACATATAACCGTCATATTTTCAATTTTGAAAGGAAGTGTCTTTTTTACTATTTGTAACATTCCGGAAGCATTGCAACCTTTCAAATCTTATAAATAGGGGATGATTTTGAATTTTTTTAACTATTATTCTTTCCATCTTCATCCCTTTTCATTAATCGATTATTATTTCATATTTTTATGATTTCTACACTTATATTCTGCTGATTTCAATTCTATTTATATAAAACTTCTTCTCTTCTCACTCTCTACTCATTACTCTCTGAATCAAAGTGCAATTGAAGAGTTATAGGGATTTTGTAATCATTTGGGATTGTTTTGGGATAGTCTTGGAAACAGTGTGTTCCTTGTAGCCGTGAAATCAAGGAAGGAAACGATGTTTACCTTACAGCCTGGGAAATCAGGGGTGCTAGAAATGATGGTAACCTTGTAGCCGTGAAATCAAGGGTGTTTTACTTGGATATTGATATAGTAATAAAATTATACGTAATCCAGCGTTGTGTGGGACTGGACGTAGGAGTAATCCGAACAAGTATAAAATCCGGTGTGTTCTTTCCTTTTTCTGCATTTTACTTTTTGTTTATTTCTGTGTTTGTGTTTGTTTTTATGTCTGTGATTATCTTTATGGTGTGATATTCATATAGTAAATCATTTAAGTTTTAGATTATCTTAAATTCCTTATAAACATTATTCACCCCCCTCTAGTGTTAGTTTTTTCTTAATGATCCATTCCGCATTCCTTAACAATTGGTATTAGATCAAGGATTTTCTAAAAATTCATAATTTGATTTTTGAAAACATTAAATGCCAATCCGCACTAGTAATAATAGTTCTTTTGTAGAGGGTCCGTCAACTGTTAGACCACCACTATTTAATGGTAGCAATTATTCATATTGGTCATATAGAACGAAAATATATTTACAATCAATAGGATTAGACATATGGAATATCACACAGACTGAGTATGTGGAACCCCCAACAAATTTTGCACAATGGACTAATGAACAAAAGGCCGTTTCACAAAGAAATTCAAAAGCCATGAATATTTTGTTTTGTTCATTAGATAGGAATGAATTTAATAGAGTGTTAGTTTGTAAATATGCTTATGAAATTTGGATAACTTTACAAGTTACTCATGAAGGAACTAGTAAAGTTAAACAAACAAAGATATCAATGCTAGTTAATTAGTTGAAGTTATTCAAAATGAACGAGAATGAATCTATCTCCGATATGTATTGTAGATTTAAAGAGATAGCGCATTCATTAACAACACTTGGAAAAACTTATTCTGAAGAAGAGAAAGTCAGAAAAATATTGAGTTCATTGACTTCAGAATGGGATCAGAAAATATTAGCAATTAAAGAAGCCCATAATGTCAGTGAAACGAGGATTGAGGAGTTAATCAGAAATTTGATGTCTTTTGAAGTCCAATTACAGAAAAGAAAGGAAAACAGGCAAATTGAAATTAAATCCATAACATTTAAAGCAACAACAAATGATTCTGACTCGAGCAGTGAAGACATGAAGAAATAGCCTTAATGACATGACATTTCGGAAAATTTCTCAGATACAGAAAGAGAAATAATTTTCAACGTAATAACCAAGGAAGTTCAGGATGAAATGATGGTCGATGTTGTAACTGCAATAAACCAAGCCATATGAAAAGAGTGTGTCCATATCCAGACAAATCAATTAAGAAACGGACAATAGGATTTCATCAAAGAAAAGAAGAGGGCATATGCAGCAACATTAGACGATTCAGATTCATCATCAAGTGATGAAGACCCAGAAACCGGAAACTCAAACATGTGCTTCACAGCAATTCAGAATTCAGAAAATACCGAAGAAAAGGAACTAAAAACCGGATATGCCTTAATTAATTTTTTGTTTTTTTTGGTTGAATGGATGCTTTGATTGCTTTCTTTGGTTAGATTTTTGAATTTAAACTTTAAAATTCAAAACTTAAAAATTTAAAATTCAAATTTGAATTTTGAAATTCAAAAGTAATAAAGTAATAATTAATAAAATAATAAAATAATTTTGGATGTTTGCTAGGATTCGTATTATTTCAATATTTAATTGAACCTGAAAAATAAATCGATAATTTAAACTAAAAGTCACAAAGACCATATGTCCTTTGAAATAAAGCATATATGTCGAGATACATATGTCTACATGTCGACATATCATCCTGTAACTTGAAATTCAAATTTTGAATTTCAAAGGTTTAAACTTTCAAACTTCCTTCCAACTTTTCACTAACTCCCAAGGCCTAAAAAACTATCACTGATTTCTAAAAGGCTGTGCCTATTCAATTCATATCCATTCAATTTCAATTTATACAACTATTCTCTCTATCTTTCATTCACAATCCAAACTATATTCTTTATAATTATACTCTTCGAAAAAAACATTTCAATGGCTTCCTCAAGTTAATCTCAAAAATTGAAATTAACCAAAACCATCAAAGGTTATCTCCACAATGATAGAGAAGCAATCAAAACCTATGTTGACTATTTAGTAAATGCAAAAGTCAAGCTTTCACCGTTTTTGGAGACATTCAATCCTATGATCTTATCTCTCTCTTTAATTACAATGGAGTATTAAGCTTAATTGACTCTCGGGATAACGATGAAGTGTGTTACCCGAAGCATGTCAAGATGTTCTTTGCGAATCTTAATCGCGGATTTTTTAAAGGCAATGAAGATCAAATTTGGAGTAGCGTCAAAGGCACTCAAATTGTTATAGATTGTGAAATCTTGAGAAATATCTTAAATGGTAGAAGCATGGGCTTGGATTTTTCCGATTTCAAAATCGATGAAACCGATTTAGAAACTTATCACGACATATTTGAAAGCGATGCTCACATGGAATTCAAAAATCGCTTTTTCCTTCCAAAAAACAAGAATCATAAATCTTCTTCTTCAACATACCATCACTTCTCGTTCCAGAAATTTTAACAACTCAACTTTCAAGATCCAAAAGCACTCTTTGCTAATATTGGTGGATATATCATCAATTGGGCCGACATGATCTTAAGAGAATTCAAGCCCATAGAAACATCATCAAGAGAAAACATTCTTTACTATGGAGTTTATCTTACTCGAATTTTCAAATATTTCGGAGTTGATCTTCACGGGGAAGAACTTGTACCAAGAAAGATATTTGACTCCATAAACATACACCTTATGAAAATTCCCCTCACTTTCAAGCCTTATGAGTTATTCAAAGACAAACAAGCTCGAATGCAACAAGAACAAGAGCCTATGGAAATCGAATAAGAAGAAACTTGTTTAGAAAGTGTTGAGTGTCCAATCAACAGTAGAACCATTTCCAGAGAGATGATTGTTCAAAATAAAGTGAAGATAGTCAAAAATAAAAAGAAGCTCAAAAAGAATTTTTCCAAAATGACTAAGTTCATGAGCAAGATAGGAAGAAAGCTTGGAATTTCATCTTCCTCCTCATCATCTGCTGAAAACTAGTCTATCTAGTTTAAGTTATCTTTAATATTTGCATATATTTGCTTTCGAATCTCGTATTTAGTATGTTTTAATTAGTTGGATGTATTTTCTTTCTTAAGAAGTAACAAATGGAAATTTATTATGTAAAATTATCTTTAAATTACTGTAAAAACTTTAGAATTAAATACAATATAAAATAAGAACAAAAGATTCAAAATTTGAAAATTTTCAAAAATTTTAATAAGTATGTCGACATACATAGTTGGCTATGTCAACATATAACTACCAGTTTTTCAAAAAGTTCAAAATTTAAAATTAAATAACTAACTCATGTCCATTTAAATAAAACGAATTCCAGACCCTATTTAAGTCTACTTCATCCAGAAAAATTCATTATATTATTTCTTCTTCTTCTCTATTCAATTCTTGTCAAATCTATGGCAAATCCAATTCATAAATTAAGTGAAAATCTTCAAGATTCCTTGAATTCCTTCAAGAAAATCCTTTCCATAGTACTACATAATCAACGTCATCTGGAATTAATTCATATGAGAATGGTTGAGTATCAAGAGAAACACTTTGACGTAATTCGTTGGTCAATCTCTTCTCATTTCAGAAATGAAAACAACAATGCACCAATCACCAACGAAGAAGACTAAAAGGACATCAAGAAGAATCCAATCAATGGAAAGATGAATGGTTAGAAGTCCCAAGAAACGTTTGATTGTTTAGAAAGATTTGATTCCTTTTTTTTGTTTGATTGGCTTTGGATTTCTTGACATAAAAACCTGTATATATCAAATCATATGTAAATATTACTTGGATTGATTTGTAAATATATCTTTAAACATATGTAATTCTGATATTTGGATTTATTTGTTTATATACTTAGTATTGATTATTGTATAGCCACGAATTTAGGGGGAGTACTTTATGCTAGTACGATTATAGAATATGTTTAGATAGATATAAAATTCAAGGGGAGTATTTTACTTTAGTATAGAGTTATATTGATAGATATAGGATTTAGGGATAGTATTTTTAGATTTTCTTTTTGATAATGACAAAGAGGGAGAAATGATAAAATATAGACTTAGTTTTAGTGGAATATATAGGATTCATATTGACAGGGGGAGTATTAGAAGGATCGGTATCAACAGGTACGAACATGTATGAATATTTTATAAACTAAGGTTGTCATCATCAAAAAGGGGGATATTGTTCGAGAATGGAGTTTTAATGACAATAACCTTATTTCAATATTAATTGATTACAAAATATATGCTAACATCTCTATCTAGAATATATACATATACACACACACATATATGCAGGATTTGTATACATGAATTAATACTGAAGACTGTACAATTTTAGAATTTTAGAGATTAAAGAGATTCAGAATTCAAAGAAGATTCAAGACTCATGAGTAATCAAGATTTCAAGAGTTATTAATAGAGTCTAGTTTATGTAAGACTCTGAATAGCACTCCAGGTTCAAATTAAATATTCTATTCAAATTTTAATTAAGTTTTTCTCTTTTACTTTTGATTTTAAACTTGAGTTTTAAAGATTATAAGTTTATATATATTTATATAGTTATATACTTTTAAACTTATATATTTATATAATTTTAAAGTTTATAATTTTATAAATATGTTTATATAATTTATATTTATGATTTCATATGATTTTCTACTTTATAATACTTATTTATATCACTATGTTTTAATTCAAAAACTTACGGAATAAAATATATATTAAAACATTTGAAAATTACTCAAATTTCAAATTCTGAACTACATATGTTGGCATGTCGACATATAACCGTCATATTTTCAATTATGAAAGGAAATGTCTTTTCACCATTTGTAACGTTCTAGAAGCATTGCAACCTTTCAAATCTTATAAATAGGGGTTGATTTTGATTTTTTTTTATAACTATTTTTCTTCTTCGTCTTCATCTTTTTTTATTTATCCATTATTATTTCATATTTTTATTATTTCTACACTTATACTCTGCCGATTTCAATTCTATTTATATAAAACTTCTTCTCTTCTCACTCTCTATTCATTACTCTCTGAATCGAAGTGTTATTAAAGAGTTATAGGGCTGCTGTAATCATTTGGCATATTCTGGGTACAATGCTTTCCTTGTAGCCGTAAAATCAAGGAAGGAAACAACGTTAACCCTGTAGCTGGGGAAATCAAGGGTGGTGGAAACGGTGGTAACCTTATAGCCATCAAATCAAAGATGTTGTACTTGGATATTGATATAGTAATAAAATTTTGCGTAATCCGGTGTTGCGTGTGATTGGATGTAGGAGTAATCCGAACAAGTATAAAATCCGGTGTTTTTTCCCTTTTCTGCATTTTGGTTTTGTTTATTTATGTGTTTGTGTTTGATTCTGTATCTGTGATTGTCTTTGTGGTGTGTGATTCATATAGTAGATTATTAAAGTTTTAGATTTTCATAAATTCCTTAAAAACACTATTCACCCCACATCTGGTGTTAGTTTTGCCTTAATGATCCATTTCGTATTCCTTAACACATCTTGGTGCCACCAGGGTGTATCGTAAACTTAGCACAATGACATTTCCCAAGCACTTCATTCCTTAGATCACCAACATCCAAAATGCATAGTTTCCTTTCTTTCTTAACCAATCGTTTTGGTCGAGAGTATACCCTTCTGCGTCATCACCTTCCGCTGCAACTCCGAGCTTCATGATCCTTTCAGCTAACGAAGGATCTTCTTCCTACATAAAAGAAATCTTCTCAATTAGAATTGGTCGAACATCCAAACATGACACTATAGGTATGATTCCGCAAAAACATGTTGTCAACGGGTTCCTTACATTACATGCCACCAAAGCTTCTAAGTCCTTCCATTCGCTCAATATTGTCGACACCATGCCTTGATACTTTCTACTAAGGGCATCGACTACTTTATTTCCTTTCCCTGGAGTATACTCAATGCTGAAATCAAAAGTTGTCAAAAACTCTCCAGCCATCTCTACTGTCGCATAATCAATTCCTTTTGAGAGAATAAGTATCTTAAAGATTTATGATCTATAAATAAATCAAACCTTTCACCCAATAAATAATTCCTCCAAAATTTCAAGGAAACAACAACTAACTCAAGATCATGAGTTGGGTATCGCACTTCGTGTGGCCATAGTTGTCGGGAAGCATAAGCAACAACCCACCCCTTCTGCATAACAACTTCTCAGCTAGTTCTACAAACGTCAATTTAAACAATTAAGTCCTAGTTTCCATCTGGCATAACTAACATTGGAAGACTAGTTAACAATTGCTTTAAATTCCGAAAGGCTTTTTCATACTTATATGACCATATAAACTTAACATTCTTTCGTGTCAGTTTAGTAAGCAGCATTACAATCCTTGAGAAATATTTATAAACCATTGATAATACCCAGCTAATCCAAGAAAGCTTTGGACTTGCATAACACTTTCAGGGCTCTTCCAGCTAGTGATAGCATCTACCTTCGCATGATCGCTGACAGTCCTTCTCTTGAAACCACGTGACCAGTAAACTTTACATTCTCCTCCTAAAACCGACACTTAGAAAATTTAGCCTTTAAGCGATGCTTTTGCGAAGTCTCAAGAACAATCTGAAGGTGGCACTCATGCACATTTGCATCTTTTGAATACAACATAATGACATCAATAAAAACTAACACGAATTTATTTAAATGCTTCAAAACACTCAATTCATCGGGTATACATAGAAAGCATGCACATTCGTCAAACCAAACAGCGTGTATGAAAGTCCATCAATGAAATGCTCTCTTTTGCTATCCTCAATTGGTGAAAACCGGTAGCCAAATCCAACTTAGAAAATACCCTTAGTTCCATTTAATTGATCAAATAAATCATCAATATGAAGCAGAGGATACTTATTCCTCATCGTCCTTTCGTTGAGCTTCTAGTAGTCAATACATATTTTTAATATTTTATCAGGCTTCTTCACAAATACCGCAGCAGATCCCCAAGGTGAGCTATTGGGACGAATAAAGCTTCTTCCTTCTAAATCGAGAAGTTGTGCCTTCAGCTCTCTCATCTCTAAAAGGGTCATTCGGCTAGGTGGCCGACTCACCGGTTCCGCTCCTAGCACAAATCAGTATGGAACTCGATAGCTCTTAGGCAGCAAGCCTGTTACTGATTCAAAGACATCAGTAGATTACTTTACGACAGTAACACTATTTACGTATTCCTCCATTTCCAAAACATTTAACAATGAAGAAATCTTTGGAAATTCTTTCTCCTATCATTTCTTTCAGTACGTTTCATCGACATGTCTCCTTTTAGACAAATATTCTTACACCATAATGACTTAATCAAACCATTCCCATAGTAATTCCAAAAACAGCAAAATAAAACACATACAAACTACAGATAAAAACATAATTTAGAAACCAAATTTCTAAGTATCATTCTCATTCTAAGTTCCACGTAGCCTCCGGTTGGGTTAGCTATTCCAAAGGATGTAACAAGGAATAACTGTTCTAAATATAATTTATCCATTACACATCTAGATTTAAATGAGTGTGATGCACTAATGTCAAACAAAATGTTAACAGGCATGCTACGAAACAAAAGCATACCTTCCAACATGGTTTTTCCTTTCTCAGTAGTTGTAAGTCCAGAAGAAGAAGGCTCTATAGCAAGCACTTTTCCCTTATCTGCTTCTGGACGCTTGTTCGTATAGTGCCCAAAATGATTACCATATAAGCACCTAATATTATGCCTTCCTACGGTGATCCTGGGTATGGTGCCTTTATCCTTGCATTCGATAGAGTAATGGCCCTTCTGATGACACTTAAAGCATACCACTTATGCTTTGTTCTTCTTCGGCTTCCCTCCTTCCAAAGCTTTCTCCCCTTTTGAAGAATTTCCTTTTCCTTCAATGAAAGTCTTGGTATCCACTGGTTTTCTCAACCCCTTAAGCATCTCCTCATTGCGAATATCCATTTCCCAAGTGAGGCATTGTTGAATTTATGATCTCAAACCTACCCTCTAATGAACTTCTCATTTCTCAAGATAACGATTCCATGAGCACACGAGACAACTCATCGAACTTAGCAGCATACTCCGCAACTGACATTTCTCCCTTCTTTAACTCGTCAAACTTCCTCATTCACAAGGACCGACCAACCTCCGAAATAAATCAAGCCTTAAGCATTCTACGGAAATATTCCCAAGAGATTCGTTTCTATGGTGTCCTTACCGTAACTCTTTCCACCAATGTAAAGTGTTACCTTGTAGTTGTCTTGAAGCCAAACTCCTCTTCTTTTCATCCGTCAAGCCCAAGTCTCCAAAGATCCTTTCATAATGTAGCAACCAAGTATCCATAATAGCGGCATCTTCTGTTCTAAGGAATGGTCTTCCTCATAAGCTAACACAATCCCTATTCGGTTTCGCGTTGTAGTTTCCAACTTGCACTTCGGGATTAATTCCTCCGAGAACAACAATAGATCCACCTAGCAACATCTGAACGAAAGCCTGAAATAAATATTCTATATCTATTTGTGGAGTAGCAGCACCTTGGGTCTCATTTACCCATTGTCCCTAACCTCAATTAGCATCAGGTTGGGCATTTCGATTTATTGTGGTGCTTCCGTCATCAATATTAAGCCTTCCACTCCTTCTCTCCTTATCTTAATTCCTTTTTGTAGACAGACTTTAGTAAGGTACTAAAGTATGACCCTAAGACTGTAGGGTATATACAGACGTATATGACAAATACAAATACGTTAAAATATCGTTATGCCAACCCTAAGTATTTTATCTATTCTTTGGGGTTTATTTAGAAAAATTTTATTTAAGTTTTACAAATCTATGCTTTGGTACCAAATTGTAACACCCTAATCTCTAAGGCTAGAAGCTAAACGCTACAGATGCTGCAATCATCTTTTATTTCAACTTTCGATGATAGAAAATTGAATGTTATTCAATCGTAACATTTGGTAACAAGGGATTGTGAAATTTTTCTCTAGACATTCATTGATAATAATAATTCATCATACAACCCTTCATATATAACTCGTTCATATAAAGTATAATTTATTATAAATAAACATCGAGAGTTACATATGAAGATTCCTCCTAAGGTGATAAGAGCATATAAAATGGAATTCATAAAACATGCCGGTACATCCATCAATCAAATAATAGACTGAACAATACATAACATAGTGATCATCTTCTTCTTTCCTTTGGAAGCTTATTCATAGATGATACTTGGAAAACCCTAACCCTTTATCTACTAAATTGAGTACCCAAGAATTCAAGGGGAAAACATAAACTATTGATCGATCAAAAAGACTGGCATGAATAATAACTTATGTACCCAACACCATTGATATCTAACGAGACCATGCCGCAAAGCGGAACAAATTTCCCTCTTGTTAGTATCATTTTACGAACCCATACTACCCTGGATGCCTACACTTCAAGTGGTCAGTTTAATTATCACAACATCACATACAACATATAACAATAACAACAGTTACATACATATATCGCGCAAAACACAATGGATCCACTCCCCATCGTTACTCTCTTTTTATGCTTTCGCAAAGAACTTCTTTGCTAGGCAACAAAGCAAATACCCCAATATATTATTGATCCTATTCTAGTACTTTGTAGTATCATATCACTCCTACATGGAACCAACATCCCCTTCGGTTCCCTTCAATTCTTCGCAAGGTTCCTCCCCCCTAACACAAAGTCGGAGGCTTCTTTCCTAACTCCCTAGTGTTGCACGAAGCAACAAATCTAGATAACGTTATTAATTATATTTTCGATGGTGAGTTTTAATTCCCACCCGTGGGACCCTCCCGTTGTTCCCTCACACATATGCAATGTACAATAATGGCAACAACCAAACACAAAACATTTCAAGGGATTATAGGCAATGTACAACATACATCACAATAGATACGACAACTATGTCATATTCAATCTACTTCAACTCCCACAATGATATTGAAGCTCATATTCAAGCTATTCCGAAAGGGACAACAGTTCTGGCTTCTCTTCTTAACACCAATCAATTCTTGTAGCCCTATAATGACTACAAGCAAAGGAGACAAATCCTCTATTCATTCATTTAGAAAACATTTAAATAAAAGACTCCTTGTCATCATCGTTGACATCCAAGGAGGCGGAGCCTAAAAACATTTGGTTTAGAAAAAGTTCCTTAGCGGCCCCTTCAGTGTCTAAGGAAGTTGTTTATGGAAACAATTTTGCAAGGCAAGTCTGTGTAGGTAACTGCTTCACGGATTCAAAGCCTTCAGAAGCATAGACTTTGGTAGGAAGCCCTTTCCAGTTCCAATGAATGACCTAGTGGCATAAAACCCCTATTTCATTCAAAGTCACTATTTAAAAACTTTTTGTTTGCCAAATTTTTAGTCAACCCTCTAAAATTGAGATTGGTCGTAGATTTTTTTTTTGTAGGAGAAAAGCTACAGGCTTGAATATCATTTCCGTTACCGAACCCTCGTAGAAATGCCTTATAGTTTACTGAAAGTAATTTCTTATAGAAAGCAACACTTATCATAAGTTTCCCTTGATTTCGAAGAGAGGGATCCTTCTGCTTAAGCAACATATTTCCTTGGAATTCCCATTTATGGCTTTGGGACAATACTTTCGGGATACTAGTTGTTTTATAGGATTCCTGGAGATGCTTTCAGGGATTTCAGTACTTTCGGCGGTTTTTGATAAAATCTTCCAGAAGCCTATAAGGCGAGAAAATCATCCTGGAAAGAAACTTAATTATCTTACATGACCATCAGATGGGGAGTTCAGGTTAGATTCCAATAAACTTAAGTATCTAATTGAGGTGAGGTCACAAATTTTATGTATGGGTTTCCCTAGTCCATAATGGGGAAATTCTAATGAGGATTTGGTCCTAATCCCTTGATTAAGGAGGTAAAGCCTTCCTTAGGTTTCCTAGGGATTTCCAAGATGGTTAACTAGAGTTATTTGAATGAGTTTTCATAATTTCGTATGAATCGAGGATTATACCTGCAATATTAACACTATGTATAAGTAATTAAACAAAATTAACCATAATTACCTCATAGACTTAATAAGTTCCCTTTATTGAGAACTTTTTGGATTACAAACACTTTCCCCCCATCAATTTACAATTCACTTTACAATTTAGTATTACAAATTTTGGAAATGAATTTTATTACTTTATCCTAGACTACAGGGATCCTATTTATAGGTTTGGATTGTCCTTTCGTCTGTCCTAAGGATAGGCTTCAGTAACTCGATGGGGGATGCATGCAAAGGCTTTGAGACTATTCATGATTCTCCTTATAGGGGTGTTGATGGTGCCTGGTACAGCTTTCGGCAATTGGCTTCTGGAAGTGTGAATCCTTGTCCGGTGCTGAAGGAAAGGTGTGACTTATGCCTTCATCTCCTAATCTTTCAGAAAGCCTAATTGATAAAGCAATGAGTTGTTTCGCATTTCTTTTTCAAGTTGTCTGAAAAGGGTACTGAATTCATGCATTTCATGTTTTACCAGCAGGTTCGAAACTAATGCCCTTTGATTGGAGCTGAAAGGGCCTTTTTGGCATAAAAAGGAGGCCCCTTATTTCCCTCTTTTTGGATTCGAAGTAATTACGGGAAGATCAGGATTGGTCCTTTTGGTAGACTACAGGTTCCTATGCCCCATCACCTTTTCTCTTGTCCTTAATCTATCTTGGTTATTTTTGGGGCTAAAATTTTTTCCTTCCCTTAATGAAGGGGTGTTCTTGACTTTTCATGCCAATCATTCCAACTGGCATTTTGCTTTTGGGGACAATTAAAAAATTTCATCCTTTTAGTATTATCATTTGTCCACTCAGATCTAATCTAATGGTCATAAAGTAAGGGGGGGTACTCTTTCTGTAAATAGAATCATTTTCTTCTTTATTTTTGTTTTTCTGCATAAAAAGGGTTTTTGCACTAGTATCAAAGTTCTCCAAAATACTCCAAATCGCTTAAGTACACTCATCGAAAAACTAAGGTAGTAGTATTAATTTAATTATAATGTTCAAATTTTTGGGATTGATTTGTTCATCCTTTTTACTAGTTTCTACTTTGAGTTGGCTAATTGATAATCAATTCGAGGTTCAATAATGGGCTTTTAAAGCATTTTGAGCTAATCATGCTGGAATCCAAACTCCAATTTCATCCTTGAAATATCTTTATTGGGTATATTTCTTTGCGATTGGAAGTCAAGATTTTCCTCGAGATAATAAAGTTTTTTTTTGAAAAGACTGTCTAATCAATTCCTAGGACTAGACCTTTCCTTCCTGGAAAATCCTCTTTTGTTTGCATATTGTTCGAGGATTATCAGCTGAGTTGAAAAGTCTTATACCACTACATTATTACTCTTGGCTTATTATACCGTATGTAATGAGTGGAATAACATCACTTGGCAGTTATCATGGTGGATAAGAAGAATTCGATCAGGCGGACCGATTTAAAGAATCGTTTCTATAGTGAGAGTGAATATTCTCAACAGGTCGTGGACGATGCCTTTTCGAAGGTCATCATGACTGAGATGCATTCTCTCGTTCCGTCTCAAGATAAGATTAACTCAATTTTGGAGGAATTTGGAATTCAAGGAATCGAGGCCATTCCCCCATATATAAAGACATTATTGATAATCCTTGAAAGATTTTTTGCTTAATCTACCATCCGTATTTGGCATGGAGGTTTACTCCCTTTTCCTTCATTTATTCATTGTTTCCTTCATCATTTGGGGGTTGCTCCAATTCAACCATCTCCATATGTTTATACATACATCGTTGGACTGGAAATTCTCTCTAAGGAATCTTAGGGATCTTCTCTAGATATTGGCACTCTTGAAATGTTATTCCCTCTAACGAAGCTTAGTCAAACAAATTCCCAAATTTATAGATCTAACCCTTTGCCAAAATTGATTAAGGGTAGTATTAACTAGTCCAGAGAATGGGACATCAGTTTATCGAATAAAGCTATTGATTCCAATTGCGATTTGCTAAAGGACGGTTTTAGGGATCGAACGGGAGAATCATTAAACGCTGGATCTGATCCAACGTGCTAATTTAAAGAGATGAAATAGCGGAAATATTTGATTGGAACTACGACATAAACTAGTAATTTGAGCAAAGGCTGCGAGAAAAATTGAAAATTTATAGTACAAGAATTTTCTGTTGTGCCTTGTCAATAATTTGGAGGATAATCACGAGGAAGTTTTCTTTGTTTTTTTGTTTGAAACCAGAGTGGTTTGGTTTATTTGAGAATCGCCTCTGTCCATCGGAGAGAGAAAGAAAGCTACAACAATTTTAGGTTTAGGCAGAAAAAGGGTTGGCGGAAAATGTTGTGAAATAGAAGAGGGAAATGAAAAGTAGTGGAAGGGAAGCTTCAAACGTAACACCGTTTTAGTCAGTTGTTAAATAAATGTAACCAAAACCCCAAAAATTAAATTAAAAACCACATTGATTGCATTCGCATATCAAACATAACCAATGAATGCAACCATATGTATGTTTTCTTGTAGTGAACCTTAATTACTAATATTATGGTGAATGGCAATATAGAAGACTAAATTTCTGAAGCAACAATATACCTTCGATAAAAATATAACTGTTGAATATGGTGGCCCTTATAGGTTTACTGTTAGGAAGTGGACTAACATAATTTTTACTTGGTGATTCACATGATTTTATCTGATTATAAAATTGAATTTTAGTATGAAGCTTTATTACTATTGGCTCTATCAAAATTTAGCATGTGAGACTATATATAAGTACCTTAATTAGTTATTCATTGTTTATCGATTTCATTTGACAAAATATATTGGATCAATATGGTAGGAATAAAAAGTGCATGATTTTGTATAGACTATGTAACCAAGGAACATATATACCAACAATATTTGAGCATAATAAAGTCACTACGCCATAGATAACCTACTGCATCATCCAAAATATGATGTTGTAAGTGCCAAAAAGTGTTGATGTAGGGAAAAAATGACCAAAGACAACATTTTCTTGGTGATGCATTTTGCCGCATTGCCCTGGAGTCAAAGGCAACATCTTTACCACTCAATGGCAACATTTTCCTGGTGTTGCCACAAATACTAATTTTACTTAAAAGTGGGCTGCACATTATCTATAGTAACACTTTCACCATCCAATGGCAACACTTTTACATTCCAAAAATGTTGCTATCATCTCTAACAGATTAAATATTTATTTAATAGAACACTATTGCACAAAATTTGAATTCAAACAGTGTTTTATTAAATAAAATATTTTATTTTAATAACTGAAATAGTATAAATTTGACTCTAACTATTTACAACTTAATGATTTAATACGACATGAATTATTCAAAATATACAAATATACCTCACTACATCACTTAGTTCACTCATTACATATGCAGTTTCAATTTATATAGCCACTGACAAATATATGGCAAGCCGAGTAGCGGGTTCGGGTGCAGCGCCGATTGGGGTCCGGAACCGCGTAGTCCCGGCGGGGATCAAGCCTTCTTCGAAACGACGTTGTTTTCTTTCAAACTTCCACTATTGTAACACACTTACATCCTCTCCAATTTCTAGAACAACCGTCAACACACCTGTCAATTATAAAAACACACGTAATAATCTGGAACAAAAATAAAATAAAATACAAGCGAACACAAATTTATTTTTAAATTTCATTTTGCCTCAAATTTTTGGTGTGTTTCTCATCATCTTTCTAGACTTGGTATGATGATATTCAAGTATAGGAGTAGCTCATAACATATACATGCACGGTTTCAAGGTTTTCCAAGCATTTCAGGTCAGTGAATCATATGCATATATACATAACTGGTACAAGTCTCTAAATTTATACATATGTACATAAGTGTACATATGCAATAGAACTGTGAAGAGCAATGAACAAACAAATCAGTCTGTGGTGCAACACAGGAGAGTACACAAAGCTGTACATAAGAGTGATACAATATGCACATGAATGACAAAGTACAAATAAGAAGCATGTCTGGACTCAACCAACAAAGCTAGAGCAAAGTGACCAACCAAGCATGAATGAGAATAGAAGTATGCAACTGAATCAGTGGACATGCCGAGTAGAGATGCAACATCTATTCAAATTCATGATAGCATAAGAAAGGAGCATTGAGTGCACACAATAATAAACCAACGGCAAGGAGAAAAAAATTCAAGTGCAGAGTGTTCTTATCAGTTTATATATATATATATATATATATATATATATATATATGCAATCAAGTTTAAGCCCACTGGACAAATGATTGAGGGAAATAATAACTTATAGTAAAGCATTTGAGCTTATCAGTTCTATATGCATAAAGGTGGATAGAACAAGCAAATTATCCACATAGTTTCAAACAGATGCCAAGGCCACAAACAAGTAGTTCCAAGTATTGCTGCAGTATCAAGCAATGAAGCACATATATCATGGCATGACAATACCAAACATAGCATGCAAGGTGCATAAGCATACAACAATGACGAGTGCAAGTGTATTATTGCTTAAGGAAGTAATTGCTTCTACTATTATCAATGTAGAAGAGAAACATACATCAGGTAACAGGAGTGCAAATAATTTGGTCAAGCAGTAAGAAAAAGGAATCAAGAATAATATCTTCTTTTATCACGGCAATAAAAGGGAAAAGGCAAGAATTTATTTTCTGCAAGTATTTATGTCCAGAGAGTCAAAGAACTTAGATTTTATTTCAGGCATGACTAAATGATTCAACACGCAGGATATATTTTTGGCAAAATATTATTTTAGGAAAGTTGAATAATTCAACTATGAAATTGAATTAAATCAGAGCAAAAGCCCTCAATGTCGAAGACCAAATCCAAGTGAGAAATCAAAGAGTTTTAATATTTCAATATCCCTATATAAACCAATCATCATAGGAATAATTGACATCGAAACTAAATAAAAAAATCAACAAAGCAAATTTAGAGAAATCAAATCAGAGATTACTCACAAGTTCGCAAGTTTCGATCGCGATCCATCAGTATCAAATCGATGAAGAGAGGATCAGTTGTAATTCGAGGCAATCAGAGGATCATCTCGAATTAAAGAAGCCGAAGTCGCGATTTATTGAAGAGGGCAAAACCCTAGTTTTCGATCGGCCATTAAAAAGGAAGCCAACTATATTTTTTTCTCAAGTGAAAAAGAAACCAAGGCAAATAGCATGAATTATGCCGGAAAATGAAAATTTAGGGCAAAGAAGTTGAGGCGATGAAGGAAAATCAGATTGATGTAGATTGGTAACATAGACCGCTGGATCATATTCACGCAGATTGATAATTTTGTTAATCTTATAATTTTAATATAGCTAAAGCTACTGCAACATATTGTTAATATCTATGCTAATACCTTGAAGCAAGTGTTGTAATAGACAAAAAATAGAATAGCTATCGTTACATTATAGCTAGCAACACCATGTAATTTTGTTGTAGTTGGCCATCTATGGTATATTGAGTCCATTATAGTACAAAGTCATTGTAGATCATTCTACAACCCTTTAATATTAGAAAGTCATCATCTACCATTGTTCTATCACACTAATTCATACAAATAATAGCTATGATTAATTGTCACTAAAAAATCTGGAACTTGGCGTCTAACCATCGTAATTTGGTGATTGACCACCATTACATATTCTAGACTTTAGGGATTTAACCATCTCATTGTTTTTTCTTCAATTCATACTTGGTAGGTGAAGTAATTAGTTTCAAACTGATGATGGTTGTTGCAGTTTTTAGATGTTGTTGGGTTTCTATTGGCTATGGTATGGAGATGAGGATTTAATGGCATCTGCTTATAGAGGAAGGGATTGGGAGATGGTGTATGTCAGATTAGTGATGGTCATCGTTTTAGTTATGGTTTGCTGATGGATGGTAAAGAAGAGGATGTTGGATGAAGCCGTGAAGGGTGGTGGTTGATGAAGGTTTCTGGTGAGGTTGGTTTGTTGAATGTCATGGAATAGTTTTGGTTTGTTATCGAGACAGTAATGATGGTGCCCATGTTGGTTGATGTGATATTTAGGTGATTTGGTTATTATTTGCGAAGGAGTCGAAGGAAAGAAGAACGATTGCAACAGGCAAGTGAGTTGCATCGCAAATATTGTAAAATATTGAAACATATTCAAACCACACCCTCCTCCCTGTCTCTTCCCTTCTTCACATCAAATAGTTGTGTCGCAAATAGTGACAGGTTAGTGAATTTTTAAATTAATGAAATGCAAAAATAGTGGCTGGTAAATATGTTGGAAATTTTCAACATGTGGACCACACATGTAAAATAAAATGTGTTGTGTTATTATGGTGTAAATCCCAATTAAAATTATCAAATAAAGTAATAAAATAATTAAGACTTAAATATGTAACTGTCATGGAAATATTACATAGAGATGAATGTGATTTTCAATTTGTTGAAGGTTCAAATTGAAAATATCACACTATTATACATAATGCGTTATGGTCCCCAAATTACATAAGCACTAGTTATTCTCCTAATCTCTTACATAGGAAATAATTCAGATCTATGTTTATGTCAATTTGGAAGATCATATCTAATTTTTTGTCTTTTAGATTTGTCTTTTCTCTTGATCAATTGATGAAAGCAGCAACTATCGATTTCGATCTAAAACTTGTATCAGGTTTGAAAATCCAAACCAAGTTAATCTTCTCTCTGTAATCATCTATGGATTCAGGTACAGCTTCTTCTAATTCATTTACATTCTCTGATTTCTTCCCAGTCAATTCAATATGGGTTATCCATTCAAATATGGGGTATCATGATTTGTCAAACATAAAGTATAGAAACTTAATAAGTGGTATCAGAGCCATCAATTATTAGTTTTATTGGGAAAATTACAATTTTTTGGTGAAGATATGGATTTGATCTAGTACCTTTTTTTATTACTGAAAAATTAAAAGGATGAGTTATGTAATCTTTTAGTTTAGAAAGACGGATCTAAATGTTATAAATTTTCGGTAAAATAATACGAGTCAGTCTAAATTTGGAAAACAGCTTTTGCCAGTCATAGCATCACAAGTTATTATTGTATATTATTCTGACTTAGCTATGAATTACAATGTGAAAGAACATTTCAGATATATTATTGACCCCCCTTTTTACAAGGCAGTCACTTATTTGATTTTTGGCTATCAAAGTGCTTGGGACTTGGGCATAGGCTTGGACAAGCCTGAGTATGCATGATTGAAGTATCATAGCTCTCAAAGTTATGGATACATGAAGTTTGAACTTCGGCTCGGTAAGGTCGGTACCACAACGTGTCACTTTCGCTCGAACAAGCCTGGGACGGCAAATCCGACTCGGTGTGCATTGTTACCATCACTCTTTTGGATTATTCAGTTCGGCTAAGTCGATCTGACCTGTTCGACTATGCTGACCCGAATTCAGGATATTTTCTGAAGACTTATTCACTCACCTAAATGTGATCCACTTACTATGCTGCGAACTCCGAATCGGATGCCATGTGTCATAGTCGACTCGGATTCCTGCACTTCTATAAATATGCCCCCAAAGCCTCACTTTCAAGGGATCGAACTTCATTCTCTCAAACATTTCAGTGCAAGGACATTGCCAGTGCCGAACATCCAACTATTTTATCTACATTTCTTTCATATAAACTAATTGTGTTATAATCATATAGTATAATAAAAGATAGATTACATAAAGTAGATGTAGGTCCGATTGCCAAACCACTATTAAATCCTATGTGTCCCTTTACCTTTTATGCATTCTGTGATCGAATGTTACTATGATATGCGATATTGCTGTTATAACAACCAGAATTCCGACAGACCGAATTATTTTCAAAATTCCAGTCTATTGAAACCCGAGTTGGCTTGTTTGGTATCCTACAGAAAAGGTAGAGATAACAAAAATATTAGAGCTCAAAAAACATCTCACAGTTGATTGGAATAAAATATAATATATCCAAATATAACCTTACCTATGTAATAATGCTACCTAACTAGTATCCAAAGCTATCATACCTCTGTCATAAGCCTAACTTACGAGTATGCTATGAGTAGGGGGTCAGAACACAAGTTCTGGTGACTGGTCTTAAATTATACATTCTGAAATAACCCTACATATACCGCTCAATTACAATTTCTTGTTTATTAGGTAGTTTCTGATTGATAACACTCAAGGATTTACATGCATGTCGTATCCATCTACCTTCTAGTAGATTATCCTAACATATCATATATGTAGCTACCCCCAATATCAAGGTACTTCCCATGGTACCCTTCTTGCATGGTAACCACCATCACGCTATGAAAGTGCGTACAGCTCTCATGCTATACCTGAGCGACGTACAGACAGGGGAGGAGCCAGTTCATAGTTGGGGTGGGCATGTGCCCCCCCCCCCCAGAAAATCAGAAATCCCAATAAAAAGCCTCAGCATTTGAGAAACGCGGAAAGGAAACGAAGGAAGAAGCTGAAGTCTCTCACTTCCCCAAAAATAAGAAAAACCCTAATCGATCTTGCTCCCATCGAACAGGCACTTCACAAGACCAAGCTGAGATTGAAGAATCCAACCAAAATGTACTGTGTTGCTGCTACATAGAAAGGTGAGAACTCCTTCGTTTTAATTTAGAGATTTAAGATTTACTGTTACGTGCCCATTACCGATTGATTAGAGCTCGAATTAGGAAGAGTATCATCATTAACGAAGAGCGAAATTATATACTATGCAATATTGATTTAGATATCCATTTAATAAGCAGGTTGTATGTTTTTGGGCTTTGCCCATCCTTATGGTGTGTGTCAATGTAAAGAGATGTCTATGCTGTAACCAACCAATGGCGAAAATTATGAAATCGTTTTCTTTTCTTAGCTGCAGTTTTATTTCTTTTTGTTATGTTAGTTGTTAGACTTCCTTATTTCTCATCTCACCTTCTTCTAATATATTATTCTTCCACTACTTCCAATCATACAATGGAAAATCAACTTGGATCCTCACATTTACAAGTTTATGGTTTTCTGAAAGTAGAAGTAAAAGAAAATAAACGTTTTGCTTATGTTCAAAAATCGTTTCTGCGTTGTGTGAGTCAAACTAGCAAACAGTGTAAACTAAAAAATTGTTTGTTTTTGAGTGTAGATTACACTAAAGATACTTTGAAGTTGTTTCTTGTTATATACAGTTCTAAATCATTAAAGGACAGCAAACAACTCGGTTTTCAACGAATTTCAACATGCTTAAAACCTTAATTCAATTATATGACCATGATCGTTACATGAAAATATGATTTTTTTTTTTTAGTGAATAAATCGTTATTTTTAGCATTCCAAATTGTTGGAAATCGATAGATGATCAAATTCCGGTCAGAAATTAATTTTCGACGAACCATATGATAAAGCGACCAGCGGAAATTTACGGGTGGCATCATAAATGTGTCTCCCTGTGTTTTACTAGTAATTATTAGTTGTGACTTCAAACCACGAACACAACTATTTTAAGTGTATTTTCAATTGTTAATGCTTATTGGAGTTTACTATGTCTTTTATGTATAATCAAATGCGCAGCGTGGGGGAAGATTTTTTTTTTTTTTTCGGGGGCTACCGCCCCCGAACCCCCCTGCAATGTCTTGCCCCTCCCATGAATATTTTCTGACTACGCCACTGCATACGGACCTCCATATAACTAAGCCATTTTCTGCACAGAACTACCATCGCTATGCTACGAAAGCATATGGAATACCATATCCAATCTCCTCGGTCGAATCAAGCCTGAGCATGGAGTAATGACCTAATGTCTCAAATATACCACCCGGTGAGGCGTGTATGTACCTAGATCCTTACACGTACGTACCATTTACTATACACCGAGTCCCGTAATAAGACTACATCTAAACGCACAGAACTCTGTCGAAAGTTTTTCCATATCTATATAGGTCTTCTAAAAAGACCTAAAGTACAGTTATCTAAACTATGGACTACATTTCCTTGGTGGCTATGGTCCCACCTCGACCCCTCCCTCAACTAATGAAAGACTACATCAAGATCTAAGTGACATGCCCCTAGCAAATAATCTACATACAAATTGGTCTATCCCGCAACCAAAGTCTCAACAGTGAAAGATTGATGGTCTGTAGGTTTAGCTCTAGTCTTCCACATCACACTGACTGCCGATGACAAGTACCCGACGATTACTATGATTTATTTGGTCTTGACCGGCGTCTTTGTAGGCAAAACATTGAAACACCCTAGTGCCATACCGCCACAGCCTTCTGACTGCCAAACTACCATTGTAATCAAGGTATACTCACCGGGTGGTAACGCGCAGACCAAACCTTTACGAGTATAGCCTGAGCATGCACCACAAAAGATGACTACCACGAAGTACCCTACTATGTCCCTCGGAAGTCACGTGCTTCCTTCTAGTCCTGCAGAGCTAGCAAGCAGAAGAATCAAATGGACGTGCTCCTCTCGTGCCTCCAAAGACCTCGATGATCTAACCAGTTGGGTTCTTCGCCTTCAAACGTGCGGACTGGTCCAAGCACCTCACACTAACGTGTTATTAGACCCAATGTCTAATCGTTTAATCACACACTTGTTCTGTCTTATCAGCTTACTGATTACCTCGATTATCCACATTTTATGTTTTATTCAAGTTATCAGATTTTCCCCAGGCCCATTATAACTCAGAGGAATTGACCCCTCTCGCTTATTAATTCAGTGATATAACTTAACCCATTTAAGTTCATTATATGCTCATAATATGTTATTCCCTAGATTGTAATTAACGAAAGTAATCTATAATCATTTTTCATTATTACAATGTCATTCATTATCCAATTTCATGTTTACAAGTTACAATAACATGTTCTACTTAATGTATAATTAAGTATATCTTATCTCAATCCACAAGTTTTTTGTTAACATGTTACTTAATATATATAATTAGGTATAACTTATTTCATTCCATAAGTTTACCTCATTCTTCCTTATTTAACCAAGAATCTTACACTGTCATCACAACCTATCGTTGTTGTTTACTTATTAACCTAGTTCTCTTAATTAAGGTTTATTAATAAGTTCCTTTTTATTTATTATAACTCATGTTATAATTCCACTTGTCCTAAGGACAAGCCTACCTATTATAGTGCATCCTCATTAATATAATTAATTATAATATGTTATATTCTCCGTTCATCGCATTTTCCTTAGTTTTTTAACTTTAACCAAACTTTTACTATTGTAACATCCATTGATTACAATTAATATCAATTATTTATTTCATGTTATATACATATACTCATATATGTATGTTTATGCACCGGATCTCTTATATTATGCTGACCACTTGTGGATGTTGGATTTGTCGGGCAGTTCCGGGCAGACTTCTACCATAAGTTGAACTTAACCTCGTGTATTAGTGAAATTATTTACAATTTCCCAATTACTGTAAATTTTCCATGTAATTATGGCGTATTTGTTATTTAATTACAGTCTTGTGCATTTCCTTTATTTTAGGAAAACTTTTCACGCACCTCATTAGTTTGATTTATAGAAAGATATAATGACTCATATCCATAAATCACACCAACATAGATCCGTTGTTGCAAGCAATTTTCTTTATTTTAAGTGTGGGGATATGCACACTTTTTTCGATTAGTATGCAATACAATAAAAGAATACGTATTTCACACTAATCTCTTTATTCTTTTCCTTTTCTTACCACTACGTCCTCTGCAATTTGTCGTTATAGAAATATATCATTTTCCCCAAATCCAACTAACTCAGTCCACTACCAATTTTTTCCTTTTTTATTTTTGAGTTAAATATTGAATTCATATTCCATATATTGTCCATAGTTACAGTAAAATTTCTTTACCAATAGGCAAATCAATTCTCAAGAATATACTCATGATTAATTCAAATTCCACAATTTCAGTGTTCATAGTTATTTCCAAATCATATAGAATATCTAACGGAAATAAGTTTTATAAAACATTAACAATTTCAACATATTCTAAATAGGTTTAATAGTCAATTTCTACAATTATTAATTGTTCAGTATATTAAAAATAACGTGGAATACAAACGATAGATGTACAGTTACTTAAAAAGGTATAATTTAACCCACTCACCTAATAACTTTCCATTCCATGAATCTGATCTAGCTTTGTTGTTCCGTGGCCTTCCTAACTTAATCTAATATTAAAAAACCATGGATTTACTAATCTGATACTAAAAGAAGAGGGAAAAAGGAATAGAAACCTAAATAAATCAGATTCAAGAACAAACCTCACATTGATCTGAATTCTTGACACTTATGTTATAGATTTAGGTCTCTTATATTCAAATCTTGAATCAGAATTTCCTAAAACTAATATTTTATTTTTTTGAGAAGATTTGGAGGAAGTAGAGGATTGCAGAGCCTAGGCAGTATTTCAAAAAATATGAGACTAAAGCCAGGCTCTGCTAGTCTATTTATAGGTGTATTTTGAAGTCTGGACTATCAAATTTAATCCAGTAAAATACAAACTGCACATATAAAAATTTCACATCACATAAAACAAATTTTAATGTTAATTACATGCTTTGCATGCTTCTCTTGATTTATTTTATTCCTATTATGACTAATCTTTAAGATTGAATTTCAAATTTATGTGTGTATATATGCATACAATCTTTCCATTCCTTGTCCGATAAATAATGCAATTAATGACACTTTGTGTTATTCCTTTTTTATGCACTCTTATTTCAAATGCAGCTAATTTCTTGTCCATTATTCATTTATTATGCATTAACTTCTTTCTGCTCTTATCTTGCACCTTTTTATTTCAACATTTAAATTAGTGTGCGTACATATACGCGCAAACTTTATTTCTTTTTCAAAAATTCAAACAACATTATGCCGTCATTAAATTCTTACCTATTTTCATTGATTGCAGGTTTATTTTGGATTTCTCTTTTACATGTATATTTTTTTGCTCACACATACACATATATTTGCATTTGCATGTGTGTGTGTATATATATATTTGTACTTACTTTTATGTATAATTTTCCTTATACATGCATTTATACATATTTTCCTCTTAGAATATATATTATTTTAGTCTTCCCTCTAAAAGAAAAATATGGGACCAGCGGGACTTGAACTTGCGTCGCTTACTTGGGAGACACATGTTATTGTCAACTAGACCACATAGGCTTTTGTTAACAAGACTAAAAACAATGGTGGTCGTTGTTCTTTTTTAGTTTTCTTCTTATACCTTCTTTTCACATTTGTTGTAATATTTCATTTAAACATATATTTTTCATCTTAAATCTGTTTCCTGCAAACCATAGGTCTAAATTGATCATAAAATCGCCATGGACGCAATGACGCTAATTCCATGACCAATTTCTGAAAGCTTTTCAAAATTTTATTTACTTAGAAATGCAGGGTGTTACATCTGTTATTTGGGTATTGTACCTGAAAGTACCATTTTCTGCATTAACATTTTGGTGTGCCAGGAATGGGCACGCTACTTGAAATTCTGCTGAATTCAGATTGCTACAACTCAAAACTTCCTTCTATGGTGAAAAGGAAGAAAGATGGTACCTTCACTCATATAAAAGGCACAAAAGTAGAAGGAAGTCAGAAGGCTTCCACGATTGGTAATCCTTCTAACTTCCTGACTTGGATGAGACAGATGAAACCATAAAAGGATTACCGGACCGCATGGAGCGGCAAGATGAACTCCTCCCCAATTAGAAGGGGATAATGTACAATTTCTTCTACAGACTCGGTGGATTTGGAAAGCCAGGAGGCTGGAGCCTAGTCGATGGGCAGGTCCCATCAATGTAGTGAAAACTCGAGCAAAAAATTTGTATCAGCTTCACTCAACAACTAATCTGGCTCAGTTAAGCTGAGGTGCCGACCCGGACACCACATGGGGCAACCGCCTCGGAGACGATGAAGTGAATTGAGTCAATCCAATTCAGAACACCTTAAATAATGGCTCTGGAAACATTGGTAAAACTTGATCATACATGGCTTTGAAAAGAGATGGTGTCATAACGCTAGAAGCCCAACTCAATTATGTCGAGCCATCCCGCGTCGACTATGCTAAGCAGAAACTCAGGTGCATGGTCGAACCGGATGCAGATGCTGAAAATCAACGTCAAACAGCTACTAGAACTCATGTTGGGAACTAGCATTAGATTGGATGATTGGCAACAGTTGTTTGAAGATGGAAATTGAATCGCGGATGTGATTCAACGCTTCACGAGAGGCAGGGAATTTCATACTGACATGGATTGTGTCAACCATAGTCCCTTCACCTAAGCTATCCAAAATTCCCAAAATCTACCATATTTCAAACTACCTATTTTGGAAGCTTACGATGGTAGGAAGGATCGTACCGTGCATTTGATGCATAATATGTGTCATATGGAAGTATTGTCCACGTCGAGGAATGTCATGGCTAAATGCTTACCTCTTTACTTGAGTGATATTACTACTATGTGATTTCTATAGCTGGAATTGGAATTGTTCAATAGTTGGAATGCTTTGTTGAGTAGTTCAAGGTCCACATCTCTAGGTCCAAAATTGTAATAACCCTTACATCTACCAAGCAGAGGACCGAAGAAACTTTGCGTCATTTCTTGGAAAGATTCAATGCGGCGGTGGCATCGGTAGATCGACATGAACCGTCCATGGTACTTATGGTAGTTGTATTCAGCATCTTTGATAAGTCGTATTTTAAGATTTCTTTACAGCAGAATCCGTTGTAGGAAGTAGATAGATCCTGCATGAAGAAGACACTAGAGTCGGAAAGGAAGTTCTTAAAGTTAATATGACTAAGGATGAAGGATCATCAAAATTTGGAAAAGGTAATGATAAGGGATAGGGAAAGCCCCGGACGGGGACGATCAAAATGTTGAACCAGGGACAGAGCCTAAGTTTTTCAGAAATATTGAACTTAATACCTCGCTAGAGGATATCTACCTGGAAATGCAGGAGATTTCTCCTTTCAAGAAGCCTCCTAGGAAGGAGCCCATGCAGAAAGAACGAGAGTCCGGAAAGCATTGTCTATTTCATGAAATGGATGGTCAAGCAACAAGAGAATGCAAACATCTATGCAACATAATTAAAGAGTTTGTAAGATGTGGAGAGTCAGCACACTATATCAGAAAACAGACTATGTCGGTAGAATACGTGCAAACCTCTACAATTGCTCCTCGGAGAGGGGACGAGGCTAGATCAAGCTCGCATTAATTGGTCATCAATTGACCTCGGATTTCCTGTATATTTTTTTTCTTTCGTTTTAGGCAGTTTAGATGATTACGTTTTCCTACCCATGTACGGGACCCGGAGAGATCCCTGTGTATGCTCTTTACAGACAATAAATCGTCCTCCTTTTTTGTAATAAGAAATGGCTAAGTTGACTCACCGTGTATGGGATAAGGATTTAATTCCCAGGAGCACTCTAAGTTTAACCATAAACCATAGTATTGTGTTTGATTATGTAATTGTAATCATTATGAATTTTAACATATGGTTTCTAAACATTAATTGTAGTTGAAGGATTATGCTATATTATCAGGATTTGGAAAGATCGTTTGATCATGGATTTCCAAACATGGACTATGTATGAGAGGCATAATTGTCTTGTTAGGAATTAGCAAGATCACTTGGTCATAGCCTGTGTACGGACCATACTCAGTTTGAATTTTCAGGTATGGATTATGCCGGAAGGGTTGGATTATCTTGTCAGGACTTGGCAAAATAGTGTAATCATAACTTGGGTATGTAATGTACTCTATATGGATTTCGAAGCATGGACCATGTTTGAAGAAATTGAATTGTCTTATCAGGACTTGGCAAAACATTTCGCTTTGTTTATTTGCAGGAATGGATTAGACTCACTTTGGATTGGCCTGGTGAGGCCATGAATTTCATTGATTTGAATTTTTATCATGTTACGATCTAGAAAGTTCGGTTGAATTCTCTTATTTTTCTATTATGGTATAATCCGGAGTGATCATGATTTCTTATTACGATACAGAGAGGTCGTGGGACTTTATTGGAATTTTAGATTTCTAATTATCTAATAACATGATCCAGAGCGATCGTGACTTTGTCTTATTACAATCTGGAGCGAATATGGTTTTCTATTTATATGGCATGGAGTGACTATGGAATTCTGGTTTTCTAATTATTACAATCCGATGCGACCGTGGGTTTATGGTCTTCTAATATAATATTTCTATTTGGACTTCTGGATTTTCTGAAACACGTCTTCCACAGCAAGACATGTTTTTTTGGAGGCAAAGATTGACCTACTTTTTTTACAAGGCAGCCACATATTAGATTTTTGGTTATGAAAGTGCTTAGGACTTGGGAATGGGCTTAGACAAGCCCGAATATACTTGATTAAAGTATCAAAGTTATCAAATATATGGATACAGGAAGTTTGAACTTTGCCTCGAAGAGGTCAGTATGGTCTTCCGCCACAACGTGTCACTTCGACTCGCACAAGCCAGGTCAGTCAATCCGGCTCGGTGTGCCACATCACCGTCACTGGCTTGGCTTTCTGATCGACATCTTTGGCTCGCCGAAGTCGATCTGGCCTATTCGACTATGATGACCATGATTAAGGATTAAATAATTTGTGATTTATAAGCAATTGTGTGTATTGGAATAAATTAACTTTGTTTAGAATTATAAGAAAATATATTTTAATCCGTGTATGTAAATAATATTTTGATGGTTCGAATAAATATTGAAAATATAAAGTATTGATTAACAACCAATATTGAAGCAAAAATATATTTTCAATATAGACTTTTAAGTTGCTTTAACTAGATAATTAATAATATGCGAATTTGTGTTTGGAAAAGGTAAGTTGCTGAAATTATAAAAGAATATATATTTTTTGTTTAAAGCCATGTTTGGAAATCGTATTATGTGTCTATGTGAAAAATTATGTGTTAAAATAATTTAATGGTGTAAATACGATAAATTGATGAATTATCGTGAGTAGTGGATTTTATTGTGAAATGTATCTTTAAATTTAAGTGTGTTGTAAATATTGATTGGGAATAAGAATTTAAGTGTGCTGAAAATGTTTGAATAAGAATGTTTAGAAAACGAAAATTCTATCAAATTAGAAAACCGTCGTGAAGTATAGTAAACCGCAAGCGCACGGCGTACGCTTGTAGTACGTTAGCTAGTACGAGTCGATCCACGGGGAAAGAAATTATTTTAATTATATCCAATCAAATTAAACAAAATTCAAGTGAATTTTTAACTAATAAAAGCTAATTAAAACTACAAACTAAGTTGGGAGCTAAATATGAAATGAAAATAATTTAGAAGCAAATCAACTCTCACATTTATGTAAGTTATCAAAAATACAATTTATGATCTCCATTAAGTGATATAAATGCAATATTTAAACCACTTATGATTCTCATGAAAATTGAACTAAAGCAAAACTATTCTAAGTATGGCCTATGAAATATTAACTAAAACTATAGACCATAAATTTTGTTCTTACTTTCATTTCAAAATCAATAACCACTTAGCAAATATTGATGTAATTTGTGTTTACATTGACTAAGCATAGCCTATTTTGTCGTTAACAAACATAGGCTATCAAAACCATTTGTATAAACTTACATCAACATTCACTAACATAAAGCACATATTAGAGATCACAAATCATACAAATGTTGAACTTACATAAAGGTAGAGAGCATCATTACCCCTAAATCAAGGGATTAGCCACTCATATGTGTTATCATATCAACAAATGTAAGTTTTCAACATTAGAAAATAAAGCAAAATGAAAGAAAAACTAAGTAGAACAAGAAGAGAACTATAAGAACATAAAGTAAATGAACATGAAAGTAAATCTAAGCTATGAACATGAATGTAAATCTAAGCTATGAACATGAAAGTAAAGAGCATAGAAATTAAATTGCATTAAAACAAAGAAGTTAAATAAAGACAATGGCTAAGTAGCCATGGAAATACAAGACAGCTTGTGCTCCTCTCAACTAAACTAAAGAAGGGTTAAAAAGAGAAGGATAAGAGAGAAGAAAATACATGAACGTAAAGGGGGTATATATACATGTTAAAAACCCTAAAATCCTAATCACTCACAATGGGAAATCCCCAAAATGCCCACTTCATGAAGCTTCTTGTAACACCCCACATCCGTTAGTGTCACTCACAAAGAAAATGCACTAAGTTCTGTGGAGCATTTAGGGTAAAAGATGCAGATAAATTACAAGACAGACAGAAATTAAACAGCGGAAAATAAAACTTTGCTTTATTGATAAAATAGTTTGTACAATGGTTTCTTTACAATATCAGAGTATCATCTGTCTTACAAAATAAAGAAGCATAAAAACAACATTTATATTCCCCGATTTTAGCAAGAGCCAGCCATAGCATCTGAAAAGAGAATCCAAGCAAACTTCGACAAATCTTCAAGCTAGGAAAGAGTGGCAGTCCAACTTAACCTGAGCTAAACTATTCCCACCTATACTACCTGGGGGGGGGGGACGGAAGAAAAGAAGACGAAAGAAAAACAGAGTCAGACATAAAGCCTGAGTAAGTTCAGTAACTTCTAGCATGTGAACATGGAAAAACAAAACGACATGAATTAACTGAATACAAGATTACACCATGACGATAGGGTCAACAAGATTAGACAAGGTAGTCACAAGATATGCTAAGATAAGATAAACTGGATACGCTCTAATACTTTCGGCGCTTCGCTATTTCCTTGTTATACTGGTTTCTATATCTCTGCACCGCCTATCTAGTGTCCCAACTAGTAACGATAACGTGATCCCAACCCCTGTATTTTCCATTGCCTTCTGGCATACATTCATTATTTCTTACCTAGATCAAATCTAGGTTTTTCTATCAAGTGCTTTCTAGATTTAACTAGAGTTTACGCTATCTGCTGAACGCTTTTCGGATTCAGGATTTATCCACCTAGTCCAACTAGTGCTTATGCTACCTGTCGAATGATGCCCCCAAGTCTAGGACACACTACTTAGAGTGGTATATGTTCCTATACTTCCCCACGCATGTATCGCGAATCGTTATCGCTTGTCTAGATGCACATGTCCTGTAATGTGCGGCTCGAGTCCTGTGACATGGCAAATCTAGGAATACAGAACACGGTCGGGAGCTTTCAGATATCTGCCGATGCAGATGCTAAGGTCTGTTTTTATTCCAGTGGCTATGGTCCCACTTGACCCCTCCCTCAACTAATGAAAGGCATACCTTGTAAAATGAGAACTATACGCCGGCCCCCGGTGCCCCTCTGTCCTATGGCCATCCTCACCCATAACTAGATAGCAAGTATATGGTCTTTTGGAGTTCTCCGCCTTTCCGCTTCACGTATCTCGATTGACTCAAGATGGATGGTAGACGACGAGTTGCTATCACAGGGCTACCGTTTTCTTGTCGAATCACGCCGGTCCATCCTGGTCTTTAGGTTGCCATGTATTGCAACCAAGGCATACCCCTGGTTCTTCTACGCAGACCTTAACATCTGTGAGCCCAGGAGGATCATCTGCAGCCTCACAGAGGGATACCAAGAGTACCCTCACGTCCCCTCGAAGCCTCGGGCTTCGTAACCCAATTCGTTGGAGCCTTCTTTCTACTCAGACGGACATTCGCTCCTTCCCAAGTTATACTAAGAATTACTACTTAGTTTTACTAACTAAGATTTACCACTTAGTTTCCAGAATCGTTGTTTTCTTAACTAAGGTTTACTACTTAGTTCCCTTTCCCGTCAATTTGGATTGGTTAAGTGTCATTAGTCAATTTAAGCCAACTTAACCCTCTTCATTCATCCTGTTATACTGGTTAAGTGTTATCAGTAATTCATGTTGACTTAACCCCACCACAAACCAAGTTATATTGGTTAAGTATTTCTTATTACTTAACCCTACCCATTCACCCTGTATTGGTTAAGTGTTCCTTTTTAACTTAACCTTGCCCGTCTGTCTTAACTAACATGTTATTAATGGTTAAGTATTATCCCTTCATGTTTAGACTTAACCCTATTCTTTTATCACAATCTGATGGTTAAGTGTTCAAGTTTACTTAATCCTACGGTCTAGCCCAGATAACATATCAAATTGGCTAAGTGTATTTACTTAACCCCAACCTCTAGTCTAGTTAACATGTTAATTTGGCTAAGTGTATCAACTTTACTTAACCCCACCTTCTAGTCTAGTTAACATGTTAGTTTGGCTAAGTGTTTTCTTAGTTACTTAACCCCTACAAATCTGGTCTTGTTACCATAAGTTTGGTTAAGTGTCCATATGGACTTAGCCCTCCCATTCTAGCTCGACTATGTTAAGTTGGTTAAGTGTTCCTATAGACTTAACCCTCCCATTCTAGCTTAACTGTGTCTGTATGAACCTAACCCCACCCATCGGTTTGGTTATCTTGTTGAATTGGTTAAGTGTCTTAGTTAAATTAACCCTACCATTCTTGTTCTAGCTTTAACTAAATAAATTAAAGCCGCTACCACTCACATTAGACAGATATTGTTGCGATTACTGGATGTGCCGGTTGGTTCAGGGCAGGTTTACATCGCAACTCAGTCTAACCTCGGGTTTGGCATATTCGTGTTTTCTAAGTTCAAAAGGATTTTGGTTAATTTTCAAATCATGTTTTTAAAGTAACCATCCCGTCCATCGGATCAGTTAGGGATAGCCAGGGAGAGCAGGAAACTTGTATTTTCCAAACCCAAGCCTAGACACTATCCTCTCTGTCACCCTAGAACTTTCTGGTGTACCATTAAAAGAGATGTCGTTAATAAACCTTTAATTTGTCTAAATTTACATTTCCTCATTTAGGCCAAATTCTATAAGTAAATTATTCCTAATTTACTTATTTCCTAATTACCCTTTTAATGTAAACTGTCAACATTTATTCTTATGGCCCATTTTCCCCTCTATATCATATTTATGCCTTTTGGTATGTAAACTATACCAATTAAGTGTCACTAAACATGATTTTGCTAATCCTGACGCTTATTCCCAATTATGGCCAATCTCAAATTTTTACCAATATACTTATTACGCCAAAATAGCTAATCCAATCCCGATTTAACATTCTAATTACAGTTCACGTCAAACTAGACTTATTATTCTAGTTCATAACTCATGTAAATGCTAGATTTACAAGTCAATACTAGACTCAAATTACACATCCTATAATTCATGTTAAATTTATCCAATTTGTATTTCTATGAACATGCCATAATTCATGTTCCCAATTTATGCCAAATTCCAAGTTTATAACTATGTTTTTAGTACATTTCACATTATGCCCAAATCGTATTCCCACCGTTCGTATAATTGCGATTCAATCTAGATTATGGATAAATCTAGACTCGTAGAAAATAGGGAATGAACCAAAGATGCTATGAAAAAAGGCTGGCATAAAAGGTTTGAATAACGATGTAGGTTCAAGAACATGGGTAGACCTAACTTAATAGGTAAATTCCCAAGGTCTAAAACCAAGGATAGACAGAATAGAGACGCAGGTTCAAGAACATGGGTAGACCTAACTTAATAGGTAAATTCCCATGGTCTAAAACCAAAGAAAACCAAGGACAGGCAAAATAAATAATCGGGTTTAGACCCAATCTCATAATCACAGAACTTAAGCAACACTTTCCTAGTCATGAATCATAGGTGTTTAATCACAGATGTCCTTGTTATGTCATAGGCAATAGTTTATGTTTTCTAATCAAAGGCATAGGTTTAGTCAAGGAAATAAACCTCATAGTCACAGTCACAGTCATAGGCAATGTTCGTGGTCATAGGCAATGTCCATAGTCATAGGCAATGTTCATAGTCATAGGCAATGTTCTTAGTCATAGGCAATGCCTAATTGGTCATCGAATCATAACAATTCTTAATTAGGTCCAAAGATATAGGCACAGGTTCGAATAGAAAGATTTGGCATATTCTTTTATTCCTTTAATTTCATGTCATGAACAGAGAGAAATGTTCAAATCTAAAAATAACTGACTTATAGAGATTCAGATTAGAAAAGAAAGATGGCGTTGCTATGATTCGTGCGACGTTAGCCTTTGATTCTTATCTTGAAGCTTTAATCTTGATTTGAATCTCTTCTGAACAATTTGAGCAGCATAACCTTGTCTTGGATTTTCGTAGTATTTTCTTATATTTATTTATTTATATATATTTTCTCAGAGGCAGCATAAGGATAGAAAAGAATTGTGAATAGAGAAGGAGACTAGGGCTGTTTATATAATGTAGAAGTTAACGAATCTGGTCAGAATGGCGTCCGGATACAGAGAAACGAATCAGGTTCAGAAAGCTGGAAAAAGGGGGGTGTCGACTCCCCAGTCGACCTAGGGGGGGTCGACTACCCAGTCGACTCCCCAGTCGACCTAGGGGGGGTCGACTCCCCAGTCGACCTGGGTCCTGGGCGGGAAATTTCCCGCCCAGCCCGCTTCTGAGTCTGTTTTGAAATTTGAACTTTGCTGAAACTTCCGGAGGCCATATCTTCCTCATACGCACTCCGATTTACGCAAACAAGGACTCGTTTTCATGCAGAATTCCGAGACGAACGCAGTGGCACACCCCGTTTCCCTTGATTTTGATTTTAACTTTTAATTCTGCCTTGATTTGTGAATCTTAGCGTTACAGAATTATGGGGTGTTACATTCTCCCCCACTTAAAAGGATTTCGTCCCCGAAATCTTCAAGTTAGGAAGAATGTGTCCTACCATCCAATCACCCATCTACTCAACCATTCACTCACAGGCATCCATTGTCCTTAAAAGATTGCTAATGCTTTCATGTTCATATGCATAGTGTGTGTATATGTCTTTATCTACTGTAAAATCAGGCGGTCTACTGATTCAGTCGACCTCCTTAATGCGAGTCATGTCAGTGCCATGCGTCCAACCATGTATGCAAGCATCCCTAGTTATGTAAATACTATATGCGTGCACGGCCATTCATCCATATGTAACACCCATATAATAACATATCGAGTTCAATTTACAAACAAATACATATCTGTAAATGCAATATGAAAGCGTCTGAACTGATCTAGTGCCTAATACGTATGCATATGCATTCACAAACAACCATTAGCAACCACTTGCAACCATCAACCATAACATATTTCAAATACATATTTACATCCATTGGCTTCTACCTAAGGATCGAAGATACGACCTAGGTGATATACTTTGGAAAGAGAGAAACAATTATGCGTAAAGCTCCTAAAACAAAGAGATCAAGGATGCACCCTCAAGGAAAAGGGTATGATGCTAGTATCTAGCCTTCTTGAGCTTTACTCCAATGTATCTTAACTAATTTAACTTCACGATTGTGAAGTTCCGGATCTCCATTTCCAAAATAAACAGATGTCAATCACGGTACCAGGTATATGTACTAAGATGATTAGAGGTTTCCCTCTTATCCGCAATGCCATAACTATAAGAGTCGAAAGGTCACTACGTGCTCTTTGGAGTGCCTGCCACAACTATTCATCTCTCACGCAAGCCATCCAAACCGAACTCGACATTCCTCAAGTACAAGCCCCAAAGGCCTAAGCCAATATCAGATAAGCACCCAAGGAATATCTCCCTCGAATTTAGACGATCTACGTGAGATGATATAAGCAAACTCGATAGCTATTCTCAAATCCCTACTAACCAAAAATAATCTGGTCGGACCACCAATTGGATTTGAGACTCTAGTGGGATGTTTCTACTATACAAGTACTATGGTGCAGAGACCCAACTATGGAAGTGGATATGAACAAATGAGAAGCGCTAGAACCTAAGGAAATAGTACGAACAGAAAACTAGACTCTTCCAACCGGACTACCTTTCTCCTAGGTACGCTTGGTGGCGAAAGCATGTACTTGTCCTTCTGAAAATCTCATCCTTGTTCTTGCCCTTGTCCTTAAGTATATGCCCTATCATACCCTAGTAAAGATACTTCCTCTTGTCTTAGGTTTTATAATTTCTTCCTCCTTCGTGTGCTAAGTCTACATCCATGAATTCCTCGTCCTAGGGTTATGATCCTTAGACAAACTCCTCATCCCCTTCCGTGTGTAGTCATGTTGACAAATTTCTCGAAAACTGCCTCCATCGGACGGAAAACCCTATAAGCTTCGAAAGAAAACTACCCGTAGATGAAACAACTACGGCTATGGATGGAAGCCAGGCAATACTTTGCCCTTCGATGAGGTTACCTCCCAAAAAGCCAGGAGCCCCAGAGACTCAAGAAAGAAGGAGACAAGAATTAAAACAGAGGAAGAGAAGATAGTGCGTATGGCTTTGGGGAATATGTTTTTAAAACAAATCTTTTCTCTTGAAAATGCTTCTTTAAAAACCGTTTTGAAAATAATTTTTCAAATCCTTTATCTAATCTGGTAACCTTCAGCTCTGATACCACGTGTAACACCCCATATCCGTTAGTGTCACTCACAAAGGGAATGCACTAAGTTCTGTGGAGCATTTAGGGTAAAAGATGCAGATAAATTACAAGACAGACAGAAATTAAACAGCAGAAAATAAAACTTTGCTTTATTGATAAAATAGTTTGTACAATGGTTTCTTTACAATATCAGAGTATCATCTGTCTTACAAAATAAAGAAGCATAAAAACAACATTTATATTCCCCGATTTTAGCAAGAGCCAGCCATAGCATCTGAAAAGAGAATCCAAGCAAACTTCGACAAATCTTCAAGCTAGGAAAGAGTGGCAGTCCAACTTAACCTGAGCTAAACTATTCCCTCCTTTGCTACCTTGGGGGGGGGGGACGGAAGAAAAGAAGACGAAAGAAAAACAGAGTCAGACATAAAGCCTGAGTAAGTTCAGTAACTTCTAGCATGTGAACATGGAAAAACAAAACGACATGAATTAACTGAATACAAGATTACACCATGACGATAGGGTCAACAAGATTAGACAAGGTAGTCACAAGATATGCTAAGATAAGATAAACTGGATACGCTCTAATACTTTCGCCGCTTCGCTATTTCCTTGTTATACTAGTTTCTATATCTCTGCACCGCCTATCTAGTGTCCCAACTAGTAACGATAACGTGATCCCAATCCCTGTATATTCCTTTGCCTTCCGGCATACATTCATTATTTCTTACCTAGATCAAATCTAGGGTTTTCTATCAAGTGCTTTCTAGATTTAACTAGAGTTTATGCTATCTGTTGAACGCTTCTCAGATTCAGGATTTATGCCACCTAGTCCTACTAGGGGTTATGCTACCTGTCGAACGATGCCCCCAAGTCTAGGACACACTACCTAGAGTGGTATATGTTCCTATACTTCCCCACGCATGTATCGCGAATCGTTATTGCTTGTCTAGATGCACATGTCCTGTAATGTGCGGCCCGAGTCCTGTGATAGGGCAAATCAAGGAATACAGAACTCGGTCGGGAGCTTTCAGATATCTGCCGATGCAGATGCTAAGGTCTGTTTTTATTCCAGTGGCTATGGTCCCACTTGACCCCTCCCTCAACTAATGAAAGGCACACCTTGTAAAATGAGAACTATGCGTCGGTCCCCGGTGCCCCTCTATCCTATGGCCATCCTCACCCATAAATAGATAGCAAGTATATAGTCTTTTGGAGTTCTCCGCCTTTCCGCTTCACGTATCTCGATTGACTCAAGATGGATGTTAGACGACGAGTTGCTATCACAGGCTACCGTTTTCTCGCCGAATCACGCCGGTCCATCCTGGCCTTTAGGTTGCCATGTATTGCAACCAAGGCATACCCCTGGTTCTTCTACGCAGACCTTAACCTCTGTGAGCCCAGGAGGATCATCTGCGGCCTCACAGAGAGATACCAAGAGTACCCTCACGTCCCCTCGAAGCCTCGGGCTTCGTAACCCAATTCGTTGGAGCCTTCTTTCTACTCAGACGGACATTCGCTCCTTCCCGTGTTATACTAAGAATTACTACTTAGTTTTACTAACTAAGATTTACCACTTAGCTTCTAGAATCGTTGTTTTCTTAACTAAGGTTTACTACTTAGTTCCCTTTCCCGTCAATTTGGAATGGTTAAGTGTCATTAGTCAATTTAAGCCAACTTAACCCTCTTCATTCATCCTGTTATACTGGTTAAGTGTTATCAGTAATTCATGTTGACTTAACCCCACCACAAACCAAGTTATATTGGTTAAGTATTTCTTATTACTTAACCCTACCCATTCACCCTGTATTGGTTAAGTGTTCCTTTTTAACTTAACCTTGCCCGTCTGTCTTAACTAACTTGTTATTAATGGTTAAGTATTATCCCTTCATGTTTAGACTTAACCCTATTCTTTTATCACAATCTGATGGTTAAGTGTTCAAGTTTACTTAATCCTACGGTCTAGCCCAGATAACATATCAAATTGGCTAAGTGTATTTACTTAACCCCAACCTCTAGTCTAGTTAACATGTTAATTTGGCTAAGTGTATCAACTTTACTTAACCCTACCTTCTAGTCTAGTTAACATGTTAGTTTGGCTAAGTGTTTTCTTAGTTACTTAACCCCTACAAATCTAGTCTTGTTACCATAAGTTTGATTAAGTGTCCCTATGGACTTAGCCCTCCCATTCTAGCTCGACTGTGTTAAGTTGGTTAAGTGTTCCTATAGACTTAACCCTCCCATTCTAGCTTAACTGTGTCTGTATGAACCTAACCCCACCCATCGGTTTGGTTATCTTGCTGAATTGGTTAAGTGTCTTAGTTAACTTAACCCTACCATTCTTGCTCTAGCTTTAACTAAATAAATTAAAGCCGCTACCACGCACATTAGACAGATATTGTTGCGATTACTGGATGTGCCGGTTGGTTCCGGGCAGGTTTACATCGCAACTCAGTCTAACCTCGGGTTAGGCATATTCATGTTTTCTAAGTTCAAAAGGGTTTTGGTTAATTTTCAAATCAGGTTTTGAAAGTAACCATCTCGTCCGTCGAATCAGTTAGGGATAGCCAGGGAGAGCAGGAAACTTGTATTTTCCAAACCCAAGCCTAGACACTATCCTCTCTGTCACCCTAGAACTTTCTGGTGTACCATTAAAAGAGATGTCGTTAATAAACCTTTAATTTGTCTAAATTTACATTTCCTCATTTAGGTCAAATTCTATAAGTAAATTATTCCTAATTTACTTATTTCCTAATTACCCTTTTAATGTAAACTGTCAACATTTATTCTTATGGCCCATTTTCCCCTCTATATCATATTTATGCCTTTTGGTATGTAAACTATACCAATTAAGTGTCACTAACCATGATTTTGCTAATACTGACGGTTATTCCCAATTATGGCCAATCTCAAATTTTTACCAATATACTTATTACGCCAAATTAGCTAATCCAATCCTGATTTAACATTCTAATTACAGTTCACGTCAAACTAGACTTATTATTCTAGTTCATAACTCATGTAAATGCTAGATATACAAGTCAATATTAGACTCAAATTACACATCCTATAATTCATGTTAAATTTATCCAATTTGTATTTCTATGAACATGCCATAATTCATGTTCCCAATTTATGCCAAATTCCAAGTTTATAACTATGTTTATAGTACATTTCACATTATGCCCAAATCGTATTCCCACCGTTCGTATAATTGCGATTCAATCTAGATTATGGATAAATCTAGACTCGTAGAAATAGGGAATGAACCAAAGATGCTATGAAAAAAGGATGGACATAATAACTGGCATAAAAGGTTTGAATAACAATGTAGGTTCAAGAACATGTGTAGACCTAACTTAATAGGTAAATTCCCAAGGTCTAAAACCAAGGATAGACAGAATAGAGACGCAGGTTCAAGAAATTGGTAGACCTAACTTAATAGGTAAATTCCCAAGGTCTAAAACCAAGGATAGACTGAATAGAGACGCAGGTTCAAGAACATGGGTAGACCTAACTTAATATGTAAATTCCCATGGTCTAAAACCAAAGAAAACCAAGGACAGGCAAAATAAATAATCGGGTTTAGACCCAATCTCATAATCACAGAACTTAAGCAACACTTTCCTAGTCATGAATCATAGGTGTTTAATCACAGATGTCCTTGTTATGTCATAGGCAATAGTTTATGTTTTCTAATCAAAGGCATAGGTTTAGTCAAGGAAATAATCCTCATTGTCACAGTCACAATCATAGGCAATGTTCGTGGTCATAGGCAATGTCCATAGTCATAGGCAATGTTCATAGTCATAGGCAACCTGGGGGGGGGTCGACTACCCAGTCCAGTCGACTCCCCAGTCGACCTGGGTCCTGGGCGGGAAATTTCCCGCCCAGCCCGCTTCTGAGTCTGTTTTGAAATTTGAACTTTGCTGAAACTTCCGGAGGCCATATCTTCCTCATACGGACTCCGATTTACGCAAACTCGGACTCGTTTTCATGCAGAATTCCGAGACAAACGCAATGGCGTAGCCCGTTTCCCTTGATTTTGAATTTAACTTTTAATTCTGCCTTGATTTGTTAATCTTAGCGTTACAGAATTACGGGGTGTTACACTTCTAATCCTCTCTTAGCCATTAATGAGTCATGTAGGATGCATGAGACCTTTGGTCTTGTTCAATTAGTTTTTAATAAGAAGCTTAAGAGAAAGAAGGGAATTTGAGAGGTGGGGTCCTCCATGATCATGTATGAGAATTATTTCTTCTTCATTCCTTTGTATGCATGCATTTGTGCTCCAAATCTTCATGTGTATGCATTACTTATGCTCCAGAATTCCTATAAGAGACAAATAAAAAGAACAAGTAAATGCAATCACAAATTAAAACATGCACAAGTGACCATTTTTTCCCAAAATGAGTTATTATTTTGAAAATATTTAAAATATGGTTTGTTCGCATAAAATACCCAAAAATGTTCATTTATTTAATTAAACACGGATAAATTGAATATAAATGTGCATTTTTACGTGCACATTAAATACCCCCACACTTATATTCTTATTCGTACTCGAATAAAGAAAAAAAACTAAGATAGATCCATTTTCGTATGGAACACGATTGCATTGAGCGTATGCAACAAGCCATTAAACCTCTGGGCATCCTTAATAGGACGAGTGTTGTCTCGTGAGGGTTTTCAGCGGATACTACCCACAAAATACAAATGTTAAACGCAATTTTTTTTTTTAACAAAATGCAAGATTAGAAAATATTTACAAGATGAATGCAAGTTTTAAAAAGAATATTTACAAATGGATAATTTACTTTTAAATTTTATACGAGTGAGTAAATACAATTTGGGTCGTCACTATAAACTTTAAGTCCGTTACTAATCAAAATTTCAAACAAAAGTCAGTTTTCATTACAAACTCCTCCAGCTTGGCCAGTTGTTTTGGTAGAAACGTAGCGCAAATATGAAATGAATTCTATAATCGATATCATCAATCGTAAAATGGCATTTTTATTTACTTTTAGTTAACAAGTTAGGTCAAATAAGTGAAGAGTGTGCTTGGATTTCAAGTGCTAATTCTCTTTTTTATTACATAATATTTACATTATTATTATTTACAAATACCTAGGTATACCACCCATACACTGCATTACGACTTATGTGAGGGTCAGTAATCCTAAGGTGTCCAACTCATAAAATGAGACCAAGGTATATCAACGCTGACTTTGTCAACAAGTTGTCGGAAAGAGTTTGGCGGGTTTGCACACCAACGCTACATTTACTAGCAATGTTGGATACCCTTGGATTATTATTATCGTATATATATTTCCTTTATTTTATTTTATTTTTGAAAACTAAAATCACAAAATGGAAGTGCTAAACACAGTAGCAAAAACAGAATTGCAAAATGGAACCAAATCCAAACTAAAACAAAAAACTTGAAACTAAAGCATCAACAACAAGACAAATAAAATGAACACACAACTTTTTTTTTAAATAAACACAACACACACAAAAGAAACGCAAACACACAAACAAATAAACACAACAACACATGTAAATGACACAACAAACTAACTAAATACAAAATGAAACATTTTTTTAATGAAGAACTAGAAAATTAATCCGATGAATAAAATCAAAATTAAATTCTCTCCTCGGCAACGGCGCCAAAAACTTGTTCGCAAAACGGAAGTTCTATCAAATTAGAAAACCGTCGCAAAGTGTAATAAACCGCAAGCGCAAGGCATACACTTGTAGTACGTTAGCGAGTACGCGTCGATCCATGGGGAAAGAAATTATTTTAATTATATCCAATCAAATTAAACCAAATTCAAGTGAAGTTTTAACTAATAAAAGCTAATGAAAACTACAAGCTAAGTTGAGAGCTAAATATAAAATGAAAACAATTTAGTGGAAAATCAACTCTCACATTTATGTAAGTTATCAAAAATACAATTTATGATCTCCATTAAGTGATATAAATGCAATATTTAAACCACTTATGATTCTCATGAAAATGGAACTAAAGCAAAACTATTCTAAGTATGGCATATGAATTATTAACTAAAGCTATAGACCATCAAATTTTATTCTTACTTTTAATTCAAAATCAATAACCACTTAGCAAATATTGATGTTTGCGTTTACATTGACTAAGCATAGCCTATTTTGTTGTCAACAAACAAGGACTATCAAAACCATTTGTATAAACTTACATCAACATTCACTAAAATAAAACACATATTACAGATCACAGATCATATAAATGTTCAACTTACATAAAGTTAGAGAGCATCATCACCCCTAAATCAAGGGATTAGCCACTCATATGTGTTATCATATCAACACATGTAAGTTCAACATTAGAAAATAAAGCAAAATAAATGAAAAAAATAAGTAGAACAAGAAGAGAACTAAACTAAGAACATAAAGTAAATGAACATGAAAGCAAATCTAAGCTATGAACATGAATGTAAATCTAAGCTATGAACAAGAAAGTAAAGAGCATAGAAATTAAATTATATTAAAACAAAGAAGTTACATAAAGACAATGGCTAAGTAGCCATGGAAATACAAGAGAGCTTGTGCTCCTCTCAACTAAACTAAAGAAGGGGATAAAAAGAGAAGGATAAGAGAGAAGAAAATACATGAACATAAAGGGGGTATATATACATGTTATAAACCCTAAAGCCCTAATCACTCATAATGGGAAATCCCCAAAATGCCCACTACATGAAGCTTCTAATCCTCTCTTAGCCACTAATGAGTCATGTAGGATGCATGAGACCTTTTGTCTTATTCAATTAGTCTTTAATAAGAAGCTTAAGAGAAAGAGGGTAAATTGAGAGCTGGGGTCCTCCATGATCAAATATGGGAATTATTTCCTCTTCATTCCTTTGTATGCATGCATTTGTGCTCCAAATCTTCATGTGTATGCCTTATTTGTGCTCCAAAATTCCTATAAGAGACAAATACAAGGAATAAATAAATGCAATCACAAATTAAAACATGCACAAGTGACCATTTTTTTCCCAAAATGAGTGATTATTTTGAAAATATTTAAAATATTGTTTGATCGTATAAAATACCAGAAAATGTTCATTTATTTAATTAAACAAGAATAAATATACGAATATAAATGTGCATTTTTACGTGCACATCAAAGAATTTATGTTTATTTTAACAAAAGAACTTAATTTATGCAAATTTAACTTAAAATATAAGTTGTGTATGAAAGATTAAAAATGTTTGACTAATTTTAAAATATTGATTTTGTGTGAAATATGAGTAAAATAGTATTATTACAATTACAAATGTTTTTAAATGTTTGTGTAAAATTTTGCAAAGATTTGAAATGTAAAATTGTGAGTTTTGATTAATTATAATGTAAAACTTCGTTTTGTTAAAATGTGAATTTCATTATGTACAAGGCTTGAAATGTTTAATATGAACAAATGAGTTTAAAAACATTTACAAGAGAGCACTAGCATTGTGTCTGCAATTTGTTTTGCTAAAACTTGCAAAATATAGAGAAAGGTGAGTTTTTAAAGGGCATTGTTATGGACACTCCAAATATTGTTAAGGGAGGGGAAAAAATTTTATTTTTAAAAATTGTTAAGGGGAGTACCATTAAGGGAAGTAGCCCCTTAACAAATAAAGGTAATTTTACCTTATTACCCATTTAGGCTTAATTTCACTCTTCTGTTCATTAAAATAATTTTTAATGGTTAATCAACACCATTAATTGTAAAGAAGTCAAACCCTAACCAAAAAACATGATCGAAAAAGAAAACAACATAATATTGACATGGGAGGTGAGCGTTTTGTTGGAGTTGATCAGAGTGATTAGATGGTAAGGTCTAATTTCAGTTTATTAAATTGTATGCACATGTTGTTTGGGTTAAGATCTAATTTCAGTTTATTAACTTTAGTTTATTAAATCATAGCATATGATATCAACTATTCATTGATGTTATTTGCAGTTAAACGATTTTTTTTTTTTTTTGATTTAGGGATTTGATGATTTTACGGTGCGCAAGTTTTTAAAAGAAAGTGTAAAGGTGTAAGAAGTTTAAAAAAAATAGCTATCTACATTGACCCCCCTTAACAATTAAAAAAAGTGGAGGGTCCTTAAAATTTGGCCTCTCCTTAACATAAATTGGAGTGTCAATAACAAACCCCTTTTTAAGATTGTGACAATAGCTTGCAAATAAGCCTAATCTAGTTTTTATTCCTTAATTGGGTCTGATCCTCCTTAATCTCTAATTATACTAAGAAAGATCCAGATAAAAAGAAAAATATGAAGGCTACGTATATTCGTTCTTCCAACTAAAAATAATAATTTCTTCTTCCTAAAGCTTTTGCTGGGAAAGAAAACGGTATCTCTTCTTCGTTATATTTGAAAATATTTAATCGTTTTCCAAATTAAAAATAGATAAGATTGGAACATGCAAGAAATTAGTCTCCAAATCAAAGATCCATTCATCAAGTAAGAAGTCAAAAAAGGGAAAATTTACGAAGAAGGTTACAGGCTTTCATGCCTCTGCTGTGTACTTCCTTGGATTCATGAAGCTTCAAATCATAGTTTTGCAAACTCAAATTGCTAAAATATCTTTGAATCCAATCTCAGGTGAATTTATACACACACATTATAGTTCAAACATTTATCTCTATTCATATGCTAAGATTACTATACTGTAACTATGACTTGTTTCAGTAAACTTTCAGTCCCTAAATTAGGATCAAAATTAACCTTAGAGGAGGGATGGATATGGTTTATTGTAATTTTTCATAGAGTAATAAATAATAATAAACAACACAAATAGAAACTGAGTAAATGCAAAATAGAAATGACACAAAGGTATCCCCAGCTTCGGCAAAACCCTGCCTACTGCTGCCCCACAGTTTCTACTATGAATTAGACAATCTCTATGCTTACATTCCCTGTAAACTCGTGGCACTCGCTATCAATTGTCTTAGCCCTACGCTCAAAACCCTACCACAGCTCAATCCCCTGAGCTACAAATTTTCAAACTACAAACCGATAGTTTGCTACCTGGTTGAAAAACTAGAGTTTAATGAAATAAAAATACAAGGCGGTATATAAAACTACTTAAAGATCTAACACACTAAAAAAACTAAACCCTAGATTAAACAATAAAATATAACAACCTAGATTTTTAGCCTAATTTAAATTATGTTAATTTAAAAGATTTTTGAACTTTAATATGATTTCAAAGATATGATAAGCTAAACTTGATATTAAGATTAGTTTTGTCAATAATATAGAGATTAACAAATTTGTAAAAGACGAACTTTTGTCAAAATAAGAATTTTGTAATTTGTCAAATTATTTGATTTAATCATTTGAGAATATAGGTTAAATCGATGGAAATTGAATTTAAAATAAGTATGAATGATAAAATAACTTGTTTAAAGTAAAGGAATTAAACGTAAATTATATTGACAAAATATGTCAACTTTTCTCAAAACCGGGTTTTGTCAAATATTGAAATTTTGTCAAAAACGAGATTTTGTAACTTAACAAATTTAAGTTGGTATAAAATTTTGAAAATGTTAATTTGATGATGTTACGTTGGATTTTGAGCGCAGTTTATTAGTTATTCAAAACTATGACATACAGCGGTGAAAAATATCGACAAAAATGTATGGCTTTTGTCAAAATGAATTATTTAAATACATATTTGTAGAACTATTTTACTATGAATTTGATTTTAAGTATTTAACATAGCTTATTAAATAAAATAACTTCTTTAAATCAGATAAAATGTCAAACATCGTCATGTTTTGTCAACAAAAGCTGTTAACAAAAGTGATAAAATACAAGTTGAATAGTAGCATATGGAAGTGTAGGCTGTGTTGTAACACCCTGAAAGTGTTTCTACATTAAACTAAATATTTAATTTGTAATCATGACACATAAGGCACATAGTTTCCGAAGAGAGCACATGGTATGGAAGATGGTTTACTTCCATGTTAAGGAAATGCTTAGCATAATGACACATGTCTAATGAGTTGTCATAATCGTATGCATCCCTTTTGTTATAGATAAGACCCTTCCCTCTCATTTCTTCATTCCATTTCATTTTCATTTCTACTTCTTCCTCCTTCTTTAAGCCATGACTTTCTAGCCTACTTCTTCTTCCTCCCCACTCCTCTCTCTCCTCCCCTAGGTTGTGCGCCACCATTCTCCTCTCCATCCTCCATTCTTGCACCTCCCCTTTAAAAAAAGAGAGAGAGAAAGAGAAGTAAAGGAATGTGTGTGTGTGCGTGTGTATATATGTATGTATGTATACATATATATATTAGAGAGAGGAAATATTTTTACGGCGTGGCTACGCTGTCCGACGATTCAGTAAAGTTTGGTGGACTGGAACCCAAAGGTGAGAGACACTATTCATATATATATATATATATATATATATATATATATTGAAATTGGTTCACTTATTCATATATATATATATATATAGTTGTATTATATGTATGTAGTTATGTATGCTTGAGATTGGTTAATGGTTGTTAATATGTGGTTACTTAGCAACCGATTATAATATAAGTGTTAATGACAAAATGCTTATATACATGTATATTTGTGAAATATATGTTGAAATGGATGTATGGATGTTATGAATATGGATATGGATGTTGAAGTAGTGATTAGTAGTGATAATATACACTACACAAGTTACACCCACCTATATAGTAATATATGGATATGGAATATGTTTTGGATAATTTAATTGAATATTATATTCAATTAAATAAAGAGGTAAAAATAAAAGTTAGAATTTTTAACTTGAAATGTTTTGGAAATGAAATTGAAGTGATTACGAATAGTTTTTGTAAAGGTGGAAATTTAATTGAAAGAGATTTCAAGTATAAATGGTATGTTTAAATATGAAATCAAATTGTGAATAGTAACTTTGAAAAGTGAAGTTTAATTTGATATTTAAACAAGGTAGAATGCTCAGTCTTATTATTCAAACTATCTTACTTTTTAATGGATATCAGGAAAGCTTGAGTTCGAAAGGATAAGTTATGAAAAATAATATTATTTTAATAATAAAATAATAATATAATATTCATTTTAAATGAATATTTATTTAAATTTTAAGGTAAATTTTGAAAAATTATTTTTGAGCAAGATTAAAAATGTTTTATAAGTATATTTGAAATAAATTAGATGGGTTTTTAATTTAAATTAAAATATAGTCTGAATAGGACTAGTCGAGCTTTGGTAGTTCACGTATTTCGACTATAAACTTCAACTGCTCCTAACAGGAGCAATTTAAATCAGATTTCTTTGAAACGAAAAAACATTTGCTTCCTAAAGATAATAGTTTTCAAATGAAAGAGGAATTTCCAAATTATGATATGTAGATTTCAAGTTATGTGAAACCGGTTTCGAAAAAATCGCTATAAGTGTAGTTCATTGACCGTAATGGTAAATGACTATTTTAAAATAAATAAAAATATCGAAATAATTTGTAAAATTATTATGAATCATTTAAAAGTGATTTAAGTCGATAATGTAAGGTTTTGAGTAATATAAAAGTCATTTAGACTAAACTAGCTAATATAAGCCTATAGCAGCGCTTTTTATAATGCTTTTACCACATTTCCGAAAAATGGTTTAGCAATAATATTTGATTCACTTAAATTGTGAACTTAAACTTAAATGAATGATTTTGAAAGACGATTTCATAAAAAATGAAATGAATGTTTGATTTCGAAAAAGTAGAAAATATTTAGAAATAAATATTTTGAAGATGATAAATGGTTTATAAAAGATGTTTTATAAACGAAGAGAATTTCGATGGCTTAAATCCAAATATTTAAACGATTTAGAAAGCGACAATACTATGATTTGAAGATACTTCCCATTATTAATGCGAAATGATTTGCCACTTCAGGATATAAAATGATTTATTATGTTACCAATGATTCGGGTAACCCGTAACTAAAAAGTGGCAAACGGCAGGTATGGTTCGCTCTTGTGATAAGAGGGAAGGACATACTTATATTATTGATGGCATCAAGGCCGGGACCCAGTTTCCTTGATATCGGGAGTAACCTCCCGATATGGTGGCATATATGTTGATATGCTTGTATTGTAGATATTTGAGATTTTCAAAAGTGATTTATTTTTAAATCCCGAAGTGAAGTATGATTTTATAAAAAAAGAAATTTATATATATATTATTTCAATGATTTGAAATGAAACTAGGATTTATAGTTTGAAGAGATTATTTTCAAAACAATGAATTTTGTAAATAAATGAAATTGGCTGGATTTGATAAATCTAAATATGAAGATAAAACTTATGGTTCGATATTTTTGACTGGTATTCATAAGAGGAAAACCCATTCCGTGTTATATGGCATGGTCTTATGATTTACCTAACTTTAAAATAAATGTAAATTACTATTTTAGTTCTCACACCGGTCCCATGATTGATCTAGAGTTTATTGTTCTTCCACCTAAACTCTAGGTGCCCATATTTTCCACACGGGCAGCCTGGTAGTTTAGGTTTTGCAGATTTAGCCTTGGAGACTTTTTAAGAAAGGAGTCTGCATTATGGCGGGAACTATACTCTGGATCAATTCTCAGTCTTCCGCTGAGAGTTTTACAATTTTAGCTATGCATGTATTTTTCTAATGTACTATGATATCGATTTTACTTTGATATATGTTGTACTCTGATGTATTGTAATGACAACGAAAAATTTCTTTTGTTCAGTTCTTATATGTTGTAACCCCAAAACAATACGGAATCCGACATTTAAATCTCTGACGTTTGATGCTTGAGTTATGTCGAATGCCTATTTTCGAAGGCTGAAATTTTGGGTCATTACAAAAAACATGACGCATAAACTAGGTTTTTTTTCCTTTTAATATAATTGTGCTCTTGGTCTTTTACTTCTGGTCTTTTGGTTAAGACTTTGTCCAGTCGGCTCTCTTAACAGTCACTTGCTTCGTTCTTTTGTGAAATGATCGGCTCTGACAAAAATCTGGTCTTTTCTTCAATGAAGACTGACCTCTTCTAAAAATAAAACAAAGGTTTTCTCGATCCCATTCCAATCAGTTGTCGGTGCGTAATTGATTGGAACTTCAATTTGCTCCTCTTTGATACTTGATCGATTGCTTGCTTCTATGTTTCTAGCGATTTACTTAGGGTTATGATGATTTTGCAGTTGCTTATAAATCGAGAAAAACTTGATAGTGAAAACTGGTATGATTTCTGCCTTTTTTGATTCTATATATGTTCAACTTTTTCCTATTGCAACCTTCGAATTTTCCAGTAATGATTTTGGTGTATATACAGGGTTTCGAGTCCTAAATAATCTCTGATTTCCCTATTATGACTTGGTTATCCACTTGTCGTATTTAATCGTGTTGAATTCTTCAATTATCTGGAAACTTAAAATATTCCTCTTTGCCGAAAATAAGCATTTGTGTATATGAGAGATTTCAGGAAATTTAGAATTGTTCCTCTTTCCGAAAATAAAATATAGCGTATCTTCGATTTTTGGAAACTATAACTTATTCAATTCGTTGAAGATAAATGCTTGCGAATATTTTTTTAGAAACTTCTTCTTGCCAAAATTAAGATATTTGAAATTGATTTTATGTTGTATTTGTTCCTTGTTTCCCTCATTCAAATTCAAAACTACTATGTGATTTCCATATTTCTGCTTCTTGTTTCTTTGCGCTGTATCATGTGCATATTTGTCTTGATTACCCACTATTTTAAACTTGATTTGATGCCATGTCATCACTGCCTTGTGCCCTGTGCCTTGAGCCTTGAGCCTTGTTGCCATTCACCTGAGGTTTCATACTTTTGCACATTCGTGCTTTTACCTGACCTGAACATGAATTGGTGTTGTGCATGGCAAGTTTTGTTTTGTTGTTTTGCATTTGTACTTGCTTGTGTCTTGCATGCTTGTCATGCTATGTCTCTGTACTTCATGACAATACGTATGTGCACTCTTTCACTTGAACCCACCATCATGACCTGTTTTGTGCATGAGCTTCACCTGAGTTTTATTTGATGCCATGACCATTTTTGAGTGCTTATCTTTGCACTGCCTTGCCTTAAATGCTTGTGAGCACTTTGATTTGTAGTTGTGCATGTGGTGCTGACATGTTCCTGAAGTCGGATTATTTTTTCTTGATCCTTCTGTACCATGCTTTCCCTCATCTTGAACCATGTGCTATTGTTATCTTGTTACATCATGTTGTTTTGAACTTATCCAACCTTGTTTCTATGCATGCTTGTTTACCTTGGATTTCTTGGCGTTTTCTGTGTATGGCCTAAAATCTGGTTATTGAATTTTACTTGATGATTTGCAAGTGCTACCGATTCACCTGCACATTATCATTATACACACACACACACACACACACACACACACACACACACATATATATATATATATATATTCACACACACACACATATACTCGTATGTGTATACATGTATCATGCTCTTACAATTTTGTGATTTACATATGTGAGCTTCTTCAAATGGCAGACACGAAATTAACATAAATTTCTATCATGGAAATTTTTTAATTGTTGTCTGTTATACTACACTAAGTTGAATTAGTTGATTTGACCCTTGCGGTTTTGTCCGTGGGAAAATAACACGTACTTGATAACTATAATATTTACAATATATCACTGTGAATATTATACATTGAACGAGACGTATTTACATATATATGGAAATTTCTAGAAAAATAATGAGAAACAACCCGAATAACTAAGGCAAATAAAAACTTAAAATTAAATTTTATATTTGCACATTAAAAAATTCTTTCTTATTTTAGTGTATTTTTCTAATTTGACAGGTTCGACGGACGACTAGTGTGACGGCCCACCCCGCACTAGCCGACAATTCCCTCGAAATGCACTGTACCGATGTCCAACCAGCACGGCGGTCGTCAATAGAAAGAAACAAGGCGATGAATCAACAAAGAACCTGTAGTATATCTCACAGCGCATGGAATAAAATATAATAGTAACATAACTTGACATAAAACAGGCGAGACATTGCATAAACTGAGAACTAAATCATAACCATTATAACAGCGGAAATCCATAAATACGGCTTATGATCCTACATTATTACAACTTAAAAAATAATACTGTCTCTAAAGCAAAGTAGAAAAGGTGCACTACCAATGCCCAAAGTAGTGATCAATAACAACATAGGGAGAATATATGTAAATAATACGTGGAAGCCTCCTGCTCGTCTCCAGACAGCTACTCGTGCATATCACCTAACCTATCTCTAGTCTGGGGGAACGTGAGATGAATTTAGGTTTTGTTGATTTATTATGTGATGATTTTATTGAAAAAGACCAAAGTCACAGTATTTTTTTCACTCAAGATTCCGTTTAAGAGCACCCAGAGTAATAAGAAGAGACATAAAACTCTGGGTCAGACAAAAGTCTGGTATGAGCAATAAGCAGCAAAACAAAACAGTAATAGGTATAAGAAAATCATACCTGAACCTGGACCTGCAACCAAAGAGTTAGTACAACAAGATGTACAGTACTCTAAGGTAAATACTAACATAGTATGTAAAGTGGAAATGTGCATGTCATGGTGAGAGTGAACTTCAAACATAGTAGGCATCCTCACATCTCTCACTCAGTGCGTAAAGCATACAATATCCACCGCTCTGGTCACCAAATTTTTGGGGTCACGACGGCAACTCCGTACAACTATTGCAACGACCAATTTGCCCTTTTGGGGCTATGACGGCAACTCCGTTCAATTATTACACTGTCCCAGCTGCACTGGTCCATAGTCAATAACCCTAATGGGCTAACCAGTCCACACTTCCCTGGCTCTGGTTCGTCTACATGCCCCCTCTCTTCAGCGGTGAACCAAAGTTATGGGTATCGATAACCCCTTTGCACACGTCCCCAAGCAGAGTCCAACTCGAGAAGTTAACTCATTGGTTCTCATCTGGATCCTGAGTAATAACTTTGAATTTGGACTTCCTTTGCATCTCGGGTTTTGGTATCATTCGTCTTAGCTCGGGTCGTGGTCCTTGTCAGCATACCCCCTTTCGGAATCGTCAGCATATCCCCCTTCAGGAATCGTCAGCATACCCCCTTCAGGAATCGTCAGCATACCACCTTCAGGAATTTGACTCGTGACCATACCCCTCTTGAGGAATCCGGTTCATGACCATACCCTCCTGAGCAATCCGGTTCGTGACCGTACCCCTCCTGAGGAATCCGATTTGTGACCATACCCCCTCCCTCCGAGGAATCCAGGTCGTGACCATACCCCTTTGAGGAATTCGGTTCGTGACCATACCCCCCTCGAGGAATCCAGTTCGTGGCCATACCCCCTGAGGAATTCGGTTCGTGACTATACCCCCTGAGGAAACTGGTTCGTGACCATGCCCCCCCTGAGGAATCTGGTTCGTGACCGTACCCCCCCCCCCCCCCTCCGAGGAAGTCGATTCATGACCACACCTCCCTGACCACCATCAGGAATTCTGCACTTTTTTCAACAAGCTAATTTCGCCAAATGACGGCGTTTTCAACCATTCTAACTTTCCTATGACATCACAAAACATACCAAACAGCAATAACATTATAGTAATCAATCAAAAACATCAAAACAACAATTTAACATGTTAATATGGATCGAACATACCCAAAAGCATGGTTTTCCCCTTAATCCCCTAAGCAATGTTTTAGCCTTAGAGTTAGAAAACATAATCAAAATTAACCCAAATTTTCACCAGAGGCATAAAATGATGTTTAAGAATTTCTAAATATTTTTCCAGATTTTTATAATGCATAATTTCGCTAATTATCACTAATCACCCCTAATTAGCCGCAATTAGCAAATAAAAGTGCAAATCACCTACCTTAGCCACAAATAAATCTCAGATCTAAAACTATACTGATATGGCACTGGTCTCTATGTATTGCAATAGCTCCAACTCTGGTTTGGTGTTGATTTCGCTTGATTTGGTGCAGTTTTTCTTAATTAGTGATTAAAAGTGATTAGGGAGTGATTAAAATGAGGTTTGGGTGATGAGGCCATTACTAGGGTTCAAAGGATGTTAGTGGCGGCTGAAAAATGACAAAATAAGGGTTTCTCTAACCCCTTTCAGGCTTTATATAACCCTAATCCTGAAATCCCTAATGGACCTAGCTGCTAACTACCCAATTAGTCCCTGTTAAGCTGTTTTTCACCTTCTAAACCTTATTTCAGCCATATCTCCCAAACGGTAAATCCGTTTGATTAATGTGACCACTCTACGGATAGAGAAACAATCATCCAGATCTAATGGAAGTGGTTTTAGGTCAAAACTCCTTACTAATCAAAAGTTATAGACGAAACAAGATTATTAAGGGCAAAACGGTTATTTAAAATTTGGTAAAAATCGTGAACATGGGAAATGACCCCAATAGTCATTCTCCAAAGTTACACGACCATAAGACTTCGTATGTAAATGAAATAAATATTCTACGATCCTCTGATGCATAGAATGCGAGTCGTTACATTCTTCCCTCCTTAAGAAATTTGTTCCCCGAAATTCCTTAACCAACACATACAAAGGTTTCGGCATGCCTATCAACCATTAGCAATCAATCAAACATACATAACAACACAACAAACCTAACCTAACATGCATTTTACTAATAAGGGAACACTATATCATTACTAAAACCTTACCAGGCAAAGAGTTCTGGATACATCTTCCTTATACTCTCCTATGTTTCCCAAGTACAGTCTTTCTCATCGTCACCCCACTGGACTTTGACTAGTTTCACCACCTTCCTTCAAAGCTGCTTCGTATCATTCTCGACAATACAAATAGGTTTGCAGTTCCCAACCGCCTCGGCTTCTACCTCGATATCATCCAACTGATCTAGTGAAATAGCCACATTAGGTCATGCACAAATTTCCTTAACTGGAAAACATGAAATACATTGTGAACTCCTGCCATCTTGTCAGGTAACTCAACCTTATACGCTAAATTCCCAACTTGCTCGAGAACTGGGAATGGACCAACAAATCTTGGTGTCAACTTACCTCTCCTACCAAAACGAATCACATTCTTTAATGGAGAGATCTTGACGAATACCAAGTCACCAATGGAGAACTTCAAATCTCTTCTTCTCTTATCAGCATAACTCTTCTGCCTATCTTAGGCGGCCATCATTCGCTGTTGAATAACCTTGATTTTCTCTGAAGTTTCTCTTATTACATCTGGCCCAAGCACAAATTTCTCACCGGTTTCCAACCAACATGATGGTGAGTTGCACGGTCTCCCATACAAAGCTTCAAATGGAGCCATACCAATACTAGACTGATAACTATTATTATACGCGAACTCAACCAAATGCAAATGATCATCCCATGATCCTCTAAAATCCAATATACAAGCTCTCAAGAGATCCTCTAATACACGATTCACCCTCTCTGTTTGACCGTCAGTTTGAGGATGATATGCGGTACTGAGATGTAATTCTGATCCTAAAGCCTCTTGTAAGCTCTTCCAAAACCCACTAGTAAATAATGGATCTCGGTCACTCACAATGCCTTTAGGTACTCCATGAAATCTCACCACCCACTTCATATACAGTTCTGCTAACTTAGCTGCCGTTCTATTTGACTTGACTAGTATGAACCTTGCACTCTTAGTTGATCAATCTACAATCACCCAAATACTATCATGACCTGATTTAGTCCTTGATAAACCGTCAATGAAATCAATTGAGACTTGTTCCCATTTCCATTCGGGAGTTTCCAATGGTTGTAACAAACCACTAGGCTTGTTTTGCTTAGTTTTAACTAACTGGAAATTCATGAACTTGGATATAAACTTCCCAACATCTCACTTCATCCCTTTTTAGTAGTAGGTCTACTTCATGTCTCGATATATTTTGTTACCACCGGGATGTATAGTCAGTTTTGAGTGATGGAACTCTCTGAGCACTTCAACTCTCAATCCATTAACGTTGGGTACAGCTAATCTCCCCTTCTTTCGAATCCATCCCTCTCGATCAAGTCCATACTTGCTTATCTCCTCATTGTCGATGCCCAACTTAACTTTGGAGATAATTTCCAGTAGATTAGGGTAATCCCTCTTACTGGAACCAATTTGCTCAATCAAAGTCGGTCTGATCGTCAAACTTGCTAACATTTCTGCATCTAATTCACACTTAGGTCTGAAATTATATCCCACAATATATTCCAGTTGCTTCTATTCCAGAAACATAGCCCCCAAACTGACATGTCTCCTACTCAACGCTTCAGCCACCACATTGCCCTTCTCGGGTGTGTATGCGATATTGAAATCATATGAAGACAAGAACTTTAACCATCTCTACTGATGAAGGTTTAGATCTTTCTGAGAGAAAAGATACTTTAATGACTTATGGTCTGTAAACAACTCGAATCTTTCTCCTAAGAGATAATGTCTCCACATCTTCAACGTGAACACGATCGCTGCCAATTCCAAATCATGGGTAGGGTACCTTTTTTCATGCGGTTTCAGTTACCGACTAGCATAAGCTACGACCCTATCTCCTTGCATCAGTACCGCACCTAGTCCGGTACCACAAGCATCCGTGTATATTGTCATCTCTTCGTTCCCTTTAGGAATAACTAACACTGGCGCACACGTCAACTTTTCCTTTAGGCTCTTAAATGCATTCTCACACCTTCTGTCCCAAGCGAAAGCTTGATTCATTTTGGTCAATTGAGTTAACGGTGCTGCTATCTTGGAGAAGCCTTGGATAAACTTACAATAATATCCAGCTAACCCCAATAAACTTCTTACGTCTGTTGCATTCTTGGGCGTAGACCAATCTTGCACCGTAGCCACTTTCGCAGGATCGACGACAATACCATTCTTTGAAACAATATGGCCCAAGAATCCCACTTGCCTTCTCCAGAAGTGACACTTAGAAAATTTTTCTTTCAGTCGGTGTTTCCTCAACACCTCTATTACTTTCCTCAAATATTCCTTGTGTTCTTCCTTTATCCTCAAGTAAACCAAGATATCATCCACGAATACATGAACAAACTTATTTAATTAATCCCTAAAAACTCTATTCATAAGATCCACAGAATATGTGGGTGCATTAGTCAACCCAAATGGCATGACCTACTACTCATAGAATCCCGACGGTGTCCAAAATGCCGTTTTAGGAATGCTCTTAGCCGCTAATTGGAGCTGATGAAAACCTGTCGCGAGATCTAACCGGGAGAACACTCTTGCTCCAATCAACTGATCAAACAAATCGTCCTTCCGTGGAAGAGGATACTTATTCTTCCTCGTCACCCTGTTCAACTCGCGGTAGTTCACGCATAAGCGAAGGGAACTATCGGCCTTGGTAGCAAACACAACTGGTGCTACCCACTCGGAAACACTCCTTCTGATAAATCCGTTCCTCAAAAGATCACTAACTTGCATCTCGAGCTCTCGCTGCTCCCTTGGTGCCATACGGCGAAGTGGCATCACTATAGGTCTGGCGTCTTTCACTAAATCAATTCGAAACTCAATCTCTCAGTGTGGTGGAAGTCCGGTCACTTCCTCGAAGATGTCCGGATACTCGCCAGCAACATGCACATCTGATAACTCATCCCGCGGGATGTTGAGGGAATGTAGAAAACTAGTCATCACCTCATCACTAGGTAGGAAACCCAATACCACCCTCTACCCATCGTCCGCTCTAATGGTCACCGAAAACCCCTCATAGTCTACCACTACCCCATACCTTTGGAGCCAATCGACTCCCAAGATAATGCCAAACCCAGCAAAACCCAAAACAAAACAATCACAAGCAAATATACATCCATGACTCGATAAGACCATATTATGGCAAATCATACTAATTCTAGTCGAACCACCGATCGGATTCGTCACAACTCACAACTAAAGGTCTATCGACTAGCTCGGGTTCCAATTCCAACCTATCTACCAGGTCACTAGATACAAAGGAATGGGAAGCTCCGGTATCAAATAACACTCGAACAGGAACATCATAAATGGAAAGCATACCTTAAATAACTATACCTTTTCTCTTCTGCGCCGCATTTGGGGACTTCGACGAAGAAGGAAAAGCGTTGATAGCATATGCTTTCACGATCTGCTTCTTTTTAGGAGGTTGTGGACATTTATCCTTGAAATGTCCCACTTGGTCACAGTTGACGTACTTCTTTTCCCCTGGCTTAGCTCGACATTCACTAGCATAGTGGCCCTTCTTGCCACAACTAAAACACTTGATATCTTTCTTGTTCTTCTTCTTCTTACCATCCCTGGTCTGGTTTTGTTTCCTCTTATTCTAGAAATTAACCTTGCCTCCACCGCTTGCTTGCGGCTTTGGCTCTCCTGTAGATGCAGTAATGACCTCGGTCTTTGACTTAAGGTAAAGACTCTCCGATCTCAATGTTTTTCCCATAATAGATTCAAACGTCTCATCAATGTGGTTTATAAGCCTTTCCCCCAAGTACCCATCTAAGCCAGTTATGAACTTCTCGTTCATCTTCTCGGCAATGTCAATAAGGGATAATCCATACTACGATAAGGTATCGAATTCAGCAATATACTCCAAGACTGCCCTACCATTCTGCTTAAGCTCCAGAAACTTCTTGAACAACTCTAACTTCTGAGAAGCTGGGATAAACTTATCACTAAAACGAGTTTTAAACTGATTCCAAGTAACTTGATCCTCAGGAGTAGCTGCTTTAAAGGCATTCACCAATTCATTGCACGTCCTTGAAGTTGATGCGATGCTAACTTCCTCTTCATTGCATCTTCGATCCCCAAATCTTCAAAGATGCGCTCAAAACTATCTAGCTAATCTTGAACATCCGTAGCTGACTCCGTTCCGTGGAACAACTTACCACCAAGACTAGTATAATCCTTGTTAAGCTTGGCGAAATCGGCTCTAGGAGCCTGCACCGTTGCACCACCACCATTAGCAGCATTGGGAGCTGCTCTCTGAACATCCCTAAGCATCTCTCTCATAAAGGTAGTAAACATTGCTCTCATATCAGGAACACCCCTATTGTTTGCTTCTGAACCTACTACACCAAAACAGGTGATTCCCAACGAGTATAAGCATCCCAAACAATTTCAGCAACGCTTATTAGTGTTGCTATGAGGGCGTGACAATTTATTACCAACGCTTATAAGCGTTGGTAGATTTTCTCTTCCAACGCTTATAAACGTTGGTAGATTTTCTCTCCCAACGCTTATAAGCGTTAGTATATTTTCGTTTGCAAAACTTATACATGTTGCAAGATTTTCAATCACAACAAATATTAATATTAATAGTAACAGAAATATATGTTAGTAATTCCCATATTCTAACATTAATAGTCAATTAATAACTAACATGATTATAATATAGACTATATTTAATATGAATTAACTAATATTATTTTCAATTTATAAAGTATAATTCAATGCATACCAGTAGACAACATTCACAATCAAGTAACAATATAGAATATTAGTTAATAACAGACAAGTACAATACATAGTTAGGTTGCCAAATTCAGTACATAGTTAGGTTGCCAAATTCAGTACATAAATGAAATTCTACAAATACCGAATATGAAACTTCAGCCATATAACTTTTGCTTTGGATCATTTTCAAGATCTTCTACTGCACCATTAGAACTACCATCCAATTTCCTCTTTTCTTCCGCTATCTCTAGAAGTGCCTACATTCATTGAATATCACATTAAACTGAAAATTTTAGTTCCTTGTTAAAAACTAAAAAAACATGAGTACGCATCACGTATAGAAAAACATGAATATATCCTAACATACGACACCAACATAGTTCATCTCATCTTTCTAACCAATAGAGATTAAGATGGGGACTAAGATTACGACAGAACTTTCAAAGAGCTATTTTTGATAGTCAAGACAGATATAGACAATACATTTTACCTTCAGGCCACTCTGAGTTTCGATTACATGCAAGGAGCTTAATGGTAAATATTGTTATACAACAAAAATGTTCATGCGCTATGATAGATTCATACAGCTCTTTTATATTAACACAAGGGAAATACTAAAATTTTATGGTAAAAACTTACATGACACCAGTTGTCGCTGGAGCAATACTCTTGCATATAGACTCTACGGTCATGGAAATGCCATATGCTGCTCCTCTTCGGCGCTGACTCTATCATTTTTATGTATAAAGATGGTAATTATGAATTCATGGGATCTTATCCATATTTAATAGCAGGTAAAAAGATGTATTCTAAATGAAAATGAAAACGATATTTTTACCACAGCATTGTTTTGCAAAATGAATGTTCCAGTGATAATAATCATCTGTTTAGATAAATAAGGAGCGAACGTTAACATTAACTACAAACTCATTAGATTATATGCAAGAAGGTTATCATACCTGACAAACATATTAAAAAGAAGGGTCTAAAACTCCAGATATATATATATATATATATATATATATATACACACACACACATATACAATACCAGATTAATAGATAAGACTAGTACAAAATCAACAACAAGAATTATTAAACAACATTTGTTGTGAAAAAAAATAGCTAACCTGAGATTACAAGAACCCCACCAACATGTCCAATTGAAAAGCTTAATCCTCCAAGCTTTTTGTTGCTTTCAGCCCACAAAAAAAATACCTAAAAATTCAAATTAATATCTATATGTAAGAATGTCAAAGGAGTACAATTAAATTGTTAGCCAAAAATATTAATCAATAATATTATGTGCAGGATAACTAATTTATGGAGACACACTAGTTTTTGTTCCGTGGACACTTTCGATTTAGAATACCATTGTCCAATTATGAACAACTAAAGGATTCACAAACAAATAATACCCAAACCAAAAGAATTTTAAGAATATCTCTGTCATTTATTATCAATTCTAAAATATTATTTCGTAGAGAAATTTATCCTTACATGAACTCTGGTATTCTTAATCTAGACTTCTCTTTTACAAATATAGAAGTTCACAAGGTTCATTCGATTTCTTGGTTCCTACATGAAAAAGCTAGTATTAATAGAGCAATTCTCCTCCATTTCATCATCCAAAAGAGAAGAAATCATGCAATATGAAGCCCTTGTATTAAGTATTATTATGGTCATATGGTTACTGCAAACGAAAAATTGATCAAAATAAGCATGCAATATGATGCCCTTGTATGGAATAAGTATCATTGTTGTAGATTATTGAACTTGATGACAAAAATCATGCAATATGAAACCGTATTTGGAGACACAAAAGTAAGACAACAACACCAAGGATACATAGGATTCAGTAACATCACTCTTTACAAAGACAAATGATAATTGACTACAGCTATAGGAGAATTTGATCAGGAATTCAGCAAAGTATGTCCATAACCGAGTACCAAAGAAAAAGGATGTACTGGCAAAAGGTCCCAGTTTTAGTTTAAGGCAGAAAAAGCTAACTAAAAGTCAGTGATAGTCCATCTATACTGGTTTGTTTCTTATAATCATGAATTCACTGTTTTAGTTTAAACTAAAAAATAATTGTTTTATTTCAAGTATCTTTTACCAGAAGTTGCCGATAGGTTTAAAGTTTGGACAAAACCAAATTCACAATTACACTTTCGTAAAACATTGTATATAAATTGGAAAGTACCAAGAGTTATAAATTAATAGGCTTATAAGATATACTAATGTATTATGAGTTTAGTTACCTCATCAAATGATTTAAAAATATCTATACTGGGTTGATGGATGGTGCAGACAACAGCTCTTCCGGTATTTACAGTATTCCTAACTGCCCTCATTACAATGGCTGCTGATCTGGCATCAAGGCCTGATGTTGGCTCATCCATGAAAATAATTGTAGGATTCGAGACAAGCTCAACAGCTACAGTCAGCCTCTTCGGTTCATAACTACTAGAATACTGAAAAGGGTAGATATTGAAATATCTTCGATTTATTCTGCAACATGTAACAATAACAACTCCAAAGTCCTGAGTGCATAATCTAATATATCACTCAAACCCATCATCTCCATAAATAATTGAGTGGTTGATTTTATTTTATTTTTAGAAAGTTCCTACGATCAAGCCTGACATTGAAATAAATACACGTAAATAAATGAATCTACACACTTCAACCACTAGAACCTTACACAAATATATTGAACCAAGCACAATAAATTTATACACACAAAACTAACCTTGAAGATGCGCTTGATGCTGCGCCATTTCATCATCTCGCTCCAGCCGGCAACAAGAGTGATCTCAATAGTGAAGATGGTAAAAGAACTGTTTTTTTTCCACCTTAGAGGACGATGACAGATCAATGCATATTTTGTAATAAAGAAAGAGGTATTGATTTTATTCGATATTAATTTTCAATTTATCTTGTGATTTTTTTTTAATGAAAAACATGGAGAACAAAGGAGTGAAACAAGAACGATATAAAAATTCATAGTTGACTGGAAACAAAAAGGAAAGATAAAAAATGAACAAGTTACTCTAGATCTAAAACCATATAATATAAAGTGTTACATTAGTTCATTCAACTTTTTGCTTTTCATTTTGACAGTTTTAAATGAAAATTTATGTTAACGTGATAATTTCATCGAGTATCGCTCTATGTTATGTTTCATATTTCAATTCTCGTATATAAAAGAATAATGACTATGGTGTTTAAATTTACACTTTTTATTTCTAAAAGAGTGAATGAACATGCATGCAAGTTGGTGTGGCATGCAAGGAAGCATGCAAGTACAGGCAAACGAAATATAACAATTCATTACAAGATATGGCATGCAGCATGCAAAGACGCACATAGGTACATGATAAAGAACCTGTAATAATTTACTAAATTGGCATGCGCATGCAGCATGCTAGGATGCATGTAGTACATAAAAATAATACAATTATATATAAGTGAAAGTGTACAAATAATATGAAGCAAAAATAGCAGCCAACAATGCATGAAGCATGCACATATTCTAAGCAATAGGACAACCCGCATGTCCATTTGTTTTCTTATTTTCTAAGCAGCCTACTTATATGCATGAAGCATGCTCACTTGAGAAAATCCACGCAAAAGAAAAAACCATATGAACTTGCACAAGGCATCAACGAAATACTAAAGCATAGAAGGATGCACACATAAATCAAAAGTGCATGAGAGTTGGGAAGACAGGCAAAGCGTGAAATACATATATATTTCAAGCATACATTTTGAGGCAAAGGTCATACATAGGACAATAAAAAGGAAACATGGTGCACAACACATCCTGGTAGAATTATTTTCAAAGCACTCATCTATATGTGCTTGCTAAATCCTATGGCAAAAGCAAAATTTGGAAGGCTACAGGCAACACAACAAAAAAAATAAAAAATGTATGACATAAACAAATTGTTGCCACCATTCACAATGTGGATTTTCGCTTATAGTTCTACATTAATGTGTACGCATAATGGTGTGTGACTAGTTCTCAAAGCAAAGGACAAATTACAGTCTAAACAATAGTAAGGACACATGAATCAGGTAAAATGACATCAATAAAATAATAAATAACATTGACAAATTAACACACAGTAGACGACGAAAAATGCAAAGCTAAATGGCATGACTAGCTTCTATACTACAGTGGCATGCGTGATTTATTATGAGACAACAGGGTGATATACTTATTATATTGCAAGGCAGCAGGACTGTTATACATGGGATGCGACTACATTTCAAAGTACAGGACAAAGATGAACACAAATAAGTAAAAATGTAGCACCGCTTAAATAGTTCATCAAAAAATGGATAGTAGCTCTAAACTAAGCCAAGCTCAGTTTAGAACTGAACCTTTCCGGCTCAGTTTCAAATCGAAACCGAGCCGACAGGCTCTCAATTTAGAAACCGTGCTTGTCTGTTCGGTTTCGATTTGAAAGTTGTTAGAAATATTGTAGATCTCAAGTTTTATTTATTCTTCAAATATTTCGGACAGAATGTATTGCAACGTGGATAGGCAAGCTATAAGCAAAAGATGATGTCAAAGTTTGCAGCAAAGCAACGCTGAGACAGTCCAAAAAAATTGAAAGATTAAAATAAGGAAAGCAATGCAACACTATCAACCTGTATAGTTTTAGCGTCATCTCTATATTTGATATAATCAAATATGGATCTAAAAGTTGTTTTTTTAATATTTGGAATGGAAATAAACAGAACACGGAAATATCTATTTTTAACAAGGTATCTGAAACTTCATTTGCAATTCAACCTTGGCTATTACATCAATTTATTATAACAAATATATTCCTTTTTGAATAATTATTTCGTTGTTTACAATGAAGCATGGATGTTTGTAAGGCTTTGATCACCTCAACATATTTGGACTCTCGATAAAATTATTTTTAATCTCATTGGAAGTAAAGCTTAAAACTTAGTTTAATGCTTCTTATTAAGGCAAATGATTAAATAGATAAAACATGCATTCATGAGGATGTCTTATAAATGAGATTTCTCACCAGTTTTTTGTTATATTAAAATTTAAACAAATCTTGCTTGACTTGTTCTTGTCCTTGTCTTATCCTTTCTAGCATCGAGAATATCTTCAAACAAATAATATATTAACATCAACAACATTCACATGATGATATATATCATACATGCACACATGTATATTACTTCACAATTTTTGAATTTTGAATTCAATATTTTAAAATCATTTTTAATTATATGTCGTTACTTAAACACCTAAACACCCCATGTTAGAATACTTTTAGTTTATTTCCTATATAGGTACAGTTGAGTTCAAATGAGCAGCTAATGTCGCACACACAAAGAGAGAGGGAAACATCATTTCAACAAAGCTGTTGTTGGTCCAGTGCACAATCATCATATTGTTTATTTTTCAGAATAACTCTTGTATGTTATGATACTGTTAAAATTTTCCATTTTAGGAAGCACTAGTAAACTAATAGAAAGTTGACCATTTGGACAGAATGATAACCTCCAAGCAAAGTTGAAATGTTGAACGATACAGAAAACCCCAAGAAAATCAGTGCTACTTTGTTCCTTCTACAGTTATAGATCTGATTATCTCAATTCTAATAACTGCAATCATCTAAGAATAGTTACAAAGAATATCTTCTAATGAAAATAAGGGGATGAGAAATAAGAATATGAAAAACTTACCTGGATTTATGTCTGAATCAATGTAGTAAAACCTATAATTCCAGTAGCAAATTGCATTGTGAATGACCTCCAGACTTTCTAATCAGAACAACAAAAGTAGCATAGAATCTCAAATACCTATGAATAAACAAAAAATATGGTGCAAGTTGTGAAATTCGGACAACGCTTGAAATGGTTGTTGGTGCGGAAAAATAATAAAAACGCTGAAAACTTACCAGGATGGACGTTATAATCAATGGATAGAATCTGAGCTTGTCTGCTCGGTTTCAATCGAAACCGAGCCTCAGGCTCAGTTTCGAATCGAAACCGAGCCAGGCTCTGTTTAGAAACCGAACCTCAGGCTCTGTTTCTAAACTGAGCCTGGCTCTGTTTCTATTTGAAACTGAGCCGAAAGGCTCAGTTTAGAAATTGAGCTTGAGACTCAGTTTAATTATCTTCTGATATATCAAAGTTGTCACATTTTCAACTATTTCATTGGTTGCTTCACATAATACTATTTCATCGGTTGCACGACATTACAGAAGTAAAAACCTATACAATTAACCGATTTCCTTCCAACATAAGTATTCAAACAGTAAGAACCTGGATCATCCATGTGAGAGCAACCATGTCATGACTTATTCGAAACCAGTATTAGAGGTATTAATAACAGCTTTTTGGCAGTGAACATGATTGAATCCCATGACTGTAAGTTGTGAAACTGTCTTCATTTGCAATAATGGTTGATTCACTCTTTTCTGATGCATGATCTGTCAACATGAACTTTTTAGTATTTTCATCCCGCAACACAAAAAGGCATAAATTTGCCACAACCAATGACGTTTAAATAAATGTTTAATACTTTAAGCCTGTGAACAGAAATGACTACCTGCATCTGGCAATAATCCTTCTCCCGGCTGAATCCCTTTACTACGCATGTGGGAGATGTCGATCATACCAGGAACATCAATGTATACATCTGATACAAATGAATCAAATAATAGATTTTTTTTTATAGGAAAGATGTACATTAATCCGCAAAAGTTTATGTCCCAAGACTAATGATGATAGTAATATTACAATGAGATAATAATGTTGTGACCAAAGTTTATGTAAACAATATGTACTAACATATGTTATTGAATAAGAAACCAATGCTCCACCTAAATTTTAGTAAGACTAATAAATTGGTTTTTTTTTCATTTAAACTTTTAACATTTTCCCTAATAAAAATTATATTTCTTTTATCTTTTATCCTTAAAACTAATTATTGAGGCGTTATCCAAGAAACCTATTGCTCCTGAAGGCTGAGTGAGAATCCCTTCAGCGTACTTTCTTGTTTCCACCTCTTGCCCCTATGTAGATCCTTCATGTGTCTGTGTGTGCTAATTTAAATTAATATTTTGAACATATAATTTCCACCTTGAAACCATTGTCGATTTAAATTCTAACTTTACAATTTACGTGTCTTGAAAACCTTACATAGGCATATAAGCTAATTTACATGAATAAGAGGCTAGAAGCAACTCACTCTAATGGACCATCTCCCGTAAGCTAGAAGCACATTTTTTCCATAATCGTCATAAACAAGTCTCCACTCTCCCAGGATCAGCGATATTGCCTGCAAGCTCTAAGATGCATGCAGTGGTATTAGCTTAATTTTGCCATTCTAAACAAAATTTCTAGACTGGTGGTCTTGAATTAAAAATATGACCTTCAAATGGATGGATGGACAACTACCTAAAATCCATATAAAATTCAATGCGTAAGTAGTTTTTTATGTAATCATTCATAATGCAACAATCAAATATAATCTCATATAAAGAAGTATGCATATAACGCTACTCAAGAAATCACAACAATTTGGTTCATATCTTCCAAGTACTACATCAAATACTCCACTCAACTCAGGTAAAATCACTATTTTTAGAAACTACAGTCTTTTAGAAACTACAGTCTTGACGTCAAAAGAAAATCACTGGACAATAATAGCTAGGAATCATGGCATCGCAAATTTTTCACACTCCAATCATCATATCCGTTTAATCATAAGAAAATAAGTAGAGATTACCTGATGTAGAAATCGCCTGACATCGACATCGAACAGCATGAAGCCTCGGCCGAATTTGAATGGCTAGAAGTAGATGCTAATTTACCTGGAGGAGAGGCCAATCCGGATCCTCTTGAAGGAGATGACGATCTCTGATTCTCCTGAACAACAAAGTAGTCGCATTTTGTCTGCTATCGAATTTGTGTTTTTAGCGGCCGGTGGAATGAATAAGCGTGAAAAGGCGTTGGGATGCTCAGAATTAGGGCTGAGCATGGTCACTTACTTTTTTACCCTTAGAACATTTAGTTAGTTTCAGTACCAATGTGAATAAGCGTTGTTTCACTTTAAATAAGCGTTGGCACGAAAAAAAATTGTACATTTGTATTTTCAGCAACGCTTTTTAAGCTTAGCAACGCTTACTGTTGTGATTAATTTATAACCCAAATAAGTGTTGGTAATGGAATAAAATATGTGTTACCAAATGGTTGTTATGGTGTAGTGACCCGTACTCCTCGTATATCGGATCATCGTTCAATCTGTAAAGAGAAAACGATTAACCATCTCTTCAGTGGTGCAAGTGCAGTGCGACTTCATCCTTAGCTATACTAATAGTGTATATATATAGCTTTTGAAAACCAAAATATCACAAATATGCGCTCTCTTATACGTATACTGTCTCTCCCTGATGTCTTCCCTTGGTTAACTGTGCAATCTAGAGCTCTGATACCAAATGTGACGGCCCGCCCCGCACTAGCCGACATTTCCCTTGAAATGCGCTATACCGTTGTCCAACCAGCATGGGACGGTCATCAAAAGAAAGAAACAAGGCGATGAATCAACAAAAAACCTGTAGTATATCTCACAACGCATGGAATAAAATATAACAGTAACATAACTTGAAATAAAATAGTAAGACAGTGCATAAGCTGAGAACTAAATCATAACCATCATAGCAGTGGAAATCCAAAAATACAGCTTATGATCCTCCATTGTTACAACTTAAAAAATAATACTGTCTCTAAAGAAAAGTAGAAAAGGTGCACTACCAATGCCCAAAGTAGTGACCAGCAACAACATAGGGAAAATATATGTAAATAATACGTGGAAGCCTCCTACTTGTCTCCGGACAGCTACTCGTGCATACCACCTAACCTGTCTTTAGTCTGCCGTTTAAGAGCACCCATAGTAATAAGAAGAGACATAAAACTCTGGGTCTGACAAAAGTCGGGTATGAGCGATAAGCACCAAAACAAAACAGTAATAGGTATATGTAAATCACACCTAAACCTGGACCTGCAACCAAAGAGTTAGCACAACAAGATGTATAGTACTCTGAGGTAAACACTAACATAGTGTGTAAAGTGGAAATGTGCGTGTCATGGTGATAGCGAACATCAAACATAGTAGTCATCCTCACATCTCTCACTCAGTGCGTAAAGCATAAAATATCCACCGATCTGGTCACTAAATCTTTGGGGTCATGATGGCAACTCCATACAACTATTGCTACGACCAATTTGCCCTTTTGGGGCTATGACGGCAACTCCGTTCAATTATTACACTGTCCCCACTGCACTGGTCCATAATCAATAACCCTAATGGGCCAACCAGTCCACACTTCCCTGACTCTGGTTCGTCTATATGCCTCCTCTCTTCAGCGGTGAACCAAAGTTGTGGACATCGATAACCCTTTGCACACGTCCCGCAACAGAGTCCAACTTGAGAAGTTAACTCGTTGGTTCCCTTCTAGATCCTGAGTAATAACTTCGGATTTGGACTTCCTTTGCATCTCGGGTTTTGGTATCATTCATCTTAGTTCGGGTCGTGGTCATGGTCCTCGTCAGCATACCCCCTTGGGGAATCATCAGCATACCCCCCCTTCAAGAATCATCTGCATACCCCCTCCAGGAATCGTCAGCATACCCCATTCAGGAATCTGGTTCCCCCTTGAGGAATCCGGTTCGTGACCATACCCCCATCGAGGAATCCGGTTCGTGACCATACCTCCCCCCCCATGGAATCCGGTTCGTGACCATACCCCCCTTGAGGAATCTGGTTCGTGACCACACCCCCCTAAAGGAATCCGGTTCATGACCATACCCCCTTGAGGAATCCGGTTCGTGACCATACCCCTCTGAGGAATCCGGTTCATGACCATACCTTCCCTCGCCCGAGGAATCCGGTTCGTGACCATACCCTCTTGAGGAAGCCGGTTCGTGACCATACCCTCTTGAGGAAGCCGGTTCGTGACCATACCCCCTGACTACCATCAGGAATTATGCAGTTTTTCCAACAGGCTAATTTCGCCAAACGACGGGGTTTTCAACCATTCTAACTTCCCTATGACATCACAAAACATACCAAACCACAGTAAAATCATAAAGAATCAATCAAAACATCAAAATAACAATTTAACAAGTTAATATGGATCGAACATACCCAAAAGCAAGATTTTCCCCTTAATCTCCTAAACCATGTTTTTGCCTTAAAGTTAGCAAACTTAATTAACCAAAATTTTCACCAAATGCATAAAATAATGTTTAAGAATTTCTAAATATTTTTATGAATTTTTATCATGCATAATTTCGCTAATTATCACTAATCACCCCTAATTAGCCGCAATTAGCAAATAAAAGTGCATCTCTCACCTTAGCCACAAATAAATCTCAGGTCTGAAACTATAACTGATATGGCACTGATCTCTATGTATTTCAGCAGCTCCAGCTCTGATTTGGTGTTGATTTCACTTGATTTGATGCAGTTTTGCTTAATTAGTGATTAAAAGTGATTAGGGAGTTATTAAAATGAGGTTTGGGTGATGGAGGCCATTACTAGGGTTCAAAGGATGTTAGTGGCGGCTGAAAAATGACAAAACAAGGGTTTCTCTAACCCCTTTCAGGCTTTATATAACCCTAATCCCGAAATTTCTAATGGACCTAGTTGCTAATTACCCAAATAGGCCCGATTAAGTTGTTTTTCACCTTCTAAACCTTATTTCAGCCATATCTCCCAAACGTTAAGTCAATTTGATTAATGTGACCACTCTACGGAAAGAGAAACCATCATCCAGATCCAATGGAAGTGGTTTCATGTCAAAACTCCTTACCAATCAAAAGTTATAGGCGAAACAAGATTCGCCAGGGGTAAAACGGTCATTTGAAATTCGGTAAAAATTATGAACATAGGAAATAACCCTAATAACTGTTCTCCAAAGTTATAAGACCATACGACTTCGTATGTAAATGAAATAAATATTCTACGATCCTCTGATGCGTAGAATGCGGGTCGTTACAACTAGACATAATTGAAGCTTGCATAGAAAATCAGAAATATAAGAATGAGTATGTAACTGAGTGATCAGTCTATAGTAAGGAATGTATGTGTATAAGTGTGTGTCTGTATTATATAAAAATGAGTTGTACAATAGTGGAGTTCGAAAATTATACTATTTCAAATATTGAAATAAAGTATTTAGTTGAATAAAATAATTGTTTGAATATCAAATTCTATGCAACATCATTTTATTTAATATAAATATTTATTTCTATGTAAGACCTAATGTAGAATAGTACTGTTACAAATACATTTATATAATAGCATATATATATATATATATACACACATATATATATATATTCGTTATCATCAAACAAAAATCATATTGTTGTACTCAACACCTAAAATAGTGTCCAATTTGATGTTTAAAGTTGTATGTCTCTCTCATTACTTGTCGAAATGGTGTGATGCCATTTCTATTTGGTAGTCTTATTGTTATACTATGTGCATGTCAATTTTTAGCATATTCTGAAGTCGTTTGATTATCTAAAACTCACCTGAAAGTTGAACATGGAGCCAAAACGCCGGCGATAGGAAAAATCCATGAATGGGTTGACCCACCATACTTTTGGATCGACCCAAACACTCTATCAGTCGAACCAATGTGTTGCTTTACTGATATTTACTTCCTAGACTTAATTTTTTTTATGCTGGGTGATAATATGGCCCAGGTTCAAACTCGATGCTTTGTATCTCCCTCAATTTTGATCTGATTTGCATGATTTGTTTTGCGTTGTAAAGTTTAATGTTTGTCTTCTCGTAAATTTTTAGACCATTCCAACGTCGTTTGGTCATTCAAACCAGGTCTCAAATTTGAACCTGGAGAGCATTTCAGATTTGACCAAGATTCAACATGGCCTGAGTCCAAGTTTGGAACTTCATATCTTTTCATATCATGTCGAAATTTAGAAATTCATTTTCTAATTGAAAGATATGTTGTTCTAGTTCATGCTTACCAATTTTCTGACTATTCGAAGATTATTTGATCATTTAAAACTTACCTGCAATTTGAACCTAGAGAAAGTTTCTGACATGGGTTCGTAATTTTTTCCCCTGCGTGTCGCAATTTCATGTCATGCATATGAATCAATATGCACGTTTGTTGAACCCAACTGAATTTTTCACGTTTCTTTGATGATTTTAAAGTAGATTTTGATATTAATTTTGAAAGGCTTCGATCCCATTTGGACATGCTAAAATTCTACAAAATCTATATTTGGATTTGTAGTTTTTGTGTATATTTGGTGTGTTGCTTTCATGCTGAAATTTCATGTGTTTGTGGCATTGTGCATGTTTTATAAAAAAAAATCATATGTAATTTATAAGTATAAATTTTTCCATCGCTTTGAGACAAATGATCTCATGGATTTGTTTTGAAAATAAATCGTCTAAAGGCCATATAGTATGTGTAACACCCCGAATTTTTAATGAAATTAAAGAAGATAAATTAAAGAATACTTAATTTAATATGAAAAATTAAGGGAAATGGATTACGTCATTGCGTCCGTCACAAAATTCTGGTTAAGATAGACACCTGGTTTGCGTAAAACGGATAAAATATGAAGAACTTACGGACGATAAAAAGTTGGAAATCAAAACCGGGTATAACTGGTGCACTTGCCAAGTGCGCCAAGGAAATTTTGCATTGGTGCAACTGTAAAGTGTGCCCAGAATTGTTTTTGGGTATTCGAGCCTTTTCCCAAAGTATGAGACACCCGCGACCTGATTGACCCTAGGGCTTATGTGGCAGTCGATTCCAGATGGTTATGCAGCTATAAACATATGGCCATTTCACATATTTCTTCGTTAGAAATTATGGCGGCAAAACTATGCCGGATTCTGAACTGAACTAGGGTCTCTCATCTTCTTCTAAAGCATATTAAATTCTGAGATTCAAGCATATACTCAGCACATTTTCTATCATCTTAGCAATCCAATCACAGTGAGTTCTAGTTGCTTTTAGGTTTAGATAAATAATAGTGAATTATGATATGAAAGACTGTGATTTGAGTACGTTGTAGACTTTGAATCTATGTTATTGTTAGATCTTATGCTATGTCATGATAGATCTATTTCTCTAGATCCAATTCAATTGTGATTGTTCTACTATGTTATTCTTATGGATCTTGGTTTGTAACTCTTATGATATGCTATGATGCGGATGTGTGTAGATCTATTTTATGTGATCTAAATTATCACCTTAGATCTATTCTATGTGATCTAAAATTGTTACCTTATGATTCACGTTAGATCTATTCTATGTGATCGAAAATTGTCACCTTATGATTCATGTTAGATTTATTCTATGTGATTTAAAATTATCACCTTATGATTCATGTTAGATCTATTCTATGTGATTTAAAATTGTCACCTTATGATTCATGTTAGATCTATTCTATTTGATCTAAAATTGTCACCTTATGATTCATGTTAGATCTATTCTATGTGATCCAAAATTGTCACCTTATGATTCATGTTAGATCTATTCTATGTGATCTAAAATTGTCAACTTATGATTCATGTTAGATCTGTTCTATGTGATCTAAAATTGTCACCTTATGATTCATGTTAGATCTATTTTATGTGATATAAATTGTCACCTTATGTTAACATGTTAGATCTATTTTATGTGATCTAAATTATCACCTTATGTTATCATGTTAGATCTAAACCGATTGGACATCTAAATTGATAATTTAGATATTGTGACATCATAGCTCACCAGTTTTATGTCCACCTTGTTATGATGACAATTTCACGTCCATGCTAGTACGTATGTTCACCTTATTATGATACAAGTTTATGTTTATGCCACGATGATCATTTTAATTATATTTCTATTATTTTCCCTATTATCGTTTATGACTAGGCTATTGTCTAGCCTAGGCATGTTGCCAATTTTGTGAGGGCACTAGTTAAGGAATGGGGGAAAAAGGGTTAAAAATGGCATAATTTGAATATGAACATTTATGGACATGTAATTCAAATTATTGGGCAAAATAGGTATTGACACCTATAAAAGGAAAGGACTAATTAATTGATTAATTAATTAAAAATGGAATGTCTAGTAATTACAATTAGGAATTATAACTGTACTTATGATACGAGGTTAGGTTGCATTAGTGGTGAAAGAATACCGGATCTGACTGGCATATCCAGCAGCCACTAATGGTGAACCTAATGTGGGAGGTCTAAGTATGTAAACACGAATTGGGTTATGACACGAGGTTAGGCCCAACTGTGGAATAAGTCTCCCGGACCCGACCGACATATCCAGCATCCGCATGTTGTAGGCCTAATGTGGGAGGTCTGGCCCATTATGAAACCATAAATGGACATGGTAAAGAATTGGACTACTTAACCTAAGTTAATCCATAGGGATTGTATGAACTAAAATTTAAGTTGGGGGTTAAGTAAACATGGTTGAGGGGTGGGTTAAGTAAATCTAAAGAAGGGATGTGCAATAGGCCCACAAACTTAACTCGTTAAGGTTATGTAATTAAAGAAACCTAGTGGTAAACATAATCAGTGGAAATAATAAAGTTATGTAATTAAAGACACCTTTCGGGGTAAACATAACTTGTAGAAGTGATAGGGTTATGTAATTAAAGGCACCTATAGGTAAGCATAACCGATTGGAAGATTATGGGTTATGTATTAAAGACACCTATAGGTAAGCATAACCTGTAAATAAATAAGGCTATGTAATTAAAGACACCTAGTGGTATACATAGTCTATAAAACCTAGTGGGGGGATACAAGAAAAAGGGGAGAGCTTGTATCATATTGTGTGGGACCCATTTCAGTCAGTAACCCGAAGTAGGTATCAAACAAATTACTCTGTACTAGGCGGAGAAGGGGCACGCTTACTGATTGATTGTAAGAGATCCAAACATGGAGGACGGTGTGGGCGGCGCAAACTGATCAAGCCATGTGCGGGGCAGAGGGGGATAAGACGACCGTGACACCTGTAGATATGGTTGTGCACATTATTACGATGAAGGGTTGCCACTTTAGGAAGTGATACCTCCTACTGTGGGGCCAACACAAGGTATCTACGAGGGTTAGGGAGCCGATCGATCAGGGTAGTAGTTAGGATACATTTGGACGTATACCTAAGTCTACCACCTTATAGTTGAAGGGATCATCTCTTTCAGGATATACTTGTAATAGTGCAAAGTAATCATTAATGAGGCATGTATACCTAATCTTGCTTACCTTGTCACACATGCCATTTATGTAGTGATCTCTCTCTTATCCACTTTATATGTCTATCATGTTACTTTTATTTATCTACTGGCTAAAACTAAGTAGCCCAGACTTTATGTCTGACCTTTCTTGTTTCTCCTTCTTTCTTCCGTTTCCCCTCAGGTTCTCAGGAAGGAAGCACCAAGGCTTAGTCAGGATTCAGATATCACCTTGTTAGGAGCTACTTCTGAAGTATAGCTCAAGTTCTTGTCTCTGCTATCGCTTAACTCTTTCAATTGGGGAATTATGTTTTTATATTTTATGTACTCTGATGATGCAAGACAGAAGTTATTTTATTGTAATGGTTTTTGTGACTTATGGTATTGTGGACCACAATATTATGATTGAAATAAAAATTTAAATTTCCGCTGCTATCTTATTTATATCAGTCTTATAATTATTCTGTGTCTGATTACCTATAACGCTTCACGGAACTTAATGCATTCCCTTAGTGAGTGACATTAACGGACGTGGGGTGTCATAGTATGCGATATTTCCAATATAAATATCATTTCCAAAGAGAATACTTAATAAATTTCCATATTTGTTAATTATATCGATCGATCTCAGACTTGCAGATTGAAGTGATTCGTTGTTTTCCTAGTGTGGACTGGCTATCTTATAGTAGATCGATTAGTGAAAACATACGGTATGAGACGTATTGTTTTCATTATTTGAATTATTGTTTGGGAGTCTGTGACACATCCTTTTGATGTTATTATTGCCAAAACAAGGACTCATGGGTTCTACATACATATTTGTAGTCGGTGGGAGAATTTGGATTAGTGGGTCTTACATGAGACCGGTGGATCTCTCATGTATAGTACCTGGCAGGATGAAACCGGTGGGCTATATATTAGACTGGTAGGCCCTAATCTTATAGCTGGCGGGCGACTTAGGTTGGTGGGTCCAAGATTTTATATTACTACTTCTAGATTTCTTTGTGTTGATTTCTATGATTTTGGTGGTTTTGAGTGTTCTCAACTTATTGATGGTGTTTATCTTTTATATTTATATCTGGTGGGCTAATGGTGTTAATTATTTAAGTGATTACATTCAAAACACTTTGAACTCTCGAATGGATTCTAATTGTTGTTGTGATGGTGATTTCCTTCATGTGGTGTGACATGGTCATTTATACCCTTTTTGCTTAGCTTGCAGGCATAGTAAATCATGTTAAATCTAAACCCTTAACCTTGTGTTGTGATATCAAACCATGTTTTATTTGTATCTACAACATCGTATACTTATGTCATAATTTTTTGGAGATAACTAACTCATAGGATGTTACTTTTCTTATTATATCCTAACCGATATACATAGTTAGACGCAGGTCAGACCGATTTATTTCAGGCTATAGTTTTTTGTTGACTTGTGGTAGCTGGTCTATCTGGATTATCTCTTTGAAGTCTTTACCTTAGTTGTGGAGTCGTATATTCTTATCTTTTGTATATTCATTCATTGGAGCGTGTTGTACATGTGAAAGGCTTATATGAAACCATTTGAGTATGTAACACGTGTATCTATTGTATTATGTTATTGTACCTATATGTATTATGTTCGGTGATTTGCTATCTGTAATGTATAGTTATTCATTTAGAATACAATTCTTAGCCATCATAGTTTTATATTAAATGAATTAAGTAAATCAATCCACACAAAGTAATAAAATAAAATTTTACATACCCAATCAACGTATTTGATACTCGTCTAATACAAGATTATGAAAGATTTTTCCTAACCAACCATATTCTCCGGTCTAATGGACTTGTTAATGCTCTTTGTTAAGGTATGTCTCAGGGTCATCGGCCTTTGTAAATCCTAAACTGATTTGGAGGAAAAGTAATTTCAGTGGCATCTATGTAAATCAAATATAATAACATAACGATGAAATACATGGTTGACTAATGATCTATAGCATCATATTTCAGTGCTCTTGTTTTTGCATCATACCATTAGATATAATGACTTAATCGACATCCTTTATCGCCAAGGTCGACAAGTGATTGTCACCCACTACAATAAGTGCCTTGACAAGCTTAGCTACTCCCATCCATCAAAGCTGGCATGCTCCTTCATCCTGCAACTTTATTAGCTATCAAATGTATTGATAAGCTTCATCAACTAATCTTACTTAACACTTACCAATTCTTTCTCTTAACCTATGTTGACCTATTTTCTGATCTCTGTTAACCTACCTGAATCTAATTGGGGACAACATCTTGTTGAGCAAGTCAACATGATATTTTCTGACCTTATCAACAACTGCCTGCTCCTTAACAAACCCATTTGATCCCCTTGTCGACTAATCGACAAGGCTTCAGATATCCATTCTCGTTTTGTGAACTGACCAAAATTTCTCATCAACCCTTTGTTGATCCCATCGACAAGCTTGTTATTTTTTTTAACGTGTTAGTGATTTTTGTTGTTAACAGTTGTCTAACAGGCATTGTAAAAAAAATTGTTTCTGCAATATTTAACCTTCATCCGCATATTCCATAATATATCCTTTGCAGTAGAGTCCACATAACCTATGATATGCTTCTTTTTTTAGATTAGAGAATAAATTGAGTCCATTACCTGTCTCTACACTTTTAAGAGCAGAACTACTTAACCTTGTGTTTACTACTTCAAAAGAAATTTGCACAAAATTTATTTCATTTGTCTAATGTGTACTGAGGCAAATGATAAATGAAAATTCAATTGAGAACTTTAGGTGTTATAACTGGTTCTGCCCTTCCTAGGGCTGTTAATAGTTATCCGGAAAATTATAAATCTGTCCATGTTCGCATCCGCATCCGAAAAGCAAATAAATATTTAATATTCGAAAAATGGATGCGGATATAGGCACATTGGTATTCGAAAATTATCTGTGTCATGATTATAGTTTAAGTTATGTTTATTTTAGCATAATAAAATATGTTAATTTATGATTTTATTAAGTTGAAAGTGTATATTACATAATCTCAAAATTATTTATCACAGTCCAGTTTTTTTATTTTTAGCACTTTAGTAATCAATTGGATTAAAAAATACTTTATACTAAACTAAAAACTTTCATTTATGTACCATGATTTATCGATTGTTCGTGGATCTGATAATCAACTGATATCCGTCTGTATCCACGGATGTGGATATGCAATATCCGAAAATTATTTCGGATACGAATATGACACTACCTGTATCTAAAAGCATTCATTGACAACCCTAGCTCAGATAAATATCAGATATTCGGAAAAAAGGATAATCGAGAAATCCGTGATACGTCCGCATTCACATCCGAAAAGAGGACAAATATCGAATATCCGAAAATATGGATGCAGATGCAGATACAGGCATATAGGCATCCGAAAATTATCCATCCACTTTTTTACGTGATTATAGTTTTAAGTTATGTGTATTTTACATAATGAAATATGTTAATCTATGATTTTATTAAGCTGAAGGTCTGTATTATACACAAGAAACACTTGTTAATTGCTCAAATTTATTTACTGCTATCGTACTTGTTTATTTTTAGCATTTTAGTAATCAACTGGATTGAAAAATAACTTTATGCTAAAGTAAAATTCTCATTTATTAACTTGATTTATCGATCGTTGACGGATCAAATAATTATGTGATATCCGTCTGTATTCGCGAATGTGGATATGCGATATTAGAAAATGATTTCGGATGTGAATATGACACTATCTGCATCCAAAAGCATCTATTGGTAGTCCTAGGCTTTTCTGCGAAATTTAAGAGTCTAAGACGCTACTTTTGTAATTTTATTTGAATTTTGTGTAATAGGCTCCAACACTTAGAGAATGTTTACGTGAAGAAAATAATGGAACATTAAGGTTACCTGTTAGCTCGTAGTTATTAGCATATCTTATTTTTCTCTCTTTCTCCCTCTCGTGTGTGCGCTCGCACGCGCGCACACACTCACTCACTCACACACACACACACACACACACACACGCATATATATATATATATAAATAAAAGTGTGTGCGTGCGCGTGTTTTATTATATTTGCATATGCACATGATTGGACAATACACAATACATACAAAATGGGCTAATTTGTCTGTTCCAGTGTGAATCTCAGCATTTATATATGTACACATCATTTCTTTAATGAATTATTTCTTTATGTGCGTGCGCGTGTATGTGTATATACGTACGTGCGCATAAGATACATGTATATAAACAAAAATTAATTAAATCAACTCCATATTACAAAAGCTTGAATTTAAATATAAAAATGTACGACTTCATTTAAGAATATATTTGGAAATGCTTTAAATAAATAACATTTTATAGGCTCAATGAAATTCCAATAAAATTAGAAGATTAAAATACACATCAAAATACATCCATAACTTCTCTTTTAATTAAGTCGATGGATGTTTACTAAATTTTGTTTTCGAACGTAGCCCCGTTTAATCATTTTTGAAGTGTCAATAATAAACCCATTCTTTATCCTTAAAAATCACGTGTCCCTCTTATATGAATATAACACAATATTCAGTTGTCAAATTAAACTAGTCAACCGACCATTAGGGAGGTTTTTCTGCCGTAGGTTGGCAAAACCAAACTCTATTAAGCCAGCTATTTTGGGCTAGATTATCGCTTTTCCGTGTTGTTCCACTCTTTTCTACGCTCATTTCTTTCTCGTCCGATTTTCTTCCTAAATCTTTCAAGAGGAATATTTCAATCCCTAAAATCTATTCCTTTTTATTTCTGCTTCTTCTAATCTCGCTTCCCAGCCTGTCTCCCAAATCCTAACCCTCAGCTAACTCTTTGAGCCGACCATCGAATTCACACAACAACCCACCTCCCCAAACCAAACCCGCTAATGATCTCAAATTTGCATTAAATCATCGGATTCATCAAATGTACAATTTTATTCAACATCCTTTATTCAATCCAGGTGTCAACCCCTTTTTTAGTTCAAATGACTTTCTGATAGTCAAATTATGAATTAGTGTACTGATTTATTATCCATCTTTGAATGTTGATTGTTTCAAATCTCAATAAAAAGTAAGTCTTAATTTTATATGGTTTTTTCAGCATCCTTCAATCCAGGCATAATCTCTCTTATTTTTATTATTTTTTTGATTCGGTATTTGTCAGTCAAATTTTGGATCAGTGTATTGGTTTATGTAGTACTAGAAGAGAAGAGAATTTCCCGTTAAAAGTCTACAATCCTCTAAAAGTCTATTTCGAGTTTGAAAACTGTGATTCATTGTTGAGTTGATGATGGAGTTCACCCAGATTTCATTTGATTCAAAAGGTTAATTTGCTTAATTTTCTTCCTATGTAGCATGCTTTTTAGTCATTTAATTTGTTGTCTAAGGCAGTGCCTCCCTCATTTGCCTTCTAACCAGCAAGAAATGAACCATCTATATACTTTAATTTTCATTGCACTATGTTTTATGTAATTGAAAGATACACCGATAATCTTTTTTATCATAATGTTAACTTATCAGCGGCTTATGTATAAAATTGTGTTAATTCGATAATATTTGACAAATACTGATTATTAGTTACAGAAGAAACTCTCAGAAGTTTGAATATTCCCTTGGAATCTTAAAATAATATTAATTCTATTTTACCGGATTAACTTAAACTCCTAAGATTGAAGTGATGACAAAAGATCAATTTTGATATATTTTCTCATTTTTTAAAGGGGTTTCGGTTTTTATATTCTTTTAGTTTTTAATCCTTTATTAAACTCATACAGGTTTATCTATTTCTCTTTAGTTTGTATTAAGAAATATTTATTCGTAAGTATTAAAAAGCTAAAATTTGCCACCTACAGAATAACTGTCACTGTTAACTTTAGCTTCTGGTGCACACTTGACAATTTTTTTTTGGAATTTGTGAAATATTGGTATTTGAAACACAGTTAAATTCAATGCATGTTCAAGATATGAGATGGAACAAACAAAAGGGGAAAGCTCATTTTGTAGCGCATATGATATTTAAGGGGACTGAGAGGAGATAATGTAGAAAGATGGAGGGGGAGGTGGAGAATATGGACAGACATTTAACGCCTACACCAACCTACATAATAAGCAAAAGTGATGAAGAGTGATTTGGGGAAGGCAGCCGATCTGCTTGCGGATATTTTGCAGTTCTCCAAGTCTAAAACCAATATTTTGTGGCAATGATCAAATGAGGGAAAACCCTGTAAATGAATATCAGTTGTCAAGGTTATTTTGGAACCTGACGAGCAAATGGAGCTTTAACATTATTTTAGAGGTAAATATTAACGATTGCTTTCAGTTACATGCACCCTTTCGTGGAGTATTGCTACTTAAGATATGTCTGAATCTATTAAAGCGATCATTTAATGTATATTAATTTCAAATAGCATCGTAGAAAATAGGCGTGGATGTAATGAAAAAGAGTTGGAAAAGTGGAACTTTTTTTATAGAGTTCTTGTTGTTACGTTATTGAATGGTTTGGATGATTTCTTTCACAGGAGCTTAGGTCTCCGCTCCGCCACTTGCAATGTTACAGCAAAGAAATGTGAAATCAGTAGGGGGTTTGGTTGATGGACTTGTTTCAAGCTTTCATTTTTCATGGTAGACCAACACTAATGTAAACATATCCAGGCGTTGATGTTTAAGCTAAAAAATATCCAACAACAAATCATATAAAACAAATGCACGAACCCATACATCTACATCATTAAAAGAATAACACTTGAATGAATACAAGTACAATTTGTTTTGAAAGTATATCTATTAGTCTTGGATTCTTTCACCTTACTCGAATTCAAAGGAAGCTACGATAAATTAAATATGCACTGATTCATGTCAAGGGTTCATTATATAAATATAATTGCACATTATATATATTGATTAAGCAACTAATACATAAAATAATTCTGTTTGTCAGTATTGTGAGATTCAGCTTGATGACCTAAAAATATTTATTTACAAGTCCATAGATTGGCTGGTATAAGTCTAGGACAAAATATTTTAATAGATTAATACCATTGATCTGCTCCACAGTCTTGACCAAGCTGACAAGTACTTCCTGTAAATATTTACTACTAGGATTAAAATGCCAAATGGAAAAGTTAGTGAAAGCAATTGTTAGTAGCTGACCTTTTGCGTATTGTTCTAACGTAGTAAAAGCTGCAGCACTAGAACAATAGAAGCAACATTTGCTCCGACAGTTTCTAATATATTTTTTTGGAAGAAAAAGTATTGACTTTAAACGTAAATATGAGTTTTGAATCATGAAGATTAAACGAAGAAGTTTCCAAGCAAAAGATGGAAAGTGAGCTCGGAACGCATCGAAAATTATGCAGAGTTAACGGATAAGTTTCATGCTTTTAAGTATAGACGTGGGATTGTTAACTAATGCACAAATTAAAGTATTCATTTTGATGCAAGCAAATTAAATAATATTTTCCTTAATTTTACAACAACATGTTAACGTAAGACGAACAGTTTAATAGTATTTACTATGGATCTTTAAATTGGTACACACTGATAAAGCTGTTTTGATAGTTTAATAGTTTACTCATGCTTTCAAATTGGAAATGGTGAATAATTTAATAGTTTCTTCCAAATAAGAGGACTTTATGACATGTTACATTTTGTAATGTCGTGTTTACATCAGTTAACTTAAATATATTAGTTTCTACTACTCTCTAAGATAATTGCTTGAGCATCTTAGGGACGACTATCGAAACTACATATAAATAATTTGTAAAAATTAGGTTCCCCTACAAAAGATAGAAGTATCATTCAAATTTACAGCAAATATAAAACCCATAATACCCGCTCTGACAAAGAAATAAAACATCATAAAGCTATCGGATCTTATAGCTTTTAATATCATTGTAGCTAAAACGGAGGTCACTCATGATAAGCACATAAACAGGTATGAGAAAAATCTGGATTATATGATAGACAAATATTAGAACAATAGACTAAGGGGGAGAGAGTGGGAGAGTATATATGAGAGAAATGATGAGTTCACATAAACAGGCTCAAAATGATACTAAAGGCATGCAACAGATTTAAAAGAACAATCTAAAAAGCATGTTAATTGTTCAGTGCACGAGGCATTCTTAGTCGTTATTTCACCTACAAATTGCATATTGTATATTTACGTGAAAATTTTGATTCCAAATAGCACAAAAACATAATATTTGTAACTCTGAACAAGACACAACGTTTCAACGAAGTTAGTGCTAAAGTCGAGAGACAAATGGATCAAATTATTAATTGTATCCTTCAAATTATTGGTCATTAAGAACATGTACTTGAAACATGGTCGCTTACGGAGTCCATAGGCTTATCTTTTATTTTCGATGAGTAAAACTTGACTGTATTATGTAAATACCATAGGATACTAGGCTTCGTATTGGTTTGGTACAAGATGTATGTGTAATCATGCTCATAACTATACATAACATTAGTCATCGTCCAAATTTTTATATTTGAATGTTATGTTTACCCAAAGAAAATTTTAATATTGGGTGTTGGGAATTCACTGAGAGTTATCGTTAGACTTTAATGAGTGGAGTCAACTAAAAGTTGAAATTGTATGGAACAGGTAAAGTGACTTTGTATTCAATAGGAAATGTTAGATGTGATTTATTCCACTTCATATTATATGTGAGAAATTTGAAGAATTCGTAAACATGTTCTCTATTCTAGCTGGTTTTACATTAAAAAGCAATTAGGATGTGTAGTTTATGCTTGAAATATGTCCCTGTGTATGTCTATAATATGGGAATAATAGGTTGGATGTATATGTACAAGATAGTATACACAAACAAGTATTATTCAATAGGCATTTCTTTGGGTAATTTTTATTCTAATCCACGGTTTTAACAAGTTAATCCATCATTTTACTTTAATAAGTTAATCCACAACTATTTTGCAAGTTAATCCACGAGTGGATTAACTTAAAGATTTCAACATATTATATAGCTAACAATCGATTTTGTGCTTCTTTTTTCATAATTCTACGTTATTTCGCAATTATTTGTGCTGAATTGTTTTAAATTTGGACAATTATCCCTCCCGTTTGATAAAGTAGTAACCAATAAATATGTGTTAAAAATAGAGTTGATAGCACTTGAATTCAGCAAAGAAGCAATCAGTTAGATACAATCAGTTCACTAATTATCTCTGAACATGATCGGACATGATATGGTAGTAGATGACTACGAAAATAAAAATTAAGATCAAGACTCCAGAGGTGTTCGCATCAAATATTTTCAAATAGCTTAATATTTTGAAGACACACCACCAATTGCACGGGCAATAACAGTAAATAAGAACTAAAATCAAATTCAAGATCTATGTAATGACCCAGAAAATCTGAACCAAACTAAAAAATTTAAATTGGCTAAAACAATGGATTTTAAATATTTAAAATAAATATTTTAAATAGTAAAGATGAAAACTGAGTTTGAATCGACAATTGAAAAGGAATATAATTAATTCTAATTATAAACAAGGCCTGAAAAGGCGCGGTAGTTTCAAAATTTGAATTCAAACTTTAACTGACTGTACCGGGTGCAAAACAAAACGGATTTGAGTGAAACCAAAAATATTTAAATCTGTTAGTGGATACCTTTCTAACGAATCTGAAAAATCGAATTTTCATAGCGGAAAGCAAAAGTTATGGGCAAATGAATTTTCAGAAAGGTCGCTATGGAATTTATATAGCTCGGGAAATTGGCCATTTTGCAAACGACATCGGAATTCGACGGAACCACTTTTGTTGGATCCGGGATGTGAAGTTATTGCTAGGTTTCAAATTTCATAAATTTTGAAGCTAGTATGTGAGCGTGGCAAAGGAAAACGTGTTTTGGTCAATTACAGTTAAATTGGATTGACCAGAAATGGGCCTTTTTACAAACAGTCTCAGAATTCGACGAAACTAGTTTTGTTGGGACCGTATCGTCAAAACATAGCTAGATTTATTTTTCTGGAATTTTTCGAATCAGTTTGTGGCCCTGGCAAATTGAAATGTACGTTCAAATCGAATATTGAATGTTATATATTTTAATTTGAATGAAAACATACTGAAACAGTCGAATGGGCCTACGAAACATATCCCATTGTGTTCGGAATGGGGGTAAAACGCTAGGGACAACAGTCGTTGGGTTTGAATTGGTGTTCGTGTGTGGCAAGGGGTATTTTTGAGAATTTAAAAATATATAAATAAAAATAATTGATTGGTTGGTCACTTTCTGTAATGACCCGCATTTTTCCAGGGATATAATTAATTTATTTAATTTTTTAAATGGTGATTTAGGGAATTAAATCGTCGTTAATTAAATTATAGTGAATATTTAATTAAATTAAATAATAGATTAATATATTTAATTTAGAAATAATCAAAAATATTGGAAATCACAATATTCTGTGAACGGGGTCATCCCTAAGATTTAATTCGGCTTAGAGTTGAATTATATTGACGAATATATTCAATCGGCGTCAGTTTGAACATATAATTATAATATAATTAAAATAGAGCTTGAAATGGCGTGGCAGTTCGTTATTTGGCGATTTGAACTTCAACTGAATGTACAGGGTCCGTTTTAGGTCGGATTTCTGTAAAACAAAAACCGTCAGGACCGATTTGATAATAGTTTTCTAATGGAAGAGAAAAATCGGGATTTCGTCACGTAGATTTTGATTTACGTCTAAATCAAATTCTTGAAAAGTCGTTGTGGAATTTCCTTTATAATTTATAACGGTTTATAAAAGGAATTTCAATATAAATTGAATATCGATATAATATGGATTTGGAATATCGAGCTATAAATCCATATACGAATATTTTGGAGCTGTGGTATATTCTAGGTGAATATATACGATAATATTAAATTATTAATATTTAATTTAATTTATTTAAATATATTTATATATTTAAATGGGCTATTCAGAGCGTTAAAAATAGCTACTTTTGCAAACGAAGTTGGAATTCGACGAAACCAGTTTTGTTGGATCCGCAATGTCAAATAGTTGCTAGATTCCAAGTTCCGTGATTTTTAGAGTCACTGTGTGGCCATACGGATTTTTAGAGTGAGAAACAGTCAGTATTTTGACAGTTAAAAATACGTTGTGTAAGCATACGGAGTCGGAATTCGACGAAACCAGTTTCGTTGGGACTGTAATGTCGAACTCTAGCTACGTGTCCAGTTTCGTGATTTTTGAATACTATATGTGATCGTAGGAATTTTAAAGGACAATTACAAACAACGTTTGCTAAAAAATGAATATAATATTCTAATATAATAATATAAAATCCTCCTATATAATATCTTCACAATCCCCTAAACCTAATTTCATTTCTGCGTTGGTCAAAACCAGTTGAGGCCGCCATTTCTTCATCCAAAAACAAAACGCAAGCTTTAAAAATCAAAACAATGAAAATAAAATCCAATAAATTGCATTGTTGGTTCCTTTGGATTCTCCAAGAGGTTTGCTTCAACTTGATGGGGTTTTGTTGAACTCGACGGGGTATTGCCAACGCTGGAAAACTCGAGCAGTAGATTTAGGGTTTGGTAATTTGTGATACAGGAGGCGTCGGTCTTAGTCTAAGTGGTGTAGGTGGGTTATTGAGGTGAAATGGAGTCGTTGGCAAGGAGTTGGCGAGGTACGGTGGCACTGGGAGGGGTGCGATGCTGTTGAGGTCCACCGGAAATGAGGAACTCGAGTGAACAGTGAAGGGTGTCATTGGAAAGAGGATACAAAGGAGGTGAAGGTGCTGATATCGGTTCTGATTTTTGGGGAAAGACGATGTGGAAATCGGGGGCAGTAAGGATTGAAAATGGCAGTGTTGTATTTCGGTGAAGGGAGTACAGGGTTTTGGGGAAGAAGCCTAAACGGGCTCGTGGGTTTTCAAGGGGTATTGGGCCGGTTTTGGGTAAGCAATGAGGCCCGATTATTTAATTAAAATAAAGTTAGTTTTATTTTAAATATTGTATAACTTGTAACTATAATATCTCTTGCATACGATATCAGAAATTCGAACGGTTAGATCCGTTGGGATCATTTGGACGAGCACTTCACAATGGAATTGGTTTGAAGTGGATTGGAGATCATCTGAATTTATGGCGAAATAAATTGTTTGATTCAAATCAAATAACAGTTTATCGTTCATTAACGATGAACTGCAAATGTGAGTAAATCTCACCAACCCTGAACAGTTTATAATTTCATGTTGTATTTTTAGAACTGTTAGAAATCGGCTGATTGACTGTGTGTTGACAGTTTGATTGAACTGCTAGTCAGTTAATGAAATATTATATATATATATATATATATGTAAATATATATAATATATAAACAGTTAGATAGTTATATATTGATTCTGTTTATCAAAATAAATCATATTGAGCTGAAAGTGATGATAATCATATTGTATAACATCTGTGGATGCAGGGAGACAGGTTGGAGGAATCCGGCTGGATTCCTCAACAGTAATTTTATTGTTTTTCATATATTGTTATATGATGTGATATAAAATCTGTGGGCGATTATATGTGCTTGGACGATATTGAACATCGTGATTTGATATGATTAAATACCATAACATACAGAAATGTTGATAAGGGGATTTTCAAAGTGATATTGAAAATAAGATATTTATAAAATGGGATATTTATAAATAAGAGATAATTATAAAGTGGAATATTTATAAATAAGAAATGTTTATAAATTGGAATATTTATGAATAGGAGATATTCAAAAAGGAAATAATTACAAGTCATTTTCTTTTTGAATGGAAAGGCCTGTGTGGCGGGTTTGGGGATTTTCCCGATGCTCCCGTTACAAAGGAGGTTATGGCAAAATTTTCAGAGAATTTAAGGAGTTAGAATATTTCAAGAATATATTTGAAAAGGAAATATTTGTAAACCATTTACAAATAGAATTGAAAAGGGAACGTTATAAAAAGGAAATCATTTTTAAAGTTTAGAACCGTTATTTAAAAGTAAATCTTTTCAAATGAATAAAACGTTGTTAAAAAGGAAATCTTTATAAAGTGAATAAAGTAAATCAAATATGTTATTCGAAAGTTAGTAAATCGAATATGGTATTCGAAAGGAGTTAAATCGAATATGGTATTCGAAGGGAGTAAAATCGAATATGGTATTCGAAAGTTAGTAAAACGAATATGCTATTCGAAAGGGGTTAGTCGAGCCGAGTTAGTTGAATAGAGTTAACCAGTTTAGTAGAGTTAACCAGTTCAGTAGAGTTAACCAGTTCAGTAGAGTTAACCAGTTCAATAGAGTTAACTAGTTCAATAGAGTTAACCAGTTGGGTTAAGTAAGTCAAGTTAACCAGTTGGGTTAAGCAAGTCAAGTTAACCAGTGAGTTAAATAAGTCAAGTTAATCAGTTGGGTTAAGTAAGTCAAGTTAACCAGTGAGTTAAGCAAGTCAAGTTAACCCGTGAGTTAAGTAAGTCAAGTTAACCAGTTGAGTTAAGTAAGTCGAGTTAATCAAGTCGAGTTGATCGAGTTAGAGTTACTCAGTTAGAGTTAATCGATTAGAGTTAAAACGAACTAGAGTTAATCAAATATAGTTATTTGAGACAGAGTTAGTCAAACATAGTATTCAGGGTAAGTTGCCATCTCGTACGACTGGTAGCGTAATTCGCAGAGCTGTAAATAGCCTAAGGCGGTCGGATGTTGCCTAAGGGAATCCGGCGTAACCATTGTGATCGTTGCGATCTAGAGTCAAGCGAATGGAGTTAAATCGAATCTAGTTATTCGATAGGAGTTAATCAAGATGAGTTAAATAAGTTAAGTTAATCGAATCTAGTTATTCGATAGGAGTTAATCAAGATGAGTTAAATAAGTTAAGTTAATCGAATCTAGTTATTCGATAGGAGTTAATCAAGATGAGTTAAATAAGTTAAGTTGATTGAATCTAGTCATTCGATAGGAGTTAATCAAGTTAAGTTAAATAAGTTAAGTTAATCGAATCTAGTTATTCGAGAGGAGATTATCGAATATAGTTTATTCGAAGGAGTTACCAATTATTAGTTATTCGAAGTGAGTAGTCGAATATTGGTTATTCGAAGTGAGTTAATCGAATATTGGTTATTCGAAAAGGGGAGTTATCAAATCGAATAGATTAAAGGAGTTAATCGAATATAGTTTATTCGAGTAGAGTTAGAGGAGTCATCGAATATGGTTTATTCGACAGGAGTTAAGTGAATAGTTAGATTAATCAAAGCGAACTAGTTAAGTTAAACTAAGTGAATTAGTTAAGTGAATTGGTTAAGTTAACCAAAGTGAATTTGTCGAGTTAATCAAAGTGATTAGTTCAGTTAATCGAGTTGAATTTGTCAGTCGAGTTAATAAATGGAGTTAGTCAAACCAAGTAAAACCAGTTAGAGTTAATCAATCAGAGTCAATCAAATAGAGTTAAGTAAAATTAGAACTGACTAGAGATTAGTAAATTGAATGGTTTTCTAAGTGTCTATCTGATGTTGGTTTCGGCCTTCGGGATTTATACTTAGGGAATTGTTCTCATACTAGTTCACAGTCAGGGACTGATAGTTAGGGAAGAGTAGTGATTTGTAAATAAGCAAATGGAAAACGTTTTCCAATGTTAATAACATATATTTTCTAAATGTAGAATATAAGGCAATGTGAATATATCTATAGATATATGTTGATGATTTACCGATATAATTTCCATCTGGAAATAATATCGTTGTTTGCACACTTGTTTTTCTTTGATGGTTAAATCACAGACTATCGAAGTTTTGACCATTTTAACGTTGTTAATATGGAGAGACGGTTGGATTATTATCCAAAGAACCACTCTGTATTGGCATAAGCGTTGCGAATCATTTTTGCCAAAGAAATTGAAGACGGAGTAAAGTGCAAGGGCTGTTGTATAAGTCTTAGATAACAGTGACTAAGATGGATATACTGAATAGTGCCTTCGGTTTGTCCAGTCCCAGGACAACGTATATGGAAGAAGGTCTGACAGAGTATATCCAATGGATCGCGTAAGTTGATCTGTTCAAACGTATTCATGCTTGGTGGCGGAGGAATTCGTTTCTCTTAGCTGTATACCCGTGTTATTTTTGGATAAGTCAATTTGTGATTTGGCGGGTATGACGATGTGACATTCTAAGTGAATGAGGATGAATTGTATGGATGAATGTCTGACATAGTATTTCCAGAAAGGTCACATACATTGATTTCTTCAACCATACCAAGAGTGGAAGCGGAGAAGGAAACTTCTTTAGCTAACACGTAATGTACTGTTGTCGACGTCAATTAGTGATTTTCGATGGATCTGACAATGTGGCATTCGAAGTGAATCTGATGTGATGATAAAGCATAGCTTCTAGCCTCATCAACCGGTAAATGACAGAAATCGGGCAGGCAGCATGGCTAAGTCGGTCGCACCAAAGTAGGGTGTATAATCACCTATCTAGAGAATATTCATTTGTTTCTTAAATCTATCAATGTTGTCCCATATGTATACGGGAAACGGTTGTTGATCCCAACCGTTGGTGATATACATTCGATACACTCAAGCGAAATGAGTGGTCGGTCATGTGTGGCTGAGTTGCAAGATGTTCTTGTTGATCTCCAGTTTATCGTTCCTAGAGTACACTGATCGGAAGGTGGTTCCATACCTTGTCATAGTTGGAAATCCATTATCCAATACATGCTTGCGATTTTGATTGTATACTATTTATATAGAACGTGAGATGAAAGCGTTTCTTCTAGATTGATATATATTTGTACTTAGACATTATTATAATATCAGAATGATATTGCTTGTCAAAGATGTTGGATTCTCATAAGGGGAAAACCCGTTCCGTTTTTATGGCGTGGTCTTATGAGATATCATATATCTGTTAAACTGTGTTAAACTATTTTACTCACACCAGTCCCATGACTGACCCGGAGTTTACTTTGTTGTTTTCCCTAAACTCTTGGGTGCCTAAATTTGTACGGACAATCAAGTAGTCGGGATTTTACAGATATACTTGGAGAGCTTGGAGCAGGAGGCTTCAGGATTCTATAGCTATTATTATTTCCGCTGTTGTTGTAAGTGCTGTACTCTGATAAGTGCTATTGTATACATAACTGTTATATTTCAAAGTTATGTTATCTATTATATGTTATTCGTTCCGCTATGAGGTTCGTGTTACTCTGATGTTGTGTTCTTCTTCTTCTTCTATTCTAAGTTTCTATCTTATCTATTCTCACCTTCTAATTTCTTTCATTAATTACCGGGATTTTTCGATGTTTTGGTTATCGAAATCGAGCTTATGTCGATAACCAAAGTCGCCGAAAATCCGGATCGTTACACTTGGTATCAGAGCTTAAGTTAAGAATTACCTTGGCTCTATGGCGTGACTCGGTAGAGATAGGGTTAGTAATACCCTAGATTGAGTTTGAGTGTATATATATGAGTGCGTATTTGTATTTGATATAAAAATGGTTTTATATTGTGGAGATTCGTCGGTTGAGTAGTTTATGAGTTCTGGTCGATCAGTTTGATCCACTGTATCGGTAGGAGTAAATAAACACTTGAATACGATGGACCGACACAGTATGGATATGTGATATATTATCATATATAGGATGTGTTTGTAGTAATTATAATTAGATAAGATTATAAAATGTGAAATGGTTATATATAACCAATCAGAATTCATATAAATGAAATATATGAAAATTAGACAAATTAAATCTGAATTTTGATCAGAATTGAAATTTAAAATCCCAGAAATGGGAAAGGTGTTTTTAAATGAATCTGGATTTAATATATGTGAATTTTAAGATCCTGGGAGATTTTAAATTTGTTTACAACATTGTAAAAGGATATTTGGAATTGATTTCAAGGTGGAAATGTTTAAAAATGGGTTTTGGAAGTGCTATAATATTGAACTCACTTCGGTAGCTGGAAAATAGATTCCGATGTTGATCATGACATCATCGGTGTTCATTTTCGAGTATGTAAGTGACGGATTACTACCAAGGATTTTGTTTTGAATTTGTTTTGGGAAAAACAAGTAGTGTTGAATTTCAAAAAGGAAAATTTGATTTTTGAAAGAGATAAACTGTTTAAAAACTTCCAGGAAGAAAAGGTTGTTTGAATTTAAACAAATTAAAGTAAAATCCAATAGAACTGAGATTGAATTGAAAGCCAGTAAGTGAAAATGATTTGAATAGACCCAAGAATTTAAATTCTGGAATATAAATTTAACTAATTAAGTTAAATAAATTGAAAAGGGTAAAAGTAAATTTGAATTTAACTTAAACCCAAGTTAAATTAAAGCTGAATTGGATTATAGAATAATCTGGAATAGAATTGAATAGAATTTGGTTTAGATATAACTGAATGGTTGGATTTGTGAATAAACTGATTTGAGTTTGATTGGAGTGACATTTATATATTTGAGTTGATAACAGATGGAAGGGATATAAGGATATGCCCAACAAAAAGGTACAAGTTTATATTTTATATGAGTTTGGAATTTATGAGTCGAATTGGCAAGCCGCTTGGCGTTTTTATTTTCTTTTGGGTTGGAGAAGGCCTAGAGAGGGAAGTTGGAGTTTGAGATATTGACCAGTACAAGGGAGGTGCTGGCGAAATTTTTCGAAAGTTTAAAGTGTTAGAAAATTTTCAGAATTTTTGAAAATTTTAGTTAGTCGGAATGAATAAATATTTTAGTCGATATTAATTGGTTCAGTTAAAATCAGAAATAAGGGGTAAACAAATCTTAGGAATTCCAATAGGTAGGGTCGTCCTCTAACTTAGCAATTTCGAGGACAAAATTATTTTAAGTGGGGAAGAATGTAATGACCCGCATTTTTCCAGGGATATAATTAATTTATTTAATTTTTTAAATGGTGATTTAGGGAATTAAATCATCGTTAATTAAATTATAGTGAATATTTAATTAAATTAAATAATAGATTAATATATTTAATTCAGAAATAATCAAAAATATTGGAAATCACAATATTCTATGAACGGGGTCATCCCTAAGATTTAATTCGGCTTAGAGTTGAATTATATTGACGAATATATTCAATCGATGTCAGTTTGAACGTATAATTATAATATAATTAAAATAGAGCTTGAAATGGCGCGGTAGTTCGCTATTTGGCGATTTGAACTTCAACTTAATGTACAGGGTCCGTTTTAGGTCGGATTTCTGTGAAACAAGAACCGTCAGGACCGATTTGATAATAGTTTTCTAATGGAAGAGAAAAATTAGGATTTCGTCATGTAGATTTTGATTTACGTCTAAATCAAATTCTAGAAAAGTCGCTGTGGAATTTCCTTTATAATTTATAACGGTTTATAAAAGGAATTTCAATATAAATTGAATATCGATATAATATGGATTAGGAATATCGAGCTATAAATCCATATACGAATATTTTGGAGCTGTGGTATATTCTAGGTGAATATATACGATAATATTAAATTATTAATATTTAATTTAATTTATTTAAATATATTTAAATGGGCTATTCAGAGCGTTAAAAATAGCCACTTTTGCAAACAAAGTCGGAATTCGACGAAACCAGTTTTGTTGGATTCGCAATGTCAAATAGTTGCTAGATTCCAAGTTCCGTGATTTTTAGAGTCACTCTGTGGCCGTACGGAATTTAAGAGTGAGAAACAATCAGTATTTTGACAGTTAAAAATACGCTGTGTAAGCATACGGAGTCGGAATTCGACGAAACCAGTTTCGTTGGGACTGTAATGTCGAACTCTAGCTACGTGTCCAGTTTCGTGATTTTTGAATACTGTATGTGATCATAGGAATTTTAAAGGACAATTCAAACAACGTTTGCTAAAAAATGAATATAATATTCTAATATAATAATATAAAATCCTCCTATATAATATCTTCACAATCCCCTAAACTTAATTTCATTTCTGCGTTGGTCAAAAACAGTTGAGGCCGCCAGTTCTTCATCCAAAAACAAAATGCAAGCTTTAAAAATCAAAACAATGAAAATAAAATCCAATAATTTGCATTGTTGGTTCCTTTGGATTCTCCAAGAGGTTTGCTTCAACTTGATGGGGTTTTGTTGAACTCAACGAGGGTATTGCCAACGCTGGAAAACTCGAGCAGTAGATTTAGGGTTTTGTAATTTGTGATACAGGAGGCGTCGGTCTTAGTCTAAGTGGTGTAGGTGGGTTATTGAGGTGAAATGGAGTCGTTGGCAAGGAGTTGGCGAGGTACGGTGGCACTGGGAGGGGTGCGATGCTGTTGAGGTCCACCGGAAATGAGGAACTCGAGTGAACAGTGAAGGGTGTCATTGGAAAGAGGATACGAAGGAGGTGAAGGTGGTGATATCGGTTCTGATTTTTGGGGAAAGACGATGTGGAAATCGGGAGCTGTAAGGATTGAAAATGGCAGTGGTATATTTCGGTGAAGGGAGTACATGGTTTTGGGGAAGAAGCCTGAACAGGCTCGTTGGTTTTCAAGGGGTATTGGGCCGGGTTTGGGTAAGCAATGAGGCCCGATTATTTAATTAAAATAAAGTTAGTTTTATTTTAAATATTGTATAACTTGTAACTATAATATCTCTTGCATACGATATCATAAATTCGAACGGTTGGATCCGTTGGGATCATTTGGACGAGCACTTCACAATGGAATTGGTTTGAAGTGGATTGGAGCTTGTCTGAATTTATGGCGAAATAAATTGTTTGATTCAAATCAAATAACAGTTTATCGTTCTTTAACGATGAACTGCAAATGTGAGTAAATCTCACCAACTCTGAACAGTTTATAATTTCATGTTGTATTTTTAGAACTGTTAGAAATCGGCTGATTGACTGTGTGTTGACTGTTTGATTGAACTGCTAGTAAATTAATGAAATATATATATATATATATATAAAATATAAAAAGTTAGATAGTTATATGTTGATTCTGTTTATCAGAATAATTCATATTGAACTGAAAGTGATGATAATCATATTGTGTAACATCTGTGGATGCAGGGAGACAGGTTGGAGGAATCCGATTGGATTCCTCAACAGTTATTTTATTGTTTTTCATATATTGTTATATGATGTGTTATAAAATCTGTGGGCGATTATATGTGCTTGGATGATATTGAACATCGTGATTTGATATGATTGAATACCATAACATACAGAAATGTTGATAAGGGGATTTTCAAAGTGATATTGAAAATAGAATATTTATAAAATGGGATATTTATAAATAAGAGATAATTATAAAGTGGAATATTTATAAATAAGAAATGTTTATAAATTGGAATATTTATGAATAGGAGATATTCAAAAAGGAAATAATTACAAATCATTTTCTTTTTGAATGGAAAGGCCTGTGTGGCGGGTTTGGGGATTTTCCCGATGCTCCCGTTACAAAGGAGGTTATGGCAAATTTTTCAGAGAATTTAAGGAGTTAGAATATTTCAAGAATAAATTTGAAAAGGAAATATTTGTAAACCATTTACAAATAGAATTGAAAAGGAAACATTATAAAAAGGAAATCATTTTTAAAGTGTAGAACCGTTATTTAAAAGTAAATCTTTTCAAATGAATAAAACGTTGTTAAAAAGGAAATCTTTATAAAGTGAATAAAGTAAATCGAATATGTTATTCGAAAGTTAGTAAATCGAATATGGTATTCGAAAGGAGTTAAATCAAATATGGTATTCGAAGGGAGTAAAATCGAATATGGTATTCGAAAGTTAGTAAAATGAATATGCTATTCGAAAGGGGTTAGTCGAGTCGAGTTAGTTGAATAGAGTTAACCAGTTCAGTAGAGTTAACCAGTTCAATAGAGTTAACCAGTTCAGTAGAGTTAACCAGTTCAATAGAGTTAACCAGTTCAATAGGGTTAACCAGTTCAATAGAGTTAACCAGTTGGGTTAAGTAAGTCAAGTTAACCAGTTGGGTCAAGCAAGTCAAGTTAACCAGTGAGTTAAGTAAGTCAAGTTAACCAGTTGGGTTAAGTAAGTCAAGTTAACCAGTGAGTTAAGTAAGTCAAGTTAACCAGTTGAGTTAAGTAAGTCGAGTTAATCAAGTCGAGTTGATCGAGTTAGAGTTACTCAGTTAGAGTTAATCGATTAGAGTTAAAACGAACTAGAGTTAATCAAATATAGTTATTTGAGACAGAGTTAGTCAAACATAGTATTCAGGGTAAGTTGCCATCTCGTACGACTGCTAGCGTAATTCACGGGGCTGTAAATAGCCTAAGGCGGTCGGATGTTGCCTAAGGGAATCAGGCATAACCATTGTGATCGTTGCGATCTAAAGTCAAGCGAATGGAGTTAAATCGAATCTAGTTATTCGATAGGAGTTAATCAAGATGAGTTAAATAAGTTAAGTTAATCGAATCTAGTTATTCGATAGGAGTTAATCAAGATGAGTTAAATAGGTTAAGTTAATCGAATCTAGTTATTCGATAGGAGTTAATCAAGATGAGTTAAATAAGTTAAGTTGATCGAATCTAGTCATTCGATAGGAGTTAATCAAGTTAAGTTAAATAAGTTAAGTTAATCGAATCTAGTTATTCTAGAGGAGATTATCGAATATAGTTTATTCGAAGGAGTTACCAATTATTAGTTATTCGAATTGAGTAGTCGAATATTGGTTATTCGAAGTGAGTTAATCGAATATTGGTTATTCGAAAAGGGGAGTTATAAAATCGAATAGATTAAAGGAGTTAATCGAATATAGTTTATTCGAGTAGAGTTAGAGGAGTTATCGAATATGGTTTATTCGACAGGAGTTAAGTGAATAGTTAGATTAATTAAAGTGAATTAGTTAAGTTAAACTAAGTGAAATAGTTAAGTGAATTGGTTAAGTTAACCAAAGTAAATTTGTCGAGTTAATCAAAGTGATTAGTTCAGTTAATCGAGTTGAATTTGTCAGTCGAGTTAATAAATGGAGTTAGTCAAACCAAGTAAAACCAGTTAGAGTTAATCAATCAGAGTTAATCAAATAGAGTTAAGTAAAATTAGAACTGACTAGAGATTAGTAAATTGAATGGTTTTCTAAGTGTCTCTCTGATGTTGGTTTCAGCCTTCAGGATTTATACTTAGGGAATTGTTCTCATACTAGTTCGCAGTCAGGGATTGATAGTTGGGGAAGAGTAGTGATTTGTAAATAAGCAAATGGAAAACGTTTTCCAGTGTTAGTAACATATATTTTATAAACATAGAAAATAAGGCAATGTGAATATATATATATATGTTGATGATTTACCGATATAATTTCCATTTGGAAATAATATCGTTGTTTGCACACTTGTTTTTCTTTGATGGTTAAATCCCAGACTATCGAAGTTTTGACCATTTTAACGTTGTTAATATGGAGAGATCGGTTGGATTATTATCCAAAGAACCACTCTGTATTGGCATAAGCGTTGCGAATCATTTATGCCAAAGAAATTGAAGACGGATTAAAGTGCAAGGGCTGTTGTATAAGTCTTAGATAACAGTGACTAAGATGGATATACTGAATAGTGCCTTCGGTTTGTCCAGTCCCAGGACAACGTATATGGAAGAAGGTCTGACAGAGTATATCCAATGGACCGCGTAAGTTGATATGTTCAAACGTATTCACGTTTGGTGGCGGAGGAATTCGTTTCTCTTAGCTGTATACCCGTGTTATTTTTGGATAAGTCAATTTGTGATTTGGCGGGTATGACGATGTGACATTCTAAGTGAATGAGGATGAATTGTATGGATGAATGTCTGACAGAGTATTTCCAGAAAGGTCACACACATTGATTTCTTCAACCGTACCAAGAGTGGAAGCGGAGAAGGAAACTTCTTTAGCTAACACGTAATGTACTGTTGTGGACGTCAATTAGTGATTTTCGATGGATCTGACAATGTGGCATTCGAAGTGAATCTGATGTGATGATAAAGCATAGCTTCTAGCCTCATCAACCGGTAAATAATAGAAATCGGGCAGGCAACATGGCTAAGTCGGTCACACCGAAGTAGGGTGTATAATCACCTATCTAGAGAATATTCATTTGTTTCTTAAATCTATCAATGCTGTCCCATATATATACGGGAAACAGTTGCTGATCCCAACCGTTGGTGATATACATTCGATACACTCAAGCGAAATGAGTGGTCGGTCATGTGTGGCTGAGTTGCAAGATGTTCTTGTTGAACTCCAGTGTATCGTTCCTAGAGTACACTGATCGGAAGGTGGTTCCATACCTTGTCATAGTTGGAAATCCATTATCCAATACGTGCTTGCGATTTTGATTGTATACTATTTATGTAGAACATGAGATGAAAGCGTTTCTGCTAGACTGATATATATTTGTACTTAGACATTATTATAATATCAGAATGATATTGCTTGTCAAAGATGTTGGATTCTCATAAGGGAAAAACCCGTTCCGTTTTCACGGTGTGGTCTTATGAGATATCATATATCTGTTAAACTGTGTTAAACTATTTTACTCACACCAGTCCCATGACTGGCCCGGAGTTTACTTTGTTGTTTTCCCTAAACTCTTGGGTGCCTAAATTTGTACGGGCAGTCAAGTAGTCGGGATTTTACAGATATACTTGGAGAGCTTGGAGCAGGAGGCTTCAGGATTCTATAGCTATTATTATTTCCGCTGTTGTTGTAAGTGTTGTACTCTGATAAGTGCTATTGTATACATAACTTTTATATTTCAAAGTTATTTTATCTATTATATGTTATTCGTTCCGCTGTGAGGTTCGTGTTACTCTGATGTTGTGTTCTTCTTCTTCTTCTATTCTAAGTTTCTATCTTATCTATTCTCACCTTCTAATTTCTTTCATTAATTACCGGGATTTTTCGATGTTTTGGTTATCGACATTGAGCTTATGTCGATAACCAAAGTCGCCGAAAATCCGGGTCGTTACACTTTCTCTCTCCCCGTCTTTTATCTGGAACCCCCCCGAACGACGGCTAATGCTCCATCGTTCCCATCCATTTTCTGATCAATCCACTCACTAATATCAAGAGCTCCAGTTGCAGATTTTGAAGAGCTCGAGACGAGCTTCAAATCCATACCTGGTTTCGATTTTTTCGTTGAGTATTTTGGGAGAATCGAGCTCGAGAAGTTAGCCCGTTCGTCGCTAGTTTTAGCCGCAACTGCTAGCTCGAGTTCACCTTCGTTCAGAGCTCCGATGCGCCTCTCCTCCCCCTTCGACGCTGCGAAGGCCGATCGACGAATAGCTACACGGATTCGAAGAAAAATCCAAACCTAGTTTTGAACGAAACAGCTGAGGTACGACCATATTTATTTTCAACAGTTTTAACACCTTTAAACCATTGAAACTTTGAAAAATCATATATTTTTCGTGTATTGACAAAATTCAGTGAAACAAGAGACAGTGGACTCGTGTGGACGTCTTCTACCTTCTAGAAGAGACCGCATATTTTTCTGAGCCTTCTGCTATTTTTGGTGGAGTGGAACCCGATGTGAGATTTCTAATTTATAAAAAATATGGAAAACGACGATGTATAAATTATATAGTCGATGTATGAGTTATATAAGCGTTGTACACCTCATGTATAAGCATTGTATAAGTTGTACGTTCGATGTATAAGTTATATATGCGTTGTAAAAATTATATATGTGTTGAAATAGAAGTGAAATGCTATATATATATATATATATATATATATATGCCCCTCGTCCACAAACCATGGACGATATTTATTGGTTGTGATTGGTGTGAAAATTGATTGATAGCGAATGGTTGATTGGAATTGTTTGTGGTTGATATTGATTGATTGTGGTTGAAAAATACCCATTTGTGGTTGAGAAATATTTGGTTGAAACCACATAGGATTAGTTTGTGGAAATGAAATAAATATACATACCGCCTGCGTGCGAACTAGATGCATGATTCCCCATTGTCAAAAACCGCGAGGTTTTAAGGTAGAGCGAGGAGCCGTACTAGGGACGGTCCCAGTTTTAACTACCCTGCCGTTATGCTGCCGAAATTTTGAATAATATTCATGTGTTTGTATTATTTTCATTTGTTGAAACTATATTTATTCGTTGAATAGAAAACCTTCATGTGTTGAGTCGATATTCATTCGTTGGATAGAAATTCATGTGTTGAATGGTATTCGTGTTTTAAATATAAAAATCACATTTTTATCTATATATATAAACTATAGAAAACCTTCATGTGTTGAATCGATATTCATTCGTTGAATTGAAATTCATGTGTTGAATGGTATTCGTGTTTTAAATATAAAAATAACCTTTTTATCTATATATAGAAACTATAGAAAACCTTCATGTGTTGAATCGATATTCATTCGTTGAATTGAAATTCATGTGTTGAATGGTATTCGTGTTTTAAATATAAAAATCACCTTTTTATCGATATATATAAACTATAGAAAACCTTCATGTGTTGAACCGAAATTCATTCGATGAATTGAAATTCGTGCGTTGAATGGTATTCATATTTTGAAAGAAAGTGTTTTATAATCAAAATCCAATTTTTATCATCGATATGAACTACATAAAATGATCTCGTTTTGAAATAAATTGTTTTATAATAAAAATCCTAATTTTATTAACTATATGAACTATATAAAATAATAGTGTTTTGAAATGAATTGTTTTACAATAAAAATCACATTTTTATTATATAAATGAATTGTTAAAAATAGTGAAGTGTTGAAATAGAAGACAGTTAGATAAAAATATCATTTTTATCAAATGTATGAAAAGAATATAGTTTTTGAAATCGAAGAATCGATATATATAAATAGAATTGAAGTATATCGAATAATGACGCTGCAGTTCGTATTTTGAAACCGTGATTTCAAACGATTATACCGAGAGATCCGACCATCGGATTTTCCCGAAACTGCAACCGTTGGGTTCGCTTTGGAAAAATCTTTCCAACGGAACTAACTTTGTAAAAATCCAACGGTTGGATTATCTGGAATGTTTAATTCAAATCTGAAGAAAAACAGCGCCAGAATCGATTAAATTTATATATATATATATATAATTATATTTAATCGAATAACAACGCTGCAGTTCGTATTTTGAAATCGAAACTTCAAACGATTATACCGGGAGATCCAACCGTCGGATTTTCCCGAAACTGGAACCGTTGGATTCGTTTTGAAAAGATCTTTCTAAAGATGTAAATTTTGTGAAGATCCAATGGTTAGATTTTCAGAAATGTGTAAATCAAATCTGAAGAAAAACAGCGCCTCGGCCGCGTTATGGCCCGAAGCGTAGTTTTGAATAAATTGGCTATTTTAAAATAAATAAAAATGACGATAAATCATTATAAAATATTATAAACGATATGGATGTGAAATTTAGAAACTGACTGAAGGTTGGTTAAGTCGAATGGTTTCCTGGGTGTTGATCTGATGTTGGTTTCGGCCTTCGGGGTTAATATTTGGGAAATCGTTCTCTTACTGATTGACGGTTAGTGACTAATGAATTGAAATGATGCGTATGAATGTGAGTGTTGCACTTGTTTATTGTATACGCGAGTTGTTCAGAAAGACCGGGTTTATCCCATTCTGAATAACTGAATCGATGATAAGAAGTCGAAGATGAAGACGGGGGTTGAAGACCGATCTTCACCTCGTTTGGATGGTCACTGAGGTCCTGATTGGGAGGCATCCCGAAATATGGATAATTAGTGGTGATCGTCCAGAAGTACGTGGGAATCGATGAATATGCGAGGTATTTAGTGCCTCCGGTTTCGTTCAGACCCAGAACGGACTTGCAAATGGACTGTGTGTCTGACATTGGAATTCATTCCATGTGATTGATAACCATCAGTTGCGTGGTATGAACTGCCTTTGTGGCATGCTAAGATGCACTGATCGGGGCTACTGTTGAAAAGCAAAGTCTTGTGGTGATGATCAAAGCACCGCCTATGTGGCGTAGCTTTGTGTATAACGTGGATTCGCGAGCCTCACCCCCGGTATGAACCAGAAACGGGATAAGGACCTCAGGGAGGGCATGCGTTTCCTTCTAGCTAGGAGTTGTGTCGGTGTTTTTACACGGTCTGACATTTTATTTATGTGGATGATGGATAGCGAGGCGCCTCGGATATATCGGTCGATCCGGGACCGATGGAGTCATTCGTTGGCTCATTTACGCCCCATAGGGCGGGGAAACATAGTCTTCAGGAATTTTAATCCACATCGGTGGACCGGCCCGGACGATCCAAGGGTCGATGCGCTCTGACCCTGAGACATGGGCTAGATTGTCTTGAAGTCGGTAAGGACTATCTTTTGCCTTGGTTCATGATGGAAATCCAATTTCCAAATACGTGACTATGCGATTTTGATTGTATACCTATATATGGCGACATAGTGGCATGGGACGATCATGTCTTCTATGATTGATAGTTATGATTTGAAATTGTTTTTGAAACATATAAACACTAGTAGTAATATCAAATGCTTTTGTTTTATTCGTATCAAACATATTTTGGCCATTATAAGGTAAAACTCTATCCTCCGGTTTGCGTTGCATTGTGTGATGGGAACTGAGTCTTATAATGGCTTCATTTTTATAAAAAGCATTGCGATGTTTAAAAGAAAGATTTTTTTTTAAAGCACTGGCAATCCAATGGAGTAAACTCGTTCCATGAAAGTGGCGTGGTCCTGTGATTAGCCATATTAAATGTGTTGAGTAGATTTCTCATTCCAGTCCCATGACTGACTCGTAGTTTGTTTCACTTTCAAACTCGGGTGCCCCTTTTTCAACACGGGCAGCCTTGTATTCAGGTTTTAGCTGGCTTTCTCTGGATAGCTGGAGCTGAAGATGGATTCTACCATTTATCTCTTTTTATGATGTTCATCTCCTATTGTACATATTTTGTTTGTTTTCTGCTGTAGACATTTTTGTATAGCTGAACTGTATTTGTACTAAGTATGATCCTGTATACTGTGTAACTCTGATGATTTCGTTTATCCAGTATATTATTTGTTCATTATCTGGTATATTTATTTAATTCTGTTCTGCTATTATCTATTTATGGGTTATATTCCAAGGATTACCCTTGCCGCCGTCAGTACGGGGTTTGGGGTCATCTCATTTGGTATCAGAGATTTGGTTAAGCTTAGTTCTGGAATATAACATATTAACGAACTCGTCAGAAATAGAACCAGTAGTGTTCTAGGACGGGCAACTCAATACAGATAGGATCAGTAATGTCCTAGTATGAGTAGCAGAATGAAATACACCTCAATAGACACATTTACATTTGAAGTATATGTTTCTATGTTTTAAAATACCTTTTCTGTGACCTGACACTTGATCTGCTATTTGCAGAAGTACTAGAAAATGAGTGTCAGAAACAGAAGGAATGCAGAACCGGATATTGAGGCCCTATTAATCAAGTATCGAAATATGGGTGGAATACCGTTCTCTGGTGAAGAATCTATTATGAAGACACAGGCTTGGATTCGTTCTGCTGAAAATATCTTTGATGGTTTAAAGCTGAGGGATGACCAGAAAAGATTACTGGCCTCCTGGGCACTCAAAGACGAAGCTTTGTTCTGGTGGGATTCGGTTATAGAGAATAATCCAGAAGGTGATATCACATGGGATAGATTCAAAGTGATTTTCCTAGAAAGATTTACTCCTCCAGAAGCGATTGAGCGACTATGTGATGAATTTTCTTATTTGATAGAAGGAGATATGACCATTCCGGAATATCATAAGAAATTCAATGAACTTTCTCAATTTACCCCTCATCTAATTCAAAATCCAAAGAGGAAGAATTTGAGATTTATCAACGGGCTTCAAAGAAAATATCAGAACAATGTAATGAGGAATGTGAAGCTTCCTTTTTCTGAAATGATATATACGGCCTATCAGTATGAAGATCTCCATAAGAAAGGCATGTTGCGCGACGAAGAGGAAGTCAGTTCTAGCGATAAGGTTGAATCAGAAACTGATCGTCCTGAGGCCAGTGCGATGTCTGAGATCAGTAAGAAGCCCAATGCTAAGAGAAAAAGGGCTAAATATGAGAAGGAACCAGTAACGACCGCTGTATGCAATAACTGCCATAAGCAAGGGCACTTGCAAGGGAATTGTAGATCTTTGAAGAAACAAAGAAAGGATGGATATAGAGCCAATCGAAAGCAAAAGAAGAAGAGGTAACTGATGGAGAGTTTCAAGAGGATAAGGATTGCAAACAATGCCATAAGGCTGGTCATCTTGCAAAGGATTGCCCGCTCTTAAACAAGCCCGAAGTAGTTCAAATAAATGAAATAGCAGAAGCTTCTGAGCCATCAGCTATTCGGGAAAGGCTGGATGTTTTAGAAGGCATGCTTACTGTCAAAGATATTCCCGTTAAAGTACTGTTTGACGCCGGCGCGTCACGAAGCTTCATTGCCAAGAATGTAGCTAAGAAACTAGATTTGAATTTGAAGAAGCTCAAAGAACCAATGTCTGTCCAGAATCCGGTTGGGGGTTCCATTGATCTCAGTTGGGTTTGTGGAGTGCCCTTTTCTTGTTATCGGTTCCCTACCATCGCGGTCGTTATGAATTTTAAAGAGTTTGATCTTATCCTGAGGTTAGACTGGTTGACCAAGTATGAAGCTGAGGTTAAATGCGCCGACAGAGTCGTTAGGGCGAAGATTAAATCAGGTGATTATATAACCATTCCCTGTGAAGGTCAGAATACTAATAGAAAGGACTTCTGGGAAGCTTTGGACGTTTCTCCTGCTCAAATAGAAAATATCCCTAAAGTCACAGAGAATATTCCCGACCTCATCAAAGACATTCCTATTGTCAAGAACTATGCGGATGTGTTCGAGGAAGTTGTTCGCTTACCTCCGCAAATGGAAATAGATTTCAAGATCGCTTTGATTCCGAATGCAAGGCCGGTAGTTCACGATATTAGAAGAATGTCCTTAAAAGAGAAAGAGGAATTAGACAATCAAACACAATAGCTCGTATTGAAGGGTCTGATCAGGCCTAGTTTCTCTGATTGGGGAGCAGCAGTGGTGTTTGTCCCAAAATCAGACGGTACTCTGCGTCTATGTGTGGATTATCGCGATTTGAACAAGCAGACGATAAAGAACAAATATCCATTGCCGCGGATTGATGATTTATTGGATCGTATGAATGGAGCACAAGTATTTTCAAGGATGGACCTAGCTATAGGCTTCCATCAGCTTCGAATTGCCGAAGAATGTGTTCCAATGACAACATTCAGAGGTCCAGACTTATTCTACGAGTGGTTAGTAATGCCGTTCGGCTTATGTAACGCTCCAGCTTACTTCGTCGATCTGATGAATAGAGTGTTCAGAGGGGTTTTGAATAAATTTGTTCTGGTTTTTATTGATGATATTCTAATCTTTTCTAAATCAAAGGCCGAACATGAAAAACATTTGGAACAGGTTCTGAAAATCCTCAGAAGGAATGTATTAAAAGCCAAACTATCCAAATGTATATTCTGGCAAGAGGAAGTGAAATTTTTGGGCCATGTCGTATCGAAAGAAGGAATTGTTGTTGATCCAAGTAAAATCACGGCTATTCAAAAATGGAAATAGCCCAGTACTCCTACAGAAGTCCGCAATTTTCTCGAATTGGCTAGTTATTATCGTAAGTTCGTTAAAAACTTTTCGAAGATATCTGGTCACTTAACGAAGCTTACAAAGAAGCACTCTAAATTCAAATGGACTCCAGAAAGTGAAGAGGCTTTTGAAGAGCTAAAGTTAAGATTAACGACAGCTCCAGTGTTAACCATCATAGATGGCAATCAGGATTTGAAAGTCTGGACAGATGCTTCTAGAGCAGGCCTGGGCGTAGTGTTAATGCAAAGAGGCCAAGTGATTGCTTATGCTAGCCGTCAACTGAAGCCGCACGAGAAAAACTATGTAACTCATGATCTTGAGTTGTTGGCTATAGTATTCTCTTTGAAAATCTGGAGACACTATCTTCTGGGTGAGAAATTCGAACTATATACAGACCATCAGTCATTAAAGTATCCGTTCACTCAGAAAGACCTGAATCTGAAGAAGCAACGTTGGCTAGAGTTCCTTGCAGCATATGATTTTGAGATTCTATACACTCCAGGGAAAGCCAATGTCGTTGCCGATGCGTTAAGCCGAAAGAATGAAATGATCGCCAGTTTTATCATTGCGACTTCGTTGATTGACAAGATATCGGCTCTCCAAAAAGACGACCAATTTATCAAAGGAATGAGTCAGCGATTTCGTAAAGGCAATGCTTCGGATTTCCAGCTCGATAGCGAAGGGATTCTGAGGTTAGAAGGACGAATTTGTGTTCCAGAAATTCCTGAACCCAGAAGAGATGTGCTTGATGAATGCCACAAATCTAAGATCAGTATCCATCCGGGTGTGAGTAAAATGTATAACGATATCAAGCGAACATTCTGGTGGAGGTCATTAAAAAGAGACACCTCGATATATGTTAGTCGATGCCCTACTTGCCAGCTAGTCAAAAGCAACCAACAGAAACTGGTTGGATTGTTGCAACCGTTAGACGTTCCTGGTTGGAAGTGGGAACATATTTCCATGGACTTCATTGATGGTTTGCCCAGAACCAGAAAAGGAAATGACAGTATTTGGGTGATCGTAGATCGCTTCATGAAGACCGCCCATTTCATACCCGTCAAATCAAACAGAACTGCTCAGAGTCTGGCGCAGATTTACTTCAAGGAAATTGTTAGACTGCACGGAGTGCCGCTCAGTATAGTCAGTGATAGAGATACAATATTTACTAGCAAATTCTGGGAGGCATTTCAAGTAGAGCTGGGAACAAAGCTGAACCTAAGCACCACCTATCATCCTCAGACAGATGGTCAGACTGAGAGGGTGAATCGTATACTGGAAGATCTATTGCGGGCTTGTGTTCTAGATTTCGGCGGATCATGGGAAGACCATCTGCATTTGGCTAAATTCTCTTATAACAACAGCTACCAGGCGAGCCTGACAATGTCACCATTCTAAGCGTTGTATGGTAGATCGTGCCGATCTCCTGCATGTTGGGTCGAACCCGGTAATAGACTTGTATTGGGGCCAGATATGATCAGAGAAGCTGCCGACAAAGTCGATTTCATTAAGAAGCGATTACTCGCCGCTCAAAACGGACAGAAGAGCTATGCCGATAGGAGAAGAAGAGATATATCATTTGCTGTTGGCGACTATGTATATTAAAAAGTATTGCCGATGAGAGGAGTTATCCGGTTCGGTAAAACTGGAAAGTTAGCGCCCAAATTCATTGGTCCGTTTCCTATTCTGGAACAAATCGGAACTCTCGCTTATAGGGTTAAACTGTCGGATTGGTTGCCTGGAGTTCATGATGTATTTCACATATCTCAACTTCGAAAGCACGTTCATGATCTAGACTTGATCGTGGAAGAAGCAGCTCAACATGATATTGAAATTACTCCAGAATTAGCTGTGAGAAGAGAGCCGCTAAAGATTATCGGCAAAGAAACCAAAGAGCTGAGGAATAAGAAGGTTCACTTAGTCAAAGTGCAATGGAGTGGAGATCCGCGAGATTGTACTTGGGAAACTGAGGAGAGCATTCAGAAAGCCAATCCTAGATGCCGAGTGGATATCTCTGATTGACTCTGGTGCAAGGTACATTTACCATACTTTGCATTACCAATTAGTTCTCTACTCTGTTGTTATTTTCTTTTCATAGATGTGCACTTTTAATTCTATAGTCTGAATGATTTTAAAGAAATATAGAAATTGATTAGTAATTTTTGAAAAGTTAAAAACAATTTGATTGTTGTTTGTGTTGTGTGATAGTAGATTTGATTAATTAAAATTATTAAAACGATAGTTAATTTAATCAATAATAGAATGAATGGTAGAATTTATTCGATTATATCACACATTGAACTGATTAGAAAATAGATAGAAATATATACATGTGCATTATATATGTTTGAACAGGTAAATGGATAGATGTTGAGTAAAGATTTTATTTGCGTGCCCGACAAATAGGTAAACCTTAATGAGTTGGATGCGAAATATTATTATATCAACTCCTGTGAATGCCATTGGATGCGGAATGCTGGTTGGTCTGTGTGTAATCATAAATGTCGCCATAGGATAGTAACAATTAATTTTGAACTACATTACATGGCATACTTCTGAAGATAGGCATACTTCATCATATACCACATAAGCATTTGTAGCTTGTGTGACGAGGTGGAAGATTTACCATACGAGCAAGAGGCTTGTATGGCGATGACTATATTTTACAGGTTGAACTGATGACTGATATGGACTATTTAAATTGTAACGATAAATATTGCCAGATTAAAAAAAACCCACACGGTCTGGAGTTGACAATAATCACGTCTCTCTAGTTATTAGATACGGCACATGGACTATTTATTTCCCACACGGGACAAGGTGACGAGGATTTATCCTCTGGAGCATTTAAAATACACACTCCCTCAGGCTTTGACAGGGTGATGAGAATTTATTCTCTGGAGTTATTATCTATACACGCTCCCCTGTAAACACCAGAATATATCACTATAAATATGTGTATGCTTATTAGGATTTATTGGGTACCTAATACGGCCCAATAAATTTCCAAACCTCTCCCCGTACAAAGGACGTTATGGCGAAATTTTTCGAAAATTCCGGGTGTTAGCCAAATTTTTGAAGAATTTAAAAATTCTCAGAAACTGAAAAGTTGGGGAATTGAAGCCAGATTTAACGTAGAGTTGATTAATCAAACCACTTTTGACTTTGTTCCTTTTCGGGGACGAAAAGTTTTAAGTGGGGGAGATTGTAACGACCCAGAAAATATGAACCAATTTAAAATTTTTAAATTGGCTAAAAAAATGGATTTTAAATATTTAAAATAAATATATTAAATAGTAAAGATGAAAACTGAGTTTGAATCGACAATTGAAAAGGAATATAATTAATTCTAATTATAAACAAGGCCTGAAAAGGCGCGGTAGTTTCAAAATTTGAATTCAAACTTTGACTGACTGTACCGGGTGCAAACCAAAACGGATTTGAGTGAAACCAAAAATATTTAAATCTGTTAGTGGATACCTTTCTAACGAATCTGAAAAATCGAAGTTTCATAGCGGAAAGCAAAAGTTATGGCCAAATGAATTTTCAGAAAGGTCGCTATGGAATTTATATAGCCCGGGAAATTGGCCATTTTGCAAACGACCTCGGAATTCGACGAAACCACTTTTGTTGGATCCGGGATGTGAAGTTATTGCTAGATTTCAACTTTCATAAATTTTGAAGCTAGTATGTGAGCGTGGCAAAGGAAAACGTGTTTTGGTCAATTATAGTTAAATTGGATCGACCAGAAATGGGCCTTTTTACAAACGGTCTTAGAATTCGACGAAACAAGTTTTGTTGGGACCGTATCGTCAAAACATAGCTAGATTTATTTTTCTTGAATTTTTCGAATCAGTTTGTGGCCCTGGCAAATTGAAATGTACGTTCAAATCGAATATTGAATGTTATATATTTTAATTTGAATGGAAACTGATTGAAACAGTCGAATGGGCCTACGAAACATATCCCATTGTGTTCGGAATGGGGGTAAAACGCTAGGGACGACAGTCGTTGGGTTTGAATTGGTGTTCGTGTGTGGCAAGGGGTATTTTTGAGATTTTAAAAATATATAAATAAAAAAAATATGATTGGTTGGTCACTTTCTCTCTCCTTGTCTTTTATCTAGAACCCCCCCCACCCCCCGAACGACGGCTAATGCTCCGTCGTTCCCATCCATTTTCTGATCAATCCACTCACTAATATCAAGAGCTCCAGTTGAAGATTTTGAAGAGCTCGAGACGAGCTTTAAATCCATACCTGGTTTCGATTTTTTCGTTGAGTATTTTGGGAGAATCGAGCTCGAGAAGTTCGCCCGTTCGTCGCCAGCTTTAGCCGTAACCGCCAGCTCGAGTTCGCCGCCGTTCAGAGCTCCGACGCGCCTCTCCTTCCCCTTCGACGCTGTGAAGGCCGATCGACAAATAGCTACACGGATTCGAAGAAAAATCCAAACCTAGTTTTGAACGAAACAGCTGAGGTACGGCCATATTTATTTTCAACAGTTTTAACACCTTTAAACCGCTGCAAACTTTGAAAAATCATATCTTTTTCATGTATTGACGAAATTCAGTGAAACAAGAGACAGTGGACTCGTGTGGACGTCTTCTACCTTCTAGAAGAGACCGCATATTTTTCTGAGCCTTCTGCTATTTTTGGTGGAGTGGAACCCAATGTGAGATTTCTAATTTATAAACGATATGGAAAACGACGATGTATAAATTATATAGTCGATGTATGAGTTATATAAGCGTTGTACACCTCATGTATAAGCGTTGTATAAGTTGTACGTTCGATGCATAAGTTATATATGCATTGTAAAAATTATATATGTGTTGAAATAGAAGTGAAATGCTATATATATATATATATATATATATATATATATATATATATATATATATATATACGCCCCTTGTCCACAAACCATGGACGATATTTATTGGTTGTGATTGGTGTGAAAATTGATTGATAGCGAATGGTTGATTGGAATTGTTTGTGGTTGATATTGATTAATTGTGGTTGAAAAATACCCATTTGTGGTTGAGAAATATTTGGTTGAAACCACATAGGATTAGTTTGTGGAAATGAAATAAATATACATGCCGCATGCGTGCGAACTAGATGCATGATTCCCCATTGTCAAAAATCGCGAGGTTTTAAGGTAAAGCGAGGAGCCGTACTAGGGACGGTCCCAGTTTTAACTACCCTGCCGTTATGCTGCCGAAATTTTGAATAATATTCATGTGTTTGAATTATTTTCATTTGTTGAAACTATATTTATTCATTGAATAGAAAACCTTCATATGTTGAGTCGATATTCATTCGTTGGATAGAAATTCATGTGTTGAATGGTATTCGTGTTTTAAATATAAAAATCACATTTTTATCTATATATATAAACTATAGAAAACCTTTATGTGTTGAATAGATATTCATTCGTTGAATTGAAATTCACGTGTTGAATGGTATTCGTGTTTTAAATATAAAAATCACCTTTTTATCTATATATAGAAACTATAGAAAACCTTCATGTGTTGAATCGATATTCATTCGTTGAATTGAAATTCATGTGTTGAATGGTATTCGTGTTTTAAATATAAAAATCACATTTTTATCGATATATATAAACTATAGAAACCTTCATGTGTGGAACCGAAATTCATTCGATGAATTGAAATTCATGTGTTGAATGGTATTCATATTTTGAAAGAAAGTGTTTTATATTGAAAATCCAATTTTTATCATCGATGTGAACTATATAAAATGATCTCGTTTTGAAATAAATTGTTTTATAATAAAAATCCTACTTTTATTACCTATATGAACTATATAAAATAATAGTGTTTTGAAATGAATTGTTTTACAATAAAAATCACATTTTTATTATATAAATGAATTGTTAAAAATAGTGAAGTGTTGAAATAGAAAACAGTTAGATAAAAATATCATTTTTATCAAATGTATGAAAAGAATATAGTTTTTGAAATCGAAGAATCGATATATATATATATATATATATATAAATAGAATTGAAGTATATCGAATAACGATGCTGCAGTTCGTATTTTGAAACCGTGATTTCAAACGATTATACCGAGAGATCCGACCATCGGATTTTCCCCAAACCGCAACCGTTGGGTTCGCTTTGGAAAAGTTTTTCCAACGGCATCAACTTTGAAAAAATCCAACGGTTGGATTGTCTGGAATGTTTAATTCAAATCTGAAGAAAAGTAGTGCCAGAATCGATTATATTTATATATATATATATATATATATATATATATAATAATATAATTATATTTAATCGAATAACGACGCTGCAGTTCGTATTTTGAAATCGAAACTTCAAACGATTATACCGGGAGATCCGACCGTCGGATTTTCCCGAAACTGGAACCATTGGATTCGTTTTGAAAAGATCTTTCTAAAGATGTAAATTTTGTGAAGAACCAACGGTTATATTTTCAGATATGTGTAAATCAAATCTGAAGAAAAACAGCGCCACGGCCGCGTTATGACCCGAAGCGTCGTTTTGAATAAATTGGCTATTTTAAAATAAATAAAAATGGTGATAAATCGTTATAAAATATTATAAACGATATGGATGTGAAATTTAGAAACTAACTGAAGGTTGGTTAAGTCGAATGGTTTCCTGGATGTTGATCTGATGTTGGTTTCGGCCTTCGGGGTTAATATTTGGAAATCGTTCTCTTACTGATTGACGGTTAGTGACTAATGAATTGAAATGATGGGTATGAATGTGAGTGTTGCACGTGTTTATTGTGTACGTGAGTTGCTCAGAAAGACCGGGTTTATACCATTCTGAATAACTGAATCGACGATAAGAAGTCGAAGATGAAGACGGGGGTTGAAGACCGATCTTCACCTCGTTTGGATGGTCACTGAGGTCCTGATTGGGAGGCATCCCGAAATATGGATAATTAGTGGTGATCGTCCAGACGTACGTGGGAATCGATGAATATGCGAGGTATTTAGTGCCTCCGGTTTCGTTCAGACGCAGAACGGACTTGCAAATGGACTGTGTGTCTGACATTGGAATTCATTCCGTGCGATTGATAACCATCAGTTGCGTGGTGCGAATTGCCTTTGTGGCATGCTAAGATGCAGTGATCAGGGCTTCTGTTGAAAAGCAAAGTCTTGTGGTGATGATCAAAGCACCGCCTATGTGGCGTAACTTTGTGTATAACGTGGATTCGCGAGCCTCACACCCCGGTATGAACCAGAAACGGGATAAGGACCTCCGGAAGGGCATGCGTTTCCTTCTAGCTAGGAGTTGTGTCGATGTTTTTACACGGACTGACATTTTACTTATGTGGATGATGGATAGCGAGGCGCCTCGGATATATCGGTCGATCCGGGACCGATGGAGTCATTCGTTGGCTCATTTACGCCCCATAGGACGGGGAAACGTAGTGTTCAGGAATTTTAATCCACATCGGTGGACCGGTCCTGACGATCCAAGGGTCGATGCGCTCTGACCCTGAGACTTGGGCTAGATTGTCTCGAAGTCGGTAAGGACTATCTTTTGCCTTGGTTCATGACGGAAATCCAATTTCCAAATACGTGACTGTGCGATTTTGATTGTATACCTATATATGGAGACATAGTGGCATGGGACGCTCATGTCGTCTATGATTGATAGTTATGATTTGAAATTGTTTTTGAAACATATAAACACTAGTAGTAATATCAAATGCTTTTGTTTTATTCGTATCAAACATATTTTGGCCATTATAAGGTAAAACTCTATCCTCCGGTTTGCATTGCATTGTGTGATGGGAACTGAGTCTTATAATGGCTTCATTTTTATAAAAAGCATTGCGATGTTTAAAAGAAAGATTTGTTTTTAAAGCACTGGCAATCCACGAAAGTGGCGTGGTCCTGTGATTAGCCATATTAAATGTGTTGAGTAGATTTCTCATACCAGTCCCATGACTGACTCGTAGTTTGTTTCACTTTCAAACTCGGGTGCCCCTTTTTCTACACGGGCAGCCTTGTATTCAGGGCTTTGTCTGGATAGCTGAAGCTGAAGATGGATTCTACCATTTATCTCTTTTTATGCTGTTTAGCTCCTATTGTACATATTTTGTTTGTTTTCCGCTGTAGACATTTATGTATAGCTGAACCGTATTTGTACTAAGTATGATCATGTATATTGTGTAACTCTGATGATTTCGTTTATCCAGTATATTATTTGTTCATTATCTGGTGTATTTATTTAATTCTGTTCTGCTATTATCTGTTTATGTGTTATATTCCAAGGATTACCCTTGCCGCCGTTAGTACGGGGTTTGGGGTCGTCTCAATCTACAGATTAGACAAATAGCAAGTAATTTAAAAATACTAACAAATCAATAAAAGAGAATTGTATATTATAATTGTTTGATAGTATAACTACTTAGGGGGTCTAGATAGTGAATGCTATCCAAACAGCCTATAATCCTATTACAATATTTGAATAAAATGATATTCTACTAATGTACAATTTTTTCACTCTTTTTTCTAAATAAAACAATCCATTTAAAGGTTAGGTAGATATTCATCTTATTGCAAAATGACTCGTTTGAGTATAAAAACGACCTTAATTTGATTTAAAAGATATTTTTCTATGAGAATGACCTACCACAAGTAGAAGGTTTTGCAAAAGAAGCATTTGTCAAATAGGTCGATATGAAGCAGTACAAACAGTACAGTTCATGTTCATTTTTTCGATGTACATGGTGGATGGTGGAACTCTTTTTCTGCTTTTATCTTAGGACTTGCTGGTATTACGTTGAATTACTCTGCTTAAACTTGGATTTAGACGCTAGGATTCCATAAACAAGAAGTCGACGGAAAAGGCACATCAGAAGACTCAAAAGAAGAAAAAATAAATACGTTTTTTTTTTTTTTTTTTTTTTTTTTTTTTTTTTGTATTCACTATTTAAAATTAAAAATTTTAGTAAAAATCAATGATCATATAAAATAAGGTGGATTAGCTTACTAATATTGTGGATTAGAACAAAAATTACCGTTTCTTTGTCCTATTTTGTCTTCCCATTTAAAGAGCTAATTTTCTCAAGTAAATGCATACTTTCTAATATGTAAATTTTCATTAAATGCTTCTCTAAAGCAGTGTGATTGCAGTGCACCTATAAGTGAACAGTGTAAAGGGTGCACTTGTGTGACTTGCAGACTGTTATAAGTTCATAATATACGGGCATTCCTGTGCACATGGAAATTTAAGCTCCTTTCCATGACCTGTAAAATGTGGCCAGGCGCTTGCAAAGTTTAGGAATATTCTGATTAACTAAATGTGTGATTGGATAAGTCAAACTTATATTGTTGCTTAACTATCCTTACAACCTATTGTTTCCCAAAGCATTTGCTGCAATTTCTTTAAGTTAACTTATAACTTCGGATTTTTTTTTCCTTTTCTTTTTTTTTCTTTTCTTTTTCCAATTGTCTGTTAGCTTCGATCTAATTCAAAGGTTCTTATGTATAAAATCAAGCATACCTGCTATTTATGAACTACAGATGCACCATGCATTTTTTTTTGGTACCCCATTTTCTATGGTTTAGACATACTTTTTATATCTTGATATTTAACATTTTCTGTAGTGACATAAATATGTGACCACTATATAAAATTGTATAAATTCATTCATTCTTAAATCTGTGGGCCATGTTTCTGTATTAATTCTTAGCTTTCTCAACTACTTGATCAATTTGCACAGGCATGAATTCCTCACCGGCTGTCGATAAACACTTGATCAATGTCAAGCTATGCATGTGCTTCTTCGATCAGCTTTTGCAAATTTTCTGCAACAGTTTGAATCTTTTGTGGAGCTTTCAAGACCCATAACACAACGTCGACTTGATCTAGATCAATTTGATTAATGCATTGTGGAGACCACCCAACTCAAAATGAAGACGATTACGTGAGTTCCATATATGTGACAGGTTCCCAAACTTCAAGCATCTCAAATGGCTTATGTTGGAAAAAATATTACTTAGAACATAATTATTTGTTCTTAACTACAATTGTATTTGCTGCTTGAAGTACATAATTGTTTGTTCTTGCATTTGCATAACCTAAGATGCTATAGAATTTGACATAATTGTTTGTACCTTCAATCTGCATTATTTCCAGCAAATGAAAGTATGATTTTCTTTCTTCTCAGCAATTAAAAAGTATGATATGTGTGTATTGTGTATAATGTATTGACAAAGTCCGACATTGTAGTATTGTTTTACTGTCTTTTTTATTTCGTTGTGTTATATCGATGTTGCAGCGCTTGTATTTTCACATGGATGAATCATATTTTATGTGTATGAATTGATATTTTACTCTATTCTGTTACATAAGTAGAACGGAACAACATAAAATGCATTTATCGTGTGATTGTTTTACAATAACTAATTTTTTAAGACATATTTGAGATAACTATTGCCTTTATTATTAGGTTCCCATATCACCTCTAACAAGAGTCCAACACAAAGACTTATTTGAATCCAACATTTATATGTTTAATGCTTTTGAGACTCAAGTCCATTGCCTCTATTGTTTTTGACACCTGATTTTAATGACAAAGTTATTATTTCAAATGGATCTCAACAAAAAATTAGAGACAATTTTTGTTCGTTAGATATCAATTAAAGGAGTATCTAATTGCCATTTATTTTGTAGTATACTCTTTAATCACGGAACAAATATGAAACACATTCAAAAATGAGTAGTCATTTCCATGTTTATTTTTCTGAAAAAATTACACTGCTTTACATGTACAACCTTCAACGTAAATGAATTTGCAAATTTACAATTACTATTATATTTTTTTAAACAAGTTAGTCAGTTTTTTTTATTAAATTCGTAATTAAGAAAAAAATAACATATATTTTTTCTTTATTATTATGTAATTACACGGTTGGTTTTCCCCACCGTTTGTGGTAATACTAGTTAATCAATCACAATGAACGACTGAAACTGTGTAAGGACAGTGACACATGGCCTTGAGGGTAGAGAAATTAAGATGAGCTAATGCTGCTTCATGTTTCAGTAACAACCATCATCATGATTTTATTCTTTATATTATTGATTGTTGCTGGTAAGAGCTAAGCCTATAAACGGATGCAGTCAGATACGGATAGTGTTGTATCCGAATCCGTATCCGAAAATGAAAATCTGTATCCGACATCCGTGAATACCAGCTAAAAATATCTATATCCATATCCACGGATATTTGCGGATATTCAAAAATATCCTTATCCGCCTTAGCGAATACAGATATCTGAAAATATACGTATCTGAAACTTAAAAATGTATATTGGATGTGGTTATCCGAAAATATCCGAAAGTATTCAAAAACAAAACAATAAAGGTTTACAAATACATCATTCACATGCAATTTTGGCTCATAAAGTTATTTTTTTGAAAAGGTGAATATTTCAAAACAAAAATTACAAGTAGGACATCAATCAAATAAATTTCTTATAATAAATATTTTAAGAGATAAAGTGTTCAAAATATGAAAAACACAACCCTAAGACTAAAATAAAATAAAACAGAAATCATATAAGCGCATACACAATTATGTTTTAATTATTTGTGTTTTAATTATAACCATACCACATAATAAAATGAGTACATGATTTAAAATGTTGCATAATACCAAATACAACATTCCTTTATAATCCAATAGTTGAGATCAGTTTAGCTATTTTAAGGACATTTATATATTAATGTAATCTTAAATGTAAATTAAAGATTATATAATATATATATACACACATATACACACATACATACACGTATCAGAAAATCGGACAGATATTTTTCAGATACGGATACCACTATAACCATATCCGTATCCGGAATGATTTTCGGATATTCGCATCCACATCTCGGATAATGGATATGTTCCGTATTTCCTGATACGGATGCGGACGGATATCGGATTTTTCAGATACTCATTTTTACAGCCTTAGCAAAAGCTTGGATTCACTAATTTTACCATTGAGCAACCATGCAACTAACAGGAATTCAAGAGAAAGATTTAGGCTTTTAGCGTCATATAAGCTAATAGTCCAATTCATTCATTCATCTTCGGCACATTCTATTTCTTACCATCTAGGGTCAGACAACCATAGAAACAGAGTTATATCACGGGCCGAGTCAAACAACTCAATGCAAAACAGGCGAATTTTCAGGTTCTAAAATAATTTTGAGGAAATTCCGTGATAGGACGTATAGTTCGATTAAGCTTCCTAGGGCGATTTTCAGTTGCAGTTAGCATCCAATCCATAACCAAATTCATTATCAAATATCAAATAATTTTGACAACTATTTTTTTGTGACATATATTCTCATAATGTGCTTAAACGTACATCTCATACAGTCTTCAATGTTCTAGCAAATTCGCCTATACAAGTGGAAACGTTTGCGTGCCAAGAAAAACTTATCCCCACAACCCACTGACATCAATCAAAAATTGTGCTATTTGGCCTTCTGATCTTTTTTCCATCCAAAAGGTGTAACATCAACAATCTAATACTAGATTCGATTCACTTGTAGCAAACGTAAAACGCGAAAAAATAAACCAAATTCGAACTTACATTTTATTTATATACAATATATACCAAACCACCTAAAATCAAGAACCAACTAATTTCTCAATAAAACTCCCTAAACAAACACAAATTAAAAAAACCCCTATAAAGAAAACAAATAAAAAGTGGAGTATAAAGAGAGATATTAAAATACTCTCCTCCGATCCCCTTCCCTCACTGCGCTTCAACCGTCCTCGACGCAGAGGGTGCAGACCCACCAACAGTCGACGTTGCACCACGTGGTACGCTCCCAGCTTGGTTGTGGCTCTGACCGCCGGTCCTATGCAATCGGCACTTAAACGACCCTGGATGCGTAGCAGGCGCGCACACGCACTTTGGTGCTGCGTGGATCTTGCTGCACGTCGACGGCGCTGATTTATTCGACCATGTTCTCTTCAATTCTGACGCGGATTGGTGTTCTTTGCCACTGTTGTTATTTGATGCCATTTTCTCCAATCTAGTACCTGCAATTTGTGTGATTTATTACGCAGTTGCTAGAATAAGGTCGCTTGACCTATGTATCTTCAGATCTGAATATCTGATCTAGATAGAAGTGGTAAAATTAAATAGATAGATCACTGAAAGGAAAACGGAAAATTCGTGGAAAAAGTAGTGGTTTTTTACCTGCTAGAATCAAGGATTCTGGGTTGAATCAATTCCCGTTTATTGATTAAATTTTTCGATAAAATATTTGAATTTTAAATTGGAGTAACCGTATAAAGAGTGAAACTGAATTTAAAGAAGCAGAATTGGTAAAGAGGAGAATGTGATGTGTCAAACTGCGATTGTCTGTGAGGGATCTCGTATTTATAGACGGAGCCGATCTGCCCGATCTGCCCGTGAAGCTAAACATATCTGCCCGTGATCGCTTTTGTAACTGCCGCGTCCCTGGTTTTTGTTTACCTGTGGAATTAAAAGGGCAATTAATACCAGTTTTAATGCCCCTTAGCATACTAAAAGAATGCATTAAAAATAAAAGTGTAACTGAAAGTCTTGTATATATTTCATAACATAAATTCAGTAGTTATGAACAACGCAGCTGGAACGGAGTCCATGGTGGTAGATTTTGAAGATCTGATTATGATATATACTCAACTTTGATCGAGAAATCGTAAATTCAAAACTAAAGTAAAATAATCAATTTGTAAGATATATAATGACGAGTAGTATGTTATTATACTACAACCACGTGATATCACAAGAGAATCCAGTTTCAAACAAAATATGTAAAACCTTGAATGTTACATTTTATCTGAATAAAAATTAAAAATTGATCATATTTTTTTTTAATTTTGGCGCGTTAAGAAGGTCACGTGTTTGAGTTCAAACCATACTTCACTCATCATCATTTTCATTTGCAAATATTATTTTTACTCATGATATCATTATATTTACATGTTACAATATCTTTATTCATGTACTCGTTTACGCTTCTAAGATTATCGTTCTCTTTTACTATAAATTTCTCAAAACAATAATTTTTACTATATTTAATTCTAGTATCATTTTAATATTGCATTTTGTTTTTATGTTGCATCTGTCAAAACGAAAATAATCAATATTTTTATAATATAGCTCTTAGTTATGATATGTACATCGAACTAGTACCAATTATTTGATATATAAATCGCTCATACTAGACAGGTTATAATTCGAGCTTAGTTGTATATATGTTTTTTCTTATAACTCTTGGATACTCTCGGAGAGTATGTAGGTAGTAAGGTATGGTGATTGCGCATGGGGTTTTGTTAGGGATAAGCAAATTGGTTTATGCTTTTTCATATTATTTTATAAACCTACAATTTATTCCATTGTGTGGTTCATCAATTTATATTTAGATATAATCTTTCATTTGTGAAGACATTGATAATTAAATGAAAGGTATAGTAGTACGTCATAGAAGCAAAAAGGTAAACTGCTACATATATCTTATTTTGTATTTTAACTTGTTCGTAACTAAAATTGTTTGATTTTGTAATATATTTTAGTATATTATGATATTATTAGTAAATTATGATCAAAAAAATATTAATAAGAAAATTCCGGAACAAAATCTTCTGTGTGGCTACAAATAATTGTATTATAAGTAATTAATTATAATGTAAAATAATATTTCAATTTACATATTCTTCATCATGCAATTTCAATAAAGTATATCAATATATTTATTGAGACTAAGGTATGTAACGCTTTTCAAATTCTAGACATTTTAATATTCATGGTGGTTAGGAACACAATGATGTTACGTACTCATAGTTATCACATAAATGTTGAATGACTTATTCGAGAGTTTTATGTTGGTTGATTACAACGAGATCAAACACAAAATCTCAATCTAACGATGTTACATAACTCATTCGACTTGAAAATACTTTGAAACATCAATGTGGATACTCCACTTTCATTATAGGTAAATCATGACGTGTCCATCCATCATGAAGCTATAATCAAGTTTGGGTTGAAACACTGGGAGTAAAATAGTATTCAATAGAGAACTCGTCTTCTTTATTGAATAGTTTAGTATCATAATCAATCATAGTTAACTTCAAGTCAAAATATCTAATGCGATTAAACAAATAGTATTATTAAACTGAGGATTTTGTTGAAGTTGAAGTTCGATAATATTAGAGTTTGGCTAGTGCCAAATTTCATGCATCCTAATGTGATATAGCTTTGGCGAAGAGAACAAGCATAAACTACTGTCACTATGGTACCCCTTAAGATAACGTAGGACTTGATTTTATAGAAAAGACATGTAAGCAATGAATTCAATCAAATGGTCACACTATTAACTAAGGTGACATGTGAACGTCAATACTTGAATTGTTCAATCTACACACTTATCGAATTGACGCCCCTAGTTACACAGCCACATTTGTTAATTCCTTATAAAAAACACATGATTAACTTGGCTTATAATTATTTTCATATATAAACACCTTTAAAAATATTTACTCTGTAACAGCCTGGAGTTTTTTTTTAAAAAAGATAAATTAATTGAAATATAAGTTTTCGAAAGTTTAAGATTTAATTTATTATTGAATTATATGAAACAAATTAATTGAATTCTTATATTAAAACCTGAGTTACCTTGATTTATATTATTATTTGAATGTAAGCACATTCTTCAAATTTAAATCTAAATAATAAACTTGCTATATTGAGTAGCATGTTTGCCAATTTTATTAAAATGAAACTTTTTCTAAAAAGTCAATTCTGGTCTAAATTTGAATTTGTGTTGAATTTTCAAAAGTTTGAAATAAGATTTTTTTTTTAATGATCCTACTTTGTACTTTGTATTACCTAGCATTTTTCGTTTTATCAAAACAGGAAAATATTCATAAGGACAAAAATTAAGGCTTTTTTGACCATAAGGATGACCCACTAAAATTTTAGTCACAAGGACAAGGGTAATTAAAATTTTAATCACAATGACAATACACTGATTATTTTATAAAATTCTATCTCACGTGCGATTTCCATTTTCTCGCTCAACTGTATCTCGTGCGTATCTCAATTTTTTTTATTACATCGCGCGTAACAAAGTAAGTATTTTTTGTATTAGTTTAAAAAAAAACATTATAACAGTTTTTATGTATCAGTTTTATATTTTTTTAGGTATCAGCTTTACAGTATTAACTGTGTTATGTTTTTACTCATATGTTTTTGTAGCTGTGTTAATTTTATAGTTGTACTATTGCATTAACTTTATAACTCAATTGAGCTTATGTCATTTTAGTCAATCAAACTGTGATGTAAACATTTTTTGTATTAGTTTTTCTTTAAAATATTATAGTAGTTTTTAGGTATCAGTTTTATATTTTTTTTAAGTATCAGTTTTACAGTATTAACTCTGTTATGTTTTTATTCATATTTTTTGTTGCTGTGTTAATTTTGTAGTTGTACTATGCATTAACTTTATAACTCAATCAAACTTGTGTCATTTTAATCAATCACATTGTGATGTAAACATTTTTGTATTAGTTTTTCTTTAAAATATTATAGCAGTTTTTAGGTATTAGTTTTATAAATTTTTTAGATATCATATTTATAACTTTGGGTATCATAACTCTGTCAAGTGGGTATCAGTTTTGAATTATTCGCTTTGGTAAATGAATTTTTTTATCACAACATTAATTATAACTTATACCCACTAATTAAAAAAATAATACCAATCAACTCAATTCAATTCTCACAAAAATGATATTTATTCTCAATAATACCCACTGATATTAATTTGTAGTGACTCGTAACTTCCCCATGAAGGAAAACATGAATCGCTTTGAGGACAAGCCACATCGGAACGCAAACAGAAGAACATTTCTTTGTTTATTACAAAAATTCCATCAGAATACATGAATATACACAGTATGAATAAAAATTACACACCATAAAATATCAGAGATTTAAATTGCATATAGTTACATAGTAGTGGAAAAATAATACAACACACAACTGAAAGAAATACACAGATACAGAGCTTTCCGAGTATCGTTCCAGCTGTAAACCAAGATCCTATGACTATAAATCTGCAAAACCCAACTACCAGCTGCCCGTGCGGAAAATAAGGGCACCCAGAGTTTAGGTTAAAACAATAAACTCCAGGCCACTCATGTGACTGGTGTGAGAACTAAACAGTTATTACTTTGATTTTAAAGTTCGGTAAATCAAGGGACCACGCCGTATAACACGGAACGGGTTTTTACCCCCAAGAATACTTGTACATAAACAAACAGCGCAATACAAAATAAAGAACAATGAAGCTATTATAAGACGCAGGTCCCATCACACAATGCAACACAAGCCGGAGGATAGATATTACCTTATAACAGCCACATAATGCTTGATACATGAAACTTCATCTTTTATTATTACTATAAGTGAAGGAAACAACTTCAATCATAATGTATAAATCATAGACGGCATGGGTACCATATATGAAGTCGCCATACTAGGCTCTACAAATAAAACCGAAATATCACGTATTGGAAATTGAGTTTCCTTCTGTGAACCAAGGCAAGGCGCAATCCTAACCGTTTCGAGACGCTCTAGCCCGCCCCTCGGGACTCAGCCGCAACTGTACCTAGGCAACGTGCTGGGCTAGTTCACCGATGTGGATTAAATTTAAACCCTGAACATGCGTTTCCCCCCCCCCCCTTTGGGGCGTAAGTGAGCCAAATGATTCCATATCTGAGGCGCCTCGCAACAACAACACCACATATGTGAAAATAATATAAATGTCAGGGCTGGTAGGTCACTGACACCACCCTAGCTAGAAGGAAACACATGCTCTCCCTGCTGTCCTCTCCCGTTTCTGGTTCACATCGGGGTGTGAGGCTCGCGAATTAACGCTGCACAAAGCTATGCCACACAGGCGGTGCTTTGATCATCTACCACAAGACTTTGCTTTTCAACAGAAGCCTTGATCATTTTCCACTTAGGCATGCCACACAGGCAATCCACTCCATGCAACTGATGTCTATCGATATACAACCTCTGATCCCATACATCTCAGAGAGGGGTGAAGTAAGAGAATAAATTCTCCTTCACCAGGCAGATGTATATTTAATAGAGATCAATCTACACAGAGCAAAATCCAATGTCAGACACACGTTCCATTTACAAGTCCGTTCTGGGTTTGAACGAAACCGGAGGCACCTTGTACCTCGCATATCCATCGATCTCCAAGTACGTCTGGACGATCACCAACTGATTCCCTCCTCTTGGGTGTACAGCCCAATCAAGATCATCAATAATTATCCAAACGATGTGAAGACCTCTAGTCTTCAACCACCATCTGCATTTTCGACTTATCGTCGAATCAGTTATTAAGAATGGGATAAACCCGGTCTTTCCGAATAACTCGCGTATTTTATAAACAAGTGTTGCACAAACACAGCATACGCCTCATTCCAATTAAAATATATTTTTATTCAATTATTCACATTATTAGGGAAAGGTTCCCATTAATTTTATCAAAGATAAATTCTTTAAAATTTATTCTTTAATCTTCCTTTGAACATCATTTCAAACCATATTATGGTTTTCCAAACTAGTCATGATTAGCGATCCTTACCGAAGTAATTATTTGTTAAATTTCCCATTCCCAACCTATACATCCCATGAAGCAAAACTGGCAACACCTCATATCTAACACCATGGTGTTATCGGTAAATTTAATTACCATTACACGTTCAAACTAATTAAAGATTTAACTATCGCTTGGAGCAAAACTGGTGATACTCCATTCTCGATCATTTCAATCTAATTAAAGATTCATTAAGATTCTAATTCGGTTTTAGCCTCCAAAAATCATTACTTAATGATTTTTCAAAGTTAAGAAATTAATCTTATCTTTAACTGGGTTAAAGAACCAATGTCTTTTAACAGACGGTTCACGATAAACCCAAAATCGCATGCCATTGTTAATCGGGTTAAAGAACAAGTGTTATTTAAAACACCGTTCACTATAAACCCAAAAACCAATTTATTTTCAATTCCAATTAAATACTAATTAACTGGACAATTTCACTAAATCTGAATTAAAAGATTTATTCTTTTCTAAACTGGGTTGAAGAATAGTGTTATTTAAGACATCATTCACGACGAACCCAAAATCCCATTTGATATTAAATACAAGGTTCTGAATAGAAAATATGGCTTATATTCAATATCAAATTCTGAAACCAACAAACATCATATCGGAAATAATGATATTAATATATCTTTCAAATTTCCATAACCATGTCTGTATAATCACGAAATCCAACATCGAAATATCCCAAATATTTTTGATTCAAATCCATTCCAATTCGTATATTGGAAATTCTGGTTATTTTCATAACCCTTAAAATCCAATTTATTTAATTAAAAATATTGGATTATTCTTCTAGTTAATAATTAGTTCATTTCGATAAAAATGTATTTTTATCTTTTCAAATATGGAATTTTTCATCCCAGTTCTTTCCAAACCATTTATTATGATTTTACACAATTTATTAATATTTTTAATAATTTTATCAAGGCCCGTACAGTCGATTTCCATGAACGGTCGTCGAACTGCACTTACAACGACTTTTTCCAAATTTGATTTGGACATAACTCCAAATCCAACAGTTAGATTTCAAATTTCTAATATTCCTTAGAAACCTCTTTTCGATACAAACCCAACGGTCTCGGTTTCAGGAGAATCTGACGGTCGGATCTCCCGTAATGTCAGTTCGAAGTCAATGGGCGAAATTCGCGAACTACTGCGGCGCGACGCGTTCTATTCAGGCCATTTAATATATATATATATTTCGTCAATTTCCTTTCAAAACGTATTTTATAAATCGTTTTAAAAACGATTTCAACTTCATATTCAATTTTAAATCAAAATTGAATAGTCCATATCATCAGTATATATATAAATGATAATATTTTCAAAATGTTATATTTTGAAATCACTTCTTTTCGATATTCGAATAAAATCGATATAAATATCGTTCGCGTCAAAATGGCGCAAATCTAATCAACACGACTTTATATTTTTCAATAACTTCGTTATTCTATTCAACAAAAGAACATTTTCTTCAACACGTGAATATATACTTTATTCAACACATGAATATTTATTAATTTTTATTTATAATTAAAATGTTAATTTTATTGTATAAATATTTTGTTCAACACATGAATCGTTTCAACACATGAATAGTTTCAACACATGAATATTTTCAACACATGAGTATTTTGTTTGTTCAACACATGAATATCTAGTTTCCTGTCCTGAATATTAATTTAAAATATTCTTTATTTTCTAAACTGGAATGAGACCCAATCCATTGCCATATACTGTTATTTATATGGATTCCATACAATACATGTATATAATAGCAACGATAAATAATCAACCATCATCCATGGTGCACCACACAACTGTCTGTCAACCTATCGATGGACATAAAACTAAGTAATTGGGATTAGTGTACGCCAAATATCATCCCAACACCCGTGTGGTGTTTCAAATCAACAAACACTGATTTGTATTTGTGCAGTTGGGCGATGTGTAAAATTTGTCGCCCCAATCAATATCAGTCAAATCAGTGTACATAAACAAATCGTCTGATTTGTAAATGAATATTTATTTTATTCACATGCACGTTAAAAATTATATTTTAAATGATAAATAATTTATTTCAACGCATGAATATTTTTCCATCCGTTCCACTTCACAATCAATTTTCACAACACAACAAAATCAAACAAGTCGTCCATGGTATGTGGACGACGGGTGTCGGGTGCTGCTAAGCACCGTCTACATCCTAGTATATATTTTTAACTAGAAAACAAGATTTAAAGTGAGAAATTCTCACCGAGGGTTCCACTCCTCCATATCTCTATTTCTGAACGGGTTGGATTCCGTTCTGCTTTCGGTCAATTCCATCGCACTCTTATTCACACTGTTCATAATAAAAATCACATTTTTATTTCAACGTTATAAAAATCACATTTTTATTATTTCTACTATATTAAAAAAAAATCATATTTTTATTATGCTATGGTATAAATAAAAATCATACCTTCACATAACAAAAAATCTAATCTTTTCTTGTTTAAAAATATAATCTTTTCTATTTCAAAAATATGGTCTTTTCTATAGCAAAAATTCCATCTTTTCTATCATAAAAATTTATTCTTTTCTATTATAAAAATCGTATTTTTATTTTGTCAAAATATATTACAAAAATCATATTTTTATATTCTTCTCTTCACGATAAAAAATCATATTTTTATCACTCTACATAAATAAAAATCATATTTTTATATCTCGTTATATATATATTATAAATCACTTCTTTTTATAACTTAACATCGAACCTTCACATGATTAAAAATCAAATCTTTATATACAAAAAATCATACTTATACAACGCTATTCTATACATAAAGATCTGTCATTTATATCGTTATTTCTATATTAAAGATTGTATTTATATATATATATATATACATACATATATAATAAAGGTTATATTTTTATATCTATGTTATTCTAAACTTTCATATGTTTAAATCTATGCTATTCACATTATAAAATAAATGAAAATAAGAAATACAAGAAAAGGGAGAACTCACATTTTTTTTGCTGTAAATCAAACAAAAATCAAATCTTGGCTTGCGGGGGGCTGACTGGATGGCATCGGGGTGCTGAGGGGATTCAGCCGGTGGTGTGTGGCGTGGTGGGGCCTGGCGGGTTCGCGGATCCGTTCAGTTTTTGGGGGAAATGGAGAGAGAGGTTCGAGAAGAGGAGGGAGTGTCGGAGTGAAGAGGGGGGGCCAGCTCGCGGCGGTGGATGGTCACAGACGAGGGGAGCAGGAGGCGACGTTGGAAGGGAGGGCTCGCACGAGGTTGAATGAGGAAGGAGAAAGTCAGCGGAGGGAGAGAGGAGGGATGACGCGATGGAGGGGGCCACGGCGGTTGCGAGGGGGATCCGATGGTATGCCGTCGACGATGGGGAGGTGGGAGTCGATCGGCGGGCTAGGGTTCCGTCGAGGTTCCGGTTTCCTTTTTTATTTTAAATCAACTATCGGGGAGAGAGAAGACTGAGGGGGGGACTATATTTTTCTAAATAATTATTATTTTAACTTTCTTTTTTTCCAAAAATGTTGACCTTACATTTGAACTCTAAACGAGTCCCAATGACTTTCGTCCCTAGGTAATTACCTCCATTCCGAACAAAAAGGGATATGCTGCGTAAGCCAATTCAGGCGTTATGATCAGTTTTCGTCGAAATCAAAATATAAATCAGCATATATTTAATTTAAACGTACATTTTAAATTACCGGGGCCACATACTGACTCTAAAAATGCCCGAAAAATTATTTCTAGCTTCGTATTGACGATATGGTCCTAACAAAACTAATTTCATAAAATTCTGAGACCGTTTGAAAAATGGTCATTTTCCAGTCGATCGAAATTGACTAAAACGGTCAAAACACGTTTAAGTGCGCCACGCTCACATATTGATTCAGAAAATTATGCAAATTGGAATGTAGCAATAATTCGACATCCCGGATCCAACAAAAGTGGTTTCGTCGAAAACGAAGGTCGTTTGCAAAATTTCCATTTTTAAGGGCCTTTATATATATTAAAATATATATAAATTCCACAGCGACTTTTCTGAATTTTAAACTGGTCATTTCTTCTCATCTCTAAAGTGAAATCTCAGTTTCTTACATCCGTTAGAAAGATATAGTTAAACAGATTCAAATATTTCTTGTTTCGTTCAATTCTGACTTATATTGAATTATGTATATTCAATTGAAATTAGAAATCGAATTTTCGAACTGTAGCGCCATTTCAGGCTCATTATATAATTAAAATAAAATTATTCGTTTTAACTTCGTCGAAAATAAATTTTTTGTCGTTATTATTTAAAATAAATCATTTTAAATAATCCAAATCCGTTAAATTTGCCAAAATAAAAATTTTAAATTAGCTCAGAATTTCCGGGTTGTTACAATCTCCCCCACTTAAAATCTTTTCGTCCTCGAAAAGGAACGGAGCTGAAAGTTGTTTAACTAATCAACTCAATTTTCATTTTTTTCTTTACGGCTTAAGTTCTTCAACTTTTCAGTTTCTAAGAACTTTTCAAAATTTTCAAAAATTTAGCTAACACCCTAAATTTTCGAAATATTTCGCCATAACCTCCTCTGCACCGGGAGCATCGGGAAAATCCCCAAACCGCCACACTGGCCCTCTCATCTCAAAAAGAAAAAGAAAAAACCAAGCTGCTAGCCAATCGGCTCATAAAATCATCATCACCCAAACAAAACAGTAAATGTGTACCTATTTGTCGGGCAAAAAATTTTATTCCTCTGCTCTAGACTCCTTGCTATGACCTGTTCAATGGATATATACGTACATATATGCAAATGCAACCAATTTTCAATACAGTTCTAAATTTGGTTCCATTAGGCTAAATGGTTCAAAATTTTAATTAATAAAATCAATAATCATACAACACAATCAGCAATCAATTAGTGGATTATCGTTTCAAATTCATAATTTTGATATATATATACAAAAAATCACGTTTTTGATGCCAAATCACAACAATAAACCTATCTAGCTTTGGTTCTCACACTAGTCTAATGGAAATATATAGTATCACACTTTCGGCATTCGAACATCAACTCTGATGACGATGAATCAATCATCAGAATCATTTCCGGGCGACTAGAGTGTGATTCTATACCTATCCAGTATATTAAAACTTTGAATATACGTTCATGATGCGTATATGCAAAATCTTTATATACTTGATTGTCCAAATTCAATACAAATAAAATATTCAAACACATATACTTGAATTTAGTTTTCAAAACAAAATCTGTTTTCAATTTTATTTGAAAAATATACTCTTCACACTCGTTCTAGGATACTACTGATCCTATCTCTAACGAATAATTCTTATTGGATATTGCTAATCCAATCTCTGATGAATTCTTTCGTTCGGTTCTAATGTGTCTTGTTCTCGAGCTCTGTAAACCAGAGCTCTGATACCACTGTAGTAACCCGTAACTTCCCCGTGAAGGAAAGCACGAATCGCTTTGAGGACAAGCCACATCAGAACGCAAACAGAAGAACATTTCATTGTTTATTACAACAATTCCATCAGAATACAATAATATACACAGTATGAATAAAAATTACACACCATAAAATATCAGAGATTTAAATTACATATAATTACATAGCAGCGGAAAAAAAATATACAACACACAACTTAAAGAAAAACACGGATACAGAGCTTTCCGAGTATCGTTCCAGTTGTAAACCAGGATCCTGTGAATATAAATCTGCAAAACCCAACTACTAGCTGCCCATGCGGAAAATAAGGGCACCCAGAGTTTAGGTTAAAACAATAAACTCCAGGTCAGTCATGTGACCGGTGTGAGAACTAAATAGTTATTACTTTGATTTTAAAGTTCGGTAAATCAAAGGACCACGCTGTATAACACGGAACGGGTTTTTACCCCAAGAATACTAGTGCATAAACAAACAGCACAATGCTAAATTAAGAACAATGAAGCTGTTATAAGACCCATGTAACAACCCGTATTTCGATAACATGTTAAAACGAGAATCAAGGCAGAATTTCATCTTTAAATTCTGAATCAAGTAAAACGGGCTATGCCATTGCGTTCGTCTCGGAAAAATACGCGAAATAGAATCTGAGTTTCCGAGAATCGGAGTCCGTATGACCAAGTTATGGTCCGACGAAGTTTTCAGAAAATTCAAGTTCAAAAACGAGTTCTAATTTCGAAAATTAGGGGTGGAAGGCTAGGCGGGAAAAATTCCCGCCAGGCTCCCCAAGTCGATAGCCCTGTCGACTTGGGAGTCGACATGGCTTGACCCAAGTCGACAGCCCTGTCGACTTGGGGGTCGACTTATGGTGGCCGGGCAGTTTTGCCTGGTGCACCTATTTTCTGTCTTGGCTAGGTTTTTGGGCCTGGTTTGAAATCTGATGGTTCAGGTTGGTCCTAGGGTTAATCTAAGGGTCCTAACTAATCCTAATCTCTATAAATAAGCCCCTAACCCTCTCCTAAATCCTCATTATTCATTCATGCAACTAAACTATGGCAAAATTGCTCCTCTCATGGCCTCCACTCAAAATCCTAGCCTCCACTTCATTTCTATGAGAGGTTTCATGATCATGTGAGTATTAGAGAGTCCCTATGTTAGTATGAAAGCTTCTCAAGTTGATTTCAAGGCTAAAGCTTTGACCTTTGTTCATCAAGATGGGGTTTTATTGATTTGGGGCTTTCATCTTTGGGTTTTTGAATGATGGCATGCATAGGCTTTGTCTCAATCTTTAATTTAATCGATTTGTGCCTTCATAGCAATGTAAGCCCTTTCCCTACTCTTAGATATTAACTATGAAGTTAAATGTTCATGTTGCAAGTTTGGGTTTGATCATTGAGTATGATACATGCTATCATGTCATGCAAGTTTATGAAGTCATTATCTTGATCTTGTGGGCTAAAAGCTACAACCTTTATGTTGAAATGTTGCATTATGCAACATGAGAACCCTCATAACCTTTATGTCAACTTGCATATGAAGTCACAACCCTTATATGATGATATATGCGAGTTCCTAGTCATCATTCCATGTCTTTTGTCAACATGATTCGCCTATGTGCCAAGTTTGGGTTTATGCATGTTTTTGAGGTTTAAGAATGTAACATGCAAGTTAATGAACACATTTGTGCCTCATTTGCCACCATGATTAACTTGTGGCTTAATATCCATTTTTGTCGTGCCTTTGCCAAGTCTCTTCTTTTAATCCATTACGTTGTTGCGAATGTATATACGAGTTTAAAAGCGTTGGGTTATGTTATGGGTAATTTCTAATGACATGAAATACAACTTGAAAACATGACTTGAAATATAACATGGAAGTTGACATGTGAGTATGTTTGAAAATATGAAATTGGGAATTTACCTATTAAGTTAGGTCTACCCATACTATGGAAATGGGAATTTACCTATTAAGTTAGGTCTACCCATACTATGGAATTGGGAATTTACCTATTAAGTTAGGTCTACCCATATTCTTAAAAACTTGAATATGAACATGACACTAGACTAAACATGAAAGTGACCAACTCGAGGTTGGGTTGAGTTTGCAACGTAAAACTACCCGGAACCGACCGGCCTAACTAGTAGTTGCAAACAATAGGACCCAATGTGAGAAGTTGGTCATGTTGTGCTTGAACCCGAGGTTAGACCAAGTTGTGGTGTAAAGCTACCCGGAACCGACCGGCTTAACTAGTAACCACAACAAAGTCTAATGTGAGAGGTTGAGGTGCATTAAGTAATTAATGCTACATGATAGGGTTAAGTTAATTTGATTAATGACTCTTAACCAAATATGACATGGACAAATGGGTTAAGTAATTTGATTAGGCTAATGATACTTAACAAAACATGACAAGGTTGGGTAGGTTAAGTAACTTGATTTGCCTAATGACACTTAACCATTTTTATATGACTAGTGGACGGGGTTAAGTTATCCAACACTTAATCAATCCAACACGATAAATTGGTAGGGTTAAGTAAGTTTTCTTAATGACACTTAACCGAAAAATACAGTTAATGGATGGGGTTAAGATTAGACTCAACTAGTCTAAACATGGAAATCGGATGGGGTTAAGTTAGCCTAGACTTAATTAATCCCACTTGGCAGTTTAATGGGGTTAAGTTAAACACTTAACTAATCTAAACATGATGAATTGATGTGGTTAAGTGACCTATACTTAACCAATCTAACTCGTTAATTTATTGAGGTTAAGTTAACCTATACTTAACCAATCTAACGTGAAAACATGATAAGGCTAAGTCACGAATCACTTAAATACGCTTGACCGATTTGACTCAGTAATTTGATAGGGTCAAGTTAATATATACTTAACCAACTTGAGCATGGTTTGTAGGGTTAAGTCTTGAACTTGGATACTTAGCCAATTCTGACATGATTTGTAGACGGGTTAAGTCATGAACTTAAGTGACACTTAATCCATTATGTAAACCCTAGTTCTGAGGATTAGGTGGATAACCGTAGTTAACAAGGATAACGGGAATAAGGCTAAGTGGTAAACCTTAGTTGAAGAATAACTAAGTAATGATTCTTAGTCAAGGAAATTTAGACCAGTTCATAGATAGATGAGTAACCTGATACGGTAGGTCATCGTTTAAGTATACGAGTAGGAGCAAGTATCTGATTTAGATAAAGGCTCCAGCAAACTGGGTAACGAAGCAGCGACTTCGGGGAACGTGAGGATATTCTTGGTATCCCTTTGTGAGCTGCCAGGTGATCATACTAGGCTCATGAGAGGTTAAGGTCTGCGTTAGAAGAACCAAGAGTATGCCTTGGTTGCTATACGAGCGACCTAAAGACGGGGATGGATAGGGGATAGTCGACGATACACGGTCGTACCCTAGATAGCATTTCGTCAGGCTACCTACCATCTTTGGTCAAGCGTGTACGTACGGAAAGGCAGAGAACACCCAAAAGACCATAATTGCTATCTAATTATGGTTGCGGTAAGGCTAGGATTGTGGGTTGGCCAGTAGTGTGTTCTCATACAGGATTTATCCTGTCTTGTCTTTCACTAGTTGAGGGAGTGGTCTCGTGGGACCATAGCCACGTATAGAAAAAAAAACAGACCTTAGCATCTGCATCGGCGGATAAATCGAAAGCTCCCGATCGAGTCCTGTATTTCCTGATCTGCCCTGTGACAGGACTCAGATGGCACGATGTGATACATGTGCATACAGTTATGGAAAAACGATTCACGGTGAATGCATGGGAAAAAGGGCGCGGTTGACGGTTAGCGTAATTCCTAGTGGCCCTGGGTGGTTGAACCAAAACCGAGATACGAAAACGTGCAATAGGTAAGCATAATCCCTAGTAGTCCTAGGTAGCATAAGTCCTAGTTGTACAAACGATGATTTATGTTGAAAGACCCTAGTTAGATATAGGGTGACAGCCCAAAACGATCTTAAGGATCATGGAACTATGTTAAAGTAGTATAGAATCTCATGGGAAAGCCCGTATGGTCTACGGCAAGGGACTGAACATTTACATGGAATAAAACATACGAGTTGAATAACCTATATATGCGATATACTAGGTTGACATGGACCATTACACGACTTTTGAGTAAGGGTCATTCATGGTTAACACATGATGCGGTGGGGATACTAGTACGGTAGGTGCAGAGCTAAAAGACAGGATAGATACCATGGGATATTATACGTGATAGATATCTTGGGGATATTATACTTGATAGGAACCTGACGATGGGATACCTTGTTTTATCTTGACATCGTAATTTATCATGTCACCTTAGTTTATCTGAGTTCAGTAGCTCATCCTGTTATTTTGATTTAGCTTATCTATCTTGTCATCATGCTTATGTTCATCTCAGTTTCTCATGTCAGTTAACTTTACTAGTTTTTATGCTAATAGTAGATAGGGCTTACTCAGTCTTTTTGACTGACCCGTTTTGTTTCGCCTCTTTTCTTCCGTTTCCCCCCAGGTTACAGGGAGGAAATACTGTTGTTTAGTTCGGACTTCTTCTGCTTGAAGGTCATCATGGATGGCTTGGACTTTTCTTGGCTATGGCTACTTTACTGTTTTTACTTGGGGAATAATTTATGAAAAAGTCTTTATGCTTCTTTATTATTGCAAGACAGGTTTTGATGTACTCTGATGTAAAAGGATTTAGACCTTATTCATGTTATGAAAGTTTGATTTTACTTCCGCTATTTATATGTTCTGTCTTGTGATATTTCTGTGCATGTTTACCAAAAATGCCCCTCTAAAGCTAGTGCATTCCTTTGCGAGTGACCCTAGCGGAGGCGGGGTGTTACAACCCAGGTCCCATCACACAATGCAGCGCAAGCCGGAGGATAGGTTTTTACCTTATAACAGCCAAATAATGCTTGATACGCAAAATTTCATCTTTTATTATTACTATAAGTGAAGAAAACAACTTCAATCATAATGTATAAATCATAGACGGCATGGGTACCATATATCATGTCGCCATACTAGGCTATACAAATAAAACTGAAATATCATGTATTGGAAATTGGGTTTCCTTCTATGAACCAAGATAAGGAGAAATCCTAACCGTATCGAGATGCTCTAGCCCGCCCCTCAGGACTCAGTCGCAACTGTACCTAGGCAATGTGCAGGGCCAGTCCACCGATGTGGATTAAAATTAAACCATGAACATGCGTTTCCCCGCCCTTTGGGGCGTAAGTCAGCCAAATGACTCCATATCCGAGGCGCCTCGCAACAGCAACAACCACACAGGTGAAAATAATATAAATGTCAGGGTTGGTAGGTCACTGACACCACCCTAGCTAGAAGGAAACACATGCTCTCCCTGCCGTCCTCTCCCGTTTCTGGTTCACACCGGGGCGTGAGACTCGCGAATTAACGCTACACAAAGCTATGACACACAAGCGGTGCTTTGATCATCTACCACAAGACTTTGCTTTTCAACAGAAGCCTTGATCATTTACCACTTAGGCATGCCACACAGGCAATCCACTCCATGCGACTGATGTCTATCGATATACAACCTCTGATCCCGTACATCTCAGAGAGGGGTGAAATAAAAGAATAAATTCTCCTTCACCAGACAGATGTATATTTAATAGAGATCAATCTACACAGAGCAAAATCCAATGTCAGACACACAGTCCATTTACAAGTCCGTTCTGGGTCTGAACGAAACCGGAGGCACCTTGTACCTCGCATATCCATCGATCTCCAAGTACGTCTTGACGATCACCAACTGATTCCCTCCTCTTGGGTGTACAGCCCAATCGAGATCATCAGTAATTATCCAAAATATGTGAAGACCTCTAGTCTTCAACCACCGTCTTCATCTTCGACTTATCATCGAATCAGTTATTCCGAATGGGATAAATCCGGTCTTTCCGAATAACTCACGTATTTTATAAACAAGTGTTACACAAACACAACATACGCCTCATTCCAATTCAGAATATTCTTTTATTCAAATATTCACATTATTAGGGAAAGGTTCCCATTAATTTTATCAAAGATAAATTCTTTAAAATTTATTCTTTAATCTTCCTTTGAATATCATTTCAAACCATGTAATGGTTTTCCAAACAAGTCGGGATTAGCGATCCTTACCGAAGTAATTATTTGTTAAATTTCCCAATCCCAACCTATACATCCCTTGAAGCAAAACTGGAAATACCTCATATCTAACACCATGGTGTTATCGATAAATTTAATTACCGTTACATGTTCAAATCTAATTAAAGATTTAACTATCGCTTGTAGCAAAACTGGTGATAGTCCATTCTCGATCATTTCAATCTAATTAAAGATTCGTTAAAATTCTAATTTAGTTTTAATCTCCAAAAATCATTACTTAATGATTTTTCAATGTTAGGAAATTAATCTTATCTTTAACGGGGTTAAAGAACCAATGTATTTTAAAACACGGTTCACGATAAACCCAAAATCACATGCCAATGTTAATCGGGTTAAAGAACAAGTGTTATTTAAAACATCGTTCACTATAAACCCAAAAACCAATATATTTTCAATTCCAATTAAATACTAATTAACTGGAAATTTCACTAAATATTAATTAAAAGAATTATTCTTTTCTAAACTGGGATCAAGAATAGTGTTATTTAAGACATCATTCACGATGAACCCAAAATCCCATTTGATATTAAATACAAGGCTCTGAGTAGAAAATATATTAGCTTATATTCAATATCAAATTTTTGAAACCAACAAATATCGTATCAGAAATTACGATATTAATATATCTTTCAAATTTCCATAACCATATCTGTATAATCACGAAATCCAACATCGAAATATCCCAAATATAATTTCGATTCAAATCCATTCCAATTCGTATATTGGAAATTCTGGTTATTTTCAAAACCCTTCAAATCCAGTTTATTTAATTAAAAATATTGGATTATCCTTCTAGTTAATAACTAGTTCATTTCGATAAAAATGTATTTTTATCTTTTCAAATATGGAATTTTTCATCCTCGTTCTTTCCAAACCATTTATTATGATTTTACACAATTTATTAATATTTTTAATAATTTTATCAAGGCCCGTACAGTCGATTTCCATGAACGGTCGTCGAACTGCACTTACAGCGACCTTTTCCAAATTTTATTTGGACATAACTCCAAATCCAACCATTAGATTTCAAATTTCTAATATTCCTTAGAAAGCTCTTTTCGATACGAACCCAACGGTCCCAGTTTCAGGAGAATACGACGGTATGATCTCCCGTAACGTCAATTCGAGGTCAATGGTCGAAATTCGCGAACTGCCGCGACGCGGCGCGTTCTATTCAGGCCATTTAATATATATATATATATATATATATATATATTATATATTTCTTCGATTTCCTTTCACAATGTATTTTATAAATCGTTTTAAATTCGTTTCAAAAACGATTTCAACTTCATATTCAATTTTAAATCAAAACTGAATGTTCTATATCATCAATGTATATACAAATGATAATATTTTCAAAACGTTATATTTTGAAATTACTTCTTTTTCGATATTCGAATAAAATCGATATAAATATCGTTCGCGTCAAAATGGCTCAAATCTAATCAACACAACTTTATATATTTCAATAACTTCGTTATTCTATTCAACAAATGAATATTTTCTTCAACACATGAATATATACTTTATTCAACACATGAATATTTATTAATTTTTACTTACAATAAAAATGTGAATTTTATTGTATAAATATTTTGTTCAACACATGAATCATTTCAACACATGAATAGTTTCAACACATGAATATTTTCAACACATGAGTATTTTGCTTATTCAACACATGAATATCTAGTTTCCTATCCAGAATATTAATTTAAAATATTCATTATTTTCTAAACTGGAATGAGACCCAATCAATTACCATATAATGTTATTTATATGGATTCGATACAACACATGTATATAATAGTAACGATAAATAATCAACATGTAATGACCCGCAAATCTGTACTATCTGAGTGGACTAATAACACCACATGTCCAACCCAAACTGCATAGAAATACGAATCATTATTAGAAAGAAGTTAGAGGATGAGGAATAAAAAGAAAGAAATAGTAGAATAGAAGAAAACAAAGAAACAGATATCACAGCGGAACGAATAAAATATATTATATAACATAACTTTTGAAATACAAATCAATAACTTTATATACATACCATCATCAAAGCACAACAGTTACTCCTAGAACAGTTATAAACACCTGTTTCCAGATACAACATAGTACGCAGCGGAAATATGATAGTCTATAGCTAACTGGTGCAGCCTCCCGCTTCCAGACCTTCCAAGTGAATCTAAAAAAAACCGACTACTTGACTGCCCGTACAAATTTGGGCACCCAAGAGTTTAGGGAAACAAACAAAATAAAACTCTGGGTTAGTCATTGGACAAGTGTGAGTAAACTCTAACCATCTATTTAACTTTCAAATCCTTTCAAAAGAAATGATAATCGTAAGACCGATCCACACATAAACATGGATGGTTTTTACCTTACGGTAACCCAAAATATTTTGATATCAAATCCAGTGATATTATAATAATGTCTACATCAAATAAATAACACTCTAGCGGAACGCTTGCATCTTACGCTCCACATACATAGTATAAAATCAAAAACCACAGGGCGCTTATTGGAGATTGGATTTCCAACTATGATAAGGTATGGAACCACCTTCCGATAGTATATCTCTAGAGAGGAATACATTGGGTTCAACAAAAACATCTTGCAACCCGGCCCACGCATGACCGACCACTCATTTCCCTTGAGTGTATCAAATGTATATCACCAACGGTTGGGATCAGCAACCGTTTACCGAATGGGACAACATCGAATAGAATAAGGAATTAAATGAATTTCTACAGATAGGTGATTATACACCCTAATGGGAGCGACCCACTTAGCTAGCTGCCTGCCCGATTTTTGTTATTTCCCGTTTGTTGAGGCCTGAGGCTATGATTACTTTCTATTCATTGATAGCACAATCACTTTGAATGCCACATCGTCAGATCCGTTAATCACTAGTTGATTTGCACAAATATTCTGGATGGTATGCTAAGGTAATAAATCCGTTGCCACCATATATATTTGTACAGATCAACATATTCGATCATTGGAAATACTTTGTCAGACATCCGTCCATATACGTTCGTTCTGGGACTGAACGAAACCGAAGGCAAAATTTCTATTAATAGAAAAAGCCCTTACACTTTACTCCTTTTTCGATTTTCTTCATATAATCTGATTCGCAATGCTACCGCCAATATAGAGTGGTTCACGGATAATAATCCAGCCGGTCCCTCTCCATATTGACAACGATATTGGCAAATACTTTGATAGTTGGTTATTTAACTATCGAAGAAAAACAAACATCCATTCAAAACAATCAAACAATCAATGGGCCCCTTGATTACCATTCATTAATTAAATCACCCTTTCCATTTCCTTATCAATACTTGTTAAACAAATATTTTCAATTTTAATCTCGGTCTCTTACATTCTTTGGAAAGCATTTCTATATCTCGCCTTCTTTTATTTTCTACACTTAGAAAATATATTCTATTTGAAATTGAAACAATTTCAATCACTTGTCTCTTTCCCGACTACTTTAATTATACTCAGGAAATATTTACTTTTATATTTTCGAAATTCCATCACTTGGGTTAAAACGAATGTTGTGTAAAACATCGTCATAACAACCCAAAATATTTTATTCAACTAACTCTTTTCCAAATACTTCTCTTCGAGACTGGATCCTGCTATTTATCAATTAAAAATGAAATCAATCAAGTTGGGGTAAAATTACCTCTCAGACCTTGACTGAAAACATCCTCAACTTCAAAACGGCAAAACCACTAACCTTGAATAAATACACTATAAAACCCAATTATTCATTTTTAAAACCTGCATATGGTTCGCTTTCTATTTCTAATTTATAGATTTCCCTTTTTGTTTACAATATTCTATTTTTTTATTTCATTTGCTTATCGAATTCTATATATATATATATACACATTGATTTCTAACTATCAAATTATCTTAAAAATATTCTAGCTCCTTAAATTTCCGGAAAAATTCGCCATAACCTCCTTTGTACCGGGAGCATCGGGATATTTTAAATAGCCTCCCATGGCCCTTTCCAATCCAAAAGAAGAAGAAAAAGCCACGTGGCTTACCGATAAGGCGCATAAAATCTCATATATGAATTTAAACATGTACCTTTTTGTCGGGCACATAAATTAAAATCTTCATATACTTCATCCCATACCTGTCTAACACATGCTCACCTATTTCCAATTCAATTCAACTCAATTCAATCATTTGAATTCAGTTTCGCTCATTTATTCTTTAATTAGCTATTTTGCCTATTTCACTTCTTTGTTTGAACATAACATGTTCAAACAAAATATTTAACTTGCTCATAACCAAATTGAATATCAATTTCAATTCTAGTTTCCTTTTCGTTTTCGAATATAAATTTTCAAATCGAATTCACTTATTCAAAGCCCAATATCAATTCAAAATCTCTTTAACTAATTACTATTCAAATTAGTTATTCTTATTCAATAATCAAAAATCTGATTTTTGTTTCAAAAATCAATTCATTTCTGCACTTGAGTTAACATATAATCTACAACTCAAACCTGAAATTTTCTAAATAGAAATTCGGATTTCGTTCGCTTAAAATCCTTTTATAAAATTAAATAAACCGTTATGGTTTTTAAATGGTTATGGCGCTGTTTTTCTAAAAATTTGATTTTGACATAACTCAAAATTTATTCGACGAAATCCAGATTTTTCTCCTCCATTAGAAAACTATTATCGAATCGGTCCTGACGTTTCTTGTTTCAAAGAATTCCGACTTCAATTGAGTTCTGTATACTCAATTGAAGTTCGAAACGCCAATTTACGAACTGCAGCGCTGCGGCGAGTTCGTTTTAATTATATTTTTATAAATAAACGTTTGAACTTCGTTTATAATAAATTAAACACCATTCTAATCTATTTTTAATATATATTAAACCAATTTTCCCAATTCAACTCAAAAATTCTGATTATCTAAAATCGTCGATTTTCACTTACTTGGTTATAATTTATTTATACTTCGATCTTCTATATTAAAATTCCAATTCAATTCTATTTAAATTTCCCATATTCAATTTCCAATTCAACTCTATTTAAATTCTATATTCGAATTCCTCCTTCAACTCTTTTTGAATTATATATTCAGATTCCCATTTCAATTCTATTTGAATTTTATTTACATTTTCTTTATTCAAATATCATATTCAAATTCCATTTGAATTTCTATATTCAAATTCTATATTTGAATTCATATTTGAATTTTCTATATCCAAACTCCATTCAATTTCGATAAACAAATTCCATTTAAATTTCTATATTCAAATTCTAAATTTGAATTCTCTTTGTTTAAATTCCATTTGAATTTAAAATATCCATATTATCCAATTTATGGTTTTTCACCTTTCTTTGTAAACATCGCCTTATATTACTTGTTTATATATATTAAAACAAGTCTCGATTCCAACTTGATTTGAAATAAATATTTTACTTTGGAAAAATAAATTTCCCTTTATTTAAATTCCACTTATATTTATATTTCCTGAATTTATCAAATGATAATTCATTTCACCTCATTTTTAAACTTTATTTACAAACAAACTACTTGTTTTAAATATTCAAAACAAGTTAATGTTTTTATTCTATTCGAATTTCACATTCTATTTAGAAAAAATATAGAATTTCCCTTTGAAATCTCAAATATCCTTTCCATGATATTTTATAAATCAACCCTCAGGCCCAGTGATATTTAAACACCAAACAACCAATTATTTATTTAAGGGTTTCTAACACATCATATATGATAGTATATATGCAAACAAATAAACAAATAGATAATCTATTTTTGAGGAATCCAGTTGGATCCCTCCAACCTATTTTCCTGCATCCACAGACGTTAGTCAACATAGTAATACCCATCCTGCTTCGAGGCAGGATATCGTGGTTTGAAGTTCATCCACTAATATATTTGTGGGGCGCATAGGGAAATCATCCGCTATGAAACTGCGGGCATCCGCTAATGAGACTGTGGGAATCCAACCAATCATCAACCCAATATATATATATAATAGTCAATCCTAAATAACTAATATATTCAAAGCAACCAGAAAAATCCAAACAAGCAACAACAATTATTTTTAACGGATAAAAATAATTCTAAATAAAAGATCAGTGAGATTTACTCACCGAATTTTCCATTGTCGAATATCGAATACCATTCGATTTAAATTAAATCCTGGTAAATTCTGATTGACTCTAAATGGGCTATTTCATGCTTTACCGACCTTGTATACATTAAATATATCGCGTTAAGATTTTCGTTCATATAAAAATTAAATGAATCAACTAAATTATTTAATTCATACCTTAATTCATATCTTTACCCTAAGCACTCCCTAACTGATCTCCTCTACTCAAAGGATCACGCTACATTAAAAAGAAAACACCAGTCGACTTCTTCCTCGCTTAAAAATGTGGAAGCTGCTATGCAAAACCCCATCCCCTCGCCTCCATGAATTTGAATAATGAAGTAAAGATCTCAGTGTTCAAGACAACACCAGAACTTCACAACTCCACACGTGAAAAAATTGATGAACACAAGCACACATCCTAAAGCGTGTGCTCTACCCAGATATTCTTCAACCCCACCAAATTCGAACTCGAACCCCTGCTTCTCACCATTCACCATCAGGCAAAAATCGAGTATCCCACCCTCATTAGCTTACGACTGTTCGGTATCTTCCCAGTATCAAACGATTCCACTTTGAACCCCAAAACTTCTTGTTGTCGAACCATAGTACATTGTCTATACTCCAACTCCACAACAGCAAGATCGAACAACACCCTGGTTCAAACCACCAGTCCCCCAATAATCAAAATTCCTTCCTTTTTTTGTTTTCTGTACCTCACCGCAAATACAAATGTCGTGCCCCTTCAAGAACATCATCGATTCATTGTCGCACTCCCCCACTGTCGATAATCCCTACCATAGCCATCGTGAATCCCTTTGCCCTAATCCCTATCGAGCTCCCAATCGATGTCGCACTCGAACCCAGATCTCCTAAATTTCCATCGCACACTTCTTCTGACCAGGTTCGAGCTTCTGTTTTTGCTCGAGATCCCCCTCCGCTGATTCGAATGAAGAAAAGAAGAAGAAAATAATGAGCGATATTCGATTTTGACTGGGAAAAGAGGACGGAGGCAGGAGTATTTTAAAGGGGGAGGTGCGATGGCGGTTATATAGGCATGAGAGCAGACCAACATACAAAATCCATTTAATTTGTGTAGGCTAAAGTACATAACAAATCTTAAATTTTTATTTTAAAAAGATATCGATTTGATTTTCGATTCGATTTCGATCTTATCCATTATAAATATCTCGCGGTCCATTCATTTAAACCACGAACCGCTATTTTAATGTAACCACTATTATTTCAACAGTGTAACACTATTCTGAACTAACTGAATATATTTTGATATTTAATTTGAACGTAAATATAAATAACCAAAATAAGTTAATATAATATAATTTAAATTCAAAAACAATTAAATTCTTCAACAATAAATTACTATTATCGTCATTTATATTCGAATAGAATATATATTGATCATCTGAACCATTTCGATTCAGTTTTATCTTCGAATTGAATATTTCAATTCTCGTATTTCGATAATTATATGTATTTGAAATAAATCGTATATCGATTATAAATCGATAATTAAATATAAAAATTCTTTTATATTATTAATTCAATATTTAAACGATATTAAATATTTAAAATAACTGTTCGAAGAATCCGGGTCTTTACATTCTTCCCCCCTTAAAATAATTTCGTCCCCGAAATTGCTATGGTAGGAAAAATGGTACAAATCCATTACTTTTCAAAATCTCACTTATGTTGAAACTCAACTCTTCATATTTCAACAAATTAGCTCCAACCAAAACTTTTGGTTTTCACACATTTAATCTAAATGATTTTCACCCAATTCAAATTCCATTCAATCTTATTCAAATTGAATTTCACTAATTTATTTATCTCGATCCACTTAACTTGCTTAAGTTAAATTTAAACTTCAAAATTCAAATTTTTGGGTTTTCCTTTCAAATCCTTCTGAAATCACATAAATATATACATACATAATTATATCCATTTCAAATTCAAAACATTTAAAATTTTAAACTACTTGTTTTCTTTCAAACAAATTTCCAACAAAACTTTTCTAAGGTAGCAATTTCATCACTTAGAAACTCGAAAATGAATACTGATGATGCTGCAGTCATCATCAGAATTTTTTTCCAGCCACTGAAGTGAGTTCAGTGCTTTATCTATTTCAAAATCCATTCAAATATGATTTTTATTCAACCGGTCTTTTCAAAACAAAGCTATATCCTTTTAATATACTTCGAAAATATTTTTAAACTTCCCAGGATTTAAATTCCAATTTCTGGTTTGAATTCAATTTTGATTCATCTCATTTGTATATGTTTCATTCATATACAAATTCTGTTTAGTTATAAATAACCATATCAATTTTTATAATCTAATTTGATTATAATAACAACCAACACATCCATATATTATAATAATTTCAGAAAATTATTCTTTCTAAATCAAAATAGAACATTGGGTAAAATTATTTCATTTACCCACTTTAAACAATATCGTGTTCAATCTCCTGTACAAGTGTTTAGAAATTCCTATCGACTTTGTAGCGTCCCACGATTCGATCAGAATTCATAAACCACCCAACAGACTAGCCAACACAATATAAAATAGTTTTTACATCAATTAACAAATAAGCTCTCTCGTATATATACACTCAACTCATTCTAGGGTACTACTGACCCTATCTCTAGTGAGCACAATTTCCCAAAGCCTAGGTATTCGCTCAACCTAAGCTTTGATACCAACTGTAATGACCCACAAATTTGTACTATCTGAGTGGACTAATAACACCACATGTCCAACCCAATTTGCACAGAAATACGAATCATTATTAGAAAGAAGTTAGAGGACGAGGAATAGAAAGAAAGAAATATTAGAATAGAAGAAAACAAAGAAGACAGATCTCACAGCAGAACGAATAAAATATATTATATAACATAACTTTTGAAATACAAATCAGTAATTTTATATACATACCATCATCAGAGCACAACAATTATTCCTGGAACAGTAAACACTTGTTTCCAGATACAAAATAGTACACAGCGGAAATATGATAGTCTATAGCTAACTGGTGCAGCCTCCCGCTTCCAGCCCTTCCAAGTGAATCTGAAAAAAAAACCGACTACTTGACTGCCCGTACAAATTTGGGCATCCAAGAGTTTAGGGAAACAAACAAAATAAAACTCTGGGTCAGTCATGGGACTGGTGTGAGTAAACTCCAACCATCTGTTTAACTTTCAAAATCCTTTCAAAAGAAATGATAATCGTAAGACCGATCCATACATAAACATGGATGATTTTTACCTTACGATAACCCAAAATATTCTGATATCAAATCCAGTGATATTATAATAATGTCTACATAAAATAAATAACACTCTAGCGGAACACTTGCATCTCACGCTCCACATACACAGTATAAAATCAAAACCGCAGGGCGCTTATTGGAGATTGGATTTCAACTATGACAAGGTATGGAACCACCTTCCGATAGCGTATCTTTAGAGAGGAATACACTGGGTTCAACAAGAACATCTTGCAACCCGGCCCACACATGACCGACCACTCATTTCGCTTGAGTGTATCGATTGTATATCACCAACGGTTGGGATCAACAACCGTTTCCCGAATGGGACAGCATCGAATAGAATAAGGAATTAAATGAATTTCTCTAGATAGGTGATTATACACCCTAATGGGAGCGACCCACTTAGCCATGCTGCCTGCCCGATTTTTTTCATTTCCCGTTTGTTGAGGCCTGGGGCTACGATTACTTTCTATTCATTGAAAGCACAATCACTTTGAATGCCACATCGTCAGATCCGTTAATCACTAATTGATTTGCACAAATATTCTGGATGTTATGCTAAGGCAATAAATCCGTTGCCACCATATATATTTGTATAGATCAACATATTCGATCATTGGAAATACTTTGTCAGACATCAGTCCATATACGTTCGTTCTGGGACTGAACGAAACTGAAGGCAAAATTTCTATTAATAGAAAAAGCCCTTGCACTTTACTCCGTCTTCGATTTTCTTCATATAATCTGATTCGCAACGCTACCGCCAATATAGAGTGGTTCACGGAAAATAATCCAACCGGTCTCTCCATATTGACAGCGATATTGGCAAATACTTCGATAGTCGGTTATTTAACTATCGAAGAAAAACGAACATCCATTCAAAACAATCAAACAATCACTGGGCCCCTTGATTACCATTCATTAATTAAACCACCCTTTCCATTTCCTTATCAATATTTGTTAAACAAATATTTTCAATTATCATCTCGGTCTCTTACATTCTTTGGAAAGCATTTCTATATCTCGCCTTTTTTTATTTTCTACACTTAGAAATTATATTCTATTTGAAATTGAAACAATTTCAATCACTTATCTCTTTCCTGACTACTTTAATTATACTCAGGAAATATTTACTTTTATATTTCCGAAATTCCATCAGTTGGGTTAAAACGAATGTTGTGTAAAACATTGCAACAACAACCCAAAATATTTTATTCAACTAACTCTTTTTCAAACACTTCTCTTCGAGACTGGATCCTGCTATTTATCAATTAAAAATGAAATCAATCAAGTTGGGGTAAAATTACTTCTCAGACCTTGATTGAAAACATCCTCAACTTCAAAACGGCAAAACCACTAACCTCGAATAAATACACTATAAAACCCAATTATTCATTTTTAAAACCTGCATATGGTTCGCTTTTTATTTCTAATTTATAGATTTCCCGTTTTGTTTACAATATTCTATTTTTTTATTTCGTTTGCTTATCGAATTCTATATACATTGATACATTGATTTCTAACTATCAAATTATCTTAAAAATATTCTGACTCCTTAAATTTCTAGAAAAATTCGCCATAGCCTCCTTTGTACCGGGAGCATCAAGATATTTTAAATAGCCTCCCATGGCCCTTTCCAATCCAAAAGAAAAGGAAAAGCCAAGCGGCTTGCTGGTACGGTGCATAAAATCTCATATATGAATTTAAACATGTACCTTTTTGTCGGGCACATAAATTAAAATCTTCATATACTTCATCCCATACCTGTCTAACACATGCTAACCTGTTTCCAATTCAATTCAACTCAATCCAATTGTTTGAATTCAGTTTCGCTCATTTATTCTTTAATCAGCTATTTTGCCTATTTCACTTCTTTGTTTGAACATAACATGTTCAAACAAAATATTTAACTTGCTCATAACCAAATTGAATTTCAATTTCAATTCTAGTTTCCTTTTCGATTTCGAATATAAATTTTCAAATCAAATTCACTTATTCAAACCCTAATATCAATTCAAAATTTCGTTAACTAATTACTATCCAAATTAGTTAATCCAATTCAATAATCAAAAATCTGATTTCTATTTCAAAAATCAATTCATTTCTCCACCTGAGTTCACATATAATCTACAACTCAAATCTGAAATTTTCTAAATAGAAATTCGGATTTCGTTTGCTTAAAATCCTTTTATAAAATAAAATAAAGCATTATGGTTTTTAAATGGTTATGGCGCTGTTTTTCTAAAAATTTGATTTTGATATAACTCAAAATTTATTCGACGAAATCCATATTTTTCTCCTCTACTAGAAAACTATTATCGAATCGGTCCTGACGTTTCTTGTTTCAAAGAATTCCGACTTCAATTGAGTTCTGTATACTCAATTGAAGTTCGAAACGCCAATTGACGAACTGCAGCGCTGCGGCGAGTTCGTTTTAATTATATTTATAAATATAAACGTTTGAACTTCGTTTATAATAAATTCAACCCCATTCTAATCTGTCTTTAATATATATTAAACCAATTTTCCCAATTCAACTCAAAAATTCTGATTATCTAAAATCGTCGATTTTCACTTACTCGGTTATAATTTATTTATACTTCGATCTTCTATATTTAAATTCCAATTCAATTCTATTTAAATTTCCCATATTCAATTTCCAATTCAACTCTATTTAAATTCTATATTCTAATTCCTCCTTCAACTCTATTTGAATTATATATTCAAATTCCCAATTCAATTCTATTTGAATTTTATATTCAAATTCCATTTCAATTCTATTTGAATTTTATTTAAATTTTCTTTATTCAAATACTATTTTCAAATTCCATTTGAATTTCTATATTCAAATTCTATATTTGAATTCATATTTGAATTTTCAATATCCAAACTCCATTCAATTTCGATAAACAAATTCCATTTAAATTTCTATATTCAAATTCTAAATTTGAATTCTCTTTGTTTAAATTCTATTTGAATTTAAAATATCCATATTATCCAATTTATAGTTTTACACATTTCTTTGTAAACATCGCCTTATATTACTTGTTTATATATATTAAAACAAGTCTCGATTCCAACTTGATTTGAAATAAATATTTTACTTTGGAAAAATAAATTTCCCTTTATTTAAATTCCACTTGTATTTATATTTCCTGAATTTATCAAATGATAATTCATTTCACCTCCTTTTTAAGCTTTATTTACGAACAAACTACTTCTTTTAAATATTCAGAACAAGTTAATATTTTATTCTATTCGAATTTCAAATTCTATTTAGAAAAAACATAGAATTTCCCTTTAAAATCTCAAATATCCTTTCCACGATATTTTATAAATTAACCCTCAGGCCCAGTGATATTTAAACACCAAACAACCAATTATTTATTTCAGGGTTTCTAACACATCATATATGACAGTATATATGTAAACAAATAAACAAACAGATAATATATTTTTGAGGAATCCAGTTGGATCCCTCCAACCTGTTTTCCTGCATCCACAGACGTTAGTCAACATAGTAATACCCATCCTGCTTCGAGGCAGGATATCGCGGTATGAAGGTCATCCACTAATATATTTGTGGGGCGCATAGGGAAATCATCCACTATGAAACTGCGGGCATCCGCTAATGAGACTGCGGGAATCCAACCAATCATCAACCCAATATATATATATAATAGTCAACCCTAAATAACTAATATATTTAAAGCAACCAGAAAAATCCAAACAAGCAACAACAATTATTTTTAATGGATAAAAATAATTCTAAATAAAAGGTGATTGAGATTTACTCACCAAATTTTCCATTGCCGAATATCGAATACCATTCGATTTAAATTAAATCCTGGTAAATTCTGATTGACTCTAAATGGGCTACTTCACGCTTTACTGACCTTGTATACATTAAATATATCACATTAAGATTTTCGTTCATATAAAAATTAAATGAATCAACTAAATTATTTAATTCATACCTTAATTCATATCTTTACCCTAAGCACTCCCTAACTGATCTCCTCTACTCAAAGGATCACGCTACATTAAAAAGAAAACACCAGTCGACTTCTTCCTCGCTTAAAAATGTGGAAGCTGCTATGCAAAACCCCATCCCCTCGCCTCCATGAATTTGAATAACGAACCAAAGATCTCAGTGTTCAAGACAACACCAGAACTTCACAAATCCACATATGAAAAAATCGAAGAACACAAGCACATATCCTAAAGCGTGTGCTCTACCCAGATATTTTTCAACCCCACCAAATTCGAACTCGAACCCCTGCTTCTCGCCATTCACCATCAGGCAAAAATCGAGTATCCCACCCTCATTAGCTTAAAACAGTTCGGTATCCTCCCAGTATCGAACGCTTCCACTTTGAACCCCAAAACTTCTTGTTGTCGAACCCTAGTTCATTGTCAATACTCCAACTCCACAACAGCAAGATCGAACAACACCCCGGTTCAAACCACCAGTCCCCCAATAATCAAAATTCCTTTTTTTTGTTATCTGTACCTCACTGCAAATACAAATGTCGTGCCCCTTCAACACCATCATCGATTCCTAGTCGCACTCCTCCACTGTCGATAATCCCTAGCATAGCCATTGCGAATCCCTTTGCCCTAATCCCTATCGAGCTCCCAATCGATGTCGCACTTAAACCCAGATCTCCTAAATTTTCATCGCACCCTTCTTATGACCAGGTTCGATCTTCTTTTCTTGCTCGAGATCCCCCTCCGTTGATTCGAATGAAGAAAAGAAGAAGAAAATGAGGAGCGGTGTTCGATTTTGACTGGGAAAAGAGGACGGAGGCAGGAGTATTTTAAAGGGGGAGGTGCGATGGTGGTTGTATAGGCATGAGAGCAGACCAACGTACAAAATCCATTTAATTTGTGTAGGCTAAAGTACATAACAAATCTTAAATTTTTATTTTACAAAGATATCGATTTGGTTTTCGATTCGATTTTGATCTTATCCATTATAAATATCTCGGTGTCCATTCATTTAAACCACGAACTGCTATTTTAACGTAACCACTGTTATTTCAATAGTGTAACACTATTTTGAACTAACTGAATATATTTTGATATTTAATTTGAACGTAAATATAAATAACCAAAATAGTTTAATATAATATAATTTAAATTCAAAAACAAATAAATTCTTCAACAATAAATTACTATTATCGTCGTTTATATTCAAATAGAATATATATTGATCATCTGAACCATTTTGATTCAGTTTTATCTTCGATTTGAATTATTTCAATTCTCGTATTTCGATAATTATATGTATTCGAAATAAATCGTATATCGATTATAAATCGATAATTAAATATAAAAATTCTTTTATATTATTAATTCAATATTTAAATGATATTAAATATTTAAAATAACTGTTCGAAAAATCCGGTTCGTTACACAACCATCATCCAGGGTGCACCACACAACTGTCTGTCAACCTATCGATGGACATGCAGTAAAATAACTGGGATTAGGGTATGCCAAATATCATCCCAACACCCGTGTGGGGTTTCAAATCAACAAACACAGATTTTTATTTGTGCAATTGGGCGATGTGTAAAATTTATCGTCCCAATCAATATCAGTCAAATCATTGTACATAAACAAATCATCTGATTTGTAAATGAATATTTATTTTATTCACATGCATGTTAAAAATTATATTTTAAATGATAAATAATTTATTTCAACACATGAATATTTTTCCATCCGTTCCACTTCACAATCAATTTTCACAACACAACAAAATCAAACAAGTCGTCCATGGTCTGTGGACGACGGGTGTCGGGTGCTGCTAAGCACCATCGGCATCTAGTATATATTTTTAACTAGAAAACAAGATTTAAAGTTAGAAGTTCTCACCAAGGGTTCCACTCCTCCATATCTCTATTTCTGAACGGGTTGGATTCCATTCTGCTTTCGGTCAGTTCCATCGCACTCTTATTCACAATGTTCATAATAAAAATCACATTTTTATTTCAACGTTATAATAATCACATTTTTATTATTTCTACTACATAAAAAAAATCGTATTTTTATTATGCTATGGTATAAATAAAAATCATACCTTTACATAACTAAAAATTTAATCTTTTCTTGTTTAAAAATATAATCTTTTCTATTTCAAAAATATGATCTTTTCTATAGCAAAAATTCCATCTTTTCTATCATAAAAATTTACTCTTTTCTATTATAAAAAATCGTATTTTTATTTTGCAAAAATATATAAAAAAATAATATTTTTATATTCTTCTCTTCACGATTAAAATCGTATTTTTATCATTTTACATAAATAAAAATCATATTTTTATCCCGTTATATATATATATATTATAAATCACTTCTTTTTATAATTTAACATTGACCCTTCACATGATTAAAAATCAAATCTTTATATACAAATATTCATACTTTTACAACGCTATTCTATACATAAAGATCCGACTTTTATATCTCTATTTCTATATTAAAGATTATATTTATATATATACATATATAATAAAGGTTATATTTTTATATCTATGTTATTCTAAACTTTCAGATTTTTAAATCTATGCTATTTATATTATAAAATAAATGAAAATAAGAAATACTAGAAAAGAGAGAACTCACATTTTTTTCCTGTAAATCAAACAAAAATCGAATCTTGGCTTGCGGAGGGCTGACTGGACGGCTCCGGGGTGCTGAGGGGGTTCGGCCAGTGGTGTGTGGCGTGGTGGGGCCTGGTGGGTTCGCGGATCCATTCCGTTTTGGGGTGAAATGGGGAGAGAGGTTCGAGAAAAGGAGGGAGCGTCGGAGTGAAGAGGGGGGGCCAGCTCGCGGCGACAGATGGTCACAGACGAGGGGAGCAGGAGGCAACGTTGGCGGGAGGGCTCGCACGAGGTTGAACGAGGAAGGAGAAAGTCAGCGGAGGGAGAGAGGAGGGATGACGCGATGGAGGGGGCCACGGCAGTTGCGACGGGGATCCGATCGCCTACCGTCGACGATGGGGAGGTGGGAGTCGATCGGCGGGCTAGGGATCCGTCGAGGTCCCGGTTTCCTTTTTTAATTTTAAATCAACTGTCTGGGAGAGAGAAGACTGAGGGGGGGGAGTATATTTATATAAATAATTATTATTTTAACCTTCTTTTTTTCCAAAAATGTCGACCTTACATAAGAACTCTAAACAATCCCAATGACTATCGTCCCTAGCTAATTACCCCTATTTCGAACACAATGGGATATACTGCGTAAGCCAATTCGGCTGTTACGATCAGTTTCCGTCGAAATCAAAATATAAATCAGTATATATTCAATTTGAACATACATTTTAAATTACCGCGGCCACATAGTGACTCTAAAAATTCCCAAAAAAATATTTCTAGCTTCGTATTGATGATAAGCTCCTAACAAAACTAATTTCATTAAATTCTGAGACCGTTTGAAAATTGGCCATTTTCCAGTCGATCGAAATTGACTAAAACGGTCAAAACACGTTTAAATGCGCCACGCTCACATATTGATTCAGGAAATTATGTAAATTGGAATCTAGCAATAGTTCGACATCCCGGATCCAACAAAAGTGGTTTCGTCGAAAACGAAGGTCGTTTGCAAAATTTCTATTTTTAAGGGCCTTTATATATATTAAAAAATATATAAATTCCACAGCGACTTTTTTGAATTTTAAACTGGACATATCTTCTCATCTCTAAAGTGAAATCTTAGTTTCGTACATCCATTAGAAAGATATGGTTAAACAGATTCAAATATTTCTTGTTTCGTTCAATTCTGACTTATATTGAATTTTGTATATTCAATTGAAATTAGAAATCGAATTTTCGAACTGCAACGCCATTTCAGGCTCGTTATATAATTGAAATAAAATTATTCGTTTTAACTTCGTCGAAAATAAATTTTACGTTGTTATTATTTAAAATAAATCATTTTAAATAATCAAAATTCGTTAAATTCTCCAAAATAAAAATTTTAAATTGGCTCAGAATTTCCAGGTTGTTACATAATTCATCACTTGTATTACACCAAATATTATTTTGAAGTTACACCAAATATCATATGTTTTGTTTGCAGCATTAGCCCAACAATTAAGGACTTGTGTCGAGGTAACAATGATGCGAGTTCGAAACCCGGAATGGTCATGCTAAAAGGGTTTACCATGTGCATACGCTACGACTATCACTTATGTGGTAGGTATCCGTGGACCGAGCTAGGTGCACAAGGAGGGTTTTACAGCTCCAGTCAGTTTCCCCCCTGAGCAAATTCAAAAAAAAAAAATCATATTTTTTAAAACTGAATTTTACTAAAAACTGATACCCAAGTACTGCGAAGAAAGAAAATAATAAAACTGATACTTACTATGGTATAAAACTAATATCTACAAAATGTAAAAAAAAGAAAAAAAACGATACCTACAAGATACAGAACTGACATCCAGCCACTGAAATAAATAAATACACACGAAACTGATACATACCGTAGTGCAAAACTAATACCAAAAAATTGAAAACAATAATAACACAAAAATTGAAACCTACCGAGACATGAAACTGCTACCTAAAAACTTCAAGCATGAAAATAACACAAAACTAGGATTATATCACGATATGCTAGAGTGAGATCAAACTTTGAAAATAAAAGTGGAGATCGAGATGAGATAAGGAGAAATAAGCAATATCGAAGAAGAAATATCAAATCGATCAAAGACGAAGAAGGAATAACGCACGCAGATTTTTTGTGGTTTGATTGCATGAAACGACGCAGATTTTGAATCGGTTGCTAGTAAAGATGATTTCGTGTTTTTTGATTCTGCGCTTTCGTGGTAGGAAATTGAACGAGAGTGATTTTTGTCCTTCTGAATAAAATATTAGGCAGCGGTTGTCCTTCTGAATAAAATATTAGGCGGCTATCCTTATACTTGAATTTCTAATACCAATTGTCCTTGTAAATTAATTACCCTTATCAAGATCCGCTTCCATTTTTTCAGATATGATCTTTTCAGTGAAAAGTGCGCAAAACAAATGATGTTTGTGTGATTTTTACTATTACTCTTTCTACGAATAATTTATTGTAATCTTTCGCTAGCTTCTTGGAAAAGCTTTGCCACATCATACCTCACTAACATTTAACATTTGAATATGTAGAGACTTTGATAAATTAAGTGTGTGTTTTCTTCACTTCTTATTTTTTTATCGAGATAATTTCATCTTGTTCTCTTCTTCTTCAATTCATTTCTCGCAAAAAAAAAAATCACAATCAACTCTATCTCTCTCCTGTCCGCAAATTTCAAATTCCTAAACTAACAAAATCAAATCTCTTTTTTATATCATATTCCCTAAATCTAACCACCGTTTGTCTTCTTCTTCTTCCTCTGCAAATCATCTTCTCCGTAAATTCTTCATACAAATTTTCATGGCCTCTTTCTCCATCTAGATTCACAAATAAAAATATATTTCAAAATTTCTAATTCTCTCTTTCTCTCTCTCACAATTCATAAATCTAAAAAAAATCTAGAAATTTCAAAACAGAGACATCCAAAAAACTTGGATCCCTTTTTCCTTGAAAACCCTTTGTTTCCCTCCTTTCTAGCAACCAAAATCTACCATCAGCAACCAAGTAAGGCTGTCAACGGATAATTTAGGATGCGGATAGTGCCATATCTGCATTCACATCCGAAACCATTTTCAAATACCGGATATCCGCATCCGTGGATACGGACGGATATCGGATAATTATCCACTACGCCAACAGTAGATAAATCAATGAACATAAATGATTTTTTTGGCTTAATATTAAGTCTTTTAAATCCAGCAAGTTACTGAAGTGCTAAAAGTAATTAAATATAACGATAGCATATAATTTTGAGCAATTAACATGCATTTTGTATACTTTCTCTTTTGCAAAATAATAAATTAGTATATTTAATTATATTAAAATACACATAATTCAAGCTATAATTGTGAAAAAAGAGGACAGATAATTTTTGAATGCGGATATGCCTATATCCGCATCCGCATCCACTTTTTCGGATATTGGATATTTATCCACTTTTCAAATGCGCATGCGGATGGATTTCAGGTTTTTCGGATACTCATTGACGGCCCTACAACCAAGCTGTAACAACCTGGAATTTCTGAACCAATTTAAAATTTTAGTTTAGCTAATATTTAAAATGAATTATTTTAAATAATAACGACTATAAATTTATTTAAATCAAAGTGAGAATGTATAAATTTATTTTAATAATAAAACGAGCCTGAAATGGTGTGGTAGTTAGAAAATTCGATTTTTAATTTCATATGAATGTACAGAATTCAAAATAAATCGGATTTCGGTGAAATAGGAAACATCGGAATATTTTGAACTGTGATTTTCTAATAAATGTAAGAAACTGAGATTTCACTTTATAAATTGTAAGTTATGTCCAAATAAAAATTTAGAATAGTCGTTATGGAATTTATATATATTTTAAATAATATATAGCCCTTAAAAATTGCCATTTTGCAAAAGACCTCCGTTTTCGACGAAACCACTTTTTTTGGATCTGGAATGTAAATTAGTGTGTGGTTTAAAATTTCATAATTTTTGGAATTAATATGTGAGCGTGGTAAATTTAAACGTGGTTTCAATTTTAGTTTAAATATAATTGACTAATTAAAAGGCCATTTTTCAGACTGTCTCCAAATTCGAAAAAACTAATTTTGTTAGGACCGTATCATCAAAACATAGCTAGATTTCAATTTTCATAATTTTTGGGGTCAGTATGTGGCCCCGGTAAATTAAAATGTACGTTCAAATTCAATATTGACCGTTATATTAATTTATATTTTAATTTTGATAAAAACTGATCGAAACATTCGAATTGGCTTATGAAACATATTCCCCTGTGTCCGGAATAGGAGTATTTAGCTAGGGGCGACAGTCATTGGGTTTGATTTGGGGTTCGAATGAAAAACTAACTTTTATGAATTAAATAATAAATATGTATTTTCCTAAAACCTAATTCATCGTTCAGAAAACAAGCCACCGCGTTCTTCCTGAAATGAAGGGCGATAACTGCTCGAATTTTCAAATCCATTTTTCTTCCAGTCCACATTTTAATTTCAGAAACTTATTAAATGAAAATCGAAGAGGGAGGAGAGGGCTTCAGTTTCATATGGAGTTGATGAAATTTAGTTGAGTGAATTCGCAAAAATCATCGTTGGAAGCAACCGACTTCGTATGCAAATTGAAAGCTGTGGGGACCGCTGAGCTTCGTCGTGCTTCAGGCGATGGTGGCGCACCCCAGGAGACTGACGGCGTGGCTTCCGATCTAGCTCCAAGCGAGCGTGGCGGCGATGGTTTCCAACCCTCGGCAGTGACATTAGGTTCCAGTATCACGGCAGATGAAGAACGAATGGTTAACCTTAAAACGGTGACTAAGAGAAAGGATTAGTTTATTAATTATATTTAATAATATTTAATATGTAATTAATGTTTGTATTATCATATCTATCCAAACAAAAACAGAATGAAACGAAACAAGTTGCAATGCGATCGTGACAACGAATGCTACATTTCAGAACTGACCAGAATGGAAACGGAGCAAGTTGGATTTTGAGCTAAATTTAAGGCGTGTTTAATTTAGTTTAAAAACAAAAATTCAGAAATAAAGACTGACAGAGTGGAAACCAAAGTGAGAATTCTCTCACTTAAATATTTGTACAGTTATTTACTTTATAACTGAAAATATATAGATTGCTAGTGTTGATTTTTATCTGTTGTATGTGGCATTGCTTGAGTTCAACATATGAACTATTCACGACTAATTTGCACAAAAAGCATTGTTTGAATATACAACACTCGTATTTCAAACAATGTGGATAGACACATTGTGGTTGTTGAAATGAGATATAAATAACCATTTATTATTTGAACAGTAAATTCTCATTACTTGTCTAAGTAAAATTGGTTAATTAGAAAAATAATTCGAATCGAATTAAAAATGGTGAAATTTATTAACCAGTGATTAACTTGAGTCGACTGTTGTTGTTTGAAAACCCCACACGGGCATTGGGATGATATTTGACATACACTAATCCTAATATTTAGTTGTATGTCAATCGTTGGATCGACATACTGTGATAAGCGTTATTTAATTGTAAATTGCACTTTTGATGTGGATTGACTGTTTAATAGTTGTTTATTACTATTTTTGAATACATGCGATGTATGGGATCCATATGAATAAAATTATATGGTAAATGATTGAGTCTAATTCCAATTCAGAAATATCGAATATTTTAAAATAATATTCAGTGAAGAATCAAAATATGATTTTGATGTCCGATTTTGGATGGACCTGAAAATATTGGAATGAACATGAAGCCGAGTTAAGTATATATACACCATTTTAACTCGAACGGTTTTTTATATTGATTTTATTCATTTTATAATGAATATGGAAATGATTTGATTTCAAAATCTGATGTTTTGAAAATATTATCATTTTAATATTATAATGATATGGAATCTTCAATGTTGATTAAAAATTGAAATGGAAGTTGGAATTGTTTTAAAATGAATTTATAAACGATTTATAAAATACATTTTAAAAATGAAATCGACGATATATATATTATATATATTTAAATGGTTTGAATAGAACGCGCCGCGCAATGACCGTTCGCGAATTTCGACCATTAACTTAAAATTGGCATTACGGGCGATCTGACCGTCGGATTCTCCTAAAAACCAGAACCGTTGGGTTCGTATCGAAAAGATCTTTCCAATGAATATAAGAGATTTAAATTTGAATGGATATATTTGGAAATATGTCCAAATAAAATTCAGAAAAGGTCGCTACGGATGCAGTTCGGTGGGCAATATTGGGAACCGACTGTAAGTGACTTAATAAAATATTTAAAATATGGAAAAATTGTGTAAAATCATAATACAAGATTTGGAAAGATTTTGGGTGATAAATTCCAAGTTTCGAAAAGATAAAAATATATTTTTATCTAAATGAACTAGTTACTAACTAGATTAGAAATCCAATGTTTTTAAATTAATAAACTGGGTTTGTAATGGGTTTTAATATAACCAGAATTTTACAACGTACGAATTGGGAATGGAATTTAATGGAAATAATCTTCGGAATATTTCGATATTGGATTCCGTGATTATACAGATATTGTTGAGGAATTTGTAAGATACAGATGTCGTTATTCCCAATATGATATCCGTTAGTTTCAGAAATTGATATTGAATATAAGTCGATATAATTTCTATTCATAGCCTTATATTTAATGTCAAATTGGATTTTGGGGTTTGTCATGAATGGTGTCTTTAGTAACACTATAACAACCCGCATTCTACGTATCGTAGGATCGTAGAATATTTATTTCTTTCTTATATGAAGGCGTATGGTCATGTAACTTTGGGAAACGACTATTGGGGTCATTTCCCATGATCATGATTTTTGACGATTTTTAAATGACCGTTTTGCCCCTAGCTGGTACTGTTTTGGCCATAACTTTTGACTGGAAAGGAATTTTGACCTAAAACCACTTCCATTAGATTCGTTTGATGGTTTACTTTTCCGTAGAGTGGTCATAATAGCCAAACGGACTTACCGTTTGGGAGATATGGCTGAAATAAGGTTTGGAAGGTGAAAAACTGCTTAACCGAGCCAAATAAGGTGATTAGTGAATGGGCCCATAACTTATTGCGGGATTAGGATTATGAGGAGGCTGAAAAGAATTAGGGATTCATTCCATTTCAGTTTTCTAGCCTCCACTTACCTCTTAGAAACCCGAAAAATGGTCTCCAACCTCTAAATCACCCCAAATCACTTTCTAATCAAGGATTAGGCTTAGCAACATCAAATCAAGGGAGATCTTCACCAAATCAAGATTAAAGCTGCTGACTTGCATCGTTATTCGCGCTCAAACAGAGATTTATTTCAGATCTAAGGTTTATTTGAGGCTAAGGTGAGTGATTTGCATAGTTCCTCACTAATTATGGTTAATTAAGGGTAATTAGTGTTAATTAGCGAATTTAACATGATAAAATTCTGGAAAAATATTTATAAATTCTTAAATGATGTTTTAGACCTCTGATATGAACTTAGGTTAATTTGGTTAAGTTTTGCTAATCCTATCATTAATTATGCTTGAACATGTTTAAGGGAAAATTTGGGATTTTGGTTATGTTTGATCCATTGTAACCTATCATATTGATGTTTTGGTGTTTGAAGTCACTTCTACTTGTTGCTATGACTGTATGGTATGCTTTGTTATTGATTAGAATAGATAGAATGGTCGAAAACGCCGTCGAATGGCGTAAAACACTCGCTGGAAAAAGTTGCAGAAAATGGTGCAGGCTTTCGGATCGGATCGGAGGGATGGGCTCGGATCGAATAGTGAACTGGGCAAGGGATCACCGAACCGAACTAAGGCTTGGCACAAGGGAAAGTATGCCAAAAAGGAAGGTCACAATGGTTGAACTGGGATCGGATCGAGCTAAAGAAGGGGGAATCGGATCGACTGAAGAGAAGAGGAAGGGGATCGGAGCGGAAGAGGAAGGGGAAATGGATCGGATCGGAGACCAGGAACCCGCTCCGAACCGATGGAACAAGGGTACACCGACCCGACCCGCCATAGGGCACCCAAACCGAACCAACGTACTACGAGGGGACTAGGAAGCCACGACCAGACCCGGAGCACTTAGAAGAGACCGATCCGAACCGACAGAGAAGAAAGACTCGGCATCCGAACCGATCCAGTGATGACCAATAACCCGAGATGCAAAGGTAGTTCAAATGGAAGTTAGAGCTCAGGATCCAATTGGGAACCAAGGAGTTCACTTCATGGTTGGGCTTTGCTGCGGGATGTGTGCTAAGGAATTGTTGACATTCATAACTTCAATTCACCACTGAAAAGGAATGATGGGCTACGTATCAGTGCAGTAGGGTGATCGTAACTCGAGGAGCAAAGTGATCGTAGCAAGACTATGGGCCAGTGCAGTGGAGCCGTTGTGACTCCATGGGGGCAGAGTGGACATAGTAAAGGATTAGTAAGGCTATGAGCCAGTGCAGTGGAGCCGTTATGACTCCATGGGGCAAAGTGGACATAGCGAAGGATTAGTGGCTATGGATCAGTGCAGTGAGGTCGTTGTGACTTCATGGGGCAGAGTGATCATAGCAAAGTATTAGGTGATCCAAGTGGTGGATATCGTATGCTTTACGCACTGAGTGAGAGATGTGAGGATGGTTGCTATGCTTGATTGTTTGCCATCATTATGACATGCACTCCCCCACCCCCGTTATCTTTACACCATTTGTTTAGTGGCACCTCAGAATGTTGTACAGTATGTAGTGCTAACTCTTTGGTTGTAGGTCCAGGTTCAGGTATGGTTTAGTATACCTGTTATTGTTCTGTTTAGCTGCTTATCGCTCATACCAGACTTTTTGTCTGACCCAGAGTTTTATGTCTCTTCTTATTACTCTGGGTGCTCTCACGCGCAGACTAGAGACAGGTTAGCTGGTGATGCGCGAGTAGCGGATTCGGAGGCGAGCAGAGGCTTCCACGTATGATATGTATATAGATATTCTCCCTGTGTCATTGCTGGTCACTACTTTGGGCATTAGTAGTGTACCTTTATTGTTAGCTTTTTGAGACAGTTTTAAAAGTGGTAATAATGTTGGCTTTGGATCATAAGTTGTACTTTGGGATTTTCAGCTGCTATGATAGTTGTTTTCAGCTTATGCACTGTCTCACCTGTTTTACGTCAAGTATGTTGTTATTATATTTTGTTCCATGCACTGTGAGACATTCTACAGGTTCCTTGTTGATTCTTTGTCTTCTTTCTTTCCTTCTGACGACCATTCCGTGCTAACTGGACATGTGTACAGCGCACTTTTGGAATGAATGTCGGTTGGTGCGGGGCGGGTTGTCACAAACACTATTCTTAAACCCCATTGAGAAAAGAATAAATCTTTAAATTAAGATAAATGAAGTTTCCCAATTTATAATTATAAATTGGAATTAAATGGAAGATGATTTTGGGTTCATTGTGAATGATGTTTTAAATAACATTTGTTCTTAAAACCCAATTAACAATTAAGATATGATTTGGAATTTATAAATCTTTTTATTAAGATTTAATGGGAATTTTCCAAAGTAAAGTTTTCCAATTTAATAAATTAAATTGGAATTGAATGGAATTCGATTTGGTAATAATCCAGAGGAGCTTCTGTAAAGGAAGAATGTTACTATATATGGAATTTAAAAGGCTTTGTCGTTATTCCATTTATATTATTATTTTGGTACGGGAATTTATATCGATTATACACTGTTATAATCCCGTGTAGATTCCATTTTGATGGAAGATGATTTTGGGTTTATCGTGAACGGTGTTTTAAATGACACTCGTTCTTTAACCTAGTTAAAGACAAGATTTATTTCCTAAATTTGATTAATCATCAAATAATGATTTTTGGAGATTAAAACTAAGTGGAGTTTTACTGAATCTTTAATTAGATTAAAATGTTAATGTGGTAATTAAACTTGCCAAGTTTGAGAAGTGTTCGAAAATGGAGTATCACTAGTTTTACTTCATGTGATAGTTAAATCTTTAATTAGATTTGAACGTTAAATGGTAATTGAATTTACCAATAACACACTGGGTGTTAGATATAGAGTACTACCAGTTTCGCTCCATGGGATGAATAGGTTGGGATTGGGATGATAAAAAGAATGATTACATCGGTAAGGCTTGTTAATCCCGACTAGTTGATAAACCTTAATTTGGTTTAAAGTTGAGAAAAGATAGTACAAAATCTTTTGAAATGATTTCCAAGAATATGTGAAGAAAAGAATATCCTGGTTTGGAATGAGGTGTATGATGTGTTATTATAACACTTGATTTTAAGATACACAAGTTATTTGGAAAGACCGGGTTCAACTCATTCTGAATAATTGATACGACGATTAAAAGTCAAAGATATTGAAGACGGTGGTTGAAGACCTGCGATCTCCACATCGAATGGATTACTATTGTTGCCCTGGATTGGTTAGCTCCCAGGAAGGGGTTATAGTGGTAGTTGTCCGGACGTACTTGTTGATTGTTCGGATATGCGAGGAGCACTCTCCTGTATTGGACATTTGGGATGATGAATAAGGTGCCTACGGTTTCGTTCTGACCCAGAGCGGACTTGCAAATGGATGGTATGCCTGACGTTGTATTCCTTTATGTTGTATTCGTTGATCTCTGCTAAATATAAATATCTGTTTGGTGGTGGAGAATTCATTCTCTTGCTTAATACCCTTCTCTGAGACATACAAGCTTAGAGGTTATATATTGGCAGAAATCAATGGTATGGTATGGATTCATAATGTGACATGATGAGATGCATGGATCAAGGCTTTTGTTGAAAAGCAGAGCCTTGTGGTTGATGATCAAAGCACAGCTTTAAGTAGCGCAGCTTTGTGCAGCGTTAATTCGCGAGTCACACACACCGGTATGATGGTGAACTGATGGTTAGATCAATATGCTTTTGAGATGAGGATAGACACCCTTAGTATTGTCATGGATTCGGTCAACCGAGATGGGTTGGGTGTGGTCGCTCCACACCTAGTTGGTATAGGGCACACCCCTCGATTCTCAGAAGGATAGAGTAAGCAGTGTTTTCTCTAGCTGGAACGCAAGCCGCGGTGATACTTGTTTCCTGGATATAGGCGGATGTTCATTATGGTGTTTTCCAAAAGTCCTGGACGCAAGCCGTGGAGTATTGCACTACGTGATCGATCTTTCGAATCAGCAGCCGTCATGGTGGAAATCCAAACTTCCAATATGACATTTTTGGTTTCAGTTGTAAACCAATGTATGACGACATAATATATGGTACCTATGCCATCTGTGATTGATACATTTATATTTAAAGTAGATTTCTTCACTTATAGTAAAAATAAAAGATAAATTTCGAGTACCAAGCATATTTGTCTATTTTGAGGTAAAAATCTATCCTCCGACTTGTGTTGCATTGTATGATGGGATCTGAGTCTTATAATAGCTTCAATTTTCTTTTATTTAGCATTGCGAGTTTTGTTTTATGGTATTAGTGGGAGGAAATCCGTTTCGTATCATGCGACGTGATCCCGTGATTTACCTAACTCTAAAATAATGTAATAATTGTTTTTAGTTCTCACACCAGTCCCATGACTGACTCGGAGTTTATTGTTTTCACCTAAACTCTAGGTGCCCATATTGAACACACGGGCAGCTAGTAGTTTTGGTTTTCGCAGATATTTCTTTTCACATGATCGTGGATTACGGTTGGAGCTATTTCGGAAAGCTTTATATCCGTGTATTTCTTCAGTTGTGTTAGTTGATGTATTTTCCGCTGTACATTGTATTTATACGTTTTATATTTATGTATTTAAATCTCTGATATTTATCCGATGTGTAATATTTATTTATACTTTGATGTAAATTTTTGTAATAGCAATGAAATGTTCTAGTGTTTATGTTCTGATGAGACGTGTTCTCAAAACAATCTGAGCTCCTCCGTCTCTTTGGTGATCGGGAAAGTCCGGGTCGTCACAGTTGGTATCAGAGCTTTGGTTTACAAAGCACGAGAATAAGACACATTAGAACCGAATGAGAGAATTCATCGGAGATAGGATCAGTAATATCCTATAAGAATGACTCGTTAGAGATAGGGTTAGTAATACCCTAGAATGAGTTTGAAGAGTGCTATTTATTAAAAATAAATTTAGTTTTGAAATTTATAATTTATTATAGGTATTTGAGTATGTTATTTTATATTGAATTTGGACTATCGAGTATAATAAGATTTTGCATATACGTCTGATCCACGTGTATACGAAGTCTCAAGTATACTAGGTAGATATAGAATCACACTCTAGTCGCCCGGAGATGTTTCTGATGATAGCGATCGCATCATCAGCATCTATGTTCGAGTTTCGAAAGTGGGACATCTATATATTTCCAATTGACTGGTGTGAGAACCAAGACTTAATTAGAGTTCATTGTTTGTGATTTGACACTGAATATTTTTTTAGTATATATAGAATATATATGTTTGAAAAGCTAATTAACCAATTGATTGCTGGTTGTGTTGTGTGATTATTAGTTGAACTAATTAAAATATTGAAATGATCAAACCAATAAAAGAATGAATGATAAATAAAGTCAAATCAAATATAATGTAGAGATGAATTGAAAATTTAGTTCAAATTGGATTTATGTATATAGATAGATATGCACATATATATATATACATATATATATTTATATTGGACAGGTTGTTGAGTAAAGATTATGTTCAGTTGAAAATTTATTTGCATTCCCAACAAATAGGTGCACATTAATGAGTTAGTTGTGCAATTTTTTTATTATATCAACTCCTTTGAGTGTGTATGGATGCGCTGTGATGGTTGCTTTATGTGAAATAAAACGTACGCCATAGGATAGCAACAAGTAAATTATGAACTACACCGCATGACATACTACATGAAGACGACATATCATATCATATTCCATATAAGCATTTGGTGCTTATATGATGAGGTTTGGATTACCATACGAGCGAGACGCTTGTATGGCGAGGACTGAATTACAGGTTGAACATAAGACTGATTATGGACTTAATAATAAACCTATAAAGGTGCTCAGGGTAGGATTTAATAAAAACCCTACACAGGTCTGGAGATGACAAAAATTCAAGTCTCTCTTGTTTTTAGTTATGGAACATGGTTATTTAATTTCCAACAGTGGGGCAAGGTATCAGATTTCGACTTTTTACACGTCTCCCTTGGGCACAGATAGGTCAAAAAAATTGTGTATCCTTTTTATTGATTTGTTGGGTGCCTAATATAGCACAATAAAATTTTCAAACCCTCCCTGTACAAAGGAGGTAATGGCGAAATTTTTCAAAAATTTAGGGTGTTAGCCATATTTTTGAGAAATTAGAAAGTTCTTAGAAATTGAGAAGTTGAATAACTCAAGCCAAAATGAAAGTTGAGTTGGTTAGTTAAACAACTTTCATCTCCATTCCTTTTCGAGGACGAAAAGATTTTAAGTAGGGGAGAAGCTAGCAACCAAATAGCCACTATGCCACCAAATCAACGTCTAGAAACACCTGACCACTGCTACACTGTTGGTTGACCACAGAGCAACGACCCGAATCCAAAATCCACAAACCCTATACCATATTACAAAAGTCTCTATTTTCTTTTATTTCAGATTTTAACCTATCTTCCTGTGGCCATAACTTGCTCACAGAAAACCCAAATCCACCTTTTATTTTATTAATATTGGATAAAATGGAAATAGCTACAACTTTCATGTTTCCAACTTTTTTCAGATTTTGTGTTTTTCTATCTCGAAATCGCATACTTTCTAGAACTATTTTCAAATCAAAATTTCTGACTCGAAAATAGCTTGTTACTGTTTTAGCCTTTCCTCCCAAAAAATAATCAAATCTTGTTTTCTTTTTTTAAAATGAAGAGAAAAGAATTTCCAAAAACTTTGTTGTTAACCACCATTTCAAACTCAATGGTTAAAATATCCAAAAATCATTTTAAAAATGTCAAAATTCTTGTTCTGTTTTGTAAATTTTGTAAAAATCAAAATTCATCTTCCCTAGCCTAAACCCCTCTACCATCTTCTTTTTATATTTCTTGGATTATTGTTTTGTAAATTTATTTGTTCCATAGTGTTTGAGACTGTATAGTTATGCTTGCAATCGGAGTTGTGAATCTTGTTTTCCATGTTCATTCGTTTGTCCTCTCCGTTCAGTGCCACGAAAGGTGAGTTTATCTCACACTTGACTAACATTTTGTGAAAGTAATGCTCAGTACATGTGAATGATTAAATTGAAATGTTAGGATTGTTTTAGTTGACATGATTGTTATGTTAAATCTAAATTTACATTCATGACATGAAATGTGCTATTTTGTGATATATGTTTATTTGTGACATGTATGATATGCCTTAACGGCTATTGACAAATGACGTGATATGAATTTACAACATGACGTGTTAGGATGTTATGTATCTGATTTATGTTCTCACACTGTAAGTTCCCTGTAGATTTAGAAAAGCATTATTGGGTTGAAATGACATATACCTAAATCATTATACCTTTTGATATTGAATTGGGATACGGGTTGAAATGATATATATTCGAAAAATTAACAAAATGTGTTGAAATGATACATACTCAATTCACTTGACCATAGGATAGAAAATTATATATGGACACCGTTGGTCAACAAAAGCTATTTTTTGAAATTTATAAGTATGTACTAATTTTGAATTATAACTTAAATATTTGTTTAAATTATGTTTGAAATATTTAACTTGAATTTACGAATTTAAGTTAAAGTTGGTTTAATGAAATTGTTGTTTGGAAGTAATTTATAAATATAATTAAGGTTTAATATTCGATGTTAAAATTTAATTTAAACTAAATTTTAATAATGTTCTAGTGATGTAAGCCTGTAAGGTAGAGTGGACGGAACACTATAAATTCCGTAAGCGGTGGATGGTCCACCTTAAATACCGAAGTAGCTGATTGTCAATTGCAATCACCTGTACTATACTGTATTTTTTATTATTAGTTATAATAAAAGGTGTTTGCGGTAACCTTAAAAATCGGTCGGCTTTGCCCAATAATAATAATAATATAAACTAATTTAATATAATATAAACTTAGTTTAACATAATCATTTAATTTTAAAATTTCAAATTTAATATAAAATGTTTACTTAGTTTTAAAAGATTTAGTTTACTATAATAGCTTTACTAAATATAATTTAATGAAAGAATCAAATTAAGATCAGTATAAATGAAATGATTAGAAGAATTTGATTTAAAGATTTAAATTGATAATTTGTTAACTTAATAAATTCTGAAGTTGAAGAATTTAATTAAGAATTTATCTTGATAATCAAACCATGGAAGTTATTTTAAATCATATAATGAAAAGAAATGAATTTATAATTTAAGTTTTAAACCAATCTTAAGTAATGATTTAGAATTGTGATTTTACTGCGAACCACAAAATTAGAAACTTGGATCGGTTTAATTTAAGTTAATTTGAATGAAAATTAGAATATGAATTTATCATAAGCCAAGTTTTGAAATAGGATTATTTGGTACAGATTGGATTATTTTAGGGACAGTTTGGCTCAGGTCCAGTTTAGTTTTCAAAATACAAAAAAAACTTTTTGTCTTAAAACTTTATAAATTAGGTCCATGTTTTTCGAAAATAATGCAAAAAATCAACAAAAAACAACGTAAAAAATTTCCAAACTTCCCAATTTTATTCAACACATAATCATCATTATATCCGCATAAGAAAACTACAAAAAAAATAATTCAAAACAAAAAAATATGCAGGTTCCGACGAATTTCAGCAATTTTCTGAAAAATTCTGATATCGCAACAACTATATCAAAAGAATTGTAGAGTTTCATCCAACTATTGCTGATTTGCGTGAAAAATTCAAGCCCAAAGCCTGTACTTATTCAAACATTCATGTATTGCACAAAAGTCAACAGAAAAGTGATAAAAATGCATAAAATAAAATAAAAAAATCTCTTGTAAATTGCAACAAATTATGCAATTGTTTGCAATATTTTGCATACATTTCTGCAACTTTTCACGTACTTACATCATTTTACACTGCACTGTAAGATAGTTGCTGATATATCAACAATTATACATAAATAATTGTAGACATTGCTACAGTTATTTATCCGCCTTTCAACATATGCATGTACTGTTGAATAATTGCAGAAATGTCTGCAATTATTCAAAAAAGTTGCTGATATTTGCGCAATTTTTTTGGTGCAAAATTCTTTCATGAATTTTTATAACTTTTTGATTTTTTTATGTAGTCGCGCAAAAAAACAGAAAAACACGTTACTACAGGAAACAAGGGCCCGCTCTACATACAAACTTACACAGGGATGTGCACTGAATTAAAACAGATAATAAGGATGCACGCCTAATTTCGGCATTATTTTATTTAGACTATTTATATATTTTAATTTTATTAATATTTTTATAAATTATTTTATGTATGTTTAACTATTAAAATTTTATAACTATTTTTAACAAAACCAATTTTGTATTAAACTTAATTGTATATATTCTATAATCAAACCATTTTTAAATACATTTTACTATTTAAACTAAAGTCTATTTCTCTATTATATTCGAATTAATTTAGGATAAGGGTTTCGATTTATTATGATATTTATGAAATAGAATATAAAATAATTATTTGAATTTGATAATGAATTGTATGACAACATAGAGTTTGCAATTTGAAAATGAATCCAATTCTTAATATTATTAAATAAATGATTATAATGAAATCGATGCTAGATGTTAAATTGATTTATGGTATTGAAATATGATTTTAAATGTAAATAACCACAGTGTGAAAAATGTAAATGTTTGGTTGATAAAGATATTGTGGTCGGATATTGTCATACTCTCTGTTGATGCCAGGAACCACTTTAACAATTGTGCATGTGGTGAAGAATATAGAATGAAGTAGGTTGGTTTGGCGAATGCTACTGGAATAAAGTAAGAGAACGATGATGGATTTCCTTGACCTTTAGGTCATAATTAAAATTACTAAAACATGAGCCATACCCAAGCCAGTTGAGTTAGCTCCTCTTAGCCGACATGCTTCTTTGATACCTTATCTCTTACTCTATTATTGATTAGGAGCACCTTTGATTTTGGGAGTATTGTCTGAGGTATGAAGTAGTGCTATGCGTTTCCACCAACCTGGGGCAATCCGGTAGAATCCTACTATTTGGTATAGCCTTGATGCCTTTTCATATTATCCTGATCGAGCCTCTACGATTTTGATTTGTGCTATACACATGGAGTGCCCTCTGATAGTCGCTAGTTTACACTGGGTTTTATAGTATATGTATAGACTACGGTATTGTAAACGGTGTTAGGGTAATAATGGTAATCCCGCTTACTATAACACCCCTTTAAATATACCCTAATTAGATATAGATAATTAAATTAAATATAAACAATAATAATTTAATAAAGTATTAATGGGCAAAAAAATAAGAATTTGGGATAATTTGGATTTGGGCCAAGAAATTATTACTATTCCGTTCGTGGCGAGATTCCGATCCATTTTTATATTTTATTTGCCAAAGATGGAGTCCATATGAAGAGGATATTAATAAAACAATTTATACGTAAATTGTTTACACAAAAGGTTTGAAATTCATATCGAACGAAAGAATATTCCACAAGAATTTGAATTATATGGATATATACGTATAGAAGGGGACAATAATAATACACATAAGTAAAGAATCAATGTCATAGTACGAAAATTAATAAAAAGCATCGTTACAAGAGATTTAAATCTCCGGGCTCGACCCCAAAAACCGCCATCTTGAGGGAAGGGTGGTAAAGGTTGTTTTTTTGGGAGTTGTTTATAGTTTTGCATCAATAGACCATCTTGATTAAATCAAACTAATCCAACGGTCTATACACACACTTGTAACTATAAGTATTGCCCCTTAGCCTCACTCTTAACCCTACTCTCATTTCATTCTGAGCCTCCATACTATCCCTCTGCCTTTGCTGAATTCCAGAAAAGGTTAGGATTCTCTTATATTCCTATAGCCTCCATTCTATCTCTTTTCTAATCTAGATTCATATAGATTTAAATTCTGGAATCTAGTTATATATATAAGATTGTAAGATTTGATTCTAATATATAAATATATATATATATATATATATATATATATATTTGGAGGATTGGAGTACGATAATTTAGAACGCTGTTACAACCCGAATTTTTGTAACATGTTAAAACAAGAAATCAGCGCAGAATTAAATTATAAGTTAAGAATCAATGGGAACGGGTTACGCCATTGCGTTGGTCTCGAAATTCTGCTTGAAAGCGAGTCCGAAATTTCGAAAATCGGAGTCCGTATGACCAAGATATGGCCCACAGAAGATTTTAGAAAATTCAAAATTCAGCCCGAAATTCAAATTCAGCCCCAAACAGATTGGGCGGGAAAATTTCCCGCCCAGCCCCAGGTCGACTGGGGAGTCGACCTGCCCCATCCCAGGTCGAATGCCCAGTCGACTTGGGTGTCGACCTGGGGGTCGACTTCCCTGGTCAGCCATGTTTGCCTGGTGCACCTGTTTGCTCCTTTGGGTCTGTTCAGTTGGCCTGTGACGGGATTTGATGGTTTAGATCTAAACTAGGGTTAATCCTATGGCCTAAACTTGTCTCTACACCTATGAAAACATCCTAAGACCTAGCCTAAACCACCACAAATCATCCTAACAACTAAGTGCTGCCAAAATGCTCCTAATCATGGCCTCCATCTTCATCAAAGAGAGCTTGAGAGTTCTAAACTAAAGCTAAGGCAAAGGAGCAATCTTTCTCCATCAAATCAAAGGAGCTACTTATTTCTCAAGGCTTCTAGTGTTGCTACATCATTCCTAGAGCTTCTACAACGTCTCTATCTTGTTCTATTTTGTTCTAGTTCTCATAGCCACGATTTGTAAGCCCCGCTCTACTCTTAGATTTAAACTATGAAATTTATATGAACATGTAGCAAGTTGAAATGGGATTCTTGTGTAATACTTGTCTTTGGTCTATCATTGTATGCATAGATCCATTCATGACTCCTTTGATCTATGATTGTGGAACTATCATGAACCTAGTACCGTTCATCTTGATTTTTGGGTAGAAAGCTATGAGCTTTATTTGGGGATTATGCATAATGCAACATAGAACCCCTCATAACCTTGATGTTAACTTGCCTATGATATTGAACTACATGCTAGTCACAAGTTTATCACTCTATGTCAGCTATTATCATGTTATCGCCTATTTGCTAAGTTTGATGTCATACATGTTTTGAGGCCGATAATCCTATATGCTAGTTGTGATGAACACCTTTGCCTCAAATATCACCATGTTTAACTCATGACCAACTTTATCACCTTATGCCCATCTTTGTCATATTGTTATGTTCCCCTTCTTGATCTATTTGTATTGATGCGAATTTACGTGCGATGGGAATACGTTATGGGTAGTTAGGCGAACTTGAAATGACATGAAAAAACATGACTTGAAATGTGACATGAAAAATTGATTATGCTTGAAAACTTGAATGTGGTCATGACATGTAGAAAACCATAAAGTGGCCAACTCGAGGTTAGGTTGAGTTTGTAGCATAAATCTGCCCGGAACCGCCCGGCAAATCCAGTGGCTACAAACAATAGGACCCAATGTGAGTAGTTGGTCATATCGCACTTGAAACCCGAGGTTAGACTAGGTTGTGTTGCAAAGCTGCCCGGACCCGTCCGGCACATCCAGTAACCACAACAAAGTCTAATGTGAGAGGTTGGGCACATTAAATTAATTAATGCCACATGTTAGGGTTAAGTCATGAACCACTTGGATACACTTAACCAACTTGATACATGATTGGATAGGGTTAACCACACTTAACCCGTTAGAAACCCTAGTTACGTGGTCCTTTTCAGCAGTAACCCTCTTGGATGTATCGCAATACCCAAGGGACTAGGCTAGGGTAGGGCACGATTACTGGGCTGATTGTAAGCGACCAGAAAGATGGCTGAGTAGGTGCGCCAGTGTAGGTTCAGGCGGCCTATGGTCGTGCACATAGTCCGGAGTTGAAAAATAACAGACATGGGCACCAGTAGGATTAGACTATGCGTGCTTGATTCGTGTCAGTGGTTGGCACCCTAGGGCTTGATACACTCTAGGGTGGACCTAGCACAGTTGACTACATTCCGTGATTGGGCCGTATGACACCGACACTCGACAAGTTAGGCTCATAGGGAGCTGATCGACTAGATCGTATAGATGGACCTTGACTTGGGTCATCTCATGATATTGGGCCAAGGGATCATTTCCTGTTTATACTTGACATGGGTTAGAATATTAGTACTTTTGGTGCAAAACTAAACCTTGTATATGCGATGCCACACTTGATCTACCTTGTTATCTATTTATCATGCCAGTTAGTTACCATCTTTATGTTTCATCTCAGTTTCTCATGTTTAGTTAACTTCATTAGTTTTTATACTAATAGTAGGTAGGACTTACCAGTCTTTATGACTGACCCTTTTTCTTTCGCTTCTTTTCTTCCGTTCCCCCCCCCTCCCAGGTTCTCAGGGAGGGAACACTAGTGCTTAGCTTGGACATTTGGCTTGCTTTCTTGACAGCTCATGTACGGTTTGGACTTGAGCTTGCTATGGCTTTACCACATCTATTTGGGGATAGTTTACTTTATGTTATTTTCAGTTTATGTTTCTAGACTTGTGGTAGTTGGAAAATAATGACTAAGTATTTTGATGTAAGTTGACTTTGGTTTTGAAATGGTTAACTATGGTTTTTAAATTTCTACCGCTGCTTTACTTGTTTATTTATCTAAGTTCTGTCTTGTGATATCTCTGTGCATGTTTACCTAGACAACACCCCTCCAAAGCTAGTGCAATCACTCGTGAGTGGCCCTGGCGGAGGTGGGGTGTTACATTTGGTATCAGAGCATGAGGTTTACTAGACCGGACAAATTTTTAAAAAAACCCCTTTTTAAAAACTATTTTCAAAACCAATTAAGTATTTTTCTAAGGAAAGTCTAGTTTATTTTAAAAGGCTATTCCCCAAAAGCCATTAGCACTATCCTTTGTTTTCTCGTTCTAAATCTATCTTTTACTTCGTTTCAGTATGGCCGATAACTTTATCATCCCGAAGGGAATACCGGTACCTCTTTGGTTTAGGAGGTACACGGAGGCTAGGGCAAATGGAGCCGGCCCAACAAACACTCCCACTCCTCCTCCCGTACCTGAGGTTCCTCCTCCTCCTCCTCAGCATCCACAAGCGGATTTTGCGAAGATTTGCAAAGACTTTAAGGCGATGGGTGGCAAGAATTTTGTTGGGACAGAGACTTTTGTTGAGGCAAGAAACTGGTTAAGGGAAACTGAAGACCTTTTTGCTATCTTTGATGTAGAAGATCGTAGGAAAGTTCTGTTGGTAGTATGGCTATTGAAAGAGGAAGCTGCTTGTTGGTGGGAAGTCACCAACGCTACTAGGCCTATAGAGACTTGGGCCGACTTTAGAATGAGGTTTGGGCTTAAGTTTCTATCATTTGCTGAGGAGAATCTGCAAATGGAGAGGTTTATATCTTTGAAGCAAGGGGACATGACCGTGAGGGAGTATGTGAATAAGTTTAACCAGCTTGCTCGATTCGGTTTAGACATGGTTAACACACCCCAGAAGAAGGCTCTATGCTTTGCTCGAGGATTGAATGAGCCATTGCAAGGTTTGTCCATGTCTCATATACCCATGGGGGCCACTTTTGAGAGCTTAGTGGATATGGCCTTGCTTCAAGGAGATGATAAGAACGACAAGAAAGAAGTTAAGCTTAATGAGACTCAAACCAAGAAGGTGGACTCCAAGTGGGGAGGCAACCAGAACAACCAGAACAACAAGAACAACAAGGGTAACAAGGCCAACAACAACAAGGCAAGGGAGACAAGGAAGTGCAACTTCTGTGGGATCACTGGACACATAGCCAAAGATTGTAGGAAGAAGAAGAGGAAGTTGGGAGAATGCTTTCATTGCGGAGAGTCTGGACACTACAGTAAGGATTGCCCAAAGAAGCAAGGATAGGGGCAAGGACAGACTCAGCGGGCAGGACCTTATGGAGGGCAGATGCATGCTCTCTACACTACTCCAGCTCCGGACCGAGGTAGTATTTCTGTAGAAAGCCTTGTTTACATGTTTGGTTTTCCTGTTTGAACTTTATTTGATTCTGGCGCATTGCATACCTTTATTTCTTCTAACATTGTTGAAAGTTTGCACCTAAGTACTAGTCTAGTTGAGGATCCCGTTAGTGTTTCAAATCCAATTGGGGGTTCCGCCCATCTATCTATGATTTGTATGGATTTGAGGATTTCTATCTTGACCGTAGAATTCACATGTAATGCTTATGTTCTCGGGTTCATGGGATACAGGTTGGTTTTGGGCATGGATTGGTTGTCCAGTTATGGAGCCATTCTCGATTGTGAGCATAGGGTAGTGAGGCTTATGACTCACCTTGGCAATACCCTAGAGATTTCTTGTAACCCTCTGGATCCCGTCATGTTATGTTATCTTGAATCCCTCGACTCGTCTATTGACAATCTTCAATCTGTGAGGGTGGTCTGAGAATATCCTGATGTTTTTGATGAGGTGAAGGGGTTACCCCCTAAACGCGAGATAGACTTCCGTATTTATCTTGTTGATAATGTCAAGCCAGTTTCATTGCCTATTAGGCACATGGCCCCGCGAGAAAGAAGAGAGCTTAGCAAGAAAGTGAAGGAGTTGCTTGAGAAAAATGTCATTAGGCGAAGCATTTCTGAATGGGGTGCTCCTGTGGTATTTGCTACTAAGGAGGATGGTTCGCTTCGTCTATGTGTTGATTATCGTGAGTTAAACAAACTGACAAAGAAAAATAGGCACCCGTTACCGAGGATTGATGATCTCTTTGACCAGCTTGTAGGTGCTTCTGTTTTCTCTCAAGTCGATCTAGCCACCGGATTCCATCAGCTTAGAGTGGTTGAAGATAGTGTTGACAAGACTGCGTTTAGGACTCCAGATGGATTCTTTGAATGGCTCGTCATGCCTTTCGGTTTGACTAATGCACCCGCATACTTCGTTGATTTGATGAGTAGGATGTTTAGGGAGTTCCTTAACAAGTTTGTGGTTGTCTTCGTGGATGATATTCTGATCTTCTCTAAGGACGAGGAAGAGCATGCTACACATCTCATGGAGGTTATGGATACGCTTAGAGCTCATCAGTTAAAAGCCAAGTTCTCCAAATGCCATTTTTGGAGAAGGGAAGTTCGGTTCCTTGGGCATATAGTTTCTAAGCAGGGCATAACTGTGGATCCCGCTAAAGTAGTGGCGGTACAAGACTGGAAAGTTCCAAAGAATGCAACTGAAGTGAGAAGCTTTCTCAGTCTGGCAGGATTTTATAGGAAGTTCATTAAGGACTTCGCTAAGATTTCAGTCGTTCTCACTAAGTTAACAAAGAATAACTTAGTCTTTGCATGGGACTTAGAGTGTGAGCTTGCTTTTCAAAGGCTCAAGAAAGCCCTCACCACAGCTCCAGTTCTAGCATTACCCGATGGAAGGAAGTTGTTTACCGTGTACACCGATGCATGTGGCACGGGATTAGGCGCTGTCTTGATGCAAGAAGGGAGAGTGATATGCTTTGGGGGTAGGCAACTCAAAGTTCATGAGAAGAACTATCCCACTCATGATTTGGATTTGCCGGCGATCGTCTTTGCACTCAAATCTTGGCGCCATTATCTTCTAGGTGAAAGGTTTGAGTTATATACTGATCACAAGTCGCTCAAGTACCTCTTCTCGCAGAAAGATTTGAATCTAAGGCAGCAGAGGTGGATGGAATTCTTGGCATCATATGACTTCGATATAGCGTATACCCCTGGCAAGGGTAATGTTGTGGCAGACGCGCTAAGTAGAAGGAGGTTGGCTTTGAGTCCCTTGTTTGTTGAGATAAAGAGCCTAGAGTTCTTGGCAACCTTTGATTTTACACCTGCTGTTGAGTCGATGACTAGTTCGTTAGCATCCCTTGAGCTTAGACCTACACTTCTTGATCAAGTTGGGGCTTCACAGAGGGAAGACCCATAGATAGTCGAGATCATGGACAAGTTGATTCGTGGTGAGACGTCAAGTCACCTCGCTAGATATACTATTGATGACAAGGGGTGGCTAAGGCGGGATGGAAGACTATGTGTCCCACAAGTGGGAGACTTAGTAAATAAAGTTCTTGAGGAGGCGCATCACTCGAGGATGACCATACATCCCGGAGGGGATAAGATGTACCGGGATATGAAGCACATTTTCTTTTGGGATGGGATGAAAAAGGATGTTGCAGAGTTTGTTTCTAGATGCATTGTTTGCCAACAAGTAAAGGCCGAGTCGAAGAAGCCCGGTGGGCTACTGTATCCATTGGAGGTCCCGCAATGGAAGCGGGAAAGTATCTCTATGGATTTTGTGGATGGATTGCCGAGATCAAGGAAGGGGAATACTAGCATATGGGTCATAGTGGATAGACTCACGAAGAGCGCTCATTTCATTCCAGTGAAGAGCAAGAGGACCGCATCATGGCTAGCATCTGTTTATCTTCGAGAGATAGTGCGATTGCATGGAGTTCCTTCTAGCATAGTTAGCGACCGTGACCCAATCTTCACTAGCCAATTTTGGAATAGTTTGCAAGAAGCGATGGGTACGCGATTGAATCTAAGTACAGCCTATCACCCATAGACGGATGGTCAGACCGAAAGGGTGAATAGGGTACTAGAAGATCTGTTGAGGCTATGCATTCTCGACTTTGGTGGCACTTGGGAAGACCCCCTTCCTCTCGTAGAGTTTGCCTATAATAACAGCTACCAAGCAAGCATAGGGATGGCACCATTCGAAGCTTTGTATGGGAGGCCGTGCAAGTCACCAACATGTTGGTGGGAGACGACGGATAAGCTTATACTTGGGCCCGACATGATAAGGGACACATCCGAGAAGGTTGAGTTGATTCGAAGGCAGATGAAAACGGCCCAAGACAGACATAAATCCTATGCAGACAAGCGAAGGATAGACTTAGAGTTTCATGTTAGAGATATGGTCTTTGTGAAGGTGTCTCCCTTACGAAATGTGGTTCGTTTTGGAGCAGTTGGAAAGCTAGCACCGAGGTTCGTAGGACCCTTCCCTATCATCGAGAAGATTGGGCAAATGGCTTATAGAGTGGAATTGCCCGAGAAGCTGGCTGGAGTGCACAATGTCTTTCATGTCTCGCATCTCCGAAAATGCCTACATGAATCAGCCGAAGTAGTTGAGCCTAGTATTCTTGAAGACGTGGAGGTAGAGAAAGAGGCAACCCTGAGGCGAGCTCCGATTCGTATCTTGGGAACGGAGATCAAGAAGCTGAGGAATCGAGAAGTCAAGTTAGTAAAGGTTCAGTGGAGTGAAGCCGATGAAGATGCGACTTAGGAAACCGAGGAGAAGATGCGTAGGCTTTATCCATTTCTTTTTGAGGGTACATTCTCAATCTCTTTTCCTAGTTAGCATATCTCTCTTTTGCTATCCATGTTTATCTTGTTATTTCATTAATCTTGTCATGAGAACCTTACGTAGAAACCCTTTGGATGAAACATGTATTTGAAACATGTTAAGCTTGATGGTTGCAAATGGTTGCAAGTGTTTGCAAGTGGTTACTCGTGGATGCATGATACACGTTAGGCACTAAGATCGGCTCACACACTTTCATATTGCATATGCATGAGTGTTTATGTTTATTCATGGATGAAACTTGTTATGCTATCACGTGGATGTTACATATGAATGAATGTTATGTGCACTCATGTAGAGATTATAAATTATGTTAGGAATTTGCATACATTTGGACTCATTGCACTAACATATTCTGCATTAAGGAGGTTTACCGAGTCAGTAACCGCCTGATTTTCGCATTAGATAGGTGCATATACACACACTTTTGCATATATTCATACAGCATTAGAAATCTTTTAAGGACAATGATTACTTGTGGATGATGTTTTGAGTAGATGGATGATGGATGGTAGGATACGTTCTTCCTAATTTGGAGATTTCGGGGACGAAATGCTTTAAGGTGGGGAGAATGTAACAACCCGAATTTTTATAACATGTTAAAACAAGAAATCAGCGCAGAATTAAATTATAAGTTAAGAATCAATGGGAACGGGTTACGCCATTGCGTTCGTCTCGAAATTCTGCTTGAAAACGAGTCCAAAATTTCGAAAATCGGAGTCCGTATGACCAAGATATGGCCCATAGAAGATTTCTGAAAATTCAAAATTCAGCTTGAAATTCAAATTCAGCCCCAAACAGATTGGGCGGGAAAATTTCCCGCCCAGCCCCAGGTCGACTGGGGAGTCGACCTGCCCCAACCCAGGTCGACTGCCCAGTCGACTTGGGTGTCGACCTGGGGGTCGACTTCCCTGGTCGGCCATGATTGCCTGGTGCACCTGTTTGCTCCTTTGGGTCTGTTCAGTTGGCCTGTGACAGGATTTGATGGTTCAGATCTAAACTAGGGTTAATTCTATGGCCTAAACTTGTCTCTACACCTATAAAAACACCCTAAGACCTAGCCTAAACCACCACAAATCATCCTAACAACTAAGTGCTGCCAAAATGCTCCTAATCATGGCCTCCATCTTCATCAAAGAGAGCTTGAGAGTTCTAAACTAAAGCTAAGGCAAAGGAGCAATCTTTCTCCATCAAATCAAAGGAGCTACTTATTTCTCAAGGCTTCTAGTGTTGCTACATCATTCCTAGAGCTTCTACAACGTCTCTATCTTGTTCTATTTTGTTCTAGTTCTCATAGCCACGATTTGTAAGCCCCGCTCTACTCTTAGATTTAAACTATGAAATTTATATGAACATGTAGCAAGTTGAAATGGGATTCTTGTGTAATACTTGTCTTTGGTCTATCATTGTATGCATAGATCCATTCATGACTCCTTTGATCTATGATTGTGGAACTATCATAAACCTAGTACCGTTCATCTTGATTTTTGGGTAGAAAGCTATGAGCTTTATTTGGGGATTATGCATAATGCAACATTGAACCCCTCATAACCTTGATGTTAACTTGCCTATGATATTGAACTACATGCTAGTCACAAGTTTATCACTCTATGTCAGCTATTATCATGTTATCACCTATTTGCTAAGTTTGATGTCATACATGTTTTGAGGCCGATAATCCTATATGCTAGTTGTGATGAACACCTTTGCCTCAAATATCATCATGTTTAACTCATGACCAACTTTATCACCTTATGCCCATCTTTGTCATATTGTTATGTTCCCCTTCTTGATCTATTTGTATTGATGCGAATTTACGTGCGATGGGAATACGTTATGGGTAGTTAGGCGAACTTTGAATGACATGAAAAAACATGACTTGAAATGTGACATGAAAAATTGATTATGCTTGAAAACTTGAATGTGGTCATGACATGTAGAAAACAATAAAGTGGCCAACTCGAGGTTGGGTTGAGTTTGTAGCATAAATCTGCCCTGAACCGCCCGGCAAATCTAGTGGCTACAAACAATAGGACCCAACGTGAGTAGTTGTTCATATCGCGCTTGAAACCCGAGGTTAGACTAGGTTGTGGTGTAAAGCTGCCCGGACCCGCCCGGCACATCCAGTAACCACAACAAAGTCTAATGTGAGAGGTTGGGCGCATTAAATTAATTAATGCCACATGTTAGGGTTAAGTCATGAACCACTTGGATACACTTAACCAGCTTGATACATGATTTGATAGGGTTAACCACACTTCACCCGTTAGAAACCCTAGTTACATGGTCCTTTTCAGCAGTAACCCTCTTGGATGTATCACGATACCCTAGGGACTAGGCTAGGGTGGGGCACGATTACTGGGCTGATTGTAAGCGACCAGAAAGACGGCTGAGTAGGTGCGCCAGTGTAGGTTCAGGCGGGCTTTGGTCGTGCACATAGTCCGGAGTTGAAAAATAACATACATGGGCACCAGTAGGATTAGACTATGCGTGATTGATTCGTGTCAGTGGTTGGCACCCTAGGGCTTAATACACCCTAGGGTGGACCTAGCACAGTTGACTACATTCCGTGATTGGGCCGTATGACACCGACACTCGACGAGTTAGGCTTATAGGGAGCCGATCGACTAGATCGTATAGATGGACCTTGACTTGGGTCATCTCATGATATTGGGCCAAGGGATCATTTCTTGTTTATACTTGACATGGGTTAGAATACTAGTACTTTTGGTGCAAAACTAAACCTTGTATATGCGATGCCACACTTAATCTTCCTTGTTATCTATTTATCATGCCAGTTAGTTACCATCTTTATGTTTCATCTCAACTTCTCATGATTAGTTAACTTCATTAGTTTTTATACAAATAGTAGGTAGGACTTACCAGTCTTTATGACTGACCCTTTTTCTTTCGCCTCTTTTCTTCCGTTCCCCTCCCCCCTAGGTTCTCAGGGAGGGAACACTAATGCTTAGCTTGGACATCTGGCTTGCTTTCTTGACAGCTCATGTACGGTTTGGACTTGAGCTTGCTATGGCTTCACCACATCTATTTGGGGATAGTTTACTTTATGTTATTTTCAGTTTATGTTTCTAGACTTGTGGTAGTTGGAAAATAATGACTAAGTATTTTGATGTAAGTTGACTTTGGTCTTGAAATGGTTAGCTATGGTTTTTAAATTTCTACCGCTGCTTTACTTGTTTATTTATCTATGTTCTGTCTTGTGATATCTCTGTGCATGTTTACCTAGACAACACCCCTCCAAAGCTAGTGCAATCACTCGTGAGTGGCCCTGGCGAAGATGGGGTGTTACAAATGCTGAATCCATATCTGATTCTACTAAAATTATATTATTCTTCCTTCTTAAACCTCTGTGAATGGAATTATCATAAGTTTTCTTTTTACTATATTCCGATAGTTTAAAATTTGGATTATTGTGCCTAAAAGGGATTTGGATTTATGCATAAACAAAACAATATCAAAACCCTTAAATCCCTTATTTTTACATTTGTTCGTGGAAATGGTCAATTAAGTATATTTGGGCTTGAATTATTGATGTAATGAAAAAAAGACATTTGAGTGTTTGTATAATCCTAGAAAATGGTCTAATTCACTCCGCTGTAAATCTGTAAATTCATTTATATGTATTTCTATGCAAAAATTTAAGCACTAGATTAGTGTGAATCAAATAGGTTAAACATCTATTTTCAAAATAGATTGTTTGAACATATTATTTGCAAGCCACTAAAGTATTAAGATTTTGTATACGGAAAATATATAAAAGTGAAATAGTACCAAAAAGGGGAATTTACATATGTATTTGGAAATATTGCATCTTATCTCTATTTTGTTATAGAGATAATCACTCAAACCTCAGTTACAAGTTATGTTATGGATGTTTATTATTTCCCTGTTGTTTGAATGTAAATGTACATTTTATGTTATGATTGGAGACATCAGGGAAATAAACTCGTATACCATTATTATGCTATTAGGTTTGACATTTCAAATGACTTTGGATGTTTCTTTACGAATGCATGATTTACACCCCATTTATTAATATATATTTATATCGTAATTGACGCAATATTAATACATATTGAATCTGTACTAAATACGTTTAAATTACGTAATTAGGAATTTAAATGTCCCCATAGGAATTTGTATGTTTTTGAGTTAATGGATTTTACTATAATTAATGACGCACAGACACGAAGTTAACCATTACTTGTAGTAGAAACCAACCTAGACTGACATATCCAACATCTACAAGTAAAACTGGTTAATGTGAGAGGTCTAAGTGTCATAGGTCATTATGATTATTACACTAAGACGTGAGGTAAAGCCCAACATTTAGTAGAAGTTTTCCCGGAATCGCCTAGCAAATCCAACATCAACAAGTGCACTACACCATACAAGCAGATCTGCAACGGCCTATGGTGGAAATTTTGCAACGGCTTTGAGCCGTTGCTAAATAGCCACGGCCAAAGGTTGTTGCATCTTAGCTTAATACGGTCAAAACCCGTTGTATATTTTAAAACGGATTTAATCCGTTCCAAAAACAAGTATACCCTCGTATACACCCCCCTCCCCCGTTACCACTTTCCCACTTTGGTTTTCACGCAGAAAAATAAAAAAGAGAGACGTATACCTATATATGAAAAACTCAAGCACCTGATCATCCCCAATACCCCGTTCATCTCATAATCGACCTCTCTTGATCATCACCATTGTCTCGTAATTGGCCATCATCAGGTAATCCCGTGTTCATCTCCAGTACACCATATAATTTATTGCAATCTTGTAGTCTCGTACATCATCAAGCCTTTTTTTAATTGGACTTTGAATTTCAAGTTTTTTCTTATGGTTAATTTGTTTTTTTAATCGAATAATCTGTATGATGTTAGCTCGGAAAGTGTAATGTAGCTTAAATTATATAGGGATCAGATCTGAATCGTAATAAAAAGGCAAGTGTATTTCCCTTTCTGGAAATTTGATAAATATATAGTTTGCATCTATGAAATTTGGAGTTGGAAACTCCTTTTTTATCACTTTTTTGCTTTAGCATGAATTTTGGGAATTTAGAATTGCTATTTTACTTTTGCATTACATATAATAGAGATAATATATGAAGTTAATTCGTTCGTTCTAATTATGGAGTTGACTTCTTCTGTAGAAGACTTTTTTCCTTTGTTGCATAAGAAATTATGGCGGAAAGCTTTTCCGATAATTACCAATATTTTCTATTTTTGGCCTAAATTTTGAGATTTTGACTCTTGTATGTCATAGAAATCTTTAAAATGTCGTGATTGTTATGTTTTGATGCATTAATCTATTAACTTTTTGGCATCCATTAACTAGCTAAGTACCCTTGTTGAACAAGATATACATGCAAAGTAGTTCCCAGTGACATTATCTAGCAAAACAATATATGAAAGTGGTGCTTGTTTTATCAACAAGTCATGTCTACATGTTGGTCATATACTCATAGTATTGGTGTAAGAGAACAAATCAATGGCTAAAAAATATTTGGATTCTCGTAGAGCATATGTGTTAAGTGCTATATATAGATATCTAAGGATGACAATACCATAATTGTAAACAAGAAGTGCTTTGACATTTAATAAACAAGATAGACATCTAAGTCCAATAATGCCTTTTTGAATGAAAAAACACTGAACCAAAAAGATATAATATGAAGTCATGCGTAACATAAGTGTACATGCATCTTTATATCGACTATGTATTTTTCATAGGACTCTTATTGAAATAATTGTGAATTGTGCATACTGTTAGCCTGCTTTGTGACCAGGCTACCCAAAGCCAGGGACTTGAGTATGAACTTACATTGATTGGCGATCACTTGGATGGAGTGATAGAAAGATGGAAAATTTGAATTATTCATGCAAATGTCATCGGATCGGATCCCTCCTTTCGGATCGGATCGGATCCCCCATTCGGATCGGATCGGATCCCTCCTTTCGGATCGGATCGGATCCCCCTCCCCGGATCGGATCGGAGCACCCTCTACCCGAACCGCCTGAAGTATTCTGCACAAAAGTGCGTGCAAGCATTCTGCTCGAACAGCTGGTTCGGTTCGGATCCGATCCGAACCGACTTGACCTGCTTCTGCACACGGAGTTTGACCTCTTCTTTTGGCATAATCGACTCCTACAATTGCGGATCGGACTCCACTTGGCAAAGCACGACCTGGTAACCACTTTTCCACGTTCTCCACTACTTCTGAGATCTCCTCTGGTCACGCCACGTGGCCCATCCGAACCGGAAGCGCCCAGAGCTTATCTACAGCTATAAATACACCACAACATGGCCATTTGAAGGGACTTTTAGCATTTCATTCATTCATGGTAGCCACGGCCGAATTCCCCCCACCAATAACTACCTTCTTCTCTAATGAAAATCAATGAATTCAGAGAGAATTATTCATTGTATTTGAGCGATTGAGTGATTGCATTCCTTGTAATTGTAATCCATGAATGAAATGAGAAACTATGAAGTGGATGTAGGCTTATTAACGCCGAACCACTATAAATCTCGTGTCTCTACTTGATTGTTTACGTTTTAGCTTATTATTCCTCGTAAATACTAGACAATTGGGTGTTAGTGCCATTTTTTGGTCTAACATTTTGGTGCTTTCACTGAGAAGATTGAATCCTCAGCTTTCTGGATTATTATTCTATTGTTTGGATCACCAAATCCGAAGAGATAATCCACGTTTTCCATGCCTACAAGAAAAGATAAAAAGCGACGGGCTTCTCGCAGAAATAAATTGAGTACAGAACAAGATGACAAGCAGGCTGCAAGTTTCATTCCAGTCACTGGTTCAAGTGTGCCCGGGTCGGATCGGACCCGAACCGACCCGATACTGACACCTCAATCTGACCCGATCCCCTATCACCTCGAATGAGAGCCAAGTACTTCAAGTTCCTGGCAAGCTTTATCATCGGATCGGATGTGTACCCCCGACCCGAGCCATAAAGGAGTCGCACCACGAACCGACCCGAGGACTGTGCTCCGACCCGACTTGTTGAGCAGGACTCGAATCCAACTGTTGTTGATATCCCGACCCGACCCAATGATGCATCTCCAAACCGAACCGAAGAGGGTGCCACGACCCGAACCGTAGGAAAGTGGAGATGCAGGGTAGGGAAGACCGATCCGAACAGGAGGAGGAGATCCGAACCGGCTCTTTCATATATACCGAACCGACTAGCTAATGACGTCTCCGATCCGGCTCGGAGGAACTAGTCCGATCCGACCCGACCTGAAGACAATCTCCGAACCGCAAATTTGAAGGCATGATCCGATCCGACCCGAAACAGCTATTTTTTGGAAAAAACACATTTTTAAGATCATTTCAGAAAAGGCTCCATCTTCCAAAATCGATCGCCGCCGGGACTGCGGGGCCCCGGACCCCCGCCGGCGCTGCGCCCGGACCCGCTGACGGCCTCGCCTTCGGCTCGGAGCACGGCTCGCCTTCGGCTCGATGTATATTTTGACCAACAGTACTCATCAAAGTTTGTTAATGAAGATAAGGCGGATAGTCAAAGAATATGACAACCAAATGGCAACGACTAGGATTCCTCCAGAAGCCATAGCCTCTATTTGCCGATGCCATTCAATGGGAGGAGCTGTCAGTCAGATTCAGCTTGCTATCAACGACAGTATACGAGATAATGATTGTCTAATAGTAGCCTCATCTTCTGGAACTCCGATAGTGTAGATTTCAGCAATGCAACTGATGTTGTTCCCTAATGAGTAGTGACCATCCCATTTATATGATTTAAACCTGTCCAATCGGCGGAGCATCGAGTGACAGTTATATAGAATAGTTTGAACACTACTTCAAAGATGATTCATATGATCTTAGTGAACATGATTGTCAATGGTGGGATACCAGAAAGCAGCTAAGGATCCCAACATCCCAAAGCTACACTTCAATTGTATGATGTGATGAATAAAATGTCCTGCGTCTCACCTCCCGAAGAACTTAGCTAACCTTTGAAATGGCTATTTTCTGTCAATCGCATTGAGGAAGACTGATTTCCATCGAATAAGGATTAGGTCAACATACTTTGGTGCCCAGCGATAGGTAACAGCTGAACCCTTGCAGGCCATGATTGGACATGTGAATCTTTGCTCGGATGATAGCAACTTGACTGCTCACCAGTCAGCACATGACCTTTGTCAAGAGATGAGAGTTCGAGATCAAAACAAATATGAATCGACCGTTAGCTCTCGACTTCATACATCAATTGTGATAGAAAACGTGAACATTACTTCAAGCCTTGGAAGCCATGCTATTGTAGTCAAGTTTATCTGACTAAGGTCTAAACTGACCAGCTCTAGCGGCGATTAGAGCTTACATTGCACCCTGGTATCTATTGCTAAAATTCCTAATGAAAGATGGAATAGGAATGGTCCATGGCGACCATGTTACTGGAAGAGACTGCTATTTAGCTAGTTAGGACATGCTACTCAATGGAAGTGGCAAGTTAAAGGTTTAGAGCACTTAAGCCTGGATGCTGATTGATTATCTGTGCATTAGATCTTATTCCCAACGTGGAACTAAAGGCATATCTGTGGATGGATGAGATATGACTATCCCCCTAGCAGCCATGACTCCCTTATACTCAATCCTTGCCCTTAGCATGGGGGCAAGAAGGCGATTCAAATAAGATGACCGCCACCCCACAACGGTTTGAAGAGACGTCCATCACCAGCTAAAGATTTTGACAGCCATCCCCTGATAAAGATGTAGTGAGGAAAAATGGACCTACAAAGAGCGTGCAATGCCATCTTCGCACAGAATGATATTCATTCCTTTAACAGGATTACTTTTTAACCATGACTCTTATATTTCCATGCTTTATGAGTTATTGATGTAACTAACTCAGATGAATTTATAGGTGGATGATGTAGGTACCCCGAATCTGGTACCGATCAAACTTTGAGCACCTACAGGAAGAATTATGGAGCATTGCCGTAACGAGCCCGATTGAACTGCTCGTTTACAGAGCCACGTCCTTCGCCTGAGAGAAGTTGTATAGCTTAAGATGGATCCGAGGTGACCATCCACTTATTGGCTCACACGTGGCAGGCCTCAAGATAATTGTGCATTGAAGTTCAACGTCGGAATTCGATTCCGGATGGATGCAGTTCGACCGTCTACATGGCTCGATCCGTTAAAGGAGGCAGCACTGCCCCTTGATATGCTTACTTTTCAATCATACAATTTACTTTTACATGCTTCCTGAGTTATGGACATGACTAACTCATGCGATATGAATGATGAAGGTACCCGAAGTTTGGTGCCAACCACTCCTTCCATGGTTTAGTCGGAGGAACGTAAAGCTTTGGCGAACGTGATTCAACTATTCACCCTCCTGATGCCAACAACCTGACATAAATGAAGTTTGACCATTCATTCATGGACCTTTTGCCCTTGAAGTAGGGGGCAAGCGAATATATGCACATAATTTCAACATATCTATGCATAGGCATACAAATGAGGCATCCTCAACATCTAGCCTTTAATTTGCCAGACACGACATAGAGATATACTCGGGTGTGACATAACCACTTAGCAGTTCTATGACTCCATCCCCTGATCCAACGAGAAGAGTGCAAAAATGACAGGGGCACGATCACATGAACGATATAACTTTTGCCTTCGATGTGGAGGCAAAAGGGAAATGTTAAGACGAGGATGAGTGTGACTCGACCGCTCTCCAAAAACGTCTTTAACTCTTTCCCATGCTTCCGACGGGAGGAGTATAAAATCAATAGGGACGTGAACCGACCATCCCTGATGGCGACCTTTGCCCTTGATGTAAGAGCAAAGGGACGATGCCAAGGCAAATGTGACCCGACTGTTTGCCCGACTAACTCTAATCCTCAGAGCTTGGATATGAGTATAAACTTAGGACGAGTGTGACAGGCGCGCCAAGATTTAAGACCACTCGATCCACAACTCTAACCCAAACTGACTTTGGGAGAGTATAAAGGACGAACCGCGACGTCCATAACTCTAACTCTCACGACTTGAGAGAGAGTATAAATCTGTTGGGTTAGTGTGAATGGTGCACCATGACTTAAGACCACTAAACCCATAACTCTAACTCTCACGACTTGGGAGAGAGTATAAAGGACAATGCTGCGACGTGCATGCAATCTTCATTGCCCTCCGACTGAGGACAGGATTATAAAGGACTTACGGATCGGACATCCGAATGACTTAATCCGGTTCCCATCAACGCTGGGGGCATGGACATAGATTTCTGAATTAACTTCAAACACGCTTCGGACGCGACCCGTGTTTCAAAGTTAAATGGAGGCTACAGACACTATACCTCCAAACTACGACACCTGACACTTTGACATTTAATAATTCTATGCTAGATAGATTAGCACTCAACATGTTTTCATTTCGAGCTACAATTGCTTGTGACTTAAAGATTGACTTAGTAGCTTGCAAGACTAAGCTAACTATTCTTTTTCGAATTGCAAGATTATGTACAGATACAAAGCAAAGACACAAGGGATACTCGCGTACAACAACAAAGAGGTCGTGTTTGAAGGAATGACGTCGACTTCTAATGCTAAGCTACCCACACGAATCAATGCAATCAACGAAAGGAGGTCCTAAGAGTGATATATCAAATCAACATACACGCCCATGTGTGACTGGCCATAGCCCAAGTGCAACGACGAGTGCTACCTCACAAATACGTTGAATGGAAAACGTGATAACTCGAGCACTTGGATAACTCGAGCACATAAGCTTATAAAGCAATGTCTCTTTTCCATGCATCCATGTCTAAATTTAAAGGGATGTGATACAACTGCCGACCTTTCTCCATTACCCCCGGACTGGGGCCGCACTGCTGAAAATATTCATAAATGTTATATGTCTGTGACTAACTTATACCTCGATCTTGACAGGCTGCTTGAGGACCACGAAATGGATGCAGAGTGAACGTCCATTTGCTAGTCCGGACCGACTTCCCGATTGAAAGACCCCATGTAAAGGGAGATGCCATTGCTTTGACTCCTAACTTGCGCGGAGGCGAATTGCCTGACACTCAGACTTAAAAGCGAAGAAGAAGGAAGATAGAAATTTCTTCCGTGCTGAGGATATTGGCGCAGAAGGCGCTAGGATCGAAGGAAGGTAGCAGATTGCTTCTTGTGATGATCCCTCAGCATGTCAAGCTAGATATGAAATGGATGGTACCCTTACTGATTTGTGAACTCACATGGATCAGCGAGATGAACTTCTCCGGAAACGACAGAAAATGGTGGATAACTTCTCTACTCGGATAGATGGAAGGCCTAGTAGCTTCGACTTATTCGCTAGAGCGAGCTCCATGGGAATTCAAATGACAATGAACTTGGCTCATACGCTCCCTGCCCCGTGGTCCGGATAATATGAGACCCTAGGACAAGTTAGCATGGTCGTCTTTGATAAAACAAAGATGCAACCAACCTCCTCCCAGGTATTTGTAACATGCAACTTCCGACCGTGACATTTTGGATGAAAACGATGGATATGTAAGAGCCGCCGAAAAACTTAAACGGAGCCCGACCAACCTTTGCTTCCATACAGATCGATGTTTAAAACCCAGCTCAACCTCAACATGAGGCTCCTCATGAAGGGGGAAAGTAGAGGCATTCGAAGTGGCAATAATTTGACATATCACAATTCGACTCCAATCCTCAGAGCTTGGATGGGAGATCCAAAACTAACATGAGTCAGACACGAACAAATAATTTTATGTCAAACTTTAACTCATGACTTGATGAAGAAGTATGAATTTAGAGAAGAAATGAATCTGGTGCTCACCGCATAGTAGAACCCCTGTAGAGGGGGGCATAGGACACAAGTTTCGAGTATTGCCGACTTTATGCGCATTTATTATCATCGGAGCCCCGCAAGATCCTAGACTGTAACCAAAAGAATGACTCGCCAAGACCAACCCGCATACATCCGAATAGGAATTTTTCATTCAGAATTAAAGAACATAAGCCTGATGGACGGCTATTACATATGCAAAACCAAGAAGCCAGAGGCCGGCTTCCACCCGCTTCAGGACTTCATACCGGGGGCACTAGTGCTAAATTAGGTAATTAGCGACAACTTCTCAAAGGCGAGGGCCAAATTGGCAATATTAATTGATGCTTCAACAGAGATCCAACGAGACCCTGCATGCATTCCTTGAAAGATTCAACGTTGCAGCAGCATCGGTACATCGATCTGGACCATATATGGTGTTGATTGCTGTGGTATCCGGTATTCTGGATATCTCAAACTTCAAAATCCCTCTTCATCGAGATCCACCAAGAGGACTTGGAGGATTCACCTCTGAAACAAACTTTGGTATCTATCTACCATGAGATTTTCCTAGAAACGTTGGAAAATCCTATCCTGAGACAGGCAGATTCGTGCAATAAGAGTGTGCTAATGTTGAAATGGATGATCTCAATGTCTTCACGACAGAATGGAGCACCATCTAACTCTTGAAATAATAAAGGAAAAAGAAAAGCCCTAGGAAAGATTAACAGGAATTTACAATCATGTAAAAGACCAATGTCATTAATCGGGCCCGCGGTCTTGATTGTCAAGCTTAATGAAACCAAGCACGGGAGATAGACTTAACAAGACTATGATGGCTATTTCAGATTATGCCAAAGCGTGAATGAAGGAGCTCGAATAACTCACTAACGACGTTCGCTCGCTTGCAAGATTGATGAGCTTACTCAACACTGTGTCTGATGTAAGGAGAGTATCTAAGTTTGCTGATATACTCAATAGGGCGATCACTGCTTTCTGGCTAAACAGATGGGTTGACCCCAACGTGAATGTGATTCGACCATTCGCATATACAACTCCAACCCTTGATGACTTGGGAATGTGCACATAACGACACAGGGTGACTAAGATTGTTGAACCTACATATCTAACCCGATGCGGCAGAAAAAAGTATAAAGGCTAAAAGATTGGATGTCCGATTGACCTATCATAACCCCCAACAATGTTGGGGGCATAAGCACTGACTTCGCTCGTCCTCCACTAATGCTAGGAACATCAACTTCAACCGACAGATTGACTTTAAACATGACCCTGACTCAATGCATGATTCAGAACATATACATTATATCTTTAGAATATGACGTGATTCATCCCAACCATCCAAGTGAGCGAAATTACGAATCAAGCGAGAATTCAAAGACTTGATCGGCAACTGCATCAAATGGAGAGTATGATGAACTCCTCTGCTGCCTTACAATTGTGATAATCCTACCAGCTATTGGCTTGCATGTTTTCAACAACATCTCGTACTGACTCGTATGTGATCACGGGACTATAAAACAATCTGAAGTGATCATGGCTTTCGGATGCACTATTATAACGATTAGATGCAATCATGGAGTCCTAGATTAATATCCTGATATCGAGATAGTCCAAATCTAAGCAAAAATGACAAATTCATATGCCGACTCTGATGCGCTCTATCCGAACGGTCCAGATGCTAGCTCAAGATATGAAGATTCCGACACCATACTATGACTTGGACGTCTATTGTATACATTGACTTACACATTAAAGAAATCTTAGCTTAGTAATGCACTTGACTTGCTTACGAAGATGGCGTCGTTTGGCATCAACTTTTACATGTACGATCTCACACGGGAGCCAAACATACAATATGACCTATCATGAAGGAAATCAACATCTTGATTCGACAATGCTTAAAACGGTTACCTGATCATTTTGACTACTCCTTCCACAGAATTTGTACTAACTAGCACCCATGGAAGTAGTGCAACAATTCGATAAAGCCTCCTCAAGGATGGATGGCGTTTTAAAAAGATTTATCTCGACTTAATCAAAGCACATCTCATCTGCGATAAGATGTACTTTGGGGGGCAAAATGTTAGCCTGCTTTGTGACCAGGCTACCCAAAGCCAGGGACTTGAGTATGAACTTACATTGATTGGCGATCACTTGGATGGAGTGATAGAAAGATGGAAAATTTGAATTATTCATGCAAATGTCATCGGATCGGATCCCTCCTTTCGGATCGGATCGGATCCCCCATTCGGATCGGATCGGATCCCTCCTTTCGGATCGGATCGGATCCCCCTCCCCGGATCGGATCGGAGCACCCTCTACCCGAACCGCCTGAAGTATTCTGCACAAAAGTGCGTGCAAGCATTCTGCTCGAACAGCTGGTTCGGTTCGGATCCGATCCGAACCGACTGGACCTGCTTCTGTACACGGAGTTTGACCTCTTCTTTTGGCATAATCGACTCCTACAATTGCGGATCGGACTCCACTTGGCAAAGCACGACCTGGTAACCACTTTTCCACGTTCTCCACTACTTCTGAGATCTCCTCTGGTCACGCCACGTGGCCCATCCGAACCGGAAGCGCCCAGAGCTTATCTACAGCTATAAATACACCACAACATGGCCATTTGAAGGGACTTTTAGCATTTCATTCATTCATGGTAGCCACGGCCGAATTCCCCCCACCAATAACTACCTTCTTCTCTAATGAAAATCAATGAAAATCAATGAATTCAGAGAGAATTATTCATTGTATTTGAGCGATTGAGTGATTGCATTCCTTGTAATTGTAATCCATGAATGAAATGAGAAACTATGAAGTGGATGTAGGCTTATTAACGCCGAACCACTATAAATCTCATGTCTCTACTTGATTGTTTATGTTTTAGCTTATTATTCCTCGTAAATACTAGACAATTGGGTGTTAGTGCCATTTTTTGGTCTAACACATACGTTATAGATATATATAAATATTCGATTATATATGACATTTGAAATGATGTAAGTCTCTTCTCATTTTTGACTATGAGATAGCTAACCAGCATTTAAGAAAATACCACATGTGAATTTGTGCACAAATAAATATAATTAAAGACCTGCTTAATATTAGGGTTGAGAATTGAATCGAAGTTTCGTTCTTCTATTCTAATTAATTTTTTAAGCAAGTCTGATATTTTTTGCTTTGGGTTGCGTTTGCCTTTACCTGATTTACTTCTACGGGTGTGCATTTGAAGTGTTTACGCCTATAAAAATTAGTTTCCATGTAGTGTTGGTTGGAATGTTGAGCTATATGATGATTAACAAATGATGACGAGATGCCTTGCAAGTTGAAAACTCAATTGACAGATTTTGATGTCAAATGTATGAACATTTTTTTAAGTTGTTAAAGTTGGGAATGATTGACAGCGCCATGAGTATGAATAGGTCTTTCAAATACCAATTATTTTCATATTAGTGTGATTCAAATTAAATGGACGTAGGTGTCTGAGCTACCTTGAACGCATGGCTATAGTTTTGTTGTGCGTGCACTAATTGTTCTGAAGTACCTTGTCATTCAATTAGCACTTGCTGTGTTTACGGTGACTATCTTCGAAATATCACATGGGCGACAGCAAGTATATTCCATTTATAAGCGCTAAAACTTTAGCTTATGATTTATATCACTATAGTGCTATATATAGTTTGTTCTTGCATCAATTAGTTTGTAAGTATTTTGTTTATTTTTCGATTAAATGTAACTTGTTCAGATTAGGTCTGTGAATGGATACCCAGAAAATCTGAAATTCAGCCATATCCGAAAAGCGGATAAAAGTCCGATATTCGCAAAAACGAATGCGGATACACGTATGAAGATATCCGCATCCGAAAATTATCCATCCCGGTTTTGTCAAAATTATAGCTTATTTTATATGTATTTAGCATAATAAACGATGTTAATTTATGGTTTTCTTAAATTAATAGTCTATGTTTTATGCATTTAATGCATATTAACTACTCAAAGCTATTTATTATCGTTACACTTATTGATTTACTATACTTTTATAATTCATGACATAAAAAATATCATGCTAAAAACCAATATTTAGATTTACGTTTTTTTAATTATCAGTTGTTAGTGGATAAGATAATTATCTGATATTCGTCTGTATTCGCGGATACGGATATCCGACATCCGAAAATAGTTTAAGATGCAGATACAGCTATGACACTATCCATATCCGAAAGTATCCGTTGACAGCCCTAGTTCACATATTTCATGCTCCTACACATTGTAATTGGTGTAGCTTCTTATAATGCCATTCCTATGTGCATATATTATTTTCAATTCCATCTTTTTCCCACAATAATTTATGCCAGTGTATGAGGACTTGCACGAGGTATCCCAATAGATTCTCATTGTCTAGCTTGTTATAAGTGTACTCATTGTCTGGCTTGTTAATTAGACTGGTAGTAGAAAATTTTACTAATCTGAAAGTAGTTCAGGTTATGTTCTTCTTATGGACTGCCTCAAATGGTTTACATTACATGAAATTTGTTTGAATTTTTTCCTTTATATTATTTTTCTAGAAACATTTGTCCTTTCTCACTAAAAAAAGTGAGAGCATATCCTTATGATTGAAAAATTGATGATTTTTCTTAAAACTATTATCTTCTATATTTTCTTTTCGTTAGCTGCAAAGCATCCAGTAATTTTGAATATTTGATTATGATCAGGATCAATTAGGTTCAGTAAAGTTCAATGGAATTCATGAGGCCCAACTGAGTGTATAGTTGATGATATGGACCTTATTGTTGACGCGGGGAATGGTCGTGGATTCAACACATGCCAACCCTCAAAGTGTATGTGTTATATGAACATAGTAATCCAAATCCAAAATAAAGTAATGCAAGGAGAACATGACTTTTTAGAGTGATTCGGCACTAACGCCTACGTCCACATCATAGTAATCATTCATCATATAAATTTTGATTACAATTTTGTACGATTTTTGTAACGACCCAAGGATTTTCGGCCTTGAAAATCGACATAAATACCTTTACTATAACTTATGCCAACCTTCCAAACACCGAAAACACTGGAACGTTTATAGAAAGAATTTAGAGGGTAAGATAAGAAAGAAAGAAATATTAGAATAGAAGAAAAAGAAGAAACACCACAACATAATCAGAGTCTTACATCGCAGCGGAACAAAATATAATACAGAAATAAATCTTTATTGAGAGCTTTAAAAATACTTACAATATCAGAGTACATCAACATCTCTGAGCAGTTATAAAAAATCTGTCCCATAAACAACACACAGCGGAAAAATAGCAATAAAATATCATTTGTCTGGACTCTTCCAGCTCGTCCCTTCACAGCATTCGATAACCTGAACCTATGCACCCCGGGCTAACCCAAGCATTTACAAAACACCGTGTCAGTCTGGTGAACCAGAGTGAGTAAAACTCGTACAGTATTAAGATAACACACAACTTGATTTTAAAGTCAAAATCTTTTCAAAGAAAAGGATAATCGTAAGACCAAATCCACACATAAACACGGACGGTTTATACCTTCCGATAACCCAAACCATTTTTGAAATCAATATCTTTTCTGATATTATAACAATGTCTAAATACAAGTAAATAACAATCTAATGGAACGCTTGCATCTCATGCTCCACATATATATTATACAAACAAAACCGCGGGTGCTTATTGGAGATTGGATTCCGACTATGACAAGGTATGGGACCACCTGCCGATAGTGTATCTCTAAAGGCGAATACACTGGGTTCAACAAGAACGTCTTGCAACCCGGCCCACATATGACCGACCACTTATTTCGCTTGAGTGTATCGAATGTATATCACCAACGGTCGGGCTCAAACCACCGTTTCCCGAAAAGGGACAGCATCGAAATAGATTAAATAATGAAATGGATTTTCTCTAGATAGGTGATTATACACCCTAATGGGAGCGACCCACATAGCCATGCTGCCTGCCCGATTTCTGTCATTTTCTGGTTGTGAGGCTTGAGGTCAGAATTTCCTTTACAACACCTGGTCACTATTCACTTTGAATGCCACATCGTCAGATCCTCCAGATGTCACTAATTGACGTCCACAAAAATACTCGGATTGGGAGCGACCCAACCTATGATACCTTTGGAAATACTCTGTCAGGCATCCGTCCATACAAGTCATCCAAGAATAGGATGAACCGAAGGTACTCTCCTACCGCATCCCATAAAGGAATCACCCCATGGATCAGTAGCGAGAAGTCCTTGCAATCCGTAGATTCCAACCACGACAGAACCACAATACCTCTCTGGTTGCAGATGAGAGATTATTAGTAGTTCTTCCGTTTACGAAGTTCTACGGTCTTCAATGCTCCATCTCGATCATCTTCTGGTATCTTTACGTATTTGTTGGTCGGAATGGTTTTCGAATATAAATTCGATCCCGGTCTTTCCGTAACAACAGTCGTATTGGACAGATTTGATAGTCGGTGATTTAATTATCAAAATGACAGTGTTTCAATCATGACACTCCAATGAGTTTACTAGTTCTGCATTCAGCATCACTTGGCCTTTTAAATTAAAAAAAATTGTAAATTTAAAACTCTTAAGTATTTCGATAATGTAAATATAGTTTTCTCACTTCTTTATTTATCATAAGATTTTACTTTAATCATATTCATTTTAATATTTAGTAAAATCCCATATCATATCCAGTTCTCTATTTTTACCTTCGAAACAACTTGTAAACAACATTACGAAGTATCTCTTATTCATTACTTGACAGTACCCAGTGCTTATTCCTGTTGAATAAAAACCAACTTTTACATTATTATTTCACTAATGGAAATAAATTATCACTAATCCCTTTTCAAACCCATTCGACAATTCCTGCTTTGAAATCTTATTTTAATTCCCTCCCTTTTTACTTAATCCATTATTAAGTAACTTTAATGTATGATTATCACTTTTACATAACCTTGATTTATGATAAATCTTTTGATCTAAATTCCTTTTTACTTAACTCAAATGATTAAGTAACATTCATTTTTAAGCTATCATCTTAGCTTAAAATTCCTTTTATAACTTGTTATACAAATTCGGGTTTTAAATATAAAACCTGTTCGTAATTCTCTTTCACCATCTCATTGGATTCCACTTCAATTTCGAGTACTTTTTAAATGAATCTCAATTAAAAATTATTTCGCTAAATCACTAAAATAATCACATACATTGGTCATTAACTACTTCCATAGATAACTCCTTTATTCACTAAAACAAATATTAAATTTCCCTTTTTAAAATCTTATTAAAATTAAACAATACCATTCGATTTATTCTCATCCTCGTACTTATAAATCTGTTTAACATTAGAGTTGACTTTATAAAATTTATTTAATAATAAATCAAATCATAGATAAAACATTTATTTATTTTCCCTTTTTATAAACTTTTATTCAAAGTCATCTGTTTCAAAATCTATCACCAGTTATAAAATAGATTTATAACTTCATCTCTGTTGATTTACCTGACGGTAAATCAACATTTATAAAACGATTGATTTTAAAGGCCATATGTCACCCAGATATCCAACCAATACCTCCCATTGGTTTAAACTACACAGATGTTGAAATTTCAGTCAACAACCAATACTCAAATCAATCACCCCATCAGATCAGTTCATATATGAAAACAAATCAATCTGATCTAACTGTTAATTTTGATAATGATAAACAACGACCATTTAACATCAACTAACAAACAAAACAATCCAACCAGTTTAAACAATTCAAACCATTAAACATGTTTATTTTATAAATGTGACCAACTAGGTAAGTTACCTTCATTGGATCAAACCGTTAAATAACAATTTGATTTAATATTGAAATTAAACAACGGTTTAATTCCATTGGTTAAATCCAAAAATATATAACTAACAAACAGTCAACCATCAGCAACCAGAGCTCATAAAATAGAAACCCAATTTATATAAAATATAAGTGGGAAGAACTGAGTGAGTTTAACTCACCTGGTTTTGAATTCGTCGATAAACAGTCTGTTTTTAGCCAAATTAAACCGCGTTTAATTTGACTAAAATTCTCAGTTGCTCCCGATCCTAACTAACCCTGCTCCATCTAGAAGATCTTGTTTCTACGGTCCCAACGAGACAGACTGTGTTTAATACTGATAACGTGGCCGCGAGATATCCTATTAACAAATTTATAAATAAATTTTAATAAATAAAACATGAATTTATATTTTTTAAAACCCGGCCTTTACCTTTACCCTGCGGCCCAAAAGCCCACCCGTTTTTCCTTGTTCAAAACCCTTCCATCGGATTTGCCCATCCATAATGAAAAAAACTGCCGCCTCCAAATATTCTTTAATGGCACAAATCAGATCCATAATTCCCCTATCTACCTTCAGCCAAATCGAAGCCTAACTTCGTCGCCACCACCACTACGCAACCGCTCCTTCGATCCACCTTCCTCTCGCCACCTTCGATCAAAACTGTCAACCTCTCCAACTTCTTCAACATCCATGATCTCCTCGCGGTCAATTCTAAGCCATCCAGACCCACGAACAACCAAACCAAGACCTTCTACCAACCCTAGGTCTTCGACTCCATTAGAAAAATCCGAAAGTTGAAGTTCGTACATGCAGTTAAGATTTTTAATCACTGTATTTTCATTTTTGACTTTTCTAAGTGTTTTTCGAATGGGTTTCATACTGCTATATTGTTCTTGGTTCTGAAATGGATGAAAACACCCTACACAAACCCGAATATATATAGTGTGGTAGAGTTTAGATAAGAACAAGGTCAATCAGAGTCTCTTCTTAGATTAGGATACCATATGTTTAGGCCATTAGTTTCTTCCCTGTATTCACATGGTTTGTGTACTGGTGATGAGATTGTTGATGGATCCGTGATAGGTTAGCAGAGATTTTGTTGGGTATAGTATTGTACATCTCATTACACCTGGTCTGCTCGAAAAATAGTGCTTGATCTTGTATAGGTTAGGTTAGATTTGATATGACTTGTTAAATCAAATTCAGAGATCTGGAACTGTAGATTGTAGATTTTGTGATATATTTTAAAATGTGATGAATTATTATTTCAATTCAAGGATTTAAAAAAAATGTGCCATAGATTTTCCGTTTGGATTTTTAACAGTGAATTTGCCATATGAATCTTCTTAGCTGTTACTGTAAGCCTATATAGTTGTTTCTATATACAGAGTAGTTTCTTTGTTTAGTGTTTTTAATTGTTTAGGTAACATGAACTATATAGAAGTATGCAAAGACCCATCTTAATATGAGAACAAAACTGAAGTCTTCAAGAAATTAGCTAAATACAGAAGACAAAGTTATACCATCTACAAAGTGAAATCTTTAATGAACATGCATCGGAAAGATTATTAAGTATGCACTTGCACATTAACCTTTTTACTTTCCTTACGTTAACATTATTCAACTTTTAATGATGCCATCCTCACATATGTTTGCACTTTCACTTACATATGTGCTTATCTCACGCTCTAAGCATCTACATTCCTAGCATCTTCTCAGCCTACAAATAAATAGATACATGAATCAGATCAGATAGGAATCCTATTAATTGCTTAGTCATTTAAGTTAATAAAAGTTTCCAATGGCGTCTTTTGACCATTGAACACTTTATACAAAAACAAGACATAGAGATCAATATTAATTAGAGAAATCTATTCACTATTTTTAACTGTTTATTTCATTTTAGCTTTTCATGATATTTTCTGTTTTCTTATGTGTTAGTTTTCTTTCATTTTTTTACAGCTATATTTTGGGGATATGATCGAGTTGCCATGTATTTAAAATGGAAGTTTGGTTGCTGCGGAAAATTTTGATGAATCCACATTGGATTACGTGTGCCATTGTTTGCTGTGAGGTGAACCTTCAGTAAGTGATCTATAGGCTAGCTGAGGCTATTGAGTTGTTAATTCCATCAGGGATTCAAAATCCGTATATTGTAGATTTTGTATTTGATCTTTTTATGTATCTTTGTCTAAAATTGTACATGAGATCAACTGTGTATGAAAATATATTTAGCTGTTTATCGCCTGTGCCGATTTGATGTATAATTGTATGGATATATTTTAGTTGTTTTGCTGCTGCTTTTAGCTGTTCATTTCGTGTACCTATGGAGAATTTGTGATTTTATATATGTATATATTACTTTTTTCTATTGCTTACTGGAAAAAGACTAGTAAATGTTGTACGTTTTATTTCCATGACCACTGAGTTGTATATTCATGTGAAAAGAAGATAAGATGGGGGTAGGGAAACCAGCTATGTGGGTAGCTGAAGCCATATAGGTATGGTTGGGAATTCCTCTTAAAAGTAGAGTATTATGTTGATGTAATATTAGTTTGCTTGTTTTTTTGAAGAGTAGGAAGTGGGCTATGTATTTTGGGTTGATACTATTATTCCTCTCCAATTGGTTGCTACAATGTCGTTTATGGTTGAACATGTGTAACAACCTAGAAAAATTGATGTTTAAAATATAAATTAAGTTAAGATTCAATGTAAAATAAATATTTATATTTGATATTTTTTCGAAAACTTGAACAATAGGTGCGAACCATTTCATAAATTAATAAACAAACGTGATTTAAATTACTAACCGATTTGAGTATTTAGCGATAAAACTCCTTTGTTGTTTGAAAATAAACATTATGGAAAGAATTGTACCGTTATTATTCAATTTGCAATTTAAGTAAGAAATGAATTTAATATTATCATGAAAATAAAATTAACTTGGAAATTATTTTGCAATTTAATTAAGAAGTTATTTTTGTCTTGCAATTTGTTAAGTAGAAATTATATGCTTGAGATTCAACTTAGAATTTGGACTGATTTTAATATAGTGCTCATTCAAAAATAAAAGTGCATTAACGTTTGTCAAAGTTCATGATATTAATAAATAGTGAGCCATTTGGAACATTTAAGAAGACTTGACATATGTACCAAAATTAAATTTGAAATAAATACCATTTGAGAAAAAAATTATTTTGAATAAAGAATTTATATGCGTAATAAAATATCTTTAAGATTTGTTTACTTCCAATTAAACTATTGAGTATAATGACACAATGAAAATAAAAGATTAACATTGAAATAAATTCAAAATCTAATTGAAGGAGAAAATTTATTGAAGAGAGAATTTTGTTGCAAAGAAAGATATCATTGGGATAAATTTATTTACAATTTAAACCGTTAAGTAAATAGTGTAATAAAACGCTTAAATCAATTTTTAATTGTGAGTTGAAAATTTTAATATAAATAATAATAAATTTTGGAATTGCGTTAAGAAATAAATTATTGATTTGAACGAGGAATGTAGTTGCAGCATAAAACATCTTTGAGATTTAATCAGTTCAAATCAAATCATTAAGTAAATATAAAATGTTAGAATTCCTTTTTACATTATTTTAATTAAGGAATGGATTTAATACTAATTTTGTGATTCGGTTAAGAAGGGAAAATAAATGTTTATATTTTGAACATAGTATTCACAAGAAATTGCATTTGCAAGTAAAATCTCATGTAAACTTTCTGCTAGAAATAAAAAGAAAAAATTTGTGTTGAAATGTAATAGTGAAATAAATGACAATAAAGCATGTAATTTATTGTGAACAAGAAATTTATTGTGTAGTAAAATATCGCCAAAACATAAGTGTAAATGGTGCCATAAATGTTAAATTCATTTCCAAATATAAGTTTCATTTTTAATTGGTGATTTATTTCGCTGGAACAATGCTATTTATAACGCAGTTAATGTAATAGAAACAAAGAATGAAATTTTGATGTACAAACAGTGTAATTAAACTAAATTATAACGCATATATATATATATATATATATACACATATATACAATTCATAATAAAAGGAAATGAACTTCGCAATAGAATATGCACATTATTCCATTCATGATAATTTAATTTATTAATTAGAATTTGCTGAGATTTAATGTACATAGTAAATAACGTTGTTGTCAAGACCACGTGTTATCCTTTGTTCCCCTCTTCTGCATTATATAATGCCTAGCTCCTTCTTCCTGTTCTACTCAAACAACCTTTTCCTCTTCTAAAATAAAGTACGCTTCTGTCACTCCTCTGAAACATTTCTACTCCTTCCTCTTTTGATTTCTCGAACAAGCCCCTCCGACAAGTTCCACCGCCTTGCCATCCGCTACGGACAGTCTACCATTTCATCCATCTTCCACCGAATTGCAGCACACATACCGAACACACTCGACCTCCTCTTACTTTAGAAAGTGTAGAGATAAGCTAAGAATAGACGAGAGAGTATATATATTTTATATACATATATACGAGTTGAGTTGCTGGAAGAAAGTTGCGCATCAAATTTGAGCGGAATTGTACGTTGTTTTTCAAGCCGATCCACAGTAGGTGCAAGGCTCACGGTGAAGATTGGAAAGCATATATCTGTGAGAACACTAATTTAAGACTTATTTTTAATTAATTATGATCAGTATGTAGTTATAATTAAGTTATAATCGGTTGCTATTGAATGGTTGTCATTGTTTGCAATGGATGATTGTAGCTAGCACACAACCAACACTAAGCGTTAATTTGCATAACGTTTGTACACAAAATTTGATGGTTGCTAAATTTGTTAATATGTTGATTTATGAATTGTGACCATTTTGGTTGTTTCACACACATCATTACTGTGGAATATACGAGTGGTCGGTTTAAATCTCCTTCTTACTTGAATAGCAAATTTTAATAAAATAAATAAAAGTTGAAAAAGACAATCCTCAAATTTAATGGAAAATTTAATAGTTGAACTATTTCCATAAGTACGAAGTGATTTGAAATATCTTAAAATGGTTTTAGATCCTTAAGGTTGTGAACAAGTTTTGAAGTGTGTAGTGTCGTAACCATTTTAAACAAAAAATTGATTTGAGTTATATTGGTTTAGCTATCCATACACTTTAATTTTGATTAAGAAAATTTGATTTAAACATATAACCAAACATTGGTTTATCATATACACTTAGTTCTACTATTTTAAAGACCATTTATATGTTTGAAATCAATTATGCAAGTGTTGAAACTTATCAAAAGGGAAATTGATTTTGATTACCAATTGGTTATGTAAACATTTGTAACATAAGCGTTGAAATTTAGTTGGAAGTAAGATTTGAGTTTCATAATTAAACATTGGATGAATTAATGCACTCGGTACCATTTCCTTTAAAAGACCGTTTATAAGCTTTAAACAATGATACACATTTGGTGATATTATACTAAGTTCCAATAAATTTTGAAAATGGTTTTAACTAAAGTTATGAAACCTTAACAGTGAACTTGAAAGATTGGACAAATTTTAACCTTTATCGAATGCAAAAAAAAAAGTATATTAATTTCAATTCTTTCATGTATATATAATCATATACCGAAACGTTCTAGGGTGACAGAGAGGATAGTGTCTAAGTCTTGGGTTTGGAAAATATAGTTTCCTGCTCTCCCTGGCTATCCCTAACTGATCCGACGAACGGGATGGTCAATTTAAAATCGGATTTGAAATATAATTCAACCCAATTGAGTTTTGGAATTTTTATGAATCATATTTCAATGATCTGAACTTTGGAAAGAATTTGAACCTATGTGGGATAAATGTCTATGCTATAACACTTTTGCATTTCCTTAATATAATTTAGTTGAAATTTATGAACCCAAGAATTCAAACTATAAAGGATTTGAAATATATTGAAAGATTTTGGTGAGTTAAATAAATCCAAATTTAGAATTGGAAATGGAAAAATGAGTAAAGAAATCCTGGGTATGGGATGTATAAAGGGGCAATTAAGATGGTAATGAGATTTAAAGAATTTGAGATAATCCAACTTTATCATAAGCAACTTGATAAACATTAGGAAGGAGATTTGGATTGAAACTGGTATAGTCCATAGCTTGTTTTAAAATACGCTTATTACTTGGAAAGACCGGGATCAGACTTAAGTCTGAAAACCATTCCAAGTGGTAATACGAGTTATTGAAGACTTGGAAGTGAAAAATGAAGATCGGGAATCTTTGGATTATTCAGATAGATTGGCATTTATGTCTTGAATCAGGCCGTACATCTGAAACGAGGTTATAAGTGGCATGAGGTCTGAATAGATACAAGGATTTTCGGATTTTGTTCCGTTCAGACCCAGAATGGACTTGTATGGATTGTGTGTTTGACAATGTAATTTGTCCACGTAGCACTGATTCCTGTGAATATATATCGGATTTGTGGCAATTGATTATTCTCGTCTCTAAGTTACGGTCTTAGAGGTTATGTATTAATAGAAATTAGTGACATGTTGTAAATTGACAATGTGGCATACTCAAGTTATGAAATGAGCTAGTGATGATAGCATTATGTATATCGCGACTTCGATGAACCTCACACCCCGGATTGATGGTAAACTGGCGGTTAGGTTGTATACATTTTATTGAAACTTGGAAGCTTCGGCGGTAGATCTACTTTGAAACTTACGGGAAAAAAAGGGGTATGTTCGGTGTCCGTGTCTGGATGTTAACCGGTGATTTACCTGGTGTTTGGTGTCCGAGCCTGGATGAAAACCATGAACCGTGAGGTTGCACCTAGTTCCAGATTGATCTTTCGTGTTAGGAACCATTATATTGGAACCCAACAACCAATACGAGCCTTTTGTTTTGTTTGTAAACTATGTAAGTGGGCATAGCCACTATGCTTGCTAAGATTAATATATTTATTTGTGAAACGGTTTTCAACATTATGCACTAATAGTATAAAGAGGATTTTCACGTATGAAAGCATGTTTGGTTATCATAAGGCAAAACTCGCCCATTTGGTGTGCGCTTGCATTGTGTGATGTGGGACGAGTTTATGATAGCTTCATTTTCCAAAGGACATTACGAATTTATATGCACGAGCATTCACATGGAGTAATCCCTTTCCGCATTAGCGGCATAGTCCGGTGAATCTTCCAACTTTAAATTAAATCCTTAAAATAACTGTTTTATGTTCTCACACCAGTCCCATGACTGACCTGGAGTTTATTGTTCTTTCCTAAACTCTGGGTGCCCACTAATTTTCCACATGGGCAGCTAGAGGTTTAGTTTTACAGTTATAGACCCCTTGGAGCAAGAGTTGGAGCGTTTTCTGGATTGGAGATTCGAGCTAAAGTTAGAGTTTCCGCTATATCACATCGCTTCTTCCGTTGAGAGTATATTTATGTTTCCGCTGCTATATGTATGTAACTCTGATATTCTATGTAACTCTGATGAAATATTATATCATGATATAAAAAGTTCTGTTGTTTTGTTCAATATATGTTAGTACCCATAACAATCCGCCTTTGTAAACAGTTTAAGTTGGTTTAATTACCGGCGAAAACCGAGAAGAAAGACGGTATGTTACGGATGGTGTCAGAGCTTTGGTTATACAAAGCTAAGGGTACGACATATGTTGAACAAAAATATAGAACTCATTAGAGTTATAATATCTCATTAGAGATAGGGTTAGGAACGCCCTAGAATGAGATTCTGGAATATTTTCGATGGAGAGAGCATATTTTCATACCTAAATTACTTTGAAAACTAAGTAAATTATTTTGAATTACAACTTGAAATCAGAATTTTCAAGTATTTTATTCGACGTTGCGGTTGGACTATCGGTATATGAAGATTTCGAATATATGCCTGGCCAGTATATGTACGAAGTCTTATATGTACTAGATAGATATAGAATCACACTCTAGTCCCTTGGGGATGATTCTGTTGATGACTGCAACATCATCAGTATTTATTTTAGAGTTTCGAAAGTGGGATATAATTCTGGTCGAAACGTCGAAGAATACTTAAAATCATATAGATAAGTACTTTATATAAATAAATCTTAATAGAACGTTTTGATAAATTAATATAGAAATTTAATTTGAAAATGAACTAAAACAAAATTTGGTAAAATAGGAATTTTGGAAAAAAAAGGAGTAAAATTAAAATAGCTTAAACTACTTTAGGATTTGTAAAATTTGTAAGCTATGACTATGGTAAGAAATAAATACTTGAATTTTTTTTTGTTGACTTTAAAACAAGAAAATAGTATAACCATTTTTTTAGGTTGGCACTTATAGCAACATGGAATTTTGGATGACGCCGAAATAAGCAAAAAGAGCACTGGCTCGAAAGGAAAAAGAAGAGACCGAAAAGTTTAGGAAACTTAAGGAGATCTGGTGCTATAAATGTATCAGAAAAGGTCATTATGCAGTCTTCTGCCCAGATAAATCTAAAAAGAACAAGAAAACCATTCGGAAGAATATACGTTGTTTCAAGTGTAAAAGAATTGGACATTTTATGAATAAATGCCCTAAGGCAAAGAAAGAAATTAAGGACCCTGCAATGGAAAGGAAGTGTCAACGATGTAAAAAGGAGGGGCATATAGTTCGAGACTGTCTACTGAAGAAGGGAGAAAAACCGAGTGTAGAAGCACCATCTTCACCAAAGGTAGCGCAAGAAAGAAGATTATTCAATCCATAGAGATAACTCTAAAAGTTATACAAGGCTAAGAAACGAATGTATTAAGATCCAGAATGAATGTATAAAAGAGTTAAGAATGAATGTACGAATGTTGTATCCATCAAAATATTACTATAAAATTATTACCAGTTTATTATTCAAAATTTAGTTCGTTAAATGAGATACTAGAATTTAGACCCTAACTCAAATTTTGAAAGGTTATTTGATTTTATATAACCAAACTCTTGAAAATATTTTGAGAATATTGTTTTATAAAATTTTGTAAATAGGATTTATTTTACATGGGTAAATTTTTACAGCTTTCCTTTTCGAGGACGAAAAGTTTTAAGTGGGGGAGATTGTAACAACCTAGAAAAATTTATGTTTAAAATATAAATTAAGTTAAGATTCAATGTAAAATAAATATTTATATTTGAGATTTTGTCGAAAACTTGAACAATAGGTGCGAACCATTTCATAAATTTATAAACAAACGTGATTTGCATTACTAACCGATTTGAGTATTTAGCGATAAAACTCCTTTGTTGTTTGAAAATAAACATTATGGAAAGAATTGTACCATTATTAATTCAATTTGCAATTTAAGTGAAAAATGAATTTAATATTCATCATGAAAATAAAATTAACTTGGAAATTATTTTGCAATTTAATTAAGAAGTTATTTTTGTCTTGCAATTTGGCAAGTAGAAATTATATGCTTGAGATTCAACTTAGAATTTGGAATGATTTTAATATAGTGCTCATTCAAAAATAAAGTGCATTAACGTTTGTCAAAGTTCATGATATTAATAAATAGTGAGCCGTTTGGAACATTTAAGACTTGACATATGTACCAAAATTAAGTTTGAAATAAATACCATTTGAGAAATAATTTATTTTGAATAAAGAATTTATATGCGTAATAAAATATCTTTAAGATTTGTTTACTTCCAATTAAACTATTGAGTATAATGACACGATGAAAATAAAAGATTAACTTTGAAATAAATTCAAAATCTAATTGAAGGAGCAAATTTATTGAAGAGAGAATTTTGTTGCAAAGAAAGATATCATTGGGATAAATTTATTTACAATTTTAACCATTAAGTAAATAGTGTAATAAAACGTTTAAATCAATTTTTAATTGTGAGTTGAAAATTTTAATATAAATAATAATAAATTTTGGAATTGCGTTAAGAAATAAATTATTGATTTGAACGAGGAATGTAGTTGCAGCATAAAACATCTTTGAGATTTAATCAGTTCAAATCAAATCATTAAGTAAATATAAAATGCTAGAATTCCTTTTTACATTGTTTTAATTAAGGAATGGATTTAATACTAATTTTGTGATTCGGTTAAGAAGGGAAAATAAATGTTTATATTTTGAACATAGTATTCACAAGAAATTGCATTTGCAAGTAAAATCTCATGTAAACTTTCTGCTAGAAATAAAATGAAAAAAATTTGTGTTGAAATGTAATAGTGAAATAAATGACAATAAAGCATGTAATTTATTGTGAACAAGGAATTTATTGTGTAGTAAAATATCGCCAAAACATAAGTGTAAATGGTGCCATAAATGTTAAATTCATTTCCAAATATAAGTTTCATTTTTAATTGGTGATTTATTTCGCTGGAACAATGCTATTTATAACACAGTTAATGTTATAGAAATAAAGAATGAAATTTTGATGTACAAACAGTGTAATTAAACTAAATTATAACGCATATATATATATATATATATAAACAATTCATAATAAAAGGAAATGAACTTCGCAATTGAATATGCACATTATTCCATTCATGATAATTAATTTATTAATTAGAATTTGCTGAGATTTAATGTACATAGTAAATAACGTTGTTGTCAAGACCACGTGTTATCCTTTGTTCCCCTCTTCTGCATTATATAATGCCTAGCTCCTTCTTCCTGTTCTACTCAAACAACCTTTTCTTCCTCTAAAATAAAGTACGCTTCTGTCACTACTCTGAAACATTTCTACTCCTTCCTCTTTTGATTTCTTGAACAAGCCCCTCCCACAAGTTCCACCGCCTTGCCATCCGCTACGGACAGTCTACAATTTCATCCATCCCCCACCAAATTGCAGCACCCATACCGAACACACTCGACCTCCTCTTACTTTAGAAAGTGTAGAGATAAGTTAAGAATAGACGAGAGAGTATATATATTTTATATACATATATACGAGTTGAGTTGCTGGAAGAAAGTTGCGCATCAAATTTGAGCAGAATTGTACGTTGTTTTTCAAGCCGATCCGCAGTAGGTGCAAGGCTCACGGTGAAGATTGGAAAGCATGTATATGTGAGAACACTAATTTAAGACTTATTTTTAATTAATTATGATCAGTACGTAGTTATAATTAAGTTATAATCGGTTGCTATTGAATGGTTGTCATTGTTTGCAATGGATGATTGTAGCTAGCACACAACCAACACTAAGCGTTAATTTGCATAACGTTTGTACACAAAATTTGATGGTTGCTAAATTTGTTAATATGTTGATTTATGAATTGTGACCATTTTGGTTGTTTCACACACATCATTACTGTGGAATATACGAGTGGTCGGTTTAAATCTCCTTCTTACTTGAATAGCAAATTTTAATAAAATAAATAAAAGTTGAAAAAGACAATCCTCAAATTTAATGGAAAATTTAATAGTTGAACTATTTCCATAAGTACGAAGTGATTTGAAATATCTTTAAATGGTTTTAGATCCTTAAGGTTGTGAACAAATTTTGAAGTGTGTAGTGTCATAACCATTTTAAACAAAAAATTGATTTGAGTTATATTGGTTTAGCTATCCATACACTTTAATTTTGATTAAGAAAATTTTATTTAAACATATAACCAAACATTGGTTTATCATATACACTTAGTTCTACTATTTTAAAGACCATTTATATGTTTGAAATCAATTATGCAAGTGTTGAAACTTATCAAAAGGGAAATTGATTTTGATTACCAATTGGTTATGTAAACATTTGTAACATAAGCTTTGAAATTTAGTTGGAAGTAAGATTTGAGTTTCATAATTAAACATTGGATGATTTAATGCACTCGGTACCATTTCCTTTAAAGGACCGTTTGTAAGCTTTAAACAATGACACAAATTTGGTGATATTATAATAAGTTCCAATAAATTTCGAAAATGGTTTTAACTAAAGTTATGAAACCTTAACAGTGAACTTGAAAGATTGGACAAATTTTAACCTTTATCGAATGCGAAAAAAAATATATTAATTTCAATTCTTTCATGTATATATAATTATATACCGAAATGTTCTAGGGTGACAGAGAGGATAGTGTCTAAGGCTTGGGTTTGGAAAATATAGTTTCCTGCTCTCCCTGGCTATCCCTAACTGATCCGACGAACGGGATGGTCAATTTAAAATCGGATTTGAAATATAATTCAACCCAATTGAGTTTTGGAATTTTTATGAATCATATTTCAATGATCTGAACTTTGGAAAGAATTTGAACCTATGTGGGATAAATGTCTATGCTATAACACTTTTGCATTTCCTTAATATAATTAAGTTGAAATTTATGAACCCAAGAATTCAAACTATAAAGGATTTGAAATATTTTGAAAGATTTTGGTGAGTTAAATAAATCCAAATCTAGAATTGGAAATGGAAAAATGAGTAAAGAAATCCTGGGTATGGGATGTATAAAGGGGCAATTAAGATGGTAATGAGATTCAAAGAATTTGAGATAATCCAACTTTATCATAAGCAACTTGATAAACATTAGGAAGGAGATTTGGATTGAAACCGGTATAGTCCATAGCTTGTTTTAAAATACGCTTATTACTTGGAAAGACCGGGATCAGACTTAATTCTGAAAACCATTCCAAGTGGTAATACGACGTTATTGAAGACTTGGAAGTGAAAAATGAAGATCGGGAATCTTTGGATTATTCGGATAGATTGACATTTATGTCTCGAATCAGGCCGTACACCTGAAACGAGGTTATAAGTGGCATGAGGTCTGAATAGATACAAGGATTTTCGGATTTTGTTCCATTTAGACCCAGAATGGACTTGTATGGATTGTGTGTCTGACAGTGTAATTTGTCCACGTAGCACTGAGTCCTGTGAATATATATATCGGATTTGTGGCAATTGATTATTCCCGTCTCTAAGTTACGGTCTTAGAGGTTATGTATTAATAGAAATCAGTGACATGTTGTAAATTGACAATGTGGCATACTCAAGTTATGAAATGAGCTAGTGATGATAGCATTATGTATATCGTGAGTTCGACGAACCTCACACCCCGGATTGATGGTAAACTGGCGGTTAGGTTGTATACATTTTATTGAAACTTGGAAGCTTCGGCGGTAGATCTACTTTGAAACTTGCGGGAAAAAAAGGGGTATGTTCGGTGTCCGTGTCTGGATGTTAACCAGTGATTTACCTGGTGTTTGGTGTCCGAGCCTGGATAAAAACCATGAACCGTGAGGTTGCACCTAGTTCCGGATTGATCTTTCATGTTATGAACCATTATATTGGAACCCAACAACCAATACGAGCCTTTCGTTTTGTTTGTAAACTATGTAAGTGGGCATAGCCACTATGCTTGCTAAGATTAATATATTTATTTGTGAAACGTTTTTCAACACTATGCACTAATAGTATAAAGAGGATTTTCATGTATGAAAGCATGTTTGGTTATCATAAGGCAAAACTCGCCCATTTGGTGTGCGCTTGCATTGTGTGATGTGGGACGAGTGTAAAGGCCCGCGAATCCGTACCCTTTGAGTTGACTTAACTGAAACTTTTTCTACTACTTTAATTATACTTAGGAAATATTTACTTTTATATTTCCAAAGTTCCACCACTTGGGATAAACGAATGATGTGTAAAACATCGTTACAACAACCCAAAATATTTCATTCAACTAACTCTTTTCAAACACTTCTCTTCGAGGCGGGATTCTGCTATTTATGAATTAAAATGAAATCAATCAAGTTGGGGTAAATTTACCTCTCAGACCTTAACTGAAACATCCTCAAAACGGCAAAACTACTAATCTCGAATAAACACACTATAAAACCCAATTATTCATTTTTAAAACACGTATAAAGTTCGCTTTCTATTTCTAATTTATAGATTTCCCTTTTTGTTTACAATATTCGATTTTTATATTCACTTACCTATCGAATTCTATACGTCGATACAATGATTTCTAACTATCAAAATATCTTAAAAATATTCTAACTCCTTAAATTTCCGGAAAATTTCGCCATAACCTCCCCTGCACCGGGAGTTTCGGGATATTTTAAATAGCCTCCCATGGCCCTCACCAATCCAAAAGAAAAAGGAAAAGCCAAGCGGCTTGCCGATACGGCGCATAAAATATCATATATGAATTTAAACGTGTACCTTTTTGTCGAGCACATAAATAAAAATCTTCATATACCCCATCCCATATCTGTCTAACACATGCTCACCTGTTTCAGTTCAATTCAACACTATCCAATCGTTTGAATTCAGTTTTGCTCATTTATTCTTTAATTAACTATTTTGCCTATTTCACTCCTTTGTTTAAACATAACATATTCAAACAAAATATTTATCTTGCTCATAACCAAATTGAATTTCAATTTCAATTCTAATTTCCTTTTTGATTTCAATTATAAATTTTCAAATCGAATTTACTTATTCAAAATCCAGTATCCATTCGAAATCTCATTAACTAATTTCTATTCAATTTAGTTAATTCTATTTAATAAATCAAAAATCTGGTTTCTGTTTCAAAAATCATATTCATTTACACAACTTGAATTCGCATATATTTTACAACTCAACTCTGAAATTTCTAAATAGAAAATCGGATCTTTTTCCGCTTAAAATCCTTTTATAACATTAAACAAACCGTTATGGTTTCAAAACGATTTTGGCGCTGCTTTTCTGAAAATTTGATTTTGATATAACTCAAAATCTATACGACGAAATCAAGATATTTCTTTTTCATTAGAAAACTACTATCAAATCGGTCCTGACGTTTCTTGTTTCAAAGAATTCCGACTTCAATTGAGCTCTGTATACCCAATTGAAGTTCGAATCGCCAATTTTCGAACTACCGCGCTGCGGCGAGTTCGTTTTAATTATATTTATATATATATAAACGTTTTAAAACTTCGTTTATATAATTTCCACTCCATTTTAACTCTATTTGAATTTTTCTTGATTCAAACTCCATTTTCACTTTTATTTGAATTCTATATTCAAATTCCAATTTCACTTCTATTTGAATTCTCTATTCAAATTCCATTTGAATTATATAGTTAAATCCCATAGTTTAAAATTCCATTTGGACGCAATATTACATTCCTAAAATTTAAATTCCAATTGAATTCCTTTTTGAATTCTACATTCAAATTCCCTATTCAATTCTCTTTGAATCCAAATTCTATATTTATTCTATTTGAATTTCAATATCCAAACACCGATTCAATTCTATTTTGAAATTTCAAGTATTCAAACTCCTTTTTAACTTTATTATTCAAATTCTACTTAAATCCTCTTATTTGAATTCTATTTCAAATTCCTTCATTCAAATTCTATTCACATTCCTATATTCAAATTCTATATTTGAATTTCCTTTAAATTTTCTATATTCGATATCTGTTTAAATTTTTATATTCAAATTCTAGATTTGAATTCTCTTTGAATTTCTATATAAAACTCCCATTTGAACCTCTATTCAAATCCCGTTTGAATTTCTATATTCAAACTCCATTTAAATTCTATATTCAAATTTTATAGTTAACCCCCATTATTTTCAAATCTTTACATTTGAATTTCATTTGAACTTTCTTTATTCAAATCCATTTGAATTCCTTTGAATTCAAATTCTATTTAAATTCCTATTTGAATTCCAATTCTATTTTCAAACTTCGTTTGGATTTCTATATTCAAAACAATTCTCAAACTCCATTCAAATTCTATTTTTGAAATTCTATTTCAAATTCTACTTAAATTTTCTAAATCAAATTTCCATTTGAATTCTTATATTCAAACTCTTTAAACAAGTCTCGATTCAATTCCTTTTGAAATCGATATTTCTATTTTTTTGAAAATAAATTTCCCTTTTCAATTTCACACTTTTATTTTGATTTCTGAACTATCAAGTGATAATTCTTTTTTTTTTCTTCATTTATAACTTCGTTATAAAAGAACTATTTATAAACTTTGTTTATAAAGGAACTACTTGTTTTATTTTTCAAAACAAGTTTATATTTCTATTCCATTCAAATTTCAAAATTTTATTTAAAATTAGAATTTTCCCCTTAAATCTCAAATACCCTTTCCACGACATTTTAAATAAATTAACCCTTAGCCCAGTGATATTTTAAATAACCAAATCATCAAATTTTCAATCATTTGATTTTTAACACGTCATATATGAATATATGAAATCAAGCAAACAAACAAACAGATAATATATTTTTGAGGAATCCTGTTGGATTCCTCCAACCTGTTTTCCCTGCATCCACAGACGTTAGTTAACAGAAATAATACCCATCCTACTTCGAGGCAGGATATCGCGGTATAAAAGGGGATCCACTTATATTCGTGGGCGTAGGGTCATCCGCTAATGATACTGCGGGCATCCGCTAATGAAACTGCGGGAATCCAACCAATCACCAAACCAATATATATATATAATAGCAAGCCTATATAACTAATATTTTTAAAGTCAACCAGAAAGCATTTCAACAAGCATCAACCAATTATTTTTACGAATTCTAAATAAAAGGTGAGTGAGATTTACTCACCTTGATTTTTTTTTCTTTGTTGGATATCCTGTTTTAAATTCCAATGTTACAGCTTCGAATCTACTTGACGAATCTCGAAAGAAATCACTACCTACGATTTATTTATTTTTTCGATTAAACGCTAATTTAATTTAAGTTAGCTACTAACATAAATGATTTATTTTATGTGATATAAACTTCTAAATAACATATACCTTATTGCCTCGATCAACAATGAAGTAAACTCAATTATTCATCGATCCACTATCACCGCATACAGCCCCAAAATGTTGCTTCATTCATTACGGCATATCATCGAACACCATACCATCATCAACAATTTCCACCCCTCCGAACTGTTGCAGCAGCTTCCTATGACAAAAACTTGTCTACACAGTTTACTGGCCCCCTTTTAACAACAGTACAGTATCACCACCCTAACCATTTCAATCCAGATTCCTGAAAATAGTTCGAAGAGTGCCAAAACAAGCTTGCTACTTTCCCTTGAATGGCACGCTAACCTTAAAACGAACCAATAATGGCAGTACTGACCTAGATCTGCAACCCTTGTTGCGCTCGAACTGTCGAGCTTCAAAGACCAAAACGCGACTTCTTCGAATAGCAGATGTGCCCATTTCAGAAACCCAACTCAACCGCGGACGCTACCAGTTCCGGATGAATGCCAACCCTTACCACAATCCCATCGCACCCTTTCTGAAATCGCGGCGACCCGGTCACTTCTCTCGAGAAACTCATCTAGGTCGAAGTCGCCTTTGTAACCTCTGCCGACAACCTGTAATCGCGACTCCAGTATGTTGCCGAGCTTTAGGGGATCCCTGGCTTCAATCGCAATATGCGATTTCTTTTATTTATTTATCGAACGTTCGAAAGAAAAGGAGGCTTGCGATTGAAATTTTGAATTGGGAAGGCTATTTAAAACTAAAGCTCGAAAGCTTTCATTTTCTTCTGAGGAAATCAACAAGAGATGGCCATGTATATATATAGACGCTAGAACAGACATAAGTAAGAAGGCCATTAAAATCCTGTTTGCCTGATCGTGAAGCTTAGAGACAAAGTTGGTTGCTCGAGAAGTAACTGTTGTGTGATTTAACAAATGGTTAGGGTGGCGTTGTCAAGGGGTAGGTCGGTTTGTAAATTTTGAAAACATTTAGATTTAAACTATATGATTTCAACATTCGGTTATACGCTACCGGAATATAATTATATAAGGTAATATATACTGGCGTTTAAATCTGGTTACATCTATATGAACGGATTTATATTAAACGGTTACGAATTTATTGGACTTTTTAAACTTGGTTTAAAATTTCTCTTTTTCTTTAATTCAAATTAAACAAATTAAGCTTGGATTTTAATTTATTCTTTTCTTACTAATTTCAATTGATGTAAATTAACTTCAAAATAATTAAATTTGTTGAAAATAAATAATTATTATCAATCTGATTCAATATAGAATTTATATTGGTCAACTGAACTGTTTAAATTCATTTTTAACTCCTAATTCAATTATGTGTTGATAATTCGATATATTCAAAATTACATCCTATATCGATTATTTAATCGATAAATTCAACATAAAATTCATTTATATTCCTAATTAAATATTTAAACTAATAAAAATATTCATTATAATACAGCTAAAATCAAGGACGTTACATTCCTTCCCTCTTAAAAGAATTTCGTCTCCGAAATTACTAAGGCAGAAGAAATGCTTCCTCTTCAAAAGCTCACATTGTTATAACTTCAGCATTTCAAATTTTATAACTCAAGTCCGATACAACTTTAAGTTTTCTTGGGGAATATTCAATTTTCAGTTCATTTAACTGGTTTCCATCATTTCGATTTATTCAACTTTCTTAAGTTAAATTTAGAATTCCGAATTCAAATACCCGGTAATTTATGTCAAACCATTTTGAAATCACCTATTCAAATTCAAAACATTTGAATTTTCCAACAACTTGTTATCAAAAATAAACTCCCATTGGGAACCTTACTATGGTAGCAATCCATCACTTAGAGACTCGAAAATGAATACCGATGATGCCGCGGTTCATCATCAGAATTATTTTCTAGTAACCGAAGGGATTTCAATGCTTTATCATTTTCCAATATATATTCAGAATGATACTTATACAAAAATCTTTCCAAACCAAAGCTATACTCTTTTAATATTCTTTGGAAAAATATTTTCTAAAATTTCGGGATTTAAATTCCAATTCTGGTTTGAATTAAATTCTAATTCATCTCATTTGTATATCTTATTCATATACAATTTAATTTTGGTTATATATAACCATTCCAATTTTTATAATCTTATCTGATTATAATGGTATCAATCAACACATCCATATAATATAATAATTACAAATATTATTCTTTCTATATCAAAATAAAATTTTGGATAAATAATTTCATTCACCAACTTTAAAACAATATCGTGTTCAATCTTCCATTCAAGTGTTTAGAAATTCCTATCGACTTCGTGGCGTCCCACTATTCGATCAGAACTCATAAACCACCCAACAGACTAGCCAACACAATATAAAACCGTTTTTTTATATCAATTTACAAATACGCGCTCTCGTATATATACTCAACTCATTCTAGGGTACTACTGACCCTATCTCTAATGAGCACAAGCCATACAAGCCTAGGTATTCGCTCAACCTAAGCTCTGATACCAACTGTAAAGGCCCGCGAATCCGTACCCTTTGAGTTGACTAATAACACCATACGTCCAACCCAAATTGCACAGAAATACGAATCATTATTAGAAAGAAGTTAGAGGATGAGAAGTAGAAAGAAAGAATTATTAGAATAGAAGAAAACAAAGAAGACAAATCTCACAGCGGAACGAATAAAATATATTATATAACATAACTTTTGCAATACAAATCAGTAACTTTATATACATACCATCATCAGAGCACAATAGTTATTCCTGGAACAGTAATAAACACCTGCTTCCAGATACAAACATGGTTCACAGCGGAATATATGATAGTCTATAGCGAACCGGTGAAGCCTCCTGCTTCCAGCTCTTCCAAGTGAATCTGAAAAATCCCGACTACTTGACTGCCCGTACAAATTTGGGCACCCAAGAGTTTAGGGAAAACAAACAAAACAAACTCTGGGTCAGTCATGGGACTGGTGTGAGTAAACTCCAACCACTTGTTTAACTTTAAAAATCCTTTCAAAAGAAAAGATAATAGTAAGACCAGCCCACACATAAACATGGACGGTTTTTACCTTACTATAACCCAAAACACTTTGATACGAAAATCCAGTGATATTATAATAATGTCTACATCAAATAAATAGAATCTAGCGGAACGCTTGCGTCTCACGCTCCACATACATAGTATAAAATCAAAAACCGCATGGCGCTTATTGGAGATTGGATTTCCAACATGACAAGGTATGGAACCACCTTCCGCTAGTGTATCTCTAGAGAGGAATACACTGGGTTCAACAAGAACATCTTGTAACCCGGCCCACACATGACCGACCACTCATTTCGCTTGAGTGTATCGAATGTATATCACCAACGGTTGGGATCAGCAACCGTTTCCCGAATGGGACAGCATCGAACATAATAAGGAATTAAATGAATCTCTAGATAGGTGATTATACATCCTAATGGGAGCGACCCACATAGCCATGCTGCCTGCCCGATTTTTGTCATTTCCCGGTTGCTGAGGCCTGAGGCTATGATTATTTTCTATCCATTGATATCACAATCACTTTGAATGCCACATTGTCAGATCCGTTAATCACCAATTGATTAGCACAAATATTCTGGATGTTATGCTAAGGGAATAAATCCGTTGCAACCATATATATTTATACAGACCAACTTATTGATCATTGGAAATACTTTGTCAAACATTCGTCCATATACGTTAGTTCTGGGATTGAACGAAACCGAAGTCACGATTTCTATTGATAGAAAAAGCCCTTGCACTTTACTCCGTCTTCGATTTATCTTCATATAATCTGATTCGCAACGCTACTGCCAATACAAAGTGGTTCACGGATAATAATCCAACCGGTCTCTCCATATTGATAACGATGGTAAAATCTTCGATAGTCTGTGATTTAACTATCGAATAAAAGCAAGTGTTCATTCAACATATCAATCAAATCACTGGGCTCTTTATCTAATATTTCATTAATTAAATCTCTTCTCCATTTCCCTATCAATATTTGTTAAACAAATATTTTCAATAATCATATTGGCCCTTTACGCTATTTGGAAAACATTTCCGAATATCGCCCTCCTTTATTTTCTGTATTTAGAAAATATATTCTATTTGCAATTGAAAGCAATTTCAATCACTTATCACTTTTTCTACTACTTTAATTATACTTAGGAAATATTTACTTTTATATTTCCAAAGTTCCACCACTTGGGATAAACGAATGATGTGTAAAACATCGTTACAACAACCCAAAATATTTCATTCAACTAACTCTTTTCAAACACTTCTCTTCGAGGCGGGATTCTTCTATTTATGAATTAAAATGAAATCAATCAAGTTAGGGTAAATTTACCTCTCAGACCTTAACTGAAACATCCTCAACCTCAAAACGGCAAAACTACTAACCTCGAATAAACACACTATAAAACCCAATTATTCATTTTTAAAACACATATAAAGTTCGCTTTCTATTTCTAATTTATAGATTTCCCTTTTTGTTTACAATATTCGATTTTTATATTCACTTACCTATCGAATTCTATACGTCGATACAATGATTTCTAACTATCAAAATATCTTAAAAATATTCTAACTCCTTAAATTTCCGGAAAATTTCGCCATAACCTCCCCTGCACCGGGAGTTTCGGGATATTTCAAATAGCCTCCCATGGCCCTCGCCAATCCAAAAGAAAAAGGAAAAGCCAAGCGGCTTGCCGATACGGCACATAAAATATCATATATGAATTTAAACGTGTACCTTTTTGTCGAGCACATAAATAAAAATCTTCATATACCCCATCCCATATCTGTCTAACACATGCTCACCAGTTTCAGTTCAATTCAACACTATCCAATCGTTTGAATTCAGTTTTTCTCATTTATTCTTTAATTAGCTATTTTGCCTATTTCACTCCTTTGTTTAAACATAACATATTCAAACAAAATATTTATCTTGCTCATAACCAAATTGAATTTCAATTTCAATTCTAGTTTCCTTTTTTATTTCAATTATAAATTTTCAAATCGAATTTACTTATTCAAAATCCAATATCCATTCGAAATCTCATTAACTAATTTCTATTCAATTTAGTTAATTCTATTTAATAAATCAAAAATCTGCTTTCTGTTTCAAAAATCATATTCATTTACACAACTTGAATTCGCATATATTTTACAACTCAACTCTGAAATTTCTAAATAGAAATTCGGATCTTTTTCCGCTTAAAATCTTTTATAACATTAAATAAACCGTTATGGTTACAAAACGATTTTGGCGCTGCTTTTCTGAAAATTTGATTTTGATATAACTCAAAATCTATACGACGAAATCAAGATATTTCTCTTTCATTAGAAAACTACTATCAAATCGGTCCTGACGTTTCTTGTTTCAAAGAATTCCGACTTCAATTGAGCTTTGTATACCCAATTGAAGTTCGAATCGCCAATTTTCGAACTACCGCGCTGCGGCGAGTTCGTTTTAATTATATTTATATATATATAAACGTTTTAAAACTTCGTTTATATAAATTCCACTCCATTTTAACTCTATTTGATTTTTTCTTGATTCAAACTCCATTTTCACTTTTATTTGAATTTTATATTCAAATTCCAATTTCACTTCTATTTGAATTCTCTATTCAAATTCCATATTTCAATTTCCATTTGAATTATATAGTTAAATCCCATAGTTTAAAATTCCATCTGGACGCTATATTCAATTCCTAAAATTTAAATTCCATTTGAATTCCTTTTTGAATTCTACATTCAAATTCCCTATTCAATTCTCTTTGAATCCAAATTCTATATTTATTCTATTTGAATTTCAATATCCAAACACCGATTCAATTCTATTTTGAAATTTCAAATATTCAAATTCCTTTTTAACTTTATTATTCAAATTCTACTTAAATCCTCTTATTTGAATTCTATTTCAAATTCCTTTATTCAAATTCTATTCACATTCCTATATTCAAATTCTATATTTGAATTTCCTTTAAATTTTCTATATTCGATATCTGTTTAAATTTTTATATTCAAATTCTAGATTTGAATTCTCTTTGAATTTCTATATTCAATTTCTATATAAAAATCCCATTTGAACCTCTATTCAAATCCCGTTTGAATTTCTATATTCAAACTCCATTTAAATTCTATATTCAAATTTTATAGTTAAACCCCATTATTTTCAAATCTCTATATTTGAATTTCATTTGAACTTTCTTTATTCAAATCCATTTGAATTCCTTTGAATTCAAATTCTATTTAAATTCCTATTTGAATTCCAATTCTATTTTCAAACTTCGTTTGGATTTCTATATTCAAAACTATTCTCAAACTCCATTCAAATTCTATTTTTTAAATTCTATTTCAAATTCTACTTAAATTTTCTATATCAAATTTCCATTTGAATTCTTATATTCAAACTCTTTAAACAAGTCTCGATTCAATTCCTTTTGAAATCGATATTTCTATTTTTTTGAAAATAAATTTCCCTTTTCAATTTCACACTTGTATTTTGATTTCTGAACTATCAAGTGATAATTCTTTTTTTTCTTCATTTATAACTTCGTTATAAAAGAACTATTTATAAACTTTGTTTATAAAGGAACTACTTGTTTTATTTTTCAAAACAAGTTTATATTTCTATTCCATTCAAATTTCAAAATTTTATTTAAAAATAGAATTTTCCCTTTAAATCTCAAATACCCTTTCCATGACATTTTAAATAAATTAACCCTTAGCCCAGTGATATTTTAAACAATCAAATCATCAAATTTTCAATCATTTGATTTTTAACACGTCATATATGAAATCAAGCAAACAAACAGATAATATATTTTTGAGGAATCCTGTTGGATTCCTCCAACCTGTTTTCCCTGCATCCACAGACGTTAGTTAACAGAAATAATACCCATCCTGCTTCGAGGCAGGATATCGCGGTATAAAAGGGGATCCACTTATATTCGTGGGCGTAGGGTCATCCGCTAATGATACTGCGGGCATCCGCTAATGAAACTGCGGGAATCCAACCAATCACCAAACCAATATATATATATAATAGCAAGCCTATATAACTAATATTTTTAAAGTCAACCAGAAAGCATTTCAACAAGCATCAACCAATTATTTTAACAAATAAAAAAAATTTCTAAATAAAAGGTGAGTGAGATTTACTCACCTCGATTTTTTTTTCTTTGTTGGATATCCTGTTTTAAATTCCAATGTTACAGCTTCGAATCTACTTGACGAATCTCGAAAGAAATCACTACATACGATTTATTTATTTTTTCGATTAAACACTAATTTAATTTAAGTTAGCTACTAACATAAATGATTTATTTTGTGTGATATAAACTTCTAAATAACATATACCTTATTGCCTCGATCAACAATGAAGTAAACTCAATTATTCATCGATCCACTATCACCGCATACAGCCCCAAAATGTTGCTTCATTCATTACGGCATATCATCGAACACCATACCGTCATCAACAATTTCCACCCCTTCTAACTGTTGCAGCAGCTTCCTATGACAGAAACTTGTCTACACAGTTTACTGGCCCCCTTTTAACAACAGTACAGTATCACCACCCTAACCATTTCAATCCAGATTCCTGAAACCAGTTCGAAGAGTGCCAAAACAAGCTTGCTACTTTCCCTTGAATGGCACGCTAACCTTAAAACGAACCAATAATGGTAGTACTGACCTAGATCTGCAACCCTTGTTGCGCTCGAACTGTCGAGCTTCAAAGACCAAAACGCGACTTCTTCGAATAACAGATGTGCCCATTTCAGAACCCCAACTCAACCGCGGACGCTACCAGCTCCGGATGAATGCCAACCCTTACCACAAGCCCATCGCACCCTTTCTGAAATCGCGGCGACCCGGTCACTTCTCTCGAGCTACTCATCTAGGTCGAAGTCTCATTTGTAACCTCTGCCGACAACCTGTAATCGCTACTCCAGTATGTTGCTGAGCTTCAGGGGATCCCTGGCTTCAATCGCAATATGTGATTTCATTTATTTATTTATCGGACGTTCGAAAGAAAAGGAGGCTTGCGATTGAAATTTTGAATTGGGAAGGCTATTTAAAACTGAAGCTCGAAAGATTTCATTTTCTTCTGAGGAAATCAACAAGAGATGGCCATGTATATATAAACGCTAGAACAGACATAAGTACGAAGGCCATTAAAATCCTGTTTGCCTGATCGTCAAGCTTAGAGACAAAGTTGGTTGCTCGAGAAGTAACTGTTGCGTGATTTAACAAATGGTTAGGGTGGCGTTGTCAAGGAGTAGGTCGGTTTGTAAATTTTGAAAACATTTTGATTTAAACTATATGATTTCAAGATTCGGTTATACACTACCGGAATATAATTGTATAAGGTAATATATACTGGCGTTTAAATCTGGTTGCATCTATATGAACGGATTTATATTAAACGGTTACGAATTTATTGGACTTTTTAAACTTGGTTTAAAATTTCTCTTTTTCTTTAATTCAAATTAAACAAATTAAGCTTGGATTTTAATTTATTCTTTTCTTACTAATTTCAATCGATGTAAATTAACTTCAAAATAATTAAATTTATTGAACATAAATAATTATTATCAATCTGATTCAATATAGAATTTATATTGGTCGACTGAACTGTTTAAATTCATTTTTAACTCCTAATTCAATTATGTGTTGATAATTCGATATATTCAAAATTACATCCTATATCGATTATTTAATCGATAAATTCAATATAAAATTCATTTATATTCCCAATTAAATATTTAAACTAATAAAAATATTCATTATAATACAACTAAAATCAGGGACGTTACAACGAGTTTATGATAGCTTCATTTTCCAAAGGACATTACGAATTTATATGCACAAGCATTCACATGGAGTAAACCCGTTCCGCATTAGCGGCGTAGTCCGGTGAATCTACCAACTTTAAATTAAATCCTTAAAATAACTGTTTTATGTTCTCACACCAGTCCCATGACTGACCTGGAGTTTATTGTTCTTTCCTAAACTCTGGGTACCCACTAATTTTCCACACGGGCAGCTATAGGTTTAGTTTTACAGTTATAGACCCCTTGGAGCAAGAGTTGGAGCGTTTTATGGATTGGAGATTCGAGCTAAAGTTAGAGTTTCCGCTATATCACATCGCTTCTTCCGCTGAGAGTATATTTATGTTTTCGCTGCTATATGTATGTAACTCTGATATTCTATGTAACTCTGATGAAATATTGTATCATGATATAAAAAGTTCTGTTGTTTTGTTCAATATATGTTAGTACCCATAACAATCCGCCTTTGTAAACGGTTTAAGTTGGTTTAATTACCGGTGAAAACCGGGAAGAAAGACGGTATGTTACAACACGTTACGCTGAAAAATCCTAAACTTAAACCACTATTTCATAAATTATTCTTATTATAAGTTCTAGTTGAATTGCAACATACAAATATAATTTTAATCAGTTAATAAACTGACTATGAAATACGTATTCGAAATAGTCATAAATCTAAATGTCACTGTGTTAACGTATGGACCTTACATTCTAATCGAATCGGCATAGTATTAGATTTCGAAACAATATATCATTTCAACTACAAAAATTAACCTATATGAAATTATAATGTATCGTTTAAAACCTTAAGTCAAACGATATCGAGAATAAATAGAAATCCCTTTTAAATATTATAAATAAACGTTATCGTTTATTAACGATTTCCATCGCGATTATTTAAAAATTTGATTTGACCATAACTTACAAGCTATAAGACGAAATCTGAATTTTTCTCCTTTATATGAAAATTATCATCAATACGGTTCTAACGTTTCGTGTTTCACAGAAATCCGACTTATATCGGATTCTGTATACTCAGCTGAAGTTCAAAACTCCTTATTACGAACTACCGCGCGATTTCGAGCTCGATTTATAAATATACAAATATATAACGTTCAAACTTTGTTTTAATAATGAATTAAATATTAAAATCCTTAAATATTCCAAATAAATTATTTAAAATAATAAATTAAAAAAATATTTGGCTACCAAAAATACGGGACGTTACATTCTTCCCCCCTTAAAATAATTTCGTCCTCGAAATTGCTAAGGTAAGAAAGAACGTTACTAACCCATTAATTTCTAAATCCATTTTATTTTAAATCGAAAACCAATTCAATATCGTAAATAAATATTTTCAAAAATATCAAAAAAATTCTAACATATTAAAATCCCGAAAAAATTCAGCAGAGTATCCCCTGCATGGAGTGACATCTGCGATATCGCAGGAACAAATAATATGTATACTTTGACCCACACGGTCGGAAAACAAAAATCAAAACTCAAAAATCCAAAATTTTAGGGTGTGTTTGGTTTAAAATGAGTTTTGGGTTTTTAGTTTTCAAAATTAATTACAAAACATTAAAGGTGTGAAAGGAGGAATGGTAGAATGGAAGGAAGATAGAGGGGACCACGGAGGGGATGTAGCAATCATGGAAGGAAGAATTGGTCTCCATGTTTCTCTTATTTCTCAAAACATGAAAAATAGATAAAAGTTGTTTTTTTATTTTTTATGTAAACTTTGTTTTCCAAAATGGTTGTTTTTCATGATATGCATGTGTTGTGCACATTATTGTATGGACGAAAACCCAAAACTTTAAATGGTAAACCAAACGCTACCTTATATTTTCGTGTAGGCGTACCTTTTTTCGAGTGCTATTGAGCGTATTTGTCCAACGTATAAGCGATTTACTCAATCAATATCAATTTGCTCAGCTGTCTGGCACCTGTACTTAACTCAATTCTCATATCAGCAATAAATATTTGAAATTCTAAAATAATATTTTACTAATAAACTGGTATAACTACACGAATTGTAAAGTCAAACACACAACATCAATTCATGCTTAAAAACAGGGTTAAATTGTAAATTCCAATTCATATTCACTTTTATTCCAGTTAATTTATACCAGAAATTATTCTTTAGTTTATAATTCATTCAGTTCCAATTAACTGTTGATTATTTCTATTCAAATAAACTATCATCCAATAAAAACAATTCACAATCAACAATTAATGTTCAACCAATCAACTAAATCAATTGAATTTATATTCAATACTAATATTTTACTTTGGTTCCACATAATTGAACATCAGTCGATTTATCCGATTGATTTCTATTTGACTATTATTTATTCAAATTCCAAATTTCAATTTCAATAACATTCTTAATTTTAATTTCACTTAACCATATTAAGTTTTCAATTTTCAAGCCATTTTGAATTCCATTCAAAATAATAAAACACACTAATATCCCAATAATTTAATAAAATTATTTCTTTTCTATACAAAAATATAATTTGGGTAAGATTATTTAATTTACCCTCTTTTCAAAACAATTTTGTATCCCTTGTCAGTTCTATGCTTCTCAACACTTGAACCGATCAGTAAACAATACAAACCATTTGTTTATAAAATTTACAAATACGCTCTCTTATATATATATATACACACACACTCAGTCTCGATCTAGGGTATTACTAACCCAATCTCCATCGAGTTACACCACAGAGCCAAGGTTAGTACTAAACCAATAGCTCTGATACCACTGTAACGACCCAAGGATTTTCGGTCCTGAAAATCGACATAAATATCTTTACTATAACTTATGCCGACCTTCCAAACACTGAAAACACCGGAATGTTTATAGAAAGAATTTAGAGGGTGAGACAAGAAAGAAAGAAATATTAGAATAGAAGAAAAAGAAGAAACACCACAACATAATCCGAATCTCACATCACAGCGGAACAAAATATAATACAGAAATAAATCTTTTTTGAGAGCTTTAAAAATACTTACAATATCAGAGTACATCAACATCTCTGGGAAGTTATAAAAAATCTGTCCCATAAACAACAAACAGCGGAAAAGTAGCAATGAAATATCATACGTCTGGACTCTTCTAGCTCGTCCCTTCACAGCATTCGATAACTTGAACCTGTACACCCCGGGCTAACCCGAGCATTTACAAAACATTGGGTTAGTCTGGTGAACCAGAGTGAGTAAAACTCGTATAGTATTAAGGTAAACTTGATTTTAAAGTCAAAATCTTTTCAAAGAAAAGGATAATCGTAAGACCAAATCCACACATAAACATGGACGGTTTTTACCTTACGATAACCCAAACCATTTTTGAAATCAATATCTTTTCTGATATTATAATAATGTCTGAATACAAGTAAATAACAATATAGTGGAACGCTTGCATCTCACGCTCCACATATATATTATACAAACAAAACCGCGGGTGCTTATTGGAGATTGGATTCTGACTATGACAAGGTATGGGACCACCTTCCGATAGTGTATCTCTAGAGGCGAATACACTGGGTTCAACAAGAACATCTTGTAACCCGGCCCACACATGACCGACCACTCATTTCGCTTGAGTGTATCGAATGTATATCACCAATGGTTGGGCTCAAACCACCGTTTCCCGAAAAGGGACAGTATCGAAATAGATTAAAGAATGAAATGGATTTTCTCTAGATAGGTGATTATACACTATAATGGGAGCGACCCACATAGCCATGCTGCCTGCCCGATTTCTGTCATTTCTTGGTTGTGAGGCTTGAGGTCAGAATTTCCATTACAACACCAGGTCATTATTCACTTTGAATGCCACATCGTCAGATCCTCCAGATATCACTAATTGACGTCCACAAAAATACCCGGATTGGGAGCGACCCAACCTATGGTATGTTTTAAAAAATCAACGTATGCGATCCCTTTGGAAATACTCTGTCATGCATCTGTCCATTCAAGTCATCCAGGAACAAGATGAACTGAAGGTATTCTCGTACCGCATCCCTTATAGGAATCATCCCATGGATCTGTAACACCCCGTAATTCTATAACATTAAGTTTCACAAATTAAAGTATAATTAAATTTTAGAAGAAGAATTAAGGGAAACGGGTTGCGCCATTGCGTCCGTCTCGAAATTCTGCTTGAGATAGAGTCCGAGTTTGTGCAAATTGGACTCCGTATGAAAAAGATATCCTTAAATTAATTATTGCAGCAAAACATGAAAAAAGAGGAATGAAAAAATAATAATATTTAGCATTGTTCTAAATTTTGAAAGTAAAAGACTTAGTAGCTTATTTGGTTGGAACACATGACTTGCATACAAGAGGTACAGAGTTCGATCCCCGCCAGCGCCTTATTTTTGTTTTAGGGGAATGGCTTAAAATAGCCTAGTGTGAACGTAGTTCAAAAAATGGTTTAGTGTGAAAACGGGTGATTGGGAAGATAGATAAAAAGAAAAAAAATGATGAATATATATATATATATATATATATATATATATATATACGCACACATATATATATATATATATATATATATATATATGACGTGTACGCATCATGTAGCGTACGTTGCGCATTTTTGGTTGTCAAGGATTGTTTTTTTTAAATGGTCTTCCCCAATTTGATTTATGACAAATTAAAAGTAAGAAAAGATTTATTCATATATATATATACATATATAAATATTTATATATGGGTAATTAATGTAAACGGTAAAGGGAAAATGTATCTATTAAATACGTATTTACGTTTGAATTGATTGACAATAAATAATAAAAAGAAAAGATGAACATTAGAGTATCACTTTTGTTATGTTAACATTAGAATAACATTTCGTTAAGAAATGTATATTTAGATTAAAATGTTTATTCAGGTCAAATTGACATTTCAGTTAAGAAATGTTCATTTAGTTAATGTTTTGTTTTAAAATTAAAAAATGTCCTTTTGGTTATGATATGTTAGGAAAGAACCAATGTGCCATTTATGAAAAAATGAACATTTAATATGCTGAGTCAATGCTAAGTCATTCCTGACTCATTGCTGAGTCAATAGGATAATTCTATCTTGACTGAACGGTATTGGTCATTTCTAGGGTTAATCAAACGGCCTAAATTAATCCTAAAATTCTATATATACAACCTAGCTCTTAACCTAATTCACACAATTAAACTTGGAGCCGTCACGCTGATGTAAGATAGCTTGGAATGGCCGCCGCCTAAAGCTTAAAGACATACAAAGCTAGAACAAATCTAATTCAAAACTAAGAATCAAAACAACCTCTACCCAAAGGAACGCATCTCAATTTCAGAATCGCAGAATCCAGAATTCAAGTTCATCGATCATTGTAAGTATAGTGGCTCTTTAGATGGGAATGCGATTAAGACATGATTTGTTGTAAATTGTAATATGAAATTATATCAGTATTAACGATGTTGTTTTATATTTGTTATTTGTGATAATTTGAATGATTGTGGTGATTGAATCTTTTATGTATTGTGAATCAAACAATCAACACCTTATGCGAATTGTATCTATACAGTTAGATCTAAATATATGCTTATGCAAGTTATAGGTTGCAAGTTAGATTTACACAAATATTTGTATCATTCATGTAGGCTCTATGTATATATGTTTAAACCAATTGTGCCTACATGACTAGAATAGATCTATATTCACATGTTTTTATGCAAGTGAGAACTTATAATTGGATCCATGTCAAGATCCGTTTAGGATTCATATGAAAGTTTATTGTTAGATCTATGTTTATACATATGTGTTGCAAGTTCACACCCTTAAGTGGTTGTCAAAGTTATACATATAGTTTTGTCTTACGCCAGTTTTATGTTTGAGGTTATGCCTAGACCTATGCATTAACATGTTATACCATGTTTTAGTGGATTCATATGACACTTATTAGGTTATACTATGTTATACCTTTATGTTAGGCTAAAACTATATGATTCATGTGACACCTATTTAATTAGGCACAATATTTATGTGCAAATTTGTAGCATGTTATGCAATGTTATGATATTCATGTCGATTATTTTGCAAGTTCACACCTATGATATTCATGTTGATTTTTTTGCAGGTTCACACCTATGATGTTCATATTGACTATGTCGAGAATGCCAAGTTTACACCTATGACATGTTTATGTTAATGAATTACTTTTATGCCAATTTTGTGTACGCTAAATTAGGCTAAGTTTTTAGCCTAATATTATATGTCAAAATCATGCGGACGAAAAATTAGGCTAAGATTGTTAGCCTAATATATAGACGGGATAACGTTGGGTAAAATTGGTAATTATAGGAAACTTGACCTAAATTGGTTAAAAATCACATAGGTGATTTATGGCATGAAACGGTATAAATTATATACCTAAATTAATGAACTTGATTAGAAATAAATTTGGATAATGACATGAATTCTAGATAATTTGCATAAATAAAATGTAAATTTAGACAGTACGAATATGCTTAACCTGAGGTTGGATTGAGTTGTAATGTAAACCTGCCCGGACCCGCCCGGCTTTCCAGTAATCACAACAATACCTATCCAATGTGATAGGTTAAGGCATTAAGCCCAATAAAGACCCGAGGTTAGACTGAGTTGTGGCGTAAGACTGCCCGGAACCGACCGGCATACAGGCAGCCACAACAATACCTGTCTAATGTGAGTGGTTGGTGCTTTAATAAGACAATTAAAGCTAAGTTAGTATTGGTAGGGTTAAGTTAACTAAAACATTTAACCAACTTCACATGTTAACAAGGCAAGACTTGTAGGGGTTAAGTAACTAAGAAAACACTTAGCCAAATTAACATGTTGACTAGATTAAAAGGTGGGGTTAAGTAATGTTAATACACTTAGCCAATTTAACATGTTAACTAGACTAGAGGTTGGGGTTAAGTAAATTTAATACACTTAGCCAATTTAACATGTTAACTAGACTAGAGGTTGGGGTTAAGTAAATTTAATACACTTTGCCAATTTAACATGTTAACTAGACTAGAGGTTGAGGTTAAGTAAATACACTTAGCCAATTTAATATGTTAGCTGGACCAGAGGGTAGGGTTAAGTAAACTTAGAACACTTAACCATCATAGTGTGATAAATTGAACAGGGTTAAGTTAAAACATGAAGGGACAATACTTAACCATTAGAACATGTTAATTAAACAGATGTTAGGGTTAAGTTAACTAAGGGAATACTTAACCGTTATAACATGTTAGTTAAAACAGATGGGTAAGGTTAGGTTAAAAGGGACACTTAACCAATACAAGATGAATGGGTAGGGTTAAGTAATAAGAAATGCTTAACCAATATAACTTGGTTTGTGATAGGGTTAAGTCAACATGAACTACTGATAACACTTAGCCAGTTTAATATGATAAATGAATGGGTTAAGTTAACTTGTATCGACTAATGACACTTAACCAATCCAACTTGACGAGAAAGAGAACTAAGTAGTAAACCTTAGTTGAAAGGGGCTAAGTAGTAAACCTTAGTTAAGAAAACAACGATTCAGGAAACTAAGTGGTAAACCTTAGTTAGGAAAACTAAGTAGTAATCCTTAGTATAACACGAGGAGGAGCGAACGTCCATCTGATCTTAAAGAAGGCTCCAACGAATTGGGTTACGAAGCCCGAGACTTCGAGGGGACGTGAGGGTACTCTTGGTATCCCTCTATGAGGCTGCAGATGATCCTCCTGGGCTCACAGAGGTTAAGGTCTGCATTAGGAGAACCAAGGGTATGCCTTGGTTGTAATATAAGGCAACCTAAAGACTAGGATGGACCAGCATGATTCGGCGAGACCAGTAGCCCTGTGATAGCAACTCGTCGTCTACCTACCATCTTGAGTCAGTCAAGATATGCATGCAGAAAGGCAGAGAACTCCCAACAGACTATATACTTGCTATCTAGTTATGGGTGAGGTTGGCCAATAGGAAAGTGGGGCATTGGTGGCAGGAGTATAGTTCTCGTGCTTGATTTTCTTGGATTGCCTTTCATTAGTTGAGGGAGGGGTCACGTGGGACCATATCCACTGGTAGAAAAATAGACCCTAGCATTTGCATCGGCAGATAACTTAAAGCTCCCGACCGAGTTCCGTATTTTCTTGATTCATCCCTGTCACGGGACTCGGGTCGCACATATAGTGGACATGTGCATCTAGACAGTGATAAACGATTCGCGACACATACGTGTGGAAAGTCTAGGAACATATACCACTCTAGGTAGTGCGTCCTAGACTAGGGGCATCGTTTGACAGGTAGCATAATCCCTAGCTAGACCTAGGTGGCATAAATCCTGAATACAAGAAGTATTAGATAAGTCGCATAAACCCTAGTTGAATCTAGGAAGCGCTCGATAAGAAAACCCTAGATTAGATCTAGGTAATAAATAATAGATGTACACCTAAAGGCAACCGCAATTACAGGGATTGGGATCACGTTATCATCTTTATACAGATTACTAGTTGGGATACTAGTTAGGTGGTGCAGAGATATAGAATGGGGTGTGACAGTATATTCGGTTTAAACTGTCTTGCTTTGGTTTATATTAGTCTGTTATTCTGGTACTGTCCCATTTTCCAGTTTACTCCTGTCACGAACTTTATCCTGTTCACATGCTAAAAGCCACTAGACTTACTCAGGCTTTATATCCGAATCTGTTTTTCTTTCGTCTTCTTTTCTTCCGTTCCCCCCAGGTAGTTAGGGAGGGAATAGCTCTGCTTAGTATGGACTGTTACTCTTTCCAAGCTTAAACTCTTGGATATATCGCTTCAGACTCTCTTTTCTGCTGCTATGGCTGTCTTATGCTACATTGGGGAATATAAATATTACTTTATGCTTCTTTATTTTGTAAGACAGATGATACTCCAGTATTGGAAAGCAATTGTTGTACAAACTATTTTATCAATAAAGTAAAGTTTTATTTTCCGCTGTTTTAATTTTGTCTGTCTTGTAATTTATCTGCATCTTTTACCTTAAATGCTCCACAATACTTAATGCATTCCCTATGTGAGTGACACTAACGGATGTGGGGTGTTACATGATCAGTAGCGAGAAGTCCTTGCAATCTGTAGATTCCAACCATGACATAACCACAGTACCTCTCTGGCTGTAGACCAGCGAATATTAGCAGTTCTTCCATTTACGAAGTTCTACGGTCTTCAATGCTCCATCTCGATCATCTTCTGGTATCTTCACGTATTTGTTGGTCGGAATGGTTTTCGAATATAAATTCGATCCCGGTCTTTCCGTAACAACAATCGTATTGAACAGATTTGATAGTCGGTGATTTAACTATCAAAATAACAGTGTTTCAATCATGACAATCCAATGAGTTTACTGGTTCTGTATTCAGCATCACTTGGCCTTTTAAATTAAACAAAATTGTAAATTTAAAACTTTTGAGTATTTCGATAAATATAGTTTTATAGCTTCTTTATTTATCATAAGATTTTACTTTAATCATATTCATTTTAATATTTAGTAAAATCCCATATCATATCCAGTTCTCTATTTTTACCTTTGAAACAACTTGTAAATAACATTACGAAATATCTCTTATTCATTACTTGACAATACCCAGTGCTTATTCCTGTTGAATAAAAACTAACTTTTACATTATTATTTCACTAATGGAAATAAATAATCACTAATCCCTTTTCAAACCCATTCGACAATTCCTGCTTTGAAATCTTATTTTAATTCCCTCCCTTTTTACTTAATCCATTATTAAGTAACTTTAATGTACGATTAACACTTTTACATAACCCTGATTTATGATAAATCTTTTGATCTAAATTCCTTTTTACTTAACTCAAATGGTTAAGTAACATTCATTTTTAAGCTATCATCTTCGCTTAAAATTCCTTTTATAACTTGTCATACAAATTCGGGTTTTAAATATAAAACCTGTTCGTAATTCTCTTTCACCATCTCATTGGATTCCACTTCAATTTCAAGTACTTTTTAAATGAATCTCAATTAAAAAGTATTTCGCTAAATCACTAAAATAATCACTTACTTTGGTCGTTAACTACTTCCATAGTTAACTCCTTTATTCACTAAAACAAATATTAAATTTCCCTTTTTAAAATCTTATTAAAATTAAACAATACCATTCGATTTATTCTCATCCTCGTACTTATAAATATGATTAACATCAGAGTTGACTTTATAAAATTTATTTAATAATAAATCAAATCTTAAGTAAAACATTTATTTATTTTCCCTTTTTATAAACTTTTATTCAAAATCATATGTTTCAAAATCTATCACCAGTTATAAAATAAATTTATAACTTCATCTCTGTCGATTTACCTGACGGTAAATCAACATTTATAAAACGATTGATTTTATAGGCCATATGTCACCAGATATCCAACCAATACCGCCCATTGGTTTAAACTACACAGATGTTGAAATTTCAGTCAACAACCAATATTCAAATCAATCACCCCATCAGATCAGTTCATATATGAAAACAAATCAATCCAATCTAACTAATAATTTTGATAATGACAAATAAAGACCATTTAACATCAACTAATAAACAAAACAATCCAACCAGTTTAAACAATTCAAACCATTAAACATGTTAATTTTATAAACGTGACCAACAAGGTAAGTTACCTTCATTGGATCAAACCGTTAAATAATGATTTGATTTTAATACCGAAATTAAACAACGGTTTAATTCCATTGGTTAAATCCACAAATATATAACTAGCAAACAGTCAACCATTAGCAACCAGAGCACACAAAATAGAAACCCAATTTATATAAAATATAAATGGGATGAACCGAGTGAGTTTAACTCATCTGGTTTTGAAATTCATCGATAAACAGTCTGTTTTTAGCCAAATTAAACTGACGTTTAATTTGACTATAATTCCCAGTTGCTCCTGATCCTAACTAACCCTGCTCCATCTCGAAGATCTTGTTTCTACGGTCCTAACGAGACAGACCGTGTTTAATTCTGATAACGTGGCCACGAGATATCCTATTAACAAATTTATAAACAAATTTAAATAAATAAAACATGAATTTATATTTTTAAAAACCCGGCCTTTACCTTTACCCTACAGCCCAAAAGCCCACCCGTTTTTCCCTATTCAAAACCCTTCCATCGGATTTGCCCATCCACAAAGAAAAAAACCGCCGCCTTCAAATATTCTTCAATGGCTCCAATCAGATCCCTAATTCCCCTTTCTACCTTCAGCCAAATCGAAGCCTAACTTCGTCGCCACCACCACTACGCAACCGCTCCTTCGATCCACCTTCCTCTTGCCACCTTCGATCGAAACTGTCAACCTCTCCAACTTCTTCAGCAGCCACGATCGCCTCGCGGTCAATTCCAAGCCATCCAGACCTATGAACAACCAAACCAAGACCTTCAACCAACCCTAGGTCTTCGACTCCATCATAAAAATCCAGAAGTTGAAGTTCATACATGCAGTTAAGATTTTTAATCACTGTATTTTCATTTTTGATTTTTCTAAGTGTTTTTCAAATGGGTTTCTTACTGCTGTATTGTTCCGTGGTTCCGAAATGGATGAAAACACCCTGCGCAAACCCGAATATATATAGTGTGGTAGAGTTTAGATAAGAACAAGGTCAATCAGAGTCTCTTCTTAGATTAGGATACACTATGTTTAGACCATTAGTTTCTTCCCTGTATTCACATGGTTTGCGTACTGCTGATGAGATTGTTGATGGATCCGTGATAGGTTAGCAGAGATTTTGTTGGGTCCAGTATTGTATATCTCATTACAGCTGGTCTGCTCGAAAAACAGTGCTTGATCTTGTATAGTTTAGGTTAGATTTGCTATGACTTGTTAAATCAAATTCAGAGATCTGGAACTGTAGATTGTAGATTTTGTGATATATTTTAAAATGTTATGAATTGTTATTCCAATTCAAGGATTTAAAAAAATGTGCCATAGATTTTCTGTTTGGATTTTAACAGTGAATTTGCCATATGGATCTTCTTAGCTGTTACTATAAACCGTGAATTTGCCATATGGATCTTCTTAGCTGTTACTATAAACCTATATAGCTGTTTCTATATACAGAGTAGTTTCTTTGTTTAGTGTTTTTAATTGTTTAGGTAACATGAACTATATAGAAGTATGCAAAGACCCAACTTAATATGAGAAGAAGACTGAAGTCTTCAAGAAATTAGCTAAATACAGAAGGCAAAGTTATACCACCTACAAAGTGAAATCTTTAATGAACATGCATCAGAAAGATGATTAAGTATGCACTTGCACATTAACCTTTTTACTTTCCTTACATTAACATTATTCAACTTTTAATGATGCCATCCTCACATGTGTTTGCACTTTCACTTACATATGTGCTTATCTCACGCTCTAAGCATCTACATTCCTAGCATCTTCTCGGCCTACAAATAAATAGATACATGAATCGGATCAGATAGCAATCCTATTAATTGCTTAGTCATTTAAGTTAATAAAAGTTTCCAATGGCGTCTTTTGACCATTGAACAATTTATATAAAAATAAGACATAGAGATCAATATTAATTAGAGAAATCTATTCACTATTTTTAACTGTTTATTTCATTTTAGCTTTTCATGATATTTTCTGTTTTCTTATGTGTTAGTTTTCTTTCATTTCTTTACGGCTATATTTTGGGGATATAATCGAGCCGTCATGTATTTAAAATGGAAGTTTGGTTGCTGCAGAAAATTTTGAAGAATCCACATTGGATTACATGTGCCATTGTTTGTTATGAGGTGAACCTTCAGTAAGTGATGTATAGGCTAGCTGAGGCTATTGAGTTGTTAATTCCATCAGGGATTCAAAATCCAAATATTGTAGATTTTGTATTTGATCTTTATATGTATCTTTGTCTGAAATTGTACATGAGATCAACTGTGTATGAAAATATATTTAGCTTTTTATCGTCTGTGCCGATTTTATGTATAATTGTATGGATATATTTTAGCTTTTTTGCTGCTGCTTTTAGCTGTTCATTTTGTCTACCTATGGAGAATTTGTGTTTATATATATATATATTCCTTTTTTCTGTTGCTTACTTGAAAGAGACTAGTGAATGTTGCACGTTTTCTTTCCATGACCACTGAATTGTATATTCGTGTGAAAAGAAGACAAGATGGGTAGGGAAACCAACTATGTGGGTAGCTGAAGCCATATAGGTATGGTTGAGAATTCCTCTTAAAAGTAGAGTATTGTGTTAATGTAATATTAGTATGCTTGTTTTTTTGAAGAGTAGGAAGTAGGCTATGTATTTTGGGTTGACACTATATTTCCTCTCCAATTGGGTGCTACAATGTCGTTTATGGTTGAACATGTTACGCTGAAAAATCCTAAATTTAAACCACTATTTCATAAATTATTCTTATTATAAGATCTAGTTGAATTGCAACATACAAATATAATTTTAATCAGTTAATAGATTGACTATGAAATACGTATTCGAAACAGTCGTAAATCTAAATGTCACTGTGTTAACGTATGTACCATACATTCTGATCTAATAGGTATAGTATTAGATTTCCAAATAATATATCATTTCAACTTCAAAAATTAACCAATATGAAATTATAATGTATCGTTTAAAAATCTTAAGTCAAACAATATCGAGAATAAATAGAAATCCCTTTTAAATATTATAAATAAATGTTATCGTTTATTAACGATTTCCATAGCGATTATTTAAAAATTTGATTTGACCATAACTTACAAGCTTTAACACGAAATCTAAAATTTTCTCCTTCTTATGAAAATTATCATCAATATGGTTCTAACGTTTCTTGTTTCACAGAAATCTGACTTATATCGAATTCTGTATACTCAGTTGAAGTTCAAAACTCCTTATTACGAACTACTGCGCGATTTCGAGCTCGATTTATAAATATATAAATATATAACGCTCAAACTTCATTTTAATAACGAATTAAATATTAAAATCCTTAAATATTCCAAATAAATTATTTTAAATAACAAATTTAAAAAAAAAATTGGCTATAAAAAATACGGGACATTACAAGTTTAGGGCAATATTTGCGCTCAAAGTGTTATAATGTAATAACAAAATAATTGTTAATTCTAAACTTTGACTGGTGATGCCCTTCTTCTTCTTTGTTGAGTGAAAAATGTGTTAACCTGGTCGACAATGTCCAATATATGTCCATAATAGTCCAAAACAGTGTAAATGTCCTTGGAAATGTCCAAATGTCTCCAAAACAGTATAAGTGTCCTTGCAAATGTCCAAATGTTGATGGAAAATATTTGTGCAATGTTTTAATGGTCCATACTATTTTCAATAGTCATGGAGAAGAAGATGGAAGCCATTAATGGTGCTTGAGAGCTTCAAGATGTCCAAAAATCCAATCCAAAAAAGATCCATTTGAAGGCCAAGCTTGGGGGTGTTTATAGATAGTGGGTTAAGTAGGATTATGTGAGATTTGGGGGCCACACAGCAAAATTTCGTATCCCTGAGGAGCAACACTAGAAATTTCGAATCCCTCCGAAGTATGCAGGGAAATTTCATATCCCACCTGTGGGATACGAATTGGGATACAAATTCGTATCCTATACATACGAAAAATGCACCCCCAGGATACAAAATTTTATATCCACGGATAGAAATTCGTATCCTAGGTGTAACGTCCCAGATTTTATCGGTATAATTTAATATTTAAATATGGTTTTAAATATTTTTTTATAAGTTTAAATAATTGAATTTAACGATCTAGAATAATCTATAGAATAACGATATAATTTTGAAATAGTTGGAATGGAATCGTTTATAAACCATAACGATAATTTAATATAATTAAATATCCGTTTTGAATTTGGAAAAGATTTCTAAGACACAGGTATAATTTAAGTTTTAGAATTTTATTGTAATTTTTATTTCGTAAAATAAACACCTTTTTATTAGAAGTATTTTGCACCCTATATCAACATTTTGGGGTATCACAATATAAGTCAACCTACCAATATTATTATATATTTGTGATCATGGCACAGTGTTGAGCGCGACGGCATATTTATTTCTGTCGATAGCGGTCTATAAACAGACAAAACTATATGCAACAAGGTACCTTAATAAATATATAACGTAGAGACAATATATATATATATATATATATATATATATGTATGTATGTATGTATAATTGTAACATGCTTCTAATCACCTATTGCGTTCAATTGGAGAAGTAGACATACCCTAAGCCTAAGAACAGAGAAAAATATCTTTGACAAAATTTCCAAAAACAAGGTGCTGAATCCATAGTATTGTCTTTGGTGGTTTCACAGCCTTCTCGTCTATAAATATACATATTATCTCCATTCTCACTTTAAACCAAAAACACCTGTTTCTTCCTCTTCAAGCTCAAAACAGCACATATAAAATCCAAACTACGGTATAAAATTGAAACAAAAATCCTTAGAAATAATAATATAAATATGTTTGTTCTCTCTCGTTCCTTCGAAAGCTTCGAGAAGTCGGTTTCTAGCCTCGGGAAGAAGTAGCGTATGGAGATTTGTGGTGGCAACCGGCACAGTGGTAGGTCATCAAGACAACGAGGTTTCAGTGTTGGACTCCGTGTCTTGGTCACAGAAGTTTGGCTGTGGGTAGGATGAGCGTCGAAGATTGAATACTGGCGGTAGTATGAGGTCCACTGAAGTTTTGGCAGACACTGATGAGTAGTTGAAGTGGCAGCATGGACTCTGGTGAAGTACGGCATCAGAAGGATGAACAGTTGAAGAGTGGCGAAGTGTTGATGCATGAAAATGAAAGGTTTCAAGAAGGTGGATACTGTTGTTCTTTTTCGAATAACAGAAAATCATGAGGACCATGTGGTTTCAGATGGACTGAAACGCAAGGATGGCAGCGTTAAGTGTTGGATCATCAGTGTCCGAAGCGGGAACAGTGAAGGGGAGAGCAGTGTTTTCAGGCGGTCGCTGACGGAATAAGTGACGTGGATTCGGAGCAAAGAGAGCATGGCGTGGGTTTGCATAGCATGGCGCTGCCATGGGTTGGAGTAAATATATATAGGAGGGTGTAACGCTAAGTCTAAAGCTAAGTGAAGGAAGGAGTAGTGTTCTAGGAAGTTTTGACGGGCGGTGACGCGATGAAGTAGGAGAAGTGTATAAATAAAAGAAGGGAAAATCGTTTGTAAATAAAATGGAAAAACTGGGGTCACGCACGCAAGCAACAGGAAGTTGCAAAATGTTTTACCGGAGCATGGAATTTCACAAGGAAGCGTGGCGGAATCTTTCAAAGTTGGTCTGTGAAGTTAAGGTTGTCACGGTGGTTCGGGTTCGGACCTGGCGCAAGGAAATGGATGTGCGTAAGCACAGGGTGCAGATTTGTACTGGGTCAGGTATGAGGATGGTGTTGTCAGTTCGAGAACAAGGTGGGGAGGCTTACGTTAAAAGAAGAAAGACAGGCTCGAAATCAATGAAGAAGACAGAAACATGTTTTCTTGTCGGACGTGTAAAATGGAAAGGGAAAGAATTGTTTGACTAGAAGGTAGTAGCGGCGTATGAAGGGTAGGGGACGTGATAGAAGGGAGTGCCAGAGCCTCATAAAACAAAAAGGAAAAGCATGCTCGAATGGTTTGAGAACGTGATAATGAAGTACGAAAAGAAAAGGGAGTTGTTTTAACATTGGATGGCCTGTAGCGTTTATTTTATGGGAGAAGCTCCTGCAACATTCACATATAGACAGGAAGAAGATGTAGTAGAGGCGGGCTATAGGATGCGTTATGATTATGGGCTCGTGGGCCTTAAAGCATTAAAAATAAAATATAAATGAAAATAGAAGCAGCAGTTGTTTTTTGTGACACATTGCATCCGAGCATGTGCATAAAGGAAGGGATACAAGGAAGTTTTAAAGGTGATGCCTTGAAATATAATGGCGTACTGGTGGTCAATTCATGGTGATGCCATGCGTTTAAAAATGAAAGGAAAACAACAAGAAACGAAAGAAAAGAAGGGAAAGGGGATAGGCTAGCTCGGTAACATGAGTTGAGCAACATCGCGGTTCAGATTGGCACCGAAGGGAATGAATGGTGACCGCATGGATTTGGGTATGCTAATGAACGTGTCGACGGTATTAACAGAAGCGCGCAAAAGTGGGCATGTTGGAACCTAGTACAAAACACTACGCTGCTGAGCAGTTTCGAACAGGACCGGAAGCAATCTGATTTTTCCTTTAATTTTAAACATCGGTTTAAAATTTAATGAAACAAAGGTGAGTTAATTATCACACCTTCTGAAATGCTATGATGTGATTAAATTCATATAATTAAATTTAATCGTTAATAATTGGAAGTTTGTTTGTCTTGCATGCTCATCGTTGATTGAATGGTTGTCGTTAATTAGATCTTAGTCATTTAAATTATATGCGCTGTTATTATAATCTGTTATGCAGGGAAGAACAAGTCGGAGGAATAACCCCGGATTCCTCAAATATTTTGTATGCTGTTTGATTTCATATATTTGAACTGATTAAACCCCATTGCTGTTAAGATATGTTTGATGGTTGACCGTTGAATTGAAATTCAACGTTATTATGATTTGAATCACTATACGGTATTGATTTAGGAATTGGTAGCAAGGGTCCAAAATACACCATTTGTTTAAACATTGATTGTCATTGGGCAAATTAACAAAGTGAAGTTATAATATTTATTTTATAACTGAAGTGGGATTTTATTTATATCTTATACGATATAATGATCTTAAAAATAAATAAATATCAGAAAATGGGTGTGACGACCCCAAACCCCGTACTGACGGCGGCAAGGGTAATCTTTGGAATATAACACAGAAACAGATAATAACAGAACAGAAATAAATAAACACACCAGATAATGCACAATAGAATATACTGGATAAACGTAATCATCAGAGTTACACAGTATACAGGATCTTACTTAGTACAAATACAGTTCAGCTATACATAAATGTCTACAGCGGAAATAAACATAATATGTACAATAGGAGCTAAACAGCATAAAAAGAGATAAATGATAGAATCCATCTTCAGCTCCAGCTATCCGGATAAAGCCTGCCAAACCTGAATACAAGGCTGCCCATGTAGAAAAAGGGTCACCCGAGTTTGAAAGTGAAACAAACTACGAGTCAGTCATGGGACTGGTATGAGAAATCTACTTAACACCTTTATAATATGGCTAATCGCAGGACCACGCCACTTTCGTGGAACGGGTTTACTCCATTGGATTGCCAGTGCTTTAAAACAAATCATTCTTTTAAACATCGCAATGCTTTTTATAAAAATGACGCCATTATAAGACTCAGTTCCCGTCACACAATGCAACGCAAACCGGAGGATAGAGTTTTACCTTATAATAGCCAAAATATGCTTGATACGAATAAATCAAAAGCATTTGATATTATTACTAGTGTTTATAAGTTTCAAAAACAATTTCAATCATAACTATCAATCATAGACGGCATGGGTACCATATATCATGTCGCCATATATATATACAATCGAAACTGCACAGTCATATATTTGGAAATTGGATTTCCGTCATGAACCAAGGCAAAAGATAGTCCTTACCGAATTCGAGACGCTCTAGCCCGTGTCTCAGGACCCAGACACAGGTGGGCCCTTGGAGCGACAGGGCCGGTCCACCAATGTGGATTAAAATTCCTGAACACTACGTTTCCCCGCCCTATGGGGCGTCAATGAGGCAACGAATGACTCCATCGGTCCCGGATCGACAGATATAACCGAGGCGCCTCGCAATCCATCATCCACATAAGTAAAATGTCAGGCCATGTAAAAACACTGAAAAACCTCCTAGCTAGAAGGAAACGCATGCCCTCTAAGAGGTCCTTCTCCCGTTTTTGGTTCATACCGGGTGTGAGGCTTGCGAATTCACGTTATACACAAAGCTACGCCACACAGGCGGTGCTTTGATCATCAATCACAAGACTTTGATTTTCAACAGAAGCCCTGATCACTGCATCTTAGCATGCCACACCGATAATTCACACCATGCAACTGATGGTTATCAATCGCACAGAATGAATTCCAATGTCAGACACATAGTCCATTTGCAAGTCCGTTCTGGGTCTGAACGAAACCGGAGGTACTAAATACCTCGCATATCCATCAATCCCCACGTACGTCTGGATGATCACCACTCATTATCCATATTTCGGGATGCCTCCCAATCAGGACATCAGTTACCATCCAAGCGAGGTGAAGATCGGTATTCAATCACCGTCTTCATCTTCGACTTCTTATCGTTGATTCAGTTATTCAGAATGGGATAAACCCGGTCTTTCTGAGCAACTAGCGTATATAATAAACAAGTGCAACACAAACACACATACGAATCATTTCAATTCATTAGTCGCTAACCGTAAATCAGTAAGAGAACGATTTCCCAAATATTGACCTTGAAGGCCGAAACTGACATCAGATCAACACCCAGGAAACCATTCGACTTAGCCAACCTTCAGTTAGTTTCTAAATTATACATCCATATCATTTATAAGATTTTATAACGATTTATCACTATTTTTATTTATTTTAAAATAGCCAATTTATTCAAAACGATGCTTCGGGCCATAACGCGGCCGTGGCGCTGTTTTTCTTCAGATTTGATTTACACATATCTGAAAATCTAACCGTTGGATTTTCACAAAATTTACACTATTTGAAAGATCTTTTCAAAACGAATCCAACGGTTCCAGTTTCCGGAAAATCCGACGGTCGGATCTCCCGCACTAATCGTTTGAAGTTTCTCGATTTCAAAATACGAACTGCAGCGTCGTTATTTGATTTAATATAATTATATATATATATATAATCGATTCTGGTGCTGTGTTTCTTCAGATTTGAATTAAACATTCCAGACAATCCAACCGTTGGATCTTTACAAAGTTGGTGTCGTTGGAAAGGTAATTCCAAAGCGAACCCAACGGTTTTCGTTTCGGGAAAATCCGATGGTCGGATCTCCCGCACTAATCGTTTGAAATCACGGTTTCAAAATATGAACTGCAGCTTCGTTATTCAATATATTTCAATTTTATTTATATATATATATCGATTCTTCGATTTCAAAACTATATGATTTTCATACATTTGATAAAAATGATATTTTTATCTAACTGTCTTCTATTTCAACACTTCGCTATTTTTGACAATTTATGTATATAATAAAAATGTGATTTTTAATGTAAAACAATTTATTTCAAAACTCGACTATTTTATATAGTTAATATAGGTGATAAAAATAGGGTTTTTATTATGAAACAATTTCTTTCCAAATATGAATACCATTCAACACATGAATTTCGATTCAACACATGAAGGTTTTCTATAGTTTATATATATAGATAAAAAGGTGATTATTATATTTAAAACACGAATACCATTCAACACATGAATTTCTATTCAACGAATGAATTTCAATTCAACACATGAAGGTTTTCTATAGCTTATATATATAGATAAAAAGGTGATTTTTATATTAAAAACACGAATACCATTCAACACATGAATTTCAATTCAACGAATGAATTTAGATTCAACACATGAAGGTTTTCTATAGTTTGTATTTATAGTTAAAAAGGTGATTTTTATATTTAAAACACGAATACCATTCTACACCTGAATTTCTATTCAACGAATGAATTTCAATTCAACACATGAAGGTTTTCAATAGTTTGTATATATAGTTAAAAAGGTGATTTTTATATTTAAAACACGAATACCATTCAACACATGAATTTCAATTCAACGAATGAATTTCGATTCAACACATGAAGGTTTTCTATAGTTTATATATATAGAGTAAAAATGTGATTTTTATCGTTAAAACAGTTTATTCAAAACACGAATATCATCCACCACATGAATTTCTATTCAACAAATAAATATAGTTTCAACAAATGAAAATAATTCTAATATATGAATATTATAGAAAATTTCGGCAGCATAACGGCAGGGTAGTTAAAACCGGGACCGTCCCTAGTACGGCTACTCGCTCTACCTTAAATCCTCGCAGCTTTCGACAATGGGGCATCTAGTTCGCACGCAGGTGGCATGTGTATTTTTTTCATTTCCACAAACTAATCCTATGTGGTTTCAACCAAATAATTCTCAACCACAAACGGGTATTTTTCAACCATAATCAATCAATTTCAACCACAAACAATTTCAATCAACTATTCGCTATCAATCAATTTTCAAACCAATCACAACCAATAAATATCGTCCATGGTTTGTGGACGAGGGGCGTATATATATATATATATATATATATATATATATATATATATATATATATATATATAGCATTTCACTTCTATTTCAACACATATATAATTTTTACAACGCATATACAACTTATACATCGAACGTACAACTTATACAATGCTTACACAAGAGGTGTAAAACGCTTATATAACTCATACATCGACTATATAATTTATACATCGTCGTTTTCCATATCGTTTATAATTTAGAAATCTCACATTGGGTTCCACTCCACCAAAAATTGCAGAAGGCTCAGAAAAATATGCGGTCTCTTCTAAAGTGTAGAAGACGTCCTCACGGTCCCGGCGTCTCTTGTTTCACTGAATTTCAACGACATAGCAAAAAGATACGATTTTTATACAAAAATCAAGTTTTGCGACACTTTTAAACTGTTGAAATCAGCTTCAGTAAACAAACCCGTACCTTTTTAATATGGTTCGAACTAGGGTTTGCAATTTGTGATCAAACGGTGTAGTGATTTGTCGATCGGTCTTCTCCACGAGATAGGGCTTGGAAAACCGCACCTGGAGGTCCCCACCGTGACGAACTCGAGCTGACGATCATGGCGGATTTTGAGGCGAAACACGGCGAGTTTGAGGGGTTGGTTCTCGCAAATCGATGAACGATGGAGGGCGCCACTTGTTTGGATGTGAAGAGGAAGGAGAGGGCTTTCGAACGTGGGTGGTGGCACGACCTATCGTGGCGTGGTGGAGGAGTTAGAGAGGAGAGAAGGGAAGAAGGGAGGGCACCGTCGGGTTTCAGAGCAGATCGGGGAGAGAGAACAAATGATGGCCAATAGAAAATTTTTATTTTATTTTATAATTATTAAATCCTCAAAAATACCCCTTGTCACACACGAACACCAATCCAAACCCAACGACTGTCGTCCCCAGCTAAATACCCCCATTCCGAACACAATGGGAAATGTTTCGTAGGCCCATTCGAATGTTTCAGTCAGTTTTCCTTCAATTTAAAATAGATAACATTCAATATTCGATTTTAACGTACATTTCAATTTTCCAGGGGCACAGACTGATTCAAAAAATTCCAGAAAAATAAATCTGACTATGCTTTGACGACACGGTCCCAACAAAACTAGTTTCGTCGAATTCTGAGACCATTTGAAAAATGGCCCATTTCTGGTCGATCCAATTTAACTGTATTTGACCAAAACACATTTTCCTTTGCCATGCTCACATATTAACTTCAAAAATTATTAAATTTGAAACCTAGCAATAACTTCACATTCCGGATCCAACAAAAGTGGTTTCATCGAATTCCGAGGTCGTTTGCAAAATGGCCATTTTCACGGGCTATATAAATTCCATAGCGACCTTTCTGAAAATTCATTTGGCCATAACTTTTGCTTCCCGCTATGAAACTTCGATTTTTCAAATTCGTTAGAACGGTATTCACTAACAGATTTAAATATTTTTGGTTTCACTCAAATCCGTTTTGTTTTGCACCCGGTACAGTCAGTCAAAGTTTGAAATGAAAATTTGAAACTGCCGCGCCATTTCAGGCCTTGTTTATAATTAGAATTAATTATATTCGTTTTCAAATGTCGATTCAAACTTACTTTTCATCGTTATTATTTAAAATATTTATTTTAAATATTTATTTTAACCAATTTAAAAAATTTAAATTGGTTCAGATTTTCCGGTTGGTTACAATCTCCCTCGCTTAAAACTTTTCGTCCCCGAATAGGAACAAAGTCAAAAGTGGTTTGATTAATCAACTCTACGTTCAATCTGGCTTCCATTCTCCAACTTTTCAGTTTATGAGAATTTTCAAATTCTACAAAAATTTGGCTAACACCTGGAATTTTCTTTTTTTGACAGCAAAAGGTAGTGAATCTAACACGCCTAGAGATACCATATAAATAGATTTCAGTACGGTACAGGAAACATAGTATATGTACATCATTTACAAGCCAGCAACAAAAAGACAATCATCATAGCCCGACGCAGCAGGTACATAAGTAAACTTAAACATAAGAAGCATCATACATAAACAACAACATGAAGCTAACCACTAATGCGCCTGCATTTGCGGTCGTGAACTCTTGCAGTGATGGTGTCTAAGAACTTCTCCTTGTCCATCCCTGCCCACAATAAGACATATTTAAGAATGATGAATACAATTTTATCAGGCGATTTCATCTTGAATTTAAACTTTCTAGAGTTTCTCTCATGCCATAATATCCAAGTATAAGCGAAGTTAAGTAGAATAAAAAGACTCTTTTTATGTGTGTTGTCTAAATTTGGTAAAAAGGTTAACCAAAAATGTTGCTGGTCTTTGATTGAGTCCCTCCAGCCTAAGTTTAAATCAAGATACACGATACACTTCGTCCATACATAAAACGCAAAATCACATCTCCAGAAAACATGTTTGTAGTCTTCATCAGCTTCATCACAAAAAGCGCAACCGGTATTAACAACAAAACCCTTACGCCTTAGTCTGCAACTGGTATTCAGTCAATCATGAAGCACAATCCACATATGAATCTTAACTTTCAATGGCACCTTCTTTGTCTTCCACATTCGATCAAACTCCAGTCTTCTACAACCCGAAAAGGTTATCAGTTTATAAACACTTCTAACCCGAAACACCTCCTTACTATCATCACCCATCCATACAAACTCATCTTTTCCTTCAGTTAAATGGACATTCGCCAACCACAAATATAGCTGGCAAAGTTGTTGAAGAGCATCACCAAAGACAAGTCGGCAGAAGGATAGTCTCCACTTAAAATCAGTAGCCTCAGAGTTATACATGTCTCCAACAGAAGAGTGTGTGTTACATGCAATTTCAAATAGCTCCTTCAATTCCTCTTTCAATGGTATAGGCAATAGCCAAGGGTCATGCCAGAATGATATGTTAAACCCATTACGAACCACCACTTTAGTGCCAATCTTAATCCACTGCGAAAAACTCATAACCCCTTTTCAGAAAACAGAGCAGCGTAACCAGTCCCTATTCCAATCAAAAACACCTCCATAGTAAACATTTATAATCCATTCTTTCCAAAGGGCTTTCTTTTCGCCAAGCATCAACCACAACCATTTGCAAAGAAGTGCAACATTCATGTCTTTCAAATTAAGCACACCTAATCCACCTTGATCTTTAGCTTTACAAACCTGCCCCCAAGAAACGAGACAACTTAATTTCTTAGTCTCCCTCTCACCCGTCCAGAAAAAATTCCTTCTCAATGTATCAATCATGTCTATGACCCATCCCGGACACCTGAAAAAGGAGAGCTAGTAAAGAGGCAAGGAGGAGAGAACTGAGTTTACCAGCACCAGTCTGCCTGCTCTAGAGAGGGATCAGCCTTTCCATCTAGCCAGCCTCACATCAACTTTCTCAATGAGATGGATCCAGTCCTTTTTGAAAAGCTTCTTTGGTCTAATGCACATACCCAGATAGTTTAAAGGGAAGTTGTCCTCCTTGCAGTTGAGCATCATTGCACAGTTCTTTGACAGCTCAGCATTGCAACCTAGAGTGTAGACGCTGCTCTTATGAAAGTTAATTTTCAGACCTGATAAACTCTCAAAAGCATATAACAAAAATTTGAATGTAGCAATGTATTTACAATCAGGTTTACTAAAGATGATAGTGTCATCTGCATAGTGTAAAGAATTGATACCGCCCACCACATGCTCATCCCCAAAGCTCTGTAACATCCTACAAGCAGAACTAACCTTCAGAATACGAGAGAAAACATCAGCCACCAGGTCAAAGAGGATGGGGGATAAAGGATCCCCTTGCCTTAAACCCCTCTTCGAATAGATAGTACTACGAGCAATACCATTCACACAAATGTTGGATCTGCTCGAAGTCAAGATCATAAGAATCCAGTTAATCCACCTCATAGGAAAGCCCCTTGCAGTAAGAATGTCAATTAAGAATCTCCGATCCACTGTGTCAAAAGCCTTAGCAAAGTCCAGTTTGATTATACCACATGGGACATTATACCAGTCGCAATATGAGATTACACCTTAACCAGAACAGCACCATCCAAAATAAATCTGCCTCTAATGAAAGCCGTTTGAGAGTGGTCAATTAAATCATCCAACTTCTTTTTCAACCTATTCGCCAACACATTCGTGATTAATTTAAAAGTGGTATTTAAGAGACTAATAGGTCGGAAATCTGCTGCCGTAACATTTCCTTCTTTCTTAGGTATCAAAACAACATTTGCGTAGCTCAACAGCTCAATTCTAATAGAGCCATCATATAGTTCTTCAAATAGTCTTAAAATATCCTTTCTCACCATTTTCCAATATCTTTTGATAAAGAAGTTAGGAAACCCATCAGGCCCTAGCGCCTTGTCACCAGGCATCTCATCAAGAGCAGACAAAATCTCTTCCTCTGTAAAAGCGTTTTCAAGATCATCAAGTTTAATATCAGAAGGATAAAGTTTGCTCCAGTCCACCGTGCATCTGTTTTCAATCCTCTCCGCAAAAATTCTTTTATAAAACTCAGTGAAAATTTCGCTAAGTGTCTTCTGGTCCCCAATTTCTTCACCATCTTTCCAAATACTACTGATCATATTTGTTCTGCGTCTTCCATTTGCAATTCTATGAAAGTAACTTGTATTGCTATCTCCTTCTTTGAGCCATTGAGTTCTAGATCTTTGACGCCAATAAATCTCCTCTTGATCGATCACCTTCAACAGTTCCTTTTCTTTCTTCAAAAGCACAGACTTCTCTTCTTTATTCAGAAATCCTCTCTCTTCTAGAATGTTGAATTCCAGGATTTCTTTTTCAAGCGCTGCTTTTTTGATCTTGATATTGCCAAACACCTCTTTGCTCCATTTAATCAAGAATTTACGTAACATCTTCAATTTCCTACATAAGTTGCTGGCAGCATCGCCACGATCACCAAAACCATCCCATTTACCCATAAGCATTTCATCAAAATTGTTTTCCAGACACCACATCTTTTCAAATCTGTAAAAACTTTTGTATTGACCAAGTCTCTAGTATCCAGCAAAATAGGGCAGTGATCTGATATAATCGAGGATAAACCCTTCTGAGAAGTAAGAGGATGTAAATCTTCAAAAGATGTATTGATGAAGAAACGATCTAACTTAACTAGGGTAGGTGGATTCCTCCGATCACTCCAGGTGTACCTTCTATTATTCAAGGGAAGGTCGATCAGGGCACAGTCATTGACAAACATCCTAAAGTCTTCCATATCTCCCAAGTGGTTTCCCTTACTATTGCTTCTCTCATAATCAAATCTAGTAACGTTGAAATCACCACCAATTACCCAAGGTCCATAAGACAAATTGTAAAACTCCATCCCTTCACTCCATAAGGTCTTCCTCTCAATTCTAGTATTAGGTCCATACACATTAGAAAAGAAGTATAACACTTTGATTTTTCTGCATTCCAACGCAACATGAAGACAGTGGGTCTACTTAATCTCTTGTTTAAAAGACCAAAGATTACTATTCCATCCAGTAAATAAACCCCCAGCACTCCCCACAGCAGGAATTAAACACCAAGAGTCAAGAACACCCCAACCCAGACTTCTAAAAATGTTATCACCAGGAGTTTCAAGTTTTGTCTCTTGCAACAACCCAATATCTGGCTTATTAGATTTTAAGTAATTTTTGACTCTAAGACACTTATCAAAAGTTCCTAGACCTCTAACATTCCATGTTATAATAATCATGTTACAACGTTTGCCCTCTCTAATTCTTTATTCTTAATGTCATTTATAACTTGGTCATTTAAAACGAGGCCTGAATTTCTAGCTAAATCATGCATTTTATCATAAGATAAAGAGTTAAACAAGGCAGGGACATAAGTGCTACCTTCAAGCGGATGGTCCAACCTCCTTGCACTTCTACGCAGCATCACCACTCCCGCATCCAAAGCCTTTTTGCCTCTGGAAATGACTCTTCTTGTTGATGAACATTCTCCTGAAATAGTAAACTCCTTGCCTTTGCGTGTAGAGTAATCACCAGCTTCATTGAGATCCACTGACTCTTCAGCACTACCACCATTAACTGAATTACTATCTTCCAGCCTTTCAGCATCATTCATATTCCCCTGATTAAGCACCTTGGCCGCACTCATAATGTTTCCCACAACATCAAATTCAACTTGTATACCACCCTCATAAATTACAATCTGGTTCCCTACGTCTCCTTCAGCACCCACTCCTGCTCCATCACCAGAGGAAATAATGATTGGGTTGCCACTTCCACCATCCAAACCCCCATTATCGTAACCCTCGACATTATCAACAGCATTTCCATCATCATTGCCGTCACTAGAGTCATCAGCGTTACCATGTTCCTCATCATTACCCTCCTCATTCTCAGAACCAGCAATATTAACACCCCCAACCTGTCTCGCAGTATATGAAAGAGCCCTTAACCTCCCTTCACTATCCGTTGAAAAAACACGATTTTTAAATCTCAACACTTCATTAGTAGGAAAAGGTTCACCATCATCACTTTTCTCAATTAGAATTTTATGGAGAAATCCTTCAACAGGGACCCATTTTGATATATGAAGGGCAATTGGATCTTCCACTAACAATTCAGCCTTCAACCATGAAAAATCAGGTACATGCAGTGCTCTGTATTGCACCCTGTTAACCTCCCCTATCTCCGCCAGAGCCGCCTTCAACACACTTAGTCTTCTACAAACCACTGGTGAATGTTTGATCAAAACCCATTGCTTCATCTTCTCCTTCTGGAGGCAGCCAAAATAGGGCGACCATCTTCGCAATTGCAAAGATCCTTCATTTAGTCCAATAGCGTACTTCCAATTATCAATAGTCAACATGAAAGGTGGAAACTTCACGATAAAGCTGTCTCCCATCTTCCTAATATTCCAATTCCAAAAAGGAGCCCTCACTCCAAATCTATTTTTGAGAATCTGCTCCATTTGTGCCATTGAGAAGGATCCACGCTCAATAGAAATCACAACCATCGAGCGTGCCCAGTTGAATTCCCTTGGGAAATTCCTTGGCGCAAGAGAATCTGCCATTTTTGGAGGAAAAGGAAACGATGCTTTACCATTAAATCCTTTATGACCCGTTTTTCGACATTTAAAACAAACCAGAGGAATACGACACGAACGCGCCCAGTGATCATTAGATCCGCATCGAAAACACCCCTTATTCGATTTGATGTTTCTGAGAAAGGAGCCATAATTATCTCGGTTTCTAGATGACGATTCGAATTTAGTGCCTTGAGATTTAATTGGAAAAGTATTTATACGCTCATATCTATTAGTAAAAAAAGGATAACGCTTTACAGGTGGACGTTGAAGAATGTCCTTGTACGTAGGGGGAGGATCTTTGTCTTGTCTACCTTTGTCTGTATATGGATCTGAATTTTGCTTACCAAACGAAGATGCTAGGGAAGAGAAAGCATTTTTCAATTCGAGTTTTGAATTCTCTAAGACGGATCTGAAGGACGCCATTGTGTAAAAAAATGAAACTTGAGCATAAGGAATATGACATATTTAACACCCGGAATTTTCGAAAAATTTCGCCATAACCTCCTTTGTACAGGGAGAGGTTTGGAAATTTATAGTGCCGTATTAGGTACCCAATAAATCCTATAAAGCATACACATATTTATAGTGATATATTCTGGTGTTTACAGGGGAGCGTGTATAGATAATAACTCTAGAGAATAAATTCTCGTCACCCTTTCAAAGCCTGAGGGAGTGTGTATTTTAATTGCTCCAGAGGATAAATCCTCGTCACCTCGTCCCGTGTGGGAAATAAATAGTCCATGTGCCGTATCTAATGACTAGAGAGACGTGATTATTGTCAACTACAGACCCGTGTGGGGTTTTTATAAATCTGGCAATTTATCGTTACAAATTTTATATGGTCATATCAGTCATCAGTTCAACCTGTAAAATATAGTCATCGCCATACAAGCCTCTCGCTCGTATGGTAAATCTTCCACCTCGTCACACAAGCTCCAAATGCTTATGTGGTATATGATGAAGTATGCCTTTCTTCAAGAAGTATGCCATGTAGTGTAGTTCAAAATTAATTGTTACTATCCTATGGCGTCGTTTATGATTACACACAGAACAACCAGCACTCCGCATCCAATGGCATTCACAGGAGTTGATATAATAATATTTCGCATCCAACTCATTAAGGTTTACCTATTTGTCGGGCACGCAAATAAAATCTTTACTCAACAGCTATCCATTTACCTGTTCAAACATATATAATGCACATGTATATATTTCTATCTATTTTCTAATCAGTTCAATGTGTGATTTAATCGAATAAATTCTACCATTCATTCTATTATTGATTAAATTAACTATCGTTTTAATAATTTAATTAATCAAATCTACTATCACACAATGCAAACAACAAGCAGTTTGTTTTTAACTTTTTCAAAAATATACTAATCAATTCATATATCCCTTTACTTTTCAAATATATATCTTTTATATATTCAAATATCATATTTCTAAAACCAAACTATATATATAATCACAAATACGTTATTTTAAAAACATATTACTCTCGACTCGTTCTGGGGCACTTCTGACCCCATCTCTAACGAGTTATTCTGATTCTGCTATACTCATACTTGGATATTACTGATCCTATTTGTATTGAGTTATTCTTCCTAGAACAGTACTGGTTCTATTTCTGACGAGTTCGTTAATATGTTATATTCCAGCACTAAGCTTAACCAAAGCTCTGATACCACGTTGTGACGACCCCAAACCCCGTACTGACGACGACAAGGGTAATCTTTGGAATATAACACAGAAACAGATAATAGCATAACAGAAATAAATAAACACACCAGATAATGCACAATAGAATATACTGGATAAACGTAATCATTAGAGTTACACAGTATACAGGATCTTACTTAGTACAAATACAGTTCAACTATACATAAATGTCTACAGCGGAAATAAACATAATATGTACAATAGGAGCTGAACAGCATAAAAATAGATAAATGATAGAATCCATCTTCAGCTCCAGCTATCCGGATAAAGCCTGCCAAACCTTAATACAAGGCTGCCCGTGTAGAAAAAGGGGCACCCGAGTTTGAAAGTGAAACAAACTACGAGTCAGTCATGGGACTGGTATGAGAAATCTACTTAACACCTTTATAATATGGCTAATCACAGGACCACGCCACTTTCGTGGAACGGGTTTACTCCATTGGATTGCCAGTCCTTTAAAACAAATCATTCTTTTAAACATCGCAATGCTTTTTATAAAAATGAAGCCATTATAAGACTCAGTTCCCATCACACAATGCAACGCAAACCGGAGGATAGAGTTTTACCTTATAATAGCCAAAATATGCTTGATACGAATAAAACAAAAGCATTTGATATTATTACTAGTGTTTATAAGTTTCAAAAACAATTTCAATCATAACTATCAATCATAGACGACATGGGTACCATATATCATGACGCCATATATATATATATATATATATATATATATATATATATATATATATATATATACAATCGAAACCGCACAGTCACGTATTTGGAAATTGGATTTCCGTCATGAACCAAGGCAAAAGATAGTCCTTACCGAATTCGAGACGCTCTAGCCCGTGTCTCAGGACCCAGACACAGGTGGGCCCTTGGAGCGACAGGGCCGGTCCACCGATGTGGATTAAAATTCCTGAACACTACGTTTCCCCGCCCTATAGGGCGTCAATGAGCCAACAAATGACTCCATCGGTCCCGGATCGACTAATATAACCGAGGCGCCTCGCAATCCATCATCCACATAAGTAAAATATCAGGCCGTGTAATAACACTGACATAACTCCTAGCTAGAAGGAAACGCATGCCCTCCCTGAGGTCCTTCTCCCGTTTCTGGTTCATACCTAGGTGTGAGGCTCGCGAATTCACGTTATACACAAAGCTACGCCACACAGGCAGTGCTTTGATCATCAATCACAAGACTTTGCTTTTCAACAGAAGCCCTGATCACTGCATCTTAGCATGCCACACCGGCAATTCACACCATGCAACTAATGGTTATCAATCGCACAGAATGAATTCCAATGTCAGACACACAGTCCATTTGCAAGTCCGTTCTGGGCCTGAACGAAACCGGAGGCACTAAATACCTCGCATATCCATCGATCCCCACGTACGTCTGGACGATCACCACTCATTATCCATATTTCGGGATGCCTCCCAATCAGGATATCAGTTACCATCCAAGTGAGGTGAAGATCGGTCTTCAATCACCGTCTTCATCTTCGACTTCTTATCGTCGATTCAGTTATTCAGAATGGGATAAACCCGGTCTTTCTGAGCAAATCGCGTATATAATAAACAAGTGCAACACAAACACACATACGAATCATTTCAATTCATTAGTCACTAACCGTAAATCAGTAAGAGAACGATTTCCCAAATATTAACCCCGAAGGCCGAAACCAACATCAGATCAACACCCAGGAAACCATTCGACTTAGCCAACTTCAGGTAGTTTCTAAATTTCACATCCATATCGTTTATAATATTTTATAACGATTTATCACTATTTTTATTTATTTTAAAATAGCCAATTTATTCAAAACGACGCTTCGGGACATAACGCGGTCGTGACGCTGTTTTTTTCCAGATTTGATTTACACATATCTGAAAATCTAACCGTTGGATCTTCACAAAATTTACATTATTAGAAAGATCTTTTCAAAACGAATCCAACGGTTCCAGTTTCGGGAAAATCCGACGGTCGGATCTCCCGCACTAATCGTTTGAAGTTTCTCGATTTCAAAATACGAACTGCAGCGTCGTTATTTGATTTAATATAATTATATATATATATATATAATCGATTCTGGTGCTGTTTTTCTTCAGATTTGAATTAAACATTCCAGACAAACCAACTGTTGGATCTTTACAAAGTTGGTGTCGTTGGAAAGGTATTTCCAAAGCGAACCCAACGGTTTCGGTTTCGGGAAAATCCGATGGTCGGATCTCCCGCACTAATCATTTGAAATCACGGTTTCAAAATACGAACTACAGCTTCGTTATTCGATATATTTGAATTTTATGCATATATATATATATATATATATATATATATATATATCGATTCTTCGATTTCAAAACTATATGATTTTCATACATTTGATAAAAATGATATTTTTGTCTAACTGTCTTCTATTTCAACACTTCACTGTTTTTAACAATTCATGTATATAATAAAAATGTGATTTTTAATGTAAAACAATTTATTTCAAAACTCGACTATTTTATATAGTTAATATAGGTGATAAAAATAGGATTTTTATTATAAAACAATTTCTTTCCAAATATGAATACCATTCAACACATGAATTTCAATTCAACGAATGAATTTCGATTCAACACATGAAGGTTTTCTATAGTTTATATATATATAGATAAAAAGGTGATTTTTATATTTAAAACACGAATATCATTCAACACATGAATTTCTATTCAACGAATGAATTTCAATTCAACACATGAAGGTTTTCTATAGCTTATATATATAGATAAAAAGGTGATTTTTATATTTAAAACACGAATACCATTCAACACATGAATTTCAATTCAATGAATGAATTTCGATTCAACACATGAAGGTTTTCTATATTTTGTATATATAGTTAAAAAGGTGATTTTTATATTTAAAACACGAATACCATTCAACACCTGAATTTCTATTCAACGAATGAATTTCAATTCAACACATGAAGGTTTTCTATAGTTTGTATATATAGTTAAAAAGGTGATTTTTATATTTAAAGCACGAATACCATTCAACACATGAATTTCAATTCAACGAATGAATTTCGATTCAACACATGAAGGTTTTCTATAGTTTGTATATATAGTTAAAAAGGTAATTTTCATATTTAAAACACGAATACCATTCAACGCATGAATTTCAATTCAACGAATGAATTTCGATTCAACACATGAAGGTTTTCTATAGTTTATATATATTGAGTAAAAATGTGATTTTTATCGTTAAAACAGTTTATTCAAAACACGAATATCATCCAATACATGAATTTCTATTCAAAAAATAAATATAGTTTCAACAAATGAAAATAATTCTAACACATGAATATTATTCAAAATTTCGGCAGCATAACGGTAGGGTAGTTAAAACCGGGACTGTCCCTAGTACGGCTCCTCGCTCTACCTTAAAGCCTTGCAGCTATTGACAATGGGGAATCATGCATCTAATTCGTACGCAGGCGACACGTATATTTTTTTCATTTCCACAAACTAATCCTATGTGGTTTCAACCAAATAATTCTCAACCACAAATGGGTATTTTTCAACCACAAGCAATCAATTTCAACCACAAACAATTTCAGTCAACTATTCGCTATTAATCAATTTTCAAACCAATCACAACCAATAAATATCGTCCATGGTTTGTGGATGAGGGGCGTGTATATATATATATATATATTTATATATACCATTTCACTTCTATTTCAACACATATATAATTTTTACTATGCATATACAACTTATACATTGGACGTACAACTTATACAACGCTTATACAAGAGGTGTACAATGCTTATATAACTCATACATCGACTATATAATTTATACATCGTCGTTTTCCATATCGTTTATAATTTAGAAATCTCACATTGGGTTCCACTCCACCAAAAATTGCAGAAGGCTCAGAAAAATATGCGGTCTCTTCTAAAATGTAGAAGACGTCCTCACGGTCCCGGCGTCTCTTGTTTCACTGAATTTCAACAACATAGCAAAAAGATATGATTTTTATACAAAAATCAAGTTTTGCGACACTTTTAAACTGTTGAAATCAGCTTCAGTAAACAAACCCGTACCTTTTTAATATGGTTCGAACTAGGGTTTGCAATTTGTGATCAAACGGTGTAGTGATTTGTCGATCGGTCTTCTCCGCGAGATAGGGCTTGGAAAACCGCACCTAGAGGTACCTACCGTGACGAACTCGAGCTGACGATCATGGCGGATTTTGAGGCGAAACACGGCGAGTTTGAGGGGTTGGTTCTCGCAGATTGATGAACGATAGAGGGCGCCACTTGTTTGGATGTGAAGAGGAAGGAGAGGGCTTTCGAACGTGGGTGGTGGCAGGGCTTATCGTGGTGTGGTGGAGGTGTTAGAGAGGAGAGAGGGAAGAAGGGAGGGCGCCGTCGGGTTTCAGAGCAGATCGGGGAGAGAGAACAAATGATGGCCAATAGAATTTTTTTATTTTATTTTATAATTTTTAAATTCTCAAAAATACCCCTTATCACACACGAACACCAATCCAAACCCAACGACTGTTGTCCTTAGCTAAATACCCCCATTCCAAACACAATCGGGTATGTTCTGTAGGCCCATTCGAATGTTTCAGTCAGTTTTCCTTCAATTTAAAATATATAACATTCGATATTCGATTTGAACGTACATTTCAATTTGCCAGGGCCATAAAATGATTTGAAAAATTCCAGAAAAATAAATCTGGCTATGATTTGATGACATGGTCCTAACAAAACTAGTTTCGTCGAATTCTGAGACCGTTTGAAAAATGGCCCATTTCTGGTCGATCCAATTTAACTGTATTTGACCAAAACACATTTTCCTTTGCCACGCTCACATATTAACTTCAAAAATTATGACATTTGAAACCCAGCAATAACTTCACATCCCGGATCAAACAAAAGTGGTTTCGTCGAATTCCGAGGTCGTTTGCAAACTGGCCATTTTCACGGACTATATAAATTCTATAGCGACCTTTCTGAAAATTCATTTGGCCATAACTTTTTCTTCCCGCTATGAAACTTAGATTTTTCAGATTCGTTAGAAAGGTATTCACTAACAGATTTAAATATTTTTGGTTTCACTCAAATCCGTTTTGTTTTGTACCTGGTACAGTTAGTCAAAGTTTGAAATGAAAATTTGAAACTGCCGCGCCATTTCAGGCCTTGTTTATAATTAGAATTAATTATATTCGTTTTCAAATGTTGATTCAAACTTACTTTTTATCATTATTATTTAAAATATTTATTTTAAATATTTAAAATCCACCAAAATAGCCAATTTAAAAATTTTAAATTGGTTCAGATTTTCCGAGTCGTTACAATGGGTTTTCCATTAAATAGCATAAAATGATTGTATGGATAGGACTGAACGGTTAAATAAATTTATAAGGGTTATTAATTGGAATAAATATATTTAAATAAGCAATTTAGTGATATTATTAGATTAATTATATTAATCTAATAAAATAAAGAAATTAAAAATGGTTAAGGAATTAACCAAAGATTTTAAAGTGACCGAATCTACTGTTCGATCAAAAGTGGTCATAAATAATTAGTTATTTAGTAAGTTTTTTCCAATGTAAATTATTATTAATTAATGATATTTGGAGATTTATATTATAATTAGATATTGTGAAAAAAATTCAAAAGTGATTAACTGAGCGGGTTTAGTTAATGAAGAAATAAACGGGTTTTACTTCAGTAAATAATGAAGTAAATTATAAGAGAAGGAATTTCTTCTTAAATGAATTATTTAAGGAGATGATCGAGTATGTAATAAGATTCGGTAAATTTTGAAAGGAATTTAGGAAGAGATTAAATAGTAGAAATGAAGTTATAAAAGGAGATTGGACCGATGTGATAAGCATTGGACTAACTATTCTATTAAATATAGAATCGAGATAAAAAGGGAAAGTTTCGAATAGAAATTACTTAATTGATTGTTAAATGGATTTTAAATTATAAAATCCAAAAATCTACTTTTATAATAGGTGGTAGGAAAGTGATTATTATTCTAATTAATAATCATTAAAATAATTATTTCTAAAATGATATTCATTTAAGAAACCGACTAAGTTTGTAGTAAAGTTTAAAATGATATTTGAAACATTTATAAAGAGGTTTCTTCCAAACATCTTAATAAGAGTTATCAAAAGGAAGTAAAGTTTAGACCTCGATAAGGTGTTTACTTAAAATAGAATTAAGTAAGTGTTTTAAATCAAAGGAGGTTGGAAAGACAACAAAGTATGATGTTAATGGTTTACAAACCATTAAATGGGCTTGGATTATAAGAATTCTAATTAGTTTTATAATACAATATTAAATATTTAGGTTAAGTACTCCAAAATGGATTGTTGCAAGGCTATTCCAATTATATAAAACGGATGTGTATAACAAAGTGAAAAATGTAGTGTTAAATGGTCATAATCGACCGAGTTTTCAAAGGTAAGGTTATGGGTATAAAAGCTAGGGATTAAATATAATAGAAAATAAGTTGTGACGTATTATGATATGGAGATTTGGGGTACAAACTTCTATATATTCTAAGATAAGAACATTGTTAATCAAGATCTGAGAGGTAAATAAAATACCCCAACTTGATCGACTTCACTATTATCGAGGAATGGTGTTAGTTTGCAACGGTATGGGTTATTGAAATTAGCCATTATTTATATGAAACAATATTACAACTTAGTTATGGAATTCAAACTAAATGTAAAATGTTGTAGCATTAATTGCAGAATTTAAATAACAAGTGCAATTTTAGTGGAGAGATTTCAAATGTAATTAAGCAAGTCGGGAGTTAAGATAAATAATGTATAAATCTACATTTTCTTGTCCATATAAGAAACGATAGTTGGTTTTCTACAACCAAGTTAATAATATATATTGAAGTGTCCAAAATAGAGGGACGATAAAGGGTTTTGAGAGTAGAAATTAATATTCTGAAGTTAAAGGAATAAGCAGAGTTTTGGAAAGCGGGATGATATTTTCGAAGTGAAGAAATAAGTGGGAGACTGGTGAATATGTTATTATTGAAAGCCAAGAATGTAGTTTTATCTAGATAAGTAATTTAAATCGTTTTTTATCAATGAAATGATTTCAAGAAGTTTTGTTGAATGATTTAAACCTGAGCTGCCGATATACCCGATCACACTATTTGATATTGATAGTTAAAACACCAATTATCAATTAACATCATTGGACATTTTTGACGGGTTGTTTCCGAAGAGACCGGGATGGGCACTAGACCCAAAACCACTTCGAATCAACGTAGTGCTCGAGACTAATCTGCAGAGATAAAGACGGAGCATTGAAGACCATAGATTTTCATAAACGGAAGAATTACTTAAAATCTCTAGCTGATCCTTAGAGATATATTATGGTTCCGTCGTTATTGAAATCTGTGATCGCAAGGACTTCTCGCTACTGATCTATAGGGTGATTTCTAGGATGAGGTTGGAGGGTGCCTTCGGTTCATCATGTTCCTGGATTACATATGGACGATGTGACATTCAAGGTGAATAGTGACCAGATGTTCGGAAAGATAAACGTAGCCTCTAGCATCATCAGTCGGGAAAAGACAGATGTTGGGCTAGGCAGCATGGCTAGTTGGGTCATTCCCAAGCAGGGTGTATTGTTACCAATCTAGAGAACATTCATATTTGTTGCTTCTTTTCATTTCTGTATCTCCCAGGAATTACAGCAGGCGGCAATAAAACTGTAGGGGGAAAATATATTCGATCAACTCAAGTTAAATGAGTGGTCGGTCATGTGTGGCTGGCTTGCAAGGCGTTCTTGTTGAACCCCAGTGTATATCTCTCTAGAGTACATTCGGAAGGTGCTTCCATACCTTGTCTAGTCGGAATCCAATCTCCAATAAGCGCCTTGCGGTTTTCGATTATATAATAAATATGTAGAGCGTGAGATGAAAGCGTTCTACTAGATGATTATTTATTTGTGGTTTAATAGACATTATTATAATATCACTGGATATTGATATATCAAAACTGTTTTGGGTTATAGTAAGGTAAAAACCGTCCGTATTTATGTGTGGACTGGTCTTACTATTATCCTTTCTTTCAAAAGGATTTCTAAACTTAAACAAGTTGGTTGCTGTATGAATTTATCACTGAAAGTATTCCATACTGATCCGGCTGAATTTTTCTTTGCTTCAAATGTTCTCGGGTCAGACCGAGTATATTATCAGGTTAGGAATCTCTTGGAGCTTCAGAAGAGGAGTTGAAGCCGAGACGTATTCCATAGATAGTGGTACTAGTTTATTTCCGCTGTGTGTATTAATGTATACTCTGATGTTGTACTATATATTTTGTTCTTTTGTATAAAGTATTATTGATTATTATATTTTGTTCGTTCCGCTGTGAGACTCTGATCTTCTTATTTCTTCTATTCTAATAGTTTTATCTTTTCTATCTCGACCTCTAATTTCTTTCTATTAACATCAGAGTTCGATACTTGGATTTTTGACAAGTAACACATGATTTTGTGTTATTGTTGAAAATTCGAGCATTGAAATTTTTTTCTAGCCATTAACTAAGAAATACGAAAATTGCACTCCAGGGATATGAAATTTTGTATTCCAATGGATACGCAATTCGTATTCCAAAGGATAAGGGATACGAAACTGAAGGTGAAGAGGGTGTCGGAAATTCTATTTGGAGGGAGTCGGAAATTCTGTTTCGAGGGAGTCGAATTAGAGGGATTCGAATTGCTCGTGAGGTTTGTTTTGAGGGATACAAAAACCCTGAGTGAGTGGGATTCGAAATATTGAGAGGTGAGGGATTCTAAATTGTTAAAGATGTTAATAGAAACGGGCGTAACTTTCAAACCGCAAGGCTGTTGAGGCCAAATGAAAGTTGTACTTAAAGTTAATTCAGAGGGCTACGAGAGTTACAATGCACAACACCGTAATCCATTTTTTTGGGCCCAAAAGAGGTCATCTAAGTTGCTTTGTGTTTTTTATGATGTTATTGACGCTTGAGCGCGTTGCTAACCAGAATTTTTACGTGTGACAGCTTTGACCAAATAGCGTGTTAACACTTATAATTTAAAATTTTCAACGTTCACTGTTCTCCTAGTTTGATAAGCTACTAGTATACAATTGTTATGCCTCTAAATGGTCTAATATAGATTCAGATAATATCATATTCCTTACCCTTCATATACCGTGACTAAAAAGGAGTAAAACAATTAATCTGACTGTTATATATCTCTTTTTCATAATTCAAAAATACAACTCCAAGAGAAGCTGGTTTACATGTGCAAGCAGCAATATCAGTTATGAGGTAACTTGACTTGGTTCATAATTTTCTATTCGATTGTATGTCTTGATATTTTTCTCGTAGTTCTATGTAGCAGTTTACATCTTGATGTTCTTTTTTTTTAAATATGCATGATGAACATGGAAATTTCATTCTATTCACTACACCTGTCTATTTCTGTTGTTTTTGTTTCAGTTTAGTGTGCATCTTCTTAAAACTGTTAAGACTGCATTTTGTTGTTTCATTTTACTACTAAGTTTCACTTACTGTTAGACTACATTTTGTTTTGGTCTTTCATTTGTTTGTTGTTGTACCTTACAACTTTTTTGTGCATTCTATTTATAGACTTTTGTTAATTTGCATGTCATTTGTTCCATTTGAATTTAACTGTTGTTGGGTTAAAAAAATCATATAGGATTTAGTTTATGTTCAACAGTGTTGCATTTCCATCTTCATTTTCATTGTTTACATTTTTATATTTAAAAAACACAGAGAAAAATATTTCACATTTGAATAACTAAAAAAAAATCTATTTTCATTTCATTGTTGAATTTACATTAACATTTACATTCTCTGATTTTGTTCAAACATTGACATTTGCAGTTCTTCATACATTCACATTTCCTTTACACTAAAAAAATGCATGATATATCAACCACCATTTTTGTGTTTTGCACAACTTCATATTCACGGTAACACATTCCTCACTGCATACATACACCACCGAACACCTCAATTCCATCTCTATTACTGTTGTCATTTGGTGCTTGCAAGTCAAAAAAGTTATCATGATCTATACCATATATTTACTAAATATTATGTGAATTCTTATGTAATGAAGAAGAAGTGGATTGGATTTCTCTGCTCGATTTCAGGTCAGCATGCACTTGGTAGTGAGTGATGCAGCCTTCATATTACTGGATTTGTGTTCATTTGGTATGCCTTTGAGCACGGCGCTGTGTTATTTTCAGTTGTGGCGTTGTTTTCCATTTGAGCCTTATTCGCACTTTTATGCTATTTTAAATCATGATTATTTTAATAATATAGTTATGATTATTTATATTGACGGTACTTTTGTATTTGTGGGATAATTATCAGTATTATTGTGATGTATCCTTTTATGATGCAGAGATATTTATGTAAGCTACATTATGGTGGTTTCTTTTAATGGTACATCTATTTTTTGATATTAAATTTTATCCCTTCCACTATGTGAGATTTCAGTTTCATTTACACGATCTGTTATTTCTATCTTAAGTGATTCCATATAGAAACTAACGATCCTTTTAGAATGACTCTAAATTACGATGAGCCTTTTCTTGGTCAAAATTTTGGCCAAGTGGGGACGGGTTGTTACATTTGGTATCCGAGTATAGGTTACCCGATTACGAAGAAATATACGTATGAGAGACGTACTTATTATTTTGAAAGACGATTTTCAAAAGTTTTACAATATATAAATATATGTACATGGGGTACGTGTATCTCTAGAAAATAGTATCTATAGATCCTTCTAGGAAAATATTGACCATAATTTCTAGAAATACACTAGAAACCCTGCAGTGATTTGGTAGCTTCCTTATTGATTTAGAAGCCTATAAGCACATAAGTGATGCAAGAACCACAAAGTTGGAAAAGTGGAAGAGGATGAAACTCCATAATTTAATAGGTAGTTAATGGAAATCAATTGGTGACTTAATAATCATTTAGGGAAAAAAATAAGGGAGGAAGAAATAGAAAGAATTTGAAATAGATGTCTATTAGGATAACTGTTAATAAGGACAAATTAATGTCCATAGCATAAGGATATGTCAAGGTTTCAGGAAAAATGGAAGAACACGTTTTGTTAAATGGAATAAACTTCCATATTAGGAGGTTCTAAATTTTAAAAAACACTAGATGGTCAATAAGTAAAAAAAGATACTAAAAATGGAAAATATTAATGAGACAATCAAGACCATTTATATGAAGATATGAATATTCGATTTCGAATAAATTAAATGTCCATAAGATTGAGCGTTATTTAATGGATAAGATGGAAATAAAGGACATTTATAGGAATGCCAAGATATGGAAAAATAAGAACACAAAAGAAGAATTTAATAAAGGAGATAGATTTCCATAGAATAGTGTGTTAGAAAGATAAGATGCAAAATAAGGTTGAAACACCCCACCTCCGTTAGGGTCACTCTCAAAAGGGAATGCCCTAATTTTGGTGGAGGTTTATAAGTATAAGTCACAGATACACAAGACAGATATAAATACACATATTTTTAAACAGCGGAAAACAACAGCAACTTTTATTTCATCAAAATACGTGTTACACAAACCATGCCATAATTGTCTGATAATACTTCCAAAAACATTACATTTTCATAACTGTCTTGATTTCATAACTTAAAGAAGCATAAAAACATAAGTAAACTACATAAGTCCCCATAGTTGCTATCCAAAGCCATAGTCCAAAACGAAAGAGATCCAAGCAGTACATTCTTTCTCTTCAAGCGGGATGTGAAAACTGGTCAAGCTGCGGTATTCCCTCCCTGTGGACCTGGGGGGGGGGGGAGGGGGGACGAAAGAAAAGAAGACAAAAGAAAAGTAGAGTCAGACATAAAGCTTGAGTAAGTCTAGGACTATTCAGTCTTTAAATAAAGAAATGAGCATGATAAGTAGAAACTAGAAATGGGGAAACACCATAAACTAAGTTAAGTTGTCTAGAGTCGAATGTACTATCGTACCCCATATTAATCTCTGCACCCCTATAAACTATTTCCCAACAGGCACCCCATAATTAGGGTGAAGTGATCCATTTCTAATGATCGGCTCCTACTCGCATAGTTACATGTGTCTTACGGCCCCCGATGTTGTAGCTACCAATGCTGGTCCCACCATGGGGTGTATCAAGTCCCATGGTGGCGGCCCGACACAGTTCTAGAATGCACAGGTATACTACTGGTGCCCAGTGCCTAATTTTTCTGCGCCGGAGTGTGTGCACGCCCGCACCCCGTTAGAACCTACACTGCTGCACCACCGCCGTCGATTTGACCTCTTACAGTCAGCCTAGTAATCGTGCCCCACCCTGCCTAGTTCAGGGTATCCTGATACACCGTGTAGGGTTACTGCTGAAAAGGGTCCCCCGCTACTAGGTTTCCTATTTCTAGCCAACATGCTAAGTTGGTTAAGTGTTCTTTATAAACCTAACCCCCAATCAGTCTGTATAGTTTAGCATGTTTAATTTGATTAAGTATTAATTCAATTTACTTAATCCTATCAATCCTGACTCAGCCTTAATTGTCTTATTAAAGCCTCAACCACTCACATTAGACATGTATTGTTGTGACTGCCTGTTGCCGGTTGGGTCCGGGCAGTCTTACGTCACAACTCAGTCTAACCTCGGGTCTTTATTGGGCTCAGTGTTTAACCACCCACATTGGATAGGTATTGTTGTGACTACTGGACAGCCGGGCGGTTCCGGGCAGGTTTATGTCACAACGCAATCCAACCTCGGGTTAAACACATCGTATTTTCTAAGTTTACATATTTTGTCTCTTTTCTATTTATATGTAAATATTTGCAGCCCATTATTCAAATTCATCTTTATTGGGTAAAATTAATTTATACCACTTAAATGTTCTCAAGGTCGTTGGCATGCGTCAAACATGCCAATACATATGTTTTATATTTTTTAACCCAACGTCATTACCCCCGTTTTATACGTTCGCTATATTATGTTGGGCTTAACATTTAAGCCCAACTTAGCCACATGAAAAAGGGGAGGCTTAGAACATGATGTATGTATATTCTAAGTAACATCAAAAGGGGTGTGTAAACGCATGAACTTGCAACATAGCGGTCTAATTAACATAAATTAGGCACTTGTGAACTTGCAACATAGCGGTCTAATTAACATAAATTAGGCACTTGTGAACTTGCAACATAGCGGTCTAATTAACATAAATTAGGCACTTGTGAACTTGCATAAAACATACCTAAACATAAATCATGGTTTTAATCTAATCATGTAAACTTTTGTTTAAAGCATGAATCTAACTTAATTATGTGCCACATATATTATCATATGTTTTCTAACTCAACCTAGGCCTAAAACATATTTTGTTTGGGAATGAAGTTAAACATAAACTAGCCATGTTCATAAAGTCAATACATGTTCACAAAGATGCTTACTTTTGTCACTAATACAAAAGTATGGTTTTACACTTGAATCATGATGCCTATTTCAACATAAATTCATATGAATCATAATACCCAAACGGATCCAACTACACTAAAAATGATCATAAAAATATACATAGAAGGATCTAAAATCATGTTGGCATAATAGTGAATCATGTACTTGCATGAGTCTCAACTTGGTTGTAATAAACTACTACAAACATATAGTTGTTAACTTTCAACATGAATCATATACTTGCAAATATCCAATAGGTCTAACATCATTATACCACAACATCCCAAATCTATTCATAATTAGAATCATAGCAACATACAATTATGAATTATCATCACCACAAATTAAGTACATTTCCATTTCTCATTTTACACAAATCAAAAGTCAATTATTCATTCACATCGGAATAGCACTCTACATACAACGTATGAAAAATCTTCAATTTAGGATTCTGAATTCTGAATTTGGAGATGCTATCCTTTGTTGTAGGCGTTGTTTTGATTTAATTGTCGTTGCTTTAAGCTTTTGAATCGTCTCCTAATCGTCTCTCAATTTTGACGGCTACTCCTAGTCTTTCTTCAGCAGCATGACGGTCTCATTCTCATTTTTATTTGTGTGAATTAGGTGGAGTCTTAGGTCCTTTTTATAAAGTTTGTGAATTGATTAGAGCCGTCGATGGAGCTTAGATTAATATTAGCCGTTTGTTTCAAAGAGAAACCAATCAGGAGCTGACACCTAGCCCTAGTGACAAGACAAAGCACAGAAATTCGGCCAAGCACAGACCAGGCCAGCCAGGAGGGGCTGGGTTCGACCTGGCTCAGGGGCCAGGTCGACTACCCAGTCGACCCCCAAGTCGACTACCCAGTCGACCTGGGTGCCTTGGGCGGGAAAATTCCCGCCCAGCCCAATCTGGGTCCGATTTTGAATTTTGAACTCATTTCTGAACTGTTTCTGTCTGTTTGAATTTTAAAGTGAATTCTGAAACTTCCGGAGGTCATATCTCCCTCATGCGGAGTCCGTTTTTCGCAAACTCGGACTCTATTTCAAGCAGAATTCCGAGACGAACGCAATGGCCTATCCCGTTTCCCTTAATTATTTGATTTGAAATTAATTATAATTTAATTTGTGAATTTCACTGTTATAAAATACACGACGTGTTACATTCTCCCCCACTTAAAAGGATTTCGTCCCCGAAATCTTCAAGTTTAGGAAGAATGTATATCCTAACATCCAAACGTCCATCTACTCATCCATCAAACACGAGCATCCATTGTCCTTAAAAGACTTCTAATGCTTCATGATCATATGCGAAGTGTGTGTACATGTACTTATCTAATGCAAAATCAGGCGGTCTACTGATTCAGTTGACCTCCTTAATGCAAATTATGTAAGTGTCATGAATCCATTTTGTATGCAAATTTTCCTATTTTTGATTCTACATGAGTGCACAATCATTCATATATAAATGCAACATCCATATGACAACACATTAAACTTCAACCACATACGAATATAAATACATATATGCATATGCAATATGAAGTGACTGAGCCGATCTAAAACCTAGATTGTGTGTGTATATGCAACCACGAGCAACCACTAGCAATCACTTGCAACCACTTGCAACCATCATCCATAACATGTTTCAATTACATGTTTTCATCCAAAAGGTTTCTACCTAAAAGATAAGGTCGAGGAGATATACCTGAAAAGATAGATAAAAGCACAACTTAAGGAAAAAGGAAGATCAAAGATGTACCCTCAAAAAGAAAAGGGTAGGCTGCGCATATTCTAGCCTCAGTTTCCCAAGTTGCGTCTTCCTCGGCGTCGCTCCACTGAACTTTGACGAGCTTGACTTCGCGGTTGCGTAGCTTTTTCACTTTAGTTCCTAAGATACATGTTGGAACTCTTCTCACGGTTGCTTCGTGTTCCACTTCGACTTCTTCTAGAATGCTAGGCTCTACTATTTCAGCAGACTCATGTAAACACTTCCAGAGGTGAGAAACATGAAAGACGTTGTGAACTCCGGCCAACTTTCCAGGTAGCTGTAATCTATAGGCCATCTTCCCAACCTTCTCAATGATAGGAAACGGCCCTACGAACCTTGGTTCTAGCTTCCCTTGTGGTTCCAAAATGAACAACGTTCCTTAGAGGAGATACCTTAAGAAAAACCCTGTCTCCAACCTCAAATTCAAGGTCGGTCATCCTCTTGTCTGCGTAGGATTTTTGTCTGTCTTGGGCTGTCTTCATTCTTCTCCATATTAAGTCTACTTTCTCTGAAGTCTCTTGGATCATATCTGGTCCAAGTATGAGCTTGTCAGTAGACTCCCACCAACAAGTGGGCGATCGGCACGGTCTTCCATATAAAGCTTCGAAGGGCGCCATTCCGATGGTGGCTTGGTAGCTGTTGTTATAGGCAAATTCCACCAAAGGAAGATGGTCTTCCCACGTCCCTCCGAAGTCAAGGACGCACAGCCTTAAAAGGTACTCCAAAACTCTGTTCACTCTTTCTGTCTGGCCATCGGTTTGGGGGTGATAGACTGTACTCAAGCATAACTGTGTGCCTACCGCTTCTTGCAGACTCCGCCAAAACTCACTTGTGAAGATAGGGTCTCGGTCACTAACAATGCTGGAGGGTGTTCCATGGAGTCGAACAATTTCCTTGAGATAAAGAGATGCTAGGGATGAGGCAGTCCTTTTACTCTTGACAGGTAAAAAGTGGGCGCTTTTAGTAAGCCTATCCACTATTACCCAAATGCTAGTGTTGGCTCTTCTAGACCTAGGTAGCCCATCAATGAAGTCCATTGAAATGCTATCCCACTTCCACTGTGGAACCTCTAGAGGATGGAGCAGACCACCAGGCTTCTTCTACTCCGCCTTAACCCGTTGGCAAGTCATACACTTAGAAACGAAATCTGCCACGTCCTTCTTCATGCCGCTCCAAAAGAAAGTTCTCTTAATGTCCTTGTACATTTTATCTCCGCCTTGATGTATCGTCATCTTGGAGTGATGTGCTTCTTCAAGAACCGTCTTTACTAAATCCCTTGTTCATGGGACGCATAGTCTTCCATCTCGCCTTAGCCAACCCTTATCGTCGATGGAGTATCTGTTGAGGTGACTTGAAGTCTCACCCCTAATTAGCCTATCAATCGTCTCCACAAGCCGAGGGTCTTCACGTTGTGCTGTCCCTATTGAGTCCACTAGAGTCAGGCGTACTTCGAGAGATGCTAGCAAGCTCGGTACAAAATCGGAGGAGGGCCTAAAGTTAAAACTGGCTATATACTCCAAGCTTTGCCTTTCTATAAAGAGCGGGCTTAGGGTCAGTTTCTTTTGGCTCAACGCGTCTGCGACTACGTTGCCTTTGCCCGGAGTGTAGGAGATCTCGAAATCATACGAGGCAAGAAACTCCATCCACCTTTGTTGTCTCAAGTTAAGGTCCTTTTGCGAGAAGAGATACTTCAAAGATTTATGGTCAGTATACAATTCGAATTTCTCACCTAGGAGATAGTGGCGCCAAGACTTAAGCGCAAAGACGATGGCGGCCAACTCGAGATCATGAGTTGGGTAGTTCTTTTCGTGCACTTTCAACTATCTCCCGCTATAAGCTACTACCCTTCCTTCTTGCATTAAGACAACGCCTAGTCCTGTCCCACATGCATCCGTGTATACCGTAAACATTTTGCTTCCATCTGACAAGGTCAGAACTGGGGCTATTGTAAGAGCCCTTTTTAGTCGTTGGAAAGCAAACTCGCAATCCAAGTCCCAATTGAACACTAGATTCTTCTTTGCCAGCCTTGTGAGTGGAGCTGAGATTTTCGCAAAATCCCTTATGAATTTTCGGTAGAAACCTGCTAGTCCTATAAAACTTCGGACCTCAGTTGCATTCCTTGGTGTCTTCCAATCCTGTACCGCTACTACCTTAGCAGGGTCCACAGCTAACCCTTCTTTGGATAATATATGCCCAAGAAACCTTACTTCCTCTCTCCAAAAGTGGCATTTGGAGAATTTGGCTCTTAGCTGATGGACTTGCAGAGTTTCCATGATTGCCCTTAAGTGCGGAGCATGTTCTTCTTCATTCTTTGAGAAGATCAAGATATCGTCTACGAAGACCACTATGAACTTGTTGAGGAATTCTATGAACACCCTACTCATTAGGTCCACGAAGTAAGCGGGTGTGTTTGTCAAGCCGAAAGGCATGACAAGCCTTTCAAAGAAGCCGTCTGGGGTTCTGAATGCTGTCTTATCGATGCTATCTTCAGCCACCCTTAGCTGATGAAAACCGGTCGCCAAATCGAGTTGGGAGAAAACAAACGCTCCTACAAGCTGATCAAACAGATCGTCAATTCTGGGGAGAGGGTGCCTATTCTTTTTCATTAGTTTGTTGAGCTCCCTGTAATCAACACGTAGACGAAGTGAACCATCCGCCTTTGTGGCGAACACTACTGGAGCACCCCATTCTGAAATGCTCCTTGTAATGAACCCCTTCTCTAGAAGCTCTTTAACCTGTTTACTGAGCTCTTTCCTTTCCCGTGGAGGCATGTGTCTAACGAGCAACGCAACGGGCTTTGCATTATCTACAAGATATATGCGGAAGTCTATCTCCCGCAGGTAAGCCCTTCACCTCTTCGAAGACATCCGGATATTCATGGACCACTTTAACCGATTGCCCTCTCAACAGAAGCGTCTAGCGATTCACGATAACTAAGCATAACCGCATACGAGGGATTACAAGTAATTTCCAGAGTGTTACCGAGTTGGGTCAGAAGCCTAACCACCCTTTTCTCATAATCAAGGATGGCACCATTACTGGATAGCCAATCCATACCCAAAATCAAACCATATCCCGAGAAGCCCAAAACAAAGGCACTACATCTAAATTCTACGCTTAGAATAGAAATTTTCAATCCCACACAGATCATAGACAAATGAGCTGGGCCCCCGATTGGATTTGAAACAATTAAGGGGTCCTCTACCATAATAGTTTCTAGGTGCAGAGATTCTACTAAAGCAGATGAAATAAAGGAGTGTGATGCGCCAGAATCAAATAAAGTGCGAACTGGGTAATCATAAAGATAAACTACACTTTCTACAGAAGTATTTATACCTCGTTGTTGCAGAGGTGGCGCTTCTAGCACATGAACCTGTGCCCCTGAGGTGGATCCAGCCTTCTGCCCCTGCCCTCGTTTCTTTGGGCAATCCTTAGCCATGTGGCCTGTCTCACCGCAAGAAAAGCACCCACCATTCAACTTGGCCTTCTTCTTCCGGCAATCTTTCACTAAGTGCCCCACTTTGCCACAGAAATTACACTTCCTCTTCTCTTGGGACTTGTTGTCTTTCCTGCCCTTCTTAATGTCTGTCTTCTTAGGCTGTAAACCCTCTTTCTTCCCTTGAGAGCTTTCTGCCTTTGTCTCCTTCTTGCCCTTATCCTCTTCGTTCAGCAATGCCATCTGCACCAACCTTTCATACGTAGCTCCCATGAGTATATGGGTCATGGCCAAACTGTGTAATGGCTCATTCAATCCTTTGACAAAACGGAGAGCCTTCTTGTACGGAGTGTTGACTAGGTCCAGTCCGAACCTAGCCAGCTGATCGAACTGATTAACGTACTCTTTGACTGTCTTATTCCCTTGCTTAAGAAATAAGAATTTTTCCAATTGAAAGCTCCTTTCATCTTCTGAGAGAAATTTAGCCTCAAACCTCGCCCTAAAGTCCTCCCATGTTTCCACTGGTCTTTCTGCATTGGTAACTTCCCACCAGTAGGAAGCCTCGCCTTTAAGTAGCCATACTGCCAGTTGTACCTTCTGCTTATCTTCTACCTCAAAGATGACGAATAAGTCCTCGGTTTCCTTCAGCCAGTTCCTGGCTGCCACGAAGGACTCGGTTCCATGAAAGTCCTTCCCTCCCATAGCTTTGAAATCTTTACATATCTTAGCGAAAACATTACCACGCGGAGGAGGTGGAGGAGGAGGTGCTGCTGCAGCTGGATGATTTTCTGCAGCTGGATGATTCCCTACAGCTGGGGGAGGAGGAATAGTGGGACCTGGCTGATTGGCCCTTGCTTCTAAGAATCGTCTGAACCAACCAGGTATTGGTACACCCTCTAGCAAGTTAAGTTCTTCGGACATGCTGAAACAAAAAGGATAGATTCAAAATGAAGGATAAAAGATAGTACCTATGGCTTTGGGGGACTTTGCCTTTTTTAAAATAAAATAACATTTTATCTTTTAAAAATGCTTCTTTAAATTTTCTTTTGAAAATAATTTTTCAAAACTTTTTATCTTATCTGGTAAACCTATGCTCTGATACCAAGTGAAACACCCCACCTCCGTTAGGGTCACTCTCAAAAGGGAATGCCCTAATTTTGGTGGAGGTTTATAAGTATAAGTCACAGATACACAAGACAGATATAAATACACATATTTTTGAACAGCGGAAAACAACAACAACTTTTATTTCATCAAAATACGTGTTACACAAACCATGCCATAATTGTCTTACAATACTTCCAAAAACATTACATTTTCATAACTTTCTTGATTTCATAACTTAAAGAAGCATAAAAACATAAGTAAACTACATAAGTCCCCATAGTTGCTATCCAAAGCCATAGTCCAAAACGAAAGAGATCCAAGCAGTACATTCTTTCTCTTCAAGCGGGATGTGAAAACTGGTCAAGCTGCGGTATTCCCTCCCTGTGGACCTGGTGGGGGGGAAGAAAAGTAGAGTCAGACATAAAGCCTGAGTAAGTCTAGGACTATTCAGTCTATGAATAAAGAAATGAGCATGATAAGTAGAAACTAGAAATGGGGAAACACCATAAACTAAGTTAAGTTGTCTAGAGTCGAATGTACTATTGTACCCCATATTAATCTCTGCACCCCTATAAACTAGTTCCCAACAGGCACCCCATAATCAGGGTGAAGTGATCCATTTCTAATGATCGGCTCCTACTCGCATAGTTACATGTGTCTTACGGCCCCCGATGTTGTAGCTACCTATGCTGGTCCCACCATGGGGTGTATCAAGTCCCATGGTGGCGGCCCGACACAGTTCTAGAATGCACAGGTATACTACTGGTGCCCAGTGCCTAATTTTTCTGCGCCGGAGTGTTTGCACGCCCGCACCCCGTTAGAACCTACACTGCTGCACCACCGCCGTCGATTTGACCTCTTACAGTCAGCCCAGTAATCGTGCCCCACCCTGCCTAGTTCAGGGTATCCTGATACACCGTGTAGGTTTACTGCTGAAAAGGGTCCCCCGCTATTAGGTTTCCTATATCTAGCCAACATGCTAAGCTGGTTAAGTGTTCTGTATAAACCTAACCCCCAATCAGTCTGTATAGTTTAGCATGTTTAATTTGATTAAGTATTAATTCAATTTACTTAATCCTATCAATCCTGACTCAGCCTTAATTGTCTTATTAAAGCCTCAACCACTCACGTTAGACAGGTATTGTTGTGACTGCCTGTTGCCGGTTGGGTCCGGGCAGTCTCACGTCACAACTCAATCTAACCTCGGGTCTTTATTGGGCTCAGTGTTTAACCACCCACATTGGATAGGTATTGTTGTGACTACTGGACAGCCGGGCGGTTCCGGGCAGGTTTATGTCACAACGTAATCCAACCTCGGGTTAAACACATCGTATTTTCTAAGTTTACATATTTTGTCTCTTTTCTATTTATATGTAAATATTTGCAGCCCATTATTCAAATTCATCTTTATTGGGTAAAATTAATTTATACCACTTAAATGTTCTCAAGGTCGTTGGCATGCATCAAACATGCCAATACATATGTTTTATATTTTTTAACCCAACGTCATTACCCCCGTTTTATACGTTCGCTATATTATGTTAGGCTTAACATTTAAGCCCAACTTAGCCACATGAAAAGGGGGAGGCTTAGAACATGATGTATGTATATTCTAAGTAACATCAAAAGGGGTGTGTAAACGCATGAACTTGCAAGCACTTGTGAACTTGCAACATAGCGGTCTAATTAACATAAATTAGGCACTTGTGAACTTGCAACATAGCGGTCTAATTAACATAAATTAGGCACTTGTGAACTTGGATAAAACATACCTAAACATGAATCATGGTTTTAATCTAATCATGTAAACTTTTGTTTAAAGCATGAATCTAACTTAATTATGTGCCACATATATTATTATATGTTTTCTAACAACAACCTAGGCCTAAACCATATTTTGTTTGGGCATGAAGTTAAACATAAACTAGCCATGTTCATAAAGTCAATACAAGTTCACAAAGATGCTTACTTTTGTCACTAATACAAAAGTATGGTTTTACACTTGAATCATGATGCCTATTTCAACATAAATTCATATGAATCATAATACCCAAATGGATCCAACTACACTAAAAATGATCATAAAAATATACATAGAAGGATCTAAAATCATGTTGGCATAATAGTGAATCATATACTTGCATGAGTCTCAACTTGGTTGTAATAAACTACTACAAACATATAGTTGTTAACTTTCAACATGAATCATATACTTGCAAATATCCAATAGGTCTAACATCATTATACCACAACATCCCAAATCTATTCATAATTAGAATCATAGCAACATACAATTATGAATTATCATCACCACAAATTAAGTACAATTCCATTTCTCATTTTACACAAATCAAAACTCAATTACTCATTCACATCGGAATAGCACTCTACTTACAACGTATGACGAATCTTCAATTCAGGATTCTGAATTCTGAATTTGGAGATGCTATCCTTTGTTGTAGGCGTTGTTTTGATTTAATTGTCATTGCTTTAAGCTTTTGAATCGTCTCCTAATCGTCTCTCAATTTTGACGGCTACTCCTAGTCTTTCTTCAGCAGCATGACGGTCTCATTCTCATTTTTATTTGTGTGAATTAGGTGGAGTCTTCGGCCCTTTTTATAGAGTTTGTGAATTGATTAGAGCCGTCGATTGATCTTAGATTAATATTAGCCGTTCGTTTCAAAGAGAAACCAATCAGGAGCTGGCACCTAGCCCTAGTGACAAGAAAAAGCACAGAAATTCGGCCAAGCATAGACCAGGCCAGCCAGGAGGGGCTGGGTTCGACCTGGCTCAGGGGCCAGGTCGACTACCCAGTCGACCACCAGGTCGACTACCCAGTCGACCTGGGTGACCCAGGTCGACTACCCAGTCGACCTGGGTGCCTTGGGCGGGAAAATTCCCGCCTAGCCCAATCTGGGTCCAATTTTTGAATTTTGAACTCATTTCTGAACTGTTTCTGTCTGTTTGAATTTTAAATTGAATTCTGAAACTTCCGGAGGTCATATCTCCCTCATACGGAGTCCGTTTTACGCAAACTCGGACTCTATCTCAAGCAGAATTCCGAGACGAACGCAATGGCGTATCCCGTTTCCCTTAATTCTTTGATTTGAAATTAATTATACTTTAATTTGTGAATTTCACTGTTATAGAATACACGGTGTGTTACAAAGGTGGTTTAAACAAAGACAACAAAAATGTTAAGAATCCTATAAAAAATGGATTTTTGATAATACCGCTAAATTATTGATAAAAATGAAATTTTATAGATAATGTGAAATATTTTTGTAGAGCTTACGTTATGAAAAAATTTCCTATTTAAGGAAGAGTTGAAAAATAAGATTTTTAGAAATAAATATATTTCTGAAAGGCCTTGGAAAACTTTCCATTATCTCTGATAAACGATTTAGAAATTTAAAATTTTGAGAAAATAGAAGATGAATTCTTTAAAAAGAATAAATAGTTAATGGTAAACTAAAAAAGTTTGGGTTTATGAGTTTTAAGAAAAAAAATTATGAATCAAGAGGTTCCAACTTTTGTTTTTCCATATTTCATGTGTTAAGTTGAACGTGAAATAAATGAATTTGTAAAGATTCTTTTCTTCAAAACCTTGTATAGATTATGACATAAATTTGACGTTTAATTAGAAATAAAAGGAAAAAGATAAGAAAGACATATGAAGGTTTGGTAGGACAAAAGAAATAGATACACTCATTTGAAAGAAAATGGGTAAGAAATTTATTTGATAGAATTTGGGTAGAAATTTTTTCAAATAATAAGGATTATATGAGAAGGTAATCATACTAGGAGTAGCAAAAATGGTAAATGTCTACTCCAATAAATTAATTTACCAATTCATAATATATTTTTGACTATTAAAGTAAATTTTGTAAAGCACTCTCATTGAGTAAATAAAAGTGTTAGGAATAGTTATGTTTTTGATAGAAACATTCATGAATAATTAGGGATTTTCAAAAATTCAAGCACACATTAATGTGAAGTTTGATATGAGTATAAGCGCCTGGCGATAAAAGTTTTAAACCTTACTACTAAAATGAGTGCAGTCTTAGACTTGTGTTTTTAAACTTATTTTTGAAAGTAACAACATAATTTAGAAATATAGAAATGAATATTGTTGAAAGGCTTAATTGCTATATAATTTGATGCTAAATTATTAGGGTCTTGGTTTTAAATAAAAATGAGCATTTATCTCAAAACATTTGTCATTTTTGAAGGGTAATAAAGGCTGACATTTAAATTGTTAATAAAGATAAGTGTTTAAAAAGGAAAATGATCCCGCTTTTATTTTAAACATTTGGTAAACATTTGAAAAGAGACATCCAAATCCTTATTGTAACATTTTGAAATAAATTCTGATAAAGGATATTTTATTAAAACATGTATTTACGTTTAGTTCAGTAAATTTTGTGTGACCACTGAAATTTCACTTTATAAAAAGAAATAGATCTAGAGTAAATAAGGATAACTCATTAGGTTCTAGGACTAAGTTAGAATAAGTTTCAAAACCTAACCTGTAAATTTTTGTGTCAATCCTAGAAGTTTATATTTGAGAAGATGGTGAACTATAAGTATTTCTCGAATCAATGGCTGTAAACCAGATTGCTTAAGATAATTTAGTTTAGGAATTAGTGCATTTATAATCGTATCTAGCCACCACAAGATGAATAGTGAATAGCGACGGCAAATAGCCGTTGGCGGCCGACGCAAGTCATCGCTAGCCGTCGCTATTTGTCGTCGCGAGCAAAAAAATGACGGAAAAAACTACGGTTCCATCACTCATTTAGAAACGGCTTGCAATGGGTACTTGCCGTGGGGCATCATGAGTGGGCAGGTGGTTTTTTTTGCCGGGAAGCCATTGCAAGCCGTTGCTAAATCGTTGCTAATGATGTCCAACAAGCCGTCGCTATCCGTCGCTATATGGCATTGTTAGTCGTCGCTAGCCGACGCAAAATAATGACCAAATTGACGTCGCCAACCATCGCTAGCCATATTGCACTAAAGTAATGAGAGAAAAAAATGAAGCTTCTTCTTCAAGGTACGATTTGCAAATCGAACCTTCTACTCGAGCTTTTTGCCTAATTTTTTTCTTCCAATGACTCAAGTACCTATAATAAGAGTAATTTAATTTATATGTTGGTACAAAAATCAAAGTTGTAATCTATCAACAGTATTGAGTATACACAAAATTACCTCTCAAATGGATACATCCATCCATATTGCACTGGACCTCGAAGGAGTGCTTCGGATGGAAGATGAATAGGTAAATGTTCCATTACATTAAAAAAACCCGGTGGAAATATTTTCTCTAGTTTGCAGAGCAGTACAGGGATTTCTAATTGAAGCTTACATAAATGATCTATCTTCAACATCGTTGAACAGAGTTGTTTATAAGACATACTTAATTCTTTTATAACACTCCATATTTTTGTGGGCAACAGTTCCTTGAAAATCACAGGTAAAAAGTATTCCATCATTATATGACAATCATGGCTTTTCATCCCACTTAATTTACTGTTTTTAAAGTCCACACATCTACGGAGGTTAGAAGAAATCCCATCAGGACACGTAATCCTTCCACCCACTTTAGCACGAGTTTTACTTGCCTGTTATCTAGCTCATTGCATGCTTTGGGTTTTTTATTCTCGGCATACAAGTGAAGCTCCGGCTGTTTACAGAAATGTAATATATCATGTCGTGAATTCGCGTCATCCTTGGTTTTCCCCTTTACATTCAAAACTATATTAAAAACGTTATCAAAAACCTTTTTTTCATTATGCATGACATCAATATTATGCCGAGGTTTTAGATTTTTCCAGTAAGGTAACTCCCAAAATATACTTTGTTTGCACCAATTATGAATGTCCGATTTACCTGGAATTTCAACCTGCTTTCCATTTTCGTGTATCTTTGGGTACTCACTTACAATTTCATATATCTCTTCACTTGTTCAAACTTTAGGCGGTAGCATATTCTCTACTCTTTTAGCTTTGAAGTTCTTTTTATCCGTTTTAAATTTATGATTAGGATGTAGAAAGCATCGATGTCAATAAAACCAAGATACTTTTTTTTCATACTTTAATCAAAATGCTCGTGACTTATCCATACAATGAGGACAAGCTAGACGCCCGGATGTGCTCCAACCTGAAAGCATTCCACACACAGAAAATCACTAATAGTCCATAATACAGAAGCAAACATACAAAAATTCCTTTTTCTCGAAATGTCGTATGTTTCGACCCCTTCCTTCCACAATGTTTTCAACTCTTCAATCAACAGTTGCAGTTAAACATCAATTCCTTGTGTCGGATCATTGGAACCAGGGACGACAACTGTTAGAAACATATATGGATTTTTCATACACATCCAAGGAGGTAAGTTATATGGAGTAACAATGATAGGCCATGATGAATATTTACTACCAAATTGAGAAAACGACGAAAATCCATCCGTACATAAACCGAGCCTAACATTACGGCTCTCTGCAACAAATTTAGGATAAGTCCTATCAAAGTGTTTCCATGCTTCACTATCAGACGGATGTATCAAAGTTCCTTCTTCTGCTGTTCTCGCGCTATGCCATCGCATATGACACGTTGTAGCAGAAGATGCATACAGTCGTTGAAGTCTGGGAGTTATCGACAGATAATGCATTCTTTTATGTGGAACTTCTTTTCCTTTCTTTTTCCTTGGTTTATATCTATCTTCGTTGCAAAATTTTCATTTTCTAAGATAAGCGTCTTCTTCCCAATACAACATGTAACCTTTAACACATGTATCTATCTTCTGATACGGTAGTCCAAAAGCAGACATAAGTTTTTTCACTTTATAATGACTATCGCACATCCAATTATTGGGCGGTATACGACGTTTTGTAGTTTGTACAACTGCTGTAACCGCATCTTCTGTAAGATTGAATTTTGGTTTCATAGTGATGAATTCACCAGTTACAGATAATTCGGTTCCGCTTGTACACCCTTCCCACAATGGCTTCTTAGCAGAATTCAATAAATCATTAAAAAAAATTGCTTTTGCCGTTGGTTCTTCAGCATTTTCATTCTCATCGTCGCCTTGATCAATGGTGGAAAACATTGATCGTGCTGCATCTTGCACCATATTTTCTATCGGATTTGTCGTTGTATTATCGTTCATCATTGTACTATCGTCCTCTACCACTACAGGGTTAGACGTAGATTGAACAAGCTCTCCATGACGATCCCATAAGTAATATTTCGACACAAAACCAAATTTATACATATGTACCTCTACTGCATCTGGTTTCCAATGCCTCAAATGTCTCCACTTACTACACGGACATCGAATGTCTAGGTTACTCCGATTATTAGATTTAGCGAATCTAATAAATTCTTGGACACCGTTACAAAAATGTTCCTTTATCGACCCTTTCTTACCGGTACAGGGTTGATACATTCAACTACGATCACGAAAATAATCGAACATTTTCCTGATTTGCAACAAATATGTTAGAAAATTCGATCAAACACTTTGTATTAATTGAAATTTTGTAAAATTTCATTTACAACTACTTCATGTTTTTAGTTTTTTTTTTTATTTCTTTCTAATTTGACGGCCGGTCTACCTACTTCCCATTACAAATATAATAACATAAGAATATTTTATAAATCATTTCAGGTTAAACGGTTCAACAAAATTTCGGCAGTACTTCCCTTTGGTCCCTGTATGTACACAAATGCGTGTACACAGGGAACAAAAAGGAAGTGCCATCGAAATTTTGTTAACCGTTTAAACTGAAATGATTTATAAAATATGGTTACGTTATTATATTTGTAACTTGTCCAATACAAGGACAAATCCAACGAATATTGTATCAGATGAATATAGATTTCCGTTTTATGGAAAAACGAATATCCATATAACGATCATATACAACACTTGTCTAAAGGGGCCAAATTTATCTAAGGGGTTCACATAACTAGTCAAAACACATTCAACCTAAGTTTAAAACAAGAAACACACATCAAATGAAAAAGCGTGCCTTTTGCGCTTTGGACCTTTTTGCGCTTCAGTAAAAGGTGTGCCTTAAACTTCAAAAAAGCCCCTTACTTGTGCCTTACGCCTTTTTGTGCCTAGGTACGCGCCTTGACTATATAGCGTCTACATAATAATTTTTCATAATTTCAATTTGTAAACTAACATAACAATTAGTTTTAGTAAGTTTTGATTCATTTTAGTTTAATGTATAAATTATAAAATTAATTTTAGTTAGTTTAAATTTTTGATAAGCTTTCAAGTTAATTATTTAATTTCATAAAAAATTTAAAGAGTTGAGTTGTATGATTTTCATTACATTTAACAAGATTCTTAACGATCTAAACCTAAATTACGAACCATTTTGAATTAACATTTTTAATCAACATTTGATTACTAAATATTATAGTAACAAAACAAGTTTTTTTCAATTGCAAGTGCATTCTTTTGGACCGACCATTTTTGCATCCGATGGGGACATAACAGTGCATGCATGTAGACTAGGAACATCGTTGCACCATTTCAATAATAATCAATTTACTACCATTAAACAATTACATTAATTCCATTCATTCTCAAATCATCATACAACACATTCTACATACAGCACAATAATCGTACGTCTAATTAAACATGTGATAATCATTGTTTTCAACCTCCTAAATCAATTACATATGTAATATTCATCGATTTTACCCTCCTAGTCAATTACACTTATCCGTAAATCAACTTACAACACAACCATTATCATAAACATCCCTCGAGACAACCAATTTCATATCCATAAACATTCAATTTTGCAAACTCATATAAATTAGCAACCAAAGCCTCTAATTACCCCTAATTAAGCATAAACTAGAGTTAGAAGACATGGTAGAATGAAATCAATACCTTGGAAGCGAATTTCGAGGCTTGGAATCGGAGCAGCAAGGAGAGGCGACGGGTAGGGTTTAGGAAAGTTTTTGGGGGAAAAAATAGAATGAGGAAGAGGATGGTTCGGTAGTTATATTTCTGCAAATCGATCAATGATTTGCGATGGCTAGCGACGGTCGCTTTTTTAGCCGTCGCAAACCGTTGCCTCACCCCGTCGTAATTTAAGCTGCCTTTTGTAGCGAGCGATTAGCAATATAACCGGGTAAAATGGCACCCCATGGGGAGTTGGAATTTTCATCAAACGGCATAGACGGACGAGTTTTATAGGTTACAGGTGGAAAAATGTGGCCATAAGGGTTGTCATGCTTTGGCTTAATCTTCTTGTTGACCAAGAGAAAGGCTTCACGATTAGAGTGTACATTCGTAGAAGTAGGACTTTTACTAGATTCAAATGTCTTCAAAACAGAATTAGTTGGCCTGAAAATGTTGGGCTTATTCAAAAAACTAGGTTTCATCTAAAAAGAGACAGCAACTGATGGCTTAATCGGCGAAGTGGCCGAACTGACTTGTCACAATTGGCTGTGGACAAAGAGTGATCGAAGTTGATAACATCAGATCAGAACTACTTCAGGGGGTCATTATCATTGTCATGCAAGACTGCAGTATTCACTTGTTGATCAGTATGTGAAACACAAACGTTCAAATCACTAATTTTTTCCTTGCCTTTACTTCTTAACAAGTTATCACTAGATTGAACACCTACCTGAAATTCAAAACTCTTTCCTTTTTCTACATTCTCATTAAAACCCGTCACTATTTCTTTTGGAACCAAAGGAGTACAGATTTCACCATCTTCAATGTCCACACTGGAGACTCCAATAAATTCCCTTATTTGATTAAGAAGATCAAAACTATTAGAAGTTTCAAAGCCCACTTCCTTAATTTTTATACAACCAACAGAACTAACTTTAACATTAACACTGTTAGAGTCCAAGTTAGGTCCAGAGTTCAGACTACCATATGAACAACTAGCAACACCATCATTAAGAACAGTCTTGACCAGTTTTTTTTCCTTTGATCACATTATTAAATACATTACTTGCAAGGGTAGGAGTTTTAATAAATTTCATCTTCTTGCTTAACACCTTTTTCCATATAACTTTTTTCCTAGGAGGTTGGCTAACGAAATTATTAATGGGCAATAGTAATAATTTCGTCTATGGTGCTATGCCAAGAGTATGCAGGATTGACTAGAAAGAAAACATTACTAGAGGTGTCGAAGCTTTAGTACTTCTGTTGTCCATGTCACATACACTGTGCAATTAGTTGGAGCAGCTACTAATGTTGAGTCTCTATACAAGGCCATGTACTATGTCCTTTGATGTTCTGTACACTGTAGGGACAATGTGTAATGTTTCAGTATATGTTATGTTTATGCAATTTCACTTGTTTTGAAGTATGTACTTGGTTTTTGTCTATCCTGTGTCATTTTCTCTCCCTGCGTGGAGATTGAGATATTATAGTCTAGAAATAGTGTCTTGCTCCAGTGTTGTTACCTAGATAGGATGGTGGTGGACGGTCCACCTTAAAAATCATATTTAGTAGTTAGATAATATGTTTACTACTGTAATAATGTTTTATTATTTGTTATGATATAAAGTGTTACGGACCACTATAAAAACTGGTCAACAATGCAAAAAAAAATCAAATATTACCCTCTAATAATTAGTTATATATTTTTGCTCAATACGTCTATTCATATTCCATCTTTTGTGTTATTGTGAAAGAGGTAGTGAAATATTTATGTAATCTAGTGATTCAACTAGGGTTGTTGATGGATAATCAAAAAATTCGAAATTTGTCTACATCTATATCCGAAAAACGGATAAATATCCGATATCTGAAAAAATGGATGTAGATACAGATATGAAGACTTCTGCGTACAAAAATTATCTGTTCGATATTTTTTAAAATCATAGCTTAGATTATATGCATTTTAGTACGTTGAAAGGGTATAAATTTATTGTTTCATTACTTTTGCAGTTCATAGTTTATGCGCAAAATACATACTTATTGCTCAATGGGATGGTAAAATATTTATATTAAACTTAATTTTATCCATTTATGTTTCTTAATTTGTCGATCGCTGAAGGATAGAATAATTATCCGATATCCGTCTGTGTTAGCGGATACGAATATCTGATATCCGAAAACGATTTCGGATGCAGATAAAAATATGGGCACTATATGTATTCAAAATATCCGTTGACAGCCCTAGATTCAATGACAAATTCAATGGGTGTAAAACAGTTAGGTATGTCTCCTTGTAAGCTGGTAACATACCGGAAATTGATGTAAGCATGGTGTCAGATACACTATATGTAACACCCCGAATTTTCAGTTAACATTAAATTAACAAATTAAAGTATTCTTAATTCAAAATGAAAGAATGAAGGGAAATGGATTACGCCATTGCATTCGTCTCAGAATTCTATTGAAGATAGTGTCCGAGTTTGCGTAAATTGGACTCCGTATGAAGGAGTTATGACCGTCCGAAGTTTCAGAATTCAATTTAAAATTCAAACAGTTCAAATTCAGTTCAAAAATTCGAAAAACAGACCAAACGGGGCTGGGAGGGAAAATTCCTGCCCAGAACCAGGTCGACTAGGGGGTCGACCTGGGTACCCAGGTCGACTAGGGGGTCAACCTACCAGGTCGACCTGGTCAGGACTTGGCTGGCCTGGTCGGGTTCTGGTCAAATTCCTGAGCTCTGGTGTGTCACTAAGGCTGATTTGTCACTTTCTGATTTGCTCCTCTTGGTGTGTATGGTCTGGATTCACTCTGTGATCATCTGACGGCTCAAATCAATTTGAAATTCTATAAATACAACCCAACACTCAACCTAAATTCACACAAATAAAATAGAACTAGAGTCGTCATGCTGCCGGGAAGAAACTAAGAGTAGCCGTCAGTTAGAGAAAGCTTAGAGACGAGCAAAACTAAAGTAAAATCAAGATTCAAATAATGTTTATCTACCCAAAGGAAAGCATTGCGAATTCAGAACTCAGAATCCAGAATTCAAGTTCGTCGTTTTTGTAAGTATAGTGATTTTTCCGATGGGAATAAAATTAAGACTTGATTCGATGTAAAGTGGAAATGGAATTTTACTACTGTATAACGACGATGCTAATTCATATCTGTGTATTGCAATGATTGTATTGTGAATGGTATTGGGATGTTTGTGGTATAATTGATTTGATGTTGATCCTATTGTACATTTAGAATGAAAGCAACATCACATACAAGTATATGGTTAATGTTAGAATTTACACCTATGTGTTTATATGTTTAACATAGGTTGTATACATTTTTCTAAGTCCAAGTTAAGACTTATATACACATGTTCTATGTTAAGACCATTATGCCTACATGATTAAATCCCATGTATATGTTATTATGTCCTTTGCAAGTTTGTAATTGGGTCCATGTCAAGTACTATTTAGTTTCACACGATTATTACAAGTTTCCTGTTATAATAGGATACATGATTTGATCTAGTTCACATTTTTGGGTTAATGTCAAAAATAGACATTTTTATGAACATGTAATAACTTTGTCACATGCTAGTTTGTGTTTGAAGTTATGCCTAGATAAAAATATGTTTAGGCTTATGTTTTATGCAAGTCTAAATTATGCCATTTTATGTGACACCTATTTAATTAGATTCTTATTTGAACGCAAGTTCACATGACAAGTTGAAACCCATGATTTATGTTAATTAGATCACAAAGTTGCAAATTCATATGTCACACACCCTTTATGTTATCTAGAATATTTCATGTTCTTGATTTTCCCTTCTATGTTTATAAGTTGGGCTGAAATATCTAGCCCACCATTCATTATAATCTTGCGAATGTACAAACGGGGGAATATCATTGGGATTAAACATGAAAAATATATGTGTTGGCATGTTTGGCACATGCCAATGATTGGTGACATTTAAATGGTATGAATTGCCATGCCTAAAAAGATAACGAACTTCGAAAATGGGCCATAACATTTACATATAACAAGTAAAAGAGACAAATATGTAAATTTAGAAAATACGAATATGCTTAACCCGAGGTTGGATTGAGTTGTGATGTAAACCTACCCGGACCTGCCCGGCTGTCCAGTAATCACAACAATACCTATCCAATGTGGGAGGTTAAGGCATTAAGCCCAATAAGGACCCGAGGTTAGACTGAGTTGCGGTGTAAACCCGCCCGGAACCGACCGACTGTCTAGTAACCGCAGCAATACCTGTCTAATGTGAGTGGTCAGTGCTTTAATGAATAGATTAAAGCTAGAATGAGGATGGTAGGTTTAAGTTAACTAAAACACTAAACCAATTCAACATGTTGATTAAACTGATGGGTAGGGTTGGGTTAATACAGACACTTAATCACTTAACATGTTTGATTAGAAAACCCTAGTAATGGGGACCCATTTCAGTAATAACCCAATTAGGTATCATGGTACCCTGAAACTAGGCAGAGTGGGGCACGATTACTGGGCTAATTGTAAGCGGTCAAAGGTGACGGCGGTTGGTGTAGCAGTGTGGGTTCTAACGGAGTGCGGGTGTGCTCACACTTCAGAGCAGACATACAGGGCACTTGGCACCAGTAGTATACATTATGCATTCTAGAGTTATGTCGGGCTGCAACCATGGGACTTGATACACCCCATGGTGGGACCAGCATAGTATCTACAATCATTGGGGGCCGTATGACACATATGATTTTGCAGTAGGAGCCGATCTTTAGAAGGGGATCACTTCACCCTGATCATGGGGCGCCAATCGGAACAAATTCAAGTAGGTGCAGAGATATAGTGTGGGGTGCGATAGTATATTCGATTCAAAACTGCTTTATCTTAGTTTATGATACTTTCCTGTTTCCAGTTTATACCTATCATGCCCTTTTTCTTATTCTCATACCGAAGAGTCACTAGACTTACCAGGATTTATGTCTGAATCTATTTTTCTTCCGTCTTCTTTTCTTTCGCTTCCCCACCTCCCTCCCAGGTCCACAAGGAGGAAACAACCCAGTTTAGCCAGACTCTTTTCAAGCTTCAAGATAGTAGATGTATAGTTTGGACTCTCTTTCCTTGGCTATGGATTTTGGACACGTTCTATGGGGATTTATGCAGTTTTTAATTATGTTTTATGCTTCTTTATTTAATAATCAAGACAGAAATGATGATGTAATGTTTTGGAAGTTATTGTGAGACAATTATGGAAATGTTTTGTATGAACACGTATTTATGAAATGAAAGTCAGTTTGTTTTCCGCTGCTCCTATATATATGTGTTTATATATGTCTTGTGTTTTATTTGTGACTTTTACTTATCAACCTCCACCGAAGTTAAGGCATTCCCTTTGTGAGTGACCTTAATGTAGGCGGGGTGTTTCACTTGGTATCAGAGCACAGGTTTACCAGATTAGATAAAGGTTTTTGAAATTATTTCCAAAATGAAGTTTAAAGAAGCATTTTTTTTCAAGAAAAAACGTTGTTTTTAAAAGCCATAATTCCCCAAAGCCATATGCACTATTTCTCTATCCTTTTGTCCTGAATCTCTCCTTTTTGTTTCAGCATGTCCGGAGATCTTAACCTTCCAGAAGGAGTACCGATACCTGGCTGGTTCCGGAGCTACCTAGAGGCTAGGGCCAATGATGTGGGCCCACCAGACATTCCTCCTCCCACAGTGGCAGCGGTTCCTCCTCCTCCTCCTCGTGGAAATACTTTCGCTAAGACGTGTAGAGACTTCAAGTCTATGGGTGGAAAGGAATTTTATGGAACTGAATACTTTGTGGTAGCAAGGAACTGGCTGAAGGAGATCGAAGATTTGTTCATCATCTTCGAAGTTGACAGGCAAAAGATACAGCTAGTAGTATGGTTGCTTAAAGATGAAGCTTCTTATTGGTGGGAAGTTACCCATGCTGAGAGGCCAGTGGAAACTTGGGAAGATTTCAAGATGAGGTTTGTGATGAAATTCCTCTCCCAAGCTGAAAGAAGCCTGCAAATGGAGAAGTTCCTAACTCTCAAACATAGAAGTATGATGATCAAGGAGTACGTCAATCAGTTCAATCATCAGGCCAGATTTGGGCTGGATTTAGTAAACACCCAACACAAGAAGGCCCTTTGCTTCGTCAAAGGTCTGAATGAGCCTCTACACAGCCTTGCTATGACCCATATACCCATGGGACCGACTTATGAAAGCTTGGTGGACGTGGCGCTGCTACACGAGGAAGATAAAGGCAAGAAAGAGGCAAAAGTGGAAGTGCCTCAAGAAAAGAAAGAGGGTTTACAGGCTTAGAAAACAGACTTCAAAAAGGGCAGGAAGAACAACAAATCCCGTGAAAAGAGAAAGTGTAATTTCTATGGCATTGTTTGACATAGAGCGAAAGACTGCAGAAAGAAGAAGGCGAAGATGAATGGTGGTTGTTTTCATTGCGGTGAGACCGGACACATGGCTAAGGACTACCCAAAGAAGCGGGGGCAAGGACTGAAGACTGGATCCACTTCAGGGGGACAGGTTCACGCGCTGGTGGCACCTCCGTAGGAGCGAGGTAGAAATATTTCTGTAGAAAGCTTAGTTTATCTCTATGATCATCCAGTTCGCACTCTCTTTGATTCTGGCGCATCACACTCCTTTATTTCATCTGCTTTAGTAAAATCTCTGCACCTAGACACTAGTCTGGTAGAAGATCCCTTTGTCGTTTCAAATCCAATTGGGGGATCAGCTTATTTATCGATGGTTTGTTTGGATTTGAAAATCACTATTCTAAGCGTTGAGTTTAGATGTAGTGCCTATGTTTTGGGTTTCTTGGGATATGGATTGATCTTAGGCATGGACTGGTTATCCAGTAATGGTGGTGCCATTCTTGATTGTGATAAAAGAGTGGTTAGACTCTTGACTCGGCTCGGTAACACTCTAGAAATTTCTTGTAATCCCTTGAATGCTGTTATGCTTAGTTATCTAGAGTCGCTTGATGCTTCTGTTGAGAATTTGCAGTTAGTTAGAGTGGTCCATGAATATCCAGATGTCTTTGAAGAGGTGAAGGGCTTACCTCCGAGGCGGGAAATAGACTTCCGCATATATCTTGTTGATAATGCAAAGCCCGTAGCTTTACCTGTTAGACACACGGCTCCAAAGGAGAGAAAGGAGCTCAGTAAGCAAGTTAAGGAGCTTTTGAGAAGGGGTTTATAAGGCGGAGTATCTTGGAATGGGGTGCTCTTGTGGTGTTCGCCACCAAAGCAGATGGCTCACTACGTCTTTGTGTGGACTGTAGGGAGCTAAACAAGCTGACTAAGAAGAATAGACACCAGCTTCCCAGAATAGACAATTTGTTTGATCAGCTTGTAGGAGCATCTGTCTTCTCCGTTGATCTGGCTACTGGATTCCGTTAGCTAGGGGTAGCTGAAGATAGCATTGATAAGACGACGTTCAGAACCTCAGATGGTTTCTTCGAGTGGCTTGTCATGCCTTTCGACTTGACAAACGCACCCGCTTATTTCGTAGACCTAATGAGTAGGGTGTTCAAAGAATTCCTCAACAAGTTTGTGGTTGTCTTCGTAGACGATATTTTGATCTTCTCAAAGAATGAGGAAGAACATGCTCAACATCTGTAGGAGATCATGGAAACTCTTCGAGTTCATTAGTTGAAAGCCAAATTCTCCAAATGCCACTTTTGGAAAGAAGAAGTAAGGTTTCTTGGGCATGTAGTATCCAAAGAGGGGTTAGCTGTGGACCCCGCGAAAGTAGTGGCGGTGCAAGATTGGAAGGCACCAAGAAATGTAACCAAAGTCCGAAGCTTTCTCGGGATAGTAGGTTTTTACTGAAAGTTCATTAGAGATTTCGCGAAAATCTCAGCTCCACTCACAAGGCTAACAAAGAAGAATCTAGTGTTTGCTTGAGATTTGGATTGTGAAATTTCTTTCCAACGCTTGAAAAGGGCTCTTACAACAGCCCCGGTACTGACATTGCCTATTGGAAGCAAGATGTTCATAGCATACACAGATGCATGCGGAATGGGACTAGGCGCTATTTTGATGCAAGAAGGGAAGGTAGTGGCTTATGGTGGAAGACAATTGAAAGTTCATGAAAAGAACTACCCAGCCCACGATCTTGAGTTAGCCGCCATCGTCTTTGCGCTTAAGTCTTGGCGCCATTATCTCCTAGGTGAGAAGTTCGAATTATATACTGACCATAAATCGTTGAAGTATCTTTTCTTGCATAAAGATCTTAACTTAAGACAGCAAAGGTGGATGGAGTTTCTTGCCTCGTATGATTTTGAGATTTCCTATACTCCTGGCAAGGGCAATGCAGTAGCAGATGCCTTAAGCAGAAAGAAGCTAACCTTAAGCCCTCTCTTTGTGGAAAGACAAAGCTTGGAGTTCATAGCAAGCTTTAACATCAAACCCTCCACTGACTTTGTACCCGGCCTGCAAGTAACATTAGAAGTGCGACCAACTCTATTAGACTCAGTCGGAGCCACGCAAAGAGAAGACCCTCAACTAGCCGAAGTAATGGACAAATTAATCACGGGTGAGATTTCTAGTCACCTCAATAGATACTCCATGGATGACAGGGGCTGGTTGATGCGAGATGGAAGACTATGCGTCCCACAAGCAAGGGATTTGGTAAAGATGGTTCTCGAGGAAGTACACCATTCCAAGATGACAATACATCCAGGAGGAGACAAGATGTACAAAGATGTAAAGAGAGTTTTCTTTTGGAACGACATGAAGAAGGATGTGGCAGATTTCATTTCTAAGTGCATGATATGCCAACAGGTCAAGGCGGAACAAAAGAAGCCTGGAGGACTGCTTCATCCTCTAGAAGTCCCACAATGGAAGTAGGATAGCATTTCAATGGACTTCATTGATGGGTTTCCTAGGTAAAGAAGGGGCAATACTAGCATTTGGGTAATAGTGGATAGGCTCACAAAAGCGCCCACTTTATACCCGTCAAGAGTAGAAGGAATGCCTCATCTCTAACATCTCAGTATCTCAAGGAAATAGTTCGACTCCAAGGAATACCCTCCAGCATAGTGAGTGACTGAGATCCCATCTTTACGAGTGAGTTTTGGCGGAGTCTGCAAGAAGATGTAGGCATACAGTTATGCTTGAGCATAGCCTATCACCCCCAAACTGATGGTCAGATGGAAAGGGTGAACAGAGTATTAGAAGATCTTTTGAGACTGTGCGTTCTTGACTTTGGAGGGACGTGGGAGGATTATCTTCCTTTAGTGGAATTCGCCTATAACAACAGCTACCAAGCCACCATTGGCATGGCGCCCTTCGAAGCTTTGTATGGAAGACCGTGCCGATCACCAACTTATTAGTGGGAGTCTACAGACAAACTTATAATTGGGCCAGACATGATTAGAGAGACTTCAGAAAAAGTGGACTTGATACGAAGGAGAATGAAGACTGCCCAAGATAGACAAAAATCCTACGCAGACAAAAGAAGGACCGACCTTGAGTTTGAGGTTGGGGACAGGGTTTTCCTTAAGGTATATCCTTTAAGGAACGTCGTTCGCTTTGGGTCCGCAGGAAAGCTAACACCAAGATTTTTAGGAACGTTCCCTATCATCGAGAAGATTGGGAAGATGGCTTACAGAATAGAGCTGCCCGAAAGGTTGGCTGGAATTCACAATGTCTTTCATGTTTCTCATCTCCGGAAATGTTTACATGAGTCTGCGGAAGTGGTGGAGCCAAGCATTCTAGAAAAAGTTGAAATAGAATGAGAAGCAACTGTGAGGAGAGTCCCAACTCAAATCGTAGGAACTGAAATCAAAAAGCTACGCAATCGCGATGTAACGACCCGGAAAAATGCGACCTTGATTATCCGATATACAACACATATCGAGCATCCAGAGTCGAAAATACCAGATGGTTAATGAAAGAAGTTAAAGGGTGAGGATAGATAAGGTAGAAACTTAGAATAGAAGAAGAAGAACATACATCATCAGAGTAACATGAATCTCATAGCGGAACGAATAAAATATAATACACAACATAACTTGAAATCACAATTCTGCATTTGTATATTAGGGTACAACACTTACATTACGACGGAAATAAACAATAGCTATAAAATCCTAAAGCCTTCTGCTCCAGCTCTTCAAGTATCTGTAAATCCCGACTACTTGACTGCCCGTACAAAATTGGGCACCCAAGAGTTTAGGGAAAACAAAACAAAACAAACTTCGGGTCAATCATGGGACTGGTGTGAGTAAAACAGTTTAAAACAGTTCGAACAAGTAAACGATATCTCATAAGACCACGCCGTATAACGGAACAGGTTTTTCCCTTATGAGAATCCAAAATATCTTTATATCAAAACCCTTTTGATATTATAATAATGTCTATCAACCCCAATATAATAATCATCTAGCAGAAATGCTTTCATCTCACGTTCTACATATATAGTATACGATCAAAACCGCAAGTACGTATTGGGTAATGGATTTCCAACTATGACAAGGTCTGGAACCACCTTTCGCTAGTGTACCTCTAGAGAGGAATACACTGGGTTCAACAAGTACATCTTGCAACCCGGCCAAACATGACCGACCACTCATTTCGCTTGAGTGTGTCGAATGTATATCACCAACGGTTGGGATCAGCAACCATTTTCCAAATGGGACAGCATCATCAATAGATTTTTTGAAGTAAATGAAACTCTAGATCAGGTGATTATACACCCTAATAGGTGCGACCTACATAGCCATGCTACCTGCCCGATTTCTGTCATTTACCGGTTGATGAGGCTTGAGGTTATGCCTTATCATCACATCAGATTCACTTCGAATGCCACATTGTCAGATCCATCGAAAATCACTAATTGACGTCTACAACAGTACATTACGTGTTAGCTCAAGAAGTTTCCTTCTCCGCTTCCACTCTTGGTACGGTTGAAGAAATCAATGTACGTGATCTTTCTTGAAATACTCTGTCAGACATTCATCCACACAAGTCATCCAGGAACAGGATGAACCGAAGGCACTATTCGGTACATCCATATTAGGCACTGTTATCTAAGACTTATACAATAGCCCTTGCACTTTACTCCGTCTTCAGTTATCTTTGGCACATATGATTCGCAACGCTTATGCCAATACAGAGTGGTACTTTGGATAATAATCCAACTGGTCTCTCCATATTAACAACGTTAAAATGGTCAAAAACTTCGATAGTCGGTGAGTTAACTATCAAAGAAAAATTCGTGTGCAAACAACGATATTTTTTCCAGATGGAAATTATATCGATCAATCATCGTTTAACTTTTATCTCTTTAGTTCATTAATTTTCTTATCTCATGTTCCCATATATTCTAAATTCTTATCTTCTATTATCAGAAAACATTTCTGATTCTTATTTGGAAAACATTTCCAAACTCCTTTACGATCAAACCTTACCATTCCTTAGTTAAGAAGGAAGTCAATCAAGTTGGGGTATAATTACCTCTTAGACCTTAACTGAACAACGTTTTAACTTTGAAATAGTCAAAGTTTATCTTTTAAACCTTTAACAACTTCCTTATGTCTCTCTCGGATTCAATTTACGAATCCACTTCTTTAATTAAAACATTGGTTATAACGATAACGTTATAATCCCAACTTTCAAAATATCTAACCTCAATTATAACTTTTATTCTTTATTGTGAATAAATAAATAAACACTTAATTTATAAATAAATAAATCTTGATTTAAACAACGGAAAGTATAAGTACTTTCCCGAATTCGATATGATCGAATTCGACGATTTATTCTCTTTCGAGTAATCTCTATTGGATTAACTCTTCTTCGAATAACCTATATTCGATTATCTCTCTTCGAATAACTTAATTCGAATAACTCATTTCGAATAACTTATATTCGATTAACTCCTCTTTCTAATAAACTATATTAGATCTCTTTCTTTCGAATACGCTATATTCGAAAATCTCCTTTCGAATAACTTATATTCGATAATTCTCTCTTTTTGAATAACTAAATTTGATTAACTCCTTTCGATTAAACTATAATCGATAACTCCCTTCGATTAAACTAACATCGACTAACTCCTTTCGATAACTCGATTCGAATAACTAATATTCGATAACTCCTTTTAACTCGATTCGAATAACTAATATTCGATAACTCCTTATTCGACCAACTCTAATCGATTTATTCTAATTCGATTAACTCTATTTAAATTCTCTATTGGTTAATTCTAACTCTAACTAGTTAACTCTAACTGATCAACTCTAAATGGTCAACTCTAACTGATTAACTCTAATTGATTAACTCTGACTGATCAACCCTACTGATTAACTCTGACTGGTCAACCCTAACTGATTAACCCTAACTGATTAACTCTGACTGGTCAACCCTAACTGATTAACTCTAACTGATTAACTCTGCTGGTCAACCCTAATTGATTAACTCAAACTGATTAACTCTAACTGGTCAACCCTAACTAGTCAACCCTAACTGATTAACTCTGACTGGTCAACCCTAACTGATTAACCCTAACTGATTAACTCTGACTGGTCGGCTCTAACTGATTAACTCTAACTGATTAACTCTAACTGATTAACTCTGACTGGTCAACCCTAACTGATTAACTCTAACTTATTAACTCTGACTGGTCAACCCTAACTGGTCAACCTTAACTGATTAACTCTGACTGGTTAACTCACTTCGAATAACTCCTATTGAATTAACTCCATTGATTTATTCCTTTTCTATCTGTTTACTTAACAAATAACTGTTCCCTTTTCAATTATACTTATTTAACTAATAAATAATTCTTTTCTCTTTTCTATTTATTTAACAAATAAATATTTCTTTTATCCTTTCTATTTATTTAACAAATAAATATCCCTTTTACTTTTATTTATTTTCTAAATATAATTAATCCTTTTATACTTTAATTTATTCCCTAAATAAATAATCCTTTTACTTTTATTTATTTTCTAAATAAATAAATGATCCTTTCTATTCTATTTGTAAATGTTTTACAAATAATTTCTTTAAATTCTATTTGTAAATGTTTTTACTAATATTCCCTTTTTATTTGGTCTACAAATATTTTCCTTTATATTTGATTTCACAAATAAATTCCTTTATATTTGATTTCACAAATATTTTCCTTTATATTTGATTTCACATATAAATTCCTTTATATTTGTTTTCACAAATAAATTCCTTTATATTTGTTTTGATTTTATAATTACTTCCTTTTATAAAATCCTTTTCCTTTTATATATAAAATCCCTTGATTTTATATAAACAATTAATTTTCAAATATACTTTGAAAATCCCCTTTTATCATGCTGGTGTTTCTTATGGTATTTAACATACCATATCCCAATGATTGGTATCTTTCAAACATATAAAATCATCACCAGATTTCATATCACATCATATAAAACAATATATGAAACAAAACAGTATTTTATATATTGAGGAACCCAGTTGGGTCCCTCCAACCTGTTTCCCTGCGTCATAGATGTTAAACAACACCAATATCACGAATATAAAATATTCTGATAAACAAAATCAATATTCGATTAACGATTTATATATGTACATCGTTATCGATAATTTCAACCAATACACAAGCAATTCAACCAAACAGTTAACACACAACAATCAGTTGTCATTTATCAGTTCTAAATATACATTATAAAAATAGAACTGTTCAGAGTTGGTGAGTTTTACTCACATTGGACGATCATCGTTAATAACGATAACCATCGCTCGATTTGATTCAGATGGACAATTTATTTTGCTATAAATTGTAATAGGCTTCGATTCACTCCCCGTCAGTTCCATCGTGTAGTACTCGTCCATACGATCCCAACGGATCTTGTTTCGCTGAGTTTCGGTCATGTATGAATAAGATACGATAAAATAAAGTTAATACACACTTTAAATTTAATTTAAACTTAAACATTTCTTATTGGGCTTAACTTGTTTTCCAACGGCCCACTTTGAAATAAGACCAGCTCGCCCAAAATCCTCCTTCTTCTCCGTCAGTTCGATTCCAGCAAACAACCCATCACCGTAGTCTTCTTGGATCCAAATACCACCCTCTTCAATTCCTTAAAAATCAAATAAAAATCACCAAAATTCATCTCCTCGATGGCTCTTCCACCTCCACCCAAATACAAAGAACTCGCACTCCATCTTCTTCCTTGCGTCGACAGCAGTTTTCCACGCTACCTTCAGTAAACCACCGAACTCTTTAATCATCATTTTCCTCCAAACACTCAATGCAAATGCTATAAAGCATGGTGAACCCAAATCTCAACTCGATTCCATGAATCGAACTACAATTTCTGAAAAAAGTCTAACCCTACCCTCACAGATAGTCACAGCGAGTTCTCACATCTGCATCACACCAAATAAAAGGAGTAGAGAACGGAAGAGCAACTGATAAGGATCCCATATATATGGCTATTATATTTTATAGTTTTTTCTTTGATTTTGAAATGATTTTCAAAGTAACAAAATTTTGGTTTCCTGTAAACATGAACACGACGGCTCAAAAAGAGATTTTATAAAGGGGATGAAAATCTTGTGTGGCTGAAGAAGGTAGTAGGTGGCCTTGTTTTTGGCCTTGTATGTAGGTTAGGATATTTTTATTTATTTTATTCATTTTATACTCGTTTTTGCTTTCTAAAAATCCGTGTGATCACACACAACACCCAAAAATCACGAAACTAGACATGTAGATAGAGTTCGACATTACGAACCCAAAAAACTGGTTTTGTCGAATTCCGACTCCGTTTGCTCACACAGCGTGTTTTTTAACCGTCAAAATACTGACTGTTTTCACTCTAAAAATCCGTACGGCCACACAGTGACTCTAAAAATCACAAAACTAGGCATCTAACAATAATTTGACATTGCGGATCCAACAAAATTAGTTTCGTCGAATTTTGAGGTCGTTTGCAAAACTGGCTATTTTTAAAGCTCTAAATAACCCTTTTAAATATATAAATATGTTTAAAAATAATTAAATTAAATATTTATAAATAAATATTATCGTATATATTCACATATGATATCATACAGCTCTAGAATATTCCAATGCGAATTTCTAACTCGATATTTCAAATCTGGTATAAATCGATATTCGATTTATAATGAAATTCCTTTTTAAAATATAAATAAATCGATATAAATTATAAAGGAATTCCACAAAGACTTTTCTAAAATTTGATTTGGACATAAATCAAAGTCTACATTACGAAATCCCGATTTTTCTCTTCCATTAGAAAAATATACTCCACCAGCTCCACACGTTTCTTGTTTCACAGAAATCCGATTAAAAACGAACCCTGTACATTCAGTTGAAGTTCAAATCAACAAATAACGAACTACCGCGCCATTTGAAGCTCGATTTTAATTATAATATAATTATATGTTCAAACTGTTGTTCAAATAATATATTCGTTATTCTAATTCAATTCTAAACTAAATTAAATATCACAGATGATCCAATTCACACCATATCGCCATTTCAGCCAATTCTGATTATTTCAGAATTAAATATATTATTTAAATTATTATTTTAATTAAATATTGACTATTATTTAATTCCACGACCATTAAATCCTTTAATTCACTATTTAAATAATTAAATAAATTAATTATTATACCGCTGAAAATGCGGGTCATTGCACGCGAAGTCAAGCTTGTTAAAGTTCAATGGGGCGATGCCGAGGAAGATGCAACTTGGGAAACTGAGGATAGAATACGCTGCCTACCCTTTTCTTTTTAAGGGTACATTTTTGACCTCTCTTTTTCCATAAGTTTAAGCTTGTATCTACCTTTTAGTGTATCTTCTCGGTCCTTTTTCTCCAAACTCCTTAGGTAGAAACCAATGGATGTAAATATGTATTTGAAACATGTTATGATTGATGGCTGCAAGTGGTTGCAAGTGGTTGCTCGTGGATGCATATACACACGCTATAGGTATTAGATCGGCTCAGTCACTTCCATATTGCATACGCATATATGTGTTCATACTTGTAAGTGGTTGAAACTTGATGTGTTGTCATATGGATGTCGCATTTGTATGAATGGTTGTGCACTCGTGTAGAATTATGAGTAGGGAAAAATTTGCATACATAATGGATTCATGACACTTACATGATTCGCATTAAGGAGGTCGACTGAATCAGTGGACTGCCTAATTTTGCAATAGATAAGGACATATACACACACTATACATATGATTATGAAGCATTAGAATTCTTTTAAGGACAATGGACGCCTGTGTTTCTTGGTTGAGTAGATGGACGATTGGATGTTAGGATATACGTGCTTCCAGACTTGAAGATTTCGGGGACGAAATCCTTTAAGGAGGGGAGAATGTACCACCCCGAATTTTCAATTAACATTAAATTAACAAATTAAAGTGTACTTAATTCAAAATTAAAGAATTAAGGGAAACGGGTTATGCCATTGCGTTCGTCTCAGAATTCTTCTTGAGATAGAGTCCGAGTTTGCGTAAATCGGACTCCGTATGAAGGAGTTATTACCATCCGAAGTTTTAGGATTCAATTTAAAATTCAAACAGTTCAAATTCAGTTCAAAAATTCAAAAAACAGACCCAAACTGGGCTGGACGGGAAAATTCCCGCCCAGGAACCAGGTCGACTAGGGGGTCGACCTAGGTACCCAAGTCGACCGGGGGTTGACCTGGGGGTCGACCTGGGTACCCAGGTCGACTGGGGGTCGACCTGGGGGTCGACTTAGGGGTCGACCTACCCAGTCGATCTGGTCAGGTCTTGGCTGGCCTGGTCGGGTTCTGGTCGAATTACTGAGCTCTTGTGTGTCACTAGGGCTGATTTGTCACTTTCTGATTGGCTCCTCTTGGTGTGTATGGTCTGGATTCACTCTATGATCATCTGACGGCTTAAATCAATCTGAAATTTTATAAATACAACCCAACACTCAACCTAAATTCACACAAATAAAATAGAACTAGAGCCGTCATGCTGCCGGGAAGAAACTAAAAGTAGCCGTCAGTTACAGAAAGCTTAGAGACAAGCAAAACTAAAGTAAAATCAAGATTCAAAGAACGTTTATCTACCCAAAGGAAAGCATTGCAAATTTAGAACTCAGAATCCAGAATTCAAGTTCGTCGTTTGTTGTATGTATAGCGATTTTTCCGATGGGAATAAAATTAAGACTTGATTCGATGTAAAGTGGAAATGGAATTTTACTATTGTATAATGACGATGCTAATTCATATCTATGTATTGCAATGATTGTATTGTGAATGGTATTGGGATGTTTGTGGTATAATTGATTTGATGTTGATCCTACTGTACATTTAGAATGAAAGCAACATCACATACAAGCATATGGTTAATGTTAGAATTTACACCTATGTGTTTATATGTTTAACATAGGTTGTATACATTTTTCTAAGTCCAAGTTAAGACTTATATACACATGTTCTATGTTAAGACCAGTATGCCTACATGATTAAATCCCATGTATATGTTCTTATGTCCTTTGCAAGTTTGTAATTGGGTTCGTGCCAAGTACTATTTAGTTTCACACGATTACTACAAGTTTCATGTTATAATACGATACATGATTTGATCTAGTTCACATTTTTGGGTTAACGTCAAAAATAGACATTTTTATGAACATGTAATAACTTTGTCACATGCTAGTTTGTGTTTGAAGTTATGCCTTGATAAAAATATGTTTAGGCTTATGTTTTATGCAAGTCTAAATTATGCCATTTCATGTGACACCTATTTAATTAGATTCTTATTTGAATGCAAGTTCACATGACAAGTTGAAACCCATGATTTATGTTAATTAGATCGCAAAGTTGCAAGTTCATATGTCACACACCCTTTATGTTATTTAGAATATTTCATGTTCTTGGTTTTCCCTTCTATGTTTATAAGTTAGGCTGAAATATCTAGCCCAACATTCATTATAATCTTGCGAATGTACAAACGGGGGAATATCGTTGGGATTAAACATGAAAAATATATGTGTTGGCATGTTTGGCACATGCCAATGATTAGTGACATTTAAATGGTATGAATTGCCATGCCTAGAAAGATAACGAACTTGGAAAATGGGCCATAACATTTACATATAACAAGTAAAAGAGACAAATATGTAAATTTAGAAAATACTAATATGCTTAACCCGAGGTTGGATTGAGTTGTGATGTAAACCTGCCCAGACCCTCCCGACTGTCCAGTAATCACAACAATACCTATCCAATGTGGGAGGTTAAGGCATTAAGCCCAATAAGGACCCGAGGTTAGACTGAGTTGCGGTGTAAACCTGCCGGAACCGACCGGCTGTCCAGTAACCACAACAATACCTGTCTAATGTGAGTGGTCGGTGCTTTAATGAATAGATTAAAGCTAGAATGAGGATGGTAGGGTTAAGTAAAACACTTAACCAATTCAACATGTTAATTAAACTGATGGGTGGGGTTAGGTTAATACAGACACTTAACCACTTAACATGTTTGACTAGAAAACCCTAGTAACGGGGACCCATTTCAGTAGTAACCCAATTAGGTATCATGGTACCCTGAAACTAGGCTGGGTGGGGCACGATTACTGGGTTGATTGTTAATGGTCAAAGGAGACGACGGTTGGTGCAGCAGTGTGGGTTCTAACGGAGTGCGGGTGTGCACACTCTTCGGAGCAGACAAACATGGCACTGGGCATCAGTAGTATACACTGTGCATTCTAGAATTGTGTTGGGCCGCCACCATGGGACTTGATACACCCCATGGTGGGACCAGCATAGGTATCTACAATCATTGGGGGCTGTATGACACATATGATTTTGCGAGTAGGAGCCGATCTTTAGAAGAGGATCACTTCACCCCGATCATGGGGCGCCAATCGAAACAAATTCAAGTAGGTGCAGAGATATAGTGTGGGGTGCATAGTATATTCGATTCAAAACTGCTTTATCTTAGTTTATGATACTTTCCTGTTTCCAATTTATACCTATCATGCCCTTTTTCTTATTCTCATACTGAAGAGTCACTAGACTTACTAGGCTTTATGTCTGACTCTATTTTTCTTCCGTCTTCTTTTCTTTCGTTTCCCCCCAGGTCCACAGGGAGGAAACAACCCAGCTTAGTCAGACTCTTTGCAAGCTTCAAGATAGTAGATGTATGGTTTGGACTCTCTTTCCTTGGCTAAGGCTTTTGTACACGTTTTATGGGGATTTACGCAGTTTTTAATTATGTTTTATGCTTCTTTATTTAATAGTCAAGACAGAAATGATGATGTAATGTTTTGGAAGTTATTGTAAGATAATTATGGAAATGTTTTGTATGAACACGTATTTATGAAATGAAAGTCTGTTTGTTTTCCGCTGCTCCTATATATATGTGTTTATATCTGTCTTGTGTTTTATCTGTGACTTTTACTTATAAACCTCCACCGAAGTTAAGGCATTCCCTTTGTGAGTGACCTTACTATAGGTGGGGTGTTTCACTAGAATTTTCTCAAAAGATAATGTCATGGATAATTAAGAAGTGATGAAAAATGAATATTCACCAAATCATTTGTTTGTTTTTAACTTTTTAGATTACAATGGTTGGTGAATGAGATGAGGAAATGATTATGGGCTATAATAATGAGTTTACAATATACAATGAATGCTATTTATTTCATTTTAATATTTTGCAAATGGACATATTTTCTAATTTTGAAAGTTCCTTTTATTTATCATATGAATGTTTTTCGAATTGATTTAAAATGAAAGAATGGTCCATTGCCATGGCTAGAAGGAATCCAACGATGATATAGTTTTAAAATCAAATATTGAGAATGGAGATAACAATACAAGGATCATACATGGATGCCAAAGAGGTTGGTATAAAGATAAACTATAACTTTTGCGGGTTAACAAGTAAAAAAAAATGTAATTGCCCATTACTTTTGAAAGGTGTCAAACTTCCTGATTAGATTAGTCGTGATTAGAAGTAACATGCATACACGTCCATAATAATTTTATGCTTTATAGTTTGCAGGTCACTCTTTTGTACATGGAATAACAAAAGATGTGAAAAAATTAGTTGGAGCCTACTGACCCCCAACAGGGGGTCAGTTAGAGCCCGGGGCTTGCTTTGGCAATCCCCAAGGTTGCCAGAGCAACCATTCGATTATCTGGTAACCTTGACCTTTGCCAGATTTCACAAAGCCGGCTAAGGAAGGGCCCACAGCCAAGTTTTGACTGTTTCCCCTAGCCGGCTTTTATAAAGCCTTGTAGTTAGCCGACTTTATAAAAGCTGGTTAAGGGTAACTTCACCCCAACCAAAATCTCCATGAAATTTCAGAACTCATTGATTGATCTTCATGTTTATAATTCCATTGTACTATAATCGTGTTTGTAATTCCGTTGCACTGTATTCTGATTATAATTTTGAGTTATAAATGCTTGTATGATCAAGTTATTAATCAGTGTTGAAATTATTCTTGCATATGTAAGCTCAACTTTTTAAATTCAAATTTCATTGACTTCCAACTTGCATTGGTTCGAGAACTTACAAACCTAGCAAAAAAAAGCATAATTTCTCTTCAAGTTTATGATTGACTTCCAACATGATTCCAGTAATGCTCCACTAGATTTTCTCTACGTTCAAGATGAGCATTCGAATCCCTTACATCTTCAATTCGTTTTACTCAGTAAATGTATTAGGGTCTTTGTACGGTTTTTTCTGAAATGCAGCAACAATATCAGGATAGCTTCGAAGTTGAAGCTCATATCCACCACGTTCTTCTTCGACAATCATATTGTGTAAAATTATACAACAATACATGATGCCATCTAACACTGCAGGGTCGTGGTAGTGTGATTCCTTCCCTAATATATGAAATCTTCCTTAAAGCACTCCAAAAGCTCGTTCAACATATTTTCTTAAACTTTCTTGTTGTTCTGTGAATAGAGCCTGTTTAGCATTATTAGGCCTTTTAAAAGTTTGCAGGAGTGTTTTCCACTTTGGATAAATGCCATCCACCAAGTAACAATTGGTATTATAATCTACATCTCCTAATTTGAAGTTGCATGGAGGTGCTATATCATTGTGTAAGTCGTTGAATAATTAAGACTGTCATAGCACGTTTATGTCGTTTAGGGAACCAGGTGCCCCAAAAAATGCATGCCAAATGTACAAGTCGAAAGATGCAACAGCTTCCAATACCATAATTGGCTTTTTGAAGTGTCCCGAGTATTGGCCCTGTAATGCAGTAGGAAAATTTTTCCACCTCCAATGCATACATTCTAAACTACCTAATATACCTGGAAATCCACGTTGTTCTCCCATCGCCAATAATTGTTGAATATCACAGGGGGTTGGGGTCCTAAGATATTCCTCACCAAACTACAGAACAACAGTCTTGCAAAATTCTTTCATGCTTAAGATAGCGGTTGAATCCCCCATCCTTATTTTGTCGTCTACTGAATCTCCCGATACACCGTAAGATAGCATCCGTAGCCTTTTGTAATGGAGAAAATCCAAATTTGTTGATCGCATTTAATCTGTGAGTAAATAAGACGTTTGTTTCTATTAGTTTGTCGAGAACTCTATTAAAGATGTTTTTGGACATGCGAAACCTCCTTCTGAACTCGGAAGGCCCATAGACTGAATTTTCCACAAATGGTCTTGAATCAGTTAGTTGTGAGCAGTAGCGTAATCTCTTCCATATCTAATATCTCGCCTTCCAAAAACACTTCCTCCTTGGGTGGAATAATTGCTTTCTTCATTTTTGATATTCATTAACTCGAGCATTTGCGTAGAAATAACATTATGCTGTTCAATTTGAGTTTGAACAAAATCATCAGAAGAGGAAGAAGAAGATGAAGATGAAGGTCCACACCATAACCTTTTCAGTTTGTTCATTTCAGAATTGGTTTTTGAAATGAAGATGAAGAATAAACATCTCTTGACCAATATTTGTAGTAATTGGGAGTTCAGTAAATGACAATAAATGGAACTGTAGCATTGATTCTCTGTCTCGTTTCTAGTGTTGATGTTGACTCGACTATGCATTTTGGCCTGTAGCATTGATTCATTGCCTCATTCCTATAGATGATGTTGACTTGACTCTACACCATTAAAGACAAAAGCATTGATTGTTTTGCCTCTTTCCTAGCACTGACCCATATTTTTAACCCTTTAATATTGATTCTTGTTGTATACCATAGACGTGGACGACTCGTATTTTTAACTCTTTAAATTTGATTTTTGTTTGACACTTTAGACGTGGACGACCCATATTTTTAACTCCTTAATATTGATTTTTGTTGTATACTTTAGATGTGGCTCGTGCTTTACGGATGACTCTTTCTTTAATGCAGATGATGCGTGCTTTATTGCAAACCCGTTCTTTAATGAGGAAAGCGCTCTCTTTATCGCAGGCTCGTGCTTTTTGGCTGACCCGCCCTTTATTGTAGGCACGTGCTTTATTGCGGGGCTCGATCTTTAATTCTTGCACGTACTTCAATGAAAGTGGCCCCTTAGTAAGGAATCCTTTTATCGTTTATAGTGTTGATGGCGACTTGACTATGATTCTTAGAATGCAAATGAGTTAACCACTAATAGTCAACCCGGTGTAAATTAAACATTGAAAACATAAAGAATACAAATAATATTTCGCATAACGACACAATTAACAATAAGCATAAGGCTACAACAAGTCATAAAGATACAAAAACTAATGATACAAGATGCTAACTAAAACATCAAAGCAGACGTAGGAAATAGTTACTTAAGCCAACTACATTTAACGTTCAGTCTCAAGGGAGTCTCCTTACATTCAATTTCAACTATTCAAGATCATTTTGGAGATGTCTAATCTCTCGTTCGAGTTCGTTTGCATATGTTATTCCCCTTGGGCACAAAGGTTCGTCTATCCATTCCGTGTTATTGTATCCATTCGGATAGGATGGACACTTCTGAATGCGCCGACCTACAATGTTGCCCTCTGCTCGAACCACAACTTCAACCGAAAAACCGCAGTAGCAACAAACTGGATAAGAATCAACTTCCTGTTCATACGGTGGTACGCGAAACACCTCTACTTCTTATCGTGGTTGAGAGACCGACTGTTCATACAATAGTTGAACATGTGATACTTGAGATTTATGTGGAAGTTGTACGTTCCCATGTTCATACGATGGTTCATCATGAGGTATCATTTGGTTTAGAAACTGGAATTCGTCCTCAAGCTCCTGATGTTTCATCTGTTCGTACGCCTGTTCATCGGAGTCTATAGATGATGGACAAGAAGGCATAGTTGTGGGAATGCAAAGAGTAGTTGGAAATAAAGTTGTTTGAGTGAGGTAAGTTGTGAGTAATTTGATAGAGATATATAGCAGCATAGTGTACAAATGAATAAAACAAGTAATGATTCGACCGGTCACTGTTACAACTGACGTAATACTGTAAGGAATCTGATTTACGTCCTGCCATGATGTGGTCAGTCACTGTTTCGACTTGGATATTGTGTTGAGTAGGCACATTGGATATTATAGCCTATTGGGTAATGATAAACATGCCAAGTACACCTACCAATAAAGCAGAGCACTCATGTTGTTACTACATCTGCTCTGCAAAATTGGTACAATGTGACAGATCTTGTCCAAAAGATATGAGTAAAGAAAGCTGAGTTGACAAGGCTTAATGATTAAAGTTGCTTGAGTACAAAATGATCAATGATGCCAGCCAGTCTCTCTTCCTCTCTCCCTTTTAAAGAATAACCAGCCTCTCTTCCTCGCTTTAATTCTTTTGGCATCAAACACGCTTTAAAAATCTAGTCCACCTTCAAAATGGCTAACTGGGAATTAAACGACGATACCATGGTTCAAATGTACGATGAGTACGAACGTGGTAAACAACACGTCGAAGACGTCGAATTTGTGCCCGAGACGCAAATGTGAGTCCAAGTAGATGCTATACAAATCAAATCCGAACTCTTTCATGCATCGCAACGAAACGTTGCAGTCCAACGCGTTGGGCCGGCTCAAAAATCCCTAAATGCTCAATTGAGAGAAGTTCTTGCTCGACAGAATCCCGGTAGGTCAAGCTCCAGCATGACTGGTCGTTCAGTCCATTGCTATTGCGGAGTCGAATGTAATGTGCTTGTTTCTAAAAGTCAAACGAATCCAGGTTGTTGCTTTAATGGTTGCAAATCGTACATTGATGCACAGAATCACCAAGGATTGCAAAGTTGTAAAAAAAATTCATGGATCGATCCACCGTTGACAAAGAGGGGTGTCCAATATGCACTTGAGATGCAAGCTGAAGTTAATCGCTTGGAAAGAATGAATGTGGCAATTCAGAATGAAATACTTCATGGGTGCTATGGTTCATTCCGAAACCAAGGGTCGTAGTTATGTTGTATTGGGTCGTTGTTATGTCGTATAATTGGGTCTTACTTATGTTTTATTGTTGGGCGGTGGTTATGTTGGGTCTTATTTATGTTGTTTAAGTAATATATGATTATTTGTGTTGTATCCACTGTATCCAAAGTTGTAGTCCATATATCTTATGTATTTCCTATTTCCTATGGTATAAATCTACTATTATTTAGTAAGGTAGTAAAATGGGACAAGTAAATACGTAATCACAACAGAGTAAACAAACAAACATTACAAATCACAATATGCATTACAAAGGCTAGTACAATCATTAACATGACTTGACACTACGAGGAAGTACATAAACACTCTTGAAAGGAAGTACGAAACACCACATATATAAAAACACAAGACTTGACCCCATCGAAATAAAACCAACATAAAAAGGCACACATAAACATCAACTAATCAAAACCGTAGCGCATAAGCCAGCTATAATGAAGTTCGTAAGCTTCATGGCTGATGAATTCCGATCCATTTTTGGATAGGTAACGCGAATCAAAAGTGTAGCTTTGAATACATCTTCATCTTCTACCTCCTCGAGAGTCTCGTGGTATCGGGCACAATCTTCCCAAAAACTACTATGTTTTTTATGAATTTCATCTGTAGACCTCCACGAGGGACATTTGGGGTTGTCTTTGTAAGTTTTTTAAATCAACTGCCAATACATTTCATGGGTTACTCCTCCGCCTCCTTGCAGCATTTTTTCATGTCTTTCGTAGAAGTCGAAATACGATTCCACCGGTAAAAGTAACTCAGACGGAGACCATTTAACGGTGGACATGGAGGAAGAAGGGGATGAGGAGGGGAGTTTTTTTAGAAATAATAAAACGTAGCCAGCTAATATATAGATGACTATGTTGAATTAGCCGGCTTTCAGAAAGCCGGCTAAGTGGACGGTCGGGATTTAATTCCAGACCGTCACGCGGATTACAATCTTACGGCTGAAGGATTGTAATCCACGTAGCATCTTTAGCCGGCTTTTACAAACCCGGCTAAGGACGAAACAACAACCCATGTAAGGGTTGTTGTGTTCCCCCCCACTGGGTTGGGTTGGGGGTCAACCCACCCGGATGGGACACCCGACCCAACCCAGTGTCGGGGATGATCTTAAGGGGTTGGCAACCTTTGATACCCTTTTTCTTTTTCCGTTCTTTCTTAAAATTTCAAATTTCAAATGTTTAACAACAAAAGTAGGGGATTGTTAAAGGAAATCAACTTTTCATTAAAGTAGTACCATTTTTAATTTATTGTAAAATTATTAAGGGGAGATTAAAATAAATTAGCCCACTCTTAAACATATTAATAAATTTTCAATATTAACCTTATCATCCTTATTGATGTTATCTTAAAATCTAAAACTTTATTAATGAGTACATTATAATGGTGAATAATAAATAAAAAAAATGGATATAGTTGAAGTAACGGAGATACAGGAAAGTTGTGTGGGTAATCAAAAGTCATCGGATCAGGTAAGTAAACATAATATCATATTGGAACTAGATTGCTGAATTGGAATTTGAATCATCGTAAATTCTGGTCGAATATTTATAAACAACATCTAGAATGTATGTGTTGAAAACTACAAGTAAGAAGGTGGAAAAGAGTATTTTAGTCATATATATATATATATATATATATATATATATAGAGAGAGAGAGAGAGAGAGAGAGAGAATCTCACCTTAACAAATTACAAATAAGAAAAAGTCGCCTTAAAATTAACACCCCCACCGTTTAAACCAACATTGAAGTACTTTTAGAAATCCCCCAAAAATACTAAAACAAAAATACGACATATAATCTATATATGGCCAAAATCATATATTATTGCAGTGCGCAACTGCATCCATATAACACACCACTATAGCTGTATGCCGGAGAATGAGAACGAAAATGTAATACAGTAAATTGAAAAAATCTTGTAGCAGTTGTGGAGAAGCTTGGAATGGCGAAGAACGAAGTGGTGAAATCTGTTTTTTGATTTTGTAATGGTGATTCTTCCTATATATGTTTATTTATTTATTTTCGAAAGTAATATGAAGGATGAGAGTATGAGAACTATGCAGTGAAAAAGAAAGAAGAAAATAAAAGAAATACGGTCAAACCATATAAAATTTACGGTTAGACCGCTGGTTAGAAATTCCGAGTTGGGATTATGCACAATCGAGATCTATTACGCTTCGAACTATAGTGATTCATGATCCATGGTAATTCAAGATTGAATCACGATTGGTCAGATTATGAAAGTACTACTCCAAAATTTTTGTGCATACCTATATTGTAAGGTAAAAATTAAAATTCCAATGCTACCTTGTAGTGGTCGTGCTGCATGTTAACAAGCCCAGCCTAAGAGGTAGGTGAGCGAGACCACCGCCTAGGGCAGTGAAACGACCCAAACTCGTCCTTACGGGAAAGCCCAGATTGAGTTGAGAACACGACAAATCAGAACGCAAATGGAAGAACATTTCATTGCTATTACAACAATTACATCAGAGTACAAGAATATAACAGAGTATGAATAAATAATGTACATCAGAAAAATATCAGAGATTAAATTACAAAGTAGCGGAAAATTAATACAATGCATAGCGGAAAATATATCTACAAGACAACAGAAGGGAATACACAGATACAAAGCTTTCCGAATATAGCTCCAGTTGTAATCCAGGATCCTAGGAAAATAATATCTGCAAAACCAAAACTACTAGATGCCCGTGTGGAAAATATGGGCACCCAAAGTTTAGGTTAAAACAATAAACTCCGAGTCAGTCATGGGACTGGTGTGAGAACTAAAATAGTTATTAAATCTTTGCTTTAAAAATAAAGTAAATCAAGGGACCACGGCATATAACACGGAACGGGTTTTCTCCCAAGAATACTAGTGCAAAATAAAACAACGCAACGCTTTTTGAAAAATGAAGCTATTATAAGACTCAGGTCCAATCACACAATGCAACGCAAGCTGGGGGATAGAGTTTTCCCTTATAATAGCCAAACATGCTTGGTACGTTTAAAAACAAATCATTTGATACTATTATAAGTGTATAGTGTATGAAAACAACTTCAAATATAAATGTATCAATCATAGATGACATAAGCGTCCTATGCCACTATGTCGCCGTATAGGTTTACAACTTAAACCGAAAATGGTCGTATTGGAAATTGGATTCCATCTAAGAGTCGAGGCAAGGGATCATCTCGCCGGCTTTGAGACACTCTAGCAAATGCCTCAGCATCCCCCTTAGTGGACTCTTGGTTCCTGCAGGGCCGGTCCTCCCTTGCGCTTGAGGATTAATTATTCCTGAACACACGTTCCCCAGACCTATCCATTGGCTCCATAGTGACCAATTTATCCTAGGCGCCTCACAATCCATCATCCACATAGGTAAAAATAAATAAATGTCTGGGCTCCATACCTTGACACCACCCATAGCTAGAAAGAAACTTCATGTTCTCCCTGCGTCCCTGATCCCGTTTTAGACTCATACCGAGGTGTGAGGCTCGTGCATTAACGCTATACACAAAGAAATGCTATTTAAAGTCGTGCTTTGATCATTAACCACAAGACTCTGCTTTTTAGCAGAAGCCTTGATCCATGCATCTCAGTATGCCACACTGACAATTCACGCCATGCGATTGATATCCATCAATATATAACGTCTAAGCTCAAACGTCTCAAAGAAGGGTGTTAAGCTAGAGAATAAATTCTCCGCCACCAAACAGATATATCTATATATATTTAATAAAAATCAATCAACACAGAATAAAATCCAATGTCAGACACACATCCATTTACTAGTTCGTTCTGGGTCTGAGCGAAACCAAAGGCACCTAATTCCTCATCCCGTATGTACAATATAGAAGAGAGGTCCTCGCATATCCAGTCGATCTCCAAGTACGTCAGGACGATCACCGCTTATTACCTCGTCTTGGGTGTACAGCCCAATCAAGATATCGGTAATCATCCAAACGATGTGAAGATCTCTGGTCTTCAACCACCATCTTCATCGTTGATATATCGTCAAATCAGTTATTCAGAATGTCCTTAAACCCGGTCTTTCCGAATAACTCACGAATCTCATAAACAAGTGCTACACAAACACAACATGCACCTCATTCCAATCGAGAATATTCTTTTATTTAGATATTCCTATTTCTTTAGGGAAAGGTTCCCATTAATTTTATCAAAGATAAATTCTTTTAAATTTATTCTTTAATCTTTCTTTGGATATCATTTCAAAAGATTTCATTATCTTTTCAATTCTAAACCAAATTAAGGTTTATCCAACTAGTCGGGATTAACGAGCCATGCTGAAGTAATTGTTTCTTTTATTATCCCAATCCCAACCTATTCATCCCATCGAGAAAAACTGGTGATACTCCATATCTAACACCACTGTGTTATCGGTAAAAAAAATTCTACCATTTCCCATTCAAATCTAACTAAAGATTTAACTATCGCTTAGAGAAGAACTGGTGATACTCCGTTCTCGATCATTTGTCAAATTTGATAATTTAAATCATCGCATTCTCATTTCAATCTAATTAAAGATTTATTAAAACTCCACTTAGTTTCAATCTTCCCAAAAATCATTATTAATGATTATTTAACTTTGGGAAATCAAATATGTTGTATCGACAATCTACACCGTACCATTGATTTCTTCCAATATATAACCTCTAAGCTCATACGTCTCAGAGAAGGGTGATAAATAAGAGAATAAATTCTCCGCCACCAAAAAGATATATATTTAGCATAGATCAACAATACAGTTCGAAATACAATGTTAGACATGTAATCTTTTCTTTAACTGGGTTAAAGAACCAATGTCATTTGAAACACAGTTCATGATAAACCCAAAATCACATTCCATTAATTATGGAATCTTCACGGAAATCATAATAGTATATAGTCGATATCAATTTCCGTATCTGACTAATGATATAAATGGAATAACGACAAAGCCTTTTAAATTCCATATATAGTAATAGTTTTCCTCCATAGAGGCTCACCAAACCGAATTCCATTCCATTCCAGTTTAATATATTAAATTGGTAAACTTTACTTTCGAAAATTCCCATTAAATCTTACTAAAAGATTCATGTATTCCAAATCACATTTCACTATTAATCGGGTTAAAGAACGAATGTCGTTACAAACACAGTTCACGCTGAACCCAATTCACATTCTATTTTTTTATTCCGATTACTAAATATAACTGGAACTCTAATAATCTTAATTAAAAGATTTATTCTTTTCACACAGGGTTAAAGAATAGTGTTACTAAAGACATCATTCACGACAAACCCAAAATCCACTTTGATATTGAATATAAGGCTCTGAATAGAAATTAATATCAGCTTATATTCAATATCAAATTCTTAAACCCTCAAATATCGTATTGGGAATAATGATATATATATATATATATGTCTTCCAAATTCTCACAACAATATCCGTATAATTATGGAATCCAATAATGAAAAGTTCTTAATATTATTTCCATTCAAATCCATTCCAATTCATACATTGGAAAATTTTGGTTAGATTAAAACCATTCACTAATCCAATTTGTTTATTTAAAAACGTTGGATTATCTTTCAAGTTAATAACTAGTTCATTTTGATAAAAATATATTTTTATCTTTACAAAAGTGGAGTTTTTCATCCAAATTCTTTCCAAATCATTTATTATGATTTTACACAAATTATTGATATTTTTAATAATTTCATTAAGGCCCATACATTCGGTTTTCAATAACAGCCACCGAACTGCATCCATAGCGACCTTTTCCAAATTTGATTTGGATTCCAAATCAACCATTAGATTTCAAATCTCTTATATTCTTGGAAATCTCTTTTTGATACGAACCAAACGATTTCAGTTTTAGGGGAATCCGAAGGTCGAATCTCCCGTAATGTCAATTCAAAGCCAATGGTCAAAATTCGCGAACGGTCGTTGCACGGCGCGTTCTATTCAGACCATTAAATATATATAATATATATATATTATATATATTTCATCGATTTCCATTTAAAACATATTTTATAAATCGTTTATAAATTCGTTTTAGAACGATCCTAACTTCATTTTCAATTTTAAATCAAAATTGAATATTCCATATCATTATAATATTAAAATTATAATATTTTCAAAATATCAGATTTTGAAATCATTTCTTTTTCAATATTCATTATAAAAATAAATAAAATCGATATAAATATCATTCGCGTTAAAATGGCGCAAATCTAATCAACACGGCTTCACACATTTCAATATTTTCGTGTCCATCCAAAATCGGACATCAGATTCACGTTTTAATCCTTCACTTAATATTATTTTAAAATATTCATTTTTTTAAAATATTCGTTATTTATGAATTGGAATCAAACACAGTCACTTACCATATAATGTTACTAATATGGATTTCATACAACACAAGTACACAACAATAATAATACACGATCAACCATCATCCAGAGTGCATTACACAACTGCATAAGCATTAAACATAAATAATTAACGTTTACAACAGTCTGTCAACTAATCGATTGACATACAACTCAACAATTAGGATTAGTGTTTGTCAAATATGATCCCAATACCCGTGTGGGGTTTCAACCAACAAATACTAAATATTATTTGTGTAGTTGGGCAATGTGCAAAAGTTATCGTCCTAATCCATGTCAGTTAAGTGGGTGTACATAAACAAATCGTTCGATTTGTAAATGAATATTTATTTTTATTTCAGGAGAATTTTATGCAATTCACATATACGTTAAAATTATATTTTTAACGATAAAATATTTATTTCAACACTTGACTATTTTATATAGTTCGTATATTCAATAAAAATGATATTTTTATTGTTCACACATTTTATTCAACACATGAATATTTTATATAGTTTATTTCAGAAAATTTCGGCATTATAAAGGCGCGGTATTAGAACCGAGTAATGTCTGGCATTACCCCTCTCCTGATACTAGCTCGCGCCTTACATATGAATCACAATCAATTCAAACAATTCCACAATCCATTCACAATCAATTTTACAACTACAATCCAAAATTTCAACAATTCAATTCAAACAAACAACCATGGTATGTATAACAAATAGTGTCGGGGGCTACTAAGCCCCGTCTGCAACCTAGTATATATTTAACTGTAAATTAATTGAAGTGAGGAGTTCTCACATTGGGATCCTCTCCGTCGTGCTTTCTAACGTTCGATTTTCTATTCTGATCCCAGACTTCGCAAACGAGCTCCAATCTTCACGCTATCTTTTTTCTAGCTTAAACACGCCATTCCAGACTACTTTTTCCTAGTGGCCTTTCTTCCGAAAAATGCCCCATTTCGCCAGAATTTGCGAAAAGATAGTATTTGGACAGCAGACTTTGCATACGATTTTTGGACGGCTCCGCACTCCAAAATATGATTCCACATACTTAAATCGAAGAGAAAACTGTGCTCTTCGATTTTGGTACTATGGAGCTTTGGCCAGAAGCGCACGGTTGGGGAGATATGGGCTTTGGAAGCTCCGGGTGTTATTTGCAAAACTGAAAATATATAAAAATCAAATTTTATAGTTTTTGGGGTTCATGGTCGGGTCTAGGGGCTCCAGGCGGCGACATAGGGGTCTGAGGGGGTGGCGGCATGACTGGGGTGGCAGTGGAGGGTGGTGCATGCCCGTGGGTTGTGGATTGGGCTGATTTGGGGGTTTAGGGATTTAGAAATGGGGAGAGAAGGCGGAGGAGAGGGAAGAGGAGGAAGGGGACGCAAAAGGGGGGCAACAAATGGCGGCGACGAGGGGGATAGTGACGCAGGCGTCACGGCGGTGGGGTACGAGGGATCAGTTTTTTATTTCTTAATTCACCGTTGACCAAAAAGAGAAATATGAGGGGTATACATAAATATATAATTATATTATTTTAATTTCCAAAAAGTAACTTTTTAATTCAAACTCCAAATCGAACCCAACGAGTGTCGCCCTAGCTAAATACCCATATTCCAGACATAATGGGATATGTTTCGTAAGCCAATTCAACAGTTTCGATAGGTTTTTATCAAAATTAAAATATAGATTAATATAACGTTCAAAATTGATTTCAACTTACATTTTAATTTACTGGGGTCACATACTGATTCCAAATATTCCAAAAAATAAATCTAGCTATGTTTTGATGATACAGTCCTAACAAAACTAATTTCATCGAATTTGGAGATCGTTTGAAAAATGGCCCTTTTCTAGTCGATTAAATTCCAACTGAAATTACCAAACGTGTTTAAATTCACCACACTTACATATTAATTCCAAAAATTATGAAAATTGGAATATAGCAATAATTTTACATTCCAGATCCAACAAAGGTGGTTTCGTCGAAAATGGAAGCCGTTTGCAAAATGGCTATTTTTAAGGGCTATATATTATATTAAAATGTATATAAATTTGATAGCGACTATTTTAAATTTTAAATTGGACATAACTTTCAATTTATAAAGTGAAATCTCAATTTTTCACATTCGTTGGAAATATATTGTAAAACAGATTCAAATATTTCTTGTTTCGTCCAATTCTGATTTAAAATGAATTCCGTATATTAAATTGAAATTAGAAATCGAATTTTCAAACTACCACGCCATTTCAAGTTCGTTTTATAATTGAAATAAATTTATACGTTCTAACTTCATTTAAATAAATTTTAAATCATTATTATTTAAAATAAATCATTTTAAATATTCAGAATCCATTAAAATAGCAAAAATAAAAAATTTAAATTGGTTCTAAAAATCCGGGTTGTTACGATCTCCCCCACTTAGAATCTTTTCGTCCTCGAAAAGGAATGGAGCTGAAAGTTGTTTAACTAACCAACTCAACTTTCATTCTAGCTTTCATTCTTCAACTTTTCAGTTTTTAAGAATTTTCTAATTTCTAAAAAATTTGGCTAGCACCCTAAATTTTTGGAAAAAATCGCCATAACCCTCTTTGTACGGGTTGATATTTAAAACCGTAACTTGCCTATAGGGCCCTCATCACTCCAAAAGAAAAAGAAAAAGCCAATTGGCTCATAAAATCATCAAACCCCAGAAATGCAGTAAATATGTACCTATTTGTCGGGCATACAATTTTATTCCTCTTCTTAACTTCCATGTCAGGACTTGTTCACACATATATATGTACATGTATGCAATTCCAAATAACTTTCAATTTAGTTCAATAATAAATTCAATTTGGCTTAATTTTATCTTCCATTGTCATATTGGTTTCAATAATTTTATTAGTTAAACTAATAATCAAACAACACAATCGACGGTCAATTAGTAGATTAATTTTTCAATCATATATTTTTAATATATATACTCAAAAATCCAATTTCAAGACCAATTTACAAACAGTAATCCCTATCTAGTTTTGGTCCTCACACCAGTCAATTGGAAATATTAAAATCTCTATATACCCAATAGTCCAAATCAGTTGGTACCCGATAGTCCAACACTACACCATATATGCTGATTAGACTGTGTTTTTAGCCGTATCTAGAGCTTTGGGCACGGTAAATAGCTATATCAAAAAGTGGCGTGTTTAATTATTAGATACGGTTACTAACCGTATCGCATTATTTTAAAATACGGCTATTAGTCGTATTTAAAGTCTAATCAGACACGGTCTTTGACCGTGTCCAATTATATGTGTGTGTGCATATATATATACACACACACACACATGTATATTTATATCACATATGTGTATATATATAAAACCAGAATCTATAGCACATATCTTTCATATCCCAGAGCAAACATACCACAAAGTATACACAGGAATAATACAATTTATACATATATATACTCAAAGCATTACAAGGTTTGTCATAAAACGATGTACATACAAACATAAACATTAAAAGGAAACGGTATTAGATTTTCATCACATTACGAAGTAACAAAAATGAGGTAAAAAGATAATAGCCTGATATACAGTCCAGTCAAGGCCGGGAAGTCCAGTCCAGTCGAGGTCGTGATATATAGCCTGTTGCCTGAGTTCCAGCAGAGCACCATAATCTCCAATAGGACTGCCTATAAAATACAAGAAACAAGTTACAAATACTTCACAGCTGGAAAATAGATCGACATTGTAACATTTGGTGACTAAGATGCAAACATGAATAAAAAATGGTTCTAATAGTGAAAGCTTCAGTTATTAAACCCATCCATGGTGACTGAGATGCAAACATTTTGTGATTGAGATGCAAACATGAATACAACAATGGTTCAAATATGAATACAACATGAATACAACAATGGTTCAAACAATGGTTCTAACATGAATACAACAAGGATTAGAATGCGCCATTGAATGTTAATTCTGGTAGAAAAAGTGATAATAAAAATGGTTCTAACAGTGAAGGATTAGATGATAATTTCAATATTTTGGACTTATGTAATTTCGTTGGACACCAATAATAGTGAAGGGCGTATCGTGACGATCAGTGTGTTTGTGTAATTTAATGGTACATAGTCGATCAGTGTGTTTGTGTACAAATACTTCACTAGGAACCAATAACAACCTAGTCGAATCGACTAGTTGATTGGTCGACTAATTTCTACCCATGCGGCCTAAATTCATACAACAACCTAGTTGATAGTCACTAAAAATGCAAACCCAAAAGAAGAATCACCTGAAGTGTAGTCCATATGCAACACCGGTAGTTCGTACCCTAGCATACAGAACATCCTCCTATACACACAAAAAGGAAAAAATAAATGAAAAAAATATTCAAGATGCATGTGCACACAAGTACATGTCCGTTCAATTCTTATGTAAGATATAGAATATACCTCCCCCAACGTCTAAAGATATCAAGCCATCATCTTCGGATGACATACATACTCGACTTTCTAATGAAGAATTTACTGGGCGGTCCACCAGGTGGCTGCATTTCAGCTCACGCGCTGGGTCGGTAATCCATGCTAATTAGTTTTATCCAAATGTCGAATGCCGCTTCACTTAATCTTTGGGAAAAGCTGCTTTCACTTGCAACTTTCAGTTTCTTTAAAGAAGACTGTGTAGTGCAAGGTAACTTACACTACAGTCTCTGCTACAAAGTAGGGGAAAGTTGCTAGTGAAAGCAACTTTTTACTATGGTTAAGTGCAGCACCATCCGACGTTTGGATAAAGCTAATAAGCATAGATACCCAACCCTACGCGTGAGCTAAAATGCATCCACCTGGTGGATCGCCCATTAAATTATTAACTAGAAAGTCGAGTAATCATCCATCATCCCATGTTTCAGCAAACCTATTATTATATTTTCATTGTTATCCCTCAAAACAGAGTAAACTTGTTATAAGACAACCCAATTTAATTAAATTTCAAGCATAAGGCAAAAAAACAGTCAAATGACGATGAAATCATGGTTAAATATTGAACTATAGAATTATCCATTTGCTCTGTTTAAGAAATTGACAACTTTTAGTTGCTAAATAGTTAAACTATAAATCAGTGACAACTTGTAAATGGATGTGGTTACTACATTTTAGTTGCAATCGGCTTGACTAACTCATTGTTATTTCTTTGTTTCATACTTTCATGGATATATATACTGCAATCTAAAATTATACCGTAATCAAATTTGATTTCTTTGATTCCAAGGTATAACAACCAGCTAAAACACTAGTACATATCAATTCAATTGAAATAGCTAACACACTAACACAAAGTAGCAATCAGCTTGCACATAAAGACTTCAACTTGTTCCCTAATCTCTGCAATCAGGCTTGCACAATACGATTCAACTGAAACAGCTAACAAACTAACACAAAGTAAGGGTCAGCTAACACACAAAGACTTCAACTTGTCCCTAATCCCCACTATCAGACATGCAAAACACAATTCAATTGAAACACATACCTGCGGTCAATGGAGGGCTAGGGACTAAGGGTTGCTGCGTCGAAGGAGAGGGTTGTTCGTCTTTGTCGGTAGGGGAGATTCCAGAGAAATGTGGAGGCACAATTTGGCGACCGAAAACCCTAATTTGGGTTTTCGGTCACCATTAAGGTGAAAGAGAGGGAAAAGGAAGCGACAATTTTTTTGATTTGGAGTGCCTAATGGGGTGCACAATATGATACGCATTCGATTTGGCCAAAAGCCGTATTAAATTAACTGATCTGGGGCTTCGTTGATGGATGGTCAGCTTTAGGATGTTTGGGGTGTTGTGGATCGCAAAATGGAGTTTGATACAGATCTGAGCAGTATCATATTTGATACGGCTATAAACCGTATTTTACGTCCGCTTCCTAGTGTGCCAAATTGGCTGTTAGGGTGTAGTGCAAATCCCTATCTAGTTTTCATTCTATATATATCCGGTATATTTGAGGCTTCGTATACACGCGGATCAGACGTATATTAAAATCTCTATATACCCGGTAGTCCAAATCAATTTAATAAATATATTCAAATACGTATAATATGATATAATTTTCAAAACTAAATTTGTTATCATTTTTATTTTAAAAACAACACTCTTTGAAACTCATTCTGGGATGCTCCCATCTCTAATGAGCCATTCTTATTGGATATTACTAATCCAATCTCTAATGAATTCTTTCATTTGGTTCTAATGTGTCTTGTTCTTAAGCTTTGTAAACCAAATCTCTAATACCAAGCAGAAACGACCCAAACTCATCCTTATGGGAAAGCCCATATTGAGTTGAGAAAGCAACAAATCAGAATGCAAATGGAAGAACATTCCATTTCTTTTACAACAATTACATCAGAGTACAAGAATATAACAAAGTATGAATAAATAATATACACATTAGAAAAATATCAGAGATTAAATTACAAAGCAGCGGAAAATTAATACAATGCCTAGCGGGAAATATATCTACAACACAACTGAAGGGAATATATGGATACAAAGCTTTCCGAATATAACTCCAGTTGTAATCCAGGATCCTGGAAAAATAATATCTGCAAAACCAAAACTACTAGCTACCCGTGTGGAAAATATGGGCACCCGGAGTTTAGGTTAAAACAATAAACACTTAGTCAGTCATGGGACTGGTGTGTGAACTAAAACAGTTATTAAATCTTTACTTTAAAAATAAAGTAAATCAAGGGACCACGGCGTATAACACGGAACGAGTTTTCTCCCAAGAATACTAGTGCAAAATAAAACAGTGCAATGCTTTTTGAAAAATGAAGCTATTATAAGACCCAGGCCCTATCACACAATGCAACACAAGTTAGGGGATAGAGTTTTCCCTTATAATGGCCAAACATGCTTGGTACGTTTAAAAACAAATCATTTGATACTATTATAAGTGTATAGTGTATAATAGCGACTTCAAATATAAATGTATCGATCATAGACGACATGAGCGTCCCATGCAACTATGTCATCGTATAGGTTTACAACAAAAACCGAAAAGGGTCGTATTGGAAATTGGATTCCATCTATGAGTCGAGGCAAGGGATCATCCTCGTCGGCTTCGAGACACTCTAGCAAATGCCTCAGGATCCTCCGCAGTGGACCCTTGGTTCCTACAGGGCCGATCCTCCCTTACGTTTGAGGATTAATTATTCCTGAACACACATTTCCTAGTCCTATCGGACCTATCCATCAGCCCCGAAGCGACCGATATTTCTGAGGCGCCTTGCAATCCATCATCCACATATGTAAAAATAAATAAATGTTTGGGCTCCATACTATGACAACACCCATAGCTAGAAAGAAACGTCATGTTCTCCCTACGTCCCTGATCCCGTTTTAGACTCATATCGGGGTGTGAGGCTCGCGAATTAACGCTATACACAAAGCTATGCTATTTAAGGAATGCTTTGATCATCAACCACAAGACTCTGCTTTTCAATAGAAGCCTTGATCCATGCATCTCAGTATGCCACACTGACAATTCATGCCATGTGACTGATATCCATCATATATAACCTCTAAGCTCATACGTCTCAAAGAAGGGTGTTAAGCAAGAGAATAAATTCTCCGCCACCAAACAAATATATATTTAATAGAAATCAATCAACACAGAATCATATCCAATGTCAGACACACATCCATTTACTAGTTCGTTCTGGGTTTGAAAGAAATCGAAGGCACCTTATTCCTCGTCCCATTTGTCCAATATAGAAGAGAGGTCCTCACATATCCGGTCAATCTCCAAGTACGTCTGGACGATCACTACTTATTACCTTGTCTTGGGTGTACAGCCCAATCAAGACATCAGTAATCATCCGAACGATGTGAAGATCTCTGGTCTTCAACCACCATCTTCATCGTCGAAATATCGTCAAATCAGTTATTCAGAATGGGCATAAACCGATCTTTCCGAGTAACTTGCGTATCTCATAAACAAGTGCTACACAAACACAACATACGCCTCATTCCAATCTAGAATATTATTTTATTCAAATATTCCCATTTCTTTTGGGAAAGGTTCCCATTAATTTTATCAAAGATAATGTAACAACCCGGAAAATACGAGCCAATTAAAAATTTTTAAATTGGTTATTTCAAAGGAATTTGAACAATTGAAATGGAATATTTCAATAAAATAGTGAATTAGAAATAGTGAGTCAGTTTGAAAATTTGAATTCAAACTTTAACTGGATGTGCAGGGTGGAAAATATAACGGATTTTAGTGAAACCAAAAATATTTAAATCTGTTAATGAATATCTTTCTAACGAATCTAAAAAATCGAAGTTTCATAGCGGGAATCAAAAGTTATGGCCAAATGAATTTTTAGAAGGGTCGCTATATAGAATATATAGCCCTTGAAAATAGACATTTTGCAAATGATCTCGGAATTCGACGAAACCACTTTTGTTGGGTCCGGGATGTCAAACTATTACTAGGTTTCAAATTTCATAATTTTTGAAGCTATTATGTGAGTGTGGCAAAAGAAAATGTGTTTGGTCAATTTTTGTTAAATTGGATCGACCAAAAAAGGACCATTTTTCAAATGATCTCAGAATTCGACGAAACTAGTTTTGTTGGGACCGTAGCATCAAAACATAGCTAGATTATTTTTTCTGGAATTTTTCGAATCAGTTTGTGGCCCTGGCAAATTGAAATATACGTTCAAATTGAATATAAAAGGTTTTATACTTTAATTTGAAAAATAACTAACTGTAATAGTCGAATTGGCCAACGAAACATATCCCATTGTGTCCGGGATGGGGGTATTTAGCTAGGGGCAACAATCGTTGGGTTTGAATTGGGGTTCGTAAGTGAAAACCCTAATTTTATGAATAATATATATATCGGCGAATCAGAAAATTCCTTTCATAAATTAAAAAATAAAAAATACCCGCTTCTCTCTCGTTCTCGACGACTGTCGACTTCGCCACTTCCCAGGCAAATCGTCGCCGCCTCAGCCACCTACCGACGCCGCCACCACCCTGATTCGACGCGCCTCCCTCCGCTCTTCAAATCCGACCAACCCCTGACCCCTATCGTCGCCGCATCGACGAGATCCATCGACCCAAAGTCGCCGACTTCCCACCGTCGCTGAGCCTTCCTCCGGCCACCGCACCCAACGAGACCACCACCGATCAACTCCCCTCTCCTCCCTCTTCGACGTTGTACCCTCTGATCATCATATCGTGCCTCGGTTTTCGCGAAAACTACAACCCTAGTTTTGAACCATTGTGAAAGGGGAGTGCATTATTACATATGAACTTTGAAAAATCGTATCTTTATGGTGTATTGACGAAATTCGTTGAAACAGGAAACATCGGGACCGCAAGGAGGCTCTCTACTACATAGAAGAGATCGCGGATTTTTCTGAGCCATCTACGATTTTTAACACTCCGAAAACCAAGGTGAGAAATCTAAATTAAAAGAATTTGAATGGAAAATGTCATGTATAAATTATACAAGCGAGTATAAATTACACACGTGTTGTATACCTCATGTACATGCGGTGGGTAAGCTATATAAGCGAAGTATGAATTATACATGCATAGTATAATTGATATATGTGTTGAAATGCAAGTGAAATATAGAAATTATATATATATATATATATATATATATACTCCCCTCGTCCACAAACCATGGACGATTTTTATTGTTGTGAATTAGTGTGAAATATTGGATGAAAAATGCGAATGGTTGAATAATTGTTTGTGGTTGATATTGATTGGTTGTGGTTGAAAAATACCCATTGGTGATTGAAATAAATTGGAAATAATTGTGGAAATGAAAATAAAACATGCTGCCTGCGTGCGAATTAGATGCATGAATCCCCATTGTCAAAAACCGCGAGGTTTTAAGGTAGAGCGAGGAGCCGTACTAGGGATGGTGCCGGTTTTAACTACCCTGCCGTTATGCTGCCGAAATTTTGAATAATATTCATGTGTTAGAATTATTTTCATATGTTGAAATTATCTTCATGCGTTGAAATTAAAGTCATGTGTTGAACTATATCCATGTGTGGAGATGCTCATGTGTTGAGAAGTGATATGTGAAAATTAAATTCATGTGTGAATGAATAAAGTGTTTAAACAATAAAAATCACAATTTTATAATATATATGAAGTATGTAAAATATTCGCCATATATATATAAATAGTTTCAATAATAAAAATTTCATCTTTCTTATATGAACAAACTATATAAAATATCTATGTGTGGAGATGCTCATGTGTTGAGAAGTGTGTGTATTGGAAAAGTTCATGTGTTGAATAAAAAGATCGAACAATAAAAATTACATTTTTATTGAAATTATGAAGTGTTAAAAACATTCATTTGTTGAATAAATATTTTAGATGATAAAAATATCATTTTTATCATATATGTGATATGCTAAAGATATGCGAGCATTGAAATAAATATTTGTGAAAGAAATATTATTTTTAACATGCATAGGGACGAAATAAAATAGTCATGTGTTGAAATATATTTTAGTTCGCCAAAATTATCATTTTTGAAATGTGAAGTGTTAAAAATAACCACTTGTTCAAATAAATATGCATGAGTTGAAATATTCATTAATTAGCTAATGTTATGATTTTTGCCGGTGCATGTAACATTAGAATGAATGGTGTTTTTAAACCAAATTGAATCAAATATGAAGTTGAATGGAAAATGATAAGTGATAAGAATTGCATATATGTACATGCATATTTATTGAACAGGTTATAGCAAAGAGGCTAGAGAAGAGGAATAAAATTTTGTGCCCGACAAATAGGTACACGTTTACTGTTTTGTTTGGAGGATGATTTTATGAGCCTGTTGGCTTTTTCTTTTTCTTTTTGAGATGAGACGCCCGTGTGGCTATTTGGGAATTTTCCCAGCCCCTCCCGTACAAAGGAGGTTATGGCGAAATTTTTCAAAATTTAAAGGCGTTACTGAAATATTTGAAGTGAAAACGATATAGGAATTTTTGAATGAACCTTATTTATATAAATATATAAATATAAATAAAATTAAAACGAATCGTGGCCGTGCAGATCGTGTTTTGAAACTGTGATTTCAAACGACTAGTGTGGGAAATCCGACCATTGGATTTTCCCGAAACCGCAACCGTTGGGTTCGCCTTGGAAATATCTTTCCAACGGCACCAACTTTGTAAAGATCCAACGGTTGGATTGTCTGGAATGTTTAATTCAAATCTGAAGAAAAACAGCGCCAGAAATGATTATATTTTTATATATATAAATATAATTAAATTAAATCGAATAACGACGCTGCAGTTTGTAATTTGAAATCGTAACTTCAAACGACTAGTGTGGAAGATCCGACCGTCGGATTTTCCCAAAACTGAAACCGTTGGATTCGTTTTGAAATGATCTTTCTAATGATATAAATTTTTTGAATATCCAACAGTTAGATTTTCAGATATGTGTAAAACAAATTTAGTGAAAAACAGCGCCAGTGCCTTGGCATGACCTGAAACGTCGTTTAATTAAATATGGCCGTTTTAAATAAATAAAAATAGCGATATATCGTTATAAAATACTATAGACGATATAGAGTGGAAATAAACCAATTTTGTTGTGTTTGCTTGATATGTGATGGTTGAATGTATTTAACATGAAAATTATAACTAGAGAACTGGAATGTGAATGTTGAATAGTTTAACCATGTGAAAAATTGATTTAAAAATCTAAATATACGTGGGTTATTTGAAAAGGCCGAGTTCATTCTCATTTCAAATAATCGATCGACGTTGAGAAGTTGAAGATTCGAAGACGGTTGAAGACCGACGATCTTCACATTGGATGGATGGGCGCTGCTGATGCTCGTGATTGGAGTAGCTACCTTGAAGGAGCTGAAGTAGTAGCCGTCCGGACATATTGTTGATTGTGCGGATATGCGAGGAACTTGGTGCCTCTGGTTTCGTTCAAACCCAGAACGAACTGGTAAATGGACTGTGTGTCTGACATTGGATTTTGTTCTGTGCTGATTGATCTCTATTGAATATATATCTGTTTGGCTACGGAGAATTTATTCTCTTGCTTAACGCCCTTCTCTGAGACGTACGAGCTCAGAGGTTATATATCGATAGAAATCAGTCGCATGGAGTGGATTGCCTGTGTGGCATGCCTAAGTGGCATATGATCAAGGCTTCTATTGCAAAGCAAAGTCTTGTGGTTGATGATCAAAGCATGGTCTGTGTGGCATAGCTTTGTGTATAACGTGGATTCGCGAGCCTCACACCCCGGTATGAATCAAAAATGAGAGATGGACCGCTGGGAGAGCACCACGTTTCTTTCTATCTAAGGTGGTGTCAGTGACCTACCAGCCCTGACATTATATATACTTTTCATCTGTGTGGTTGTTGAAATGCGAGGCGCCTCGATTATAGGTCTGTAAGGACCGGGAAACGTGTGTTCAAGAATTGCCAATCCTCAAAAGTAAGGGAGGACCGGCCCAGCCGATTCCAAGGACCGCTGTGTGCGATCCAGGGACATTTGCTAGAGTGTCTCGAACGGAGAGGAGCTTGCCCCTTGCCTTGACTCATGATGGAATCCAATTTCCGATACGAAATTCCGAATGTGATTGTAGTACTAGTATGGTGACATAGTGGTATGGGTCATTTATGCCGCCTATGATTGATATTTATGATTGAAATCGCTTTTTAAACATATATGCACTAGTAATAATATCAAACACTTTTGTTTTATTCGTATGAAGCATTTTTGGCCATTATAAGGTAAAACTCTATCCTCTGGCTTGCGTTGTATTGTGTGATGGGACCTGAGTCTTATAATGGCTTCATTTTATAAAAAGCATTGCGATGATTTAATCATTTATTTTATTTCATGCACTAGCACTCATTGTAGTAAACCCGTTCCGCGAAAGTGGCATGGTCCTTTGATTTGCCTTATTATTGTTGTTAATAAGTTAAGTAAATTTCTCATACCAGTCCCATGACTGACTCGTAGTTTGTTTCACCTTGCAAATTCGGGTGCCCTCATTTTCACACGGGCAGCCTAGTTACAGGTATCTGGTGCACTTTTGGCTCATAGCGAGGCTTGACAACACCGTGCTGACTTTGACTCTTTCCGCCATTATTTTATATGTATTATGATTCTGCCATTGGCGATGTAGAATGATGTTTATTTTGTGTACTCTTTATGTATGATTCCGCCTCTGGCGATGGTGACTGATTATGTATTATTATGCACTAAGTTGTATCCTGCACTGTGCTCTCTGATGTGGTGATATCTATATGATTCCGCTGTCATATGTGTGTAAATTATTCTATTTCTCATTTATGCTATTATCTGTGATCGGCTAATGATGATTAATGTGTTATATTCCAATGATTATCCTTAACACCGTGTCACGGGGTTTTGGGATCGTCACAGCTGGTATCAGAGCTTTGGTTAACCTTAGTTCTGGAGTCTAACACATTAAACATTTCATCAAAATAGAATCAGTAGTATTCTAAGGAGAGTAGCTCATTAGATATAAGACTAGTAAAGTCTTAGGATGAGTCAAGCAGAATAGAAAAAACAATTTGATCAGTCCATCGTCATCTTTCCTTAAGTTTTCTGCTTAACCATGCAATAAAATTATCATTTCTGTAGGCTGACTCTTTTCTTGCTTATACAGAACTTGAAAAATGGCTACTCGAGCAGCCGCTGCTAGACGAGGCCGAGCTGGCCGTGGCAGTGGACGAGGAGAAGTCCCAGTTAAAGAAGGACCCTTGATACAACCCCCGGCCACTCAACAATTCGAGCTGGACCGCGTAGCTAAGAGATACAAGAACCTAGGAGGCAAAATCTTCTCGGGAACTGGCACAGTAATAGAGGCCCTTGCATGGCTGAAAACATGCGAGAAGGTACTAGAAGGCCTAAGGCTTGGTGATCAAGATAAAACTTTTATGGGTGCTTGGCTCCTACAAGAAGAAGCTGAACTATGGTGGGAAGCTCTCACCGCCGGGAATAGGGAAGCTGGTAGAACCTGGAACGGATTCAAAGAACTATTCATAGAGAAATATGTCCCAGAACAAGCCCTAGAGCGCATGCACGATGACTTCTCCAGCCTCCAGCAGGGGGATCTCTCGGTGTAGGATTATTTGAATAAATTTACGCAATTGTCCCGCTATGCTCCAGAGCTCGTCGCCACTGCAAAGTCCAAGAATAAGAGGTTCATCCTCGGGCTGAAGTGACAGTACCATGATAGAGAAATGGCCCACATCAAGCTGGGATTTAATGAATTGGTGGAAATGTCGTGCAACTACGAATACCTGGATCAAAGGCACCTGGAACAGGATCATGCTAAAAGCCAAGCCGGAAATAAACGCAAGCCCGCTGTGAATCAAGCGGAGTCAAGACAAGCAGCATCCTCGAAACCACAGACTGGCAGGCCGCCAAAAGGAAGCTGCTATAATTGTGGCAAGGTGGGGCATTACTCTTATGTTTGCACAGCCCCGAAGAGGCAGAAGACAAATTCTCAAGGTTCAAGCTAGGGCTCTCAGAACCCTCGCTCCTGCTTTAATTGCCGCAAGACGGATCATCTTGTCAGAGACTGTCCTTTGCTTAAAAAGGCCGCAGTAGCTCACGTGTATGACGGGACGAACCCGCCGGCTGCTTCCGATGGAGCAGGTAAACCCGATGTTTTGGGAGGTAGCCTTACAATCAAAAATATTCCTGTTTCGGTATTGTTTGACACGGGTGCATCACGTAGTTTTATTGCTAGTAACACAATTCACAAATTAAAGTTAAAACAAAGAAAGCTGAAAGAATCGGTTGAAGTACATAATCCGATAGGAGGATCTCTTATTCTCAATTCGTACTGTAGAGTGTCAGTCTCTTATTCTTTTTATAAGTTTCCTTTCAATTTAATCATCATGGATTTTCCCGAATTCGAAATTATTCTCGGGCCTGATTGGTTAATGGACTACGAAGTGGAAGTGAAGTGTGTAGAAAGGATAGTAAAAATTCGAACGAAGCTAGGACATATATTTATACCCTGTCATGGTTCGAATCCAAGTAGAGAAGAATTTTGGTCTGCGTTGGAAGCTATCCCCACTTCCTTAAAAAAGATTCCTGTTGTTAGAAACTATGCGGATGTGTTTGAAGAAGTAGAAAACTTATCTCCGCAAAGAGAAATAGAATTCAGAATCGATCTAATTCCCAATGCCAGACCAGTGGTACATCCAATTAGAAGAATGACTCCAAAGGAAAAAGAAGAATTAGGCGATCAAACTCGTCAACTGTTGTGGAAGGGTCTGATCAGACCTAGCTTTTCTAATTGGGGTGCAGCTGTAGTGTTTGTCCCAAAGTCAGACGGTACTCTTCGATTGTGTGTTGATTACCGAGACCTTAACAAACAGACGCTCAAAAACAAATTCCCATTACCCTGCATCGATGATCTGCTAGACCAATTAAATGGGGCGAGAGTATTCTCCTGAATGGACCTAGCTACGGGTTTTCATCAATTGAGATTGCAGAGGAATGTGTGCCTTTGACAGCTTTCAGAGGTCCAGACATATTTTATGAATGGTTAGTAATGTCTTTCGGCCTGTGCAACGCTCCAGCATACTTTGTCGATCTAATGAATAGAGTGTTCAGGGGAGTTCTAAATAAATTTGTCCTCGTATTCATCGATAATATTTTAATCTACTCCAAATCAAAACCCGAGCATGAAGAACACTTAGAACAAGTATTGGAGATTCTAAGAAAGAACGTCTTCAAAGCCAAATTCTCAAAATGTGTTTTCTGGCAAGAAGAAGTGAAGTTCCTTGGCTATGTCATGTCAAAGAAAGGGATTTCTGTAGATCCGAGCAAAATAACAGCAATTCAAGACTGGAAACAACCCACTGCACCCACAGTGGTTATAAGTTTTATGGGGTTGGCTAGTTATTATCGAAAGTTCGTTAAGGATTTTTCGAAGATATTCGGTCCGTTAACGAAGCTCACGAAGAAGCATGAGAAATTTAAGTGGACTTCCGACTGTGAAGAAGCTTTCCAGGAATTGAAATCGAAACTGACTCCAGTGTTAACCATTATCGATGGCAATCAGGATTTAACGGTTTGGATAGATGCTTCTATTAGAGGTCTTGGTGCAGTGTTAATGTAAAGAGGCCAAGTAGTCGCTTATGCAGGCCGCCAACTGAAACCGCATGAGAAGAATTATGTAACTCATGATCTTGAGTTGCTAGCCATCGTTTTTGCTTTGAAAATCTGGAGGCATTATTTATTGGGCGAGAAATTTGTACTGTATACAGATCATCAATCATTGAATTATTTATACACCCAGAAAGATCTGAATTTGAGACAGCAACGTTGGCAAGAATTTCTTGCAGCGTATGATCTAGATATCCTATATACGCCGGGAAAGGCTAATGTTGTAGTGGATGCGCTTAGTAGAAAAACCGTAATCATTACCAATCTTATAATTACGCCAGGATTGATTGATAAAATATCTGTTCTTTAGAAAAGCGACAATTTTGTGAAAGAGATGATAAGAAGGATTCGAAGGGGCGAAGGCTCCAGTTTCCAAGTGGATAGTGAGGGAGTTCTGAGATTGAATAGAAGAATATGTGTTCCCGACATCCCTGAGCTCAAAAGAGAGGTTCTAGATGAATGCCATAAATCCAAACTTTGCATTCATCCCGGTGTGAGTAAAATGTACAACGATAATAAATGCACTTTTTGGTGGAAGGCAATGAAGAGGGACATTTCTTTGTATGTCAGCAGATGCCCTACTTGTCAATTAGTCAAGAGCGACCAACAGAAGCTAGCTGGATTGTTACAACCATTGGAAGTCCCAGGTTGGAAATGGGAACAGATTTCCATGGATTTCATAGATGGTTTGCCGCGAACCAGGAAAGGTAATGACAGCATTTGGGTAATCGTAGATCGCTTCACGAAGACTGCCCATTTCATACCTGTCAGATCCAATAGAACCGCTCAAAGTCTAGCACAGATATATTTTAAAGAAATTGTTAAGCTGCATGGAATTCCCATCAGCATAGTCAGTGATAGGGACCCAATATTTGCCAGCAAATTATGGGAGGCATTCCAGACAGAATTGGGAACGAAACTGAATATGAGCAGCGCTTATCACCCTCAAACAGATGGCCAAACTGAGCGGGTGCATAGAATTCTAGAAGATTTATTGTGGGCTTGTATAATTGATTTTGGTGGGTCAAGGGAAGATCACTTGCATTCGGCAAAATTCTCATATAACAATAGCTACCAAGCAAGTTTGGGATTGTCGCCATTTGAAGCATTATATGGTAGGCCGTGCAGATCTCTAGCATGTTGGGTAGAACCTGGCAACAGACTTGTGTTAGGACCCGGTATGATTAGAGAAGCGTCCGATAAAGTCGACTTCATCAAAAAGCGATTGAGAACCGCACAAAGCCGACAGAAAAGTTATGCAGATTCTAGAAGAAGAGATTTGACATTTTTTGTTGGTGACCATGTTTATTTGAAAGTTTCTCCGATGAGAGGAGTAATCAGATTTGGCAAAACTGGGAAGTTGGCACCGAGATTTTTGGTCCCTTCCCTATACTTGAACGAATTGGAACTCTTGCTTATAGGGTTCAATTACCAGATTGGTTGCCTGGAGTGCATGATGTATTTCACATATCACAACTTAGAAGACATGTGCATGATCCGGATCTTGTTGTAGAAGAAGCAGCGCAACAGGACATGGAAATAACTCCAGAATTAGCAGTATGAAGAGAGCCATTAAAGATTGTTGGCAGAGAAACTAGAGAGCTAAGAAGCAAAAAGGTTCATTTAGTTAAAGTGTAGTGGAGTAGTGATCCTAGAGACTGTACTTGGGAGACTGAGGAGAGCATTAAGCAAGCTTACCCCAAATGCAGAGTGGACATATCTGACTAACTCCGGTGCAAGGTAACTTTTCAATACTTTGCATTTACATTTTGTTTCCTACTTTACTATTGTTTCCTTTTCGGGGACGAAAAATTTTAAGTGGGGGAGATTGTAACAACCCGGAAAATACGAGCCAATTTAAAATTTTTAAATTGGTTATTTCAAATGAATCTGGACAATTGAAATAGAATATTTCAATAAAATAGTGAATTAGAAATAGTGAGTCGGTTTGAAAATTTGAATTCAAACTTTAACTGGCTGTGCAGGGTGGAAAATATAAAGGATTTTAGTGAAACCAAAAATATTTAAATCTGTTAATGTATATCTTTCTAACAATCTGAAAAATCAAAGTTTCATAGCAGGAATCAAAAGTTATGGCCAAATGAATTTTCAGAAAGGTCGCTATATAGAATATATAGCCCTTGAAAATAGACATTTTGCAAACGACCTTGGAATTCGACGAAACCACTTTTGTTGGGTCCGGGATGTTAAACTATTGCTAGGTTTCAAATTTCATAATTTTTGAAGCTAGTATGTGAGCGTGGCAAAAGAAAAATTGTTTGGTCAATTTATGTTAAATTGGATCGACCAAAAAAGGGCCATTTTTCAAACGATCTCAGAATTCGACGAAACAAGTTTTGTTGGGACCGTAGCGTCAAAACATAGCTAGATTTATTTTTCTGGAATTTTTCGAATCAGTTTGTGGCCCTGGCAAATTGAAATGTACGTTCAAATTGAATATAAAAGGTTTTATACTTTAATTTGAAAAATAACTGACTGTAACAGTCGAATTGGCCAACGAAACATATCCCATTGGGTTTGGGACGGGGGTATTTAGCCAGGGACGATAGTCGTTGGGTTTGAATTGGGGTTCGTAAGTGAAAACCCTAATTTTCTGAATAATATATATATCGGCGAATCAGAAAATTCCTTTCATAAATTAAAAAATAAAAAAACCCGCTTCTCTCTCATTCTCAACGACTGTCGACTTCGCCACTTCCCAGGCAAATCGCCACCGCCTCAGCCACCTACCGACGCCGCCACCACCCTGATTCGACGCGCCTCCCTCCCCTCTTCAAATCCGACCAACCCCTGACCCCAATCGTCGCCGCATCGACGAGATCCGTCGACCCAAAGTCGCCGACTTCCCACCGTCGTTGCTCCTTCCTCCAGCCACCGCACCCAACGAGACCACCACCGATCGACTCCCCTCTCCTCCCTCTTCCACGTTGTACCCTCTGATCATCATATCGTACCTCGGTTTTCGCGAAAACTGCAACCCTAGTTTTGAACCATCGTGAAAGGGGAGTGCATTATTACATATGAACTTTGAAAAATCGTATCTTTATGGTGTATTGACGAAATTCGATGAAACATGAAACATCGGGACCGCAAGGAGGCTCTCTACTACATAGAAGAGACCGCGGATTTTTCTGAGCCATCTACGATTTTTAGCACTCCGAAAACCAAGGTGAGAAATCTAAATTAAAAGAATTTGAATGGAAAATGTCATGTATAAATTATACAAGCGAAGTATAAATTACACACGTGTTGTATACCTCATGTACATGCGGTGGGTAAGCTATATAAGCGAAGTATGAATTATACATGCATAGTATAATTGATATATGTGTTGAAATGCAAGTGAAATATAGAAATAATATATATATACACTCCCCTCGTCCACAAACCATGGACAATATTTATTGTTGTGAATTGGTGTGAAATATTGAATGAAAAATGCGAATGGTTGAATAATTGTTTGTGGTTGATATTGATTGGTTGTGGTTGAAAAATACCCATTGGTGATTGAAATAAATTGGAAATAATTGTGGAAATGAAAATAAAACATGCCTCCTGCGTGCGAATTAGATGCATGAATCCCCATTGTCAAAAACTGCGAGGTTTTAAGGTAGAGCGAGGAGCCGTACTAGGGACGGTGCCGGTTTTAACTACCCTGCCGTTATGCTGCCGAAATTTTGAATAATATTCATGTGTTAGAATTATTTTCATATGTTGAAATTATCTTCATGCGTTAAAATTAAAGTCATGTGTTGAACTATATCCATGTGTGGAGTTGCTCATGTGTTGAGAAGTGATGTGTGAAAATTAAATTCATGTGTGAATGAATAAAGTGTTTAAACAATAAAAATCACAATTTTATAATATATATGAAGTATATAAAATATTCGCCATATATATATAAATAGTTTCAATAATAAAAATTTCATCTTTCTTATATGAACAAACAATATAAAATATCTATGTGTGGAGATGCTCATGTGTTGAGAAGTGTGTGTGTTGGAAAAGTTCATGTGTTGAATAAAAAGATCGAACAATAAAAATTACATTTTTATTGAAATTATGAAGTGTTAAAAACATTCATGTGTTGAATAAATATTTTAGATGATAAAAATATCATTTTTATCATATATGTGATATGCTAAAGATATGCGAGCGTTGAAATAAATATTTGTGAAAGAAATATTATTTTTAACATGCATAGGAACGAAATAAAATAGTCATGTGTTGAAATATATTTTAGTTCGCCAAAATTACCATTTTTGAAATGTGAAGTGTTAAAAATAACCACTTTTTCAAATAAATATGCATGAGTTGAAATATTCATTAATTAGCTAATGATATGATTTTTTCCTAAGCATGTAACATTAGAATGAATGGTGTTTTTAAACCAAATTGAATCAAATATGAAGTTGAATGGAAAATGATAAGTGATAAGAATTGCATATATGTACATGCATATTTATTGAACAGGTTATAGCAAAGAGGTTAGAGAAGAGGAATAAAATTTTGTGCCCGACAAATAGATACACGTTTACTGTTTTGTTTGGGGGACGATTTTATGAGCCTGTTGGCTAGCCGCTTGGCTTTTTCTTTTTGAGATGAGACTCCCGTGTGGCTATTTGGGAATTTTCCCAGCCTCTCCTATACAGAGGAGGTTATGGCGAAATTTTTCAAAATTTAAAGGCGTTAGTGAAATATTTGAAGTGAAAACGATATAGGAATTTTTGAATGAACCATATTTATATAAATATATAAATATAAATAAAATTAAAACGAATCGTGGTCGTGCAGTTCGTGTTTTGAAACCGTGATTTCAAACGACTAGTGTGGGAAATCCGACCATTGGATTTTCCCGAAACCGCAACTGTTGGGTTCGCCTTGGAAATATCTTTACAACAGCACCAACTTTGTAAAGATCCGACGGTTGGATTGTCTGGAATGTTTAATTCAAATCTAAAGAAAAACAGCGCCCGAAACGATTATATTTATATATATATATATATACATAAATATAATTAAATTAAATCGAATAACAACGCTGCAGTTCGTAATTTGAAATCGTAACTTCAAACGACTAGTGTAGAAGATCCGACCGTCGGATTTTTCCAAAACTGAAACCGTTGGATTCATTTTGAAATGATCTTTCTAATGATATAAAATTTGTGAATATCCAATGGTTAGATTTTCAAATATGTGTAAAAAACATTAGTGAAAAACAGCGCCAGTGCCTCAGCACGACCTGAAACGTCGTTTAATTAAATATGACCGTTTTAAATAAATAAAAATGGCGATATATCGTTATAAAATACAATAGACGATATAGAGTGGAAATAAACCAGTTTTGTTGTGTTTACTTGATATGTGATGGTTGAATGTATTTAACATGAAAATTATAACTAGAGAACTGAAATGTGAATGTTGAATAGTTTAACCATGTGAAAAATTGATTTAAAAATCTAAATATACGTGGGTTATTTGAAAAGGCCGAGTTCATTCTCATTTCAAATAATCGATCGACGTTGAGAAGTCGAAGATTCGAAGACGGTTGAAGATCGACGATCTTCACATTGGATGGATGGGCGCTGCTGATGCTCGTGATTGGAGTAGCTACCTTGAAGGAGCTGAAGTAGTAGCCGTCCGGACATATTGTTGATTGTGCGGATATGCGAGGAATTTGGTGCCTCCGGTTTCGTTCAAACCCAGAACAAACTTGTAAATGGGTTGCGTGTCTGACATTGAATTTTGTTATGTGCTAATTGATCTCTGTTGAATATATATCTGTTTGGCGGCGGAGAATTTATTCTCTTGCTTAACGCCCTTCTTTAAGACGTTCGAGCTCAGAGGTTATATATCGATAGAAATCAGTCACATGGAGTGGATTGCCTGTGTGGCACGCCTAAGTGGCATATGATCAAGGCTTCTGTTGCAAAGCAAAGTCTTGTGGTTGATAATCAAAGCATGGTCTGTGTAGCGTAGCTTTGTGTATAACGTGGATTCGCGAGCCTCACATCCCGGTATGAGTCAAAAACGGGAGATGGACCGCTAGGAGAGCACGACGTTTCTTTCTAGCTAAGGTGGTGTCAGTGACCTACCAGCCCTGACATTATATATACTTTTCACCTGTGTGGTTGTTGGAATGCGAGGCACCTCAATTATAGGTCTGTAAGGACTGGGAAACGTGTGTTCAGGAATTTCCAATCCTCAAAAGTAGGAGAGGACCGGCCCAGCCGATTCCAAGGACCGCTGTGTGCGATCCTGGGACATTTGCTAGAGTGTCTTGAACGGAGAGGAGCTTGCCCCTTGCTTCGACTCATGATGGAATCCAATTTCCGATACGAAATTCCGAATGTGATTGTATTACTAGTATGTTGACATAGTGGTATGGGTCATTTATGCCGCCTATGATTGATATTTATGATTGAAATCGCCTTTGAAACATTTATGCACTAGTAATAATATCAAACACTTTTGTTTTATTCGTATGAAGCATTTTTTGCCATTATAAGGTAAAACTCTATCCTCTGGCTTGCGTTGCATTGTGTGATGGGACCTGAGTCTTATAATGGCTTCATTTTATAAAAAGCATTGCGATGATTTAATCATTTACTTTATTTCATGCACTAGCACTCATTGGAGTAAACCCGTTCCGCGAAAGTGGCGTGGTCCTTTGATTTGCCTTATTATTGTTGTTAACAAGTTAAGTAGATTTCTCATACCAGTCCCATGACTGACTCGTAATTTGTTTCACCTTGCAAACTCGGGTGCCCTCATTTTCACACGGGCAGCCCAGTTACAGGTATGTGGTGCACTTTTGGCTCATGGCGAGGCTTGACTACACTGTGCTGACTTTGACTCTTTCCACCATTATTGTATATGTATTATGATTCCGCCATTGGCGATGTAGACTGATGTTTATTTTGTGTACTCTTTATGTATGATTCCGCCTCTGGCGATGGTGACTGATTATGTATTATTATGCACTAAGTTGTATCCAGCACTGTGCTCTATGATTTGGTGATATCTATATGATTCCGCTGTCATATGTGTGTAAATTATTCTATTTCTCTTTTATGCTATTATCTGTGATCTGCTAATGATGATTAATGTGTTATATTCCAATGATTATCCTTAACACCATGTCACGGGGTTTTGGGATCGTCACAAATAAGTTCTTTTAAATTTATTCTTTAACCTTCCTTTGGATATCATTTCAAAAGATTTCATTATCTTTTCAATTCTAAACCAAATTAAGGTTTATCCAACTAATCAGGATTAACGAGCTATACTGAAGTAATCATTTCTTTTATTATCCTAATCCCAACCTATTCATCCTATGGATAAAAACGGATGATAGTCCATATCTAACACCACTATGTTATCGATAAAAATTAATTACCATTTCCCATTCAAATCTAATTAAAGATTTAACTATAGCTTGGAGCAAAACTGGTGATACTCCATTCTCGATCATTTCCCAAATTTGATAATTTAAATTATCTCATTTTCATTTCAATCTAATTAAATATTTATTAAAAATCCACTTAGTTTTAATCTTCCCAAAAATCATTATTAATGATTATTTAACCTTGGGAAATCAGACATGCCGCATCGACAATCTACACCTACCATTGATTTATGCCAATATATAACCTCTAAGCTCATATGTCTCAGACAAGGGTGTTAAGCAAGAGAATAAATTCTCCTCTACCAAACAGATATATATTTATCAGAGATCAACAATACAGTTCGAAATACAATGTTAGACATGTAATCTTGTCTTTAATTGGGTTAAAGAACCAATGTCATTTAAAACACAGTTCACGACAAACCCAAAATCATATTCCAATAATTATGGAATCTTCACGAAAATCATAATAGTATATAATCGATATCAATTTCCGTATCCTACTAATAATATAAATGGAATAACGGCAAAGCCTTTTAAATTCCATATATAGTAACAATCTTAACTACAAGAAAAAAGGCTTTTTATAGCATGTAAAAACCGCTATAAAATCTTTCTATAGCGATTCTACAATTGTCATAGATCAACATGCTGTGAAAAGTCTGGTAGATACTATAGCGCGTCATACTTGCAATGGAAAGCCGCTATCTTAAACAGATCAATTAGTGCAACTGCTTTTCTATAGCTTGTGAAGCATGTTGTGGAAAGTTTTTATGACGCATCGAAACACTATGGAAAGGTTGTAATATGTTGGCATTCCTTGTTGTTATAACATCTTAACAAGCTATGGAAAAATTTTATGACGCATCTAAACGCGCCATGGAAAATTCATTACTGTATACTACAACATCGTTTTGATGCTATAAAAACTTTTTATTCCTTGAAACATATTTTGTATAGCACTACCAGAATGCTATAATAAACAATTTTTTTTTTCATTGCACAGTTTAGAAGGCTATACAAAAATTTCTATTGCAACATTTTGCTGCCATAACATTCAAACACTTCATAAAATTATATTTCCATAATATTCTTAGTACACAATTAGAGTCATAAGCCAATTAAATAACAATATATATATATATATATCCATAATATTTCACACATGGTGAATTCAAACATAAATAAAACAGTACAACCAAAACGATATTCAACTAAAAATATTCATGAACTTCGACAAGCATAACCGGTTTGAAGAAGAGCGACATCATATATCAACTTCGAAAGAATCATACAACACGTGTCAAGAAGAAACATAAACAAACGTATATTAGTTATATATACAAATATGTATAATTACAAAAGAGGTAACCTGTCAATTTTTACCACTTTCACTTCTCACTTTGACTGAATAATCATTTCGGACAACCATGGATAATACACACACATAGACACACTTTCTCTCACACACACATATATACAAAGACATGTGAGGACCGTTCAGCCCAGGCATTGGTTGCCCCAATACAGTAACCTAGCGGTGGGACAACATCATATGGTTTGCTCAAATCAAACCTGGGTTGACACCACGTTAACAATGATGTCACCACCACAAAACACATCTATCTTATACAGTTACTGTGTGAATGTCTAAATAAATAAGTAAACCAATCAACACCATCTACCTACTGCCTCTGCGTGATCACTTGCCATACACGCAACAAAAGAAAAACAGAGAAACATTTCCGGTGAGTGAACTCTTCCTTTACTCAAAAAAAGTATTTTTGATTTTATATGGTGTGATTGACATATCTATATGTTTTTGAATGGGCTATTTTTAGCTAAATTTATCTTCATGAAAAACTTGGAATCAGAAGAAAAATAAACCAGACAGTGAACCCAAAGGATTGAGTAAACATCAAATTTAAATTGCTACAGTATTTGCGTTAAATTGCTATAGTATATATATATATATATATATATATATATATGACCAATATTTTGGTGAGACATGCATGTGTCAATACACATACATGTTTGTGTTATATGATGTGCTTCCTGGGTAGCCTCTGTATATATAAGTAAACTGTATATACTATTATTGAAAGTGGTCCAGGCATACAGGCGGATTGTAACTCGAAAGGTCCAGGCATGCAAAAAGAACTTGGATAACAATCATAATATAAGTAAACCAATCAACACCATCTATCTATATGTCAATCACACCATATAAAATTAGAAATACTTTTGTTGAGTAAAGGAAGAGTTCATTCACCGAAAATGTATATTTATTTACTTGTTTGACATACACGCACGCATATATATGACTGCTTGAAATGCACAGGCTTTTACTTTTAAATTTTCTGGTTAAGGGCAACCAAAGTGGTAACTGCCTTGAGCAGCCCAACTTTCAGGGTCTGCCCTGGACACACCTTCGAATATATGCCAATAATGTCATATGAAGACCATGCATCTCATTAGCAAGTCACTGATTCAGCCAGGGAATCAATCTTCAAATATATGTCAATAATGTCATATGAAGGCAGGCACTAAATATGGATGTCTTGATTCATCCAGCGCTGGTGTTTAGTAAATTAACCAAAAGCTGGATGATTAGTAACTAGCATATGCTGTACCCAGAGTTATATGACTTGCATCCAGCATATGAATAATGTACGAGAGGTTATTTGGGTCTTCAATATACACAGTTTACTAAATAGTTGTTTTACAGTATGAATTCACGTAGGAATCAAGCACTTAAATTAAGTATTATTTAACAGTACGAATTCATGTAGGAATCAAGCACTTGAAATTTCAAGAGTGGTTTCGTTAAGAAAACGGCTAAGAATAAGAGAAGTTACATTTCATCTTTGTTAATTTTATGAATAAAAATAACGAAAATTACTGACCTGTGTATTATCACTGATATTTTAAGGTACATTTGACAAAATTTATCTGATATTTCACAGTAAATATCAGTGCAATATACTAGCATATATCAACTGGCATATCTTAACAATTTTTTCTTTTTCTTTTTTTGCCGGGAGGAGGTGGGGGTGCGGGAGGGGAGGCAAAGGGAGATGGCTAAAGATTGAGATATGATGGGTCTCTAATATTAACCACATTTTTGGCAGTAGTCCACAAGTAAGTAGAATAGTTTTCTAAGTTACTTATGTAACTTGAAATGCCAAGTCTTTAGCAACGGCTTTAAATTTTGACTTCAAAATAGTAAGTATAATTACACCAGCAACAACATCAAATAAATTTTGTTAATTCAATAAATTTTGTCAGTAGCAACAACATCAAACCATTTACTATTCTAGTGGATATATGTAGTATACAGTTTTCTTTTTCTTTTTCTTTTGTCAGTTTTATTAAATGGTTTAATATAGCAACAACATCAAATAAATTTTGTCAGTAGGAAACTATTTCCAGAATTAGCAACAACATCAAACCATTTAATGACTGATTTTGTGTATTTCTAAAGAAGTTTGAATTATACTTACTAGAAACCGATTCCATCAGCAGGCCAAGCTATTGTAGTACCAAGAGCATCTTCTATAACTTCTAAATCGGACGTTGTTCTCCATAGACGTGCCTTTGGAATTTTTACGACATCTACCCAAACTCTAACAACATTTTTCCCCAAAGGAACACAACGAACCACGGTAGTTGGATCCGTTGAAGACACACGGTCTATTGCAACTATTTCTTTCTTTCCCGACCAATCGATCAACATGCATTTACCTTTTTCCATGGAAATTTTACTCTATCAATTAAATAAAGAGGTTATTTTAATATGTGCTTCAATAATTTGTACGATGAAAAAATAATTGAATGACATATAAATAAGTTTGATGCATACCTTCTCGACAACTCCAACATTACTCGTATGATTAATTGATGATGTTGTGTTAATTGTTTCGATAATTACTTTCGATTTAAGCCATGCAACTTTGGTACCAGTAGCTTCTCCAACTCGTGTCAATCCTTTTGTAGGCCTCCATAGAAAAGCATCTTCGATCTTTGGATTATCTATCCAAATTGCAATGGCATCCGGACCAAGATGGAGACCATTCATGAGTTCCTTCGGATCACTCGAATGCAATCATCCATCTGCGACTAATTCTTCACTGCCACTCCAGTCAATTAATTTGCATTTATGATTTACGCTGTTTCTTTTTCTCTAATAAAAAAGAACATATTACTCTTTTTGTACATTGAAAATGAAAATTTTAATTAGTAGAAAAATAGAAAGATTACTACATTATCCTCTTTTTCAAAGTTGTTGAAGTTGTGCAAAACAACCTTAGTAATTGGCCATGCTACTATCTCACCTTCGACATCTCCGATGTATGTTGAAGAAGGTGAAGGTCGCCACAAGAAAGCATCTGGATTCCTTACAGTGTCTATTATAATTTTTTTAGCATCAGGTCCTAAAGGAATTTGTTGGACAAACTCCAATGGTTTACTTGGCACGACTCTTCCTTCCGTAACAATTTCATCTGTCCCACTCCAATCCAGTAAGTCACAGGTGTCATATTGTTTATCATGTTTGTTCTACAATTAATCAAAAGCAAATTATATATTAATTATCAAATTAAATGCCATATATAATGATATCACACTAGTACTATAACTTTTACCACTTGATGCACATTTGCTTCACCCGAGCTTCCTTTTCCCTGTCAATCAAAAAAAAACAGTAGTGAATATTGCAGTATACCGTGATCAGTTTTTTTTAAGCAGCTTCCAATAGAAAAAAAAAAGTGTATGTAGTTGTTACTAGAATAACCTGGTTATGAACTAACATATGACTAACATAAACATACTAAAACAGCAGTGTTTTAGTTTTCGGATACATCTATTTAGAACTATTTAAAATGGTTTAAAACAGCAGTGTTTCACAATGTTATCTCAAATACATTCAACTGTGTAGATAATATTGCACTTTATTTATGCCTTTTTTTGCATATGAAATAAAATAAATAAAGAGACTGGAAGTAAAATAAGCAGGTAATATTACACTTCAATTTTTGACTTAATTTATTATGTATAAGGTAATCGTCTTTTTGATATGATGTGCTTCCTTTTGCAGTTTAATTATTGACTTAATTTATTATGGAAAATGCAGTTTAATTCCGAATAGACCAAAGACTCTACAGACTTAAGAGCTGAAGCACATGCAAAATTCAAACTACGGTTTTTATTGTATGTATTTGCAGTAAAAACTACAATTTTTATCGTAGACATATATCGTATTCAGTAAATGTTTGCAATAAAAACTACAAATATTTGTCAGTTTTATTGCAAATTACAAACCGACATAAAATAAAGTGGTTGAACTGAGCAAACTACAAACCAGATTTTTCACAAGCATACGGACAATCGCGTCTAATTCTGAGATTTTTTTTTTTTTTTTTGCATGTCGACTGTTTGTTTTTCCCATATGTGTGACCATATTGCCTTGGTATAGGTCATACCCCTTCCCATTGCTCTCAATCGTCCTGGTCTATCCTATCCCAATACTTTTGCAAGCACACCGTCTTTGTAATTATGCATCGAGCTAGAAGTTGATTCACTTTGTACTTGTTTAATTTTTCCTACACATGTTGTCATACATGCATATTATACACAATCGAACTATCACAATGGCAAACAAATTGGTATCTAACTAAAGTTCCGAGGTACTTACAATAGCATCCGCGGCAACCAAATTTACTGGTTCGCTATTTTTTCGTGTGTGCGATTTGATCCACACTTTAGCTCGACAAACAGAAGATGGATGGGGACTCGTTTTTTCCTACCACGGTTAAATAATATATTTTTACAACACGTCACAATGACTACCCAGCTAATAAATATTATGGTGTGTGAATTAGTAATTCTTACCAAATCATCGGCCGTTCGAGCCATTCCTCAACGACTACTTGTATGCGGTATCTGATTGTCTATAATAGCTTGATATTTCCGACTTAATTCCTAAAAATAAAATGAAAACATACATTAAAAAATTTCAGCTTGATTTTGGCATCTCATCAACATTAATGTGTAAGTATTACCTTAATCATTCAAACTTAAGTTGCCGGGTTTTAACTGGTTTCTCTCTTCTTCATTCTTTGCTTCCACTACTTGGCGAACTAATCGTGATTTTGAACCTCTGAAGATGCACCCCATTTGATGAAATATGCACGCTTTTTTCCATTCCTCATCTAGGTTATATCTAACCTGCAATATATAAGTGCTCATATTTTATGCAAGGAAGAGGCTTATATTTTAAATCTTTAAAGTTCAGAAATAATGTAAAAGAAAGGTGGTTTTAAAGGTTAGAATAATTATGTAGGTAGTGCTTCATTTCTGTAGAGAGTGATCTGAACATCATAAAAACTAAGATAACTAAACAAATTAAGTCACTGATTAGTAATGTCTGTGTTGATGTGCAGGTGACTATAGTTGATGTGTAGGTGATGTGCAGGTGAGTATAGTTGTAGTTTCGAATTGATGTCAGTAGTGGAATGGTTCAGTTTTGTGAATGGACAAGTTGCTGGTGGTGATCAGTTGCAGTTCAGTTAGTGGGTTACTGATTAGTAATGTCAGCAGTTTGCGTGTAGTTTGGAGTGTTTGGGTTGTAGTTCGGTTAATGAATTACTGCCATTATTTCCCTATCTCTCTGGCCACTTATGTTACGAAGTTTAACAATATTGCATTTATCACTTATTTTCTTTTTCCACTAAAGTCCATGTTAAACCATTATTTTTTAGTACAGGATTTTTACTGGAACTGCAATTTCAAAATGTAAATTAAACCAAGATTCACTATGCACATAAAATCGGATATTTGAATAACAGACAAAAGAAGAGATGTGCTTAGGTACTTGAGAACCCCTGCCTGAACACAATGTTCATCTACATATATGGTAGTAGACAAATTTTCCAAGAATCATCTATAGTAAAACAACGTACTATTGGGAGACAAAAAAGCAGTAATGAGTGAAGTTTCATTAAGAACTATTCCGTGGTCAAGTGCATTCGATTTCCAGTGGCTAATCAATTAAAAAGTCGTTCTGAAAATGTTGTACGGATAGTTACCACTTGAAAGAGAATATTACATCTACTAATGAAGAAAGCCGACATTTCTGCTTAATGAATAATGATGTCAACTTGGCTTGTGGTATAGTGGAAATGAGACTATGAGCAAACTAGATATGCATGCTTAAAGATAAATGTTGCAACAGAGATGAATGTGATTTATCCTGGATATAAATATAATTTTATGTAATATGCCTAGCATTTCTACAAAACAAGGGGATGGAGTAGGATCGAATATATAAATGTGAGGGATACTATATATGCAAAAATTTGGTTCTGATAAACTTAAAAGTGTTGGAGATGCCATGTATAATACTTATGAATTCTTGCTACCGGAAAACAATTAACATATAACAGTGTATATCAAACAGATAATTGATGCAACTGCTGGTGAAAAGCAGTCAAGTATCACCACTTTGTAAAGAAAAAGTGCATAACTATTTGCATATTTCAACAGAAATCATCTCAAAATTTAAATACTCGAAATCATCTATTCAATATATACCTGAATGCAATCCCACAAAGAAACTTGTATTTCGGCACTTAGTTCCTTCCACTGATCAAGTGTAACCGGAACATGTTCCCGTACTAGTGGACCTAGATATGAAGACAGCTTAACAGACCCATCTCCTATTGGTCTACCATCCTCATTAAACTCGACTTCAATACGGTTAGGAAGATTCGATGGAAGTCTTTTCACTCTGGTTCGACCTCTACCTTTGCACTTCACAATTGGATTTTCATTGACATCTCTAGTGGTTCCCTCATTCATCTCAACTTCAATATTTTCAACGTTTACTTCCATTTGGTCGCTTTGGTTTTCAATTTCTTGCGTGTTGCGGTCAATATGAGTGTTGCTATCTACCATTTATCCTTGTCTTTCGCATTATCATTGGATGTCGGAGAGTCTTCGATTGCTTTTAGCCAATTTTGAGCAGCCCTCTTCCTTTTACCTATTTTCTGCAGAGAATACGAAAACATAAGTTCATTTTAAAACCTTCCTCCACAATCCAGATCCATTTTTCATGGAAATAAAGTAAAAGATGGCAACGAGAAAAGGAAAAAAAGCGGCAACTGAGATATAAGTGAATCATATCAGTGCAACTCCTCTACAGTTTGATACATTCAACCTGATTCGTCTACATCGATCCCATCTCGCATTTCATACATTTGGTTTTGTATAAAGGAGACGTGGGAATAAATAAGAACATGAATTACACTATGGTATGATTGTTATGTCATACAGATTATTTTAAGGAAGAACATGAACTACAGAAATTCGATATGTGCATCTTATAATCTGGAAAAAAGTTTCCTTTATTTTTCTTCACCTGCGTTATTTTTCTGGTATATGCTTTTTAATCTTTTGAATTTGTTTGATTCATGTATTTTGCAATTTTGCAACTCCAGTTTTCTAACATGTACCATCTTATTATCTGTAGTTGGTAAAAGTGTTCTAATGCTAATTGCTCAACTAACAGCTGACCATAGATACCAATATATGCAAGAAAAATGTAATATAAAGTGGTGGCACAACTACTGTATTTCCAGCAAGATTCCATTGATAAGGCACTATCCGTTAGTCAGAAAGCATTCTTGTCCCAGACATTGATGGTAGCCTGGTAGGCACACTTGTTAAACTTTGTTATCAGTATTTGTTGTTTATGGATTCGAATACAGTCATAGTCTCAAGCCTTATATCGACACATTTAACGTTTTGTGGAATTACTCTTTTACCGGGATTATGATATTTGAATTATCGACTTTGGTATAATTCACATGACGGTGAAGAACTTATACAGTAGCTTCTACCTATTCGCACAAGTCTTTCTTAGTTCCTATACTCGCATATAAGTAGGTACGTGCACACACACATACATAAACAAAAAAAACTACATACGCATAAATAAACCATGAAGCAAAATAAAAAATAAAAAAAGAATAATACTTTGACAGAACAGTGTACTTGAATAGTCTGTGGAACTGTTTGGACATCTTCTATACATTAGCTACCGGTTTCAAACAAAATGACTACAGAAAACTAAGTCATCTTACACAACTAAAGTGCGTTGGCTAAATCCTTGCAGCCACAACTTCTAAAAAAGCCCTGCTCTGCAGCTGTAAAACTCTGGATATTCATATAGAATGATGAATTAATGTTCTATGACAATGCAACACTTTGCTGTGAAGGAAAAAAAAATTTCCAGCAAAACTATAGAAAACATTAAAGTTCAAGCCAACAAAGCCTCGAATTCAATGCTTTCATATTTATAAGTCCTGTTAGTGCTAAACGAAATCAGTTTTGCTAAATAATTTTTCTAAAACAATTGGAATTTAAGACTATTATCAAGAACAATTGGAATCAGTTTTGCAATTTACTGAGTATTCAACCAAAGCAACAAGCATAAACGAATACACTAAAATGCACAAAACAAAAAATAGACAATGATAACAAGAAGTGAACTATTAAGATTGCACATGCAAGTTGAATGAATATAAAAATGGAGGCAAAAATGGACAATCGTTAAAAATCGTTAAAAATCCAAAAATAGAGGCAATCTTCGTTCTACTGTCTTTGAAGCTTCGGTATTGTGTGCCTTCATGTACGTTCTACATTTCTCTGCCCCTCTTCCAGTTTCTGCCTACGCATTCTAGAAGCAAATAATTAATTTTTACATGAATCTTCGTAGTCAGCAAATATTCATCTTTGCAAATGTAAGGTTTACCTACAGTTTGTAAGCGTATTCAATGTTTATTTTTTAAATTTTTCTCTAATATGCCTTCACAATCCTCTCTAACATAGCTAGCATCCTCCAAAAATTCGACATCCATCTCATTTTCTTCACAATCTTGGACAACATCGCTTGTGCTTTCAATGGAATCGACTGTCTCTAATTCATGAAAACCTCTTGGTGGTGCCTTCATTACAACATACCAATTAGAGGAGTCATTCTCTCTTGAATAGAAAATTTGTTTCACTTGAGATGCAAGGATATACGGATCTCTCGAAAATGAAACTTGATTTTGATGTAAATTAACAATGGTAAATCCATCTTCAACTTTCACCCCATTTCCAATGTTTGCCCAATGACACGTAAAAATCGGAATATAAAATTTGTGGTAGTCTAACAAGACTATATCAGTCAAAATCCCATAATAAGTTACCACATCTGCTACTTGAGAGACATCTTTCGCAATTGCTCTACACATAGTAGTAGCATCATAAGTCACTCCAGAATTCTGAGTTTCTCTCTCAATATCTTTTATGTGAAAACATAACTCGTTAATTATATATATCTTGTGCAAGATAAAGCAGTGCTACTTGGACCATAGGCAATCCATTTTAATAATTCCTCGTGTTCACTTGAGTTATAGATATCTAGAAAAAAAATTAATCCACTCAATATAGTCAAAATAATATTTTCAATCCAATAAATGAAATTTAAAATTTTTAATTAACCTTCTTTTTAATCCAACCGGCAAAGGTTTTTGCTTGAGTTTGCCATAGCAAAGTAGCATTTCTTTCCATACGCTTGTCCGAATTTTGTAACTATTGCAAATGCATACTAGCATAATATAAAAGATGCTAAGTTACATTTACAATAACACATATGTTAAGACAATAAATATAATAAAAATATGTGCTTACTCAAAAAATGGCTCTGTTATCGCCATATTCATTAGCACGACCAAATGAGCAACTTCTTTCTCATTAGTCGCCAATGTAATTATCTTGCACGTGGATATTGGACGTCCTTCGAGTATTGAATCATCATTCTCATCATCTTCATTTCTACCTTCTTTCTCTCCTAATTTTGATGATTTCTGCACAAAATCACTAAAGAATCTCATGGATTCCTCTGCGAGATAGTTTTCTGCAATGCATCCTTCAGGTCGTGCATAGTTCCTTACATAGTCTTTAAGTGTTTTCAAATACCGTTCGAAGGGGTACATCCATCGAAAATGAACTGGTCCGCATAATCGAACTTCTTTACCAAGATGAATTGTTAGATGTATCATTATGTCGAAAAATGAAGGTGGAAAATATCTTTCAAGATCGCATAAAATTTTAACAATCTCATCATCCATTTGTTGTAACTTCTCCCTATCAAGAACACGTTGACATAATTTATTAAAAAATGTACACAAACGAGTTATTACTTTCCATGGTTTTTTTGGGAGCAATCCTCTCATTGCAACTGATAGCATTTGCTGCATTAAAACATGATAATCATGGGACTTCAATCCACTAACTTTTCAATCCTCCAATGACACACATCTTTTGAAATTTGAGCAATAACCATCGGGTCCCATAAAGTCATACAATCTTTTGCAAAAAGTCTTTTTTTTTTTAAATTTAGACAAAGTATACGGAGCCGGTGGAAGATATGTTTTCTTCCCACGAGGTTGTGCATATAGAGCATGTCAGATTCCCAAAACCTCTAAATCCTTTCTAGAATTAATCCCATCTTTTGATTTGCTATCATGCAACATTGTGCTGAGTAAACTCTCGCCAGCATTTTTCTCAACATGCATCACATCTAAATTATGGCGAAGTGGAAGTTCCTACAAATATCATTAATATAACAATTTAATATTACATTATTTTGTGGTTAGATTATTAACATAATAAATTTTGAACACTAACCTCCCAATATGGTAATTCAAATAAAATTGATTTTTTTTCCACCTTGATAGCTATATTTTTATAGGATCGTTTTTATCTTCTTCGTAGATAGTGCATTTTCTTTTCTTTGTCTTCTTGCCTTTCTCTACTTCAACATTTTCAATTTTTCCAAAATCATTCGGAAAATCTCTCAAAATAACAGAAATATCTCTACCTGTAAGAACTCTAGGTTTGTTACCTTTCTCTACTTTATTATCAAACCAAGCCTTTTGTCTTCTTAATGGATCTAACAAAGGCAAGAATCTTCTATGTCCCATATAGACATTTTTTCGACTATGCTTTAGCCATCGATGATGAGTATTAACATCGCATAATGGACAACCTTTTTACCTTTTACACAACATTCAGCCAGATTTCCGTACGTTGGAAAATCGTTTATAGTCCATAACAGGATTGCTTTTAAATTAAAAAGTGTTTTACTAAATGCATCATACATCTCCACCCCGATACTCCATAAATGCTGCAAATCTTCTACCAAAGGAGCTAAATATATATCAATATCATTCCCGGGTTGTTTTGGACCAGGGATTAATAATGTTAATACAATATTCTCCTTTTTCATACACAATACAGGTGAGAGATTATATGTCACGAGCATCACTAGCCAACAACTATACTTCGAACTCTTAATGTCAAATGGGTTGAAACCATCAGTAGCAAGGCCAAGTCGAATGTTACGCGGATCACTTGAAAATAATTCCCATTTATCATCCACCATGCTCCATGTCACGGAATCCACAGGGTGGCGCATTTTATCATCATTACTTTTATTATTAAAATGTCATCTTAGATCTTCTGCCATTTGTTGAGATCTAAACATTCTTCTGAATCTTGGAATAATTGGAAAATATCGCAATACTTTAGCCAGAATAACTTTTATTATCTCTTTCGTTCGCTCATTTGTCTTCCATCTTGAAGAACCGCATTTCGGACATTTGGTCAAATCTTTGTACTCTTTCCTGAAAAGACAACAATCATTCTTACATGCGTGAATCTTCTCAAACCCCATATCAAATACTTTGAGAAATTTTTTTAGTTCATATAAAGTCTTCGGAAGAACATTATTTTTGGGTAATAACAATTGTTGCACACTTAACAGTTTATCAAATCCATTGTCAGATAGTCCAGTTTCACATTTAAGATTATACAATGTAGTGATAGCAGATAATTTTTTTGATCTACGCAATCAGGGTATAATGGTGTTTCGGCATCTTCTAAATTTTTAAGGAAATCATCTGTTCGCTTTTGTGCATCGTCATCACGATTATCATCGGAGGAAAAGGTATGATTGACAAAATCTTCATCATCAAAGTGAATGGCTTGAAGTAATTCATATGTGTCATCCAACTTCACTTTGTTAGCTATATTTACTTGCTCTCCATGACTGTACCACTTACTGCACTTGTATAAAGGATCCATTCCTTTTATAATCAGGTGCTCAACAATGATGTCATCATAATGACGAGTAAGATTTTGACAATCTGAGCAAGGACACAATTTTTTTTCCACATTTCTTGAATTTCTCTTTGCTGTATGCACAAAATTCCTTGCTCCTTGCTCGTACTCTCTACAAGTTCTACGGTAAAAATAAAATATTTAACAAATCATTATTATAAATTTCAAATTAAATTTTAAGCTAAAATTTTACTCTTACCTGTGTAAATGCACCCAATCTTTTTCCATCGTCATATACAATATTGCAACAAGCAAATTTCTAAAAAAAGGCATGATAAATAAAAGAAATATGATAAGTGGATATATATGTAAGCACAATAATGAATTGTGTAATGTTGTCACAATAGCACAATAATTTCTTAATTGGCACTTTAGAACACAACTAGATGCAAAAAAGTAACAGTGGCCTTTCCTACTAATTATAATATAGACTAGATATTAGATAATTGTCTCAAATTGATTACATATTTTGTACTTTCAGAAATTAAGTCTATCGGATCATATTTTGCTAGTTTCAAAAACTTTTAGAGCAAGTTTAACTTTAGATTTCACTAATCTTTTCTATAATCCGGAACCATGTAATTAAAAAGTCACAATATAATAACTCAAACATGATATACTATTTCTAATGAACTAGTCAGTAGTTATCTATGTCTTGTCTAATTCAGGGTACGGTATTGTAACTACATGTGCATCTGATTCTTGTTCATGATCTTTTTAGTTTTTACTCAATGAAATTGTATATTACCTTCACCTAAGAAATCCATATTAGTTCATTAATAAGTCCTATACGGCGTTAATTAATTTTGCCAAACCTTTAGCATTGCCTACTGCTACCATTACAGTTGTTGCAAAGAACAACATTTCTAGAAGCATTAAGTGTGTTCATTTTGCTGTGTCTACTTAATTTGCAGTTGATAAATCATGGCATTTGCATAAAAATAATTGAGAGTATTAAGGAAGATATTTCAAAATTCTTTAATCTCCCCTTGAGAAAAAACAAGTGTTCAGTCAGTTGCTAGGAAATCGCGAAGGCTATGGGCAGTTATTTGTTAAATCCGATGACCAGAAACTCGATTGGGCAGACATGTTGTACTTCAATACTCTACCACTTTCCAGAAGGAACATGAGTATATGGCCTTCCAATTTAAGGTGGTTTAAAACATTATGCTCCTAATATATTACCATACATGGCAAAACGGTATCCTGAACTTATTAGATCTTACGGTAATTTTCTCAGGGATTCTCTAGATATTAGCATGTTTCATGGCCAGAAACTTAAGAGTAAAACAAGAGGCTATCAATGATTTGTTTAAAGTCGGGGTTCAAGCAGTAAGAATAAATTACTACCCGCCGTGTCCACAAGCTGAAAAGGTGTTAGGCTTGCCACCGCATTCTGATATATCAGCCTTAACATTAGTGCTCCAAATAAACGAAGTTCATGGTTTGCAAATTAAGAAAAATGATGAATGGGTTTCCGCAAAACCTCTTCCAGATGCTTTTATCGTGAACATAGGAGACACGTTTGAGGTAAAGTTTTACCTTATAGCCGATGTACTGGGATTATGATATTAATATCGTGGAAAAATGTTGGGATAGCTTGTTTATTATCATTTGTTTACAAAATTTAATTTGTTATTATCACATATGTAGATACCGAGCAATGGTATTTATAGAAGCATCGAGCACAGGGCAATGGTGAACAAAGCTGTAGAGTGCCTCACAGTTGCGGCTTTTAACCACCCGAACGCTTGTTCCATGATCGGTCCTCTGCATGATGTGTTGGAAGATGGTAATGAAGCTAAGTATAAAACTGTGAACAATGAAGAGTTCAGGGAGCATTTCTTCTCTACAAAACTTAATGGCAAAAGCCTCATTAATGGCTTGAAAATATGATAGTGTGCTACTTAAAATGTTGCATTTTTATTAATGTTGGTTGTACGTGCATCTAATATTGCCTCTACGAAATATGAAACTGTGCCTGATATGCACTAAAAACCATTATATGGAATTTATATATTTTCCCCTTTTATGATCTTTTGCTGAATTAATTAAAGTAAACATATCCAACAGCTACGATGATTTATAATACTTTTTATATCTATAACGCTCTGGTCTCCATAATATCTCTGAAGAACGGCTAACGGATAAACGGAGGCTAGGACACAGAAAAATATAAGAAAAAATGGTAAATAACTCCACTTATAACTAACTAGTAAGTGTCTCGTGCTAAACACAAAGAAATTGATATAACTTACATGGTCTCAAAAGCATACTACCACATGCACAAAGATCAAATGCATACTACCACATGCACAAAGATCAGCAATTCAACCTGTCTAGCAGTTTTCACTAATGAAGGAAACCGAACAGATTATTCACATCAAATGCAATCAAGTCACCTAAAACTACTTTTGATAATTAAATTACTAGCATGCAACGCAATGAGCTGGAAAGTTAGAGGTTCCATATTACTAAACAGTCATGTTTTCCAGTTCTAAATTACTAACATGCCCCGTTACAACATAGATCCTTTAACTAAACACTTATGTGTTCCAATTCTAACATTAAATAATCAAGAAGGTAACCAACGTTCGCATCTAGCAGGTCCATATATAATCTACTTAATATTCCATAGACACACAATTCTAGAATTATTGATGAAATTGGGTTCAAGTGGACATCGACCCAGTCTAAAACAAGAGTTAACCTTTTAAACTTGTTTATAATATGCCGTTTGGCTTAACAATCATAAGAAAACAACTTCATGCATGCAATTTAGGTAGACTAGATAACAAGGTTCCATCCCACACTGACAGTAAATCCAAAATGGACAGATCATACTTATGGTTGATACCAATAATATAAGACTATGTATAAAATAACTGTGCCATACATATGCAACAAGGCCTTCAGGAATATCATATTGTTGAAAAACATCACATAAATTCATAGTATTACATCCAATTAAGGTGATCATAATAATATCACAGATAGCAGAGGATAGTATAGCGTCGAACAAAAAATAAGTAAAAAAATAGAAAAACAAGAGGCAAACCTCGGTTGGAGAATGCACTTCAGAACTATAGCAAAGCAAAGAAATTAAATTAAATTCACAAGCAGCTCCTGCAAATATGATAGGAAAAAAAAAATGAATAACTTGTGCATTAGCAACTTAAATAATCAACATCCAAAAATAATACTGGTATTATATGAACATAACAACATTTAAGAAATATTTAGTTAACTATTTGTACTAAGCTCCGCAGTAATTCTTCAACATTACTGATTGAGTAGCATACATCACAAATCAACCGAATTTCAAATAGCATCACAATAGTTGATATAAAATGCACTAACGTATCTCTACTTGGTCATAGTAAAGCCACCTCAAACCATCAATGATCAAAATAAACTCACATCTCAACTTAGCTACTCAATACGACACTACAATATCCTAAAAATAAAATGCTGACATCGGACGCGCCTGAAGCTGGTGCAATAATGCCAATTTCCTCCTTTTATAAATTGTTTAGTAACGTTAAAACTATAAATTTGTTTTATGATTTACTAAGATTAATCAATTATGCAAATGAAGTTCATTTGTTTGCTATAAATATAACTAATGAATCATGGCAGCCTTATATAGAAATAGAAGGCAAGGGTTTTTATGAAGCCAAGGCATATATATAAATAAACTTATATTTGAATATAGTTGGTCGTAGTATATAGCTAGGAAGATTTAATGTAACATAGCTTAGCACCTCACCTTCATTCAATTATGACAACCTATATATATAAAGCTGTACAAATGTTTTTTTTTCAAGGCAAAAAAAAAAAACATTGGTACAGCTTTATATATATAGGTTGTCATAATTGAATGAAGGCGAGGTGCTAAGCTATGTTACATTAAATCTTCCCAGCTATATACTACGGCCAGCTATATATATATATATATATATATATATGTTATATTAATTTAGTTTTGTCTATAAATACATATACATGCCTCATACACTTAAAAATCTGGAACAATAATGGCAACAAATGTAAATTAAAGCCCGGAAAACCAAAGCAAACAGAGTACATATGTGCATTCACATATTTTCTTGTCAAAACCTGCGATGGAAAATCTTAAAAAAAAAAAAAATGGATATACATAAGCTAGTAAACAAGAATTTAAAGCAGTATACATATTTTTGAGTAAACTATTCCAATTATTTACTGTTTAGATTGTGATGTGTGTGTGTGTATATATATGTGTGTGCATGTGCGCGCATATATATTGCCTTGAATGTGAAATTAGTAGATTCAGCGGTTCATATCGGAATTGAAACACAAAAACTAGAATAGCAAAACTTGAATGGGAAAGAAACGGTATAGAAAGAAAACATACTGTGATCATTTGCATGAAAAAACTGGAACAAAAACAGGGCACGTAAGTAAGTAAAACCTTTTTCTATTTAAAATCTAGTACTGATTTATATACATGATGGTGTAAACTTTGGAATATGGGTAATAAAATAATTCGATCTTCAGTTTGGGTCTGAAATAAAGACTAGAACATAACGAATAAAAGACTATAAACAAAGTATAAGCTTTGTTACTATCGTTAAACCACCGCCTTGCTTAGAAATCCATATATAAGCTTCTGATTAAATTAAAGAATGTTGTTTAACATCGCAATAGTTTAAATAAATTCGAAGCTTACTGTAAAAATAATTTAACTTCAAATATACATATATATTTCCATATATATATATAATGTACTGTAAAAGTTATTTAAACTCAAAAGAAACTTATCACCATGGAATCTAAATTCAGATGTATGGTAGAAGGAACGTTAGAATCCATCATTAAACTGGGAAAAGGGGAAGGTAATCAGGAGAAGAGGATTTAAGGGAGTAGAAATGTTGGACCAGAGTGGGTATGCGTGAGTACAGCATTCATGGGCTTCAGCCAAGTTTGAAAATAAAAGGGTTTAAACCTAATTTATAGTTTAATTAGGTTGTTCTCCGTGAACGCGTTCTCCGTTCATCTATCTTGCTCACTAAAATACTCGGCTTTCGTTCGTTGCAAACACACCTTAAAATTTACTATCGTATATAAATAAACAAGCGGATATCACTTCATGATTCACATGCACCTGTTTGGACATTTCTTCGTAGCGGGACATAATTAGGTGACATGAAGCAATTTTTTTCTTATTATTTTCAACCAAATAAGGTTTCTATATGAGGAGCTTGCTACTTAAACAGGCATAGATTTATTGGTATTAATATAAATATCATTTATGTTAATAAATCTGTTTTTCTGGTATGATGGTGGAAATTATATACTTATGGTGTTCATTAGCTAGAAAATATGGTTGTTATAGGCTCCAGCAGTCTACATGGTTGCATCATTAGCTAGCAAATATGGTGTTCCAAGTATCGCTGAATATTTATGCAAGAAAATCCAAGCTAATCGCTTAAATATTCATTAAGCTAAAATCTAGAAATCGAAGTGATAACGTATATGTTGGAATACATTGAAATCGGTGGAAAAAAATGCTAGATTTACGTTTAAGACGACAAGGAAGATGAGAAGCGAGTGCCAAACCAACTAATCACCTACTGCAACTATCAATGTTAGATTAATACGATCATACCTGAAATCAAGTTCACAATCATACCTGAAATCAAGTTCGAAGAATTAGGTCGAAGAATCAAGAGAAAGGTGAAATCTGTAGACAGTCGCAACAGGCGGAATGTCGATTTGGAGGGAATGCGTGAGCGGAGAAGGATTAGGTTGAGTGAACTGGAGGGAAAAGTGAAATTTGGGGGAAAAGTGAAAAATAGATTTCGAGAAACACGAAAAATATTTTTTAGCGGCCGACTTGGGAGGGAAGGTTAAAAAACTGGCGGGGTCTAATATTTGCCCAATTATTTAGTACTACGTGGGATCTATGTCATGGTTTATGTTTCAAACCAATGACTTATTTGTAATTGCATTGATTAATGTCATAATTTATTGTTCAAAGTCATGGTTTATTCTAACTAATGACTAGCATATTTAATTATAACAAGGTAAATTATCGTGCAATCTTTGTTTTCTACAAATATATTATTTTCTTTTTCTCCACAGAAGCTCACTTCGATTATTAACAAATCGAATTCTATTCCATCCCAATTTCATATATTAAATTGAAAAACTTTACTTTGGAAAACTGCCATTAAATCTTACTAAAAGAGTTATACATTCCAAATCACATTTCACTATTAATCGGGTTAAAGAACGAATGTCATTACAAACACAGTTCACCATAAACCAAATTCACATTCCATTTTTTTATTCCAATTACTAAATATAACTAGAACTATAATAATCTTAATTAAAAAATTTATTCTTTTCACACAGGTTTTAAGAACAATGTTACTAAAGACACCAGTCACGACAAACCCAAAATCCACTTTAATATTAAATATAAGGCTTTGAATAGAAATTAATATCGGCTTATATTCAATATCAAATTCTGAAATCCACAAATATCGTATTGGGAATAATGATATATATATATATATATATCTTTCAAATTCCCATAAAAATATTCTCATAATCACGGAATCCAATACCAAAATATTTCGAAGATTATTTCCCTTCAAATCCATTCCAATTCATACATTGGAAAATTCTGGTTAGATTAAAACCAATCACTAATCCAATTTGTTTATTTAAAAATGTTGGATTATCTTTTTAGTTAATAACTAGTTCATTTTGATAAAAATATATTTTATCTTTATAAACATGGAATTTTTTATCCAAATTCTTTTCAAATCATTTATTATTATTTTACACAAATTATTGATATTTTTAATAATTTAATTAAGACACATACAATCGGTTTCCAATAACGGCCACCGAACTGCATCCATAGCGACCTTTTCCAAATTTGGTTTGGACATAATTACAAATCCAACCGTTAGATTTCAAATCTCTTATATTCATTGGAAAGCTCTTTTTGACATGAACCCAATGGTTCCAGTTTTAGGAGAATCAGACGGTTGGATCTCCCTAATGTTAATTCGAAGTCATTGGTCGAAATTCATGAACGGTCGTTGCGTGGCGCATTCTATTCAGAACATTAAGCATATATAATATATATTATATATATTTCATCGATTTCCATTTAAAATGTATTTTATAAATCATTTATAAATTCGTTTTAAAACGATTCTAACTTCATTTTCGATTTTAAATCAAAATTAAATATTCCATATCATTATAATATTAAAATGATATTATTTTCCAAATATCAGATTTTGAAATCACTTCTTTTTCGATATTCATTATAAAAATGAATAAAATCGATATAAATATCGTTCGCATTAAAATGTCGTAAATCAAATCAACAAGGCTTCACACATTTCAATATTTTCGTGCCCATCCAAAATCGGACATTAAATTCACGTTTTAATCCTTTACTTAATATTATTTTAAAATATTCGTTATTTTAAAATATTCATTATTTATGAATTAGAATCAGACACAGTTAATTACCATATATTGTTATTTATATGGATTTCATACAAGACAAGTACACAACAATAATGATACACAATCAACCATCATCCAGAGTGCATTACACAATTGCATAAGCATTAAATATAAATAATTAATGCTTACAACAGTCCGTCAACCAATCGACCAATCGATTCACATACAACTAAACAATTGGGATTAATGAATGTCAAATATCATCCCAATACCCGTGTGGGGTTTCAACCAACAAATACTAAATATCATTTGTGTAGTTGGGCGATGTGTAAAATTTATCGTCCCAATCCATGTCAGTTAAATGGGTGTACATAAACAAATCGTCCGATTTGTAAATGAATATTTATTTTCATTTCAGGAGAATTTTATGTCGTTCACATATACGTTAGAATTATATTTTTAACGGTAAAATATTTATTTCAACACTTGACTATTTTATATAGTTCGTATATTCAAAAAAAATGGTATTTTTATTGTTCACGCATTTTACTCAACACATGAATATTTTATATAGTTTATTTCAGAAAATTTCGACATTATAACGGCGTGATATTAGAGCCGGAGTAATGTTTGGCATTACCCCTCTCTTAATACTGGCTCGCGCCATACGTATGAATCACAATCAATTCAAACAATTCCACGATCCATTCACAATCAATTTTACAACTACAATCCAAAATTTCCACAGTTTAAACAAACAACCATGGTTTGTACAATAAATACTGTCAAGGGCTACTAAGCCCCATCTGCAACCTAGTATATATTTAACTGTAAATTAACTTAAGTGAGAGGGAGTTTTCACACTGGGATCCACTCCGTCGTGCTTTCTGACGTTCTGATTCGTTGTTCTGATCCTAGACTTTGCAAACGAGCTCCAATCTTCACGCCGTCTTTTTTTTTAGCTTAAACGCGCCATTCCAGATAACTTTCGTCTAGTGACCTTTCTTTTGAAAATGCCCTATTTCGCCAGAATTTGCGAAAAGACAGTATTTGGACAGCAAACTTTGGACGCATTTTTCGGATGGCTCCGCAATCCAAAATATGACTTCCATATACTCAAATCGAAGAGAAAACCGTGCTCTTCGAATTTGGTATTATGGAGTTTTGGCCAAAAGCGCTTGGTTGGGGAGATATGGGCTATGGAAGCTTAGGGTGTTATTTGCAAAACTGAAAATATATAAAAATTGTGTTTTTATAGTTTGTGGGGTCCACGGTCGGGCTAGGGGTTGCAGGCAGCGGCGTGGGGTCTGAAGGGGTGGCGGTGGAGGGTGGCCGTGGGTTGGGCTGATTTGGGGGTTTAGGGATTTAGAAATGGAGAGAGAAGGAGGAGGAGAGGGAAGAGGAGGAAGGGTGCGCAGCAGGGGGGCCCAGCGGCGAGCGGTGGTGTAACAACCCGCATTTTACGTATCGGAAGATCGTAAATTATTTTAATTTTATTCGATGAGGGTTGGATCATTCCCATCTTTTGGTATGTTGCTTATGGGGATGTGAGACATGTCCATAATTTTTTCCGATTTTGTTTGTGAACGTTTTGCCCATGTTAGCCTTGTACAGGGAATAACTTTTCACTTAGGTCGAATCAGAGGGTGAGACCTGTGCCATTGGAAAGAATTGTTGATTGCCTTTCCGTAGAGTGGTTACATTAGAGATTTGGCTTAGCGGTTTGGGAGGAATTGCTGTTTTAAGGTTTTTCAGTTGGCTATCCAGGTTTGGTAAGCCATAATGAGCTGAATTATAATGGCCCATTAGTGGGCTGATGGGAGGGTATAGATAGGGGGTGAGAGGTATGGAAAATAGTTTAGTTTTCATTTCCTCATTAGGTGGCCTTGTGCTTCTTCCTCCTCTAACACCTTTCCACCATTAAAAATCCAAATCTAAGGAGGGGAAATCATAGATCTACACCATTGGAGGCAATGAAGTATATGAGTGTTTGTGCAATGTTTCTCAACAAATTGGAATGTTTTACCATAAATTTATACCTTTATATGTCTATTCTCATATGAATCACCCTATGATTTAATTTAGCAAGTTTTAACCATTAGTTTCATGTCATATCACATGTTTATGTAAGTTAGATCTCTCGTTTTGATCATATGTTCATTTTAATGGTTTTTGGTGAGATTTACATCATTTTTGTGGTAATCGTCATATCCATGTTGTTAGTTGTGGTATGATATGTTTATGATTGTGTTTGATGATTTTGGTTGAGTCGGTTTCGTCGTTTGGCGAAGTTTTGGTCGAAATCAGAATAGAATTGAAGATGTGCAGGAAGTGGATCCGGTCGGTCTCAAATCCTGTTATGGAGAATAAGTCAGAATGGGTCGGGTCAGTTCTAACAGAGGTGATCGGGTCGGTTTCAAACATGCTGGTCCGATCGGTCTTCTTAAGACGGAACAAGAGAGAACATGACGACCAGGAGGGTTGAGAAAATGGAGACTGGGTCGGTCAGTCTCGTGGAAAGGTGGGTCGGGTCGGTCAACTGGGGGCATACCTGGTTGGGTCGGTCGGTTGTGGACGGGTCAGGTCGGTCAGGTGGAGTATAGCTGGGCGGGTCGGTCGGTTGATGGCGTTCGGGTCGGTCTAGTGGAATGGGCCGACTGGTCAAGTTAAATGATTTTTAGCAGCACTTCTGCACGCTGTGGTGGATGTCTTATGTGTTGTGGTTGGTTTCCTTAGCTTGTGTGAATGAATGCTATGGATTGCTTTGAACCTTATGCTGATGTTGTTTGGTTCGACGATGATGGCTTCGATGAGAGTCAAGAAGGGGATGTTCGAAGTGTTGGAGTGTTCGTTGGTCGGGGAGATGCAACGAATGTGGATTCAACTCAAAGGTCGTGAGTTGGTGGATAATGGTTGCTCGAGAAGGTTGCTTGAGCCATGAGAAGTCATCGGGTTGGATGACTAGAGATGCAAAGGCCGAGAAGTCATCATTGCCATATGTCCTAGCAGACTCAAAGCAGAGGTACAATGGGGGCACCCAAAAGACCGGAAGGTTGCTGGTCGAGTACCTTGGGTATTGTTGAAAAGGCCTAGTTGTCAAGGTTGGACATTGTCAAGATTGGACAAGAGAGTTTATGCTAGAACTGGCGTTACCATTAGCCCTTGAAATGTGGCAAGGTTGGCCGTCATATGATTAGCAATGCTTTCAAAGCAGGATTGACAGTGATAGCCAAAGTCAGTCATGGATGATTGGTTGTTCTGTTTGTACCATCTCACATGGATTATCCAAAGTCGAGGGAGGTGTTCTTTGAGTGCTTGACTGATATTGGTTTAGGCCTTTAGGGAGAGTGCTTGGGGATTGTTAAACTCGATTAGGGTTGTCCGTGTAAGACTTATATATTTGGATGTTATGATTGCTTTCCATGATTGATTGGATGTTCTGGTTTCCATGGATGAATTGTTCTTACCTTGGATGTTATGGATTGTAAAAGCTATCACTGTCATGATGTGGGGAAGGCGGATGTTAGCTCTTCTCTAGTGTTGGGTAGTGGTTGGTAAATCTAACCGTTCTCATATACTTTATTGTTGAAGTTTGTTAGCTGTTTTATCGCTCACTAAGACTATTGTCTAACTCAATGTTTTATGTCTCCTCTTATTACCTTGGGTTGTTCATCCAGTTGTGGATGGGCAGACTAAGTAGCAGGTTACAAGTGATTAGTGAGGACGATGCTGCCATTCGGAGGCGAGTGGGAGGCTGGCATACCAGTTTTATTACTATCTAGTATTTCTATTTCCGCTGTTTGAGTGCTCTATGAGTGTTGTAGTAAGGACTTATGTACAAACTTTGGTATCAGTTGGATAACCTTTCATGATGTTGAGAAATTTTTCTAAAGTTTGCTATTTGATGCCTCATTACTATTGCCTGTTGTATTTGTTCTATTATATTTTATCCTTGTGCTGTGAGTTTTACGACAAGTTTCGATGTTGTTTACCTACTCTGATGATCGTCCATAGCTGCCTGGCACACCCTTAAGCGCATTATTCCTCTTGTTTAGTGCGGGGGTTATGGGTGGTCGTCACATTTGGTATCAGAGCTCTGTTTAACGATTTTATCCAAAGTTCTAAGATATAATTATGTATGAGAGACGTACTTGTAGATTTCTATTGGATGCTTACTATATATATTAGCCTATATAATAGTAGCGGTTGTATCTCTTTGGCAGTTTTTCTTGGAAGTGGCTAATTATTCTAAATTGCAGATTTAGAATAAGTAAACGACCATCAAGACACGCTGCTAGGGGAGCTAGTGCTGGAGGGGGTAATGGCAGGGCACATGATTAGCCGGCCATATTTGAAGCTATGATTGAAGCATGTCTTCGAAGTAACCCCGTTCCAGTGGCGGATACGGTTGATGTTGGAGTCCCAGTGCCTAGGGCGATAGAATTTGCAAAGTTATGCAAAGACTTTTCTTCATTAGGAGGAAAACAATCTAAGGGCACTAAACCAGTTGAAGAAGTCCAAAGGTGGATGGATACTTGTGTAAGGATCTTCAAGGACTTGGGCATTGATGATGCAGCGAAGAGAAAACTTGCATCAAGGTAGTTAGAGAGCAGAGTAATGGACTGGTGGAACTCTATCACACTTGAGACCCCTGAAGAGAATATTTCATGGAAGCTGTTCCAAGCTAAGTTTGAAGCGAAGTTTATCTCCACCATGCAAAAGTCTATTCTGTATAAGAGATTCGTGGAGCTTAAGCAGAATGTTCGGTCAGTTCTGGACTATATTTCTGACTTCGAGGCTTTGTTGAAGTATGCTCGTTCATATGTGGATACTCCTTATCAAAAGAACGAGAAGTTTGTTTTGGGTCCAGACAAACATCTTGGGGATCAACTTGTGGATCACCTCGATGATAGTTTTGAGAAGATCATTGAGAAAGCTTTGAGGCATGAAAGTCTGTTTCCTAAGAAGATGTCTGCTGTTGCACCTAAGGAAGAACCGAAGCAACAACAGGGTGGTAATAATAAGAAGAGGAAGCAGCAACAACAGAAAGGGAAGAGTGGCCATAAGATGCCAAAGAGTGAGTCTACTTGCCTCAATTGCCAACAGAAAGGCCATTTTGCTAATGAGTGCAAAAATCTGAAAGTTGAGAGGAAGTGTCACAATTGTGGCAAGCCTGGGCATCTCAAGAAGGACTGTCCAGAATTAGCTAAAGGAAAGAAGATTATGAAGGCATATGCTTTGGAAGTCATGCCATCTTCTTCAAGAGCTCCTACTACTGAGGAAAAGGGAAAGGGTGTCGTTGTGCAAGGTACTCTTTCCGTCAATGGTGTTTCAGTTCGAGTTCTGTTCGATACTGGAGCTTCGCATTCATTCATTCGGAATGAACTTGTGTGCCACTTGGGTTTAAAACCCGAGATTTGTGATAGACCATTGATAATGACTAATCCAGTTGGGGGTTCATCCAGTTTGTGCATGATTTGTCGTGGTCCAGTGTTGTTGAGTCATGGTTTCTCTTTTGTGTGTGATTGCTCTGTTCTTAACTTCGCTGGGTTTGGGATCATCTCGGGTATGGATTGGCTCAAGAGGTATGCGGCAAGGGTAAATTGCAAGAAGCTAGAGGTAAGGGTCGGGGATGTGGAAGGGCGAAAGGTGTTGACTAGATGTAAGCGCAAAGACAGGGTCTTCATGAGTTATTTGTATTCACTTGGGATTCCACAAGATGACCTGTCATCAGTGTTGATCGCTAATGAGTATGTAGATGTCTTTGACGAGGTCAAAGGGTTGTCGCCGCATCGTGAGATCGAGTTTAGGATCGATTTGGTCGAGGGTGCTAGACCAATCATTATGCCTCTTAAGCGGATAGCGCCTAAGGAACAACGAGAGTTGGAGGTGCAAGTTAGAGACCTTTTGGGAAAAGGATTCATTCAAAGGAGTGTATCCAAATGGGGTGCACCAGTCGTATTTGCAACCAAGGCAGATGGCTCGTTAAGATTGTGTGTGGACTATCGTGAGCTGAACAAGGTGACTAAGAAGAAAAGTATCTGTTGCCAAGGGTTGATGACTTGTTCGATCATCTTCACGAAGCCAAAGTGTTTTCTCAGATGGATTTGGCAACAGGATTTCACTAGTTGAGGGTAGCTAAGGATAGTGTGCCAAAGACTGCTTTTAGGACACCATCCGGGTTTTTCGAGTGGTTGGCGATGCCATTCAGGTTAGCAAACGCGCCAGCGTATTTTGTAGATCTTATGAATAGAGTATTCAGAGATCGGTTGAATAAGTTTGTGCTTGTGTTCGTGGATGATATTCTGATTTAATCTCGGAATGAGTGAAAACATAAGACGCACTTGAGAGTTGTGTTAGAGATCTTGTGAAAGCATCAGCTGAGAGCTAAGTTTTCCAAGTGTCACTTCTGGAAGAATGAAGTGAGGTTCTTAGGCCGTGTTGTTTCTGGAAGTGGGATGGCAGTTGACCCCGCCAAAGTAGTAGAAATCCAAGACTAGGATAGGCCTAAGAATGCGACGGATGTGATAAGTTTCCTTGGGTTGGCTGGTTATTACCGACGGTTTATCAAGGATTTCTCAAAGGTGGCTGCACCGCTAACAGGATTAACGAAGAAGAACCAAGTGTTCACATCGGATGCGAAGTGTGAACAAGCGTTCGGAATCCTAAAGGAGAGACTGTTGAGTGCACCTGTGTTGACCATTCCGAGTGGGAATGAAGAGATGGTGGTATACACCGATGCACATGGTACTGGATTTGGAGCAGTACTAATGCAAAAGGATAAGGTCGTGGCCTACGCGAGTCGACAGATAAAGCCGCATGAGAAGAATTACCCAACTCATGATTTGGAGTTGGAAGCGATTGTGTTTGCTCTGAAGATGCGGAGACATTACCTATTGGGAGTTTGATTCAAGTTGTTTATAGATCACAAGTCGCTGAAGTATCTTTTTCCCCAAAAGGATTTGAATCTTCGGCAGCAACAATGGTTAGAGTTTTTGGCATTGTATGATTTTGATATAGCCTATACTCCTGGTAAAGGTAACGCAGTTGCAGATGCATTGAGTCAAAGACACACAAGTTTGGGAGCAATGTTTTCAGAATAGAAGAGCCTTGAGTATTAGGCAAGGTTCGATTTCAGGCCAAGGTGTGAGTTGGAACCTGAAATGTTGGAAAGCTTATCGATGAGACCTACTCTCATCGAAAGGATTGGAAAGAGCCAAAAGCGAGATGTAAAGCTTGTCGAGTTTATCCAGAAGCTGGAACCAGGAGAGAAAGAGTTCAACGTCAATCAAGAAGGCTGGCTTCGAAAGCAAGGGAGATTAGTTATTCCTGATATTGATGGATTGAGAGATGAGGTTCTAAGAGAATGTCATTACTCAAAGTTGACGATTCATCCCAGTGGTGACAAGATGTATCAGGACATGAAGCGAGTCTACTACTGGGAAGGGATGAAGAGAGATACTGGAAAATTCATTTCCATGTGCATGAACTGTCAGTTAGTGAAAGCTGAACAGAAGAAGCCGAGTGGTTTGCTTCATCCATCGGAAGTTCCTACGTGGAAGTGTAAGCAAGTATCGATGGACTACTTAGAACTAGGGCAGGAAATGAAGGAATTTGGGTCATTATAGATCGTTTGACCAAAAGTGCAAGGTTCATTCCTGTCAAGTCAACTAGGACAGCGTCGAAATTGGCTGAGCTTTATGTGAAATGGATTGTTCGGTTCCATGGAGTTCCAAAGAGCATAGTGAGTGACCGAGATCAAAACCAAACTTTCCTTTAATCTCCCACGTTTCAGCATGGTTTCTGCCCGATCTGTCCCTTTTTGAGAAAACTTGGAAATCTCGCCAAAACCAGACATTCCCATAATCGCCCATATTTTAGCATGCCGAAACCAAAATTTTCTATAAGCGACCACGTTTTTCTGCAAGGTTTTCGCTTGATATGTCCAATTTTCCCAAAAAAGGGGGAAAATCCAACCAAAACCAAACTTTTATGTAATCTCCCACATTTCAGCATGGTTTCTGCCCGATCTATCCCTTTTTGTGAAAACTGGGAAATCTCGCCAAAACCAAACATTCCCGTAATCGCCCACATTTTAGCACGCCGAAACCGAATTTTTCTATGAGCGACCAATTTTTCTGCAAGGTTTTCACTTGATACGTCCAATTTTCCCAAAAATGGGAAAATCCAACCAAAACCAAACTTTCCTGCAATTTCCCACATTTCAGCTTGATTCTGATCAAATCTGCCCCTGGTAAAATCCAGCCAAAACCAAACTTTTCCGAGATCGCAACAAAAACATTTTTAAAAAAAATTAAAAAATTTGTTATGAGTGGATTTTGGAAGAGTTTGCAAGAAGCTTTGGGAACCGAGTTGTGTTTAAGTATGGCATATCATCCTCAAATTGATGGTTAGATTGAGAGAGTCAACCGAGTTTTGGAGGATCTCCTGAGGGCTTGTGTGTTAGACTTCGAATGATCGTGGGAAGAACTTCTACATCTAGTTGAGTTTACATATAATAATAGCTGCCAGTCTAGCATTGGGATGGCACAATATGAGGCGTTGTATGGTAGCCGTGCAATTCTCTGGCATGTTGGATAGAAACTGGAGATAATTTGGTACTTGGGCCAGAAATGATAAGCAGACCTCAGATTGTATCGAGACCGTTCGGCAATGAATGAAGGAAGCCCAAGATCGTCAGAAGAGTTACGCCGATAAACGTTGTAAGGATTTGGAATTCGACGTTGGTGATATGGTTTTCGTGAAGGTTTCGCCGTTGAATCATATGGTGAGATTCGAAAGCAAAGTAAAGTTAGCTCCTAGGCTCATTGGACCATTTCCGATAGTCGAGCGAATTGAAAAGCTCACATATAGATTGGAGTTACCCGATAAGATGTCGAGTGTGCATAATGTGTTCCATGTGTCGTTTCTATGGAAGTTTGTGCATGATTCGAATGTAGTGGTATCTCTAAAGCAGTACGAAGACCTAGAATTAGAGACTGCAGTTGCAAAACCTTGTAAGCCACTTCGTGTTGTGGGGAATGACACAAACAACTTAGGAGGAAGACGGTTAAGCTAGTAAAGGTACAGTGGAGTGAAGATGGGGATGATTGTACATAGGAGACGGAAGAAAGTATGAGACCGACTCATGCAGAACTCTTCATCAGTAGGTCCCGTTGATATCGTATCATCGTTATATCGTTGTATCTTGTTGTTGTTTGATAGAATTCTGCATGCTAGGACAAGGCTATGGATGCATGGCTTGATGGTTGCTAGTTTGGATGATGGAATTGGTTTCTCACGATTGATAGGCATGTGGGATTGTTGTTGTTGCTTGTGTTTGCTTGGAATTTCGGGGGCAAAATTCTTGGTGGGGGAGGTAGAATGTAACAACCCGCATTTATCGTATTGGAACATCGTGAAGTATTTTTATTTTATTCCTTGAGGGTTGGATCATTCTCATCTTTTAGTATGTTGCTTATATGGATGTGAGACATGTCCATAATTTTTACCGATTTTGTTTGTGACCATTTTGTCCCTGTCAGCCTTGTATAGAGCATAACTTATGACTTAGGCCGAATAAGAGGGTGAGACCTGTGCCATTGGAAAGGAATTGATGTTTTCTGTAGAGTGGTTACATTAGAGATTTAGCTTAGCAGTTTGGGATGAATCGCTGTTTTAAGGTTTTTCAGTTGGTTGTCCAGGTTTGGTAAGCCATAATGGGCTGAATTAGAGAGGCCCATTAGTGGTCTGATGGGAGGGTATAAATAGGGGGTGAGGGGTATGGAAAATAATTTATTTTTTCATTTCCACATTAGGTGGTCTTGTGCTCCTTCCTCCTCTAACACCTTTCTACCAAAATCCAAATCTAAGTAGGGGAAATCATATGTCTACACCACTGGAGGCTGGATCTACGACAACTGAGGTAAGGATTCATCAGATCAAGGTGTTTGGTGCGAGGTGCTTGCTGTTCGGATTCCTTTTTCATTGATTTTAGATTATTTTGGAAAATCGATGAGTGATTTACATCTCTCACATGGATACAATGAAGTATATGAGTGTGCATGTTTCTCATCAAATTGGAATGTTTTACCATAAATTTATACCTTTATATGTCTATTCTCATATGAATCACCCAATGATCTAATTTAGCAAGTTTTAACCGTTAGTTTCACGTCATATCACATGTTTATGTAAGTTAGATCTCTCATTTTGATCATATGTTCATTTTGATGGTTTTTGGTGAGATTTACATCATTTTTGTGGTAATCGTCATATTTATGTTGTTAGCTGTGTTATGATATGTCTATGATTGTGTTTGGTGATTTTGGTTGAGTCGGCTTCATCAGATTCGTCGTTTGGCGAAGTTTTGGTCGAAATCGTAGTAGAATTGGAGATGTCCAGGAAGTGGATCGAGTCGGCCATAAGTGGATCGGGTCGGTCTCAAATCATGTTATGGAGAATAAGTCAGAATGGGTCGGGTCGGCCCTAACAGATGTGATCGGGTCGGTCTAAAACATGTTGGTCGGGTCGGTCATCTTAAGATGGAATAAGAGAGAACGGGTCGGCCAGAAGGGTTGAGAAAATCGAGACTGGGTCGGCCAGTCTCGTGGAAAGGTGGGTCGAGCCGATCAGGTGGGGGTATACCTGGTTGGGTCCGCCGGTTGAGGACGGGTCGGTTCTGTAATAACCCGGAAAATCAGAACCAATTTAAATTTTTTATTTTGGCAATTTTAATGAATTTTGAAGATTTAAAATGAATTATTTTAAATAATAACGACTAAAAAAATTAATTTCGACGAAGTTAGAACGAATAAATTTATTTTAATTATAAAACGAGCCTGAAATAGCGCGGTAGTTTAAAAATTCGATTTCTAATTTCAATTGAACATACATAATTCATTATAAGTCAAAATCGGACAAAACCAGAAAAAAATTGAATTTGTTTAACGATATCTTTGTACCGGATGTAAGAAACTGATATTTCACTTTATAAAGTGTAAGATATGTCTAGTTTAAAGTTCAGAAAAGTCGTTATAGAATTTATATATATTTTAATATATATATAAAGCCCTTAAAAATAGCCATTTTGCAAACGACCTGTATTTTCGATGAAACCACTTTTGTTGGATCCGGAATGTCAAATTATTGATAGATTCCAAAATTCATAATTTTTGGAATTAATATGTGAGCGTGGCAAAAGAAAAACTGATCGTAACAGCCTAATTGGCTTATGAAACATATCCCATTGCGTTCGGAATAGGGGTAATTAGCTGGGGGCGACAGTCGTTGGGTTCGATTTGGAGTTCGTGGTGTTAAACGACTAAAGTATGAATTAAATAATAATATAAATTAGTATATGTATATATCCATTTAGTGGGTCAAACCCTTCATTTCCATCAGCCCTAGTCAACGCGAGCCGTCCCTCTCCCAAACGAACGAATGGAAATGCTCGATATTTTCTTCCTCAAATCCTCCAAATCCATTCTTAATTAAAACAAGAAATCGAAGCGAAGAATCTTCTACATTCTGAGCTCTACAATAAGGTACGGGTTTGATGATGTCTCGAGGCTTGTGGAGGCTGAATCGTGCGTGTGAAGGAGGCGACTTTGGGGCGGTTTTTGGTGGAGATGGGATATGCGAGCTCGATGTAGTCAAGGGGCATTGGAAGAGGACGGCTAGGGCTTTGATGTGGTGGAGATGGATCGTCGGTCAGGCATTGGAAGAAGGTGCGGTGGCGGCTTCTTCTTGGGCGAGATGGGTTCCATTCTTTTTGGAGCAACCGGGAGCAGAAGTTGCAAGGTGGAAGGGTAATTAACCCTTAATGACAGTAATTATTGATAAATGGTGTAATTAAATTATGTTAAGTCGTGTATAAAATAAAAATATACATTGTTTTGTTAAATAAAAATATACATTGTTTTGTTAAACAAAAATATACATTGTTTTGTTAAATAAAAATATACATTGTTTTATAAAAATAAAATAGCGATGTTTTTAAATGTGTTTTTAAAAATAAAATAGCATTGTTTTTAAATGTGTTTTTAAAAATAAAATAGCGATGTTTTTAGATGTGTTTTTAAAAATAAGATAGCGATGTTTTTATATGTGTTTTTAAAAATAAGATAGCGATGATTTTAAATGTATTTTTAAAAATAAAATAGCGATGTTTTTAAATGTGTTTTTAAAATAGCGATGTTTATACATTATTTTTAAAATAGAAGAAGCAAATATAAAAATATAATTTTTGTCATATAAGAAGCAAATATAAAAATACAATTTTTGTCATTGAAAAGCAAGTTAAAAATATAAATTTTAGCAACATAAAAATACGATTTTTAATTATAAACATCATTTATAAAAATATGATTTATATTTATATGATAGCATTAAAATAAAAATGTGATCTTTAAATATAAATAGCGTTATTAAAAATGTGATTTTTAGTGTAAACTGCGTGGAAGAGATGGCGATGGAATCGACTGGAATCAAATCCAAATCCGAACCGTTCAGAAATAAAGAATGGAGGAGTGGACCCAAAGGTGATAATTCCTCACTATAATTTTTTGTACAGTTATTTATTTTATAACCGCATATATGAACTGCTCCCCGTCGTCCACAGACCATGGACGACTTATTTGATTGTATTGTGTTGTGAAAATTGATTGTGATGTGAAATGCACTGAATAAAATATTCATATGCTGAATAAAATGTTTTATCATTAAAAATATAATTTTTATTGTGTATATGAGTAAAATAAATAATCATTTACAAATCGGACGATTTGTTTATGTACACCCATTTGACTAATATGTATTAGGACGATAAATTTTACACATCGCCCAACTGCACAAATAAACATGTGTGTTTGTTGATTGAAACCCCACACGGATATTGGGATGATATTTGACGTACACTAATCCCAATTGTTTAGTTGTTTGTCAGTCGATTGGTTGACAGACTGTTGTAAGCGTTAATTATTTATATTTAATGCTTATGTAGTTGTGTAATGCACTCTGGATGATGGTTGATTGTTTATGATTGTTATTATATACATTTATTGTATGGAATCCATATAAATAACATTATATCGTAATGGATTGGGTCTCATTCCAATTTGGAAAATAAAGAATATTTTAAAATAATATTCAGAAAAAGATTAAAATTATTCATGTGTTGAATAAGAAAATATTCATGTATTGAATAAAATATATTCATGTGTTGAATAAGATAAAATAAAATAAAGAATATTTTAAAATAATATTCAGAAAAGGATTAAAATTATTCATGTGTTGAATAAGAAAATATTCATGTGTTGAATAAAATAACGAATAGTTTAAAATATTATTCAGAAAAGGATTAAAATTATTCATGTGTTGAATAAGAAAATATTCATGTGTTGAATAAAATATCTTCATGTGTTGAATAAAATAAAATAAAATAACGAATAGTTTAAAATAATATTCAGAAAAGAATCAAAATATGTCTGCTCTAAAAAGAATCGAAATATGATTTTGATGTCCAATTTGGGATGGGCACGAAAATATTTAAATATGTGACGCCGTGTTGATTAGATATGCGTTATTTAGACGCGAACATTATTTATATCGATTTTATTCATTTTTATAATGAATATCGAAAAGGAATTGATTTCAAAATTTGCTATTTTGAAAATATTATCATTTATATATTAATGATATGAAATATTCAATTTTGATTTAAAATTGAAAATGAAGTTGGAATCGTTTTTTTAAAACGAATTTAAAACGATTTATAAAATAGGTTTTAAATGGAAATCGACGAAATATATATAATATATTATATATATATATATATATTAAATGGCCGGAATAGAACACGCCGCGCAACGACTGTTCGCAAATTTCGACCATTGACTTCGAATTGACGTTGTGGGAGATCCGACCGTCTCATTCTCCTAAAACCCTAACTGTTGGGTTCATATCGAAAAGAGCTTTCTAATGAATATAAGAGATTTGAAATCTAACGGTTAGATTTGGAATTATGGCCAAATCAAATTTGGAAAAGGTCGTTATAAGTGCAATTCGATGACCGTTTATGGAAATCGACTGTACGCGCCTTGATAAAATTGTTAAAAATATTAATAATTTGTGTAAAATCATAGTAAATGATTTGGAAAGAATTGGGATGAAAAATTTCATTTTTGAAAAGATAAAAATATATTTGTATCAAAATGAACTAGTTATTAACTAGAATTATAATCCAATTATTTTTAAATAAATAAATTGGATTGAGAATGCGTTTTAATATAACTAGAATTTCCAATATACAAGTTGGAATGGATTTGAATCAAAATTATCTTCGGAATATTTCGATATTGGATTCCGTGATTATACAGATATTGTAGAGGAATTTGGAAGATACAAATATACATATATATATATATCGTTATTCCCAATATGATATTTGTTGATTTCAGAATTTGATATTGAATATAAGCCGATATATTTTCTATTAAGAGCCTTATATTAACATCAAATTGGATTTTGGGTTTGTCGTGAATGGTATCTTTAATAATACTGTTCTTAAACTCAATGGAGTTAAGAAAATTAGAAACTAACTGGAGATTAGCTAAGTTGAATGGTTTCCTGGGTATTGATCTGATGTTGGTTTCGGCCTTCAGGATTAATACTTAGGGAATTGTTCTCTTACAAATTTACGGTTAGAGACTAATATAATGGTATCTTTAATAATATTGTTCTTGAACCCAATGGAGTTAAGAAAATTAGAAACTAACTGGAGATTAGCTAAGTTGAATGGTTTCCTGGGCATTGATCTGATGCTGGTTTCGGCCTTCGAGATTAATACTTAGGGAATTGTTTTCTTACTAATTTACTGTTAGAGACCGATGGAATGGCGTCTTCAGTAACACTGTTCTTGAACCTAGTGGAGAAAAGAATAAATCTTTTAATTAAGATTTGAAGAAGAATTACCAATTAATTTACGTTTAATTGGAATTGAAATGGAATGTGATTTTGGGTTTATCGTGAACTTTGTTTTAAATGATATTAGTTCTTTAACCCAGTTAAAGACAAGATTTATTTTCCTAAAGTTGAATAATAATTAATACTGATTTTTGGGAAGATTAAAACTAAGTGGATTTTAATGAATCTTTAATTAAATTGAAAAGTGAACGTGATAATTAAAATTATCAATTCAAGAAAATGATTGAAAATGGAGTACCATCAGTTTTACGCCAGGCGAAAACTAAATCTTTAATTAGATTTGAATGGGAAAATGGTAATTAATATTTACCGATAACACCATGGTGTTAGATATGGAGTATCACCAGTATTTCTCCATGGGATGAATAGGTTGGGATTGGGAAATTAAATAAATGATTACTTCGGTGTGGTTCGCTAATCTCGACTAGTTTGGATAAACCTTAATGTGGTTTAAAATTGTGAAAAGAATATGTAAATAAAAGAATATTCTGGATTAGAATGAGGCGTATGTTGTGTTTGTGTAACATTTGCTTATAAAATACTCGAGTTATTCGGAAAGACTGGGTTTATACCCATTCTGAATAACCGATACGACGATATGTCGAAGATGAAGATGGTGGTTGAAGACCGGAGGTATTCACGTCGTTTGGATGATTAATGATGTCTTGATTGGGCTGTACACCCAAGACGAGGTAATAAGTGGTGATCGTCCAGACGTACTTGGAGAGCGATGGATATGCAAGGGTCTCTCTCCTGTATTGGACATATGGGATGAGGAATAAGGTGCCTTCGGTTTCGTTCAAACCCAGAGCGAACTTGTAAATGGACCGTGTGTCTGATATTGGATTTTGTTCTGTGTTGACTGATCTCTGTTAAATATATATCTATTTGGTGGTGGAAAATTTATTCTCTTGCTTAACACCTTTCTCTGAGACGTACGAGCTTAGAGGTTATATATCGATAGACATCGGTCACATGGAGGGAATTGCCTGTGTGGCACGCCTAAGTGGCAAATGATCAAAGCTTCTATTGAAAAGCAGAGTCTTGTGGTTGATGATCAAAGCATAGCTTTAATATAGCGCCGCTTTGTGTATAGCGTTAATTCCTGAGCTTCACACCCCGGTATGAGCCAGAAACGGGATAAAGGATGGCAGGGAGGACGACACGTTTCTTTCTAGCTAGAGGTGGTGTCGGGGTTTTGCATTCCCTGACATTTTATATTTTTACCTATGTGGTTGTTGGGATACGAGGCGCCTCGGATATATCAGTCACTACGGTGCCGATGGATTTACGTCCCACAAGGTGGGGAAACGTGTGTTCAGGCATAATAATCCACTTGACATATGGACCAGCCCTGCATTTTCCTAAGGGCTTGACAGAGTACTTGTCCTGAGGCTCGAGCTAGAGAGTCTCGAATTCGGTGAGGACGATCTCTTGCCCCAGTTCATAGATGGAAATCCAACTTCCAATACGACACTATGCGGTTTTAATTGTAGAACTAGAATGGCGACATGATATATGGTACCCATGCCGTCTATGATTGATACATTTATATTTGAAGTTGATTTCTTCACTTATAGTAATAATAAAAGAATAAATTTCGCATATCAAGCATTATTTGGCTATTATAAGGTACAACCCTATCCTTCGGCTTGCGTTGCATTGTATGATGAGACCTGGGTCTTATAATAGCTTCAATTTTCTTCTTTAGCATTGCGCTGTTTGTTTATGCACTGGTATTCTTAGGGTTAAAAACCCGTTCCGTGTTATACGGCGTGATCCCTTGATTTACCAAACTTTAAAAATGAAATTAATAATTGTTTTAGTTCTCAGACCAGTCACATGACTGACCTAGAGTTTATTGTTTTAACCTAAACTCTGGGTGCCCTAATTTTCCACACGGGCAGATAGGAGTTTTGGTTTTGCAGATATTATATTCACAAAATCCTGGTTTACAGCTAAAGCTATACTCAGAGTGTTCTGTATCCGTGTATTTCTCATAGTTGTGTTATGTATTACTTTTCTGCTGCTATGTATTTAAATGTAATTTAAATATCTGATATTTATCAAATGTGTAATATTTATTCATACTTTGTTATATTCTTGTACTTTGATGTAAATTGTTGTAATAAGCAATCAAAAGTTCTTCTATTTGTGTTCTGATTCGTCATGTTCTCAAAACAATTCGTTCTTTCTCTTCTCTTCGGAGACATGGGAAGTTCGGGTCGTGTTAGGGTCGGTTGGTTGAAGGCGTTTGGTCCGGTCTAGTGGAATGGGCCGACCGGTCAAGTTAGATGATTTCCAGCAGCGCTTCTAAACGCTGTGGTGGATGGCTTATGTGTTGTGCTTGGTTTCCTTAGCTTGTGTGAATGAATGCTATGGACTGTTTTGAATCTTATATTGATGTTGTTTGGTTCGATGATGATGGCTTCGACGAGAGTCCAGAAGGGGATGTTCAAAGTGTTCGCTGGTCGGGGAGATGCAACGAATGTGGATTCAACTCAAAGGTCGTGAGTTGGTGGATAATGGTTACTCGAGAAGGTTGCTTGAGCCATAAGAATTCGTCGGGTTGGATTACTAGATATGCGAAGGCCGATAAGTCGTCGTTGTCATAAGTTCTAGCAGACTCAAAGCAGGGGTACAATGGGGGCACCCAAAAGACCGGAAGGTTGCTGGTCGAGTACCTTGGGTATCGTTGAAAAGGCCTAGTTGTCAAGGTTGGACATTGTCAAGGTTAGACAAAGAGAGTTTATGCTAGAACTGGGGCTACCATTAGCCCTTGACATGTGGCAAGGTTGGTCGTCATACGATTAACAATGGTTTTGTAATGACCCGGAAATCCGTACCATTCGAGTCAGTGAATACAACTCACATCCAACCCAAATTGCACGAAAATATGAATCATTAATAGAAAGAAGTTAGAGGATGAGAAATAGAAAGATATAAATTTAGAATAGAAGAAAATAGAACTGAACAACAACGCAGAATCTCACAATCGCAGCGAAATAAAATATACATACAAATAATCACTTTGAAATACATACTGTATTTTCACTTAATAAATCATCAGAGTACATCACATATACAATATGGAGGAAATAAACTCCAAATATCTAACGTTGAAGCCTCCTGCTCCAAGCTCCTCCAGATAAGTCTGTAAAATCCTGAACTATTGAACTGCCCATACGAATTTGGGCACCCAAGAGTTTAGGGAAAACAAAGAAAAATAAACCCTGGGCCAGTCACGGGACTGGTGTGATAAACGATTTTTAAATAGTTTGATTTTAACTTTCAAAAACCTTTTGATAGAAAAGATAATCGTAAGACCGATCCACACATAAACATGGATGGTTTTTACCTTACGATAACCTAAAATATTTTGAAATCAAATATATCTTCTGATATTATGATAGTGTCTAAATACAAATAAATAACAATCTAGCGGAACGCTTGCATCTCACGCTCCACATATATAGTATACAATCAAAACCGCGTGCTCTTATTGGAGATTGGATTCCGACTATGATAAGGTATGGAACCACTGCCGATAGTGTATCTCTAGAGGCAAATACACTGGGTTCAGCAAGAACGTCTTGCAACCTGGCCACACATGACCGACCACTCATTTCGCTTGAGTGTATCGAATGTATATCACCAACGGTTGGGATCAGCAACCCTTCCTGAAAAAGGACACCATCAATAGATTAAAGAAGGAAAAGGAATTTCTCTAGATAGATGATTATACACCCTAATGGGAGCGACCCACATAGCCATGCGTCCTGCCCGATTTTTGTCATTTTTCCCGGTTGTGAGGCTTGAGGCTGGACTTATCTTTGGATACAACATGTCTTCATTCACTTTGAATGTCACATCGTCAAACCCGCCAAATCACAAATTGATTTCCCCAAAAACATCCCAGGTATAAAGCTAAGAGAAACGAATTCCTCCGCAACCAATGTAAATACGTTTGAAGATATCAACTTACACGATTTATTAGGCATGCTCTATCAGACACTTGTCCATACAAGTTGTCTTGGGACTGGATAAACCGAAGGCACTATCCTATATACAGAACAACCCTTGTACAAACTCCGTCTTCATTTGTCTTCAATAATCTTTGACTCGAAACGAATATATCGAATCGAAGTGGAATTTAGATTCCGGTCTCTCCGAAACAATAACGAAAAGGTCCAGATTTGATAGTCGTTGATTTAACTATCAAATGTAAAATAAAATGAATAAATTTATCACCATTGGATCTGCTAAGCCTTATTTAAATAAAACTTTCGAACATCCCTTTCACAACTGAAACGATATTTAACTCTAACACTCATTTTGAACACAATCTATCTGATAATAGTGAAATCGATCAAGTTGGGGTATTTTAATTACCTCTCAGACCTTGAACCGAAATCATTCTTATCATCAAGATTCGTAGAAGTTCGATTTCCAAAATGTTCGACAACCCAGCATTTGTAAATCCAATTGATTTTCAAATCTTAAACAATTTCAAACAACATTGTTGTTTTGAAACATTCATTAACTTGATTTAACTTAAATATTAAATCAGGGAATTTATTTCAGTACATTGACTTGATTTCCTTATTCTCTTAAAACTTACTTGATTAAAAAATTAATTAAAATAAAACATTATCCTAGATAAATTATTCGAGTATTACTTCTCTATTTAACTACTTCATAAACCTACCAGCTCTGTTAATTTAAAACGTTATCAAGTCTTTAAAACAACCATTTATTAAATCCTTTTCTATTATATTAATTGAAATCAGTTAATTTAATAATCAATTCCCATTTAAAACGTTGATTTAAATCAACCCTAAACAACCTGATTAACAGATTTTGATTGATCTTCCATTTTAAACAAATTAATAATATAATTTATTTAAAATAACCCATTTAATTGTTTCAAAAAAATAATTTATATCCAATTAAAGACTTATGTTCATTTCTGCGTTACTTTACAAAAAATGGCTTAGCAGTTCCAATGGTATATACAACAGTTCTTGTAATAGACGATATTCAAGTTGTCAACCCAATTTGCACAAACAACCATATAAATACAATTCAATATCATCAATTGATAATATAATAACTCGACAACATATATTTACTGATAAAATATCTCAGACTGATATGATGGCAGAACAGTGTTTATTTCTGCTAACAAGATGTTCAAACAGTTCAGTCAATCAAATATATAGTGGAACACTGAAATTTCGTTAACGGATGTCAACATAAATTATATAACTACGATTAACGAATTAAACCCGACTTAATAAATAAATCCATTAAGTCGGACAAAGAATTCAGAATTGACTGGATTATTACACAATAACTCATATGCTAACGTAGTTTACGACCAAATTTAAGTTTATTTTATTTTAATTAATATTTAGTATTAGACCATCTTTAATTATTTAAATAAAACAATTTATTCTAACACGAGCTACACACTATCGACCGTTTTAACTACACGACACGAGCCAAAACTATTTACCATATGCTCTTAACGCATGCATATAAATAACATACATTTGAATTTGAAACCGTTACCTTTAAACTATATATAGATGTTTATATTTATATTTAAATGGGCCTAGGCCCAAAGCCTACACACCAAAATGTTGTGCCTAAACGGTCCAAGCGTTCAAAACAACAATCCCAATCCCACTTTCATTCCCTTTTCTTTCCATCTCCCTATTATTTTCCCTTACCCTTCTTTTTCGTTCAGCACCTTTTTCCTGTCGTTGTTTCTATTATTATTTTTATTTTTAGTATATGGGCCAAGCCTAGACCCATATTCATTCAGCGAAAAGGAAACGCTGCACATTTTTCCCACATCCGTTGTTTTCTCCGTCCCTTGTTTCTTTCTTCTTTGTTTTTTTTAATATAAGACTGGACCAAATTCTATTGCCCATAATCAACACTGTAAAAACCATGTGCACCCATAGTTATCAACACAACAACCACTCTCATTCCCAATTCCTCTCATTTAATTCTTCCCTTTTTATGTTGTACTGATTATTTTCAGTGCACTGTATACATGTGCACATGCACAGTCGAGTCTCCCTCCATCGTGCTATTTTGAACGTCGCCACACACGCGACTCCATCACCTGACGCTCTTTCCATCATCAGATTCTTAACAACCCTCTTCGATCTAAAATTTGGAACTCACACCAATATTTCACCGAAAGCCGATCTTGCACAACCATCTCGTGCCGCCATGTCCTCGGTCCATCTGCTAAACTAATTAAATTATAGTAGACTGTAGTGTTTAAAACTATTTTTAGTTCATCATTTATGACTGGTTGACTTTAATGTATCCGTCCACTTGGTTTTTCGCCATCAGTTTACACTTTAATTTTTTTTCCTTTTCTCTCTTACCTTCCAACGTCTCAATTATTTCTGCTGATCAAAATTTACGTCACACAACATACGTAAAACTAGATTAATGCTTTATTGTTTTGTTCCCCTCAAATCTCAAACATGTCATGCTGCAATGTGGACACAACAGTGGGTGGACTATGCTTGCCTAGCTCAAACCTTTTTCCAACAGAAGTGATTATGTCTTTTGGAATGCATTTCATACTAATTTGTGGGTGGACATTTGCACTTCTCCACTATACACACAAATTACATAACATTCCCCCACTAATTTGTGTGTAATGATTTTTCTTTTGATAAACGTTATCCGTACAAAAAGATATCTTTGGATTTGGACCTTTTAATTAGTGTATATTGTTAAAGTTTTAACGAAGTTGTAGATGTCTGTAAAAGGTTGAACCACAACTCCTTTTGTAAAACCGAACAGATGACACAGACAAGTTTATCCGCTAGATCTCACAAGATTCTCAACACAATCTTAGCACAATTATATACGGTCTTGTGCTAATCCTGAATTCATGAACATTTATAAATGTAACACATACATTTATTAAAGCAGCACCACTTCTATGTTCAAACAAGTACAAACTATGCATTATGCATTTTCTCACAAACTAGCCTTGGCCAATGAAACATATATGGAACTGTGCTAGTTCTTTTAAGCGCTTATCGATAACTTGTTGTTACCCATTTAACTTGAAGACCCGTATACTAGTCTGAAGTTGGGTTCCCATCGTCGGCGCTTAGGATTTTAAATCCTATACTTTTAGTTGTACTTTGCACTAAATCTCTAGCAAGTGCTTTAGTGAGAGGATCCGCTAAGTTTTCGCCGGACTTTACATATATAATGGTGATTACCCCTTTAGTAATTAATTCACTCATGAACGTATGTCTTAAACTAATATGTCTAGATTTTCCATTGTAAACATCACTGTATGCTCTAGACAATGCTGCTGAACTATCGCAGAAAATAGAAATAGCAGATAACGAGTGTGGTCATAATTCTATATCTAATAACAATTCTCGTAGCCATTCTGCTTCCTTAGCTGCAGTGCCAAGGGCTATAAATTCTGATTCCATAGTTGAATGTGCTATACATGTTTGTTTCTTGGATGCCCAACTTATGGCTCCTCCTCCTAATGAGAATATCCATCCAGATGTTGATAAGTTCTCATTTGTACTAGACATCCAACTTGCATCGCAATCCTCTTCTAGCACAGTTGGATAATCAGCATAAACTAATTTCAATTCTTTTATTCTTTTGAGATATCCAAAGATCCTACTAATTGCTTTCCAATGATGTATGCTAGATTTAGACGTGAATCTTGACATCATGTTAACGACAAAAACTATATCTGGCCTTGTGCAATATGTGACATACATAAGACATCCAATGGCATTGGCATATTCCAGTTGAGCAATGATTCGATCTTTATTTACTTGCATTTTCACACTAGATTCAATTGAAGTACTAGCGTCTTTGATATTAAGATGTTTGAAGTTATCAAGTATTTTGTCAATATAATGGGTTTGGTTCAAGGCATATCCTTTTTCATGTTTTTCAACTTTGATTCCCAATATTGTATATACCTCATTAAGCTCTTTCATTTAAAAACTGAAGTTAGATACTTCTTGGTATCAGTAATTCCTCTCATGTTGTTTCTAGCAATTATCATGTCATCAACATATAAGCATAATATCACTATGTAATAATTGGTTTTCTTACAATAAACACATTTATCAGCATTACTATGCCCAAAACCATTTGCCAGAATTGCCTCATCAAAATTCTTATGCCATTGCTTCGGAGCTTGCTTTAAGCCATATAATGACTTAACTAATTTGCATAATTTGTTTTCATTTCCTGGTAGGACAAAGCCTTTAGGTTGTTCCATATATACCTCCTCGGTTAAGTCACTGTTCAAGAAGGCCGTTTTTACATCCATCTGATGAATATACAGTTTATATATTGATGCCAATGCAAACAAAACTCTTATGGATGTGGTTCTTGCAACTGGAGCATAGGTATCGAAATAATCTATACCTTCTTTTTGTCTAAAATCTTTTGCTACTAATCTTGCATTGTAAGTTTGTATAGAACCATATGTTCTATGTTTCTTTTGAAACACCCATTTGCACCCGATTGCCTTTGAACCAGGTGGAAGATCTACTAAAACCCAAGTCTTGTTGGATAATATAGAATCCATCTAATCATTTATCGCTTCTTGCCAAAAGGAAGAATCTCGTGAAGTCATAGCTTCTTTAAAAGTATTAGGATCGTCATTAATAATGAGTACCATAGGTGTAACTTCTACTACTTTTGATCCAGTAGCCTCAACCAGAAAAGTAATTGAATCATAGGAAATGAAATCAGAACTCAAGTGTTTTTCTTTTCTAACACGCTGACTTCTCCTAGGCTCACTTAGTTCACCATGTACTCTTTTTCCTCCAACAATGTTTTTAGAAGTTTATTCTACTATAGGCTCAACTATGTTATGTAGAAATTTATCTTCAAAGAATTCCACATGTATGGATTCCACTATCACACTGGATTGTAAATCCAACAATCTATATGCTTTTGAGTTTTGTGCATAGCCAACAAATACACTTTTAATACCTCTTGGTCCTAACTTCGTCTTATGGGGATCTTGGACTTTGTAAAATGCTAAACACCCCCACACTTTAAAATAATTTAAGTTAGGTTTTCTACCATTATTCCAAAGTTCATAAGGTGAAAATCCGAATTTCTTAAAAGGCACTTTATTATAAATATGACATGCTGTTAACAAAGCTTCACCCCATAAGTAAAACGGTAACTTTGCATTCATAAGCATTGAATTAACTATATCTACCAAGGATCTATTTTTTCTTTCAGCCACCCCATTTTCTTAGGGTGTGTATGGGGCTATTCGTTGGTGAATAATTCCATTATCCTCACAAAATTGATTGAAGATATCTGAAAAATATTCACCACCTATCACTTCAAAGCACTTTAATTCTTTTTTCTTTCTGATTTTCAATTTCAGATTTAAATTCTTTGAATTTGTCAAATGCTTCGTCCTTTGTTTTCAATAAGTGTACATAAGTGTCTCTTGTATGGTCGTCAATAAAAGTGATAAAATATCGCTTTCCTCCTCTTGTTAGTTGAGCATTTAATTCACAAATATCAGAATGCACGAATTCTAGCAAACCACTGTTTCTTTCAACTTTAGAAAATGGTTTATGGTCATCTTGGCTTCAACACAAATTTTACATTTTTTGAAATCATTAACAGAATAGTTAATATAGCTATGTTTTGACATATACTTTAAGCAATTAAAATTTAAATGTCCCAATCTAGCATGCCATAAAGAACTAAGAGAATCAACAACATAAGCAATAGTAGTCATTTCAATAATTGACAACTTAAACATGCCATCACATGAGTATCCTTTTCCTACGAATATTCCATTCTTAGATACAATAAGTTTATCAGATTCTAGAACAACTTTAAATCCCTTCTTGCATAAAAGATTTGCAGAAAGTAAGATCTTTCCCAAGTCCGGAACATGAAACACATTGGCAAGAGTGAGTTTTTGGCCAGAAGTAAGCTTCAATTCCACACTTCCCTTGCCCATAACATTAGCCGAAGCATGATTTCTCATGAGGACTTCTTCGGGCTCTTTCATTTCATTATAGGACTTGAACAAATTTTTGTCGTTGCACACATGTATGGTAGTGCCAGAATCAAGCCACCAATTTGCATATTTTGCCACAGTAGCCATGTGAAGTTCTGTGATCATAGCGAGAAATTCTTGTCCAGCATCTTCCACAACATTTGCTTTATTGTTTCCAGAACCAGATTTGGAGTTCTTTTCTGCCTTGGCCTTGAATCGACAATCTTTGATAAGTTGTCCTATAATACCACAATAAAAGCAAGGCTGATTCTTAGATTTTTTTATTGAAATGTTTCTTTTTGGGTTTCAAACTATCGTTGGACTTTCCATAAACTGGTTCGTTGGAAGATATGTGATGAACTTTCGATCCTAAGATCGACTCATCTCTGACACGATTTTCACTTTCAATTTGCAAGTGAGTCAAGAATTTGTCTATAGAAAATCTATCCTATGAGTGAGGAATTTTCCTTTTGTAATCATTCCAAGAGGAAGGAAGTTTTCACAGAATCGCTCTAACTTGGAGAGCATCGGGAATAGTAATATGCAATTCTCTCATTTGGGAAACTAGAATCTCCAACTCATGGATTTGATCCATGATTGGCATGTTATCAACAAACTTGAATTCAAAATATTTTAAGGCAAGAAAACGATCGGTACCTTCCTTCATGTGTTTATACTTTGACTCGAGAGCAGACCATACTTACTTTGGCGTTTTGTAATTCCGATAAACATCATAAAGCCTGTCAGTGAGTGCGTTGAGAACATAGCCTCTACATAGCATTTCATCCGTCTCACGTTTAGCTTTGTCCATTGCAATTTTCTTTTTAATTTCTTTAGAATCAGTAGGCTTTGGTTCTGCAATTGGCTGCAGCGATGGATCCAGCAAGTAGTGAAGATTCGTAGATAGCAAAAGCCATGTCATTCTATCATGCCATCTAGTGTAGTTTGTTCCATCAAACCGATCGAGATTGATGGATTCTTTTCCATGAAGTTGAACCTGGACTTTGGAATTTAGTTTTGTCTCCATTGGAATATTGTTTTCGATTGTTAGATTTATGAGTGGATACAAGATAGAAACGAAACAGAGAAGGATAAGAGAGCCTTGAGGCGTGTTGTCGCTATCCGAAAACAATATTTCCGCATTACAGGAAACTTGCTTGCAGGATACAACAAGGCTCGAGAATTCTTGCGAGAGAGGAAGGAGAAGAGATCGCTAAAAAAAAATTCCTGGTTGGAGAGAGCCACATTTATAGAGCAGAAGGTTTCTGTTGGTGAAAGGTCGCGCCCGTTTTAAAAAAGACGCAACTGTTTCAACAGTCGCGCATTTGAATTTTAAAAATAAAATTCAAAATCTGAACGGAAGTGTCTATATATTAATAGTCAAGGCCGAAGATGCCCCAAGTGCCCAAGTGCCTATCTATGACCATTTAACTGTAAACCCAATTTGTTAGCCCAATTAGTTATTTATGGGCTTTACTCAATTTGTTTATCATGTTTGACAAAACATTATATACATTCCATTTCCTTCTTCTTCTACCATGTGGGACATTTGCACTTCCCTACTGTACACACAAATTACATAACATTCTCCACTAATTTGTGTGTAATGATTTTTTCTTTTGATAAACATTATCCATACAAAAAGGTATCTTTCGATTTGGACCTTTTAATTAGTGTACATTGCTAAAGTTTTAACGAAGTTGTAGGTGTCTGTAAAAGATTAAACCACAACTCCTTTTGTAAAACTGAACAGATGACACAGACAAGTTTATCCGCTAGATCTCACAAGATTCTCAACATAACCTTAGCCCTATTATATACGGCCATGTGCTAATCCTGAATTCATGAACATTTATAAATGTAACACATACATTTGTTGAAGCGGCACCACTTCTATGTTCAATCAAGTACAAACTATGCATTATGCATTTGCTCACAAAATAGAATTGATCAATGAAACATATATGGAACTGTGCTAGTTCTTTTAATCGCTTATCAATAACTTGTTGTTACCCACTTAACTTGAAGACTAATATACTAGTCTGAAGTTGGGTTCCCGTCGTCGGCGCTTAGGATTTTAAGTCCCATACTTTTTGTTGTACTTTGCACCAAAACTCTAGCAAGTGCTTTAGTGAGAGGATCCGCTAAGTTTTCGTCGGACTTTACATATATAATGGTGATTACCCCTTTAGTAATTAATTCTCTCACGAATGTATGTCTTAAACTAATATGTCTAGATTTTCCATTGTAAACATCACTGTATGCTCTAGACAATGCTACTGAACTATCACTGTAAATAGAAATAGCAGATAACGAGTGTGGCCATAATTCAATATCTAATAACAAGTGTCGTAGCCATTCTGTTTCCTTAGCTGTAGTGCCAAGGGCTATAATTCCGATTCCATAGTTGAATGTGCTATATATGTTTGTTTCTTGGATGCCCAACTTATGGCCCCTCCTCCTAATGAGAATATCCATCCAAATGTTGATAAGCTCTCATTTGTACTAGACATCCAACTTGCATCGCAATACCCTTCTAGCACACTTGGATATTCGGCATAAACTAATTTCAGTTCTTTTGTTCTTTTGAGATATCCAAAGATCCTACTAATTGCTTTCCAATGATGTATGCTAGGTTCAGAGGTGAATCTTGACATCATGTTAATGGCAAAAGCTATATTTGGCCTTGTGCAATATGTGACATACATAAGACATCCAATGGCACTGGCATATTCCAGTTGAGCAATGATTCGATCTTTATTTACTTGCATTTTCACACTATAATCAATTGGAGTACTAGCATCTTTGATACTAAGATGTTTGAACTTATCAAGTATATTGTCAATATAATGGGTTTGGTTCAAGGCATATCCTTTTTCATGATTTTCAAATTTGATTCTCAATATTGTATCTACCTCATTAAGGTCTTTCATTATAAAAACTGAAGTTAGATACTTCTTGGTATTAGTAATTCCTTTCATGTTGTTACTAGCAATTATCATGTCATCAACATATAAGCATAATATCACTATGTAATCATTGGTTTTTTTATAATAAACACATTTATCAGCATTACTATGCCCAAAACCATTTGCTAGAATTGCCTCATCAAACTTCTTATGCCATTGCTCTGGAGCTTGCTTTAAGCCATATAATGACTTAACCAATTTGCATACTTTGTTTTCATTTCATGGTAGGACAAAGCCTTCAGGTTGTTCCATATATACCTACTCAGTTAAGTCACCGTTCAAGATGGTCGTTTTTACATCCATCTGATGAATATAAAGTTTATATATTGATTCCAATGCAAACAAAACTCTTATGGATGTGGTTCTTGCAACTGGAGCGTAGGTATCGAAATAATCTATACGTTCTTTTTATCTGAAACCTTTTGCTACTAATCTTTCTTTGTTAGTTTGTATAGAACCATCTATTCTGTATTTATTTTGAAACACCCTTTTGCACCCGATTGCCTTTGAACCATGTGGAAGATCTACTAAAACCAAAGTCTTGTTGAATAATATAGAATCCATCTCATCATTTATCGCTTCTTGCCAAAAGGCAGAATCTCGTGAAGTCATAGCTTCTTTAAAAGTTTTAGGATCGTCAATAATAATGAGTACCATAGGTGTAACTTCTACTACTTTTGATCTAGTAGCCTCAACCAGAAAAGTAATTGAATCATAGGAAATGAAATTAGAACTTAAGTGTTTTTCTTTTCTATCACGCTGACTTCTCCTAGGCTCACTTAGTTCACCGTGTACTCTTTTTCCTCCAACAATGTTTTAAAAGTTTATTCTACTATAGGCTCAACTGTGTTATGTAGAAATTTATCTTCAAAGAATTCCACATGTATGGATTCCACTATCACATTGGATTGTAAATCCAGCAATCTATATGCTTTTGAGCTTTGTGCATAGCCAACAAATACACTTTTAATACCTCTTGGTCCTAACTTCGTCTTATGGGGATCTGGGACTTTGTAAAATGCTAATACCTCCACACTTTAAAATAATTTAAGTTAGGTTTTCTGCCATTATTCCAAAGTTCATAAGGTGAAGCCCCAAATTTCTTTAAAGGCACTTTATTATAAATATGACATGCTGTTAACAAAGCTTCACCCCATAAGTAAAACAGTAACTTTGCATTCATAAGCATTGAATGAACTATATCTACCAAGGATCTATTTTCCTTTCAGCCACCCCATTTTCTTGGGGTGTGTATAGGGCTGTTCGTTGGTGAATAATTCCATTATCCTCACAAAACTGATTGAAGATATCTGAAAAATATTCAACCCCATCACTTCAAAGCTTTTTAATTCTTTTTTCTTTCTGATTTTCAACTTCAGATTTAATTTCTTTGAATTTGTCAAATGCTTCGTCCTTGGTTTTCAATAAGTATACATTAGTGTATGTTGTATGGTCATCAATAAAAGTGATAAAATATCGCTTTCCTCCTCTTGTTAGTTGACCATTCAGTTCTCAAATATTAGAATGCACGAGTTCTAGCAAATCACTGTTTCTTTCAACTTTAGAAAATAGGTTTATAGTCATCTTGGCCTCGACACAAATTTTACATTTTTTGAAATCATTAACATAAAAGTTAATAGCCATGTTTTGACATATACTTTAAGCAATTAAAATTTAAATGTCCTAATATATCATGCCATAAAGAACTAAGAGAATCAACAACATAAACAACAGTAGTAATTTCACTAATTGACAACTTAAACATGCCATCACATGAGTATCCTTTTCCTACGAATACTCCATTCTTAGATACAATAACTTTATCAGATTCTAGAATAACTTTAAATCCCTTCTTGCATAAAAGATTTGCAGAATCTAAGTTCTTTCTCTAGTCCGGAACATGAAACACATTGGCAGGAGTGATTTTTTGGCCAGAAGTGAACTTCAATTCCACACTTCCCTTGCCCATAACCTTAGCCGAAGCATGATTTCCCATGAGGACTTCTTCAGGCTCTTTCATTTCATTATAGGACTTGAACAAATTTTTGTTGTTGCACACATGTATGGTAGCGCCAGAATCATGCCACCAATCTGCAGATTTTGCCACAGAAGCCATGTGAAGTTCTTTGATCATTGCGACAAATTCTTGTCCAACATCTTCCACAACATTTTCTTTATTGTTTCCAGAACCATATTTGGAGTTCTTTTCTGCCTTGGCCTTGAATCGACAATCTTTGATAAGATGTCCTTTAATACCACAATAAAAGCAAGGCCGATTCTTAGATTTGTTATTGAAATCTTTCTTTTTGGGTTTCAAACTATCGTTGGAATTTCCATAAACTAGTTCTTTGGAAGATATGTGATGAACTTTCGATCCTAAGATCGACTCATCTCTGACACGATTTTCACTTTCAATTTGCAAGTGAGTCAAGAATTTGTCTATAGAAAAATTATCCGATGAGTGAAGAATTTTCCTTCTGTAATCATTCCAAGAGGGAGGAAGTTTTCATAGAATCGCTCCAACTTGTAGAGCATTGGGAATAGTAATATGCAATTCTCTCATTTGGGAAACTAGAATCTCCAATTCACGGATTTGATCCATGATTAGCATGTTATCAAGAAACTTGAATTCAAAATATTTTAAGGCAAGAAAACGACCGGTACCTTCCTTCATGTGTTTATATTTTGACTCGAGAGCAGACCGTACTAACTTTGGCGTTTTGTAATTCCGATAAACATCATAAAGCCTGTCAGTGAGTGCGTTGAGAATATAGCCTCTGCATAGAATTCCATTCGTCTCACGTTTAGCTTTGTCTGCTGAAATTTTCTTTTTAATTTCTTTAGAATCAGTTGGCTTTGGTTCTGCAATTGGTTGCAGCGATGGGTCCGACAACTAGTAGAGATTCATAGACAGCAAAAGCCATGTCATTCTGTCCTGCCATCTAGTGTAGTTTGTTCCATCAAACTGATCAAGTTTGATGGATTCTTTTCCATGAAGTTGAACCTGGACTTTGGAATTTAGTTCTTACTCCATTGGAATATTGTTTTCGATTATTAGTTTTATGAGTGGATACAAGACAGAAACGAAACAGAGAAGGATAAGAGAGCCTTGAAGCGTATTGTCACTATCCGTAAACAATATTTACGCATTATAGGAAACTTGCTTGCAGGATACAACAAGGCTTGAGAATTCTTGTGAGAGACGAAGGAGAAGAGATCGCTAAAAAAAATTCCTGGGTGGAGAGAGCCGCATTTATAGAGAAGAAGGTTTCTGTTGGTGAAAGGTCGCGCCCATTTCAAAAAAAACTCAATTGTTTCAAAAGTCGCGCATTTGGATTTTAAAAATAAAATTCGAAATCTAAACGGAAGTGCCTATATATGAGTAGTCAAGGCCCCAAGTGCCCAAAACGCCCCTACTCTAGGACACAATACCCCAGGGCGGTATATGTTCATAGACTTTCCCCACGTATGTGTCATGGATCGTTATCGCTGTCTAGATGCACATCTCCTCTATATGTGCGACCCGAGTCTCGTGGCTGGGAAAATTAGGAAATACGAAACTCAGTCGGGAGCTTTCAGATATCTGCCGATGCAGATGCTAAGGTCTGTTTTTCCAGTGGCTATCGTCCCACCTGACCCCTCCCTCAACTAATGAAAGGCACACCTTGAAAAATGAGAACTATACGCAGGCCCCCCTATGCCCCACTAACCTATGGCCATCCGCAACCATAACTAGATAGCAAGTATATGGTCTGTTGGAGTTCTCCGCCTTTCTGCTTCACTATCTCGATTGACTCAAGATGGTAGGTAGACGACGAGTTGCTATCATAAGGCTACTGGTCTCGCCGAATCACGCTGGTCCATCTTAGTCTTTAGGTTGCCTTATATTGCAACTAAGGCATACCCTTGGTTCTTCTAACGCAGACCTTAACCTCTGTGAGCCCAGGCGGATCATCTGCAGCCTCACAGAGGGATACCAAGAGTACCCTCATGTCCCCTCGAAGTCGCGTGCTTCGTACCCCCGTTCGTTGGAGCCTTCCTTAAGATCAGATGGACGTTCGCTCCTTCTCGTATTCTACTAAGGTTTACTACTTAGTTTCCTTAACTAAGGTTTCCTACTTAGTTTCCTTAACCGTCGTTTTCTTAACTAAGGTTTACAACTTAGTCCTCTTAACTAAGGTTTACTACTTAGTTCTCTTTCTCGTCAAGTTGGATTGGTTAAGTGTCATTAGTCAATTCAAATTAACTTAACCCATTCATTTGTTATGTTAAACTGGTTAAATGTTATCAGTAGTTCATGTTGACTAAACCCTACCACAAATCAAGTTATATTGGTTAAGTATTTCTTATTACTTAACCCCACCCCTTCATCTTGTATTGTTTAAGTGTTCCCTTAGTTAACTTAACCCTAACATCTGTTTAATTCACATGTTCTAATGGCTAAGTGTTGTCCCTTCAGGTTTTAACTTAACCTTATTCATTTGGCACACTATGATGGCTAAGTATTCTGAGTTTACTTAACCCCACCTTCTAGTCTAGTTAACATGTTAAATTGGCTAAGTGTAATTTACTTAACCCCACCTTCTAGCCTGGTTAACATGTTATAACGGTTAAACCTTTCCTTAACCTTACCCACTTGTCTAATCAACATGTTATAACGGTTATTTAACCCCTTACAAGTCTTGTCTTGTTAACATGTTAAGTTGGTTAAGTGTTCCTATGGACTTAACCTTCCCATTCTAGCTTAACTGTTTCTTAGCTTTAAATTATTCATTTAAAGCACCAACCACTCACATTAGACAGATATTGTTGCGGTCGTTGGATGTGTTTCCGGGCAGATTTACACCACAACTCAGTCTAACCTCGGGTCCTTTTGGGCTCAATGCTCTAACCACCCACATTAGATAGGTATTGTTACGGTCGTTGGATTTGCTGGGCGGTTCCGGGCAGTCTTATACCGTAACTCAATCTAACCTCGGGTTAGGCATATTCGTATTTTCTACAATGTACACATTTCTCGTTTAGGACAAATTCTTTATGTAAATTATTCCTAATTTACTTATGCCATAATTACTCTTCTATTGTACATTATCAACAATTACTATTATGGCCCACTTTCCCTTTAAATCATGTTTATAAGGTTTTACCAAATTAAGTGTTACTAACCATGATTATGCTAAACATGACAATTACATGTAATTTCAAATTATTAATCAAAATAGGCTATAACCTACCTTCCCAAACTCGCTATAATAGTCACGCCCAAAATCACTATGCCATATATTTGGAGTTCCAAATAAGTAGTTAAGCCTTATCTAGACTTAATGTTCCTATTTACATTTTTGACCCAATCTAGATTAAATATCCAATTTTACAATTCCTGCTAGAACTAGATTTGATATTCTAGTTTACAATTTATGCCAAAACTAGATTCACATGCCAACTACATGTTTTGCGGCCAAAAATTTACCGTTTACGCCCAAGACATGCAAATTACTCACTATTATAGCCAATTCAGATCATGCCAACATATTTATTATGCCAAATTATATAAATTTCATGTTATACAAACTTCCAAATTTTCAATCACATTCATGTTAGTTTCATGTTCTGCCCAAATTGTATTCCCATCGTTTGCGTAATCGTGATTCAGTCTAGATTATAGGTCAATCTAAATTCGTAGATTAGAGGGAATAAACAAGAATACCATGAAAACATAGTCATAAGAATAGACATAAGATGATAATCCCAAATTCACGACTTACAGATCTAATAAATATACTGAATCAATTGACTAAGACATCGCAAGAATAGATCTGATAACATGAAAATGTTTGAATAATAATCTAAGTTCAAGAACATGGATAGACCTAACTTAATAGAAAAATTCCCAAAATCAAGATCCAAGGATAATTAAGAATAGGTCTAAATAGAAAATCAAACTTAGATCCAATTTCATAGTCATAATCTTAAGCAATAATCTCATAGTCATGAATCATAGGTGATTAGCCACAATGGTCCTTGTCATAGTCATAGGCAATAGTCTTATGTTCAAAGTCATAGGCATAGGCATAGTCTTATGTTCACATTCATATTCATAGGCATAGTCTTATGTTCACAGTCATAGGCAATAATATTATGTTCATAGTCATAGTCTTATGTCATTAACAATAGTTCCAACATCATAGGTATAGGCATAGTCTCATCGGTAATTAATCACAATAGTTCTTAATTAGATCCAAAGGCATATACAAGGACAGATTCAAATGAGAGGATCAGGCATATTCTTATATCTAGTTAATTACATGCCACAAATAGATAGACGTTCAAATCTAAAAAGTAACTGACTTACAACAAACGACAAACTTGAATTCTGGATTCTGAGTTCTGGAATTGAGATGCTTTCCTTTGGGTATATAAAAGTTGCTTTGATTTTTAGTTTTTGAATTAGATTTGATCGTCTCTAAGCTTTCTTCAAGCGAAGGCTATTCTTGGCTTCCTTCCAGCAGCATGATGGCTCTAGCTCTATTTCATATGTGTCAATTTAGGTTGAGTATTGGGTTGTATTAATAGAATTTCAGATTGATTTTAGCCGTCAGATGATTATAGAGTGAATCCAGACCATACACACCAAGAGGAGCCAATCAGAAAGTGACAAATCAGCCCTAGTAACACAGCCAAGCCCCAGAAACCGAGCCAGGACCAGACCAAGCAGGTCAGGTCGACCAAGCAGGTCGACCTGCAGGTCGACCCCCAGGTTGACTACATAGTCGACCTGGGTACCCAGGTCGACTATAGTGTCAACCTGGTTGGGGGGGTCGACTACATAGTCAACCTCCTGGCCTGGGCGGGAATTTTCCCGCCCAGCCTGCCTGTGCGTTTGAAATTTGTATTTGGCCTTGTTTTTGAGCTGTTTGAATTTTAAATCGAATTCTGAAACTTCCGGAGGCCATAACTCCTTCATACGGAGTCCGATTTATGCAAACTCGGACTCTATCTCAAGAAGAATTCCGAGACGAACGCAATGACGTAACTCGTTTTCCTTAGTTCTTTCATTTATAATTAAGTATACTTTAATTTGTGAAAATTAATGTTACAGAATTACGGGGTGTTACATTCTCCCCCCTTAAAAGGATTTCGTCCCTGAAATCTTCAAGTTAGGAAGAATGTATCCTACCATCCAACCACCCATATACTCAAACATTCAATCACAGGCATTCATTATCCTTAAAAATATTTCTAATGCTTTCATGTTCATATGCATAATGTGTGTATATGTCTTTATCTAATGCAAAATCAGGCGGTCTACTGATTCAGTTGAGCTCCTTAATGCGAATTATGTCAGTGCCATGCGTCCAATCATGTATGCAAGCATCCCTAGTTATGTAAATACTACAGTGTGCATAGCCGTCCATCCGTACGCAATATCCATATGATAACATATCCAGTTAAATCCGTTAAGAAAATACATATATGCGAATGCAATATGAAAGTGACTGAGTCGTTCTAGCGCCTATGGTGTGTATGTGCATCCACAAGCAACCATTTGCAACCATCAATCATAACATGTTTCAAATACATGTTTACATCCATTGCCTTCTACCTAAGGATCGATGATACGTCCTAGAGGATATACCTTAAAAGCTAGAAAGTATGCATAAAATTCCTAGAAAAAGAGATCAAGGATGTACCCTTTAAGAAAAAGGGTATGATGCGTGTATCTAGTCTTCAGTCTTCTAAGTCGCATCTTCTTGAGCTTCACTATTCTGTACCTTGTCTAATTAATCTTCACGATTGTGAAGCTTCTTGACCTCCATTTCCAAAACCGTCGTTGATCGGATAACTGGCTTTTCATTGTCAACTGGATACATGCGGAAGTCTGTCCCGCATTTTTAGGGGTAAACTCCTAACCTAATCAAAAACATCTGCGTACTCATGGACTACCCTAACGGATTGCAAATCGTCGATAAATGCATTAAGAGATTCTAGCTAGCTAAGCTTAACCGATTCTTTACACGGAATCTCGAGGGTATTTTCAAGGCAAGTCAAAAGTCTAACTACCCTCCTTTCAGAATTACCTCATACCTAGAATCAACTCATAGCCCATGGAACCAAAAACATAAGCATTACGCTTAAACTCAACACTTAATATACTTATTCTCAAATTCTTACAAACCAAAGGTAAACGGGCCGAACAACAATTGGATTTGAGGCGCTAACGGGATCTTCTACTATACAAGTACTAAGGTGCAGAGACTCAACTATGGAAGTAGATAAATGCGCAGCGCTAAAATCAAAGGAATACTAACTGGTTGATCAAAACGAAGAGATAAACTTTTCCAATGGAGACTTTTACCATCTCTCTCTGAGGTATTCTGGTGGTGAAAGCATGCACTTGCCCTTCTGAAAAACCTGTCCCTCGTCCTTGCCCTTGTCCTTAATTATATGCCCTATTATACCATGGAAAATACACTCCTTCTCATCTCAGTTTTTATAATTCCTTCTTTCTTCGTGAGTCGAGTTTATATAAATGAATTTCTCATCCTTGCGTTGAGCTCCCTAGCCAAACTCCCTCATCCTCATCTTTACCGTCCCTGTGTAATCATATTGACAAGTTTCTCAAAAGTTGCCTCCATCGCAGGGAAAACCCTCCAAAGCTTGAAAGAAAATTAGCTGCAGGTGAAATTTCTATGGCTATAGATGGAAGTCGGGCACTACTTTGACCTTCGATAGGTATCGTAGTCTTATCAAGCCTACGGAACCGTGCCGCGATGAGGTTATCTCCTAGAAAGCTAGGAGCCCCGACGACTAAAGAAAGAAGGAGACAAGAATTCAAATAGAGGATCATAAGATAGTGCGTATGGCTTTTGGGGAATATGCGTTTAAAACAAAACTTTTCTTTTGAAAATGCTTCTTTTAAAACCGTTGAAAATAATTTTTCAAATCTTTTATCCGATCCGGTAACCTTCAGCTCTGATACCACGTGTAACACCCCACATCCGTTAGTGTCACTCGCAAAAGGAATGCACTAAGTTCTGTGAAGAATTATAGGCAAAAGATGCAGATAAATTACAAGACAGACAAAACTAAAACAGTGGAAAATAGAACTTTACTTTATTGATCAAATAGTTTGTACAACAATTATTTTCCAATACCAGAATATCTGTCTTACAAAATAAAGAAGCATAAAATAACTTTTATATTCCCCAATGTAGTATGAGCCAGCCATAGCAATGGAAAAGTGAATCCAAGGAAAACTTCGACAAATCTTCAAGCTTGGAAATCAAAACTGAGCTAAGTAGTAATATTCCCTCCCCGCGAACCTGGGGGGGGGGGGGGAGGGGGGAGGGGGGAACGGAAGAAAAGAAAGCGAAAGAAAACAGAGTCAGACATAAAGTCTGGTAAGTTCAGTAACTTTTAGCATGTAAACAAGTAAAAACAACATGACATGAATTTAACTGAATACAAGACAATACCATGATGACAGGGCTAACAAGATAACGCAAGATATGCTAAGGCAAGATAAAACTGATTGTACTGATAAACTGGATCTACCGACAAGCTGAATATACATTCTCTGCTTCGCGATTACCCTATTATTCTGGTTTCTATATCTCTGCACCACCTAACTAGTGACTCAACTAGTAATCTTTATAAAATGATAACGTGCTCCCAATCCCTGTAATTGTGGTTGCCTTCAGGCGTACATTTATTATTTATTACCTAGATCTAATCTAGGGTTTTTCTATCGAGTGCTTCCTAGATTCAACTAGGGTTTATGCGACTTGTCTAATGCTTCTCGGATTTTAGGGTTTACGCGACCTAGGTCCAACTAGGGATTATGCTACCTATCGAACGACGCCCCTACTCTAAGACACAATACCCCAGAGTGGTATATGTTCCTAGACTTTCCCCACGTATGTGTCGTGGATCGTTATCGCTGTCTAGATGCACATGTCCTCTATATTTGCGACCCGAGTCTCGTGGCAGGGCAAATTAAGAAACACGGAACTCGATCGGGAGCTTTCAGATACCTGCCGATGCAGATGCTAAGGTCTATTTTTCCAGTGGCTATGGTCCCACCTGACCCCTCCCTCAACTAATGAAAGGCACACCTTGAAAAATGAGAACTATACGCAGGCCCCCCTATGCCCTACTAACCTATGGCCACCCGCAACCATAACTAGATAGCAAGTATATAGTCTGTAAGAGTTCTCTGCCTTTCCGCTTCACGTATCTCGATTGACTCAAGATGGTAGGTAGACGACGAGTTGCTATCACAGGGCTACTGGTCTCACCGAATCACGCTGGTCCATCTTAGTCTTTAGGTTGCCTTATATTGCAACCAAGGCATACCCTTGGTTCTTCTAATGCGGACCTTAAGCTCTGTGAGCCCAGGCGAATCATCTGCAGCCTCACAGAGGGATACCAAGAGTACCCTCATGTCCCCTCGAAGCCGCGTTCTTCGTACCCCCGTTCGTTGGAGCCTTCCTTAAGATCAGATGGACGTTTGCTCCTTCTCGTATTCTACTAAGGTTTACTACTTAGTTTCCTTAACTAAGGTTTACTACTTAGTTTCCTTAACCTTCGTTTTCTTAACTAAGGTTTACAACTTAGTCCTCTTAGCTAAGGTTTACTACTTAGTTCTCTTTCTCGTCAAGTTGGATTGGTTAAGTGTCATTAGTCAATTCAAGTTAACTTAACCCATTCATTTGGTATGTAAAACTGGTTAAGTGTTATCAGTAGTTCATGTTGACTTAACCCTACCACAAATCAAGTTATATTGGTTAGTATTTCTTATTACTTAACCCCACCCCTTCATCTTGTATTGGTTAAGTGTTCCCTTAGTTAACTTAACCCTAACATCTGTTTAATTCACATGTTCTAATGGCTAAGTGTTGTCCCTTCAGGTTTTAACTTAACCTTGTTCATTTGGCACACTATGATGGCTAAGTATTCTGAGTTTACTTAACCCCACCTTCTAGTCTTGTTAACATGTTAAATTGGCTAAGTGTATTTTACTTAACCCCAACTTCTAGCCTGGTTAACATGTTATAACAGTTAAACCTTTCCTTAACCTTAACCACTTGTCTAGTCAACATGTTATAACAGTTATTTAACCCCTTACAAGTCTTGTCTTGTTAACATGTTAAGTTGGTTAAGTGTTCCTATGGACTTAACCTTCTCATTCTAGCTTAACTGTTTCTTAGCTTTAAATTATTCATTTAAAGCACCAACCACTCACATTAGACCGATATTGTTGCGGTCACTGGATGTGCTGGTCGGTTCCGGACAGATTTACACCGCAACTCAGTCTAACCTCGGGTCCTTTTGGGCTCAATGCTCTGACCACCCACATTAGATAGGTATTGTTACGGTCGCTGAATTTGTCGGGCGGTTCCGGGCAGTCTTATACCGTAACTCAATCTAACCTCGGGTTAGGCATATTCGTATTTTCTACAATGTACACATTTCTCATTTAGGACAAATTCTTCATGTAAATTATTACTAATTTACTTATGCCATAATTACTCTTCTATTGTACAATATCAACAATTACTATTATGGCCCACTTTCCCTCTAAATCATGTTTATAAGGTTTTACCAAATTAAGTGTCACTAACCATGATTATGCTAAACATGACAATTACATGTAATTTAAAATTATTAATCAAAATTGGCTATAATCCACCTTCCCAAACTCGCTATAATAGTCATGCCCAAAATCACTTTGCCATATATTTGGTGTTCCAAATAAGTAGTTAAGCCTTATCTAGACTTAATGTTCCTATTTACATTTTTGACCCAATCTAGATTAAATATCCAATTTTACAATTCCTGCTAGAACTAGATTTAATACCCTAGTTTACAATTTATGCCAAAACTAGATTCACATGCCAACTACATGTTTTGCGGCCAACAATTTACCGTTTACGCCCAAGGCATGCAAATTACTCACTATTATAGCCAATTCAGATCATGCCAACATATTTATTATGCCAAGTTATATAAATTTAATGTTAGACCAAACTTCCAAATTTTCAATCACATTCATGTTAGTTTCATGTTCTTCCCAAATCGTATTCCCATCGTTTGCGTAATCGTGATTCAGTCTAGATTATAGGTCAATCTAGATTCGTAGATACGTGGGAATAAACAAGAATACCATGAAAAGATAGGCATAAGAATAGACATAAGATGATAATCCCAAATTCACGACTTACAGATCTAATAAATATACTGAATAAATTGACTAAGACATCGCAGGCATAGATCTGATAACATGAAAAGGTTTGAATAATAATCTAAGTTCAAGAACATGGATAGACCTAACTTAATAGAAAAATTTCCAAAATCAAGATCCAAGGATAATTAAGAGTAGGTCCAAAAAGAAAATCAAGCTTAGATCCAATTTCATAGTCATATTCTTAGGCAATAATCTCTTAGTCAAGAATCATAGGTGATTAGCCACAATGGTCCTTGTCATAGTCATAGGCAATAGTCTTATGTTCACAGTCATAGGCATAGGCATAGTCTTATGTTCAAAGTCATGGGCATAGGCATAGTCTTATGTTCACAGTCATAGGCAATAATCTTATGTTCATAGTCATAGTCTTAGGCCATTAACAGTAGTTCCAACGTCATAGGTATAGGCATAGTCTCATCGGTAATTAATCACAATAGTTCTTAATTAGATCCAAAGGCATATACAAGGACAGATTCAAATGAGAGGATCAGGCATATTTTTATATCTAGTTAATTACATGCCACAAATAGATAGACATTCAAATCTAAAAAGTAACTGACTTACAACAAACGAAGAACTTGAATTCTGGATTCTGAGCTCTGGAATTGAGATGCTTTCCTTTGGGTATATAAACGTTGCTTTGATTTTTAGTTTTTGAATTAGATTTGATCGTCTCTAAACTTTCTTCAAGTGGAGGTTATTCCTGGCTTCCTTCCAGCAGCATGACGGCTCTAGCTCTATTTCATTTGTGTCAATTTAGGTTGAGCGTTGGGTTGTATTTATAGAATTTTAGATTGATCTGAGCCGTCAAATGATTATAGAGTGAATCCAGACCATACACACCAAGAGGAGCCAATCAGAAAGTGACAAATCAGCCCTAGTGACACAGCCAAGCCCCAGAAATCGAGCCAGGACCAGACCAAGCACATCAGGTCGACCAAGAAGGTCGACCTGCAGGTCGACCCTCAGGTCGACTACATATTCGACCTGGGTACCCAGGTCGACACCCAGGTCGACTATAGTGTCGACCTAGTTGGGGGGGGGGGGTGGGATCGACTACATAGTCGACCTCCTGGCCTGGGCGGGAATTTTCCCGCCCAGCCTGCCTATGCGTTTGAAATTCGAATTTGGCCTTGTTTTTGAGCTGTTTGAATTTTAAATCGAATTCTGAAACTTCAGGAAGCCATAACTCCTTCATACGGAGTCCGATTTACGCAAACTCGGACTCTATCTCAAGAAGTATTCCAGGACGAACGCAATGGCGTAACTCGTTTCCCTTAATTCTTTCATTTAGAATTAATTATACTTTAATTTGTGAAACTTAATGCTACAGAATTATGGGGTGTTACAGTCTTCCATTTTAAAAACTGAAGTTAGATACTTCTTGGTATCAGTAATTCCTTTCATGTTGTTACTAGCAATTATCATATCATCAACATATAAGCATAATATCACTATGTAATCATTGGTTTCCTTAAGATAAACACATTTATCAGCATAACTATGCCCAAAACCATTTTCCAGAATTTCCTCATCAAACTTCTTATGCCATTGCTTTGGAGCTTGGTTTAAGCCATATAATGACTTAACCAATTTGCATACTTCGTTTTCATTTCCTGTTAGGACAAAGCCTTCAGGTTGTTCCATATATACCACCTCGGTTAAGTCCTTGTTTAAGAAGGCCGTTTTTACATCCATCTGATGAATATACAGTATATATATTGATGCCAATGCAAATAAAAATCTTATGGATGTGGTTCTTGCAACTAGAGCATAGGTATCGAAATAATCTATACCTTCTTTTTGTTTAAAACTTTTGCTACTAATCTTACTTTGTAAGTTTGTCTAGACCATCTATTCTGTATTTCTTTCGAAACACCCATTTGCACCCTATTGCTTTTGAACCGGGTGGAAGATCTACTAAAACCCAAGTCTTGTTGGATAGTAAAGAATCCATCTCATCATTTATCGCTTCTTACCAAAAGGCCGAATCTCGTGAAGTCATAGCTTCTTTAAAAGTTTTAGGATCTTCATTAATAGTGAGTACCATAGGTGTAACTTCTACTACTTTAGATCTAGTAGCCCTCAACCAGAAAAGTAATTGAATTTGAGGAAATGAAATCAGAACTCAAGTGTTTTCTTTTATAACACACTGACTTCTCCAAGGCTCACTTAGTTCACCATGTACTCTTTTTCCTCCTACAATGTTTTTAGAAGTTTCTTCTACTATAGGCTAAACTGTGCTATGTAGAAATTTATCTTCAAAGAATTCCACATGTATGGATTCCACTATCACATTGTATTGTAAATCCAGTATTCTATATGCTTTTGAGTTTTGTGCATAGCCGACAAAAACACTTTTAATACCTCTTGGTCCTGAATACGTCTTATGGGGATCTTGGACTTTGTAAAATGCTAAACACCCCCAAACTTTAAAATAATTTAAGTTAGGTTTTCTACCATTATTCCAAAGTACATATGGTAAAGCCCCGGATTTCTTAAAAGGCACTTTATTATAAATATGACATGCTGTTAACGAAGCTTCACCCCATAAGTAAAACAGTAACTTTGCATTCATAAGCATTGAATTAACCATATCTACGAAGGATCTATTTTTTCTTTCAGCCACTCCATTTTTTTGGGGTGTGTATGGGGCTGTTCGTTGGTGAATAATTCCATTATCCTCACAAAACTAATTGAAGATATCTAAAAAATATTCACCCCTACCACTTCGAAGCATTTTAATTCTTTTTTCTTTCTGATTTTCAACTTCAGATTTAAATTCTTTGAATTTGTCAAATGCTTCGTCCATGGTTTTCAATAAGTATACATAAGTGTATTTTGTATGGTCGTAAATGAAAGTGATAAAATATCGCTTTCCTCCTCTTGTTAGTTGACCATTCAATTCAAAAATATCAGAATGCACAAGTTCTAGAAAATCATTGTTTCTTTCAACTTTAGAAAATGGTTTTTTGTAGTCATCTTGGCTTCAACACAAATTTTACATTTTTTGAAATTATTAACAGAATATTTAATATAGTGATGTTTTGACATATACTTTAAGCAATTAAAATTTAAATGTCCTAATCTAGCATACCATAAAGAAATAGGAGAATCAACAACATATGAAACAATAGTATTTTCATTAATTGACAACTTAAACATGCCATCACATGAGTATCCTTTTCCTACGAATACCCCATTCTTAGATACAATAACTTTATCCGATTCTAGAACAACTTTAAATCCCTTCTTGCATAAAAGATTTGCAGAAACTAAGTTCTTTCTTAAGTTCGGAACATGAAACACATTCGTAGGAGTGAGTTTTTGGCCAGAAGTAAACTTCAATTCCACACTTCCCTTGCCCATAACCTTAGCCGAAGCATGATTTCCCATGAGGACTTCTTCAGGCTCTTTCAATTCATTATAGGACCTGAACAATTTTTTTTCGTTGCATACATGTGTAATGACCCGGGATTTTGTCGACTTTGGTTATCACCATAAACTCAATGATGACTAACCAAACATCGAAAAATATTGGTCATTAATGAAAGAAATTAGAGGGTGAGGAAAGATAAGATAGAAACTTAGAATAGAAGAAGAAGAAGAACACAACATCAGGGTAACACGAATCGTACAGCGGAACGAATAACATATAATATATATAACATAACTTGAAATATACATCTGTACTTGAATATACATCATTATCAAAGTACAACACTTACAACACAACGGAAATAACTATAGCTATAATCCTGAAGCCTCCTGCTCCAAGCTCTTCTAGTATATATGTAAATCCTGACTACTTGACTGCCCGTACAAATTTAGGCACCCAAGAGTTTAGGGAAACAAACAAATAAACTCCGGGTCAGTCATGGGACTAGTATGAGTAAAACAGTTTAAAATAGTTTGAACAAGTAAATGATATCTCATAAGACCACGCCGTATAACGGAACGGGTTTTTCCCTTATGAGAATCCAAATTATCTTTATATCAAAAACCCTTTGATATTATAATAATGTCTACCAACCACAATATAATAATCATCTAGCAGAAAAGATTTCATCTCACGTTCTACATATATAGTATACAATCAAAACCGCAAGCATGTATTGGGTAATGGATTTCCAACTATGACAAGGTATGGAACCACCTTTCGCTAGTGTACCTCTTGAAAGGAATACACTGGGTTCAACAAGCACATCTTGCAACCCGGCCACACATGACCGACCACTCATTTCGCTTGAGTGTATCGAATGTATATCACCAACGGTTGGGATCAGCAACCGTTTCCTGAATGGGACAGCATCAGTAATAGATTTTTAGAAATAAATGAAACTCTAGATCAGGTGATTATACACCCTACTTCGGTGCGACCGACTTAGCCATGCTTCCTGCCCGATTTCTGTCATTTACCGGTTGATGAGGCTTGAGGTTACGCTTTATCATCACATCAAATTCACTTCGAATGCCACATTGTCAGATCTATCGAAAATCACTAATTGACGTCTACAACCATACATTACGTGTCAGCTAAAAGAAGTTTCCTTTTCCGCTTCCACTCTTGGTATGGTTGAAGAAATCAATGTACGTGACCTTTCTGGAAATACTCTATCAGACATTCATCCATACAAGTCATCCAGGAATAGGATGAACCGAAGGTACTATTCAGTATATCCATCTTAGACACTGTTATCTAAGACTTTTACAATAGCCCTTGCACTTTACTCCGTCTTCAATTATCTTTGGCATATAGGATTCGCAACGCTTATGCCAATACAGAGTGGTTCTTTGGATAATAATCCAACTGGTCTCTCCATATTAACATCATTTAAATTGTCAAAAAACTTCGATAGTCTGTGATTTAACCATCAAAGAAAAACAGGTGTGCAAACAATGATATTATTTCCAGAAGGAAATTATATCGACCAATCATCATTCAACATTCATCTCTTTATTTCATTAATTTACTTGTCTCCTATTTCCCTATATTCAACATTTCTTATTTTCTAAATTTAGAGAATATATGTTATTACCATTGGAAAACATTTTCATTTCTTGTTTCCTATATCAGGAAACATTTCTGGTTCTTAGTTGGAAAACATTTCCAAAACTCCTTCATTGGACTTAGACAGATGTTTAAACAAACCATCGCGATGCCAACTCAAACCACTACGTACGCTTATTAACTAAATTCTTTTAACCCACCTTCATTATCGAACCTTAACCATTCCTTAGTTAAAAATGAAGTCAATCAAGTTGGGGTAATACTTCCTCTCAGACCTTAACTGAACAACATTTCTAACCTTGAAATAGACAAAGTTCACCTTTTTAATTCTTTAACAAACTTCCTTACGTAACTCTCTTTCGAATCATCTCTATTCGATAATTCTTTCCTTCGAATAAGATATATTCGATAACTCTATTCAATTTACTCTATTGGACTAACGCTATTGGATTAACTCTATTTGATTTAACTCTAGTCGATAACTCCTTTAACACTATTCGAATAAACAAAATTCGATTAACTCCTTTAACTCCATTTCGAATCACTAATATTTGATAACTCTATTTAACTGTAATTCGAATCACTAATATTCGATAACTCTATTTAACTCTTATTCGAGTAACTAATATTCGATTAACTCAATTGATTCTATTCGGATAAACTATATTCGATCAACTCCTTTATTTTAACTCAAATCGATTAACTCCATCGAATAACTAAATTCGATAACTCCTTCGAATAACCAATATCCTATAACTCACTTCGATTAAACAAATCAATAACTCTTTCGATTAACTAATAATCGATAACTCCTTTCGATTTACTAAAAATCGATAACTCCTTTCGATTAACTAATAATCGGTAACTCCTTTCGAATAACTCTTGTTCGATTCAACTTTATTGATTTACTCTAATGGTTTTACTCTAGCTGGTTAACTCTTATTCGAATAACTAATATTCGATTAACTCTATTCAACTAACTCGACTCGACTAACCCTTTCGAATAACTAATTCGATTTACTAACTTTCGAATACCATATTCGATTTAACTCCTTTCAAATACCATATTCAATTTAACTCTATAGATTTACTCTAATGGTTTTACTCTACCTGGTTAACTCTTATTCGAATAACTAATATTCGATTAACTCTATTCAACTAACTCGACTCGACTAACCCCTTTCGAATAACTAATTCGATTTACTAACTTTTGAATACCATATTCGATTTAACTCCTTTCGAATACCATATTCGATTTAACTCCTTTGAATAACCAATATTCTATAACTCCTTTTGAATACCATATTCGATTTAACTCCTTTCGAATACCATATTTGATTTAACTCCTTTCGAATACCATATTCGATTTTACTCCTTTATTCGCTTTATAAAGATTTCCTTTTTAACAACATTTATTCATTTTTAAAGATTTACTTTTAGTAACAGTTCTCCGCTTTATAATGATTTCCTTCTTATAACAGTTTCCTTTTTATAACGTTTATTCATTTTCTAAATATCTCCTATTTATAAATATTCCAATTTATAAATATTTCTTATTTATAAATATTCCATTTATAGATATTTTATTTTCAATTATCACTTTGAAAATATTTCCTTATCAACATTTCGGTATGTTATGGTATTCAACATATCAAATCACGATGATCAGTATCGTCCAAACACATATAATCGACAACAGATTATATATCACGTCATATATCACAATATATGAAAAACAATAAAATAAATGTTGAGGAACCCAGTTGGGTTCCTCCAACCTGTTTCCTTGCATCCACAGATGTTACACAATAAAATCAACATCACTTTCAGTTCCATATGATATATTCTGTTAAACAGAATCAATATAGAAAATTCAACTAACTGACTGGCAGTTCAATCAACAGTCAACACACAGTCAATCAGCCAATATTTAACAGTTCTAAAAATACAACATGAAATTATAAACTATTCAGAGTTAGTGAGATTTACTCACATTTGCAGTTCATCGTTAAAAAACGATAAACTGTTATTTGATTTGAATCAAACAATTTATTTCACCATAAATTCAAACGATCTCCACACCACTTCCAGTCAGTACCAGTGCGTAGCCACCGTCCATACAATCCCAACGCAACTTACGGTCCGTCAATCTGATATCGTATGATAAAGATACGATATAAAAAAGTTTGTACAACTTTAAATTAAAACTAACTTCATTTTTAATTAACTAATTGGGCCTCACCCAATTAATTCTCACCGGCCCATCTATCCAAAATTAAAATACCAGGCCCGCTCCCTTATACTTCCTCCTTCTTCCTCAACATTTTCACGGCTTCAGGTAATACACCGAACACCATTTTCCACCTTTCGATCCAAAACCGCACTTCCACTTCACAATGAAAAATCGAACTAAAATCACCATCATCTTCCTCGCCTCAAACCACACATCCCCATACCATTGGAGAGCAACTCGACGACCTTCATTGTTGTTTGCGTCGACAGCAGTTCACGCCCAAATCCTATGCAGACATCGACAACTTTATCCTCGAAATCACCCAACAAATTCAAACGAGGTGCTAAATCTCACCACAAACTCACATCCACACTTTAATTTGCTTAAACCTCAACGAATTGGAAGAGATTGGAAGCCCTAGCTTCACTGCTCAAAAATGTCGAACACGAAAGCTGCATCGCACCTCAAAAGATCAACACAGAAATGACGAGCACCCTTCCGTGATTACAAATATACTTAACACTTGATTTATCGGAATTTGTTTAACTTGATTTTGAATTTTCTTTGATCCAACTCTTTGCTGTGTTGGTTTATACGGGTACTTATAGGCCCTGATTTTTGGTAGGTACGAATTGGGGTTGAAAAAGGGTTTAGCGTAGCCTGCTTGTGATCAGAGAAATAGGAGATATTTTTTTGAATTGATTTTATATTTTATTTTCATGATTTTATTATCGTATCTGCCTTCTAAAAGTCCCAATGACCACATACGATCTCCTAAAATCACCAAACTGGACATGTGGCTAGATTTCGATATTACGGTCCCAACGAAACTGGTTTCGTCGAATTCCGACTTCGTATGCTCAGACAACGTATTTTTAACCGTCGAAATACTGACTGTTTCTCACTCAAAAAATCCGTATGACCACACAGTGACTCTAAAAATCACTAAACTGGATATCTAACAACTATTTGACATTGCGGATCCAACAAAATTGGTTTCATCGAATTCTGAGGTCATTTGCAAAACTGGCTATTTTTAAAGTCATAAATAACCTAGTTAAATATATAAATATATTTAAATATAATTACATTAAATATTTATAAATAAACATTATCGCATATATTCACACTGGAATACCATACAGCTCTAGAATATTCCTATATGAATTTCTAACTCGATATTCACTTCTGGGTCAACCCGATATTCGATTTATATTGAAATTCCTTTTAAAAATATAAATAATTCCTTTATAAATTATAAAGGAATTCCACAGCGACTTTTCTAAAATTTGATTTGGACGTAAATCAAAATCTAGACGATCAAATCCCGATTTTTCTCTTCCACTAGAAAGATATACTCCACCAGCTCCACACGTTTCTTGTTTCACAGAAATCCGGCTTAAAACGAATCCTATACATTCAGTTGAAGTTCGAATCGCCAATTTATGAACTGCAGCGCCCTTTCAAGCTCAATTTTAATTACATTATAATTCTATGTTCAAACCGTCGTTTATATAATATATTCGTTATTCAAATTCAATTCCAAGCTGAATTAACTATCACAGATGATCCAGTTCACACCATATCGCCATTTCAGCCAATTCTGTTTATTTCAGAATTAAATATATTATTTAATTTATTATTTTAAAATTAAGTATTCACCATTATTTAATTAAACCACCATTTAATTCAATATATCACTATTTATATAATTAAATAAATTAATTATAATACCTCTGCAAATGCGGGTCATTACAATCTTCCCTACTTAAAATAATTTCGTCCTCGAAATTGCTAAGTTAGAGAACGACCCTATTGACTGGTTAGAACATATTTGTTCACCTTCTCAACTTTAGCTTCAACCGAACCAATTTAATTTCGATTAAATTATTAATTAATTCTTATCAACGAAAATTTTCTAACACCTTAACTTTTCAAATTTTTTGCCATAACCTCCTTTGTACAGCCCTATCAGTAAAACCCGAACTCGCCTCTCTGGGCCATCTCCAACCCAAAAGAAAACCAAACAGCCAAGTGGCTTGCAAATTCGGCTCATAAATCTTATATCCAATAGAAATATAAAAACTTGTACCTTTTGTCGGCATATCATTATATCCTTTCCACCTGTTATCAATTCCGCGGATACAAGGGTCATCCCAATCAAATTCCAATCTGCTTTTATCCATAACACAACCATTCGCCTTTAACCAAGCCAAATATCATTTCAACTCGAGTTTCTTCTCGATTCCCAACTCTTAACTTGATTATCACATTACACTTCAAATTTGAATCTCATAATCCAATTTGTCTTGATATCATTCTAATTCAATCTCAGTTACCACTTTACTGGCTTTACTTTAATTCAATTTTGCTTTCACAAATTTCTGTTAAATTTGTTTTTAATTCAAACAGTCTTTCCCTGGGAGTTTTTAAACAGTTTACTCTTTTCAAAAACCAAAATTTCCTTTTGAACATGTCACCGAGCCCTTAATTATTATTCCATTAGTTAAATCACTTCTCTATTTCTTTATCAATATTTGTTAACCAAATATTTTCAATAACCATATTGGCCTTTTATGTTATTTGGAAAACATTTCCGAATATCGCCTTCCTTTATTTTCTAAACTTTAGAAAATATATGCTATTTATAATTGGAAAATATTCCAATTACTTATCTCTTTTTCGATCTCATTTATTTCTCTACTTAGGAAATATTCTTTATTATATTTCCAAGCTTACACTTATTTGGGTTAAAACAGATGTTGTGTAAAACATCGTTACGACAACCCAAATACTATATTCAACTAACTCTTATTCAACATTGATCTTCAAGCCTGAAATCTTACTATTTATTTGTTAATAATGAAATCAATCAAGTTGGGGTATAACTACCTCTCAGACCTTGATTGAATAACATTTATAACGCCAAAACAGATATGACTACTTACTCGAATAATCAATACCATACAACTACTTATTCACTTTTAAACACGTATACGCTTCCTCTTTCTATTCTTACTAGATTTTATTCTTAGTCTTCCTTTTCGATTTTACTATTCTATTTCTAAGTTCGTTTTCTTATCGACTTCTATATATATATATCGATACGTTGATTTCTAACTCTCAAATTATCTTAAAAATATTCTAACTCCTTAAATTTCCGGAAAAATTCGCCAAAACCTCCTTTGTACCAGGAGCATCGGGATATTTCAAATAGCCTCCCATGGCCCTCACCAATCCAAAAGAAAAAGCCAAGCGGCTAGCTGATACGGCGCATAAAATCTCATATATGAATTAAATACATACCTTTTCGTTGAGCATTCTATTTATATACCTTCATACCCTATCCATACCTATCTCATGTATATTTATACCTGCCCAATCTATTTTAACTATACCTGATCGGTTTAACTCAATTCGTTAATTAATTTGTTAGTTAACTCTTTAGCCTATTTCACTTTTATATTTGAACATGACATGTTCAAACATATTTTAACTTGCTTATTAACTAATTTGAATCCAAATTTCAAATTTAAGTTCTATATTCGATTTCGAATATCCATTTACAATTCTAATTCACCTTTCAAAGTTCGACTTCAAATTCAAAACTCGATTAACTAATTCCTCTTCGACTTATTTAATTCTATTCAATTTCTATTCAAATTTTATATCTCTTCTATTATTCAAATCTATATATCAAATTCTATTCAAATTCTATATATCAAATTCTATTCAAATTCTATATATCAAATTCTATTCAAATTCTATATTATAAACCCAATTTGAATTTCAACACAACTTGTCTTTCCCAAAACATATTCAAAACAGTATCTCTGGTAGTAATTCATCACTTACAACTCAAAAATGAATACTGATGATGCAACTGTCATCATCGGAATCTATTTTCCTGCGATCGAAGTGAGTTCAATACTATAAAATCATTTCTAAACATTTCCACTTTGAAATTCATTTCAAAAATATAATTCACACTACTTGTAAAACAATTTAAAATCTCCCAGGATCTTAAATTTTCCTTATTTTTAATCCAAATGCATTCACAAACACTTATCCAATTTTCCAGAATTTTAATTCAATTCCTGGTTAAAATTTCAGACTTAACTCATCTAATTTCACGTTTTTCACTTATACGAATTCTGATTGGCTATTTACATAACCATTTCACCTTTTATAATCTATACTCGAATATAATAACAACCAATATATCCACTATATTATAATTTCGATATATATATATCTACTCTATATCAAGATATACCTTGGGTAAACTTATTTTAATTTACCCTCTTTTCAAAACATGTCGTGTCGACCCATCGTATTCAAGTGTTTAGTAACTCCCACCGATACAGTGGATCAAACTGATCGACCAAAACTCATAAACAACTAAACCAATAAATCTTCACAATATAAACAAATTTTTATATCAATAACAAATACATTCACTCGTATATATACACTCAAACTCAATCTAGGGTATTACTAACCCTATCTCTACCGAGTCACGCCACAGAGCCAAGGTAATTCACTTAACTTAAGCTCTGATACCGATTGTAATGACCCGGGATTTTGTCGACTTTGGTTATCGCCATAAACTCAATGATGACAAACCAAACATCGAAAAATACCAGTCATTAATGAAAGAAATTAGAAGGTGAGGAAAGATAAGATAGAAACTTAGAATAGAAGAAGAAAAACACAACATCAGAGTAACACGAATCTCACAGCGGAACGAATAACATATAATATATATAACATAACTTGAAATATACATCTGTACTTGAATATAAATCATTATCAAAGTACAACACTTACAACACAACGGAAATAACTATAGCTATAATCCTGAAGCCTCCTGCTCCAAGCTCTTCCAGTATATCTGTAAATCCTGACTACTTGACTGCCCATACAAATTTAGGCACACAAAAGTTTAGGGAAACAAACAAATAAACTCTGGGTCAGTCATGGGACTGGTATGAGTAAAACAGTTTGAACTAGTAAACGATATCTCATAAGACCACGCCGTAAAATGGAATGCGTTTTTCCCTTATGAGAATCCAAATTATCTTTATATCAAAAACCCTTTGATATTATAATAATGTCTATCAACCACAATAATATAATCATCTAGCAGAAACGCTTTCATCTCACGTTCTACATATATAGTATACAATCAAAACCGCAAGCACGTATTGGGTAATGGATTTCCAACTATGACAAGGTATGGAACCACATTTCGCTAGTGTACCTCTAGAAAGGAATACACTGGGTTCAACAAGAACATCTTGCAACCTGGCCACACATGACCGACTACTCATTTCGCTTGAGTGTATCGAATGTATATCACCAACGGTTGGGATCAGCAACCGTTTCCCGAATGGGACAACATCAACAATAGATTTTTATAAATAAATGAAACTCTAGATCAGGAGATTATACACCCTACTTCGGTGCGACCGACTTAGCCATGCTGCCTGCCCGATTTCTGTCATTTACCGGTTGATGAGGCTTGAGGTTACGTGTAACAACCCGAAAATCTGGGCCAGTTTAAAATTTTTATTTTGGCAATTTTAACGAATTTTGAATATTTAAAATGAATTATTTTAAATAATAACAACCAGAAATTTATTTTGAATAGAATTCAACGTATATATTTATATACGTCGTCGTTAGAATATAATTAATTATATATAATTATAAATAGAATTGAAAATGGCGCGGTAGTTCGATAATTCGATTTCAAACTTCAATTGAATGTACCGGGTGCAAGTTAAACCGAATTTTAGTGAAACCAAAAATAATAGGATCTAATTGATAATATCTTTCCAACGAATCCGAAAAATCAAAATTTCATAGCGGGAATCAAAAGATATGTCCAGTTGAAAATTCTGAATAGTCGCTATGGAATTCAGGCCCTTAGAAATTGATATTTTGCAAATGACCTCGGATTTCGACGAAACCACTTTTGTTGGATCCTTGATGTCAAATGATTGCTAGATTCCAAATTTCATAATTTTTCGAATCAATATGTGAGCGTGACAGAGGAAAAGGCGTTTGACCACTTTTAGTTGATTTTAATCGACTGGAAAATGGCCATTTTTCCAACGGTCTCAGAATTCGACGAAACTAGTTTTGTTAGGACCGTATCGTCAATGCGAAGTTAGAAAATATTTTTCGGGAATTTTTAGAGCCCGTATGTGGGCCCGGTAAATTGAAATGTACGTTTAAAATTCAATATAATGATTTAAATGTAAATTTGACGAAAACTGATACAAACGATCGAATCAGCCGACGAAACATATCCCATTGGGTTTGGAATGGGGGCAATTGGCTATGGACGATAGGCGATGGGTTCGATTTTGAGTTCGTTGTAAAAATTTACTTTATTGATTTTTAAAAAGTAAATTAAATATTTAATTAAACCAAGTCAACCCTTCATCCCCCTTAACCCGCTCAGGCCCCCCCTTTTTCCTTCCTCGTCGATCAGAAATTAAGATAAAAAAAAGGAAATCAAATTGCGCGGAGCCCCCTTCCCCTCCCCTCCCCCCTTCGACGACGACGCCGCACCCCCCCCCCTCGCCGCCAAGCGCGATGCCTCCCCCCATCCAGTCGCCTCTCTCCTTCCCCATTCTTTGAGGCAGAAACCCTCGCCCGAGCCCCATCTCCAATCGCAACGCCCGCATCCGCGCCTGCCGCCACCTCCGCCCCACCACGCGACCACCACCTGCACTTCGCCGGAACCGCACCCCTCTGAGACGACCACTGCGCCACCGAAGATTTGAACACCCCCTTCCTTTAGCAAACGAAGTGAGTTTCTACTCTCTCTCTCTCTTTTTTTTACCTTACTTTTTTTCGTTCTTTTTATGTAATTAGTTAGGTAATTAAACTTTGTTTAAAATAAAAGAATTGAAAAAAAAACTGAATTTTTATTTAAATAAAAACTGATTTGATATAATTATTAAAACTGATTTTGAAAGGAATAAAGATTCAATTTTTGTCATATAGAATTGGCGACGATTATCATATCAAAGAAACAATTTTTATCGTATAAAAATAGCATTTTAAAAATATAATCTTTTATATTTATAAAGCGAGGTAAAAATATAATCTTTTCTATTTGAATAGCAAAGTAAACATTCGATTTTTATATATTGAATAGCATAGTAAAAATTCGATTTTTATATATTGAATATCATAGTAAAAATTCGATTTTTATATATTAAATAACAAAGTAAAAATTCGATTTTTACATATGTAGTGGCTACGGGTGACGAAAGTGATAAGAGATGAAAACAGTGAAGATTTCCTGCATTAGAAGTGCCATGGAGTTAGGATAGCTATCGGTGAGAACTTCTCACTCAAAATTCTCTTTCTAGTTATATATATATACTAGGATGCAGACGGTGTTTAGTAGCACCCAACACCCGTCATCCACAGACCATGGATGGCTTGTTTGTTTAATTGTTGGGTTGTGTAGTTGGTTAGATTATTTGGTTTGAATTGAATTGTTTGGTGAAATGTAATTGATTTGATTGATGTGTGAATGGCGTGGGCCTTCACTAGACCGGGGATAAGGCTAGGCCTTGTCCTGTTTCTAGTATCGTGCCGTTATGCCGCCGAAATTTTCTAAAAATAAGTTAGAAAAATAAAGATAACATTTTATTTAATAAATGAACCGAATAGAATATTCATAGGTTGGATAAAATAGTTTGATCATTAAAAATACAATTTTTAACGTGAACGTGAATAAATAAATATTCATTTACAAACTGGACGGTTTGTTTATGTACACCTATTTGAAGGACATTGATTGGGACGATAAAATTTTACACATCGCCCAACTGCACAAATAAAAATCTGTGTTTGATTGTTTGAAACCCCACACGGGTATTGGGATGATATTTGAAGTACACTAATCCCGATTATTTAGTTGTATGTCGATCGATTGATTGACAGACTGTTATAAGCGTTGAATATTTATATTTGATGCTTATACAGTGTAGAATGCACTTTGGATGATGGTTGATTATTCATCATTGTTATTGTATACATGTGTTGTAGAAAATCCATATAATTAACATTATATGGTAATTGATTGGGCCTCATTCCAGTTTTAAAATAGAAATATTTGAAAAAGAAATATTAGGAATAGAATATTTGAAAATAGGAATATATGAAGCCGTATTGATTAGATTGATGCCATTTTGACGTGAACGATATTTATATCGATTTTATTCATTTTATAACGAATATCGAAAGTGATTTCAAAATCTGATATTTTGAAAAGGAAATTGAATAGAAATGAATTCAAATTTAAGTTGAATATAAATGAATTTGAATTTTAATTGAATATAAATGAATTCAAATTTAAATTGAATATAAATGAATTCAAATTGAAATTGAATATAAATGAATTCAAATTGAAATTGAATATAAATGAATTCAAATTGAAATGGAATAGAAATGATTCGAATTGAAATTGAATTGAAAACGAATTTAAAACGATTTATAAAGCACGTTTTGAATTGAAATCGACGAAGTATATATTATATATATATTATATATATAATATAATGGCCTGAATAGAACGCGCCGCGCCGCGGCAGTTCGCGAATTTCGACCATTGACTTCGAACGGATATTACGGGAGATCCGACTGTCGGATTCTCCTAAAATCGGAACCGTTGGATTCGTATCGAAAAGAGCTTTCTAACGAATATCGGAAATTAGAAATCTAACGGTTGGATTTGGAATTATGTCCAAATCAAATTTGAAAAAGGTCGCTGTAAGTGCAGTTCGATGGCCGTTGATTGAAATCGACTGTACGGGCCCAGATAAAATTATTAAAAACAGTAATAATTTGTGTGAAATCATAAGAAATGATTTGTGAAGAATTGGGATGAAAACTCCTTATTTGAAAAGATAAAAATAGGTTTTTATCGAAATGAACTAGTTTTGAACTAGAATTATAATTCTATTCATTTTTAAATAAATAAATTGAATTTGAAATGGTTTTGAAAATAACCAGAATTTCCAATAATTACATTGGAATGGATTTGAATCGAAATTGGCTTCGGAATATTTCGATGTTGGATTTCGTGATTATACAGATGTTGTTAGGGAAATTTGACAGATATTTATATATCGTTATTTCCAATACGATATCTGTTGGTCGTAGAATTTGATATTGAATATAAGCCGATATATTTTCTATTCAGAGCCTTGTGTTTAATATCAAATGTGATTTGGGTTTGTCGGGAATGGTGTCTTCATTAACACTGTTCTTAAGCCCAGTTGAGAAAAGATTAAATCTTTTTATTTAGATTTAATGAAGTGCACCAATTAAATGATATTTAATTGGAATTGAATTGGTATTGATTTTTAGGTTCATCGTGAACCGTGTTTTAAATAACACTTGTTCTTTAACCCGATAATTAATGAATGTGATTTTGGGTTTATTGTGGGCCATGTTTTAAATGACATTGGTTCTTTAACCCAGTTAAAGATTAAAACTAAGTGGAGTTTTAATGAATCTTTAATTAGACTGAAATAATCGAGAATGGAGTATCACCAGTTTTACTCCAGGCGATAGTTAAATCTTTAATTAGATTTGAACGTCAAATGGTAAATGAATTTACTGATAACACCGTGGTGTTAGATATGAAGTATTACCAGTTTTACTTCATGGGATGTATAGGTTGGGATTGGGAAATTAAAACAAATGATTACTTCAGTAAGGTTCGTTAATCCCGACTAGTTGAATCGAAATTCAAAAGAAGATTAAAGAATAAATTTTAATGATTTATCTTTGATAAAATTTATGGGAACCTATCCCTATGAATGTGAAATTTAGAAACTATCTGTCGGTTAGCTAAGCAGAACGGTTTTCTGGATATTGATCTGATGTTGGTTTCGGCCTTCGGGGTTAATATTTGGGGAATTATTCGCTTGATTAATTTACGGTTAGTGACTGATGAATTGGAATGAGGCGTATGTTGTGTTTGTGTAACAATTATTTAAAATATACGCGAGTTATTCGGAAAGACCGGGTTTATCCCATTCTGAATAACCGATACGACGATAAGTCGAAGATGAAGACGATGGTCGAAGACCGGAGGTCTTCACGTCGTTTAGGTGATTACCGATGATCTTGATTGGGTTGTACACCCAAGAAGATGGAAACAGTTGGTGATCGTCCAGACGTGCTTGGAGATCGATGGATATGCGGGGTACTAGGTGCCTCCGGTTTCGTTCAGACCCAGAACGGACTTGTAAATGGACCGTGTGTCTGACATTGGATTTCTTTCTATGTGACTGATATCGGTTGCATAGAGTGGTTAGCCTGTGTGGCATGCTAAGATGCAATTGATCGAGGCTTCTGTTGAAAAGCAAAGTCTTGTGGTGATGAACAAAGCAAGGCCCGTGTGGCATAGCTTTGTGTAGCGTTGATTCGCAAGCCTCGCACCCCGGTTGTGAACCAAAAACGGGAGAGGACCTCAGGGAGGACATGCGTTTCTTTCTAGCTAGGGTGGTGTCAGTGACCTACCAGCCCTGACATTTATATACTTTTCACCTGTGTGGTTGTTGCTGTTGCGAGGCGCCTCGGTTTGATCGGACGATCCGGGTCCGATGGAGTCATTCGTTGGCTCATTTACGCCCCAAAGGGCGGAGAGATATAGTGTTCAAGATTTCGTCTAATCCACATCGGTGGACCGGCCCTGTCGCTCCAAGGGTCGATGCGTTTTGCCCCTGAGACTCGGGCTAGACAGTCTCGAATCGGTAGAGGACGATCCCTAGCCTCGTTTCACGGACGGAAACCCAATTTCCAAATACGTGACTTTGCGATTTTGATTGTATAACCTATATATGGCGACATAGTGGTATGGGGCATTCATGCCGCCTATGATTGATACTTATGATTTGAAGTTGTTTTATACACTATACACTTATAATAGTATCAAATGATTTCTTTTAAACGTATCAAGCATTCTTGGCTATTATAAGGTAAAAACCCTATCCCCCGGCTCGCGTTGCATTGTGTGATAGGACCTGGGTCTTATAATAGCTTCATTTTTCTTTATTTAGCATTGCGCTGTTTGTTTTGTGCACTGGTATTCTTGGGAGGAAACCCGTTCCGTGTTATACGGCGTGGTCCCTTGACTTGCCTAACTTTAAAAGTAAAGATTAATAACTGTTTTAGTTCTCACACCAGTCCCATGACTGACCTGGAGTTTATTGTTTTAACCTAAACTCTGGGTGCCCCTATTTTGACACGGGCAGCTAGTAGTTTTGGTTTTGCAGATTTATATTCACAGGATCCTGGTTTACAGCTGGAATGATATCCGGAAAGCTTTGTATCCGTATATCTATTTCTAGTTGTGCATTGTATTATTTTCCGCTGCTATGTATTTAAACGTAATTTAAATCTCTTGTATTTCTGTGTAATATTCATTTATACTCTGTATATTCTTGTAATCTGATGCATTGTGTGATATACAATGAAATGTTCTTCCGTCTGCGTTCTGTTGTGGCTTGTTCTCGAACTATCCGCTCTTTCCTTTACGAGGAAGTTACGGGTTTTCACAGTTGGTATCAGAGCTATGGTTTACAAAGCTTAGAGAACAAGACACATTAGAACCATACGAAAGAATTCATCAGATATTGGATTAGCAATATCCAACGGGAATGACTCGTTAGAGATGGGATCAGTAGTATCCTAGAACGAGTGTGAAGAGTATATTTTTCAAATGAAAACAATTCTGTTTTGAAATTTAAATCGTTTTACACGTATTTGAATAATTTATTTATATTGATTTTGGACAATTCAGTATATAAAGAATTTGCATATACGCCTTGCAAACGTATATTCAAAGTTTTAATATATAGGATAGATCACACTCTAGTCGCCCGGAGATGAAATTGATGATAGCGATCGCATCATCAACATTTACGTTCGAGTTTCGAAGGTGGGATTTCTATATATTTCCATTAGACTGGTGTGAGAACCGAAATTAGATAGGGCTTATTGTTGTGATTTGGCATCAAAAATCTGATTTTTGACTATATATCAAAATTATGAATTTGAAACGTTAATCCACTAATTGATAGATGTTTGTGTTGTTTGTTTATTTGTTTGATAATTTTGAGTCATTTAGCCTAATTGAATCACATATTGAATTATATTGAAAATTAGTCGCATTTGCTTGTATATACATGTACTTACATTGAACAGGTCATAGCAAGGAGGCTAGAGCAGAGAATAAAATTTGTTTGCCCGACAAATAGGTACATGTTTACTATAATTTACTGTTTTGTTTGGGTGATGATGATTTTATGAGCCTATTGGCTAGCCGCTTGGCTTTTTCTTTTTGAGATCAGAAGGCCTATATGGCAATTTCGGGATTTTCCTGTGGCTCCCGGTGCAGGGGAGGTTATGGCGAAATTTTTCGAAAATTTAGGGTGTTAGCCAAATTTTTGAAATTTTTGAAAATTCTCAGAAACTGAAAAGTTGGAGAATGGAAGCCAAATCGAACGTAGAATTGATTGATCAAACCACTTTCGACTTTGTTCCTTTTCGGGGACGAAAAGTTTTAAGTGGGGCAGATTGTAACAACCCGAATTTCTGGGCCAGTTTAAAAATTTTATTCTGGCAATTTTAGCGAATTTTGAATATTTAAAATGAATTATTTTAAATAATAACAACGAGAAATTTATTTTGAATAGAATTTGACGTATATATTTATATACGTCGTCGTTAGAATTTAATTAATTATATATAATTATAAATAGAATTGAAAATGGCGCGGTAGTTCGATAATTCGATTTCAAACTTCAATTGAATGTACCGGGTGCAAGTTAAACCGGATTTTAGTGAAACCAAAAATAATAGGATCTAATTGATAATATCTTTCCAACGAATCCGAAAAATCAAAATTTCATAGCGGGAATCAAAAGATATGTCCAGTTGAAAATTCTGAATAGTAGCTATGGAATTCAGGCCCTTAGAAATTGACATTTTGCAAACGACCTCGGATTTCGACGAAACCACTTTTGTCGGATCCATGATGTCAAATGATTGCTAGATTCCAAATTTCATAATTTTTCGAATCAATATGTGAGCTTGGCAGAGGAAAACGCGTTTGACCACTTTCAGTTGATTTTAATCGACTGGAAAATAGCCATTTTTCCAACGGTCTCAGAATTTGACGAAACTAGTTTTGTTAGGACCGTATCGTCAATACGAAGTTAGAAAATATTTTTCGGGAATTTTTAGAGCCCGTATGTGGGCCCGGTAAATTGAAATGTACGTTTAAAATTCAATATAACGATTTAAATGTAAATTTGACGAAAACTGATACAAACGATCGAATCAGCCGACGAAACATATCCCGTTGTGTTCGGAATGGGGGTAATTAGCTATGGACGACAGGCGGTGGGTTCAATTTTGAGTTCGTTGTAAAATGTTACTTTATTGATTTTTAAAAAGTAAATTAAATATTTAATTAAACCAAGTCAACCCTTCATCCCCCTTAACCCGCTCACCCCCCCTTTTTCCTTCCTCGTCGATCAGAAATTAAGATAAAAAAGGAAATCAAATCGCGCGGAGCCCCCTTCCCCTCCCCCCCGTCGACGACGACGCCGCACCCCCCCTCGCTGCTAGGCGCGATGCCTCCCCCCCATCCAGTCGCCACTCTCCTTCCCCGTTCTTCGATGCAGAAACCCTCGCCCGAGCCCCATCTCCAATCGCAACGCCCCCATCCGCGCCTGCCGCCACCTCCGCCCCACCACGCGACCACCACCTACACTTCGCCGGAACCGCACCCCTCTGAGACGACCACTGCGCCACCGAAGATTTGAACACCCCCTTCCTTTAGCAAACGAAGTGAGTTTCTTCTCTCTCTCTTTTTTTTTTTACCTTAATTTTTTTCGTTCTTTTTATGTAATTAGTTAGGTAATTAAACTTTGTTTAAAATAAAAGAATTGGAAAAAAACTGAATTTTTATTTAAATAAAAACTGATTTGATATAGTTATTAAAACTGATTTTGAAAGGTATAAAGATTCAATTTTTGTCATATAGAATTGGCGACGATTATCATATCAAAGAATCAATTTTTATCGTATAAAAATAGCGTTTTAAAAATATAATCTTTTATATTTATAAAGCGAGGTAAAAATATAATCTTTTATATTTGAATAGCAAAGTAAAAATTCGATTTTTATATATTGAATAGCATAGTAAAAATTCGATTTTTATATTTTGAATAGCATAGTAAAAATTCGATTTTTATATATTAAATAGCAAAGTAAAAATTCGATTTTTACATATATAGTGGCTACGGGCGACGAAAGTGATAAGTGATGAAAACAGTGAAGATTTCCTGCATTAGAAGTGTCATGGAGTTAGGATAGCTATCAGTGAGAACTTCTCACTCAAAATTCTCTTTCTAGTTATATATATATATACTAGGATGCAGATGGTGTTTAGTAGCACCCGACACCCATCATCCACAGACCATGGATGGCTTGTTTGTTTAATTGTTTGGTTATGTAGTTGGTTAGATTATTTGGTTTGAATTGAATTGTTTGGTGAAATGAAATTGATTTGATTGATGTGTGAATGGCGTGGGCCTTCACTAGACCGGGGATAAGGCTAGGCCTTGTCCCGTTTCTAGTATCGTGCCGTTATGCCGCCGAAATTTTCTAAAAATAAGTTAGAAAAATAAAGATAACATTTTATTTAATAAATGAACCGAATAGAATATTCATAGGTTGGATAAAATAGTTTGATCGTTAAAAATATAATTTTTAATGTGAATGTGAATAAATAAATATTCATTTATAAACTGGACGGTTTGTTTATGTACACCTATTTGAAGGACATTGATTGGGACGATAAAATTTTACACATCGCCCAACTGCACAAATAAAAATCTGTATTTGATTGTTTGAAACCCCACACGGGTATTGGGATGATGTTTGAAGTACACTAATCCCGATTGTTTAGTTGTATGTCAATCGATTGATTGACAGACTGTTATAAGCGTTGAATATTTATATTTGATGCTTATACAGTGTAGAATGCACTTTGGATGATGGTTGATTATTCATTGTTGTTATTGTATACATGTGTTGTAGAAAATCCATATAATTAACATTATATGGTAATTGATTGGGCCTCATTCCAATTTTAAAATAGAAATATTTGAAAAAATATATTTGGAATAGACTATTTGAAAATAGGAATATATGAAGCCGTATTGATTAGATTGACGCCATTTTGATGTGAACGATATTTATATCGATTTTATTCATTTTATAATGAATATCGAAAGTGATTTCAAAATCTGATATTTTGAAAAGGAAATTGAATAGAAATGAATTCGAATTTAAATTGAATATAAATGAATTCAAATTTGAATTGAATATAAATGAATTCGAATTTAAATTGAATATAAATGAATTCAAATTGAAATTGAATATAAATGAATTCAAATTGAAATTGAATATAAATGAATTCAAATTGAAATGGAATAGAAATGAATTCGAATTGAAATTGAATTGAATTGAAAACGAATTTAAAACGATTTATAAAGCACGTTTTGAATTGAAATCGACGAAGTATATATTATATATATAATATAATGGCCTGAATAGAACGCGCCGCGCCGCGGCAGTTCGCGAATTTCGACCATTGACTTCGAACGGATATTACGGGAGATCCGACCGTCGGATTCTCCTAAAATCGGAACCGTTGGGTTCGTATCGAAAAGAGCTTTCTAACGAATATCGGAAATTAGAAATCTAATGGTTGGATTTGGAATTATGTCCAAATCAAATTTGAAAAAGGTCGTTGTAAGTGCAGTTCGATGGCCGTTGATGGAAATCGACTGTACGGGCCTAGATAAAATTATTAAAAATAGTAGTAATTTGTGTAAAATAATAAGAAATGATTTGTGAAGAATTGGGATGAAAACTCATTTTTTGAAAAGATAAAAATAGATTTTTATCGAAATTAACTAGTTTTGAAATAGAATTATAATTCTATTCATTTTTAAATAAATAAATTGAATTTGAAATGGTTTTGAAAATAACCAGAATTTCCAATAATTGCATTGGAATGGATTTGAATCGAAATTGTCTTCGGAATATTTCGATGTTGGATTTCGTGATTATATAGATGTTGTTAGGGAAATTTGAAAGATATTTATATATCGTTATTTCCAATACGATATCTGAATATAAGCCGATATATTTTCTATTCAGAGCCTTGTGTTTAATATCAAATGTGATTTGGGTTTGTCATGAATGGTGTCTTCATTAACACTGTTCTTAAGCCCAGTTGAGAAAAGATTAAATCTTTTTATTTAGATTTAATGAAGTGCACCAAATAAATGATATTTAATTGGAATTGAATTGGTATTGATTTTTGGGTTTATCGTGAACAGTGTTTTAAATAACACTTGTTCTTTAACCCGATAATTAATGAATGTGATTTTGGGTTTATTGTGGGCCGTGTTTTAAATGACATTGGTTCTTTAACCCAGTTAAAGATTAAAACTAAGTGGAGTTTTAATGAATCTTTAATTAGATTGAAATAATCGAGAATGGAGTATCACCAGTTTTACTCCAGGCGATAGTTAAATATTTAATTAGATTTGAACGTCAAATGGTAATTGAATTTACCAATTACACCATGGTGTTAGATATGAAGTATTACCAGTTTTACTTCATGGGATGTATAGGTTGGGATTGGGAAATTAAGACAAATGATTACTTCAGTAAGGTTCGTTAATCCCGACTAGTTGAATCGAAATTCAAAAGAAGATTAAAGAATAAATTTTAATGATTTATCTTTGATAAAATTTATGGGAACCTTTCCCTATGAATGTGAAATTTAGAAACTAACTGCCGGTTAGCTAAGCAGAACGGTTTTCTGGATATTGATCTGATGTTGGTTTCGGCCTTCGGGGTTAATATTTGGGGAATTATTCGCTTGATTAATTTACGGTTAGTGACTGATGAATTGGAATGAGGCGTATGTTGTGTTTGTGTAACACTTATTTAAAATATACGCGAGTTATTCGGAAAGACCAGGTTTATCCCATTCTGAATAACTGATACGACGATAAGTCGAAGATGAAGACAATGGTCGAAGACCAGAGGTCTTCACGTCGTTTAGGTGATTACCGATGATCTTGATTGGGCTGTACACCCAAGAAGATGGAAACAGTTTGTGATCGTCCAGACGTGCTTGGAGATCGATGGATATGCGGGGTACTAGGTGCCTCCGGTTTCGTTCAGACCCAGAACGGACTTGTAAATGGACTGTGTGTCTGACATTGGATTTCATTCTGTGTGACTGATATCGGTTGCATAGAGTGGTTTGCCTATGTGGCATGCTAAGATGCAATTGATCGAGGCTTCTGTTGAAAAGCAAAGTCTTGTGGTGATGATCAAAGCAAAGCCCGTGTGGCATAGCTTTGTGTAGCGTTGATTCGCGAGCCTCGCACCCCGGTTGTGAACCAAAAATGGGAGAGGACCTCAGGGAGGACATGCGTTTCTTTCTAGCTAGGGTGGTGTTAGTGACCTACCAGCCCTGACATTTATATACTTTTCACCTATGTGGTTGTTGCTGTTGCGAGGCGCCTCAGTTTGATCGGACGATCCGGGTCCGCTGGAGTCATTCGTTGGCTCATTTACGCCCCAAAGGGCGGAGAGACGTAGTGTTCAGGATTTCGTCTAATCCACATCGGTGGACCGACCCTGTCGCTCCAAGGGTCGATGCGTTCTGTCCCTGAGACTCGGGCTAGACAGTCTCGAATCAGTAGAGGACGATCCCTAGCCTCGGTTCACAGACGGAAACCCAATTTCCAAATACGTGACTTTGCGATTTTGATTGTATAACCTATATATGGCGACATAGTGGTATGGGGCAATCATGCCGCCTATGATTGATACTTATGACTTGAAGTTGTTTTATACACTATACACTTATAATAGTATCAAATGATTTCTTTCAAAAGTATCAAGCATTCTTGGCTATTATAAGGTAAAAACCCTATCCCTCAGCTTGCGTTGCATTGTGTGATAGGACCTGGGTCTTATAATAGCTTCATTTTTCTTTATTTAGCATTGCGCTGTTTGTTTTGTGCACTGGTATTCTTGGGAGGAAACCTGTTCCGTGTTATACGGCGTGGTCCCTTGACTTGCCTAACTTTAAAAGTAAAGATTAATAACTGTTTTAGTTCTCACACCAGTCCCATGACTGACCTGGAGTTTATTGTTTTAACCTAAACTCTGGGTGCCCCTATTTTGACAAGGGCAGCTAGTAGTTTTGGTTTTGCAGATTTATATTCACAGGATCCTGGTTTACAGCTGGAATGATATCCGGAAAGCTTTGTATCCGTATATCTCTTTCTAGTTGTGCATTGTATTATTTTCCACTGCTATGTATTTAAATGTAATTTAAATCTCTGGTATTTCTGTGTAATATTCATTTATACTCTGTATATTCTTGTAATCTGATGCATTGTGTGATATACAATGAAATGTTCTTCCGTCTGCGTTCTGTTGTGGCTTGTTCTCGAACTATCCGCTCTTTCCTTTACGGGGAAGTTACGGGTTTTCACATTACACTTTATCGTCACATCAGATTCACTTCAAATGCCACATTGTCAGATCCATCGATAATCACTAATTGACGTCTACAACCATACATTGCGTGTCAGCTAAAAGAAGTTTCCTACTCCGCTTCCACTCTTGGTACAGTTGAAGAAATCAATGTACGTGACTTTTCTGGAAATACTCTGTCAGATATTCATCCATACAAGTCATCCAGGAACAGGATGAACCGACGGTACTATTCAGTATATCCATCTTACACACTGTTATCTAAGACTTATACAATAGCCCTTGCACTTTACTCCGTCTTCAATTATCTTTGGCATATATGATTCGCAACGCTTATGCCAATACAGAGTGGTTCTTTGGATAATAATCCAACCGGTCTCTCTATATTAACATCGTTTAAATTGTCAAAAAACTTCGATAGTCTGTGATTTAACCATCAAAGAAAAACAGGTGTGCAAACAATGATATTATTTCCAGAAGGAAATTGTATCGACCAATCATCATTCAACATTTATCTCTTTATTTCATTAATTTACTTGTCTCCTGTTTCCCTATATTCAACATTTCTTATTTTCTAAATTTAGAAAATATATGTTATTACCATTGGAAAACATTTCCATTTCTTGTTTCCTATATCAGGAAACATTTCTGATTCTTAGTTGGAAAACATTTCCAAAACTCCTTAATTGGACTTAGACAGATGTTTAAACAAACCATCGCGATGCCAACTCAAACCACTACGCTTATTAACTAAATTCTTTTAACCCACCTTCACTATCGAACCTTAACCATTCCTTAGTTAAAAATGAAGTCAATCAAGTTGGGGTAATACTACCTCTCAGACCTTAACTAAACAACGTTTCTAACCTTGAAATAGACAAAGTTCAGCTTTTTAATTATTTAACAAACTTCCTTACGTAACTCTCTTTCGAGTCGTCTCTATTCGATAATTCTTTCCTTCGAATATGGTATATTTGATAACTCTATTCAAACTCTACTGGAATAATGCTATTGGATTAACCCTATTTGATTTAACTCTAGTCGATAACTCCTTTAACCCTATTCAAATAAACCAAATTCGATTAACTCCTTTAACTCCATTTCGAATCACTAATATTCGATAACTCTATTTAACTCTATTTTGAATCACTAATATTCAATAACTCTATTTAACTCTTATTCGAATAACTAATATTCGATTAACTCAATTGATTCTATTCGAACAAAATATATTCGATCAACTCCTTTATTTTGACTCTAATCGATTAACTCCACCGAATAACCAATATCCTATAACTCACTTCGATTAAACAAATTGATAACTCTGTCGATTAACTAATAATCGATAACTCCTTTCGATTTACTAAAAATCGATAACTCCTTTCGATTAACTAATAATCGATAACTCCTTTCGAATAACTCTAGTTCGATTTAACTCTATCGATTTACTCTAATGGTTTTACTCTAACTGGTTAAATCTTATTCGAATAACTAATATTCGTTTAACTCTATTCAACTAACTCGACTCGACTAACCCTTTTCGAATAACTAATTCGATTTACTATCTTTCGAATACCATATTCGATTTAACTCCTTTCGAATACCATATTCGATTTAACTCTATCGATTTACTCTAATGGTTTTACTCTAACTGGTTAACTCTTATTCGAATAACTAATATTCGATTAATTCTATTCAACTAACTCGACTCGACTAACCCCTTTCGAATGACTAATTCGATTTACTAACTTTCGAATACCATATTCGATTTAACCCCTTTCGAATACCATATTCGATTTAACTCCTTTGAATAACCAATATTCTATAACTCCTTTTGAATACCATATTCGATTTAAATCCTTTCGAATGCCATATTCAATTTAACTCCTTTGGAATACCATGTTCGATTTACTCCTTTATTCGCTTTATAAAGATTTCCTTTTTAACAACGTTTATTCATTTTTAAAGATTTACTTTTAGTAATGGTTCTCCACTTTAAAATGATTTCCTTCTTATAACATTTTCCTTTTTATAACGTTTATTCATTTTCTAAATGTCTCCTATTTATAAATATTCTAATTTATAAATATTTCTTATTTTTAAATATTCCATTTATAAATATTTTATTTTCAAATATCACTTTGAAAATATTCCCTTATCAACATTTCGGTATGTTATGGTATTCAACATATCAAATCACGATGATCAGTATCATCCAAACACATATAATCGACAACAGATTATATATCACATCATATATCACAATATATGAAAAACAGTAAAATAAATGTTGAGGAACCCAGTTGGGTTCCTCCAACCTGTTTCCCTGCATCCACAGATGTTACACAATAAAATCAACATCACTTTCAGTTCCATATGATATATTCTATTAAAAAGAATCAATATAGAAAATTCAACTAACTGACTAGCAGTTCAATCAATAGTCAACACACAGTCAATCAGCCAATATTTAACAGTTCTAAAAATACAACATGAAATTATAAACTGTTCAGAGTTAGTGAGATTTACTCACATTTGCAGTTCATCGTTAAAGAACGATAAACTGTTATTTGATTTGAATCAAACAATTTATTTCGCCATAAATTCAAACGAGTTCCATTCCACTTCCAATCAGTACTAGTGCATACCCACCGTCCATACGATCCCAACGCAACTTACGGTCCGTCAATCTAATATCGTATGATAAAGATACGATATAAACAAGTTTGTACAACTTTAAATTAAAACTAACTTCATTTTTAATCAACTAATTTGGCCTCACCCAATTAATTCTCACCCGCCCATCTATCCAAAATTAAAATACCAGGCCCGCTCCCTTATACTTCCTCCTTCGTCCTCAACATTCTCACGGCTTCAGGTAATACACCGAACACCATTTTTCCACCTTTCGATCCAAAACTGCACTTCCACTTCATAATGAAAAATCGAACTAAAATCACCATCATCTTCCTCGCCTCAAACCGCACACCCCCATACCATTGGAGAGCAACTCGACGGCCTCCCTTGTTGTTTGCGTTGACAGCAGTTCACGCCCAAATCCTATGCAGACATCGACAACTTTATCCTCGAAATCACCCAAAAAATTCAAATGAGGTGCTAAATCTCACCACAAACTCACATCCACACTTTAATTTGCTTAAACCTCAACGAATTGGAAGAGATTGGAAGCCCTAGCTTCACTGCTCAAAAATGACGAACACGAAAGATGCATCGCACCCCAAAAGATCAACATAGAAATTATGAGCACCCTTCCGTGATTACAAATATACTTAACACTTGATTTATCGGAATTTGTTTAATTTGATTTTGAATTTTCTTTAATCTAACTCTTTGCTGTGTTGGTTTATACGGGTACTTATAGGCCCTGATTTTTGGTAGGTACGAATTGTGGCTGAAAAAGGGTTTGGCGTGGCCTGCTTGTGATCAGAGAAATGGGGGATATTTTTTTGAATTGTTTTTATATTTTGTTTTCATGATTTTATACTCGTATCTGCCTTCTAAAAATCCCAGCGACCACATACGATCTCCGAAAATCACCAAACTGGACATGTGGTTAGATTTCGATATTATGGTCACAACGAAACTTCTTTCGTCGAATTCCGACTTCGTATGCTCAAACAAAGTATTTTTAACTGTCGAAATATTGACTGTTTCTCACTCTAAAAATCCATACGACCACACAGTGACTCTAAAAATCATGAAACTGGAAATCTAACAACTATTTGACATTGCGGATCCAACAAAATTGGTTTCGTCAAATTCTAAGGTCATTTGCAAAACTAGCTATTTTTAAAGTCCTAAATAACCCGGTTAAATATATAAATATATTTAAATATAATTAGATTAAATATTTATAAATAAATATTACCGCATATATTCACAGTGGAATACCATACAACTCTAGAATATTCCTATATGAATTTCTAACTCGATATTCACTTCTGGGTCAACACGATATTCGATTTATATTGAAATTCCTTTTAAAAACATAAATAATTCCTTTATAAATTATAAAGGAATTCCACGACGACTTTTCTAAAATTTGATTTGGACGTAAATCAAAATCTACACGACAAAATCCTGATTTTTCTCTTCCACTAGAAAGATATACTCCACCAGCTCCACACGTTTCTTGTTTCATAGAAATCCGGCTTAAAACGAATCCTGTACATTCAGTTGAAGTTCGAATCGCCAATTTACGAACAGCAGCGCCATTTCAAGCTCGATTTTAATTATATTATAATTCTACATTCAAACTGTCGTTTATATAATATATTCGTTATTCAAATTCAATTCCAAGCCGAATTAAATATCACAGATGATCCAGTTCACACCATATCGCCATTTCAGCCAATTCTGTTTATTTCAGAACTAAATATGTTATTTAATTTATTATTTTAAAATTAAATATTCACCATTACTTAATTAAACCATCATTTACTTCACTATGTCACTATTTATATAATTAAATAAATTATTTATAAAACCTTTGCAAATGCGGGTCATTACACATGTATGCTAGCGCTAGAATCAGGCCACCAATTTATAGATTTTGCCACAGAAGCCATGTGAAGTTTTGTGATCATTGCGACAAATTCTTGTCCAGTATCTTCCGCAAAATTTGCTTTATTGTTTCCTGAACCAGATTTGGAGTTCTTTTCTGCCTTGGCCTTGAATCAATAATCTTTGATAAGATGTCCTTTAATACCACAATAAAAGCAAGGCTGATTCTTAGATTTGTTATTGAAATCTTTCCTTTTGGGTTTCAAAGTATCGTTGGAATTTCCAGAAACTAGTTCTTTGGAAGATATGTGATGAACTTTAAATCCTAAGATCGACTCATCTCTGACACGATTTTCACTTTCAATTTGCAAGTGAGTCAAGAATTTGTCTATAGAAAAACTATCTGATGAGTGAAGAATTTTCCTTCTGTAATCATTCCAAGCAGGGGGAAGTTTTCACAAAATCACTCCAACTTGGAGAGCATCAGGAATAGTAATCTGCAATTCTCTCATTTGGGAAACTAGAATCTCCAAGTCACGGATTTGATCCATGATTGGCATGTTATCAACAAACTTGAATTCAAAATATTTTAAGGCAAGAAAACGATTGGTACCTTCCTTTATGTGTTTATATTTTGACTCGAGAGAAAACCATACGTACTTTGGCGTTTTGTAATTCCGACAAACATCATAAAGCCTGTTAGTGAGTGCGTTGAGAATATAGCCTCTGCATATCATTTCATCTGTCTCACGTTTAGCTTTGTCCGCTGCAATATTCTTTTTAATTTCTTCAGAATCAGTAGGCGTTGGCTCTGCAATTGGTTGCAGCGATGGATCCAACAAGTAGTGAAGATTCATAGATAGCAAAAGCTATGTCATTCTATCCTTCCATCTAGTGTAGTTTGTTCCATTAAACCGATCAAGTTTGATGGATTCTTTTCCATGAAGTTGAACCTGGACTTTGGAATTCAGTTCTGTCTCCATTGGAATATTGTTTTCGATTATTAGTTTTATGAGTGGATACAAGACAGAAACGAAACAGAGAAGGACAAGAAAGCCTTGAGGTGTGCTGTCACTATCCGAAAACAATATTCCCGCAGTATAGGAAACTTTCTCGTAAGATACAACAAGGCTCGAGAATTCTTGTGAGAGAGGAAGGAGAAGAGATCGCTAAATTTTTTTCCTGGGTGGAGAGAGCCGGATTTATAGAGAAGAAGGTTTCTGTTGGCGAAAGGTCGCACCCATTTTAAAAAAGATGCAACTATTTCAACAGTTGCGCATTTGAATTTTAAAAACAAAATTCGAAATCTGAACGGAAGTGCCTATATATGAACAGTCAAGGCCCAAGATGCCCCAAGTGCCCAAGTGCTAATCTATGACCAATTAAATGTAAACCCAATTTGTTAGGGCAACTAGTTATTTATGGGCTTTACTCAATTTGTTTATCATGTTTGACAAACAACTAGTTATTTATGGGCTTTACTCAATTTGTTTATCATGTTTGACAAAACATTGTATACATTCCATTTCCTTCTTCTTCTACCATGTGGGACATTTGCACTTCTCCACTATACACACAAATTACATAACATTCCCCCACTAATTTGTGTGTAATGATTTTTCTTTTGATAAACGTTATCCATACAAAAAGGTATCTTTTGATTTGGACCTTTTAGTTAGTGTACATTGTTAAAGTTTTAACGAAGTCATAGGTGTTTGTAAAAGGTTGAACCACAACTCCTTTTGTAAAACCGAACAGATGAGACATACAAGTTTATCCCCTAGATCTCACAAGATTCTCAACACAACCTTAGCACTATTATATACGGCCATGTGCTACCTGAATTCATGAACATTTATAAATGTAACACACACATTTATTGAAGCAGCACTGCTTCTATGCTCAAACAAGTACAAACTATGCATTATGCATTTGCTCACAGACTAGCCCTGATCAATGAAACATATATGGAACTGTGCTAGTTCTTTTAAGCGCTTAGCGATAACTTATTGTTACCTATTTAACTTGAAGACTAATATACCAGTCTGAAGTTGGATTCCCATCGTCGTCGCTTAGGATTTTAAGTCCCATACTTTTTTTTGTACTTTGCACTAAATCTCTAACAAGTGCTTTAGTGAGAGACCCGCTAAGTTTTTGCCGAACTTTACATATATAATGGTGATCACCCCTTTAGTAATTAATTCTCTCACGAACGTATGTCTTAAACCAATATATCTAGATTTTCCATTGTAAACATCACTATATGCTCTAGACAATGATGTTGAACTTTCGTAGTAAACATAAATAGCAGACAATGAGTGTGGCCATAATTCAATGTCTAATAACAAGTCTCGTAGCCGTTCTGGTTCCTTAGCTGCAGTGCCAAGGGCTATAAATTCCGATCCCATAGTTGAATGTGCTATACATGTTTGTTTCTTGGATGCCCAACTTATGGCCCCTCCTCCTAATGAGAATATCATCCAGATGTTGATAAGCTTTCATTTGTACTAGACATCCAACTTGCATCGCAATACCCTTCTAGCACACTTGGATAATCGGCATAAACTAATTTCAATTCTTTTGTTCTTTTGAGATACCCAAAGTACCTACTAATTGCTTTCCAATGATGTATGCTAGGTTTAGACGTGAATCTTGACATCATGTTGATGGCAAAAGCTATATCTGGCCTTGTGCAATATGTGACATACATAAGACATCTAATGCAAGGTAATGATTCGATCTTTATTTACTTGCATTTTCACAGTACAATCAACTGGAGTACTAGCATCTTTGATATTAAGATGTTTGAACTTATCAAGTATTTTGTCAAAATAATGGGTTTGGTTTAAGGCATATTATAACACCCCAAATTTTCTGTTAACGTTAAATTAACGAATTAAAGAATACTTAATTATAAATTTGAGAATTAAGGGAAACGGGTTACGCCATTGCGTTCGTCTTGGAATTCTGGTTGAGATAGAGTCCGAGTTTGCGTAAAACAGATATCGGATGAAGGATATATTGACGAACGAAGTCAGGCAGGTAAAATAAAAAAAAAAGATTGCACTGGTGCACTTGGGAAGTGCGCCAGTACAAATTTGCACTGGCGCACCTGCCAAGGGCGCCCAGGCCGAGCAGTAGGCCTGCACAGCTTTCTGGTTCAGTCTGATCCATGTTGTGACTCATTGTTGAGTCCTTTTTGACTCTTTGCTGAGTCATTAGGGCTGACTTGTCACCCTATCTTGACTGAGTGGTTTAGATTAACCCTAAGATCATCCGACGGCTATAATTAAATTTAAATTTTATATAAACAACCTTAGTCTCAGCCTAAATTCACACAAATAAAATAGAGCTAGAGCCGTCATGCTGCTGGAAGGAAGCCAAGAGTAGCCGTCAGTTAGAGAAAGTTTAGAGATGAGCAAAACTAAAGTTAAAACAAGAATCAAACAACGTTTGTCTACCCAAAGGAAAGCATTTCAAATTCAGAACTCAGAATCCAGAAATCTAGTTCGTCGTTTGTTGTAAGTATAGTGATTTTTCCGATGGGAATAAAATTAAGATTTGATTCGATGTAAAATGGAAATGGAATTGTGTTATTGTATAACGATGATGTTAATTCATATCTATGTGTTGCAATGATTGTGTTGTGAATAGTATTGGGATGTTTGTGGTATAATTGAGTTGATGTTGGATCCATTAGAATGTTTGTGGATTAATCCGTTTGATGTTGGATCTATTCAAATTCACATATAAGTCATTTGGTTCATATCTACACCTATATGTTTAGGTGATTATGACAAATTATATGCTGTATAATAGAATTTCTATGCCTAAATGATTAAGTTCATATACATGCTCATATGTTTATACAAAAGTTGCAAAGTTCATAATTAGATCAATGCCAAGATCCATTTTAATACAGGTTTCATGATAGATTTGTAAACATGATTGGATCTAGTTCACACATGTGATAAAAATATACATACTTTATGGACATGTCACATTCTTGTCATATGCTAGTGATGTTCGATGTTATGCCTAGATCTAAACATGTTTAGGCTTATGTTGTCTAAATCATATGCTAATTCATATGACACCTATTTAGTTAGATCCCTATTGCAATGCGAGTTCACATATATGTAAGATGATTTAGTCTATGTTGCAAATTCACATATATGTATGTTGATTTAGTCTATGTTGCAAGTTCACACCAATGATATTCATGTTGACTACTTTGCAAGTTCACACCTATGATGTTCATATTGACTATGCCAAAAATGCCAAGTTTACACCTATGTCATGTTTATGTTCATGAATTCCTTTATGCCAATTTTGTGTGTGCTAAATTAGGCTAAGTTTTTAGCCTAATATTCTATGTTAAAAATCATGCGGACTAAAATTAGGCTAAGATTGTTAGCCTAATAATTAGATAGGGTAAAGTTGGGAAAAATTGGTAATTATAGGAAACTTGACACAAACTGGTGGCATTTAAATGGTATAAATCCTTATACCAAAAACGATGAACTTGGAAAGTGGGCCATAACATTTAATTGTTAACAATTACATATAACAAGTAATAGAGACAAATATGTAAATTAAGAAAATACGAGTGTGCTTAACCCGAGGTTGGATTGAGTTGTGATGTAAACCTGCCCGGACCCGCCCGGCTGTCCAGTAGTCACAACAATACCTATCCAATGTGGGTGGTTAAGCATTGAGCCCAATAAGGGCCCGAGGTAAGACTAAGTTACGGTGTAAACCTGCCCGGAACCGACCGGCACATCCAGTAACCATAACAATACCTGTCTAATGTGAGTGGTCGGTGCTTTAACTAATTAAGGTTAAGGACAAGTCAGGATGGTAGGGTTAAGTTAACTAAAACACTTAACCAATTCAACATGTTTGACTAGAAAACCCTAGTAACGGGGACCCATTTCAGTAGTAACCCAATCAGGTATCATGGTACCTGAAACTAGGCAGGGTAGGGCACGATTACTGGGCTGATTGTAAGCGGTCAAAAGCGACGGCGGTGGGTGCAACAGTGTGGGTTCTAATACAGTGCGGGCGTGCACACACTTCGGAGCAGACAAACAGGGCACTAGGGGCACCAGTAGTATAACCTATGCGTTCTAGAATTGTGCTGGGCCGCCACCATGGGACTTGATACACCCCATGGTGGGACCAGCATAGGTATCTACACTCATTGGGGGCCGTATGACACATATGGTTTTGCGAGTAGGAGCCGTTCTTTAGAAAGGGGGTCACTTCACACCGATCATGGGGTGCCAGTTGAGAAAATACAAGTAGGTGCAGAGATACAGTGTGGGGTGCGATAGTATATTCGATTCAAACTGCTTTATCTTAGTTTATGATACTTCCCTATTTCCAGTTTATACCTATCATGTCCTTTTTCTTATTCTCGTACTGAAGAGTCACTAGACTTACCATGCTTTATGTCTGACTCTATTTTTCTTTCGTCTTCTTTTCTTTCGTTCCCTCCCCCCCAGGTCAACAGGGAGGAAACAATCCAGCTTAGTCAGACTCTTTGCAAGCTTCAAGATAGTAGATGCATGGTTTGGACTCTCTTTCCTTGGCTAAGGCTTTTGGACACGTTCTATGTGAATTTATGCAGCTTTTATTATGTTTTATGCTTCTTTATTTAATAATCAAGACATAAATGATGATGTAATGTTTTGGAAGTTTTTATGAGACAGTTACGGAAATGTTTTGTATGAACACGTATTTATGAAATAAAAGTCTGTTTGTTTTCCGCTGCTTATATATGTGTGTTTATATATTTGTCTTGTGTTTTATCTTTGACTTTTACTTATAAACCTCCACCGAAGTTAAGGCATTCCCTTTGTGAGTGACCTTAATGGAGGTGGGGTGTTTCACATATCCTTTTTCATGTTTTTCAATTTTGATTCCCAATATTGTATCTACCTCATTAAGGTCTTTCATTTTAAAAATTGAAGTTAGATACTTCTTGGTATCAGTAATTCCTTTCATGTTGTTACTAGCAATTATCATGTCATCAACATATAAGCATAATATCACTATGTAATCATTGGTTTTCTTACAATAAACACATTTATCAGCATTACTATGCCCAAAACCATTTGCCATAATTGCTTCATCAAACTTCTTATGTCGTTGCTTTGGAACTTTCTTTAAGCCATATAATGACTTAACCAATTTGCATACTTTGTTTTCATTTCCTGGTAGGACGAAGCCTACAGGTTGTTCCATATATACCTCCTCGGTTAAGTCACCGTTCAAGAAGGTCGTTTTTACATCCATCTGATGAATATACAGTTTATATATTGATGCCAATGTAAACAAAACTCTTATGGATGTGGTTCTTGCAACTAGAGCATAGGTATCGAAATAATCTATACCTTCATTTCGTCTAAAACCTTTTGCTACTAATCTTGCTTTGTAAGTTTATATAGAACCATCTGTTCTGTATTTATTTCGAAACACCCATTTGCACCCGATTGCCTTTGAACCAGGTGGAAGATCTACTAAAACCCAAGTCTTGTTCGATAGTATAGAACCCATCTCATTATTTATCGCTTCTTGACAAAAGGCTGAATCTCGTGAAGTCATAGCTTCTTTAAAAGTTTAAGGATCGTCATTAATAGTAAGCACCATAGGTGTAACTTCTACTACTTTTGATCTAGTAGCTTCAACCAGAAAAGTAATTGAATCAGAGAAAATGAAATCAGAACTCAAGTGTTTTTCTTTTCTAACATGCTGACTTCTCCTAGGCTCACTTAGTTCACCATGTACTCTTTTTCCTCCAACAATGTTTTTAGAAGTTTCTTCTACTATAGGCTCAACTGTGATATGTAGAAATTTATCTTCAAAGAATTCCACATGTATGGATTCCACTATCACATTGGATTGTAAATCCAGCAATCTATATGCTTTTGAGTTTTGTGCATAGCCAACAAATACACTTCTAATACCTCTTGGTCCTAACTTCGTCTTATGGGGATCTTGGACTTTGTAAAATGCTAAACACCCCCACACTTAAAAATAATTTAAGTTAGGTTTTCTACCATTATTCCAAAGTTCATAAGGTGAAGCCCTGAATTTCTTAAAAGGCACTTTATTATAAATATGACATGCTGTTAACAAAGCTTCACCCCATAAGTAAAACGGTAACTTTGTATTCATATGCATTGAATTAACCATTTTTTCTTTCAGCCACCTCATTTTTTTGGGGGGTGTATGGGGCTGTTCGTTGGTGAATAATTCCATTATCCTCACAAAACTGATTGAAGATATCTGAAAAATATTCACCCTCTATCACTTCAAAGCTATTTAATTTTCAACTTCAGGTTTAAATTCATTGAATTTTTCAAATGCTTCATCCTTGGTTCTCAATAAGTATGCATAAGTGTATCTTGTATGGTCGTCAATGAAAGTGATAAAATATTGCTTTCCTCCTCTTGTTAGTTCACCATTCAATTCAAAAATATTTGAATGCACGAGTTCTAGCAAATCACTGTTTCTTTCAACTTTAGAAAATGGTTTTTTAGTCATCTTAGGTTCAACACAAATTTTACATTTTTTGAAATCATTAACAGAATAGTTAATATAGCGATGTTTTGACATATACTTTAAGCAATTAAAATTTAAATGTCTTAATCTAGCATTCCATAAAGAACTAGGAGAATCAACAACATAAGCAACAGTAGTAATTTCATTAATTGACAACTTCAACATGCCATCACATGAGTATCCTTTTCCTACGAATACTCCATTCTTAGATACAATAACTTTATCAAATTCTAGAACAACTTTAAATCCCTTCTTGCATAAAAGATTTGCAGAAATTAAGTTCTTTCTCAAGTCCGGAACATGAAACACATTGGCAAGAGTGAGTTTTTGGCAAGAAGTAAACTTCAATTCCACACTTCCCTTGTCCATAACCTTAGCCAAAGCATGATTTCCCATGAGGACTTCTTCAGGCTCTTCCATTTCATTATAGGACTTGAACAATTTTTTGTCGTTGCACACATGTATGGTAGCGCCAGAATCAAGCCACCAATCTGCAGATTTTTCCACAGAAGCCATGTGAAGTTCTGTGATCATTGCGACAAATTCTTGTCCAACATCTTCCACAACATTTGCTTTATTGTTTCCAGAACCAAATTTGGCGTTCTTTTCTGCCTTGGCCTTGGATTGACAATCTTTGATAAGATGTCCTATAATACCACAATAAAAGCAAGGCCGATTCTTAGATTTGTTATTGAAATCTTTCTTTTTGGGTTCCAAACTATCGTTGGAATTTCCAGAAACTAGTTCTTTGGAAGATATGTGATGAACTTTCGATCCTAAGATCGACTCATCTCTGACACGATTTTCACTTTCAATTTGCAAGTGAGTCAAGAATATGTTTATAGAAAAACTATCCGATGAGTGAAGAATTTTCCTTCTATAATCATTCCAAGCGGGAGGAAGTTTTCGTAGAATCTCTCCATCTTGGAGAGCATTGGGAATAGTAATCTGCAATTCTCACATTTGGGAAACTAGAATCTCCAACTCACGGATTTGATCCATGATTGGCATGTTATCAACAAACTTGAATTCAAAATATTTTACGGTAAGAAAACGATCGGTACCTTCCTTCATGTGTTTATATTTTGACTGGAGAGCAGACCATACTTACTTTGGCGTTTTGTAATTCCGATAAACATTATAAAGCCTGTCAGTGAGTGCAATGAGAATATAGCCTTTGCATAACATTTCATCCGTCTCACGTTTAACTTTATCCGCTGCAATTTTCTTTTTAGTTTCTTCAGAATCAGTAGGCTTTGGTTCTGCAATTGGTCGCAGCGATGGATCCAGCAAGTAGTGAAGATTCATAGACATCAAAAGCCATGTCATTCTGACCTGCCATCTAGTGTAGTTTGTTCCATCAAACCGATCATGTTTGATGGATTCTTTTCCATGAAGTTGAACCAGGACTTTGGAGTTTAGTTCTGTCTCCATTGGAATATTGTTTTCGATTGTTAGTTTTATGAGTGGATACAAGATAGAAATGAAATAGAGAAGGATAAGAGAGCCTTGAGGCGTGTTGTCACTATCCGAAAACAATATTTCTGCAGTACAGGAAACTTGCTTGCAGGATACAACAAGACTCAAGAATTCTTGTGAGAGAGGAAGGAGAAGTGATTGCTAATTTTTTTTTCTCGGTGGAGAGAGCCGCATTTATAGAGGAGAAGGTTTATGTTGGCGAAAGGTCGTGTAATGTCCCGCATATTTATCGGTTTGTATTTGAATATTTAAATCAGTTTAAATATTGAATTCGTAATATAAGTGGATTTATATATCAATTAAAATGAAGTTGAACGTATAAAAATATATATTAAATATAATCGAGCCCTAATATTGCGGCAATTCGTAATTTAACGTTCTGAACTTCAACGGAGAGTACATGATCCGTTATTAATCGGATTTCTTCGAAACAAGATACGTTGGAATCCGTTGAACAGTATTATTCGAATGGAAGTGAAAAATCGAAATTTCGGATTATATATTGTAAGTTATGTCCAAATTAAATATTCAGAAAAGCAGCGGCATATTCGTTTATGGCCATAATGGTTATTTAAATATATTTAAATATCGGATTCGAATTTAGACAAGATTCTTTTGAGGAGTACTGATAATTAAATTTTTATAATTTTACTGTAATTTTTAATTAATTAAATAAGCAACCTTTTATTTAGAGTGTTTTGCACCCTGTGACAGCATTTTGGGATTTCACAATATGAGTTAACTTACCGATATTATTATATTTTTGGGATCGTGACACCTCGTGGGACACGACCGTATTCTTATATCTGTCCGTAAAGGCTCCAACGAGAATGTAATTTTCGTAATAGAGTACCCTACAAATGTAACTTTTTGCAAAATATATATATACACACTCTACTGTTCTAATGAGTAACCATGGACGTTCCTTCTTGTCTCCATTTAATTTCTCTGGTAAAAGATATTACGTTGGAACCATGTTAGTCCTTGATACTTAGGCATGAAGAAAGTTTTGTTTTATTATATAAACCATACCTTAACAATTAAGGAACTGTACACCCCTATACGCAGCAGACCTACCCTCTATAAAAATTGAATTGCCTTAATCAAAGACAAGCAGACTATACCAAAACAAACGTGTTGAAATCAAATCACAACCATCACTACAGACCCTATGTGTAAATTTACTTTCCTACCATGTACCTCTTTACCTTAATACTTAAGTTTCCTTCGTCTATATATAAACACCAGCTACATTCCATTTTGTTCTTCGTCTAAATCCATTTCCTTCTTTCTCAAAACCAAATATATCGTACTTCCACCACCCAACAAATCGGTAGGAGAGCGAGAGTTAAAACGTGGAAATGGCCATCATCTTTTATTGTTTATATATTGGAGTTTTAATTAAAGAGGGCAAAGAAACTTATGGTGGAGCATATAAGGGACGGTTTTAACGTGAGTGATGTATGAAGCGGCTAACATGGTATTCATGAATGGAAAAAGTGAAGGCCAATTTAAGGAAAATTATATTTAAATAATTAAGGTTGGGATAGGATATGAGTGATGAATTAAAGTGGGACGTTGTAGATATTGTTGTGAAGAAATGGAATGTTTGGGAAGGGGTTTCATGCAACAATGGGGGTCTGGTTAGTTCAAAATTGAAGTAACGGGAGAAGTGGTGTTGTTTTACGATATACTAGTGTGCGTGGAGAGCTACTTGGAAAATACTTAATAGTATGACTGTTCTGGAGCGTTGGGTACACGTGGAAGAGGGAGTCTGTTGTTAAGACTTAAAATGCACATGCATGATATCATATGGGCACTTGGATGGGGTAAAGGTTTGGAAACGCTCCAGTTTATTGTGGCATGAATACAATAAAGTTTACGGCATTTTGTTGATGGAAGTAACGGTGGATTCAATCTGAAATAGCTTGAAGAAATACATGAAGAAGCTGATGCTATTTTTAAATATAGGGAATATATTGTTTAGGAGCATGTTCATTTGGGGATGGGCCAACGTCAGTATGGTCTTGGATGTGTACTGAAGCATGGATATGTCGACTTTGAGCGTATACAGGAGATACGGTTTTGTTTCAAGATCGGTTTATAATGTTAACTGTGGGGAGGATCAATTAGATGCATTGTTTGATGGTCGGATTTATGAGTTGGAAGGGAAGAGTTTTAACTGAATTTGGTTTTTGGTCTGTATAGATTTTACATGATTTAAAAAGGGGAAAATGATGTACCGTATAGTAGGTGGTCTGTCTGACTGGTTTTGATGATGGGCATGATAGTGACGCGCAAGCCCGGTCATTTAGTCAAAATAACAGTTCACTTTAACAATGGGATGGTAAGGACATCGAGCGACTGACCGGTAGGGTTTCGGTGGCCTGATGATCGACGAGGAAGAGTTTTGAAACTGGAGTCTTGGCCACTGTTAGGTGGACTTCTGGTTGAAGGAGATGCAGATAACATGCAAGAAGGGGAGACGAAGTGTACTATAGAGGCTCATGCAGACCGGTGCAAGGAAGTGGACCGAACGGAGGGTATTCAAGTTTAGGTTTGGGCTGAGAAAATTAATGTATGGCAGCAAATAATGAATTGTACGCGATCAGATGAGATGGATACGATGGTCACAGACTACATACCGAAGTTGATCCGGAGCGGTTTTAGAGCTCGTTAGAGATTCATGGCAGAATTGAACGCCGGGTATAATTAACTGACGCAAATCGTTCGGTTAACGCGCGAAGGTGAGTAAAATCACTGACTCTGTTCTATTTTAAACTATTATAATTAGATTTTAATAGTGATAAATATTGGTTAAATGTTGTGTGATGGTCGTTTAGGTAGATTACAATTAAATTGGTAGAAATATATACATATCGTTGCATATGTACACATCACAGATATGATACTGATTCCATCAGTTAAAATATTCCCTAGTATTGAATTAATTTGTGTAAATTGTATGAACTAACATCTATGGATGCAAGAAAACGGTTGGAGGAATCCAACCGGATTCCATAATATTTATCTGTACTGTTAGTTTTATATTATTTATATAAGCACTGTTTGAACCCAAATGACATTTAAAACCTGTATGGATATTGGTTAAATCAATAGACGATATCGATTAAAATTGGCAGCAACTGGCCATAAATCCATCGTTTGGTTAAGAAATTGATTGGCTGTCAGGCAAATCAACAAAGTTAATTATAAAAATTATATTTTTATAATTATAGTGAAGTTTTAAACTGTAATAGAAGTCTATTAAAAACTGGTGTTTTATAGTTCGTTTTTATAAAATAAATATAAACGATTATTTGATATTTAAATAAGTTATTAAGATATAATTATCCTTTGAGTGAATAATTTGGATAATTATTTTAAAGCAAACAGTCAAGAGATATTATTAGAATAACTATATTAATTTAAGGGTAAGAGGTAATTAAAATCAGTTAACGAATTTACTGATGGAATGAAGTTGATTTAATCAACTGTTTTAGATTAATTGGTCTTCAATTAATCTAGTGAAAATAACTTAGCGGTAAACTGATCAAAAATTTAGAAGATTCCTTATTAATTACCCTTTTAAATTAATGAGGTATTAAATAATTATTTAACCAATATAATTATTTATTGTTTATATACAGTAAGCAAACAATCTATTTTAGGTTAATGATGAAGTAAATTGCTTACTTCAGCAATGATGAAGTAAAATATTATTTAATTAAATAATTATTTCTTAAATGGACCTCATTTAAGTTGGTATCGAATTAGGGATGAGATGTTAGTTGCATTAAGTAAAATGGCTCAAATAAAAGTAAAATTTCAAGAGATAAAGAACAAAAATGTATTTTGGTAAAAGAAGTTATAAATATAATTGTATAACAAAGACGCAGAAAAGAGTTAATATTTAAATAAATAGTTGTAAACAACTGAGTTTACAAATTAAGGATATGGCATCATAAAACCATATTTAAAATATAGCAAGAAGTACGATTTGACGAAGTATAAATCATAAGGGGTTAGAGTTACAAATTTATATCTATTCTAAGATAAGAATGTTGTTGATCAAGCTCTTAGAGGTAATTAAAATACCCCAACTTGAACGGCTTCACTATTATCAAGGAATGGTATTAGTTTGTAATGGAAAGAGACGTCGAGATTAGTTATAAAGTGGACTAGGCTTAAGCGTGACTGTTATATCGAGATTAGTTATAAAGGGGAATATTACAGCGTATGACAAGTTGTTGACAAAGCTTAAGCGTGATTTTTCTATGTAGCACTAATCCCTAGGGGATGAAAATAGTTTGTTTTGAAATTCTAAAGTAATATGTAACGACGTTTGTCTAAAGAAATATAAGAATGAGTTTAGAAAGAGAATTGGAGAATCCTTTCAGAAAACGATAACATCATTTCGATGTTTGAAATGTGATTAGAACTAAATAAACACTATTAGGAATTTGAACTAAAATTTGACGATGTCGAATTTATTAAAGTAAATTACTTTTAGGAATGATAACCTGATAGAATAGTTAATATTTAGTTTTAAACCAATAAATTATAATAGAATATGTAATCAATATTTAGTTATAAACTTGATATTGTCTTAAAATGAAGTTGACCTAGAAACAAAGTTTATAAAGGAAATGGGAATATAAAATTATGAAGGAGATTTTGGTAAACAAGATAAGGGTATTTATTATTTGAATAAAGTGTTATTTGATAAAGGTGTTCAGATTTCTAAAATAGGTATGATATTCACATTTTAAAGTGAATAATGTTTTAAATGTGAATGTTGGGCAGACTAAAATATTTATAATGAAATTAAAAATATTTTTCCAATATAGATAGGGTAGATTATCCAAGTATAGAAAATAAAGAATGTGAAAAGAATGAAAATGTTTCGAACGTTAATAACGTATATTTTCTGGAATATGGGAGAATAATAGTTTATAATAATGGGAATGTTTTCCAAGAAGTGTAAAAAGGCTAAAACAGGATTTGAGAAAATATCTAGTAAGATATGGGAATTTGAATAATAAAAACGAATGTTAAATAAAAGTGCCCATGATTGTATGATGTTTAGTTATACATTTGAATGAATGTTTGTTTTTACTTCGATAGTTAAATAACCGACTATCGAAGTGTTTTGACCATCGTTGTCAATACGGAGAGACCGGTTGGATATGTTATCTGAAACCACTCCGTATAGGCATAAGTGCTGCGAATTATATTATGCTGAAGAAAATTGAAGACAGAGTGAAATGCAAGGGTCGTCCTGTTCTAGAATGGTGCTTTCTGTTTGTCCAGTCCCAGGACAACTTGTATAGACGAGTGTCTGACAGAGTATACCTAATAAATCACGTACGGTTGATCTCTTAAAGGTATTACGTCTGGTGGCGGGGGAATTCGTTCCTCTTAGCTTTTTATACATGTGATATGTTTGGGAATCGATTAGTGAATTGATGGGTTTGACGATGTGGCATTCAAAGTGAATAGTGATTATATGTTATGAAGATAAACGCTGTAACACCACGTAATTTTAAAATAGGACATAAGAGATAATTAAAGAATGATTAATTTTTAAAAGAAGAACTAGGTGAAACAGGTTATGCCATTGCGTTCATCTCGAAATTCTGCTTGAGATAGAGTCCGACTTTGCATAAAATGGACATCGTATGAAGAAGTTATGAAGCTCAAGAGATTTAAAGTTCAGAGCTGTAAAACAAGTCGATCGCTCGTTTTTGACAAGTCGACCAGTACCAGTCGACCGCCCAAATTCCACCGGTCGACCGTTTTTAGGCATAAGTGAAAGCTGTCGACCGGTGAAAAATGGCCAGTCGACTGGTTGACGCTGGGGTATTTTTCTGATGACGTGCTTTGTGGCCTGGATGATGACATGTCCTTCGGGGATTGGCTGGATGACATGTCTTTTGAGCTGTGTGGTTCTGATGATCTCTAATCTAATCTAAAGGACCTAATTAACTCACTACACCTATATAAACATACCAAGACCTAAATCCTAATTCATTATACTTATTCATACGCCTCCATGCTGCCAAAACCTGAATTAGCCTAGCCTCTCTTCTCTTGTCAAACCAAAATCAAAGTAGAGATTTTGAGATTGTTCTTCTTCAACAATCAAATTAGAAGATCATTCAAAGAATTGTTGCAATGCCTAATTCTCTACCTTAATCCAATCTCTGTGAGTCCATTGACTATTTTTAGATTTAAATAATAAAAGCAATTCTGACATGTTGTAAATTGGGATTGGAAATTAAACATGATAATAAGATCTGATCTCATCCGTTCTATCTTAGCCTATATATATCAGATTCATGATTTTTATATGTCCATGTTGATATTATCATCAGTTTTATCATATCTTTATGATCAGTTCATCCTTATGCCTGTTTTGATGTTATTATTATGCATGTTCTGTATCTCTTCCCTTCCTTCTTCTCTTTTTATTTTTATAGCCGGGCTACTTTTGAGCCTAGGCCAAATCTCATAGAGATAAACGTACGAACGGTAATTTAGGGAACGTTGGAAAATTTGGCATAATATACGTTGGGTTGATTTAGGCATGACAAATGCTAAAATTGGGGCATGATACGAAAATGGGAATTTTGGGTAATTGGCATAATTAACCTGAAATTGGCATAAAATGCAGTTAAATAAATTGGCTAAGATAAGCATGCTGAGACACAAGGTCAGACTTCGTTTGCGGTAGAAACCTACCCGGAACCAACCGGCCTAACTAGTAACCGCAAACTGCCAGTATAATGTGAGAGGTCGTAGGCATAATTAAAAGATGCTTAGACACGAGGTTAAGTTTGTCTTGTGGCAGAAGTCTGCCCAGACCCACCCAACACATCCAGCGGCCACAGGCCATCGACTTAATGTGAGAGTTCTATGCATTAGTAACTAATTAATGCTGATCAAAGATGAGTATGATACCTAAAACGTGTTAGGTGGGTGAGGTTAAGTTAACCAGAGTAAGATGACAACTTAACCAATACTACATGAACATAGTGGATAGGGTTAAGGCAAGATTAACCAGTAATACATGTTAATTTGATAAGTGGATGGGGTTAAGTTAACTGGGCTAATAGACAACACTTAACTAATATAAATTTGGGTTAGGATAAACCCTGGGGAAGAACCTAGTAGCGGTAGGGACCCATTTCAGACAGTAACCCACTTAGTGGTATCGGGAACCTTGAGCTGGGCAGGGTTGGGGCACGCTTACTGGGCTGATTATAAGTTTTCAAGTAGAAGAGAGGCTGTAGCAGTGCAGGTTCCAACAGGTTCGTTAAGCATGCAAAAAGGTGTTCCTGGCGTTGGAAGATTTATCCACTGTACACCAGTAGGTATAAAGCTGTGCACCCACGGATTGCCACTTAGGGAGTGCTACACCCTAAGCCGGGACCCGCACATGTATCTACAAGTTAGGAAGTCGATCGACTATGGGTAGTGTGGGGACATCTAGTATTTATTAAGGGCAAGTAGGCTGACAAGGATTGTATGGGGCGGATAGCTCTTACTAAATGTTATGCCTGAGGGCTACCAATTGCGTAGTTGGGATCATTTCGTTAAGTATTACTAGTAGGTGGTGCAGAGAATTAAATTAAGCAAGAAATCTGGGAAGCGCACTAGACATTCCTTTATATTCATCCTGTTATCCAGCTTTACCTTATGTCATGGTTATACTTTTCATCCAGTTTATTCCTATCATATTGCTTTACTTATTTTCATGCTAAAAGTAGCTGGACTTGCCAGGCTTATGTCTGACCTTTTTGTTTTCGCCTCTTTTCTTCCGTTTCCCCCCAGGTTCTCAAGGAGGAAACATTAAAGCTTAGTTCGGATATCCCTTTCTTCCAACATGAAGTTGAAAGATGTATTGCTTGGCTTTGATTATGCTTATCTATGGCATTTTCTGTTGAGGATTATGGTTCTAATATTATGTACTCTGATTGCTTTGGTACAAGACTGATATTATGTACTTGGTTTTGGTATTTGAAGATGTAACCAAACTTATATCTGTTTCTACTGCGATAAAGTTATAAAATTTTCAAGTACTACTTTCTTTGTCCTGTATTATTCCATTCTCTTTACTTATAACGCTCCACGAAACTTAATGCATTACCTTTTTGAGTGACATTAACGGACGTGGGGTGTCACACATGGTATCAGAGCTGAAGGTTACCAGAAGAGATAAAAGATTTTGAAAACCGTTTTCAAAAGCATTTTTAGAAAGAAGTATTTTCAAAAACATGTTTTAAAGAGGGTATTTTCAAGAGAAAAGTCTATTATAAAAAACATAATCCCCAAAAGCCATATATCTATCTTTCGATTCTCCGTTTTGAACCTCTTCCTTCTTCCTTTCAGCATGTCTGGGGAACCCGATATACCCGAGGGTGTACCGATATCAGGCTGGTTCAGAAGGTATCTAGAGGCTAGGGCTACTTCTATAGTCCCAGCCAACGTCCTCCTCCCCGAGCTACGACCGATCCTCCTCCTCCTCCTCCCCGTGTAGACGCTTTTTCTAAGAAATGCAAGGACTTTCGGGCGATGGGCGGAAAACATTTTCATGGGGATGAGACGTTTGTCGAGGCTAGAAACTGGCTCAAAGAAGTGGAGGGCTTATTTGGTATCTTTGAGGTAGATGATGAAAGAAAGGTTCAACTAGCTGCTTGGTTAATGAAGGACGAAGCCTCAATTTGGTGGGAGGTGATGAATAGAGAACGTGGAGTGGAAATCTGGATGGATTTCAGACAGAGGTTCGAGTTGAAATTACTTTCACGAGCAGAGGAGAGTTTATACATGGATTGGTTCTTGGCTTTGAAACAAAGGAGTTTGTATGTGAAGAAGTACGTTAACAAGTTTAACCAGTTAGCAAGATTTGGCATGGAATTGGTTAATACACCACATAAGAAGGCTTTGAGATTTGTCAAGGGCTTGAACGAACCGCTTCACGGATTAGCTATGTCCCACATTCCTATGGGGGCTACTTTCAAGAAAATTGTTGACATGGCGCTAATGCATGAGGAGGAGAAAGGTGCTAATGTTGATAAGGCACAGGATAAGAAGGAGGTGAAGGCTGAAGGATCATAGAACAAGAGAGTGGATCCTAAGAAGAGTGTGAAACCTCGAGATAAAAGGAAGTGCCATTTCTATGGTATACCAGGTCATATAGCTAAAGATTGTAGAAAGATGAAGGCGAGAAAGACTGGGTGCTTCCAATGTGGTGAGGCAGGACATATGATTAAAGACTGCCCAAGAAGGCAAGGGCAAGGGCAAAGGACAGGATCCACTTTTGGAGGGCAGGTTCATGATCTCATGGCACCTACGCAAGAGAGAGGTAGAAACATTTATGTTGAAAGTTTGATTTTCCTTTTTGATCATCCTATTCTAACTTTGTTTGATTCTAGCGCTTCACATTCGTTTATGTCTGCTTCTGTTGTTGAATCTTTGCACCTAGATACTAGTATAGTAGTGGATCCCATTGTAGTCTCAAATCCTATTAGGGGTTCGTCTCATCTTTCTACGTTGTGTTGGGATTTGAGAATATATGTGTATGGCATTGAGTTCGAATGCAATGCTTATGTGCTTGGTTTCACGGGCTATGGGTTGATTCTAGGGATGGATTGGCTAGCCAGATATGGTGCCATCCTAGACTGTGAATGGAGGATAGTTAGACTATTGACTTGTTTTGGTAATACTCTCGATATCTCATGCGACCCTAAGGGTTCTGTTATTATTTGCTACCTAGAATCTCTTGACACTTCTATTGATGACTTGCAATATGTTCGAGCATTCCATGAGTATGCAGATGTCTTTGAGGAGGTTAGTGGCTTACCTCCAAAACGCGAGATAGATTTCCGTATATACTTGGTGGACAATGCAAAGCCAGTTGCATTGCCTGTGCGCCACATGGCTCCAAGAGAAAGAAGGGAGCTTAGTAAACAAGTGAAAAAGTTGCTTGAGAAAGGGTTCATAAGAAGAAGTATCTCGGAGTAGGGTGCTCCAGATGTTTTTGCTACGAAAGTTGATGGTTCACTTAGATTGTGTGTGGACTGTAGGGAGCTGAATAAGCTCACGAAGAAGAACAGACACCCATTATCGAATATAAATGACTTGTTCGATCAGTTGGTTGGTGCTTCAGTTTTCTCGCAGTTGGACTTAGCTACAGGATTTCATCAGCTAAGTGTGGCCGAGGACAACATAGATAAGACTGCATTTAGGACTCCCGACGGTTTCTTTGAATGGATTGTCATGTCTTTTGGTTTGACGAATGTACCCGCATATTTCGTAGAATTGATGAGTAATGTGTTTAGGGAGTTTCTAAACAAGTTCGTGGTAGTCTTTGTGGATGATATCTTGATATTCTCTAGAAGTGAGGAAGAGCATGCCCTACATCTTAGGGAAGTCTTAGAGACCCTTCGAGCACATCAAATCAAAGCAAAGTTTTCCAAATATCATTTTTGGAGGAAGGAAGTGAGGTTTTTAAGGCACGTGGTCTCTAAAGAAGGGATAGCAGTGGATCCCGCGAAAGTGGTAGCAATCCAAGATTGGAAGGTTCCTAAAAATGCAACAGAAGTAAGAAGTTTTCTTGGTTTGGCGGGCTATTACATAAAGTTCATCAAGGACTTTGCTATCATCCCCACTTACACGGTTGACGAAAAAGAATTTGGCCTTTTCTTGGGATGTTGACTATGACGATGCTTTCCAGCGTTTGAAGAGGGCGTTGACGACAACACAAGTTTTAGTTTTCCCTGATGGGAGTAAACCGTTTACAGTGTATACCGATGCTTGCAGGACAGGGCTTGGCACAGTTTTGATGCAAGAGGGAAGGGCGATATGCTATGGTGGAAGGAAGTTAAAGGTCCATGAGAAGAATTACCCTTCCCACGACTTAGAGTTAGCCGCTATAGTTTTTGCGCTTAAGTCTTGGCGCCATTATCTCCTTGGCGAGAAGTTTGAGTTGTATACAGACCACAAGTCACTTAAGTACTTGTTCTCTCAAAAAGATCTAAACTTAAGGCAACAAAGGTGGATGGAGTTCTTGGCATCCTACGACTTTGAGATTGCATATACCCATGGCAAGAGTAACGTTGCAAGAGACGTCTTGAGCTGAAAGGGTTGACTTTGAGTCCTTTGTTTGTCTAGCGACAGAGTTTGGAGTACATCTCTACCTTTGACTTTAGACCCTCTATCGATTATGTACCCGGTTTGTTGGCATCACTAGAGGTGCGACCTACGCTTTCGGATCGGGTTGGAGAGGCGCAGCGAGATGACCCACAGTTTATAGAGATAGTATACAAGCTCATTAGAGGGGAGTCTTCGAGCCATCTTAGACGGTATACTATAGATGATAGAGATTGGTTGCGTAGGGATGGGAGACTTTGCATACCTCGAGATGAGAGTTTGGAAAGGACAATTCTTGAAGAAGCACACCGTTCTAAGATGACCATACATCCCAGTGATGACAAGATGTATAAGGACATGAAGCGAATTTTATTTTGGGACGGAATGAAGAAGGATGTGGCTGTGTTCGTTTCTAGATGTTTAGTGTGCCAACAAGTCAAGGCTGAGCAAAAGAAGCCTGGTGGTTTGCTTCACCCTTTAGAGGTTACACAGTAGAAGTGGGAAAGTGTTTCCATGGATTTTGTTGATGGGTTGCCGAGATCAAGGAAGGGCAATACGGGGATTTGGGTTGTAGTAGATCGACTTACTAAGAGCACCCGTTTCATTCCCGTTAAAAGTAAAAGAACTGCGGCGTGGTTAGCATCTGTTTATCTTCGAGAGATAGTTCGTTTACACGGCATACCTTCTAGCATAGTAAGCGATCGAGATCCCATTCTCACAAGTGAGTTTTGGAAGAGCTTACAAGAGGCGGTAGGAACGCAGTTGTGTTTGAGCACCGCTTACCACCCTCAGACGGACGGCCAAACAGAAAGAGTAAATAGGATTCTAGAAGATCTTTTGAGATTATGCATCTTGTACTTTGGAGGGACATGGGAGGAACATCTTCCATTAGTAGAGTTCGCCCACAACAACAGCTATCAGACTAGCATTGGCATGGCACCTTTTGAGGCTCTATATGGATGATCTTGTCGATCACCGACTTGTTGGTAGGAGTCAACGGATAAGGTTTTTCTCGGGCTCGAGATGATTAGAGAAACTTCGGAGAAAACAGACTTGATTCGAAGACGCATGAAGACGGCACAGGGCTGGCAAAAGTCATATGCTGATAAGAGAAGGACCGATCTTGAGTTCAGTGTTGGAGACATGGTCTTTATTAAAGTGTCACCATTGATGAATGTCGTTCACTTTGGATCTGTAAGGAAATTAGCACCAAGGTTCGTAGGGCCATTCCCCATTGCAGAGCGAATTGGACAGATGGCCTACAGAGTGAAGTTTCCCGAGAAGCTTAGTGGTGTTCATGACGTATTTCGTGTGTCGCATTTGCGGAAGTGTTTACATGATACCGCGGAGGTAGTAGAGCCGAACATGCTTAAGGAAGTGGAAGTAGAACGAGATGCCACGACTGGACGAGCTCCTACATGCATCCTTGAATCGGAGGTCAAGAAGTTACGCAACCGAAAGGTCAAGTTAGTTAAATTCCAATGCGGAGATGATTAAGGAGACGCGACTTGGGAGACTGAAGACAAGATACGTGCGTCGCACCCTTTCCTTTTTGAGGATATGTTCTTAACTTCTCCTTTTTCTACCGCTTTGTTTATGCTTGTTCTATCGTTTAGTGTATCCTCTCGATTATATCTTCGATCATTAGGAAGAAAATCCTATGGTTGTAAAAATGTGTTTGAGACATGTTATGTTTGGTGGATGCAAGTGGATGTAAGTGTTTACTAGTGGTTGCTCGTGGATGCATGTACACACACATTTTATGTACTAGATCGTCTCAGTCACTTTCATATTGCATATGAATAAGTGTGCATATTTAAATAAATGGATATATATTGAATGTGTTATCATATGGATGTTGCATTTGAATGAATGGTTGTGCACTCATATAAAAAAATATGTATCATTAAGATTCCTTTACATACATAATGGACGCACGACACTATCTTGTTTTGCATTAAGGAGGTCAAATGAATCAGTAGACCGTCTGATCTTTGCATTAGATAAGGGACATACACACACACTTTGCATATGTTTATGAAAGCATTAGAAATCTTTTAAGGGCAATGGACTCCCGTGATTGATGGATGATTGGATGGTAACATACATTCTTCTTAACTTGGAGATTTCGGGGATGAAATCCTTTAAGTAGGGGGAATGTAACACCCCGTAATTTTAAAATAGGACATAAGATATAATTAAAGAATAATTAATTTTTAAAAGAAGAATTAGGTGAAACGGGTTACGCCATCGCGTTCGTCTCGAAATTCTGCTTGAGATAGAGTCCGAGTTTGCGTTAAACGGATATTGTATGAAGAAGTTATGAAGCTCGGGAGATTTAAAGTTTAAAGCTATAAGACAAGTCGATCGCTCGTTTTTGACAAGTCGACAGGTACCAGTCGACCGCCCAAATTCCACTGGTCGATCGTTTTTAGACAGAAGTGAAACTGTCAACCGGTGAAAAATGGCCAGTCGACCGGTTGATGTTGGGGCTGTTTTCTGATGACGTGTTTGGTGGCCTGGATGATGACGTGTCCTTCGGGGATTGGCTGGATGACGTGTCTTTTGAGCTGTGTGGTTCTGATGATCTCTAATCTAATCTAAAGGCCCTAATAAACTCACTACACCTATATAAACATACCTAGACCTAAACCCTAATTCATACGCCTCCATGCTTCTAAAACATGAATTAGCCTAGCCTCTCTTCTTTTGTCCAACCAAAATCAAAGTAGAGATTTAGAGATTGTTCTTCTTCAACGATCAAATTAGAAGATCATTCAAGAAATTGCTACAACGCCTAATTCTCTACCTTAATCCAATCTCTGTGAGTCCATTGACTATTTTTTGATTTAAATAATAAAAGTAATTCTGGCATGTTGTAAATTGGGATTGGAAATTAAACATGATAATAAGATCCGATCTCATCAGTTCTATCTTAGCATATATATATCAGATTCATGATTCTTATATTCCCATGTTGATATTATCATCAGTTTTATCAGTTTTATCATATCTTTATGATCAGTTCATCCTTATGCCTGTTTTGATGTTATTATTATGCCTATTCTGTATCTCTTCCCTTCCCCCTTCTCTTTTTATTTTTATAGTCGGGCTACTTTCGAGCCTAGGCCAAATCTCATAGAGATGAACGTACGAATGGTAATTTAGGGAATGTTGGGAAATTTGGCATAATATATGTTGGGCTGATTTGGACATGAAAAATATTAAATATGGCATAGTATATTTTTGGTTGATTTGGGCATAACAAATTCTAAAATTGAGGCATGATATGAAAATGGAAATTTAGGGTAATTGGCATAATTAACCTGAAATTGGCATAAACGACAATTAAATAAATTGGCTAAGATAAGCATGTTGAGACACGAGGTTAGACTCCGTTTGCGGTAGAAACCTGCCCGGTATCAACCGGCCTAACCCGTAACCCAAAACTGCCAGTCTAATGTGAGAGGTCGTATGCATAATTAAAAGATGTTTAGACACGAGGTTAAGTCTGGCTTGTGGCAGAACTCTGCTCGGAACTGCTCGGCACATCCAATGGCCACAAGCCATCGACTTAATGTGAGAGGTCTGTGCATTAATAACTAATTAATGCTGATCAAAGATGAGTATGATACCTAAAACGTGTTAGGTGGGAGGGGTTAAGTTAACCTGAGTAAGATGACAACTTAACCAATACTACATGAACAGAGTGGATGAGGTTAATGCAAGCTTAACCAATAATACATGTTAATTTGATAATTGGGAGGGTTTAAGTTAACTGGGCCGATAGACAACACTTAACCAATATAAGTTTGGGTTAGGATAAACCCTGGGGAAAAACCTAGTAGCGGTAGGGACCCATTTCAGACAGTAACCCACTTAGTGGTATCGGGAACCCTGAGCTAGGCAGTGTTGGGGCACACTTACTGGGCTATTTATAAGCGGTCAAATAGAAGCGAGGGTGTCAGTGCAGGTTCCGACGGGTTTGTTAAGCGTGCAAAAAGGTGTTCCCGACATTGGAAGATTTAGTCACTGTACACCAGTAGGTATAAAGCTGTGCACTCGCGGCTTGCCACTTAGGGAGTGATAGACCCTAAGCCGGGACCCGCCCAGGTATCTTCAAGTTAGGGAGTCGATTGACTAGGGGTAGTGTGGGGACGTCTAGTATCTATTAAGGGAAAGTAGGCTGACAAGGATTGTATGGGGCGGATACCTCTTATTAAATGTTACGCCTGAGGGCTACTAATTGCATGGTTGGGATCGTTTCGTTAAGTATTACTAGTAGGTGGTGCAGAGAATTAAATTAAGTAAGAAATCTGGGAAGCGCACTAGACATTCCTTTATATTCATCCTGTTATCCAGCTTTACCATATGTCATGGTTATACTTTTCATCTAGTTTATTCCTATCATATTGCTTTACTTATTTTCATGCTAAAAGTAGCTGGACTCGCCAGGCTTATGTCTAACCTTTTTGTTTTCACCTCTTTTCTTCCGTTTCCCCCCAGGTTCTCAGGTAGGAAACACTGAAGCTTAGTTCGGATATCTCTTTCTTCCAGCTTGAAGTTGAAAGATGTATTGCCTGGCTTTGATTCTGCTTATCTATGGCATTTTCTGTTGGGGATTATGGTTTTAATATTATGTACTCTGATGGCTTTTTTACAAGGCTGATATTATGTACTTGGTTTTGGTATTTGAAGATGTAACCAACCTTATTTCTGTTTCTGCTGGAATAAAGTTATAAAATTTTCAAGTACTACTTTCTCTGTCTTGTAATATTCCGTTCTTTTTACTTATAATGCTCCACAAAACTTAATGCATTCCCTTTGTGAGCGACATTAACGGACGTGGGGTGTTCCAGAAGAAGCCTCTAGCCTCACAACTGGGAAATGACAAAAATCGGGCAGGCAACATGGCTAGTAGGGTCATACCCAAGCAGGGTGTATTGTCACCGATCTAGAGAAAATTCATATTTGTTCTTCTTTTCGATTTTGTATCTTTGGATTACGGTTGGATGGCCAACAACCGTGGGTGATAATATATTTGCTACACTCAAGCTAAATGAGTGGGCGGTCATGTGTGGCCGGGTTGCAAGACGTTCTTGTTGAACCCAGGTATATACCCTCTAGAGTACACTGATCGGAAGGTGATCCCATACCTTGTTTGTTGGAATCCAATCTCCAATAAGTGCCCAGCGATTTATGATTTTATACTATATATATATATATGTATGTGTGTGTGTGTGTGTGGAGCGTGGGATGAAAGCGTTCTGCTACTTGGATATTTGTTTAGACATTATCATAATATCACTCAATTTGATATCAAAGTATTTTAGGTTATAGCAAGGTAAAATCCGTCCATGTTTATGTGTGGGCTGGTCTTACTATTATCCTTTTGTTTCAAAAGGATTTTCAAAGGTTAACCAATAGATTGGAATTTACTCACACCAGTCCCATGACTGACCTAGAGTTTATTTGTTTGTGGTTTCCCTAAACTGTTGGGTGCCCAAATTTGCACGGACAGTCAAGTGTTTCCGGCTTTGCAGATTCACTTGGAGGAGCTGGAAGCAAAAGGCTTCACCATTAGTTAGTTAGAGATTATTTCCACTGTAATATATATGAGTTGTACTCTGATATGGTATGTATATACAGATTCATTTTGTGTATTTCAAAGTTATGTTATACATTATCTTTTATTGTTCCGCTGTGAGATTCATGTTTACTCTGATTCTGTTCAGTTGTGTTCTTCTTCTTCTTCTATTCTATTAGTTCGATATTTTCTATCTCATCCTCTTATTTCATTCTATTAAAGATCTTTATTTTCGTGCACTTTGGGTTGAAAGTGTAGAATATTAGCTCAAATTGGTACGGATTTACGGACCATTACAGTTGGTATCAGAGCTGAAGGTTAAGTAATTACCTTGGCTCTGTGGCATGACTCAGTAAAGATAGGGTTATTAATACCCTAGATTGTGTATGAGTGTATATATATGAGCGCGTATTTGTAAATCAATATAAAAAACTGTTTTATATTGTGTTGGCTGGTCAGTCGAGTGGTTTATGAATTCTGGTCAAAACAGTAATGCAAAATGTGTTGATAGGTGTTTCTAAACTCTTAGACAGAGTAATTCGACACGGTATGTTTTCAAAAAGGGGTAAATGAAATAATCTTACCCAAAATATATTTTGATATTAAAGAAGTATATATCTTGAGATTATTATAGTATATTGGATGTGTGATCGTTATTTTGATCGAATAAGATTTATAATTGAGTTGTTTATATAAATAACTAATCGAAATATTATATAAGGATAATATGCAAAATCAGATGAATTAAATCTGAATTTAAAAGCAGAATTGAAATAAATCTCTAGAAACTTGGAAAGGTGTTATAAATAAATTTTGAATTGAATAAATGAAAATTTAAAATCCTGGGAGAGATTTGGAAATGTGTTTCAAGCATTTGGAAAGGATGTTTGGAAGTTAATTTCAAAATAAAAGTGTTTGAAAAATAAAACTTTGAAAGATATAGTATTGAACTCACTTCGATGACTGGAAAACAAATTTCGATGATGAACCGCGACATTGTCGGTGTTCATTTTTGAGTAGCTAAGTGACGATTACTACCAAAGGTTTTGTTTTAAATTATTGTGAGGAAACAAGTTGTCATAAATTCAAATGTTTTGAACAATATATGATTTCAAACTGATTTGAAATAAATCCCAGGAATTTGAATTCTGAAATAAAGATTTAACTTATGGAGTTAAATGGTAAAAATGGAACTTAAACTAAGATACACAAAATTGGACTGAATTTGGAACGATCCAGAATGGAAATTGTAAAAGAGAAATACTAGAGATTCATAAAATGAATTGATTCTTAGAGAATAAGAATCAAATTTTGAATTTGGAGATGAAGATAACTGATTTGAGAAATAAATCAGTAAAAGTAATTAGAGTTGGAATAGAAATTTGGCTTAGTAAAAGCAAAAGATTGGTTTGAGAATGGATTGATGGGAGATCAACTAAGGATGCTTGGATATATGTTAAAGTGATAGCAAATGGCAGAGATAGAGTTGAATGCCCAACAGAGAAGGTACACGTTTATATATGAGTATGAGATCTTTATGAGTCCGTTTGGCAAGGCGTTTGGCTGTTTGATTTTCTTTTGGATTGGGGAAGGCCTAGAGAGGCGAGTTTTAGTAGTACCGATTCAGCCGTGCAGAGGAGATGCTGGCGAAATTCTACGAAAAATTGAGCTGTTAGGAAATTTTCAGAATTTCTGAAAGTCTTTATTAATAAGAAGGAATTAATTTTTAATTAGAAGTAATCGGTTCTGTTGAAACTGAATTTAAGAAATTAAATAGAAGATTTTTAACCTGGTTATAATATGGATTGTAGCATTTTCCCTACCTTAGTAATTTCAGGGACGAAATTCATTTAAAGGGGATGGAATGTAACGTCCCACATTTTTATCGGTTTGTATTTAATATTTAAATCAGTTTAAATATTGAATTCATAATATAAGTGGATTTATATGTTAATTAAAATGAAGTTGAACATGTAAAAACATATATTAAATATAACCGAGCCCATAATATTACGGCAGTTCGTAATTTAACGTTCTAAACTTCAACGGAGTGTACAGGATCCATTATTAATCGGATTTCTTCGAAATAAGAAACATTGGAATCCGTTGAACTGTATTTCTAGAAATTTCGGATTATATATTGTAAGTTATGTCCAAATTAAGTACTCAGAAAAGCAGCGGCATATTCGTTTATGGCCATAACGGTTATTTAAATATATTTAAATATCGGATTCGAATTTGGACAATATTCTTTTGAGGCGTAGTGATAATTAAATTTTTAGAATTTTACTGTAATTTTTAATTAATTAAATAAGCAACTTTTTATTTGGAGTGTTTTGCACCCTATGACAGCATTTTGGGATTTCACAATATGATTAACCTACCGATATTATTATATTTTTGGGATCGTGACACCTAGTGGGACGCGACCGTATTCTTATATCTGTCCGTAATGGCTCTGACGTGAATGTAATTTTTGTAACAGAGTAACCTACAAATGTACCTTTTTGCCAAATATATATATACACTCTACTGTCCTAATGAATGTCCGCGGACGTTCCTTCTTGTCTCCATTTAATTTCTCTGCTAAAAGATATTACGTAGGAAGCAAGTTAGTCCTTGATACTTAGGCATGAAGAAAGTTTTGTTTTATTATATATCCCATACCTTAACAATTAAGGAACTGTACACCCTCATATGCAGCAGACCTACACTCTAGAAAACATTGAATTGCCTTTATCAAAGATAAGCAAACCATACCAAAAGGAACGTGCTGAAATCAAATCACAACCATCGCTACAGACCCTATGTGTAAATTTACTTGCCTACTATGTACCCTCTCTACCTTAATACTTAAGTTTCCTTCGTTTATATATAAACACCAACTTCATTTCACTTTGTTCTTCATCTAAATCCATTTCCTTCTTTCTCAAAACCAAATATGTCGTACCTCCACCACCCAACAAATCGGTAGGAGAGCGAGAGTTAAAACGTGGAAATGGCCATCATCTTTTGTTGTTTGTATATTGGAGTTTTAATTAAGGAGGGAAAAGAAACTTATGGTAGAGTATATAAGGGACGGTTTGAGTGATGTATGAAGCAGCTAACGTGGTATTCATGAATGGAAAAAGTGAAGGCCAGTTTAAGGAAAATTATATTTAAATAATTATAGTTGGGATGGGATATGAGTGATGAATTAAAGTGAGATGTTGTAGCTATTGTTGTGAAGAAATGGAATGTTTGGGAAGGGGTTTCACGGAACAGTGGGGGTCTGGTTAGTTCAAAACTGAAGTAAGGGGAGAGGGGGCGCTGTTTTACGATATACTGGTGTGCGTGGAGAGCTACTTGGAGAATACGTAATAATATGACTGTTCTGGAGCGTTGGGTACACGTGGAAGAGGGAGTCTGTTGTTAAGACTTAAAATGCACATGCATGATATCATATGGGCACTTGGATAGGGTAAAGGTTTGGAAACGCTCCAGTTTATTGTGGCATGAATAAAATAAAGTTAACGGCACTTTGTTGAGGGAAGTAATGGTGGATTCAATCTCAAATGGTTTGAAGAAATACATGAAGAAGCTGATGCTATTTTTAAATATAGGAAATATACTGTTTAGGAGCATGTTCATTTGGGAATGGGCCAACGTCAGTATGGTCTTGGATGTGTACTAAAGCATGGATACGTGGACTTTGTGTGTATACTGGAGATAAGGTTTTGTTTCAAGACCGGTTTATAATGTTAACTGTGGGGAGGATCAATTAGTTGAACTATTTGATGGTCCAGTTTATGAGTTGGAAGGGAAGAGTTTTAAGTGAATTTGGTTTTTTGTCTGTCTAGATTTTACGTGGTTTAAAAAGGGGAAGATGAGGTATCGTATAGTAGGTGGGATGACTGGTTTTGATGATGGGCTAGATAGAGACGCGTAAGCCCGGTCATTTAGTCAAAATAACAGTTCACTTTAACAATGGGATGGTAAGGACATCGAGCGACTGACCGGTATGGTTTCGGTGGCCGGATGATCGACGAGGAAGAGTTTTGAAAACGGAGTCTTTACCACTGTTAGGTGGACTTATGGTTGAAGGAGATGCAGATAACATGCAAGATGGGGAGATGAAGTGTACTGTAGAGGCTCAGGCAGACTGGTGCAAGGAAGTGCACCGAACGGAGGGTATTCAAGTTTAGGTTTGGGCTGAGGAAATTAATGTATGGCGGCAAATAATGAATTGTACGTGATCAGTTGAGATGGATACGATGGTCACAGACTACATACTGAAGTTGGTCTGGAGCGGTTTTGGAGCTCATTAGAGATTCATGGCAGAATTGAACGCCGGGTATAATCAACTGACGCAAATCATTCGGTTAACGTGCGAAGGTGAGTAAAATCACGGACTCTGTTCTATTTTAAATTATTATAATTAGATTTTAAAAGTGATAAATATTGGTTGAATGTTGTGTGATGGTCGTTTAGGTAGATTACAATTAAATTGGTTGAAATATATACATATTTTTGCATATGTACACATCACGGATTGGATACTGATTCCATCAGTTATAAGATTCACTAGTATTGAATTAATTAGTGTAAATTGTATGGACTAACATCTGTGGATGCAGGAAACCGGTTGGAGGAATCCAATCGGATTCCACAATATTTATCTGTACTGTTGGTTTTATATTATTAAATAAGCACTATTTGAACCCAAATGACATTTAAACCCTGTGTGGATATTGATTAAATAAATAGAGGATATCAACTAAGAAAGTGGCAGCAACTGGACATAAATCCATCATTTAGTTAAGAAATTAATTGGCCGTCAGGCAAATCAACAAAGTTAATTATAAAAATTATATTTGTATAATTACGGCGAAGTTTTAAACTGTAATAGAAGTCTATTAAAAACTGGTATTTTATAGTTCGTTTTTATAAAATAAATATAAATGATTATTTGATATTTAAATAAGTTAGTAAGATATAATTATCCCGTAAGTGGATAATTTGGATAATTATTTTAAAGCAAACAGTCAGGAGATATTATTAGATTAACTATATTAATTTAAGGGTAATAGGTAATTAAAATCAGTTAACTAATTTACTGATGGAACGAAGTTGATTTAATCAACTGTTTATTTGGAAAATGATTATTTGATTAATTGGTCTTCAATTAATCTAGTGAAAATAACTTAGCGGTAAAATGATAAAAAAAATTAGAAGATTCCTTATTAATTACCCTTTTTAATTAATGAGGCATTAAATAATTATTTAACCAATATAATTATTTATTGTGTATATACAGTAAGTAACCAATCTATTTTAGGTTAAGGATGAAGTAAATTGCTTACTTCAGCAATGATGAAGTAAAATATTATTTAATTATATAATTATTTCTTAAATGGACCTCATTTAAGTTGGAATTGAATTAGTGATGAGATGTTACTTGCAATAAGTAAAATGGCTCAAATAAAAGTAAAATTTCAAGAGACAAAGAATATAAATGTATTTTGGTAAAAGAAGTTATAAATATAATTGTATAAGGAAGGCGCAGAAAAGGGTTAATATTTAAATAACTAGTTGTAAACAACTGAGTTTACAAATTAAGGATATGGCATCATAAAACCATATTTAAAATATAGCAAGAAGTACGATTTGACGGACTATAAATCATAAGGGGTTAGAGTTATGAACTTATATCTATTCTAAGATAAGAATGTTGTTGATCGAGGTCTTAGAGGTAATTAAAATACCCCAACTTGAACGGCTTTGCTATTATCGAGGAATGGTATTAGTTTGTAATGGAAAGAGACATCGAGATTAGTTATAAAGTGGAATATAGTAGTGTATTGCAAGTCTTTGAACTATAACGAATAAATAACGATGTTGACTAGGCTTAAGCGTGACTGTTATGTCAAGATTAGTTATAAAGGAGAATATTACAGCGTATGACAAGTTTTAAAACAATAACAATAAATTAGCATTGTTGACCAAGCTTAAGCGTGATTTTTATATATAGCACTACTCCCTAGGGGATGAAAACAGTTTGTTTTGAAATTCTAAAGTAATAAGTAACGACGTTTGTCCAAAGAAATATAAGAATGAGTTTAGAAAGAGAATCGGAGAATCATTTCAGAAAACGATAAAATCATTTCGATGTTTAGAATGTGATTAGAACTAAATAAACACTATTAGGAATTGGAATTAAAATTCGACGATGTCGAATGTATTAAAGTAAATTACTTTTACGAATGATAACCTGATAGAATAGTTAATATTTAGTTTTAAACTAATAATTATAATAGAATATGCAATCAATATTTAGTTATAAACTTGATATTGATTTAAAAAGAAGTTGACTTAGAAATAAAGTTAATAAAGGGAAATGGGAATATAAAATTATGAAGGAGATTTTGGTAAACAAGATAAGGGTATTTATTATCTGAATAAAGTGTTATTTGATAAAGGTCAGATTTCTAAAATAGTTATGATATTCACATTTTAAAGTGAATAATGTTTTAAAAGTGAATGTTGGGCAGACTAAAATATTTATAATGAAATTGAAAATATTTTTCCAATACAGATAGGGTAGATTATCCAAGTATAGAAAATAAAGAATGTGAAAAGAATGAAAATGTTTCGAACGTTAATAACGTATATTTTCTGGAATATGGAAGAATAAGAATTTATAATAACTGGGAATGTTTTCCAAGAAGTGTAAAAAGGCTAAAACGGGATTTGAGAAAATATCTAATAAGATATGGGAATTTGAATAATAAAAATGAATGTTAAATAAAAGTGCCATGATTGTATGATGTTTAGTTGTACATTTGAATGAATGTTTGTTTTTACTTTGAGAGTTAAATAACCGAATATCGAAGTGTTTTGACCGTCGTTGTCAATACGGAGAGACCGGTTGGATATGTTATCTGAAACCACTCCGTATATGCATAATTGCTGCGAATTATATTATGCTGAAGAAAATTAAAGACGGAGTGAAATGCAAGGGTTGTCCTGTTCTAGAATGGTGCTTTCTGTTTGTCCAGTCCCAGGACAACTTGTATGGACGAGTGTCTGACAGAGTACACCTAATAAATCACGTACGGTTGATCTCTTAAAGGTATTACGTCTGGTGGTGGAGGAATTCGTTCCTCTTTGCTTTTTATACATGTAAAATGTTTGGGAATCGATTAGTGAATTGAGGGTTTGACGATGTGGCATTCAATGTGAATAGTGATCATATGTTCTGAAGATTGACGCTGTAACACCCCATAATTTTAAAATAGATCATAAGAGATAATTAAAGAATGATTAATTTTTAAAAGAATAATTAGGTGAAATGGGTTATACCATTGCGTTCGTCTCAAAATTCTTCTTGAGATAGAGTCCGAGTTTGCATAAAATGGACATCATATGAAGAAGTTATGAAGCTCGGCAGATTTAAAGTTTAAAGCTGTAAACCAAGTCGACCGCTCGTTTTTGACAAGTCGACCAGTACCAGTTGACCGCCCAAATTCAACCGGTCGACCGTTTTTGGACATAAGTGAAAACAGTCGACCGGTGAAAAATGGCCAATTGATCGGTTGATGCTGGGGCTGTTTTCTGATGACGTGTTTTGTGGCCTGGATGATGATGTGTCCTTCGGGGATTGGCTGGATGACGTGTCTTTTGAGCTGTGTGGTTCTGATGATCTCTAATCTAATCTAAAGGCCCTAATTAACTCGCTACACCTATATAAACATACCTAGACCTAAATCCTAATTCATTATACTAATTCATACGCCTCCATGCTGCCAAAACCTGAATTAGCCTAGCCTCTTTTCTCTTGTCCAACCAAAATCAAAGTAGAGATTTAGAGATTGTTCTTCTTCAACAATCAAATTAGAAGATCATTCAAAGAATTGTTGCAACGCCTAATTCTCTACCTTAATCCAATCTTTGTGAGTCCATTGACTATTTTTAGATTTAAATAATAAAAGCAATTCTGACATGTTGTAAATTGGGATTGGAAATTAAACATGATAATAAGATCTGATCTCATCCGTTATATCTTAATATATATATATATATATATATATATATATATATATATATATATATATCGGATTCATGATTCTTATATGTCCGTGTTGATATTATCATCAGTTTTATCAGTTTTATCTTATCTTTATGATCAGTTCATCCTTATGCCTGTTTTGATGTTATTATTATGCCTGTTCTGTATATCTTCCCTTCCTCCTTCTCTTTTTATTTTTATAGCCGGGCTACTTTCGAGCCTAGGCCAAATCTCATAGAGATGAACGTACGAACGTAATTTAGGGAACGTAGGAAAATTTGGCATAAAATATGTTGGGTTGATTTGGGCATGACAAATGCTAAAATTGAGGCATGATATGAAAACGGGAATTTTGGGTAATTGGCATAATTAACCTGAAATTGGCATAAAATGCAATTAAATAAATTGGCTAAGATAAGCATGTTGAGACACGAGGTCAGACTTCGTTTGCGGTAGAAACCTGCCCGGAACCAACTGGCCTAACCAGTAACCGCAAACTGCCAGTCTAATGTGGGAGGTCATAGGCATAATTAAAAGATACTTAGACACAAGGTTAAGTTTGTCTTGTGGCAGAAGTCTGCCCAGACCCGCCCAGCACATCCAGCGGCCACAAGCCATCAACTTAATGTGAGAGGTCTGTGCATTAGTAACTAATTAATGTTGATCAAAGATGAGTATGATACATAAAACGTGTTAGGTGGGTGGGGTTAAGTTAACCCAAGTAAGATGACAACTTAACCAATACTATATGAACATATTGGATAGGGTTAAGGCAAGTTTAACCAATAATACATGTTAATTTGATAAGTGGATGGGGTTAAGTTAACTGGGCTGATAGACAACACTTAACCAATATAAGTTTGGGTTAGGATAAACCCTGGAGAAAAACCTAGTAGCGGTAGGGATCCATTTCAGACAGTAACCCACTTAGTGGTATCGGGAACCTTGAGCTAGGCAAGGTTGAGGCACGCATACTAGGCTGATTATAAGCGGTCAAATAGAAGCGAGGGTGTAGCAGTGCAGGTTCCAATAGGTTCGTTAAGCGTGCAAAAAGGTGTTCCTGGCGTTGGAAGATTTAGCCACTGTACACCAGTAGGTATAAAGCTGTGCACCCATGGGTTGCCACTTAGGGAGTGATACACCCTAAGCCGGGACCCGCACAGGTATCTACAAGTTAGGAAGCCGATCGACTAGGGGTAGTGTGGGGACATCTAGTATTTATTAAGGGCAAGTAGGCTGACAAGGATTGTATGGGGCGGATACCTCTTACTAGATGTTGTGCCTGAGGGCTACCAATTGCGTGGTTGGGATCATTTCGTTAAGTATTACTAGTAGGTGGTGCAGAGAATTAAATTAATTAAGAAATCTGCGAAGCGCACTAGACATTCCTTTATATTAATCCTATTATCTGGCTTTACCTTATGTCATGGTTATACTTTTCATCCAGTTTATTCGTGTCATATTGCTTTACTTATTTTCATGCTAAAAGTAGCTGGACTCGCCAGGCTTATGTCAGACCTTTTTGTTTTCGCCTCTTTTCTTCTGTTTCCCCCCAGGTTTTCGGGGAGGAAACATTAAAGCTTAGTTCGAATATCTCTTTCTTCCAACTTGAAGTTGAAAGATGTATTGCTTGGCTTTGATTCTGCTTACCTATGGCATTTTCTATTGGGGATTATGGTTTTAATATTATGTACTCTGATGGCTTTGGTACAAGACCGATATTATGTACTTGGTTTTTGTATTTGAAGATGTAACCAAACTTATTTCTATTTCTGCTGTAATAAAGTTATAAAATTTTCAAGTACTACTTTCTTTGTCTTGTAGTATTCCGTTCTGTTTACTTATAACGCTCCACGAAACTTAATGCATTCCCTTTTTGAGTGACATTAACGGACATGGGGTGTTACACATGGTATCAGAGCTGAAGGTTACCAGAACAGATAAAAGAATTTGAAAACCATTTTCAAAAGCATTTTTAGAAAGAAGTATTTTCAAAAACATGTTTCAAAGAGGGTATTTTCAAGAGAAAAGTCTATTATAAAAAACATAATCCCCAAAAGCCATATATCTATCTTTCGATTCTCCGTTTTGAATCTCTTCCTTCTTCCTTTCAGCATGTCTGGGGAACCCGATATACCCGAGGGTGCACCGATACCAAGCTGGTTCAGAAGGTATCTGGAGGCTAGGGCAACTGCTGTAGGCCCAGCCAACGTCCCTCCTCCCCCAACTACGGCCGCTCCGCCTCCTCCTCCCCGTGGAGATGCTTTTTCTAAGAAATTCAAGGACTTTCAGGCGATGGGCGGAAAACCTTTTCATGGGACTGAGACGTTTGTCGAGGCTAGAAACTGGCTCAAAGAAGTGGAGGACTTATTTGGTATATTTAAGGTAGATGATGAAAGAAAGGTTCAACTAGCTGCTTGGTTAATGAAGGACGAAGCCTCATTTCGGTAGGAGGTCATGAATGGAGAACGTAGAGTGGAAACCTGGATGGATTTAAGATAGAGGTTCGAGTTGAAATTTCTTTCATGAGCAGAGGAGAGTTTATACATGGATAGGTTCTTGGCTTTGAAACAAGGGAGTTTGTATGTGAATGAGTACGTTAACAAGTTTAACCAGTTAGCAAGATTTGGCATGGAATTGGTTAATACACCACATAAGAAGGCTTTGAGATTTGTCAAGGGCTTGAATGAACCGCTTCACGGATTAGCTATGTCCCACATTCCTATGGGGTCTACTTTCAAGATACTTGTTGACACGGCGCTAATGCATGAGGAGGAGAAAGGTGCTAATGTTGATATGGCACAGGATAAGAAAAAGGTGAAGGCTGAAGGATCACAGAACAAGAGAGTGAATCCTAAGAACAGTGGGAAACCTCGAGATAAAAGGAAGTGCCATTTCTATGGTATACCAGGTCATATAGCTAAAGATTGTAGAAAGAAGAATGCGAGAAAGACTGGGTGCTTCCAATGTGGTGAGGCAGGACATATGATTAAAGACTGCCCAAGAAGGCAAGGGCAAGGGCAGATGACATGATCTACTTCTGGCGGGCAGGTTCATGCTCTCATGGCACCTACGCAAGAGAGAGGTAGAAACATTTCTATTGAAAGTTTGATTTTCCTTTTTGATCATCCTATTCTAACTTTGTTTGATTCTGGCGCTTCACATTCGTTTATATGTGCTTCTCTTGTTGAATCCCTGCACCTAGATACTAATATAGTAGTGTATCGCACTGTAGTCTCAAATCCTATTGGGGGTTCGTCTCATCTTTCTGCGTTGTGTCGGGATTTGAGAATATATGTGTATGGCGTTGAGTTCGAATGCAATGCTTATGTGCTTGGTTTCACGGGCTATGGGTTGATTCTAGTGATGGATTGGCTAGCCAGATATGGTGCCATCCTAGACTGTGAAAGGACGGTAGTTAGACTATTGACTAGTTTTGGTAATACTCTCGATATCTCATGCGACCCTAAGGGTTCTGTTATGCTTAGCTACCTAGAATCTGTTGACACTTCGATTGATGATTTGCAATCTATTCGAGTAGTCCGTGAGTATGCAGATGTCTTTGAGGAGGTTAGGGGCTTATCTCCGAAACGCGAGATAGATTTCCGTATATACTTGGTGGACAATGCAAAGCCAATTGCGTTGCCTGTGCGCCACATGGCTCCAAGAGAAAGAAGGGAGCTTAGTAAACAAGTGAAAGAGTTGCTTGAGAAAGGGTTCATAAGAAGAAGTATCTCGGAGTAGGGTGCTCCAGTTGTTTTTGCTATGAAAGCTGATGGTTCACTTAGTTTGTGCGTGGACTGTAGGGATCTGAATAAGCTCACGAAGAAGAACAAACACCCATTATCAAGGATAGATGACTTGTTTGATCAGTTGGTTGGTGCTTTAGTTTTCTCGCAGTTGGACTTAGCTACACGATTTCATCAGCTAAGGGTGGCCGAGGACATCATAAATAAGACTGCATTTAGAACTCATGACGGTTTCTTTGAATGGATCGTCATTCCTTTTGGTTTAACGAATGTACCCGCATATTTCGTAGACTTGATGAGTAAGGTGTTTAGGGAGTTTCTAAACAAGTTCGTGGTAGTCTTTGTGGATGATATCTTGATATTCTCTAGAAGTGAGGAAGAGCATGCCCTACATCTTAAGGAAGTCTTAGAGACCCTTCGGGCACATCTACTCAAAGCTAAGTTCTCCAAATGTCATTTTTGGAGGAACGAAGTGACGTTCTTAGGGCACGTGGTCTCTAAAGAAGGGATAGCAGTGGATCCCGCAAAGGTGGTAGCAATCCAAGATTGGAAGGTTCCTAAAAATGCAACAGAAGTAAGAAGTTTTCTTAGTTTGGCGGGCTATTACATAAAGTTCTTCAAGGACTTTGCTATCATCCCCACTTACACGGTTGACGAAAAAGAATTTGGCCTTTTCTTGGGATGTTGACTATGACGATGCTTTCCAGCGTTTGAAGAGGGCGTTGACGACAGCACAAGTTTTAGTTTTCCCTGATGGGAGTAAACCGTTCACAGTGTATACCGATGCTTGCGGGATAGGGCTTGGCACAGTTTTGATGCAAGAGGGAAGGGTGATATGCTATGGTGAAAGGCAGTTAAAGGTCCATGAGAAGAATTACCCTACCCACGACTTAGAGTTAGCCGCTATAGTTTTTGCGCTTAAGTCTTGGCGCCATTATCTCCTTGGCGAGAAGTTCGAGTTGTATATTGACCACAAGTCACTTATTTACTTGTTCTCTCAAAAAGATCTAAACTTAAGGCAATAAAGGTGGATGGAGTTCTTGGCATCCTACAACTTTGAGATTGCATATACCCATGGCAAGGGTAACGTTGTAGGAGACGCCTTGAGTAGAAAGGGTTGACTTTGAGTCCTTTGTTTGACTAGCGGCAGAGTTTGGAGTACATCTCTACCTTTGACTTTAGACCCTCTATCGATTATGTACCCGGTTTGTTGGCATCACTAGATGCGCGACCTACGCTTTTATGTCGGGTTGGAGAGGCACAGCGAGATGACCCACAGTTGATAGAGATAGTAGACAAGCTCATTAGAGGGGAGTCTTCGGGCCATCTTAGAAGGTATACTATAGATGACAAAGGTTGGTTGCGTAGGGATGGCAGACTTTGCGTACCTCGAGATGAGAGTTTGAAAAGGACAATTCTTGAAGAAGCACATCGTTCTAAGATGACCGTACATCCCGGTGGTGACAAGATGTATAAGGACATGAAGCGAATTTTCCTTTGGGACAGATTGAAGAAGGATGTGGCTGAGTTCGTTTCTAGATGTGTAGTGCGCCAACAAGTCAAGGCTGAGCAAAAGAAGCCTGGTGGTTTGCTTCACCCTTTAGAGGTTCCACAGTGGAAGTGGGAAAGTGTTTCCATGGATTTCGTTGACGGGTTGCCGAGATCAATGAAGGGCAATACGGGGATTTGGGTTGTAGTTGATCGACTTACTAAGACGCCCGTTTCATTCCCGTTAAAAGTAAAAGAACCGCGACGCAGTTAGCATCTGTTTATCTTCGAGAGATAGTTCGTTTACACGGCATACCTTCTAGCATAGTAAGCGATTGAGATCCCATTTTCACAAGTGAGTTTTGGAAGAGCTTGCAAGGGGCGGTAGGAATGCAATTGTGTTTGAGCACCGCTTACCACCCTCAAATGGATGGCCAAACAGAAAGAGTAAATAGGATTCTAGAAGATCTTCTGAGATTATGCATCTTGGACTTTGGAGGGACATAGGAGGAACATCTTCCATTAGTAGAGTTCGCCTACAACAACAGCTATTAGGCTAGCATTGGCACGTCACCTTTTGAGGCTATATATGGATGACCTTGTCGATCACCGACTTGTTGGTGGAATCAACGAATAAGGTTTTGCTTGGGCCTGAGATGATTAGGGAAGCTTCAGAGAAAATAGGCTTGATTCGAAGACGCATGAAGATGGAACAGGACTGGAAAAAGTCATATGTTGATAAGAGAAGGACCGATCTTGAGTTCAGTGTTGGAGACATGGTCTTTATTAAAGTGTCACCATTGATGAATGTCGTTCACTTTGGATCTGTAGGGAAATTGGCACCAAGGTTCGTAGGGCCATTCCCCATTGCAGAGCGAATTGGACAGATGGCCTACAGAGTGAAGTTGCCCGAGAAGCTTAGTGATGTTCATGACGTATTTCATGTGTCGCATTTGCGGAAGTGTTTACATGATACCGCGGAGGTAGTAGAGCCGAGCATGCTTAAGGAAGTGGAAGTAGAGCAAGTTGCCACGACTAGGCGAGCTCCTACATGCATCCTTGGATCGGAGGTCAAGAAATTACGCAACCGAGAGGTCAAGTTGGTTAAATTCCAATGGGGAGATGATCAAGGAGACGCGACTTGGGAGACTGAAGACAAGATACATGCGTCGCACCCTTTCCTTTTTGAGGATATGTTCTTAACTTCTCCTTTTTCTACCGCTTTGTTTATACTTGTTCTATTGTTTTTTGTATCCTCTCGATTATATCTTCGATCATTAGGAAGAAAATCCTATGGTTGTAAACATGTGTTTGAGACATGTTATGTTTGGTGGATGCAAGTGGATGTAAGTGTTTGCTAGTGGTTGCTCGCGGATGCATTTACACACACTTGAGGTACTAGATCGGCTCAATCACTTTCATATTGCAAATGAATAAGTGTGCATATTAAAATAAATGGATATATATATATATATATTGAATGTGTTGTCATATGGATGTTGCACATGAATGAATGGTTGTGCAATCATATAAATTTTTTTTTATTAAGATTCCTTTACATACATAATGGACGCACGACACTATCTTGTTTTGCATTAAGGAGGTCAAATGAATCAGTAGACCGCCTGATCTTTGCATTAGATAAGGGACATATACAAACACTTTGCATATGTTCATGAAAGCATTAGAAATCTTTTAAGGACAATGGGCACCCGTGATTGATGGATGATTGGATGGTAGCATACATTCTTCTTAACTTAGAGATTTCGGGGACGAAATCCTTTAAGTAGGGGGAATGTAACACCCTTTAATTTTAAACCAGGACATAAGAGATAATTAAAGAAAAATTTATTTTAAAAAGAAGAATTAGGTGAAACGGGTTACGTCATTGCGTTCGTCTCGAAATTCTTCTTAAGGTAGAGTCCAAGTTTGCCTAAAACGGATATTGTATGAAGAAGTTATGAAGGTCGGGAGATTTAAAGTTTAAAGCTGTAAAACAAGTCGATCGCTCGTTTTTGACAAGTCGATCGGTACCAGGCGACCGCCCAAATTCCACCGGTCGACCGTTTTTAGACATAAGTGAAAACTGTCGACCAGTGAAAAATGGCCAGTCGACCGGTTGATGCTGGGGCAGTTTTCTGATGATGTGTTTTGTGGCCTGGATGATGACGTGTCCTTCGGGGATTGACTGGATGACGTGTCTTTTGAGCTGTGTGGTTCTGATGATCTCTAATCTAATCTAAAGGCCCTAATTAACTCACTACACCTATATAAACATACCTAGACCTAAACCCTAGTTCATTATACTAATTCATACACCTCCATGCTTCAAAAACCTGAATTAGCCTAGCCTCTCTTCTCTTGTCCAACCAAAATCAAAGTAGAGATTTAACGTTTGTTCTTTTTCAACAATCAAATTAGAAGGTCATTCAAGGAATTGCTGCAACGCCTAATTCTCTACCTTAATCCAATCTCTGTGAGTCCATTGACTATTTTTAGATTTAAATAATAAAAGTAATTCTGGCATGTTGTAAATTGGGATTGGAAATTAAACATGATAATAAGATCCGACCTCATCAGTTCTATCTTAGCCTATATATATCATATTCATGATTCTTATATGCTCATGTTGATATTATCATCAATTTTATCAGTTTTATCATATCTTTATGATCAGTTCATCCTTATGCCTGTTTTGATGTTATTATTATGCATGTTATGTATCTCTTCCATTCCTCCTTCTCTTTTTATTTTTATAGCCGGGCTACTTTCGAGCCTAGGCCAAATCTCATAGAGATGAACGTACGAATGGTAATTTAGGGAATGTTGGGAAATTTGGCACAATATATGTTGGGCTGATTTGGAGATGACAAGTATTAAATATAGCATAGTATATTTTGGGTTGATTTGGGCATAACAAATGCTAAAATTGGGGCATGATATGAAAACAGAAATTTTGGGTAATTGGCATAATTTACTTGAAATTGGCATAAACTGCAATTAAATAAATTGGCTAAGATAAGCATGCTGAGACACGAGGTTAGACACCGTTTGCGGTACCGCTCGGAACCAACCGGCCTAACCCGTAACCGCAAACTACCGGTCTAATGTGAGAGGTTATAGGCATAATTAAAAGATGCTTAGACACGAGGTTAAGTCTGGCTTGTGGGAGAACTCTGCCCGGAACCGCCCGGCACATCTAGCGGCCACAAGCCATCGACTTAATGTGACAGGTCTATGCATTAATAACTAATTAATGCTGATCAAAGATGAGTATGATACCTAAAACGTGTTAGGTGGGCGGGGTTAAGTTAACCTGAGTATGATGACAACTTAACCAATACTACATAAACAGAGTGGGTAGGGTTAATGCAAGCTTAACCAATAATACATGTCAATTTGATAAGTGGGTGGGGTTAAGTTAACTGGGTTGATAGACAACACTTAACCAATATAAGTTTGGGTTAGGATAAACCCTGGGGAAAAACCTAGTGGTGGTAGGGACTCATTTCAGACAGTAACCCACTTTGTGGTATCGGGAACCCTAAGCTTGGCAGTGTTGGGGCCTGCTTACTGGGCTAATTATAAGCGATCAAATAGAAGCGAGGTTGTAGCAGTGCAGTTTCCAACGGGTTCGTTAAGCATGAAAAAAGGTGTTCCCGACGTTGGAAGATTTAGCTACTGTACACCAGTAGGTATAAAGCTGTGCACCCATGGGTTGCCACTTAGGGAGTGATACACCTTAAGCCGGGACCCGCACAGGTATCTACAAGTTAGGGAGTCGATCGACTAGGGGTAGTGTGGGGACATCTAGTATCTATTAACGGAAAGTAGGCTGACAAGGATTGTATGGGGCAGATACCTTTTACTAGATGTTACGCCTGAGGGCTACCAATTGTGTGGTTGGGATCATTTCATTAAGTATTACTAGTAGGTGGTGCAGAGAATTAAATTAAGTAAGAAATCTGGGAAGCACACTAGTTATTCCTTCATATTCATCCTGTTATCCAGCTTTACCTTATGTCATGGTTATACTTTTCATCCAGTTTATTCCTGTCATATTGCTTTTCTTATTTTCATGCTAAAAGTAGCTAGACTCACCAGGCTTATGTCTAACCTTTTTGTTTTCTCCTCTTTTCTTCCGTTTCCCCCCAGGTTCTCAGGGAGGAAACATTAAAGCTTAGTTCGGATATCTCTTTCTTCCAACTAGAAGTTGAAAATGTATTGCTTGGCTTTGATTCTGCTTATCTATTGCATTTTCTGTTGGGGATTATGGTTTTAATATTATGCACTCTGATGGCTTTTGTACAAGACTGATATTATGTACTTGGTTTTGGTATTTGAAGATGTAACCAAACTTATTTCTGTTTCTGCTGCAATAAAGTTATAAAATTTTCAAGTACTACTTTCTCTGTCTTGTAATATTCCATTCTGTTTACTTATAACGCTCCACGAAACTTAATGCATTCCCTTTGTGAGCGACATTAACGGACGTGGGGTGTTCCAGACGTAGCCTCTAGCCTCACTACCGGGAAATGACAAAAATCCGGCGGGCAGCATGGCTAGTTGGGTCATACCCAAGCAGGGTGTATTGTCACCGATCTAGAGAAAATTCATATTTGTTCTTCTTTTCGATTCTCTATCTTCGGATTACGGTTGGATGGCCAACAACCGTGGGTGATAATAAATTCGCTACACTCAAGCTAAATGAGTGGGCGGTCATGTGGCCGGGTTGCAAGACGTTCTTGTTGAACCCAGGTATATACCCTCTAGAGTACACTAATCGGAAGGTGATCCCATACCTTGTTTGTTGGAATCCAATTTTCGATAAGTGCCTTGCGGTTTATGATTTTATACTATATATATGTGTGGAGCGTGAGATGCAAGCGTTCTGCTACTTGGATATTTATATGTTTAGACATTATCATAATATCACTCGATTTGATATCAAAGTATTTTAGGTTATAGTAAGGTAAAAACCATCTATATTTATGTGTAGGTTGGTCTTACTATTATCCTTTTGTTTCAAAAGGATTTTCAAAGGTTAACCAATATGATTGGAATTTACTCACTCTTGTCCCATGACTGACCTAGAGTTTATTTGTTTGTGTTTTCCCTAAACTCTTGGGTGCCCAAATTTGTACGGGCAGTCAAGTGTTTCAGGCTTTGCAGATTCACTTGGAGGAGCTGGAAGTAGAAGGCTTCACCATTAGTTAGTTAGAGATTATTTCCACTGTAATATATATGAGTTGTACTCTGATATTGTATGTATATACAGATTCAGTTTGTGTATTTCAAAGTTATGTTATACATTATCTTTTATTGTTCCGCTGTGAGATTCGTGTTTACTTTGATTTTGTTCAGTTGTGTTCTTCTTCTTCTTCTATTCTATTAGTTCGATATTTTCTATCTCATCCTCTTATTTCTTTCTATTAAAGATCTGTATTTTCGTGCACTTTGGGTTGAATGTGTAGAATATTAGCTCAAATTAGTACGGATTTACGGACCATTACAGTTGGTATCAGAGCCGAAGGTTAAGTAATTACCTTGGCTCTGTGGCATGACTCAGTAAAGATAGGGTTATTAATACCCTAGATTGTGTATGAGGTATATATTTGAGCACGTATTTGTAAATCAATATAAAAAACTGTTTTATATTGTGTTGACTGGTCAGTCGAGTGGTTTATGAATTCTGGTCAAAACAGTAATGCAAACTATGTCGATAGGTGTTTCTAAACTCTTGAACAGAGTAATTCGACACAGTATGTTTTGAAAAAGGGGTAAATGAAATAATCTTACCCAAAATATATTTTGATATAAAATAAGTATATATCTTGAGATTATTATAGTATATTGGATGTGTGATCGTTATTATGATCGAATAAGATTTATAATTGAGTGGGTTATATAAATAACCAATCAAAATATTATATAAGGATAATATGCAAAATCAGATGAATTAAATCTTAATTTAAAAGCAGAATTGAAATAAATCTCTAGAAACTTGGAAAGGTGTTATAAATAAATTTTGAATTGAATGTATGAAAATTTAAAATCCTGGGAGAGATTTGGAAATGTGTTTCAAGCATTTGGAAAGGATGTTCGGAAGTAAATTTCAAAATAAAAGTGTTTGAAAAATAAAATTTTGAAAGATATAGTATTGAACTCACTTCGATGACTGGAAAATAAATTCCGATGATGAACCTCGACATTATCGGTGTTCATTTTTGAGTTGCTAAGTGACGATTACTACTAAATGTTTTGTTTTAAATTATTGTGAGGAAACAAGTTGTCATAAATTCAAATGTTTTGAATAATATATGATTTCAAACTGATTTGAAATAAATCCAAGGAATTTGAATTCTGAAATAAAGATTTAACTTATGGAGTTAAATGGTAAAAGTGGAACTTAAACCAAGATACACAAAATTGGACTGAATTTGGAACGATCCAGAATGGAAATTGTAAAAGAGAAATACTAGAGATTTGTAAAATGAATTGGTTCTTAGAGAATAAGAATCAAATTTTGAATTTGGAGAAGAAGGTAACTGATTTGAGAAATAAATCAGTCAAAGTAATTGGAGTTGAAATAGAAATTTGGCTTAGTAAAAGCGAAAGATTGGCTTGAGAATGGATTGATGGGAGATCAACCAAGGATGCTTGGATATATGTTAAAGTGATAGCAAATGGCAGAGATAGAGTTGAATGCCTAACAGAGAAGGTACACGTTTATATACGAGTATGAGATCTTTATGAGTCTGTTTAGCTGTTTGATTTTCTTTTGGATTGGAGAAGGCCTAGATAGGCGAGTTGTAGTAGTACCGATTGAGCCGTGCAGAGGAGATGCTTGCGAAATTCTACGAAAATTTAAGCTGTTAGGAAAGTTTTAGAATTTCTGAAAGTATTTGTTAATAAGAAGGAATTAATTTTTAATTAGAAGTAATCGGTTCTGTTGAAACTGAATTTAAGAAATTAAATAAAAGATTTTTAACCTGGTTATAATATGGATTGTAGCATTTTCCCTACCTTAGTAATTTCGGGGACGAAATTCTTTTAAAGGGGAAGGAATGTAACGTCCCACATTTTTATCGGTTTGTATTTTAATATTTAAATCAGTTTAAATGTTGAATTCGTAATATAAGTGGATTTATATATTAATTAAAACGAAGTTGAACATATAAAAACATATATTAAATATAATCGAGCCCATAATATTGCGGCAGTTCGTAATTTAACGTTTTGAACTTCAACGGAGTGTACAGGATCCATTATTAATCGGATTTCTTCGAAATAAGAAACATTGGAATCCGTTGAACTGTATTTCTCTAATAGAAGTGGAAAATCGTAATTTCGGATTATATATTGTAAGTTATGTCCAAATTAAATATTCAGAAAAGCAGCGGCATATTCGTTTATGGCCATAACGGTTATTTAAATATATTTAAATATCGGATTCGAATTTGGACAGTATTCTTTTGAGGCGTAGTGATAATTAAATTTTTAGAATTTTACTGTAATTTTTAATTAATTAAAATAAGAAACTTTTTATTTGGAGTGTTTTGCACCATGTGACAGCATTTTAGGATTTCACAATATGAGTTAACATACCGATATTATTATATATTTGGGGATCGTGACACATCGTGGGACACGACTGTATTCTTATATCTATCTGTAATGGCTCTGACGTAAATGTAATTTTTGTAACAGAGTACCATACAAATGTACCTTTTTGCCAAATATATATATACACTCTCTTGTCCTAATGAATGACCGTGGACATTCCTTCTTGTCTCCATTTAATTTCTCTGCTAAAAGATATTACGCAGGAAGCATGTTAGTCCTTGATACTTAGGCATGAAGAATGTTTTGCTTTATTATATATCCCATACCTTAACAATGAAGGAACCATACACCCCGATATGCAGCAGACCTACCCTCTAGAAAACATTGAATTGCCTTAATCAAAGACAAGCAAACCATACCAAAACGAACGTGCTGAAATCAAATCACAACCATCACTACAGACCCGATGTGTAAATTTACTTGCCTACTATGTACCCTCTCTATCTTAATACTTAAGTTTCCTTCGTCTATATATAAACACCGGCTTCATTTCACTTTGTTCTTCGTCTAAATCCATTTCCTTCTTTCTCAAAACCAAATATGTCGTACCTCCACCACCCAACAAATCGGTAGGAGAGCGTGAGTTAAAACATGGAAATGGCCATCATCTTTCGCTATTTGTATATTGGAGTTTTAATTAAAGAGGGCAAAGAAACTTATGGTGGAGTATATAAGGGACAATTTTAACGTGAGTGATGTATGAAGCAACTAACGTGGTATTCATGAATGGAAAAAGTGAAGGCCAGTTTAAGGAAAATTATATTTAAATAATTAAGGTTGGGAGGGTATATGAGTGATGAATTAAAATGGGACGTTGTAGCTATTGTTGTGAAGAAAGGAATGTTTGGGAAGGGGTTCACACAATAGTGGGGGTCTGGTTTGTTCAAAACTGAAGTAAAGGGAGAGGGGTGCTGTTTTACGATATACTGGTGTGCGTGGAGAGCTACTTGGAGAATAGTACTGATATGACTGTTCTGGAGCGTTGGGTACACGTGGAAGAGGGAGTCTGTTGTTAAGACTTAAAATGCACATGCATGATATCATATGGTCACTTGGATGGGGTAAAGGTTTGGAAATGCTCCAGTATATTGTGGCGTGAATAAAATAAAGTTAACGACATTTTGTTGAGGGAAGTAATGGTGGATTCAATCTGAAATGGTTTGAAGAAATACATGAAGAAGCTGATGCTATTTTTAAATATAGGGAATGTACTATTTTGGAGCATGTTCATTTGGTGATGGGCCAACGTCAGTATGGTCTTGGATGTGTACTGAAGCATGGATACATGGACTTTGTGCGTATACAGGAGATACGGTTTTGTTTCAAGACCGGTTTATAATGTTAACTATGGGGAGGATCAATTAGATGCATTGTTTGATGGTCGGGTTTATTAGTTGGAAGGGTAGAGTTTTAAGTTAATTTGGTTTTTGGTCTGTATAGATTTTACGTGATTTAAAAAGCGGAAGATGAGGTACCGTATAGTAGGTGGGCTGACTGGTTTGGATGATGGTTTAGATAGAGACGCGCAAGCCCGGTCATTTAGTCAAAATAACAGTTCACTTTAACAATGGGATGGTAAGGACATCGAGCGACTGACCGGTAGGATTTCGATGGCCTGATGATCGACGAGGAAGAGTTTTGAAACTGGAGTCTTGGCCACTGTTAGGTGGAATTCTGGTTGAAGGATATGCAGATAACATGAAAGATGGGGAGACGAAGTGTACTGTAGAGGCTCAGGCAGACCGGTGCAAGGAAGTGGACCGAACGGAGGGTATTCAAGTTTAGGTAAGGCTGAGGAAATTAATGTATGGAGGCAAATAATGAATTGCACGCGATCAGTTGAGATGGATACGATGGTCACATACTACATACTAAAGTTGATCCGGAGCGGTTTTGGAGCTCGTTAGAGATTCATGGCAGAATTGAACGCCGGGTGTAATCAACTGACGCAAATCGTTCGGTTAACGCGCAAAGGTGAATAAAATCACTGACTCTGTTCTATTTTAAATTATTATAATTAGATTTTAACAGTGATAAATATTGGTTGAATGTTGCGTGATGGTCGTTTAGGTAGATTACAATTAAATTGGTTGAAATATATACATATTGTTGCATATGTACACATCACGGATTGGATACTGATTCCATCAGTTATAAGATTCCCTAGTATTGAATTAATTAGTGTAAATTGTATGGACTAACATCTGTGGATGCAGGAAACTGGTTGGAGGAATCAAACCGGATTCCACAATATTTATCTGTACTGTTGGTTTTATATTATTTATATAAGCACTGTTTGAACCCAAATGACATTTAAACCCTGTATGGATATTGATTAAATCAATAGACGATATCGATTAAGAAAGTGGCAGCAACTGGCCATAAATCCATCGTTTGGTTAAGAATTTGATTGGCCGTCAGGCAAATCAACAAAGTTAATTATAAAAATTATATTTGTATAATTACAACGAAGTTTTAAACTGTAATAGAAGTCCATTAAAAACTGGTATTTTACAGTTCGTTTTTTAAAATAAATATAAACGATTATTTGATATTTAAATAAGTTATTAAGATATAATTATCCTACGAGTGAACAATTTGGATAATTATTTTAAAGCAAACAGTCAAGATATATTATTAGATTAACTATATTAATTTAAGGGTAGGTGGTAATTAAAATCAATTAACGAATTTACTGATGGAATGAAGTTGATTTAATCAACTGTTTATTTGAAAAATGATTATTAGATTAATTGGTCTTCAATTAATCTAGTGAAAATAACTTAGCGGTAAACTGATCAAAAATTTAGAAGATTCCTTATTAATTGCCCTTTTTAAATTAATGAGGTATTAAATAATTATTTTACCAATATAATTATTTATTGTTTATATACAGTAAGCAACCAATCTATTTTAGGTTAATGATGAAGTAAATTGCTCACTTCAGCAATGATGAAGTAAAATATTATTTAATTAAATAATTATTTCTTAAATGGACCTCATTTAAGTTGGTATTGAATTAGTGATGAGATGTTACTTGCATTAAGTAAAATGGCTCAAATAAAAGTAAAATTTCAAGAGACAAAGAACATAAAAGTATTTTGGTAAAAGAAGTTATAAATATAATTGTATAACGAAGACGCATAAAAGAGTTAATATTTAAATAAATAGTTGTAAACAACTGAGTTACAAATTAAGGATATGGCATCATAAAACCAAATTTAGAATATACCAAGAAGTACGATTTGACGGACTATAAATCATAAGGGGCTAGAGTTACTAACTTATATCGATTCTAAGATAAGAATGTTATTGATCAAGGTCTTAGAGGTAATTAAAATACCCCAACTTGAACGGCTTCACTATTATCGAGGAATGGTATTAGTTTGTAATGGAAAGAGACGTCGAGATTAGTTATAAAGTGGAATATAGTAGCGTATTGCAAGTCTTTCAACTATAACAATTAAATAATGATGTTGACTAGGCTTAAGCGAGACTGTTATGTCGAGATTAGTTATAAAGGGGAATATTACAGCGTATGACAAGTTTTTGAACTATAACGATAAATTAGCGTTGTTGACTAAGCTTAAGCGTGATTTTTATATATAGCACTACTCCCTAGGGGATGAAAACAGTTTTTTTTTGAAATTCTAAAGTAATAAGTAATGACATTTGTCCAAAGAAATATAAGAATGAGTTTAGAAAGAGAATTGGAGAATCGTTTCAGAAAACGATAACATCATTTCGATGTTTGGAATGTGATTAGAACTAAATAAACATTATTAGGAATTGGAACAAAAGTTCGAAGATGTCGAATGTATTAAAGTAAATTACTTTTAGGAATGATAACCTTATAGAATAGTTTATATTTAGTTTTAAACCAATAAATTATAATAGAATATGTAATCAATATTTAGTTATAAACTTGATATTGATTTAAAAAGAAGTTGACCTAGAAACAGAGTTTATAAAGGGAAATGGGAATATAAAATTATGAAGGAGATTTTGGTAAACAAGATAAGGGTATTTATTATCTGAATAAAGTGTTATTTGATAAAGGTGTTCAGATTTCTAAAATAGGTATGATATTCACATTTTAAAGTGAATAATGTTTTAAAAGTGAATGTTGGGCAGACTAAAATATTTATAATGAAATTGAAAATATTTTTCCAATATAGATAGGGTAGATTATCCAAGTATAGAAAATAAAGAATGTGAAAAGAATGAAAATGTTTCGAACGTTAATAACGTATATTTTCTGGAATATGGGAGAATAAGAGTTTATAATAACTGGGAATGTTTTCCAAGAAGTGTAAAAAGGCTAAAACGGTATTTGAGAAAATATCTAGTAAGATATGGGAATTTGAATAATAAAAACGAATGTCAAATAAAAGTTCCCATGATAGTATGATGTTTAGTTGTACATTTGAATGAATGTTTGTTTTTACTTCAATAGTTAAATAACCGACTATCGAAGTGTTTTGACCATCGTTGTCAGTACGGAGAGACCAGTTGGATATGTTATCTGAAACCACTCCGTATATGCATAAGTGCTGCGAATTATATTATGCTGAAGAAAATTGAAGACGGAGTGAAATGCAAGCGTCGTCCTGTTCTAGAATGGTGCTTTCTGCTTGTCCAGTCCCAGGACAACTTGTATGAACAAGTGTCTGACAGAGTATACCTAATAAATCACGTACGGTTGATTTCTTAATGGTATTACGTCTGGTGGCGGAGGAATTCGTTACTCTTAGCTTTTTATACATGTGATATGTTTGGGAATCGATTAGTGAATTGACGGGTTTGACGATGTGGCATTCAAATTGAATAGTGATCATATGTTTCTGATGACGTGTTTTGTGGCCTGGATGATGGAGTGTCCTTCGGGGATTGGCTGGATGACGTGTCTTCTGAGCTGTGTCGTTCTGATGATCTATAATCTAATCTAAAGGCCATAATTAACTCACTACACCTATATAAACATGCCTAGACCTAAACCCTAATTCATTATACTAATTCATACGCCTCCATGCTTCCAAAACCTGAATTAGCCTAGCCTCTCTTCTCTTGTCCAACCAAAATCAAAGTAGAGATTTAGATATTGTTCTTCTTCAACAATCAAATTGGGAGATCATTCAAGGAATTGCTGCAACGCCGAATTCTCTACCTTAATTCAATCTCTGTGAGTCCATTGACTATTTTTAGATTTAAATAATAAAAGTAATACTGGCATGTTGTAAATTGGGATTGGAAATTAAACATGATAATAAGATCTGATCTCATCAATTCTATCTTAGCCTATATATATCAGATTCATGATTCTTATATGCCCATGTTGATATTATCATCAGTTTTATCATATCTTTATGATCAGTTCATCCTTATGCCTGTTTTGATGTTATTATTATGCCTGTTCTTTATCTCTTCCCTTCCTCCTTCTCTTTTTATTTTTATAGCCAGGCTACTTTCGAGCCTAGGCCAAATCTCATAGAGATGAACGTACGAACGGTAATTTAGGGAATGTTGGGAAATTTGGCATAATATATGTTGGGTTGATTTGGACATGACAAATACTAAATATGGCATAGTATATTTTGGGTTGATTTAGGCATAACAAATGCTAAAATTGGGGCATGATATGAAAACGGAAAATTAGGGTAATTGGCATAATTAACCTGAAATTGGCATAAACTGCAATTAAATAAATTGGCTAAGATAAGCATGTTGAGACACGAGGTTAGACTCCGTTTGCGGTAGAAACCTGCCCGGAACCAACCGGCCTAACCCGTTACTGCAAACTGCCAGTCTAATGTGAGAGGCCGTAGGCATAACTAAAAGATGCTTAGACACGAGGTTAAGTCTGGCTTGTGGCAGAACTCTGCCCGGAACTGCCCGACACATCCAATGGCCACAAGTCATCGACTTAATGTGAGAGGACTGTGCATTAATAACTAATTAATGCTGATCAAAGATGAGTATGATACCTAAAACATGTTAGGTGGGCGGGGTTAAGTTAACCTGAGTAAGATGACAACTTAACCAATACTATATGAACAGAGTGGATAGGGTTAATGCAAGCTTAACCAATAATACATGTTAATTTGATAAGTGGGTAGGGTTAAGTTAACTGGGCTGATAGACAACACTTAACCAATATAAGTTTGGGTTAGGATAAACCCTGGGGAGAAACCTAGTAGCGGTAGGGACCCATTTCAGACAGTAACCCACTTAGTGGTATCGGGAACCCTGAGCTAGGCAGTGATGGGGCACGCTTACTGGGCTAATTATAAGCGGTCAAATAGAAGCGAGGTTGTAGCAGTGCACGTTCCGACGTGTTCGTTAAGTGTGCAAAAAGGTGTTCCCGGCATTGGAAGATTTAGCCACTGTATACCAATAGGTATAAAGTTGTGCACCCACCGGTTGCCACTTAGGAAGTGATACACCCTAAGCCGGAACCGGCACAGCTATCTACAAGTTAGGGAGTCGATCGACTAGGCATAGTGTGGGACATCTAGTACCTATTAAGGGCAATTAGGTTGACAAGGACTGTATGGGGCGGATACCTCTTACTAGATGTTACGCCTTAGGGCTACCATTGTGTGGTTGGGATCATTTCGTTAAGTATTACTAGTAGGTGGTGCAGAGAATTAAATTAAGTAAGAAATCCGGGAAGCGCACTAGACATTCCTTTATATTCATCCTGTTATCCAGCTTTACCTTATGTCATGGTTATACTTTTCATCCAGTTTATTCCTGTCATATTGCTTTACTTATTTTCATGCTAAAAGTAGCTGGACTCGCCAGGCTTATGTCTAACCTTTTTGTTTTCGCCTCTTTTCTTCCGTTTCCCCCAGGTTCTCAGGGAGGAAACACTAAAGTTTAGTTCGGATATCTCTTTCTTCCATCTTGAAGTTGAAATATGTATTGCTTGGCTTTGATTGTGCTTATCTATGGCATTTTCTGTTGGGGATTATGGTTTTAATATTATGTACTTTGATGGCTTTTGTACAAGACTGATATTATGTACTTGGTTTTGGTATTTGAAGATGTAACCAAACTTATTTCTGTTTCTTCTGAAATAAAGTTATAAAATTTTTAAGTACTACTTTCTCTATCTTGTAATATTCCGTTCTGTTTACTTATAACGCTCCATGAAACTTAATGCATTCCCTTTATGAGCGACATTAACGGACATAGGGTGTTCCAGACGCAGCCTCTAGCCTCACAACCGAGAAATGACAAAAATCGGGCGGGCAACATGGCTAGTTGGGTCATACCAAAGCAGGGTGTATTATCACTGATCTAGAAAAAAAATCATATTAGTTCTTCTTTTCGATTCTATATCTTCGGATTACAGTTGGATGGCCAACAACCGTGGGTGATAATATATTCGCTACACTCGAGCTAAATGAGCGGGTGGTCATGTGTGGCTGGGTTGCAAGACGTTCTTGTTGAACCCAGGTATATACCCTCTAGAGTACACTGATCAGAAGGTGATCCCATACCTTGTCTGTTGGAATCCAATCTCCAATAAGAGCCCTGCGGTTTATGATTTTATACTATATATATATGTGGAGCGTGAGATGCAAGCGTTCTGCTACTTGGATATTTATTTGTTTAGACATTATCATAATATCACTCGATTTGATATCAAAGTATTTTAGGTTATAGTAAGGTAAAAACCGTCCATGTTTATGTGTGGGCTAGTGTTACTATTATCCTTTTGTTTCAAAATGATTTTCAAATGTTAAACAATATGATTGGAATTTACTCACACCAGTCAGATGACTGACCTAGAGTTTATTTGTTTGTGTTTTCCCTGAACTCTTGGGTGCCCAAATTTGTACGGGTAGTCAAGTGTTTCAGGCTTTGCAGATTCACTTGGAGGAGCTGGAAGCAGAAGGCTTCACCATTAGTTAGTTAGAGATTATTTCCACTGTAATATATATGAGTTGTACTCTGATATGGTATGTATTTACAAATTCAGTTTGTGTATTTCAAAGTTATGTTATACATTATCTTTTATTGTTCCGTTGTGAGATTCGTGTTTACTCTGATTCTGTTAAGTTGTGTTCTTCTTCTTCTTCTATTCTATTAGTTTGATATTTTCTATCTCATCCTCTTATTTCTTTCTATTAAAGATCTGTATTTTCGTACACTTTTGGTTGAATGTGTAGAATATTAGCTCAAATTGGTATGGATTTACGGACCATCACAGTTCGTATCAGAGCTGAAGGTTAAAGATAGGGTTATTAATACCCTAGATTGTGTATGAGTGTATATATATGAGCGCGTATTTGTAAATCAATATAAAAAAACTGTTTTATATTGTGTTGACTGGTCAGCCGAGTGGTTTATGAATTCTGGTCAAAACAGTAATGCAAACTGTGTCGATAGGTGTTTCTAAATGCTTGAACAGAATAATTCGACATAGTATGTTTTAAAAAAGGGGTAAATGAAATAATCTTACCTAAAATATATTTTGATATAAAAGAAGTATATATCTTGAGATTATTAGAGTATATTGGATGTGTGATCGTTATTTTGATTGAATAAGATTTATAATTGAGTTGGCTATATAAATAACCAATCGAAATATTATATAAGGATAATATGCAAAATCAGATGAATTAAATCTGAATTTAAAAGCAGAATTGAAATAAATCTCTTGAAACTTGGAAAGGTTTTATAAATAAATTTTGAATTGAATATACAAAAATTATAAATCCTGGGAGAGATATGGAAATGTGTTTCAAGCATTTGGAAAGGATGTTTGGAAGTAAATTTCAAAATAAAAGTGTTTGAAAAATAAAATTTTGAAAGATATAGTATTAAACTCACTTCGATGACTAGAAAATAAATTCTGATGATGAACCGCGACATTATCGGTGTTCATTTTTGAGTTGCTAAGTGACGATTACTACCAAAGGTTTTGTTTTAAATTATTGTGAGGAAATAAGTTGTCATAAATTCAAATGTTTTGAATAATATATGATTTCAAACTGATTTGAAATAAATCCCAGGAATTTGAATTGTGAAATAAAGATTTAACTTATGGAGTTAAATGGTAAAAGTGGAACTTAAACTAAGATACACAAAATTGGACTGAATTTGGAACGATCCAGAATGGAAATTATAAAAGAGAAATACTGGAGATTCGTGAAATGAATTGATTCTTAGAGAATAAGAATCAAATTTTGAATTTGGAGATGAAGATAACTGATTTGAGAAATAAATCAATAAAAGTAATTAGAGTTGGAATAGAAATTGGGCTTAGTAAAAGCGAAAGATTGGTTTGATAATGGATTGATGGGAGATCAACAAAGGATGCTTGGATATATGTTAAAGTGATAGCAAATGGCAGAGATAGAGTTGAATGCCCAACAGAGAAGGTACACGTTTATATATGAGTATGAGATCTTTATGAGTCTGTTTGGCAAGCCGTTTGGCTATTTGATTTTCTTTTGGATTGGAGAAGGCCTAGAGAGGCGAATTGTAGTAGTACCGGTTGAGCCGTGCAGAGGAGATGCTGGCGAAATTCTACGAAAATTTAAGCTGTTAGGGAAATTTCAGAATTTCTAAAAGTATTTGTTAATAAGAAGGAATTAATTTTTAATTAGAAGTAATCGGTTCTGTTGAAATTGAATTTAATAAATTAAATAAAATATTTATAACCTGGTTATAATATTTATTGTAGCATTTTCCCTACCTTAGTAATTTCGGGGACGAAATTCTTTTAAAGGGGAAGAAATGTAACGTCCCACATTCTTATCGGTTTGTATTTGAATGTTTAAATCAGTTTAAATATTGAATTCGTAATATAAGTAGATTTATATATTAATTAAAATGAAGTTGAACATATAAAAACATATATTAAATATAATCGAGCCCATAATATTGCGACAGTTCGTAATTTAACGTTCTGAACTTCAACGGAGTGTACAAGATCCGTTATTAATCGGATTTCTTCGAAATAAGAAACGTTGGAATCCATTGAACTTTATTTCTCTAATAGAAGTGAAAAATCGAAATTTCGGATTATATTTTGTAAGTAATGTCCAAATTAAATATTCAGAAAAGCTGCGGCATATTCGTTTATGGCCATAACGGTTATTTAAATATATTTAAATATCGGATTCGAATTTGGACAAGATTATTTTGAGGCGTAGTGATAATTAAATTTTTAGAATTTTACTGTAATTTTTAATTAATTAAATAAGAAACTTTTTATTTGGAGTGTTTTGCACGCTGTGACAGCATTTTGGGATTTCACAATATGAGTTAACCTACCGATATTATTATATTTTTGGGATCGCGACACCTCGTGGGACACGACCGTATTCTTATATCTGTCAGTAATGGCTCCGACGTGAATGTAATTTTCATAACAGAGTAACCTACAAATGTAACTTTTTGCCAAATATATATATATATATATATATATATATATATATATATATATATACACTCTCTTGTCCTAATGAATGACCGTGGACGTTCCTTCTTGTCTCCATTTAATTTCTCTGCTAAAAGATATTACGTAGGAAGCATGTTAGTCCTAGATACTTATGCATGAAGAATGTTTTGCTTTATTATATATCCCATACCTTAACAATGAAGGAACTGTACACCTTCATACGCAGCAGACCTACCCTCTAGAAAACATTGAATTGCCTTAATCAAAGACAAGCAAACCATACCAAAACGAACGTGCTTAAATGAAATCACAACCATCACTACAGACATTATGTGTAAATTTACTTGCCTACTATGTACCCTCTCTACCTTAATACTTAAGTTTCCTTCGTCTATATATAAACACCAGCTTCATTTCACTTTGTTGTTCGTCTAAATCCATTTCCTTCTTTCTCAAAGCCAAATATGTCGTACCTCCACCACCCAACAAATCGGTAGAAGAGAGTGAGTTAAAACGTGGAAATGGCCATCATTTTTGCTATTTGTATATTGGAGTTTTAATTAAAGAGGGCAAAGAAACTTATGGTGGCGTATATAAGGGACGGTTTTAACGTGAGTGATGTATGAAGCAGCTAACGTGGTATTCATGAATGGAAAAAGTGAAGGCCGGCTTAAGGAAAATTATATTTAAATAATTAAGGTTGAGATGGGATATGAGTGATGAATTAAAGTGGGACGTTGTAGCAATTGTTGTGAAGAAATGGAATGTTTGGGAAGGGGTTCACGCAACAGTGGGGGTCTGGTTTATTCAAAACTGAAGTAAAGGGAGAGGGGTGTCGTTTTACGATATACTGGTGTGCGTGGAGAGCTACTTGGAGAATAGGTACTGATATGACTGTTCTGGAGCGTTGGGTACACATGGAAGAAGGAGTCTGCTGTTTAGACTTAAGATGCACTTGGATGGGGTAAAGGTTTAGAAACGCTCCAGTTTATTGTGGCGCGAATAAAATAAAGTTTATGGCATTTTGTTGAGGGAAGTAACGGTGGATTCAATCTGAAATGGTTTGTAGAAATACATGAAGAAGCTGACGCTATTTTTAAATATAGGGAATACATTGTTTAGGAGAATGTTCATTTGGGGATGGGCCAACGTCGGTATGGTGTTGGACGTGTACTGAAGCATGGATACGTGGACTTTGTGCTTATACAGGAGATACAATTTTGTTTCAAGACCGGTTTATAATGTTAACTGTGGGGAGGATCAATTAGATGCATTGTTTGATGATCAGATTTATGAGTTGGAAGGGAAGAGTTTTAACTGAATTCGGTTTTTGGTCTGTATAGATTTTACATGATTTAAAAAGGGGAAGATGAGGTACTGTATAGTAGGTAGGCGAACTGGTTTTGATGAAGGGCTAGATAGAGATGCGCAAGCCTGGTCATTTAATCAAAATAACCGTTCACTTTAACAATGGAATGGTAAGGACGTCGAGCGGCTGACAGGTAGGGTTTCGGTGGTCTGATGATCGACGAGGAAGAGTTTTGAAACCGGAGTCTTGGCCACTATTAGGTGGACTTCTGGTTGAAGGAGATGCGTATAACATGCAAGATGGGAAGACGAAGTGTACTGTAGAGGCTCAGGCAGACCGATGCAAGGAAGTGGACCGAAAGGCGGGTATTCAAGTTTGGGTTTGGGCTGAGGAAATCAACGTATGGCGACAAATAATGAATTGTACCCGATCAGTTGAGATGGATACGATGGTCACAGACTACATACTGAAGTTGATCCGGAGCGGTTTTGGAGCTTGTTAGAGATTCATGGTAGAATTGAACATCGAGTATAATCAACTGACGCAAATCATTATTTAACGGTTAATGCGCGAAGGTGAGTAAAATCACTAACTCTGTTCTATTTTAAATTATTATAATTAGATTTTAACAGTGATAAATATTGGTTGAATGCTATGTGATGGTCATTTAGGTAAATTACAATTAAATTGGTTGAAATATATACATATCGTTACATATGTATACATCACGGATTGGATACTGATTCCATCAATTATAAGATTCCCTAGTATTGAATTAATTAGTGTAAACTGTATAGACTAACATCTGTGGATGTAGGAAACTGGTTGGAGGAATCCAACCGAATTCTACAATATTTATCTGTACTGTTGGTTTTATATTATTTATATAAGCACTGTTTGAACCCAAATGACATTTAAACCCTGTATGGATATTGATTAAATCAATAGACGATATCGATTAAGAAAGTGGTAGCAACTGGCCATAAATCCATCGTTTGGTTAAGAAATAGATTGGCCATCAGGCAAATCAACAAAGTTAATTATAAAAATTATATTTGTGTAATTACAGCCAAGTTTTAAACTGTAATAGAAGTCTATTAAAAACTGGTATTTTATAGTTCGTTTTTATAAAATAAATATAAACGATTATTTGATATTTAAATAAATTATTAAGATATAATTATCCTGCGAGTGAATAATTTGGATAATTATTTTAATGCAAACAGTCAAGAGATATTATTAGATTAATTATATAATTTAAGGGTAAGAGTTAATAAAAATCAGTTTACGAATTTACTAATAGAATGAAGTTGATTTAATCAACTGTTTATTTGGAAAATGATTATTAGATTAATTGGTCTTCAATTAATTTAGTGAAAATAACTTAGCGGTAAACTGATCAAAAAATTTAGAAGACTCCTTATTAATTACCATTTTTAAATTAATGAGGTATTAAATAATTATTTAACAAATATAATTATTTATTGTTTATATACAGTAAGCAACCAATCTATTTTAGGTTAATGATAAAGTAAATTGCTTACTTCAGCAATGATGAAGTAAAATATTATTTAATTAATTAATTATTTCTTAAATGGACCTCATTTAAGACGGTATTGAATTAGTGATAAGATGTTACTTACATTAAGTAAAATGGCTCAAATAAAAGGTTAATTTCAAGAGACAAAGAACGTAAATGTATATTGGTAAAAGGAGTTATAAATATATTTGTATAACGAAGACGTAGCAAAGAGTTAATATTTAAATAAATAGTTGTAAACAATTGAGTTTTCAAATTAAGGATATGGCGTCATAAAACCATATTTAAAATATAGAAAGAAGTATGATTTGACGGATTATAAAGTATAAGGGGTTTGAGTTACGAACTTATATCTATTCTAAGACAAGAATGTTGTTGATCAAGGTCTGAGAGGTAATTAAAATACCCCAACTCGAACGACTTCACTATTATCGAGGAATGGTACTAGTTTGTAACGTAAAGAGACGTCGAGAATAGTTATAAAGTGGAATATAGTAGCATATTGCAAGTCTTTGAACTATAACGATAAAATAACGTTGTTGACTAGGCTTAAGCGTGACAGTTATGTTGAGACTAGTTATAAAGGGGAATACTACAGCGTATGACAAGTTTTTGAACTATAACGATAAATTAGCGTTGCTGACCAAGCTTAAGCGTGATTTTTATATATAGCACTACTCCCTAGGGGATAAAAACAGTTTGGTTTGAAATTCTGAAGTAATAAGTAACAACATTTGTCCACAGAAATATAAGAATGAGTTTAGAAATAGAATTGGAGAATCGTTTCAGAAAATGATAACATTATTTCGATGTTTGGAATGTGATAAGAACTAAATAAACACTATTAGGAATTGGAACTAAAATCTGACGATGTCGAATGTATTAAAGTAAATTATTTTTAGGAGTGATAACCTGATAGAATAGTTAATATTTAGTTTTAAACCAATAAATTATAATAGAATATGTAATCAATATTTAGTTATAAACTTGATATTGATTTAACAAGAAGTTGACCTAGAAACAGAGTTTATAAAGGGAAATGGGAATATAAAATTATGAAGGAGATTTCGGTAAACAAGATAAGGGTATTTATTACCTGAATAAATAGTTATTTGATAAAGGTGTTAAGATTTCTAAAATAGGTATGATATTCACATTTTAAAGTGAATAATGTTTTAAAAGTGAACGTTGGGCAGATTAAAATATTTATAATGAAATTGGAAATATTTTTCCAATATAGATAGGGTAGATTATCCAAGTATAGAAAATAAAGAATGTGAAAAGAATGAAAACGTTTCGAACGTTAATAACGTATATTTTCTGGAATATGGGAGAATAAGAGTTTATAATAACTAGGAATGTTTTCCACGAAGTGTAAGAAGGCTAAAATGGATTTGAGAAAATATCTAGTAAGATATGGGAATTTGAATAATAAAAACGAATGTCAAACAAAATTGCCCGTGATTGTATGATGTTTAGTTGTACATTTGAATGAATGTTTGTTTTTACTTCGACAGTAAAATAATCGACTATCGAAGCGTTTGACCATCGTTGTCAATACGGAGAGACTGGTTGGATATGTTATCTGAAACCACTCCGTATATGCATAAGCGTTGCGAATTATATTATGCTGAAGAAAATTGAAGACGGAGTGAAATGCTAGGGTCGTCCTGTTCCAGAATGGCACTTTCTATTTGTCCAGTCCCAGGACAACTTGTATGGACGAGTGTCTAACAGAGTATACCTAATAAATCATGTACGGTTGATCTCTTAAAGGTATTACATCTGGTGGCGGAGGAATTCATTCCTCTTAGCTTTTTATACCCGTGATAAGTTTTGGAATCGTTTAGTGAATTGACGGGTTTGACGATGTGGCACTCAAAGTGAATAGTGATCAACTGTTCTGAAGATAGACGCAGCCTCTAGCCTCACAACCTGGAAATGAAAAAAATCGGGCGGGCAGCATGGCTAGTTGGGTCATACCAAAGTAGGGTGTATTGTCACCGATCTAGAAAAAAATCATATTTGTTCTTCTTTTCGATTCTGTATCTTCGGATTACGGTTGGATGGCAACAACCGTGGGTAATAATATATTCGCTACACTCAAGCTAAATGAGTGGGCGGTCATGTGTGGTCGGGTTGCAAGACGTTCTTGTTGAACCCAGGTGTATACCCTCTAGAGTACACTGATCGGAAGGTGATCCCATACCTTGTCTGTTGGAATCCTATCTCCAATAAGCGCCCTGTGGTTTATGATTTTAAACTATATATATATATATATATGTGTGTGTGTGTGGAGCGTGAGATGCAAGCATTCTGCTACTTGGATATTTATTTGTTTAGACATTATCATAATATCACTCGATTTGATATCAAAGTATTTTGGGTTATAGTAAGGTAAAAACAGTCCATGTTTATGTGTGGGTTGGTCTTACTATTATACTTTTGTTTAAAAAGGATTTTCAAAGGTTAACCAATATAATTGGAATTTACTCACATCTGTCCTATGACTGACCCAGAGTTTATTTGTTTGTGTTTTCCCTAAACTCTTGGGTGCCCAAATTTGTACGGGCAGTCAAGTGTTTCAGGCTTTGCAGATTCACTTGGAGGAGTTGGAAGCAGAAGGCTTCACCATTAGTTAGTTAGAGATTATTTCCACTGTAACATATATATGAGTTGTACTCTGATATGGTATGTATATACAGATTTAGTTTGTGTATTTCAAAGTTATGTTATACATTATCTTTTTGTTGACGGCAAAAAATGTCGTAAACACCAAAGATTCCAATTACTAGGAATTATAAATATGGTCGCATAGACAAGAACATAAAACAAAGCATAAAGCAGTAAATAACAGAAGAAATTTATAGTGGTTCGGCCTCTGCGAGGGCCTACGTCCACTTTGAAGAGTCGTTGGAATTTTATTGACCACTTGAAAGATTACAAGGTTGAGATCCTCTCATTACATCCATTAAATACCATACATGAAGTTACAATAATCATATTTGCAAGAATTAGGAGAGTGGACAATTTTGCTCTTCTTCTTCCTTAAAGAGGAGATGCCATTAATAAAGCTCTATGGAGGTCTCAAAGCTCAAGAATCCAACCCCTTTGAAGTGTGAGGCCATGGGGTATTTATAGGAAGTGGTTAGGTAAGGGTTAGGTAGGAGTAGGTAGAAAGGGGGACCATCTACAGAAAATTCGCGCCTGCAGCCCTCGGCCACGAAAAATTCGCACCTGGATCACGGTACGAAATTCCGCACCTGTAGGCTGCGAAATTTTGCACCTATCTGGTGCGAAATTTCACAACTGCTAGGTGCGAAATTTCACAACTGCTAGGTACGAAATTTCGCACCTGTTAGGTGTGAAATTTTGCACCTACCAGGTATGAAATTTCGCATCCGGCATGGTGCGAAATATGCTTGGCGAGGGTCGTTAGTCGAGGCTCGATGGAACTTCTGGGGCATTGATGTGATAATGTGATGGTGGCGTCACGAGGTCCCTGTTGGCGCAATCCCTTTTCAGCCTTCCTCCTGTTCTTCCCGAGTTTCGCCCTTGGCCCTGGCTTCATGCAATGAGTTCAATCGAGCATGTCTTGAGTACTTTTGGTAACCGGACCAAAAGGCCGGTTAACATTTTCCCCCCAAAGTACGTCTTGTCTTGACATGATGTGCTTTAGGTTGGTTTGGAATGATGATAGTTCGGTTATGGATTTATCCTATAAGTTAAAGGAAAAAACATGTTAGTTAGCGGGCTCGTTCGCCACGGAACCATGTGCGAGCCATTGTTAGCTCGGGGTCGCGCTCGCGTTGCTGACCGTACGTACTGTGCTGTTATTGCGTGTTCGCGTCGATGGACATTCGCAGGGAATACGCGCGTGCGAACGTGTGGCGCGATGGGCCAGATGAGAGGATACGAATTTTATATCCCCCCCTTTTTTTAGTTTTAGGCATGAAATTCCGAACCATTGGGGTTCGAAATTTCGAACCGTATAGGTTTGAATTTTCGAACCGTAGTGGCTCGAAATTTCAAATCGCATGGCTCGAAATTTTGAACCCTAGAGGTTCGAAATTTCGAGCTCGTAGGTTCGAAATTTGGAGCCTGGGTTTACAATGCGAAGGGACTTTTTCCTTTTTATTATAAATAGTCCCCTTCCCCCCCTCCCCCATTTTTCTTCCTTCTTCTAGTTTCTTCTTTGGCTGCCACTATTATGAAAGCTTCGTTGCTTGACTTTTTTCGATTAAACTCTCAGGTAATGGACTTGGTCGTATAAAGGAAGGAAGAATGGTGGTCGAAGCACGATGGTCAAAGTAGGCTCGAGATTTCGAGCCTGGCAGGAGAGGTTTGAAAATTCGATCCTGATGGGCTCGAATTTCCGAACCCTATAGGGTTCGAAATTTCGAGCCTTGGGCTCGAATTTCCGATCCCCCATGACCATGATCTCTCGAACGCTGGGGCTCGAGATTTCGAACCCTAGGCTCCGAAACTTCGAACCCTGAGGGCTCGAATTTTTGAACCTGAGGGGTTCGAATTTTCGAGCCACCATGGTTCGGATTTTTGAACCCTGAGGGGTTCGAACTTTCGAGCTACGCAGGTTCGAATTTTCGAACCTAAGGGGTTCGAATCTTTGAGCCTCGGGACAGGTTCGATTGTGTTGTCATGTCTTAGTGTTGGCTTTCGAGCTTCGATTTCCTGACTGCCTGTCCTTGGACTTATATATCGCCTATTTGATTTCATGAATGTACCAAGGTGCACATCGATAACTATACGGGCAGGGACTCGAGTCTTTCACGTAGGATAGAGCATATATCTGGATAGTGACTGTACTGTTAGAGTATTTAAAGTTTCTATGTATATTTTGATTCTTGTTTGACAGCCCGCACACACTTGTTAACTTTCACCAACGCGAGGGGTACCAGTTATTTCATTGTGATGTCTAATACTGATGTATTAAAGTATAGCAAGCCATGCAAACAAGATCATGGACAGGGAAACTTCTGGAAGCCGAGCCTTCCCCGCCATCGTCTCACACATCTAACTCCACGAATAATGACAGCTCAAGCAGCAGCGAGCTTGAGACTACCGAAGAGTCGGTTCCTTCCTAGTCGGGGAGCTCCCTCGAAGTGTATGAGCACAGGGAACAGATGGAGAGGCTACATTCTCCTGTCGTACATGCAGAGATGGAAAACGTGGACATTATGGGTGATGATGGGTCACCTGCCCCAGTAGCTCCGGACATGCTGCCTGACGCAGTTATCTTGGACAACCCACCATACTCGATGTCATCGCGCTTGGATGTTACGGTAGTTAGAAAGATGGCACAGCGGTTTAGCATTCTGGTGGGAGACGTTCATGCTCCTGGAACGGGCAGACGGGCCCATGCACCGCCAAAGGGTCTTACTGCTTGGAATCAACATGCCTTCTTTGCGGGGTGCGTGCCCCCGACCAATGATTTCATTCAGGAAATGATATTCTCTTTCTGCCTTGCTCCTTCACAGCTACACCCGAACGCTTGTTCTTCCCTCTTGGGTACTTGCATCCTCTATCGAGAATTTCTACATCGGGAGCCTACTGAAGAGGATATTCGGCATCTCTTTCGTTTTAGGTGATCGGCTGGTGGATCGTCCTCCCAATAGTTCTTGGAAGCTTCTCTGTCACTAGTTTCTTTGTTGGAAAGTGGCCCAGGTCGTCTATGATCAAGTACGATTGGTTCTTCGTTCGTTGTCCTCCCGGGTTTGCAAGGAGGTGGATAGAAGGAAGTGAGTGTTTCCAAACTTTATTTCTTCTTGCAATGTTGTTAGGTTCTGTGTCTCATTATTTTTTGATCGTGGCAGGAAATCCCGAGGCACCCACTGGCGAAGAGTATCGACAGCGTCTCATTGCTTTGCGAGCAATTCCTGAAGATTCTCGTAAAATGGATACTGTGGTAGACCAGGACCGCCTTCGGTGTGTTGGGTTGCTTCAGGCCGATTGAGCCATAATTAGGCCCGTCGTGGCGAGTGGGGTATTAAAAGGAAAAGTGGCGGAAGGCCCTGCTGCTTCTGGTTTGAAAAGGAATATGGATTCTACTGGACTCGGACAAAAAAAGGCTATTAAGTTTCAAGTGGACGTTGGAGGCGACTGGTGACGCGGAGACGGCCACTCGGGATGAGGACCCTTGTAATCTTTCTGCCCCGCCTCCGATGGGAGGGGCGAGGGAAGAAGCGTTACCCGGTCCCCATTCTCCTGCGACTTCTCTAGAAGCCACCACTTCCCTTGAAGAAGTGGATCAGTTTGCTGGTCTAGGCATAATTCCTATGGATTTGTCTCTGTGGCTGAGCGCAGTTAGTATGGAAGACCTAGCTCGCGCCGCGGATGGGCTAATTCCCTCGATCAGGAAGTAATCTGGTCTGTTGAGAGAGCACTTAGGACATACACTTATACACACCATATTGCATAAAAGAGTGCCTGCACATGCTGCTTGACTGACTTCGCTTAATTCCGTTGACAGGTGACATGACTAGAGGAAGTGGAGGACGAGGTCGCGGAGACCTCCATCGCCCCGAGAGTGCTTTTATTAGCTCTTTCAGGAGGGGAACCAACTTATATGGCGATGTTACACCCCCTCGGGGTCGCAGCAGCGGGAGTCGTCACCAGGATAGGCCCCAATATTCTATGACTCCTCCCGCTCCTCCTCCGATTAGAGTGCCCGGGGGGAGACTCACGGCTTGATCTAGGGGGGTCGAGTCATCCGCTGTCGACAACTTCACCCTACCCCATTCCATTGGCTCCCATTCAGACTACAAAGGGGAGAAAGCCACCACTCGCCCAGCCGAGGTCGAACAAGGCGATTAGCATAGAAACGCAAGATTTGACAGAATTTGGAGTTTGGGAGCTGGCCTTTGAGGAGAAGAAGGAAATTGTGAGACACCTCTTCCCTCGATTATATCTTGACGAGCTATGGTTTGTCCCTGAGCTTCGCCCTGCTCTTGATAGGGAATCCGGAGAGATATGTGAGCACGTGAAGGCTGCGTATTGCCAGGCCGATGTGCTTACCAGGTACTCATATCACCTATCTGATTTGATTAGGAAAAAGAATCAAGAACTCGCTAGTCGTTAATCAATCATTGAAGCCAGGCAGACTTCCATTGCTAATTTGAACGCGGAAATAGGTAGGTTTTCTTCTTCGTTCCAGTAATTATTTTCCCCTTATATCTCCGAATTGTTAACTTGTGGGGTACGCTGTTTTCAACTAGAGGGAAGCATCGGTATGAGTTGATTAAGAGGGAGGCCGACCATTCTTGCTCTGTTATGAAGGAAACCATAGCTGACTTAACCACTCATAATACTGCCCTAAAGAAGGAAAAGGCCGAGGTAGACAAGGTTTGCGCCGAATTGAGAAGAGATGATTCACAAGTCCTGCAGCTTCAGGAGAACAACAAAACTTTGAAAGCGGAGAATGATCACCTAATGAGGGAGCTTGAGGAGGCAAAGAAAGCGAAGGAGGATGCGGAAACCAGTAACCGGGATGTGCTAGGCACCGCCGAGGGACTGAAATCCGAACACCTGAGAGAGGTAGGGCGATTAAGAGGCGAGCTGGCGGATGCAGAGTTCCGGGCACAGCTGTTTGTGGAGGAAGACATTAAGAACATGCTTCTTAAGGTTTTGAAATTCCATGGACTTTCCTGGATGGATGACTACTCCCGCGAGCTAGCTCGAACCTGGGATGGACAACATCCCTTGGATTTATCACAGCGAGTGACCCAAGATCTTTGACTCAAGTTTCAACTAAGCATGATCCCGAGCATCTGGAGCCAAGAGAGACTGAATTTACATTGCCAGTTGTGCCAGGTGCCCCTTCTTTTCTTTCTACGCCATCCTTGATCGGAGGTAAATTCCCTTTACAATGCATCTCAGAGGATGATGTAGTTACCGGATTTGCGGACTAAAAGATTGTGTTTTCTTTGTGCAATCCCTTCTGGGTTAACTACGGCATTGGACCCTGCCCCGCGATCCCCCAAGTGACTGAGTTTGGGCTAGGGCTTGAGGGTATTCAGTTTGGAGAGAGTGGAGATCAGCTTGACACCTTCTCGGGGATAAGGATAACTCCTAGCCTCTATGAAGGCGTCATTGATGAAGGAGAGGAGGTAGATGGATAGAGCGCGACTGCCCGAGGTCTATTGGAGGGAAAGTATGGGCAAGATGGAGCTACCATGCAGGAGGTCATACCAAAGACCAGGGACGATGTTGAGGAGAGGGATGCCGCGACTGTTGCCCAGAGGAGGGCTGAGGATGAAGCGAAGTAGAAGAGGGCGACATACGAGGCTTATAAGAAACAAGAGGATGAGGAGGCTCAGTGAAGGGCTATTGAGATCCGCGGGAAAACCAAGGTTGACGATACAATACCTATGTCTCAGAAAATCACTGATCAACGAGCCGCTAAGGAATCCAAAGAGAAAGCTAAGCGGGAGGGAAAAGCGATAGCAGAGATATGCACTGCTATAGTTGGTCTTGCTGCTGGGCGTGCCACCAGGCCCTTGCCGCCCACTGCCCCTGCTGATGTCACTGAGATTTCTAGCGGTGACGTGGTGAACGAGAGGCGTCTTTCAGCTTCACACGAGTCAACCACCTCTCAAAGGAGCTGAGGTGGAAAAGGAGGGTCTGGCAAGAAAAGGCCTAGCTCCAAGGATGAACCGTCAAGTGTCGAATCTGCAAAGAGGAAGCACAAAGACAAAAGGATGAAGCACGATTAGCATTAGTCACTTAAGTATAAGTTTAGCGACCATTTTGGTAGCGTAGGCCGATAGTTTACGCGAGTTCGGTCCTCGCTTTTGGTTTTTCAAGACATGGTGTAGTTCTCATGTACACCCTGTCATTAGAAAGAAAGATATTAGCTACGTAGTTTGCTGTAATGTGTATGTGTTGAAATGAAATATGAATTAGTGAAAATCGCAATTTGTGTTAACTGTTCGGATGTTCTTCCCATGTTTTCGGGCGTCCCGTACTTGCATGGGTCTACTTATCATTACATTCAACAAAAAAAGCGATTGTGAGTGTCGTTCCCCCTGGTCTATGGCCCCAGGGGATGTGATAGTGCGCAGGCTCCAAGTAAATTTCCCTCAGCTCAGGAAACCCAAAGTTTGTGAAGCCCGGCTAAGTGCCCTGCTGTATTTGGGTTGCCCAGGGTTAATCCCAAGTGTAGCGAAGGCATATGACGTCGCGTTGTGCGGCCTGTCCGGTGTAGGCTCTCCCGTCGTTCGTCGGATTGAGGCGAGCCTGTAGGCGTCGTTGTTCGCTTGGGAAGAGAAGCCCGGACCATCAACCCGTAGGGTCCAATCGTGGCCATGGGCTACCACTTAGCCTTGAGAGCTTTGGGGAAGAAATGATTTAAGGGTCGGTCTTGGTGCTGCGCCAAGATTCGACCATCACCCGTAGCTCGAGGGGAGTTTCTATCACCCCGTCTAGCTATTGGGTGGCCCCAAGTCGCTTGGGACTTGGGCACGGAACGATTTATCCTCTGTCTCGGCCTTGGGCCGAGGTTCGAGTTAGTGGTTATTTATACTCGGTCGCACCGCGGGCCGACGACTCGAGTAGCGTTGCCGGCTCCCATGCTCTGGGTGCCGGTCATTGCCAATGTGATTAGGCCGCGAGATCGGCTCGTGGCTCAGACGGCGGTGTCGGCACCCACATTAGGGGCCAATACGTCGGTCGACTGTTTACACAAAGACTAGCTGTCAAGATGAATCAAACATGTCGCATGAGGAGTAAACACATAATAAAGAGATAGAAAGCTGAACATCATTTCCACTAATAACTTTCGGCATGAACGGCCTTTACAATGCTTTGAATTGCTAGAAAACAAAACATCGCTTGGAAAGCGTAAACAACCATGTTTTAAGCTACGTAAAGTAGCGGTGGAAATGTTCACTGTTCTAAGCCCTTGGTAGTTCGTCTCCATCCACGGTTGCAAGCTTGAAAGTTCCATCACCGAGCCTTCATTGTATAGAGTACGGGCCCTCCCAACGAGGAGCAAGGCATGTTGGCGGAGGGAAGACCCGTTTTAGGACAAGGTCGCTGATGTTGAGGTCCCCATGGCGGACCCAAGAGTTGAAGTACCTGGCGACTCGTTATCGTTGTGCAGCGGCTCGGAGACCGTCTTTATTCCTTTTTTCTTCGAGCAGGTCGAGCAATGCCAAAATCAAATCTTGGTTCTCCTTTGCATCAAAATAGGTGACTCAGTGAGATTGAAGCTCGAGCTCAATGGGGATGACGGCTTCGGATCCGTAAGCGAGGGCGAAGGGAGTGTGCCCAGTTGTTGTCTTGTGGGTTGTTCGGTAGGCCCATAGGGCTAAAGGAAGTTTGTCTGCCCACATGCCCCCGGCCTTCTCGAGGCGCTTCTTGATGATGGACTTGATAACTTTGTTGACCACCTCGACTTGCCCATTAGCCTGGGGGTATGCTATGGCCGAGAACCTTTTTTCGATGTCGTGCCGCTGACAAAAAGATTTAAACTCTGCGCTCTCGAATTGAGTGCTATTGTCTGAAATGATGGCCTGAGGGACCCCATATCGGGTGATGATGTTGCATACAACAAAGTTGATCATTTTCTTGGTTGTGATTGTGGCGAGGGCTTCGGCCTCTGTCCACTTGGTAAAACAATCCATAGCGACGATAGCATATCGTGCCCCGCCTCTGGCCATGTGAAGAGTCCCAATGATGTCGATTCCCCACATGATGAATGGCCATGGGCCGGTCATTTGTGTCAGTTCTTTTCGCGGGGCTCTCAGGATCTTTGAGAAGCGTTGGCACTTGTCGCACTTGCGAGCATAATCGGTGGCGTCTTGTTCAAGTGTGGGCCAGTAGTAGCCATGTTGGAGTATCTTCCTGGCTAGGGTTTATCCTCCGGTTTGGTCACCGCATTCTCCTTCATGTATGCTAACTAGAATCTTGATGGTGTCATTATGGGCCACACATCTAAGTAAGGGGACCGAGAAACCTCTTTGATAGAGTACCCCATCCATAAGGAGATAACAGGTTGGCTGGCGGGTGAGCGCTCGTCTTTCTTTACGGCTTTCCGGGACGATACCCTGTTGCAGATAGCTTGTGATCGACGTCATCCATGATTCTGGCTCGGGTCCGGCACTCATGACCGTACTGGTTTGTGTTAGCATGGTACTGGGGGAGTTGAGCACTTCGACGGGGGCAAACCCCACAAGCTGCGGATCTTCGGAACTTGCTAATTTGGCCAGTGAGTCGGCTTTTTCATTTTACTCTCGCGGGATGTGAGTGATAATGAAGTGGTCAAAGTGCGTGAGTAGTTCCTGTACTTGAGCTAGGTATAGGGCAAGTTTTTCTCCCTTTGTTTGGTATTCTTCCCTCACCTGGCGCACGATGAGCTGGGAATCGGAGAAAATCTGAATAATCTTCAGCTTGAGCTCGATTGCGATTCTTAGTCCGGCTATCAATGCCTCATATTCTGCATTGTTGTTAGTGGCAGGGAAATTTAGCTTTAGTGGGTAGTGTATCGAGCGTCCCTCGGGAGTGATGAATACTATGCCGGCTCCCGAACACTTGTTATTGGAGGACCCGTCCACAAATAACTTCCATTTACTGTCGGGGGCCTCAGCGCTCTTTGTAGAAGTCTCTTCGGGAGCCGTGAATTCTACTATGAAATTGGCGAGGGCTTGTCCGAGGATGGATCGATGGGGAACTAACTTATCTCAAATTTACTTAGTTCCATGCTCCACTTTAGCAGTCGACCGGATGCCTCGGGTCACTGTAGAACCGGACGAAGTGGCTGGTCGGTGAAGGCCTTTATGGGATGAGCCTGGAAACATGGTTAGAGCTTCCGGGAGGAGACCAGTAAGCAGAACGCTAGCTTTTAGAGCTTCGAGAATTTCTTTTCTTCCCTCGTCAATCGTTTTCTTATGTAGTAGATAGGTCGTTAGATGCGGTCTTCAAGCCGTATTAACGCCGAGCTGATTGCCTGTGCAGAAACAGCCAAGTAAATATATAGGTCCTCATGGTTTATGGGCTTAGACAAGATGGGTGGTCGCTCAAAGTGATCCAGGAGTTCCTTGAATGCGGAAACACACTCAGGTGTCCACTTGAAGTTGTGTTTCCCTTTTAGAAGTAAATCGAAGAAAGGAATGCACTTGTCAATGGCCTTCGAGACGAATCGACTTAAAGCGGTGACCTTTCCATTTAAACTTTGAACATCCTTGATGTTCTCGGGGACTTGGATGTCCCGAATGGCTTGGATTTTCTGAGGATTAGCTTCGATGCCCCGGGCGTTGACGGTGAAACCTAGAAATTTTCCTATAGCGACGCCAAAGGAGCATTCTAGGGTGTTGAGTTTCATGTTGTACAGGCGGAGAACATCGAACATTTCAGAGAGGTCATGTACGTGGTTGCTAGATGCTTTTGATTTAACTAGCATGTCGTCCACGTACACCTCCACAGATTTCCCGATTTGATTTTTGAAGAGTCGATCGACCATTCTCTGGTTTGTGGCCCCGATGTTCTTGAGGCCGAAGGGCATGACGTGATAGCAGTAAAGTCCGAAGTCGGTTATGAAGGAGGTATGGCCCTAGTCGCGGAGATTCATCGGGATCTGGTTATAACCGAAGTAGGCATCTATGAAAGATAACAGTTGGTATCCGGCGGTTGAATCAACTGGCCGATCGATTTTTGGGAGCGCGAAGCTGTCCTTTGGACATGCCTTGTTTAAATCAGAGATGTCAATACACGTCCGCCATTTTCCATTGGCCTTTTTGATCAGAACCGGATTGGAAACCCACTCAGGTTAGTCAACTTCATGGATGAAGTTGTTGTTTAGTAGGCAATCTACCTCTTCTTCGAGTGCCCTGGATCTCTCGGGTCCTAGGAAGCGGCATTTTTGTTTGACTGGAGGCATCGTAGGGTCTATGCACAAAGAGTGGCAAGCCATTGTCGGGTCTATGCCTTTCATGTCGGAATGAGTCCATGCAAATACGTCCAGATTAGCCTTTGGGAAATCCACAAGATTGTCTTTGACCGTTGGGTGAAGGTGTGACCCTATCTTTAATACTCACGATGAATCGTCGAGACTGATATGAACATCTATTGTGGGCTCGACCGGAGTAGGTCTCTCACACTCGGGCTCTTCGTCTTTCCTTGGATCGAGGTCATCGGGCAGACGGGAGTGGCGCCTGAGCCAAGGCCCAGACGCTGCTGATTGCTATGCGGAGTTGGTCTTTGCACAAAAGGCCGCAGGCGCTGCTTTGCCTTTATCCCTATTGCGCGCTTTCTTCCATTCTATTGCATAACACTCTCTAGCACTGACTCGGTCGCCTCTGACTATTCCGATCCCATTTTCTGTTGGAAATTTCATTAAGAGGGACCATGGCGATAGGAAGACGCGAAACTCGGTGACGAAGGGACGTCCAAGAAAACGTTGTACGATGAGATGATGTCGATAACTACGAAGGTAAGGATTCATACTCGGCTCCGATCCATCGTACCGAGTTCGACAGGTAGATCGATGACTCCTACCGGGCAGTTGGATGCCCCATTAAAGCCGTGGATCGTGGAATGGCATGGTTTGATATCTTTCGTTTCCAACTTCATCCGATTGTAGGCGTCTTTGAAAATGATGTTGACCAAGCTTCCAGAATCGAACAATATTTTCCGAACAGTTGCAGCGCCAATTTGGGCTGTGATGACCAAAGGATTGGTGGTCGGGATCTCAATTCCCGTTGACTCCTTTTCATGGAAGATAATGTCATCCCGCACGGTTTTCCGGAGCTTGGCCGGGTGGGATTCATCGGGAGCAGAGCAAACTTCGTAGGTTGCATATTTAATGGAGCCCACATATTCCTCCATCTTTCGGAAGCTATCATGCATGGGGCCAGGCCCGCCGCATATAGTGTTGATCACGATTCCTTGCCTTGCGTTAGATGGTCCTGGGACTGTCTTGGCGGCCGTTTGAGGAGTTGGCGCTGGAGGTTTTGGATTAGTTTCGGGGGGAAAGGGCTCTTGGATGTATTGTTCAAGCTGCTTTTCGCGAATGACCTTTTCAATCGTATCCCTGAGCTGGCGACATTCATTCGTGTTATGTCCATACATACCGTGATATCGACAGTATCTCCCCGAGTTCTTCTCGGAATCGGTTGACTCCCTGACGGCGGGTTTTTTGTACGGTAGTGTGTTACATGTTTCTAAGTAGATAGTCTCCGGATCTTCATTCAACAGAGTGTATGTCTCGTAAGTCTGGTAAGGGTCGGGCTTCCTTGGCTCTGTCTGGACCTGATTGTTGGCTCAGGCACCTTGCCACCCAATGCTTGGTATTTTCCTGGAGGGCCCTACCCCCTTGTTCGGATTGGAGGGTTCTCCCACTTCTCTCTCCCTAAGGCAGTTATTTGCAGTGTCCGCTCGTGGGTTATTGGGGCGACTGGTCTCGAAGAGGCGGTTTCGTCTCGCTTCTTCTTAGCATAAGAACTGCCCCGCTTTCTCATAGAAAGCCTCGAGGCTCTTTGGTTGCTTTCGGTCGATCCATGCCCCCAAATTCAGAAGTAGGGAGGACACCCTTAGCTAGCTGGAAGAGTACGGTGCGAGGATCGGATCCTCGACCTCAGCGAGGGCGATGTTGAATCTGGAAAAGTAACTTTTGAGTGACTCCGCAGGCCCTTGGTATAGGTTGGAAAGGATGAGGGCGTTTTTCGGAGTCAGGATATGCATCTTGAATTGTTTGACTAACTGTGTCGCTAATTGGCCGAAGTTGTTGATGGAGTTAAGCGGAAGGCGAGAGAACCATAATAGAGAGGTCGCTGACAGGAAAACTGGAAAGCATTTTCACTTGACTGGATCGTCACCTCTTCTCGAGTCCATTTGCCATTCATTGCGATTTAGGAAAGCACAAGGATCGGTGGTGCCATCGTAGAGCGGCATCTACGGCATGCTGAAGCGTCGCAACCATTCAGCTTCGTTAACTCTTTGAGTGGAAGGGTCGCGCCTAATGTTCGCTTCCACGAATCATGCACATTCCCTCGCATCTCCCTCATGATCCTTCGAACCATGTTGGGAAGGTAGGTCGGATGAGGGTCCGCCATCGGTACCCATAGGTTTTGGCGAGGTTCTGGTGCGAGGGCGTCTCCTTGGGTGGATGTCCGGACGGTCTTCTTCCATGTCCTCGACATCTATAACGGGATCCTGGTGCGTATGATGGTGCGGAGCGGGGCGTGCGGATCCTGTTCTGGATGGGTACGAGCCGCCAAAATGATAGGTTCGGTGTCTTGACAGGCGGCCGTTGAGTCTTGTCGAGGAGGAGGCTGGTTAGTAGGAGCGAGTCCTTCATTGATGACTAGGTTCGGCGCCTTCGCTATAGGTAACCGTGGTCCAGTCGCCGTTGTCGTTGGCATACCCATTGCCATTGCCATTGTCGAGGGCGTTTGTTCGGACGGCGACATTGGTGATGAGGCTAAACCTCCTTCTTTGGTGCGGGCCCCTCGACTAAAAAGAAGAAGTTTCCGATGTTGGTGGTCGAGACCGGGCATTATTCCGAGCTAATTGTAGTCGAGCGACGATGCACTGACTTTCTTGAAGTTGCCGCATAAGGTTGATGTTACTCCTTTGCTCTTGATTAAGCTCGACAACTATACTTTCGTACCTCTCATTAAGCGTGTGGATTTGCGCTTGGGTCGCGGGCGCTTCGGGGTCCGCAACTAGAGGTTCACTTTCATTTATGGTCGGTATGTCCGTCGGTTGAGGTTGATGGGATGTACCGGCCTCGGCGGCGGCCGAGGAGCCGAGCATTGCGTTCTTTGACTTCTTTACCATCGTAAGCAGAATCGACGGCAGGTTGAGCAAGTAACCTTATGCTCGTTGAAGTTGAGATGGTACTGTACGAGAAAGACACAATATCTGAGTTTTCTCAGTTAAAGCACCAAATGTTGATGGCAAAAAATGTCGTAAACACCAAAGATTCCAATTACTAGAAATTATAATTATGGTCGCATAGACAAGAACATAAAACGTAATATAAAGCAGTAAATAACACAAGAGATTTATAGTAGTTCGGCCTCAGCGAGGGTCTGCGTTCACTTTGAAGAGTCGTTGGAATTTTATTGGCCACTTGAAAGATTACAAGGTTGAGATCCTCTCATTGCATCCATTAAATACCATACATGAAGTTACAATAATCATATTTGCAAGAATCAGGAGAACGGACAATTTTTCCCTTCTTCTTCCTTAAAGAGGAGATGCCATAAATGGAGCTCTATGGAGGTCTCAAAGCTAAAGAATCCAACTGCTTTGAAGTGTGAGGCCATGGGGTATTTACAGGAAGTGGTTAGGTAAGGGTTAGGTAGGAGTAGGTAGAAATAGGGACCATCTACAGAAAATTCGCGCCTACAGCCCTCGGCCACGAAAAATTTGCACCTGGGTCAGCGTGTGAAGTTCCGCACCTGTAGGTTGCGAAATTCCGCATCCGGCAGGGTGCAAAATATGCTTGGCGAGGGTCCTTAATCGAGGCTCGATGGCTCTTCTAGGGCGTTGATGTGGTAATGTGAAGGTGCCGTTGCGAGGTCCCTGTTGGCGCGACCCCTTTTCAGCCTTTCTCCTGTTCTTCCCGAGTTTTGCCCTTGGCCTTGCCTTCATGCGATGAGTTGAATCGAGCATGTCTTGAGTACTTTTGGGAACCGGACCAAAAGGCCGGTTAACACTTTTATTGTTCCGCTGTGAGATTCGTGTTTACTCTGATTCTGTTCAGTTGTGTTCTTCTTCTATTCTATTAGTTCAATATTTTTTATCTCATCCTCTTCTTTCTTTCTATTAAAGATCTGTATTTTCATGCACACTGGGTTGAATGTGTAGAATATGAGTTAGCTCAAATGATACGGATTTACAGACCACTACAAGTCGCGCCTATTTTAAAAAGACGCAACTATTTCAACAGTCGTGCATTTGAATTTTAAAAATAAAATACGAAATCTGAATGGAAGTGCCTATATATGAACAGTCAAGACCCAATATGCCCCAAGTTCCCAAGTGCCTATCTATGACCATTTAAATGTAAACCTAATTTGTTAGGGCAATTTGTTATTTATGGGATTTACTCAATTTGATTATCATGTTTGACAAAACATTATATACATTCCATTTCCTTCTTCTTCTACCATGTGGAACATTTGCACTTCTCCACTATACACACAAATTGCATAACATTACCCCACTAATTTGTGTGTAATGATTTTTCTTTTGATAAACGTTATCCATACAATAAGGTATCTTTCGATTTGGACCTTTAATTAGTGTACATTGTTAAAGTTTTAACGAAGTTGTAGGTGTTTGTAAAAGGTTGAACCACAACTCCTTTTGTAAAACCGAACAGATGAAACAGACAAGTTTATCCGCTAGATCTCACAAGATTCTCAACACAACCTTAGCACTATTATATACGACCATGTGCTAATCCTGAATTCATGAACATTTATAAATGTAACACATACATTTATTGAAGCGGCACCACTTCTATGTTCAAACAAGTACAAACTATGCATTATGCATTTGCTTACAAACTAACCTTGATCAATGAAACATACATGGAACTGTGCTAGTTCTTTTAAGCGCTTATCGACAACTAGTTGTTACCCATTTAACTTGAAGACTAATATACTAGTCTGAAGTTGGGTTCCCGTCATATGCGCTTGGGATTTTAAGTCCCATACGTTTTGTTGTACTATGCACTAATTCTCTAGCAAGTTCTTTAGTGAGAGGATCCGCTAAGTTTTTGCCGAACTTTACATATATAATGGTGATCACCCCTTTAGTAATTAATTCTCTCACGAACGCATGTCTTAAACTAATATGTCTAGATTTTCCATTGTAAACATCAGTGTATGCTCTAGACAATGTTGCTGAACTATCGAAGTGAATAGAAATAGCAGATAACGAGTGTGGCCATAATTCAATTTCTAATAACAAGTCTCGTAGCCATTTTGCTTCCTTAGCTGCAGTGCCAAGGGCTATAAATTTTGATTCCATTGTTGAATGTGTTATACATGTTTGTTTCTTGGATGCCCAACTTATGGCCCCTCCTCCTAATGAGAATACCCATCCAGATGTTGATAATCTCTCATTTGTACCAGACATCCAACTTGCATCGCAATACCCTTCTAGCACACTTGGATAATCGACATAAACTAATTTCAATTCTTTTGTTCTTTTGAGATATCCAAATATCCTACTAATTGCTTTCCAGTGATGTATGCTAGGTTTAGACGTGAATCTTGACATCATGTTAACGGCAAAAGCTATATCTGGCCTTGTGCAATATGTGACATACATAAGACATCCAATGGTACTTGCATATTCCAGTTGAGCAATGATTTGATCTTTATTTACTTGCATTTTCACACTAGAATCAACTGGAGTACTAGCATCTTTGATATTAAGATGTTTGAACTTATCAAGTATTTTGTCAATATAATGGGTTTGGTTCAAGGCATATCCTTTTTCATGTTTTTCAACTTTGATTCCCAATATTGTATCTACCTCATTAAGGTCTTTTATTTTAAAAACTGCAGTTAGATACTTCTTGGTATCAGTAATTCCATTCGTGTTGTTACTAGCAATTATCATGTCATCAACATATAAGCATAATATCACTATGTAATCATTGGTTTTCTTACAATAAACACATTTATCAGCATTACTATGCCCAAAACCATTTGCAGAATTGCCTCATCAAACTTCTTATGCCATTGCTTTGGAGCTTTCTTTAAGCCATATAATGACTTAACCAATTTGCATACTTTGTTTTCATTTCCTGGTAGAAAAAAGCTTTCAGTTTGTTCCATATATACCTCCTCAGTTAAGTCACCGTCCAAGAAGGCCGTTTTTACATCCATCTGATGAATATATAGTTTATATATTGATACCAATGCAAACAAAACTCTTATGGATGTGGTTCTTGCAACTAGAGCACATGTATCGAAGTAATCTATACCTTCTTTTTGTCTAAAACCTTTTGCTACTAATCTTGCTTTGTAAGTTTGTATAGAACCATATGTTCTGTATTTCTTTTGAAACACCCATTTGCACCCGATTTCCTTTGAACCAGGTGGAAAATCTACTAAAACCCAAGTCTTGTTGGATACTATAGAATCCATCTCATCATTTATCGCTTCTTGCCAAAAGGCAGAATCCCGTGAAGTCATAGCTTCTTTAAAAACTTTAGGATCGTCATTAATAGTAAGTACCATAGGTGTAACATATACTACCTTTGATCTAGTAGCCTCAACCAGAAAAGTAATTGAATCAGAGGAAATGAAATAAGAACTCAAGTGTTTTTCTTTTCTAACACGCTGACTTCTCCTATGCTCACTTAGTTCACCATGTACTCTTTTTCCTCCAACAATGTTTTTAGAAATTTCTTCCACTATAATCTCAACTGTGCTATGTAGAAATTTATCTTCAAAGAATTCCACATGTATGGATTCCACTATCACATTGGATTGTAAATCTAACAATCTATATGCTTTTGAGTTTTGTGCATAGCCAACAAATACAATTTTAATACCTCTTGGTCCTAACTTTGTCTTACAGGGATCTTGGACTTTGTAAAATGCTAAATACCCCCACATTTTAAAATAATTTAAGTTAGGTTTTCTACCATTATTCCAAAGTTCGTTAAGTGAAGCCTTGAATTTCTTAAAAGGCAATTTATTATAAATATGACATGCAGTTAACAAAGCTTCAGCCCATAAGTAAAACAGTAACTTTGCGTTCATAAGCATTGAATTAACCATATCTGCCAAGGATATATTTTTTCTTTCAGCCACCCCATTTTTTTGGGGGTGTGTATGGGGCTATTTGTTAGTGAATAATTCCATTATCCTCACAAAACTGATTGTATCTGAAAAATATTCACCCCCTATCACTTCGAAGCACTTTAATTCTTTTTCTTTCTGATTTTCAACTTCAGATTTAAATTCTTTGAATGTTTCAAATGCTTCGTCCTTGGTTTTCCATAAGTATACATAGTGTATCTTGTATGGTCGTCAATGATAGTGATAAAATATCGCTTTCCTCCTCTTGTTAGTTGACCATTCAATTCACAAATATCAGAATGCACGAGTTCTAGCAAATCACTGTTTCTTTCAACTTTAGAAAATGGTTTTTTAGTTATCTTGGCTTCAACACAGATTTTACATTTTTTGAAATCATTAACAGAATAGTTAATATAGCCATGTTTTGATATATACTTTAAGCAATTAAATTTTAAATGTCCTAATCTAGCATGCCATAAAGAACTAGGAGAATCAACAACATAAGCAACAGTAGTAATTTCATTAATTAACAACTTAAACATGCCATCACATGAGTATCCTTTTCCTACGAATACTCCATTCTTAGATAAAATAATTTATTAGATTCTAGAACAACTTTAAATCCCTTCTTGCACAATAGATTTGCAGAAACTAAGTTCTTTCTCAAGTCCGAAACATGAAACACATTGACAGGATTGAATTCTTGGCCAGAAGTAAACTTCAATTCCACACTTCTCTTGCCCATAACCTTAGTCGAAGCATGATTTCCCATGAGGACTTCTTCAGGCTCTTTCATTTCATTATAGGACTTGAACAAATTTTTGTCGTTGCACACATGTATGGTAGCGCCAGAATCAAGCCACCAATCTTGAAATTTTGCCACAAAAGCCATGTGAAGTTCTGTGATCATTGCGACAAATTCTTGTCCAATATCTTCCATAACATTTTCTTTGTTGTTTGCAGAACCAGATTTGGAGTTCTTTTCTGCCTTGGCCTTGAATCGAAAATCTTTGATAAGATGTCCTTTAATACCACAATAAAAGCAAGGCCGATTCTTAGATTTGTTCCTGAAATCTTTCTTTTTGGGTTTCAAACTATCGTTGGAATTTCTAGAAACTAGTTCTTTAGAAGATATGTGATGAACTTTCGATCCTAAGATCGACTCATCTCTGACACGATTTCACTTTCAATTTGCAAGTGAGTCAAGAATTTGTCTATAGAAAAACTATCCGATGAGTGAAGAATTTTCCTTCTGTAATCATTCCATGCGGGAGGAAGTTTTCACAGAATCGCTCCAACTTGGAGAGCATCGGGAATAGTAATCTGCAATTCTCTCATTTGGGAAACTAGAATCACCAACTCACGGGTTTGATCCATGATTGGCATGTTATCAATAAACTTGAATTCAAAATATTTTAAGGCAAGAAAACGATCGGTACCTTCCTTCATGTGTTTATATTTTGACTCGAGATCAGACCATACTTACTTTGGCGTTTTGTAATTCTGATAAACATCATAAAGCCTGTCAGTGAGTGCGTTGAGAATATAGCCTCTGCATAGCATTTCATCTGTTTCACGTTTAGCTTTGTCCGCTGCATTTTTCTTTTTAATTTCTTCATACTCAATTGGCTTTGTTTCTGCAATTGGTTTTAGCGATGGATCCAGCAAGTAGTGAAGATTCATCGACAGCAAAAGCCATGTCATTCTGTTCTGCCATCTAGTATAGTTTGTTCCATCAAACCGATCAAATTTGATGGATTCTTTTCCATGAAGTTGAACCTGGACTTTGGAATTTTTTTTCTATCTCCATTGGAATATTGTTTTCGATTGTTAGTTTTATGAGTGGATACAAGACAGCAACGAAACAGAGAAAGATAAGAGGGCCTTGAGGCGTGTCGTCATTATCCGAAAACAATATTTCCGCAGTACAGGAAACTTGCTCGTAGAATACAACAAGGCTCGAGAATTCTTGTGAAAGAGGAAGGAGAAGAGATCGCTTTTTTTTTTGGGTGGAGAGAGCCGCATTTACAGAGAAGAAGGTTTCTGTTGGCGAAAGGTCGCGCCCGTTTTAAAAAAGACGCAACTGTTTCAACCGTCGCGCATTTGAATTTTAAAAATAAAATTCAAAATCTGAACGGAAGTGCCTATATATGAACAGTCATGGCCCAAGATGCCCCAAGATGCCCCAAGTGCCCAAGATGCCCCAAGTTCCCAAGTGCCTATCTATGACCATTTAAATGTAAACCCAATTTGTTAGCCCAATTAGTTATTTATGGGCTTTACTCAATTTGTTTATCATGTTTGACAAAACATTATAAACATTCCATTTTCTTTTTCTTCTACCATGTGGGACATTTGCACTTCTTCGCTATACACATAAATTACATAACATTCCCCCACTAGTTTGTGTGTAATGATTTTTCTTTTGATAAACGTTATCCATACAAAAAGGTATCTTTCGATTTGGACATTTTAATCAGTGTACATCGTTAAAGTTTTAACGAAGTTGTAGGTGTCTGTAAAAGGTTGAACCACAACTCCTTTTGTAAAACCGAACAAATGACACAGACAAGTTTATCCGCTAGATCTCACAAGATTCTCAACACAACCTCAGCACTATTATATACGGCCATGTGCTAATCCTGAATTCATGAACATTTATAAATGTAACACATACATTTATTGAAGCGACACCACTTCTATGTTCAAACAAGTACAAACTATGCATTATGCATTTGCTCACAAACTAGCCTTGATCAATGGAACATATATGGAACTGTGCTAGTTCTTTTAAGCGCTTATCGATAACTTGTTGTTACCCATTTAACTTGAAGACTAATATACTAGTCTGAAGTTGGGTTCCCGTCGTCAGTGCTTAGGATTTTGAGTCCCATACTCTTTGTTGTATTTTCACTAATCCTCTAGCAAGTGCTTTAGTAAGAGTGTAACAACGCGGAAAATATGAACCAATTTAAATTTTTTATTTTGGCTATTTTAATGAATTTGAATATTTAAAATGGTTTATTTTAAATAATAACGAAGGAAAATTTATTTTCGACGAAGTTAAAACGAATAAATTTATTTAAATTATATAACGAGCCTAAAATGGCACGGCAGTTCAAAAATTCGATTTTGAATTTCAAATGAATATACAGAATTCAATATAAGTCAGAATTGAACGAAACAAGAAATATTTGAATCTGTTTAATCATATCTTTCTAACGGATGTAAGAAACTGAGATTTCACTTTATAGAGTGTAAGATATATCCAGTTTAAAATTCAGAAAAGTCGCTGTGTAATATATATATTTATATATATATATATATATTATTATATATAAAGGCCCTTAAAAATAGCCATTTTGCAAACGACCTCTGTTTTCGACGAAACTACTTTTGTTGGAATCGGTATGTCAAATTATTGCTTGATTCCAAAATTCATAATTTTCTGAATCAATATGTGAGCGTGGTAAAGAAAAACGTGTTTTAACAGTTCTAGTCAATTTCGATCGACCAGAAAATGGCCATTTTTCAAACGGTCTTCAAATTTGATGAAATTAGTTTTGTTAGGACCGTATCGTCAATACGAAGCTAGAAATAATTTTTTTGCAATTTTTAGGGTCCGTATGTGACCTCAGTAAATTGAAATGTGCGTTCAAATTTAATATATATTGATTTATATTTTGAATTTGATGGAAACTAATCGAAACTGTCGAATGGGGTTACATAACATATCCCTTTGTGTTCGGAATGGGGGTAATGTGCTATGGACGACAGTTGGTGGGTTCGATTTAGGGTTCGAAATGAAAAGTCACTTTATGGAATTAAGTAAATAAAATAAATAAATTAATATAAATACACAAAGGGGCCAAGGCTTGGTCAAACCCTTAATTTTATTTTCCACGGTCAATCAAAATAAACCCGCCCCCCTTTTCTCGTTTAAATCCCGTCGTCCCACCTACGCCATCACCGCCGACGCCGGAGCCACCGCCTAGTCGCGCTCCCCTTCCTCCCCTCCTCTCGCACTCTCTCCCCTCTCCCTTCTGATGTGAACTGCGCCCAAACACACCTCCTCCTCCTGAATCAGCACTGCAACCCCAGATCGACGGAGCCCACCAACACGCCAGATCCGGTTGCGCTCCCCTCTCGTTCGCCATCAGCCGTCAACGCCCCTCAGCACCACCTCCAGCGCGCAGCGAGCCTTTTCCCCCTTCAGTCGAACACTGTAAGTTTCTAATCTAAATTTATTTAATTAGTTAGCTTAAGTAAATTAAAAACATTGATTTTAAATCATTTTTATATATAATAACATGGAGTTAAAAATGAGATTTTTAATTAGAAAAGGATTTGATTTTTATTCTTGAGTAAAAATCCGATTTTTACATATGTGAAAGCGAGATAAAAATGAAATTCTTATATGAATGTCATGTATAAAAAGGTTGAATATTTTTAATGTATAAAAAAGGTTGAATTTTTCATGTATAAAATTTTTCATGTATAAAAAAGGTTGAATTTTTCATGTATAGAAAGGTTGAATTTTTGATGTATAGAAAGGTTGAATTTTTCATGTATAGAAAGGTTGTATTTTTCATGTATAAAAAGGTTGAATTTTTAATGAATAAAAAGATTTGATTTTTAAAGAATAAAAAGATTTGATTTTTAATATGAAAAAGGTTAGATTTTTAAAAATAGACATCAATAAAAAGATTATACTTTTAAAAGTAAAAAAGATTATATTTTTTAAAGTAAAAAGATTATATTTCTTTAAAGTAAAAAAGATTATATTTTTTTTTAAGTGAGAAGTTGAATTTTTATCTGAAGAAAGGTAAGATCTTTAATGTAGAAAAGATGTCATTTTTATATGTATAAAGGCGAAATTTTTATAAACATCATATTAAAAATGTGATTTTTACTATGAAAAGTGTAGAGGATACTGCGTTAGAATGTCAGGCAAACCCCGACTGTTCTGAAATTCATAAATGAAACGGCGGAGTGGAACCCAAAGGTGAGAACTCCTCACTGTAATTTTTCTATACAGTTATTTATTTTATAACTGCATATATGAACTGTTCCCCGTCGTCCACAGACCATGGACGACTTGTGTGGTAGTTTAGTTTGGTTGATTGGATTGTTTGGTTGAATTTGGTTTGGGAAATGAGATGGGATTGATTAAATTGGTATGTGTATGGCGCATGCCATTATTAGACTGGGGATAAGGCTAGGCCTTATCCCGTTTCTAGTATCGCGCCGTTATGCCGACGAAATTTTCTAAAATATATTAGAAAAATAAAAATATCATTTTTATTGTGCAAATGAATTGAATAAATATTTTATTGTTAAAAATATAATTTTTAACGTGTATGTGAATAAAATAAATATTCATTTACAAATCGAACGATTTGTTTATATACACTTATTTGACTGATATTGATTCGGACGATAAATTTTACACATCGCCCAACTACACAAATAATATTTAGTGTTTATGGATTGAAACCCCATTCGGGTGTTGGGATGATATTTGACGTACACTAATCCCAATTGTTTAGTGGTATGTCGATTTTTGGTTGACAGGCTGTTGTAAGCATTAAATATCTATATTTAATGCTTATGCAGTGTAGAATGCACTCTAGATGATGGTTGATTATTTATTATTGTTGTTGCATACATGTGTGTATGAAATCCATATAAACAACATTATATAGTAATTGAATGTGTCTGATTCCAGTTCAGAAAGAATGAATATTTTAAAATAACGAATATTTTAAAATAAGGAATATTTTAAAATAATATTCAATAAAGGATCAAAATATGATTTTGATGTCCGATTTTGGATGGACACGAATATATTTGAAAATATATAGCCATGTTGATTAGATATGCGCCATTTTGACGCGAACGATATTTATATCGATTTTATTCATTTTTATAATGAATATCGAAAAGGAAACGATTTCGAAATATAAATATTTGAAAATATCATTATTTATATATTAATGATATGGAATATCCAATTTTGATTTGAAATTGAAACTAAAGTTGAAATCGTTTTGAAAACGAATTTAAAATGATTTATAAAATACATTTTAAAAGGGAATCAACGAAATATATATAATATATATATATATTTAATGGCCTGAATAGAACGCGCCGCACCGCGGCAGTTCGCGAATTTCGACCATTGACTTCGAATTGACGTTACGGGAGATCCAACCGTCGGATTCTCCTAAATCCGGAACCATTGGGTTCGTATCGAAAAGAGATTTCCAACGAATACAATAAATTTGAAATCTAATGGATGGATTTGGAGTTATGTCCAAATCAAATTTGGAAAAGTTCGTTGTAAGTGGAGTTCGACGACCGTTCATAGAAATCGACTGTAAGGGCCTTGATAAAATTATTAAAAATATCGATAATTTGTGTAAGATCATAATAAATGATTTAGAATGAATTGGGATGAAAAATTCCATATTTGAAAGGATAAAATATATATTTTATCGAAATGAACTAGTTAAAATCCATTTATTTTTAAATAAATAAATTGGATTTGAAGTGGTTTTTAAAATAACCAGAATTTCCAATATACGAATCGGAATGGGATTGAATCGAAATTATCTTCGGGATATTTCGATGTTGGATTCCATGATTATACAGATATGGTTATGAAAATTTGAAAGATATATTTATATCGTTATTTCCAATACGATATTTGTTGGTTTCAGAATTTGATATTGAATATAAGCCGATATATTTTCTATTCAGAGCCTTGCATTTAATATCAAATGGGATTTTGGATTTTTCATGAACGGTGTCTTCACTAACAATGTTCTTAAACCCAGATGAGAAAAGAATAAATCTTTTAACTAAGATTTAGAGAAGAATATACCAACTAATTAACCTTTAATTGGGATTGAAACGAAATGTGAATTGGGTTTATCATGAACTGTGTTTTTAACAACATTCGTTCTTTAACCCGATTTGCAGTGAAATGTGATTTGGAATATATAAATCTTTTATTAATATTTAATGTGATTTTCCAAAGTATAGTTTTCTAGTTTAACAAAATAAATTGGAATGGAATGGAATGGAATTCGATTTGGTAATAATCGAAGTGAACTTCTGTGGAGGAAGGCTGTTACTATATATGGAATTTAAATAGGCTTTGCCGTTATTCCATTTATATTATCGGTTGGATATGGAAGTTTATATCGATTATATATATTGATCTATTTTTCCATGAAGATTCCATTGTTAATGGAATGAGATTTTGGGTTTATCGTGAGCTCTTTTTTAAATGACAATGGTTCTTTAACCCAGTTAAAGGTAAGATTAATTTCTTAACTTTGAAAAATCATTAAGTAATGATTTTTGGAGATTAAAACTGAATTAGAGTTTTAACGAATCTTTAATTAGATTGAAATGATCGAGAATGGAGTATCACTTGTTTTGCTCCAAGTGATAGTTAAATCTTTAATTAGATTTGAACGTGTAATGGTAATTAAATTTACCGATAACACCGTGGTGTTAGATATGAAGTATTACCAGTTTTGCTTCATGAGATTTATAGGTTGGGATTGGGAAATTTAACAAATAATTACTTCGGTAAGGATCGCTAATCCCGACTAGTTTGGAAAACCATAATATGGTTTGAAATGATATTCAAAGAAAGATTAAAGAATAAATTTTAAAGAATTTATCTTTGATAAAATTAATGGGAACCTTTCCCTAAAAATGTGAATATTTGAATAAAAGAATATTCTGAATTGGAACGAGGCGTATGTTGTTTTTGTGTAACACTTGTTTACAAAATACGCGAGTTATTCGGAAAGACCGGGTTTATCCCATTCTGAATAACTGATACAACGATTAGTCGAAGATGAAGACGGTGGTTGAAGACCGGAGGTCTTCACATCGTTTGGATGGTTACTGATGATCTTGATTGGGCGGTACACACAAGAGGAGGGAATCAGCTGTTGATCGTCCAGACGTACTTGGAGATCGATGGATATGCGAGGAATAAGGTTCCTCCGGTTTCGTTCAGACCCAGAACGAACTTGTAAATGGACTGCGTGTCTAACACTGGATTTTATTCTGTGCTGGTTGATGTCTGTTAAATATACACTGCCTGGTGAAGGTGGATTTATTCTCTTACTTCACCCTTCTCTGACAGAGGTTGTATATCGATAGAAATCAGTCGCATGGAGTGAATTGCCTGTGTGGCAAGCTTAACTGGCAAATGATCAAGGCTTCTGTTGAAAAGCAAAGTCTTGTGGTTGATGATCAAAGCACGGCCTATGTGGCATGGCTTTGTGTAGCGTTAATTCACGAGCCTCACACCCCGTGTATGAACCAGAAATGGGAGAGGACCTCAGGGAGGGCATGCGTTTCCTTCTAGCTAGAAGTGGCGTCAGTGGTTTACAAGCCCTGACGAGTTTAACTTATGTGGTTGTTGGAATGCGAGGCACCTCAGTTATATCGGTCGATCCGGGACCGATGGAGTCATTCGTTGGCTCATTTACGCCCCATAGGGCGGGGAAACGCATGTTCAGGCATTTTAATCCACTCCGTGTGGACCGGCCCTGACGATCCAAGGGTCACTCGAGCTCTGATCTTGAGGCTCGGGCTAGAGAGTCTCGAACCGGTGAGGACTATCTTTTGCCTCGGTTCATAGATGGAAATCCAATTTCCAATACGTGACATTGCGATTTTAGTTGTAAACCTATATATGGCGACATAGTGGTATGGGGCATTCATGCCGCCTATGATTGATAAATTTATATTTGAAGTTGTTTTTCTTTACTTATAGTAATAATAAAAGATGAAATTTAGCGTATCAAGCATTCTTTGGCTATTATAAGGTAAAACCCTATCCTCCGGCTTGCGTTGCATTGTGTGATGGGACCTGGGTCTTATAATAGCTTCATTGTTCCTTATTTAGCATTGTGTTGTTTGTATTATGCACTGGTATTCTTGGGAGGAAACCCGTTCCGTGTTATACGGTGTGGTCCCTTGATTTACCTAACTTTAAAAATAAATATTAGTAACTATTTTAGTTCTCACACCAGTCACATGACTAACCTGGAGTTTATTGTTTTAACCTAAACTCTGAGTGCCCTTATTTTCCAAACGGGCAGCTAGTAGTTGGGTTTTATAGATTTATATTTACAGGATCCTGGTTTATAGCTGGAATGTATTCGGAAAGCTCTGTATCCGTGTATCTCTTTCAGTTGTGTTTTGTATTATTTTTCCGCTGCATAATCATATGTAAATCTCAAATATTTATCAAATGTATATTATTTATTCATACTCTGTATATTCTTGTAATCTGATGAAATTGTTGTAATAAGCAATGAAATGTTCTTCTGTTTGTGTTCTGATTTGTCTTGTCCTCAAAGCAATCCGTGCTTTCCTTCATGAGGAAGTTCGGGTCGTTTTAGTGAGGATCCGCTAAGTTTTCGCCAGGCTTTACATATATAATGGTGATCACCCCTTTAGTAATTAATTCTCTCACGAACGTATGTCTTAAACTAATATGTCTAAATTTTCCATTGTAAACATCACTGTATGCTCTAGACAATGCTGCTGAACTATCGTAGTAAATAGAAATAGCAGATAACGAGTGTGTCCATAATTCAATGTCTAATAACAAGTCTCGTAGCCATTCTGCTTCCTTAGCTGCAGCGCCAATGAATATAAATTCCGATTCCACAGTTGAATGTGCTATACATGTTTTTTTCTTGGATGCCCAACTTATGGCCCCTCCTCCTAATGAGAATATCCATCCATATGCTGATAAGCTCTTATTTGTAATAGACATCCAACTTGCATCGCAATACCCTTCTAGCACACTTGGATAATCGGCATAAACTAATTTCAATTCTTTTTTCTTTTGAGATATCCAAGGATCCTACTAATTGCTTTCCAATGATTTATGCTAGGTTTAGACGTGAAACTTGACATCATGTTAACGGCAAAAACTACATCTGACCATGTGCAATACGTGACATACATAAGACATCCAATGGCACTGGCATACTCCAGTTGAGCAATGATTCGATCTTTATTTACTTGAATTTTCACACTAGAATCAACTGGAGTACTAGCATCTTTGATATTAAGATGTTTGAACTTATCAAGTATTTTGTCAATATAATGGGTTTGGTTCAACGCGTATACTTTTTCATGTTTTTCAACTTTGATTCCCAATATTGCATCTACCTCATTAAGGTCTTTCATTTTAAAAACTGAAGTTAGATATTTCTTGGTATCAGTAATTCCTTTCATGCTGTTACTAGCAATTATCGTGTCATCAACATATAAGCATAATATCACTATGTAATCATTGGTTTTCTTACAATAAACATATTTATCAGCATTACTATGCCCAAAACCATTTGCCAGAATTGCCTCATCAAACATCTTATGCCATTGCTTTGGAGCTTGCTTTAGGCCATATAATGACTTAACCAATTTTCATACTTTGTTTTCATTTCCTGGTAGGACAAAGCCCTCAGGTTGTTCCATATATACCTCCTCGGTTAAGTCACTATTCATGAAGGCCGTTTTTACATCCATCTGATGAATATACAGTTTATATATTTGAAACACCCCACCCTCCATTAAGGTCACTCACAAAGGGAATGCCTTAACTTTGGTGGAGGTTTGTAAGTAAAAGTCATAGATAAAACACAAGACAGATACAAACACACACACACACACAATTATATATATATATATATATATATATATATATATATATATATATATAAGCAGCGGAAAACAACAGACTTTTTATTTCATAAATACGTGTTCATACAAAACATTTCCATAACTGTCACATAATAACTTCCAAAACATTACATCATCATTTCTGTCTTGGTTATTAAATAAAGAAGCATAAAACACAATTAAAACTACATAAATCCCCATGATTGTGTCCAACAGCCATAGCCAAAGCAAAAGAGTCCAAACCGTACATCTACTATCTCGAAGCTTGCAAAGGGTCTGACTAAGCTGAGTTGTTTCCTCCCTGTGGACCTGGGGGGGGGGGGGAACGGAAGAAAAGAAAACGAAAGAAAATAGGGTCAGACATAAAGCCTGGTAAGTCTAGTGACTCTTCAGTATGAGAATAAGAATAAGGGCATGATAAGTATAAACTGGAAATAGGAGAGTGTCATAAACTAAGACAAAGCAGTTTGAATCGAATATACTATCGCACCACATACTATATCTTTGCACCTACTTGTATTATCTTAACTATAACCCCATGCTGGAGGTAAAGTGATCCCCTTTTCTAAAGATGCACCCTATGCTGAGGGTGAAGTGATCCCGTTTCTAAAGATGCACCCTATGCTGAGGGTGAAGTGATCCCGTTTCTAAAGATCAGCTCCTACTCGCATAATCATCCGTGTCTTACGGCCCCCAGAGATTGTAGATACCTATGCTGGCCCCACCATGGGGTGTATCAAGTCCCATGGTGGCGACCCGACACAAACCTTAGAATGCATAGGTTATACTACTGGTGCCCCCAGTGCCCTGTTTGTCTGTTCCGAAGTGTGTGCACGCCCGCACTCCGTTAGAACCCACACTGTTGCACCCACCGCCGTCGCTTTGACCGCTTACAATCAGCCCAGTAATCGTGCCCCACCCTGCCTAGTTTCAGGGTACCATGATACCTAATTGGGTTACTGCTGAAATGGGTCCCCATCACTAGGGTTTTCTAGTCAAACATGTTAAGTGGGTAAGTGTCTATATTTACCTAACCCCACCCATCAGTTTAATTAACATGTTGAATTGGTTAAGTGTTTTAGTTAACTTAACCCTACCATCTGTCCTTAGCCTTTTAAAGCACCGAGCACTCACATTAGATAGATATTGTTACGGTTATTGGATGTGCCAATCGGTTCCGGGCAGATTTACACCGTAACTCAGTCTAGCCTTGGGTCCTTATTGGGCTTCATGCTTAACCACCCACATTGGATAGGTATTCTTGCGACTACTGGACAGCCGGGCGAGTCCAGGCAGATTTACATCACAACTCAATCCAACCTCGTGTTAAGAAAATTTGTATTTTCTAAATTTACATATTTGCCTTTATTACTGAATATATATAAATTTGTCAACAATTAAATGTTATGGCCCACATTCCAAGTTTAACATTTTTGGTATAAGAATTTATACCGTTTAAATGCCACCAATTTTGGCATGTAACAAACATGCCAATTTCATATAGTTTTATGTTAAGTTTTATTAATGTTCCCAACGTTACCCCGTTTAAACATTAGGCTAAGAATCTTAGCCTAATTTTCGTTCGCATAGTCTTAACATATAATATTAGGCTAAAAACTTAACCTAATTTAGCGCACACAAATAGGCATAAGGGAATTCATAAACATAAACATGACATAGATGTAAACTTGGCATAGTCAATATGAACATCATAGGTGTGTACTTGCAAAATAGCCAACATGAATGTCATAGATGTGAACTTGCAAAATAGTCAATATACATATATGTGAATTTGCAACATGGCCTAAATCAATTTTACATATATGTGAATTTGCATTGAAATAAGGGTCTAACCAAATAGGTGCCACATGAATTAGCATATGATTCAGACAAAATAGGTCTAAACTTGTTTTTGGATCTAGGCTAACATCGAACATCACTAGCACATGACAAGAATATGACATTTTCATAAATATGTATAACTTTATGACAAGGGTGTGAACTAGATCCGATCGCATATCTAATTACAACATGAAACATGTACTAAAGTGGATCTTGACACGGATCCAATTAGGAACTTGCAACTTTTGTATAAACATAGGGGAATGTATATGAACATAACCATTTAGGCATAAATATTTCTAGCATAAAGTATATACATGGGGTTCTAATCACAAACGACCTATATAATTACAAAAACATGAACTATACAACTTGCTTGTGATGTTGTTATCATTCTAAATGTACAATAGGATCATCATCAATCTTAATTATACCACAAACGTCCCAATTTCATTCGCAGCACAATCATTTCAATACATAGATATTAATTAACATCGTCGTTACATAATAGCACAATTCCACTTCCAATTTACATCGAATCAAGCCTTAGTTTTATTCTCATCAAAAAAATCACTATACTTACAACGAACGACGAACTTGGATTCTGAATTCTGGATTTGATATGCTTTCCTTTGGGTAGACTAACGTTGTTTTGATTCGTGTTTTGCTTTAGTATTGGCTTGTCTCTAGGCTTTCTAACTGACGGCCACTCCTAGTTTCTTTCCAGCAGAATGACGGCTTTAGTGTTATATTATTTTTGTGAATTTAGGATTAGACTTGAGATGTATTTATAGAATTTCAATCTAATTAGAGCCGTCGATGAAGCTAGAGTGAATCCAGACCATCAATCTCAAGAGAAGCCAATCAGAAAGTGACATGTAAGCCCTAGTGACTCAGCCAAGCCTCAGAATTCGACTAGACCCACAGCAGGCCAGCCAGGGCCTGACCAACAGGTCTTTCTGACCTGGGCGCACTTGGCAGGTGCGCCAGTGCTAAAATTGTACTGGCGCACTTCCCAAGTGTGCCAGTTCAATTTTGTTCTGGTGCACTTCCCAAGTGCGCCAGTGCATTATGACCCATTTCTGATTTTTCTGCCCAACTTCATTTGCTTATATCTTCTTCATACGGTATCCGTTTTACGCAAACTTGGACTCTATCTCAAGAAGAATTTCGGGTCGAACGCAACGGCGTAACCCATTTCCCTTGATTTCATCATTTATAATTATTTATACTTTAATTTTTTAAGTTATAGTTAACAGAAAATTCAGGGTGTTACATTCTCCCCTCCTTAAAGGATTTCGTCCCCGAAATCTTCAAGTCTAGAAGAACGTAAGTCCTAACATCCAATCGTCCATCTACTCAACCAACAAACACAAGCGTCCATTGTCCTTAAAAGACTTCTAATGCTTTATGATTTATATGCACAGTGTGTGTATATGTCCTTAACTAATGCAAAATCAGGCGGTCTACTGATCCAGTTGACCTCCTTAATGCAAATCATGTAAGTGTCATGAATCCATTATGTATGCAAATTTGTCCTTACTCATAATTCTACATGAGTGCACAACCATCAATACAAATGCGACATCCATGTAACAACATATCAAGTTTCAACCACATAGAAATATAAATACATATATGCATATGCAGTATGAAGTGATTGAGCCGATCTAAGACCTAGGTTGTGTGTGTATATGCATCTACGAGCAACCACTAACAACCACTTGCAACCACTTGTAGCCATCAACCATAACATGTTTCAAATACAAGTTTACATCCAAAGGGGTTTCTACCCAAGGATAAAGGATAATATCGAGGAGATATACCTAAAAAGATAGATGCAAGCACAACTTAAGGAAAAAGAGAGACCAAAGATATACCCTTAAAAAGAAAAGGGTAGGCCGCGCGTATTCTATCCTCCGTTTCCCAAGTCGCGTCTTCTTCGGCGTCGCTCCACTGAACTTTAACGAGCTTTACTTCACGGTTGCGTAGCTTTTTGATTTCAGTTCCTACGATTCGAGTTGGAACTCTCCTCACAGTTGCTTCGCGTTCCACTTCGGCTTCTTCTAGAATGCTTTGCTCCACCACTTCCGCAGATTCATGTAGACATTTCCAGAGATGAGAAACGTGAAAGACGTTGTGAATTCCAGCCAATCTTTCAGGCAGATCTACTCTATAAGCCATTTTCCCAATCTTCTCGATGATAGGGAACGGTCCTACAAATCTTGGTGTTAGCTTTCCTGCGGATCCAAAGCGAACGACGTTCCTTAAAGGGGATACCTTAAGGAAAACCTTGTCGCCAACCTCAAACTCAAGGTCGGTCCTTCTTTTGTCGGCGTAGGATTTCTATCTGTCTTGGGCAGTCTTTATTCTCCTTCATATCAAGTCCACTTTTCTAAAGTCTCTCTGATCATGTCTGGCCCAAGTATAATCTTGTCAGTGGACTCCCACCAACAAGTTGGTGATCGGCAAGGTCTTCCGTACAAAGCTTCGAAGGGCGCCATACCGATGGTGGCTTGGTAACTGTTGTTATAGGAAAATTCCACTAAAGGAAGGTGATCCTCCCAAGTCCCTCCGAAGTCAAGAACGCACAGTCTTAGAAGATCTTCTAGTACTCTATTCACCCTTTCTGTCTGACCATCAGTTTGGGGGTGATAGGCTGTGCTCAAGCAAAACTGCGTGCCGACAGCTTCTTCCAGACTCCGCTAAAATTTGCTCGTGAAGATGGGATCTCTGTCACTCACTATGCTGAAGGGTATTCCATGGAGTCGAACTATTTCCTTGAGGTAAAGAGAAGCTACAGACGAAGCAGTCCTTCTACTTTTGATAAGTGGGCGCTTTTAGTAAGCCTGTCCACTATTACCCAAATGCTAGTATTGCCTCTTCTTGACCTAGGCAACCCATCAATGAAGACCATTGAAATGCTATCCTACTTCCATTGTGGGACTTCTAGAGGACGAAGCAGTCCTCCAGGTTTCTTTTGTTCCACCTTGACCTGTTGGCATTCCACGCACTTAGAAACGAAATCTGCCACGTCTTTCTTCATGCCACTCCAATAGAAAACTCTCTTTACGTCCTTGTACATTTTGTCTCTGCCTGGGTGTGTTGTCATCTTGGAATGATGTGCCTCCTCGAGAACCTTCTTCACAAAATCCCTAGCTTGTGGGACGCATAGTCTTCCATCTCGCCTTAGCCAACCCTTATCATCGATGGAGTACCTATTGAGGTGACTGGAAGTTTCACCCCTAATTAGTTGATCAATCACATCCACAAGCTGTGGGTCTTCACGTTATGCGGCCCCTATCGAGTCTAAAAGAGTGGGCCGTACTTCTAGGGATGCCAATAAACCAGGTATAAAATCTGAGGAGGACCTAAGGTCAAAACTGGCTATATACTCCAAGCTTTGCCTTTCTAAAAAGAGAGGTCTTAAGGTCAGTTTCTTTTGGCTCAACGCGTCTGCTACTACATTGCCTTTGTCGAGAGTATAGGAAATTTCAAAGTCATACGAGGCAAGGAACTCCATCCATCTTTGCTGCCTCAAGTTAAGATCCTTCTGTGAGAAGAGATATTTCAACGATTTATGGTCAGTATATAATTCGAACTTCTCACCTAGGAGATAATGGCGCTAAGACTTAAGCGCAAAGACGATGGTGACCAACTCAAGATCATCGGTTGGGTAGTTCTTTTCATGCGCTTTCAATTGTCTTCCACCATAAGCTACTACCCTCCCTTCTTGCATCAGAACAGCGCTTAGCCCCGTACCACAAGCATCCGTATATACTGTGAACATTTTGCTTCCATCTGGCAAAGTCAGAACTGGGGCTGTTGTAAGAGCCCTTTTTAATCGTTGGAAAGCAAACTTGCAATACAAATCCCAAGTGAACGCCGGATTCTTCTTTGTTAGCCTTGTGAGTGGAGCTGAGATTTTCGCGAAATCCCTAATGAACTTTTGGTAAAAACCGGCTAGCCCAAGAAAGCTTCGAACTTCGGTTGCATTTCTTGGTGTCTTCCAATCTTGCACTACCACCACTTTCGCGGGGTCCACAGCCAACCCCTCTTTGGACACTATATGCCCTAGAAATCATACTTCCTTTCTCCAAAATTGGCACTTGGAGAATTTGGCTTTTAGCTGATGTGCACGGAGAGTATCCATGATCTCTTTCAGATGCTGAGAATGTTCTTCCTCATTCTTTGAGAAGATCAAGATATCATCTACGACGACCACCACAAATTTATTGAGGAATTCTCTAAACACCCTGCTCATCAGGTCTACGAAATAAGCGGGTGCGTTCGTCAAACCGAAAGGCATGACAAGCCACTCGAAGAAACCGTCTGGGGTTTTGAACGTTGTTTTATCAATGCTATCTTCAGCTACCCTTGGCTGATGGAACCCAGTAGCCTGATTAAGTTGGGAGAAGACCGACGCACCTACAAGCTGATCAAACAAATCGTCTATTTGAGGAAGCGGGTGTCTATTCTTCTTAGTCAACTTGTGTAGCTCCCTATAGTCCACACAAATACGTAGTGAACCATCTGCTTTGGTGGCGAACACCACTGGAGCACCCCATTCCGAGATACTCCTTCTTATAAACCCCTTCTCGAGAAGCTCCTTAACTTGCTTATGAGCTCCTTTCTCTCCTTTGGAGCCATTTGCTTAACAGGCAGAGCTACGGGTTTTGCATTATCCACAAGATATATGCGAAAGTCTATTTCCCGCTTCGGAGGTAAGCCTTTCACCTCTTCAAAGACATCCGGATATTCCCGGACTACTCTAACCGACTGCAAATTCTCAACAGAAGCGTCAAGCGACTCTAGATAACTAAGCATAACAGCATTCAAGGGATTACAAGAAATTTCTAGAGTGTTACCGAGCCGAGTCAAGAGCCTAACCACTCTTTTCTCACAATCAAGAATGACACCATTAATGGATAACCAGTCCATGCCTAAGACCAGACCATACCCTGAGAAGCCCAAAACAAAGACACTACATCTAAATTCAACATTAGGATAGAGATTTTCAAATCCAAGCAAACCATCGACAAATAAGCCGAGCCCCCAATCGGATTTGAAACAACCAAAGGATCTTCTACCATACTAGTGTCTAGGTGCAGAGATTCTACTAAAGCAGATGAAATAAAGGAGTGTGATGCTCCAAAATCAAAGAGAGTGCGAACTGGATGATCATAAAGATAAACTAAGCTTTATACAGAAATATTTCTACCTAAGGTTCTCAAGATAGGATTAAGAAGATAAGAAAGATAAAACAAAGCATCCAGGAGAAGAAGTTAAAGATGTATCCCCAGAAGGTCCTGCTTGCGGGCCTTGCCCTTGCTTCTTAGGGTAGTTCTTGCTGATATGTCCAATATCACTACACTGAAAGCATGCTCCCATCTTCATCTTCTTCTTTCTACAATCCTGGACTATATGCCCAACAATGCCACAGAAATAACATTTCCTTTTCTCATGTGTCTTGTTATTATTGTTGTGGTCCTTTCCTCCTTGACTATTATCTGTCTTCTTGTTATGCGATTCTTCCGCTTGCTGTTTCACGTAGAGGAGGAGGAGGAGGAGTAAAAGCGTCTGTAGCTGGGGAGTAAGGTCCCCAGACATGCTGAAACGAAAAGGAAAGATTCAAGACAAAAGGACAGAGAGATAGTGCGTATGGCATTGGGGGACTATGCCTTTTAAAAATAACACTTTTTCTTGAAAACAATGCTTCTTTAAACTTCTTTTTGAAAATATTTTCAAAAACTTTTATCTAGTCTGGTAAATCTGTGCTCTGAAACCAAGTGAAACGCCCCACCCCCCCCATTAAGGTCACTCACAAAGGGAAAGTCTTAACTTTGGTGGAGGTTTGTAAGTAAAAGTCACAGATAAAACACAAGACAGATATAAACACACACACACACACACACACATATATATATATATAAGCAGCGGAAAACAACAGACTTTTTATTTCATAAATACGTGTTCATACAAAACATTTCCATAACTGTCACACAATACATCATCATTTCTGTCTTGGTTATTAAATATAGAAGAATAAAACATAATTAAAACTGCATAAATCCCCATGATTGTGTCCAACAGCCATAGCCAAAGCAAAAGAGTCCAAACCATACATCTACTATCTTGAAGCTTGCAAAGGGTCTGACTAAGCTGAGTTGTTTCCTCCCTATGGACCTGGGGGGAAACAGAAGAAAAGAAGACGAAAGAAAATAGGGTTAGACATAAAGCCTGGTAAGTCTAGTGACTCTTCCGTATGAGAATAAGAATAAGGGCATGATAAGTATAAACTGGAAATAGGAGAGTGTCATAAACTAAGACAAAGAAGTTTGAATCGAATATACTATCGCACCCCATACTATATCTCTGCACCTACTTGTATTATCTTAACTATCACCCCATTCTAGAGGCAAAGTGATCCCCTTTTCTAAAGATGCAACCTATGCTGAGGGTGAAGTGATCCCGTTTCTAAAGATGCACCCTATGCTGAGGGTGAAGTGATCCCGTTTTCTAAAGATCGGCTCCTACTCGCATAATCATCTGCGTCTTACGGCCCCCAGAGATTGTAGATACCTATTCTGGCCCCACCATGGGGTGTATCAAGTCCCATGGTGGCGACCCGACACAAACCTTAGAATGCATAGGTTATACTATTGGTGCCCCCAGTGCCCTGTTTGTCTGCTCTTAAGTGTGTGCACGCCCGCACTCCGTTAGAACCCACACTGTTGCACCCATCGCCGTCGCTTTGACTGCTTACAATCATCCCAGTAATCGTGCCCCACCCTGCCTAGTTTCAAGGTACCATGATACCTAATTGGGTTACTGCTGAAATGGGTCCCCGTCACTAGGGTTTTCTATTCAAACATGTTAAGTGGTTAAGTGTCTATATTTACCTAACCCCACCCATCAGTTTAATTAACATGTTGAATTGGTTATGTGTTTTAGTTAAATTAACCCTACCATCTGTCCTTAGCCTTTTAAAGCACCGACCACTCACATTAGACAAATATTGTTACGGTTACAAGATGTGCCGGTCGGTTCCGGGCAGATTTACACCGTAACTCAGTCTAACCTCGGGTCCTTATTGGGCTTCATGCTTAACCACCCACATTGGATAAGTATTGTTGTGACTATTGGACAGCCGGGCGGGTTCGGGCAGATTTACATCACAACTCAATCCAACCTCGTGTTAAGCATATTCGTATTTTCTAAATTTACATATTTGTCTTTATTACTGAATATATGTAAATTTGTCAACAATTAAATGTTATGGCCCACATTCCAAGATTAACATTTTTGGTATAAGGATTTATACCGTTTAAATGCCACCAATTTTGGCATGTAATAAACATGCCAATTTCATATATTTTTATGTCAAGTTTTATTAATGTTCCCAACGTTACCCCGTTTAAACATTAGGCTAAGAATCTTAGCCTAATTTTCGTTCGCATAGTCTTAACATATAATATTAGGCTAAAAACTTAGCCTAATTTAGCGCACACAAATAGGCATAAGGGAATTCATAAACATAAACATGACATAGATGTAAACTTGGCATAGTCAATATGAACATCATAGGTGTGAACTTGCAAAATAGCCAACATGAATGTCATAGATGTGTACTTGCAAAATAGTCAATATACATATATTTGAATTTGCAACATGGCCTAAATCAATTTTACATATATGTTAATTTGCATTGAAATAAGGGTCTAACCAAATAGGTGCCACATGAATTAGCATATGATTTAGACAACATAGGTCTAAACTTGTTTTCGGATCTAGGCATAACATCGAACATCACTAGCACATGACAAGAATATGACATTTTCATAAATATGTATAACTTTATGACAAGGGTGTGAACTAGATCCGATCGCATATCAAATTACAACATGAAACATGTACTAAAGTGGATCTTGACATGGATCCAATTAGAAACTTGCAACTTTTGTATAAACATAGGGGCATGTATATGAACATAACCATTTTGGCATAAATATTTCTAGCATTAAGTATATACATGGGGTTCTAATCACAAACGACCTATATAATTACATAAACATGAACTATACAACTTGCTTGTGATGCTGCTGTCATTCTAAAAGTACAATAGGATCATCATCAATCTTAATTATACCACAAACATCCCAATTTCATTCGCAGCACAATCATTTCAATACGTAGATATTAATTAACATCGTCGTTACATAATAGCACATTTCCACTTCCAATTTACATCGAATCAAGTCTTTGTTTTATTCTCATTGGAAAAATCACTATACTTACAACGAACGACGAACTTGGATTCTGGATTCTGAAGTCTGGATTTGATATGCTTTCCTTTGGGTAGACTAACGTTGTTTTGATTCGTTTTTTGCTTTAGTATTGGCTTGTCTCTAGGCTTTCTAACTGACGGCCACTCCTAGTTTCTTTCCGGCAGCATGACGGCTTTAGTATTATATTATTTGTGTGAATTTAGGGTTAGACTTGAGTTGTATTTATAGAATTTCAATCTAATTAGAGCCGTCGATGAAGCTAGAGTGAATCTAGACCATCCATCTCAAGAGAAGCCAACCAGAAAGTAACATGTAAGCCCTTGTGACTCAGCCAAGCCTCAGAATTCGACCAGACCCTGACCAGGCCAGCCAAGGCCTGACCAACAGGTCTTTCTGACCTGGGCGCACTTGGCAGGTGCGCTAGTGCTAAAATTGCACTGGCGCACTTCCAAAGTGCGCCAGTTCAATTTTGTTACGGCGCACTTCCCAAGTGCGCCAGTGCATTCTGACCCATTTCTGATTTTTCTGCCCAACTTCGTTTGCCTATATCTTCTTCATACGGTATCCGTTTTACGCAAACTTGGACTCTATCTCAAGCAGAATTTCGAGACGAACGCAACGGCGTAACCCATTTCCATTGATTTCATCATTTAAAATTAATTATACTTTAATTTGTTAAGTTACAGTTAACAGAAAATTCGGGGTGTTACAATATTGATGCCAATGCAAACAAAACTCTTATGGATGTGGTTCTTTCAACTGGAGCATAGGTATCGAAATAATCTATACCTTCTTTTTATCCAAAACCTATTGCTACTAATCTTGCTTTGTAAGTTTTTATAGAACCTTATGTTCTGTATTTCTTTCAAAACACCCATTTGCACCCGATTGCCTTTGAACCAGGTGGAAAATCTACTAAAACCCCAGTCTTGTTGGATAGCATAGAATCCATCTCATCATTTATCACTTCTTGCCAAAAGGCAAAATCTCGTGAAGTTATAGCTTCTTTAAAAGTTTTAGGATCGTCATTAATAGCGAGTACCATAGGTGTAACTTCTACTACTTTTGATCTAGTAGCCTTAACCAGAAAAGTAATTGAATCAGAGGGAATGAAATCGGAACTCAAGTGTTTTTCTTTTCTAACACGCTGACTTCTCCTAGGCTCACGTAGTTCACCATGTACTCTTTTTCCTCCAACAACGTTTTAAGAAGTTTCTTCTACTATAGGCTCGGCTGTGCTATGTAGAAATTTATCTTCAAAGAATTCCACATGTATGGATTCCATTATCACACTGGATTGTAAATCCAACAATATATATATGCTTTTGAGTTTTGTGCATAGCCAACAAATACACTTTTAATACCTCTTGGTCCTAACTTCATCTTATGGGGATCTTGGACTTTGTAAAATGCCAAACATCCTCACACTTTAAAATAATTTAAGTTAGGTTTTCTACCATTATTCCAAAGTTCGTAAGGTGAAGCCCGGAATTTCTTAAAAGGCACTTTATTATAAATATGACATGCTGTTAACAAAGCTTCACCCCATAAGTAAAACGGTAACTTTGCATTCATAAGCATTGAATTAACCATATCTACCAAGGATCTATTTTTTCTTTCAGCCACTTGGGGTGTGTATGGGGCTGTCCGTTTGTGAATAATTCCATTATCCTCACAAAACTGATTGCAGATATCTGAAAAATATTCACCCCCTATCACTTCGAAGCACTTTAATTCTTTTTTCTTTCTGATTTTCAACTTTAGATTTAAATTATTTGAATTTGTCAAATGCTTCGTCCATGGTTTTCAATAAGTACACATAAGTATATCTTGTATGGTAATCAATGAAAGTGATAAAATATTTCTTTCCTCCTCTTGTTAGTTGACCATTCAATTCACAAATATCAGAATGCATGAGTTCTAGCAAATCACTGTTTCTTTCAACTTTAGAAAATGGTTTTTTAGTCATCTTGGCTTCAGCACAAATTTTACATTTTTTGAAACCATTAACAGAATAGTTAATATAGCCATGTTTTGACATATACTTTAAGCAATTAAAATTTAAAAGTCCTAATCTAGCATGCCACAAAGAACTAGGAGAATCAACAACATAAGTAACAGTAGTAATATCATTAATTGACAACTTAAACATGCCATCACATGAGTATCATTTTCCTACGAATACTCCATTCTTAGATACAATAACTTTATCAAATTCTAGAAAAAATTTAAATCCCTTCTTGCATAAAAAATTTGCAAAAACTAAGTTCTTTCTCAAGTCCGGAACATGAAAAACATTGACAGGAGTGAGTTTTTGGCCAGAAGTAAACTTCAGTTCCACACTTCCCTTGCCCATAAATTTAGCCGAAGCATGATTTCCAATGAGGACTTCTTCAGGCTCTTTCATTTCATTATAGGACTTGAAAAAAAAATTGTCATTGCACACATTTATGGTAGTGCCAGTATCAAGCCATCAATCTGCATATTTTGCCACAGAAGCCATGTAAAGTTCTGTGATCATTGTGACAAATTCTTGTCCAGCATCTTCCACAACATTTTCTTTATTATTCCCAGAACCAGATTTGGAGTTCTTTTCTGCCTCGGCCTTGAATCGACAATCTTTGATAAGATGTCTTTTAATACCACAGTAAAAGCAAGGTCGATTCTTAGATTTGTTCTTGAAATCTTTCTTTTTGGGTTTCAAACTATCATTGGAATTTCCAAAAACTAGTTCTTTGGAAGATATGTGATGAACTTTCGATCCTAAGATCGACTCATCTCTGACACGATTTTCACTTTCAATTTGCAAGTGAGTCAAGAATTTGTGTATAGAAAAACTATCCGATGAGTGAAGAATTTTCCTTCTGTAATCATTCCAACTGGGAGGAAGTTTTCACAGAATCGCTCCAACTTGGAGAGCATTAGGAATAGTAATATGCAATTCTCTCATTTGGGAAACTAGAATCACCAACTCACATATTTGATCCATGATTGTCATGTTATCAACAAACTTGAATTCAAAATATTTTAAGGAAAGAAAATGATCGGTACCTTCCTTCATGTGTTTATATTTTGACTCGAGAGCAGACCATACTTCCTTTGGCATTTTGTAATTCCGATAAACATCATAAAGCCTGCCAGTGAGTGCGTTGAGAATATAGCCTCTGCATAGCATTTCATCCGTCTCACGTTTAGCTTTGTCCGCTGCAATTTTCTTTTCAATTTCTTTAGAATCAAGAGGCTTTGGTTCTACAATTGGTGGTTGCGATGGATCCAGCAAGTAGTGAAGATTCATAGACAGCAAAATCCATGTCATTCTGTCCTGCCATCTAGTGTAGTTTGTTCCATCAAACCGATCAAGTTTGATGGATTCTTTTCCATGAAGTTGAACCTGGACTTTGGAATTTTGTTCTATCTCCATTGGAATATTGTTTTCGATTGTCTGGTTTATGAGTGGATACAAGACAGAAACGAAACAAAGAAGGATAAGAGAGCCTTGAGGCGTGTTGTCACTATCCGAAAACAATATTTCCGTAGTACATATTACTTGCTCGTAGGATACAACAAGGCTTAAAAATTCTTGTGAGAGAGGAAGGAGAAGATATCGATAATTTTTTTCTGGGTAGAGATAGCCACATTTATAAAGAAGAAGGTTTATGTTCACGAAAGCTCGCGCTCGTTTTTAAAAAGATGCAACTTTTCAACAGTCACGCATTTGGATTTTAAAAATAAAATTCGAAATATGAACGGAAGTGCTTATATATGAACAGTCAAGGCCCAAGATTCCCCAAGTGCCCAAGTGCCTATCTATGACCATTTAAATGTAAGCCAAATTTGTTAGCCCAATTAGTTATTTATGGGCTTTTCTCAATTTGTTTATCATGTTTGACAAAACATTATATACATTTCATTTCCTTCTTCTTCAACCATATAGGACATTTGCACTTCTCCACTATACACATAAATTACATAACATTCCCCCACTAATTAGTGTGTAATGATTTTTCTTTTGATAAACGTTATCCATACAAAAATGTATCTTTCGATTTGGACCTTTAATTAATGTACATTGCTGAAGTTTTAACGAAGTTGTAGGTGTCTGTAAAAGGTTGAACCACAACTCCTTTTGTAAAACCAAACAAATGACATAGACAAGTTTATCCGCTAGAACTCACAAGATACTCAACACAACCCTAGCACTATTATATACGGCCATGTGCCAATCCTGAATTCATGAACATTTAAAAATGTAACACATACATTTATTGAAGCAGCGCCACTTCTTTGTTCAAACAAGTACAAACTATGACTTATGCAATAGCTCACAAACTAGCCTTGATCAATGAAACATATATGGAACTGTGGTAGTTCTTTTAAGCACTTATCGATAACTTGTTGTTAGCCATTTAAATTGAAGACTAATATACTAGTCTGAAGTTGGGTTCCCGTCATCGGCGCTTAGGATTTTAAGTCCCATACTTTTTGTTGTACTTTGCACTAATTCTCTAGCAAGTGCTTTAGTGAGAGGATCCGCTAAGTTTTCGCTGGACTTTACATATATAATGGTGATCACCTCTTTAGTAATTAATTCTCTCACGAACATATGCCTTAAACAAATATGTCTAGATTTTCTATTGTAAACAGCAGTGTATGCTCTAGACAATGTTGCTGAATTATCGCAGTAAATAGAAATAGCAGATAACGAGTGTGGCCATAATTCAATGTCTAAGAACAAGTCTCGTAGCCATTCTGCTTCCTTAGTTGCAGTGCCAAGGGATATAAATTCCGATTCCATAGTTGAAAGTGTTGTACATGTTTGTTTCTTGGATGCCCAACTTATAGCCCCTCCTAATGAGAATATCCATCCAGATGTTGATAAGATCTCATTGTACTAGACATCCAACTTGCATCGCAATACCCTTCTAGCACACTTGGATAATCGGCATAAACTAATTTCAATTTTTTTGTTCTTTTGAGATATCCAAAGATCCTACTAATTGTTTTCCAATGATGTATGCTAGGTTTAGACGTGAATCTTGACATCATGTTAACGGCAAAAGCTATATCTGGCCTTGTGCAATATGTGACATACATAAGACATCCAATGGCACTGGCATATTCCAGTTGAGCAATGATTCGATCTTTATTTACTTGCATTTTCACACTAGAATCAACTGGAGTACTTGCATCTTTGATATTAAGATGTTTGAACTTATAAGTACTTTGTCAATATAACGGGTTTGGTTCAAGGCATATCATTTTTCAAGTTTTTCAACTTTGATTCCCAATATTGTATCTACCTCATTAAGGTCTTTCATTTTAAAAACTGAAGTTAGATAATTCTTGGTATCAGTAATTCCTTTCATGTTGTTACTAGAAATTATCATGTCATCAATATATAAGCATAATATCACTATGTAATCATTGGTTTTCTTACAATAAACACATTTATCAGCATTACTATGCCCAAAACCATTTGCCAGAATTGCCTCATCAAACTTCTTATGCCATTGCTTTGGAGCTTGCTTTAAGCTATATAATGACTTAACCAATTTGCATCTTTTGTTTTCATTTCTTGGTAGGAAAAAGCCTTCAGGTTGTTTCATATATACGTCCTCGGTTAAGTCACCGTTCAAGAATGTCGTTTTTACATCCATTTGATGAATATACAGTTTATATATTGATGCCAATGCAAACAAAACTCTTATGGATGTGTTCCTTGCAACTAGAGCATAGGTATCGAAATAATCTGTACCTTCTTTTTGTCTAAAACCTTTTGCTACTAATCTTACTTTGTAAGTTTGTATAGAACCATCTATTCTGTATTTCTTTTGAAACGCCCATTTGCACCCGATTGCCTTTGAACCAGGTGGAAGATCTACTAAATCCCAAGTCTTGTTGGATAGTATAGAATCCATCTCATCATTTATCACTTCTTGCCAAAAGGCGGAATATCGTGAAGTCATAGCTTCTTTAAAAGTTCTAGGATCGTCATTAATAGTGAGTACCATAGGTGTAACTTCTACTACTTTTGATCTAGTAGCCTCAACCAGAAAAGTAATTGAATCAGAGGAAATGAAATCAGAACTCAAGTTTTTTTCTTTTCTAACATGCTGACTTCTCCTAGACTCACTTAGTTCACCATTTACTATTTTTCCTCCAACAATGTTTTTAGAAGTTTCTTCTACTATAGGCTCAACTGTGCTATGTAGAAATTTATCTTCAAAGAATTCCACATGTATGGATTCCACTATCACATTGGATTATAAAACCAGCAATCTATATGCTTTTGAGTTTTTTGCATAGCCAACAAATACACTTTTAATACCTCTTGGTCCGAACTTCGTCTTATGGGGATCTTGTACTTTGTAAAATGCTAAACACCCCCACACTTTAAAATAATTTAAGTTAGGTTTTCTACCATTATTCCATAGTTCATAAGTTGAAGCCCCGAATTTCTTAAAAGGCACTTTGTTATAAATATGACATGCTGTTAACAAAGCTTCACCCCATAAGTAAAACGGTAACTTTGCATTATAAGCATTGAATTAACCATATCTACTAAGGATCTATTTTTTCTTTCAGCCACCCCATTTTTTGGGGTGTGTATGGGGCTGTTCGTTTGTGAATAATCCCTTTATCCTCACAAAACTGATTGAAGATATCTGAGAAATATTCACCCCCTATCACTTTGAAGCACTTTAATTCTTTTTTCTTTCTGGTTTTCAACTTCAGATTTGAATTCTTTGAATTTGTCAAATGCTTCGTCCTTGTTTTTCAATAAGTATACAAAAGTTTATCTTGTATGGTCGTCAATGAAAGTGTTAAAATATCCCTTTCCTCCTCTTGTTAGTTGACCATTCAATTCACAAATATCAGAATGCACGAGTTCTAGCAAATCACTGTTTCTTTCAACTTTAGAAAATGGTTTTTTTGGTCATCTTGGCTTCAACAGAAATTTTACATTTTTTTGAAATCATTAATAGAATAGTGAATATAGCCACGTTTTGACATATACTTTAAGCAATTAAAATTTAAATGTCCTAATCTAGCATGCCATAAAGAACTAGGAGAATCAACAACATAAGAAACAGTAGTAATTTCATTAATTGACAACTTAAACATGCCATCACATGAGTATCCTTTTCCTATGAATACTCCATTCTTAGATACGATAAATTTATCAGATTCTAGAACAACTTTAAATCCCTTCTTGCATAAAAGATGTAACACCCCATGTCTGTTAATGTCACTCACAAAGGGAACGCATTAAGTTTCATGGAGCTTTATAAGTAAACAGAACGGAATATTACAAGACAGGTAAAGTAGTACTTGGAAAATTTATAACTTTATTGCAGCGAAAACAGAAATAAGTTTGGTTACATCTTCAAAACAACAAAACCAAGTACATAATATCAGTCTTGTACAAAAGCCTTCAGAGTACAAAACTTTAAAGCCATAATCCCCAATAGAAAATGCCATAAGAAGAATCAAAGCCAAGCAATTCACCTTTTTGACTTTAAGCTGGAAGAAAGAGATGTCAGAACTAAGATTGAGTATTTCCTCCCTGAGAACGTGGGGGGGGGGGGGGGGGGACGGAAGAAATGAGGCAAAACAAACTTGGTCAGACATAAGTCTTGTGAGTCCAGTGACTTTAACAATATAATCATTAAAGTAACAAGATAAGAACATAAACTGGAAAGTAAGAAATGACTGTACATAAGCATGCATGACAAGGTAAACAAGGTAAGCAAGATGAACAAATATAACGTTGATTGCACTTCTAATCACTATAAGATAATTCCTGCACTGCATCAATGCTAGTTACATCGCACCCTTACTAGTCCCACACTAAAAGTTGATCCTTGTTACCAATCATGATAATGGTAGCTTCGTGCACTCCTAGCTGCTATCGTAGGTTCCCCTTTGCTCCTACCCCCACTAGTTGTACCCACTGCCCTCCCCATTCGATCGGCTCCCTGACTCGCATGTATTTATTACTTGTGTCATTCGACCCCACTTGTTTGTAGATACCTGTGCTGGTCCCACCATGGGGAGTATCAATCCCTATGATGGCAACTCGACATGATTCAAGATGCACAGTGTATAACTACTGATGCCCAGTGCCTGTTTTTTCCACTCCGGAGTACGTGCATGCCCGTACTCCACCGGATGCTACACTGAAGCACCACCCGCCGCTATTTTGACTGCTTATAATCAGCCCAATAATCGTGCCCCACCCTGCCTAGTTCAGGGTACCGTGATACATCTATGTGGGTTACTGCTGAAATGGGTCCCAGTTACTAAGGTTTCCTAATCAACATGTTATAACGGTTAAGTGTTCTCAATTTAACTTAACCCCATCCAATTATCAAATCGACATGTATTATTGGTTAAGCTTGCCTTAACCCTATCTACTATGTTCATGTAATATTGGTTAAGTTGTTATCTCACACAGGTTAACTTAACCCCACCCACCTAATATGTTGTATTGGTTAAGTGTCGCTTATTCATATGTTACTTAACCCTACCATTCTTAGCATGTCTGTTCATTGGCATTAATTGATTTATTAATGCACCAACCTCTCACATTAGAACTGTTATTTGCGGTTGCTGGATGTAACACCCCGTAATTCTGTTAATATTAATATTCACAAATTAAAGAATAACTAATCTCAGACATGAGAATTGTGGGAAACGGGTTGCGCCATTGTGTTCGTCTCGGAATTATGGTTGGAATAGATTCCGAGTTTGCGTGAATTGTACTTCGTATGAAGAAGTTATGGCGATCAGAAGTTTCAGAAAATTCAAAACAGCTCGTAGGAAATTTAAAATTCAAACTGAAAGTGCATAAGCGGGCTGGGCGGGAAAATTCCCGCCCAGGCAGGTCGACTGGGGAGTCGACATTAGTGTCGACCTCCTCCGCCCCCCCCAAGTCGACTATGGTGTTGACCTGGTCAGTCGGCTAGGGTTTTGACTGAGCCCAATCTTGAGCTGCTGATGTGTTTTTAGGGCTGAGTTGGCAAATTAAACGGTTCAGTTTAGTTCTAAGTTGATCTGACGGTCTAAATAAACCCTAAACTCTATAAATACCTAGGTAGTCTCTCACCCTAATTCATATGAAATATAGAATAGCTACCGTCATACCGCCGCCATGGAACACAGTGGAGCCGCCGCCAACTAAGAAGGAAGAAAAGCTAATCTAAACCTAATTCTACTCAACTCTAAACCAAAGCAAGACTCTCTTTTCTTCTCTAAATTGTGAGTATGATGATCTTAACAAGATTATTGTTAAATTAATTAGAATAGGTCATGAATGGATTATGAGTAGATGATGTGAATTTTCATATATGTTGTTGTAAATCTTATACTATCATGTATGTTATAAATCCTATGCTATGTGGTGATGATATCCTATATGTTGTAAATCATGCTATGATGATGTTATGTATGTTGAGAGTTTCTATGTTAAGTTGTGATGAATCATACATGTTAAAAAGCCTTGATGTTACTATCTATGCTAGTTAGTTCATGTTAATCAAATCATCATGTTTGGGCAATGTTGATCTATATGACAAATCACATATGCGAGTTTAGGTTGATTAGTAAAAATTATGAACATATGCCATGACTCTATTATGACATCTAGAATTATGCTATGACATATGTGAAATTCCATGCTAGTTCACACCATCATTATGTTGCCTAAAACCCCTTATGCAAGTTTATACATAAATTTGGGTTATGATCATATCATGTAAATTGTGACATTTAACAAGTTGACACCTCTAGATCCTTAACATGTGTAGTTTATGCAAGTTTCACCTCTATTATGATAGGAATATTTTATTTGTCTATATGTTGTGATAATTTATTTTTGTTCTATGAGTTAGACTATTCGAGTCTAACGTATATTCTGCATTGAATAAGCGAACGTATAAACGTGAGGTAGGGGTAATATTAAGGATTTAATAAATTGGGGTGCAATTGATATGATTTTGCATGCCATGAGTGGATGACCATAATTGAGTCAATTATGGACATCATTAAAAAGTGGACTTAATTAATAATTTGGATAGGGAATTATTAAAACTGGGGTAAAAGATTATAAGTGATAATCAATGCTTAGGACACGAGGTTGGACTCGTTTGTGACGTAAACCTGCCCGGACCCGCCGGACAAATCCAGTGGTCACAAATGTCAGCCCAATGTGAGAGGTCCTAGGCCTAAACTAAAGCATAACAGTTGTAAATACACGAGGTTAGACTCTTTTATGGTGTAAGACAGCCCGGACCCGCCCGGCAAATCCAGCTGCCATAAATGCCAGTCTAATGTGAGAGGTCTTTATGAGGTTATGGCCTGAATGAATTAAGAAATACTTAACTAGATAAACATGTAAGGTGGGACATGGGGGTTAAGTAGGTGCCTTGGGTGGCATGAGGAATCTAGTGGGTGCCCTTAGTGGCATGTGAAATACGATTAGTAAGACTTAACCAAACACACATGTAAATGAACAAGACTAAGAGGGTTAAGTGGGATGTACTAGTGGACAAGCTTAGGTGGGTAGCTTGTGGGGGCCCATTTCAACCAGTATCCCAAACATATCTTTGTGGGCTCGACCCAAGTCGAGGATGGAACACGAATACTGGGTTTGACTATAAGAGGCCAAAACGAGGAGCGGTGGCAACGCAAGTCCAACGGGTTTCATATGCGTGTGTGGACCCGGGCTGGTAGGTAAGACGTTGTTGCATCGTGTAGGTATAAGCCGTGCATTCTCAAGTTGTATCGGGTTGCCACTTTAAGGGAGTGATACACCCCACTGTGGGGCCAGCACGGGTATCTACGAGTAGGGAGCCGATCGAAAGTGGGTAGTGGGGTACACCTAGTGGAGATAGGGGCAGACGACACCTATGTAGTCAGCTAGGGGTACGTAAAGCTATTTATATGGTTTCTGTGTGAAGCCAGTGGGATCAACTTTTAGGGTGACTGGTGCGGTGCAGTGTAGTAATGTGCGGTGCAGTGTAGTAATTATTCATTAGTAATTAGGTATGCCTTTAACGTTATCTTTAACGTTATTTAAACGTTATCTTTATCTGCTTTCCATAACTAATAGTTCATAGACATTTACTTGTCTTCCAGCTTATGCCTTAGTCTAGTTATTTTGATAGTAGTATTGTTAGAATTATCATACTCGCCATACTTTATGTCTGACCCCCTCCAGGTCCTCAGGTTGGGCCCAGCTCTAGTGGAGTCTGATTGGATTGCTTTATCTCTCTTGGAAAGCTTGGACCGTTGAAGTAAAGTCCAGCTTGTTATCTTCTTTAATGGCTATTTGTGTAGTGGGATTATGTATTTTGTTTTTATGAAGATGGATGTTGTACTTGACTCTGATTTATGGTTATATGATGTAACAAACATGTTTAATTTCCGCTGCAATAAAATGAAGTTTTAGATTTCCAAGTACTACTTATTATCTGTCTTGTTGTAATTTTTCTGTTCTATATTCACTCATAACCTCCATGGAAGTTAATGCATTCCCTTTGTGAGTGACATTAATGGAGGTGGGGTGTTACACTGGATGTGCCGGGCGGTTCCGGGCAGACTTCTACCGCAAACTCATTCTAATCTCGGGTTTTGGGCTTAATGCGCTAACATCTCACATTAGATCTGTTGTTGCGGTCGCTGGATGTGTCGGGCGGCTCCGGGCAGTCTTACACCGCAACTCAATCTAACCTCGGGTTAGGCATGTTCATCTTTTAACCAATTTACATGTTTACCATTCATGTCCAAGTCTAGATTTCTACGTAAATTATCTATAAGTGTGGTCAATTCAAGTTATGTCACATTTACTTGTTATACCCAAAATTACTTATATGATTACAACCCAATTTATGCCAATTACATAATATTCAACTTTTACCCAAACTTTCCCCAACGTTCCCACGTAGTTCGTACGTATAATTCATGTAATACGTTAGGCTCGCAATTAGCCCAACTCATAAAAAGGAAAAAGGGAAGAAACACATGACATCATAACTGGCATAAAACAATATAGATATAATTAAGTATGGGTAACCTAAACTTGGCATAGAAACAACATATATCTAGTTAAGCATATAAGTGTGAACTAGCATTTAAGATAGTTCCAATCAACATATGGAATGCGAACTAGCATAGATCTAAACATATAAACATAAACTTGCACAAATCTAAACATATGAACTGGCATGGATCTAAACATATGAACTGGTACGGATCTAAACATTCGAATACAAACTTGCCTAACTTGCATAGATTAACATAACTTGCATATAAACTTGCATTGATCATAAATTGCATATAAACTTGCACAGATCATAACTTGCATATAAACTTGCATAGAACATAACTTGCATATAAACTTGCATAGAATGAACCTAATCAAACATATGTAATTAGACCTAGGAATTAACATCATAAAATGAATCCAATCACATGTGATAACAAACTATCACATATTAACAAAATATATGATAATAGAACTGGCTAATAGCATATGATTCAACAGGCATATTCATACAGTCCAAATCACAACTTATAATTAATTTAATTAATTATATTGTGAAAGCAACTGTACTCACAGAAAACGGATTAAAGAAGAGAATAATTCTGGGTTCTGATTTCTGAAGTTGATAAGCTAATCCGTTGATGTAGGCTTTGATCTTTATCTTTTATCTTGAATTTTATTTGTTATGGTGGAGGCTAGGTTAGTTTCGGATGCAGCAACATATAGGCTCATGAATGAATTTAGTTTAGATTAGGGTTTAGGTTAGATGTGATTATATAGATGTATAGGATTAGTTAGATCCTTTAGATTAATCTAGGATCAATCTAAACCATCCAAGTCATAAAGACACCTTACCAGGCCAATTAGAACAAGCCACATATGCCCTAAGACACCAAAAATCATCACTGCCACGTCAGCTAGGTACAAAACAAAGTATTTCGCCCAGATCTGCGGGGCGAGGGGGGGGGGGGGGGTCGACACCAATGTCGACACCCCTTAAGCGTGGTCGACCCTTCTGGAGGGAATTTTCCCATCTAACCTGTTTTGGCTGATTTTGAATTTCGAACCCATTTTTGATTTTCTGGACCTATTTCTGAAGTACTTAACCCAATATATATGTATATATATATATATATATATATATATATATATTCTTCCTGCATGTATACAAACTTCAAACCTTAATAACTTCTTTATACGGTGTCCGATTTACGCAAACTCGGACTCTATCCCAAGCAGAATTCTGAGACGAACGCAATGGCGCAACCTGTTTCCCTTAATTCTTCTTCTAAAAATTCAGTATTCTTTAATTTGTTAATTTTAATGTTTTAAAATTACGAGGTGTTACATTCTCCCCTCCTTAAAGGATTTCGTTCCCGAAATCTTCAAGTCAAGAAGAATGTATATCCTACCATCCAACAACCATCTACTCAACCATTCAATCACAGGCATCCATTGTCCTTAAAAAGGTTTCTAATGCTTTTCATGAACATATGCATAGTGTGTGTATATGTCCTTAACCAAATGCAAAATCTGGCGGTCTACTGACTCAGTCAACCTCCTTAATGCAATTCAGGATAGTGCCACGCATCCACTATGTATGCAAAAGAACACTATTGATACATATCATTTCTATATGAGTGCACAACCATACATTCAAATGCAACACCCATATGATAACACATCAATATACATCCATTAATTTAAATATGCACACTTATTAATATGCAATATGAAAGTGATTGAGCCGATCTAGTGCTTAATGTGTGTAAATGCATCCAGGAGCAACCACTAGCAAACACTTGCATCCACTTGCATCCACCAAACATAACATGTCTCAAACACATGTTTCCAACTATAGGATTTTTCCTACCTAAAGATCGAAGATGTAAACGAGAGGACATACTAAATGATAGAACAAAGCGGTAGAAAAAGGAGAAATTAAGAATATACCCTTAAAAAGGAAATGGTACAGCGTATGCATCTTGTCTTCCATCTCCCAAGTCGCGCATCCTTGATCATCTCCCCATTGGATTTTAACCAATTTAACCTCTCGGTTGCGTAACTTCTTGACCTCCGATCCAAGGATGCATGTAGGAGCTCGTATAATCATGGCATCTCGCTCCATTTCTACTTATCTAAGCGTGCTTGGCTCCACTACTTCGACGGTATCATGTAAACACTTCCGCAAATGCAAAATGCGAAACACGTCATGCACCCCACTAAGCTTCTCCGGCAACTTCCCTTTATACACCATCTGTCCAATCCTCTCTGTAATGGGAAAGGGTCCTACGAACCTCGGTGCCATCTTCCCCACCGATCCAAAATGGACTACGTTCCTCAATGGTGACACCTTAATAAAAACCATGTCTCCAACATCGAACTCAAGATCGGTTTGTCTCTTACCAGCGTACGACTTTTTGCCAGTCCTGTGTCGTCTTCATTCGCCTTTGAATCAAGTCTATCTTCACAGAAATTTCCCTAACCATACCTGGCCCAAGTAAAATATTATCCGTAGATTCCCACCAACAAGTTGGTGATCGACACGGTCATCCATAAAAACCCCAATACTAGCTTAATAACTGTTTTTATAAGCGAACTCCACAAATGGAAGGTGCTCTTCTAATGTCCCTCCAAAATCTAGGATACATAACCTCAAAAGATCTTCAAGGATTCTATTCACCTTTTCCGTTCGTCCATCCGTCTGTGGATGATACGTGATGCTCAAACATAACTGTGTACCTACCGCCTGTTTCATATCACCTCTCCTCTTGCATCGAAAATTGCTAAAAGCCCTGTCCGGCAAGCACCGATATATACTGTGAACGGTTTGCTCCCATCTAGCAAAGTCAAAACTAGGGCTGATATCTTCGGAAAGTACTTAATGAACTTCTTATAGTAGCCCGCCAACCTTAGAAAACTCCTTACTTCTGTTGCTTTTCTAGGAACCTTCCAATCTTGGATTGCCACCACCTTTGCAGGATTCATTGCTATCCCTTCCTTAGAGACCACGTGTCCTAAGAACCTCACTTCTTTCCTCCAAAATGACATTTGTAGAACTTAGCTTTGAGTTGATACGCTCGTAGGGTCTCTAAGACTTCCCTAAGATGTAGGACATGCTCTTCCTCGCTTCTAGAGAAAATCAAAATACTATCCAAAAAGACTACCACAAACTTGTTTAGAAACTCCGGGTGCATTCGTCAAACCAAAAGGCATGACGAGCCCTTCGAAGAAACCGTTAGGAGTCCTAAAAGCAGTCTTATCTATACTATCCTCGGCTACCCTCAACTGGTGAAATCTTGTAGCTAAGTCCAACTGTGAGAAAACTGAAGCACCAACTAACTGATCAAACAAATCATCTATCCACGACAATGGGTGTCTATTCTTCTTCGTGAGCTTATTCAGCTCCCTATAATTCGCGCACAATCCAAGCGAACCATCAGCCTTCGTAGCAAAACAACTGGAGCACTCCATTTCGAAATACTTCTTCTTATGAACCCTTCCTCAAGTAGCACCCCTTATTGCTTACGGAGTTCCCTCCTCTCTCTCGGATCCATGTGGCGCACTGGTAATGCAACTGGCTTTGCATTATGTACTAAATATATATGGAAGTCTATCTCGCGCCTCTGGGGTCAAACCCGAACCACATCAAAGATGCATCATACTCACGGACTACACGGACAGATTTCAAATCATAGATGTATGCGTCAAGAGATTCTAGGTATCTAAGCATCACTGAACCCCTAGGGTTACAACAAATACCAAGGGTCTTTCCACAACGAGTCAACAGTCTAACTACCCTCTTTTCACAGTCTAGGATGGCACCATACCTGGCTAGCCAATCCATCCCTAGAATCAAGCCATAGCCCATGAAACCAAGAATGTAGGCGTTGCATTCAAACCCAACGCCCAAGATAGACACTCTCAAATCCCGACAAAGCATAGATAAATGAGCCGAACCACCAATTGGATTTGAGACTACAATGGATCCATAACTAAACTAGTATCTAGGTGCAGTGTTTCAACTAACGAAGCAGATATGAACGAATGCAAAGCGCCAGAGTCAAACAAAGTTCGAACAGGATGATCAAAAAGGACATTCAACAAAAACGCTTCTATCTCTCTCCTGTCCTGGTGCCCTTAGAGCATGAACCTGTCCTCCAGAAGTAGGTCCTATCCTCTGCCCTTGCCCTTGTCCTTGCCTCCTCGGACAGTCTTTAATCAGATGTCATGCCTCATTGCAATGAAAACAACTAGGCTTCTTCTTCATCCTACGGTCCTTAATTATATGGCCCGTTATACCACAATAAAGACACCTCCTATTGTCACAGGGTTTATTATTCTTTCCACCCTTCTTAGGTTCTACTTTCTTATCCTATGTCATATCCATGCCTCCACCGCACGTTCTCCATTCGTGACCTCCCACCAAAATGAAGCTTCATCCTTCGTTAACCAAGCAGCTAGTTAAACCTTCCTCCCATCGTCTATCTCAAAGATACCACAAGTCCTCCACTTCCTTGAGCCAACTTCTAGCCTCGACAAATGTCTCAGTCCCATGAAGCAATTTTCCTCCCATCGCACGGAAGTCCTTACATATCTTAGAAAAGGCATCTAAACACGGAGGAAGAGATTCAGAAAGGAAAAGGAAGAGATTCAAAACGGAGAATCAGAAGAAAGATATATGGCTCTTGAGGATTATGTTTTTCATAATAAACTTTTCTCTTGAAAATACCTTCTTTAAAACATGTTTTTTAAATTACTTCTTTCTAAAAATGCTTTTGAAAACGATTTTCAAAATCTTTTATCTATTCTGGTAACCTTCAGCTCTGATACCAAGTGTAACAGCCTACGTCCGTTAATGTCACTCACAAAGGGAATGCATTAAGTTTCGTGGAGCGTTATAAGTAAACAAAATGGAATATTACAAGACAGGTAAAGTAGTACTTGGAAAATTTATAACTTTATTGCAGCGAAAACAGAAATAAGTTTGATTACATCTTCAAAACAACAAAACCAATTACATAATATCAGTCTTGTACAAAAGCCTTCAGAGTACAAAATTTTAAAGCCATAAACCCCAACAGAAAATGCCATAAGCAGAATCAAAGCCAAGCAATACACCTTTTCGACTTCAAGCTGGAAGAAAGAGATATCGGAACTAAGCTTGAGTATTTCCTCCCTGAGAACCTGGGGGGAATGGAAGAAAAGAGGAGAAACAAACTAGGTCAGACATAAGTCTGGTGAGTCCAGTGACTTTAACAATATAATCATTAAACGAACAAGATAAGAGCATAAACTGGAAAGTAAGAAATGATTGTACATAAGCATGCATGAAAAGGTAAACAAGGTAAGCAAGATAAACAGATATAACATTGATTGCACTTCTAATCACTATAAGATAATTCCTGCACTGCACCAATGCTAGTTACACCGCACCCTTACTAGTCCCATATTGAAAGTTGATCCCTCTTACCAATCATGATAATGGTTTCTTCGTGTACTCCTAGCTGCTATCGAAGGTGCCCCTTTGCTCCTACCCCCACTAGTTGTACTCACTAACCTCCCCGTTCGATCGGCTCCCTAACTCGCACGTATTTGTTACTTGTGTCATTCGACCCTGCTCGTTTGTAGATACTTGTGTTGGTCCCACCATGGGGTGTATCAATCCCTATGATGGCAAACCCGCACGATTCAGGATGCACAGTGTATAACTACTAATGCCCAATGCCTGATTTTTCCACTTCGGAGTATGTGCACGCCCGTATTCCGCCAGAACCTACACTGACGCACCACCCACCGCTATTTTGATCGCTTATAATCAACCCAGTAATCATGCCCCACCCTACCTAGTTCAGGGTACCATGATACATCTATGTGGGTTACTATTGAAATGGGTCCCCGTTACTAGGGTTTCCTAATCAACATGTTATAACGGTTAAGTGTTCTCAATTTAACTTAACCCCATCCAATTATCAAATCGACATGTATTATTTGTTAAGCTTGCCTTAACCCTATCTACTCTATTCATGTAATATTGGTTAAGTTATTATCTCACTCAGGTTAACTTAACCCCACCCACCTAACATGTTGTATTGGTTAAGTGTCGCCTATTCATATGTTACTTAACCCTACCATTCTTAGCATGTCTGTTCATTGGCATTAACTGATTTATTAATATAACAACCTCGCACATTAGAACTGTTGTTTGCGGTTGCTGGATGTGTCGGGCGGGTCCGGGCAGACTTCTACCGCAAACTCATTCTAACCTTGGGTTTTGGGGTTAATGCGCTAACCTCTCACAGTAGATCTATTGTTGCGGTCGCTGGATGTGCCGGGCGGTTCCGGGCAGTCTTACACCGCAACTCAATCTAACCTCGGGTTAGGCATGTTCATATTTTAACCAATTTACATATTTACCATTTGTGTCGAAGTCTAGATTTATATGTAAATTATTAATAAGTATGGTCAATTCAAGTTATGTCACATTTACTTGTTATGACCAAAATTAATTATATGATTACAACCCAATTTATGCCAATTACATAATATTCAACTTTTACCCTAACTTTCCCCCAACGTTCCCACATCGTTCGTACGTATAATTCATGTAATACGTTAGGCTCGCAATTAGCCCAACTCATAAAAAGGAAAAAGGGAAGAAACACATGACATCATAACTTGTATAAAACAATTTAGATCTAATTAAGTATGGGTAACATAAACTTGGCATAGAACAACATAAATCTAATTAAGCATATAAACGTGAACTAGCACATAAGATAGATCCAATCAACATATGGAATGCAAACTAGCATAGGTCTAAACATACAAACATAAACTTGCACAGATCTAAACATATGAACTAGCATGGATCTAAACATATAAACATATAGATCTAAACATATGAACTGGTATGGATCTAAACATATGAATATAAACTTGCCTAACTTGCATAGATTAACATAACTTGCATATAAACTTGCATATATCATAACTTGCATATAAACTTGCATAGATCATAACTTGCATATAAACTTGCATAGAACATAACTTGCATATAAACTTGCATAGAATGAACCTAATCAAACACATGTAATTAGACCTAGGAATTAACATCATAAAATGAATCCAATCACATGTGATAACAAACTGGCATATATTAACAAAATAGATGATAATAGAACAGGCTAATAGCATATGATTCAACATGCAAATTCATACAGTCCAGAACACAACTTATCATACTTAGTTTAATTAATTATATTGTGAAAGCAACTGTACTCACAGAAAATGGATTAAAGAAGAGAATAATTCTGGGTTCTGATTTCTAAAGTTGATAAGCTAATCTGTTGATGTAGGCTTTGATCTTTATCTTTAATCGTGAATTTGATTTGTTATGGTGGAGGCTAGGTTAGTTTAGGATGCAGCAGCATATAGGTTCATGAATGAATTTAGTTTAGATTAGGGTTTAGGTTAGATGTGATTATATAGATGTATATGATTAGTTAGAGCCTTTAGATTAATCTAGGATCAATCTAAACCATCCAAGTCACAAAGACACCTCATCAGGCCAATCATAACAAGCCACATATGCCCTAAGAAACCAAAAATTGTCACTGCCACGTCAGTCAGGTAGAAAACGAAGTATTTCACCCAGATCTGGGCGGTCGACACTGGGGTCGACACCCCTAGAGGGGTCGACCCCTATGTCGACACCCCTTAAGGGGGTCGACACCTTCTGGCGGGAATTTTCCCGCCCAGCCTGTTTTGGCTGATTTTGAATTTTGAACCCATTTTTCACTTTCTGGACCTATTTCTGAAGTACTGAACTAAATATATATATATATATATATATATATATATATATATATATTCTTCCTGCGCGTATACAAACTTCAAACCTAAATAACTTCTTCATACGGTGTCCGATTTACGCAAACTCGGACTCTATCCCAAGCAGAATTCCAAGACGAACGCAATGGCGCAACCCATTTCCCTTAATTCTTCTTCTAAAAATTAAGTATTCTTTAATTTTTTTAATTTTAATGTTTTAAAATTACGGGGTGTTACAAAAGATTTGCAGAAACTAAGTTCTTTCTCATGTCCGGAACATGAAACACATTGACTAGAGTGAGTTTTTGACCAGAAGTAAACTTCAATTCCACACTTCCCTTGCCCATAACCTTAGCCGAAGCATGATTTCCCATGAGGACTTCTTTATGCTCTTTCATTTTATTATAGGACTTGAAGAAAAAAAATGTCGTTGCACACATGTATGATAGCGCCAGAATCAAGCCACCAATCTACAGATTGTTCCACAGAAGCCATGTGAAGTTCTGTGATCATTGCGACAAATTCTTGTCCAGCATCTTCCACAACATTTTATTTATTGTTTCCAGAACCAAATTTGGAGTTCTTTTCTGCCTTGGCCTTGAATTGACAATCTTTGATCAGATGTCCTTTAATACCACAATAAAAGCAAGGTCGATTCTTAGATTTCTTGAAATCTTTCTTTTTGGGTTTCAAACTATCGTTGGAATTTCCAGAAACTGGTTCTTTGGAAGATATGTGATGAACTTTCGATCCTAAGATTGACTCATCACTGACACGATTTTCACTTTCAATTTGCAAGTGAGTCAAGAATTTGTTTATTGAAAAACTATCCGATGAGTGAGGAATTTTCCTTCTGTAATCATTCCAAGCGGGAGGAAGTTTTCACATAATTGCTCTAACTTGGAGAGCATCCAGAATAGTAATCTGCAATTCTCTTATTTGGGAAACTAGAATCACCAACTCACAGATTTGATCCATGATTGGCATGTTATCAACAAACTTGAATTCAAAATATTTTAAGGCAAGAAAACGATCGGTACAATCCTTTATGTGTTTATATTTTGACTCGAGAGAAGACCATACTTCCTTTGGCGTTTTGTAATTCCGATAAACGTCATAAAGCCTGTCAGTGAGTGCGTTGAGAATATAGCCTCTGCATAGCATTTCATTCGACTCTCGTTTAGCTTTGTCCGCCTCAATTTTCTTTTTAATTTCTTCAGAATCAGTAGGCTTTGGTTATGCAATTGGTTGCAGCGATGGATCCAAAAAATAGTGTAGATTCATAGACAGCAAAAGCCATGTCATTCTGTTCTGCCATCTAGTGTAGTTTGTTCCATCAAACCGATCAAGTTTGATGGATTCTTTTCCATGAAGTTGAACGTGGACTTTGGAATTTAGTTCTGTCTCCATTGGAATATTGTTTTCGATTTTTAGTTTTATGAGTGGGTACAAGACAGAAACGAAACAGAGAAAGATAAGAGAGCCTGGAGGCATGTTGTCACTATTCGAAAACAATATTTCCGCAGTACAGGAAACTTGCTCGCAGGATACAACAAGGCTTGGGAATTCTTGTGAGAGAGGAAGGAGAAAAGATCGCTAATTTTTTTCTGGGTGGAGAGAGCCGCATTTATAGAGAAGAAGGTTTCTATTGGCAAAAGGTCGCGCCCATTTTAAAAAAGACGCAACTATTTCAATAGTCGTGCATTTGAATTTTAAAAATAAAATTCGAAATCTGAACGGAAGTGCCTATATATGAACAGTCAAGGCCCAAGATGCCCCAAGTGCCTATCTATAACAATTTAAATGTAAACCCAATTTGTTAGCCCAATTAGTTATTTATGGGCTTTACTCAATTTGTTTATCATGTTTGACAAAACATTATATACATTCCATTTCCTTCTTCTTCTACAATGTAGGACATTTGCACTTCTCCACTATACACACAAATTACATAACATTCCCCCACTAATTTGTGTGTTATGATTTTTCTTTTGATAAACGTTATCCATATAAAAAGGTATCTTTCGATTTGGACCTTTAATTAGTGTACATTGTTAAAGTTTTAACGAAGTTATAAGTGTTTGTAAAAGGTTGAACCACAACTCCTTTTGTAAAACCGAACAGATGACACAAATAAGTGTATCCGCTAGATCTCACAAGATTCTCAACACAACCTTAGCACTATTATATACGGCCATGTGCCAATCCTGAATTCATGAACATTTATAAATGTAACAAATACATTTATTGAAGCAGCACCACTTCTATGTTCAAACAAGTACAAACTATGCATTATGCATTTGCTCACAAACTAGCCTTGATCAATGAAACATATATGGAACTGTGCTAGTTCTTTTAAGCGCTTATCGATAACTTGTTGTTACCCATTTAACTTGAAGTCTAATATCCTAGTCTGAAGTTGGGTTCCCATCGTCGGCACTTAGGATTTTAAGTCCCATGCTTTTTGTTGTACTTTGCACTAAATCTCTAGCAAGTGCTTTAGTGAGAGGATTTGCTAAGTTTTCGTTGGACTTTACATATATAATGGTGATCACCAATTTAGTAATTAATTCTCTAACGAACGTATGTCTTGAACTAGTATGTTTAGTTTTTCCATTGTAAACATCACTGTATGCTCTAGACAATGCTGCTGAACTATCGCAATAAATAGAAATAGCAGATAACGAGTGTGGCTATAATTTAATGTCTAATAACAAGTTTCGTCGCCATTCTGCTTCCTTAGCGGCAGTGCCACGGGCTATAAATTCTGATTCCATAGTTGAATGTGCTATACATGTTTGTTTCTTGGATGCCCAACTTATGGCCCCTCCTCCTAATGAGAATATCCATCCAGATGTTGATAAGCTCTCATTTGTACTAGACATCCAACTTGCATCGCAATACCCTTCTAGCATACTTGGATAATCGGCATAAACTAATTTCAATTCTTTTGAGATATCCAAAGATCCTACTAATTGCTTTCCAATGATGTATGCTAGGTTTAGATGTGAATCTTGACGTCATGTTAACGGTATAAGCTATATCTGGCCTTGTGCAACATGTGACATACATAAGCAATCCAATGGCACTGACATATTCCAGTTGAGCAATGATTCGATCTTTATTTAATTGCATTTTCACACTAGAATCAACTGGAGTACTAGCATCTTTGATATTAAGATGTTTGAACTTATCAAGTACTTTGTCAATATAATGGGTTTTGTTCAAGGCATATCCTTTTTCATGTTTTTCAACTTTGATTCCCAATTTTGTATCTACCTCATTAAGGTCTTTCGTTTTTAAAATTGAAGTTAGACACTTCTTGGTATCAGTAATTCCTTTCATGTTGTTACTAGCAATTATCATGTAATCAACATATAAGCATAATATCACTATGTAATCATTGGTTTTTTTTATAATAAACTCATTTATCAGCATTATTATGCCCAAAACCATTTGCCAGAATTGCCTCATCAAACTTCTTATGCCATTTCTTGGGAGCTTGCTTTAAGCTATATAATGACTTAACCAATTTGCATACTTTTTGTCAATTCCTGGTAGGACAAAGCCTTCAGGTTGTTCCATATATACCTCCTCAATTAAGTCACTGTTTAAGAAGTCCGTTTTTACATCCATCTAATGAATATATAGTTTATATATTGATGCCAATGCAAACAAAACTCTTATGGTTGTGTTTCTTGCTACTAGAGCATTGGTATCGAAATAATCTATACCTTCTTTTTGTCTAAACCCTTTTGCTACTAATCTTGCTTTGTAAGTTTGTATAGAACCATCTGTTCTGTATTTCTTTCGAAACACCCATTTGCACCCGATTGCCTTTGAAACAGGTGGAAGATCTACTAAAACCCAAGTCTTATTGGAAAGTATAGAATCCATCTCAACATTTATCGCTTCTTGCCAAAAGGCAGAATCTCGTGAAGTCATAGCTTCTTTAAAAGTTTTAGGATCGTCATTAATAGTGAGTACCATAGGTGTAACTTCTACTACTTTTGATCTAGTAGCCTCAACCAGAAAAGTAATTGAATCATAGGAAATGAAATCAGAACTCAAGTGTTTTTCTTTTCTAACACGCTGACTTTTCCTAGGCTCACTTAGTTCACCATATACTCTTTTTCCTCCAACAATGTTTTTAGAAGTTTCTTCTACTATGGGCTCCACTGTGCTATGTAGAAATTTATCTTCAAAGAATTCCACATGTATGGATTCCACTATCACATTGGATTGTAAATCCAGCAAACTATATGCTTTTGAGTTTTTTGCATAGCCAACAAATACACTTTTAATACCTCTTGGTCCCAACTTCGTCTTATAGGGATCTTGGACTTTGTAAAATGCTAAACAACCCCACACTTTAAAATAATTTACCATTATTCAAAAGTTCATAAGGTGAAGCCCGGATTTCTTAAAAGGCACTTTATTATAAATATGACATGTTGTTAACAAAGCTTCACCCCATAAGTAAAACGGTAACTTTGCATTCATAAGCATTGAATTAACCATATCTACCAAGGATCTATTTTTTCTTTCTACCACCCCATTTTTTTGGGGTGTGTGTATAGTGCTGTTTGTTGGTGAATAATTCCATTATCCTCACAAAACTGATAGAAGATATCTGAAAAATATTCAGTCCCCTATCACTTTGAAGCACTTTAATTCTTTTTTCTTTCTGATTTTCAACTTCAGATTTAAATTCTTTGAATTTGTCAAATGCTTGGTCCTTGTTTTTCAATAAGTATACATAAGTGCATCTTGTTTGGTCGTCAATGAAAGCGATAAAATATCGCTTTCCTCCTCTTGTTAGTTGACCATTCAATTCACAAATATCAGAATACACGAGTTCTAGCAAATCACTGTTTCTTTCAACTTTAGAAAATGGTTTTTTAATCATCTTGGCTTCAACCCAAATTTTACATTTTTTGAAATCATTAATAGAATAGTTAATATAGCCATGTTTTGACATATACTTTAAGAAATTAAAATTTAAATGTCCTAATCTAGCATTCCATAAAGAACTAGGAGAATCAACAACATAAGCAGCAGTAGTAATTTCATTAATTGACAACTTAAACATGCCATCACATGAGTATCCTTTTCCTATGAATACTACATTCTTAGATACAATAAATTTATCAGGTTCTAGAACAAACTTTAAATCTCTTCTTGCATAAAAGATTTGCAGAAACTAAGTTCTTTCTCAAGTCTAGAACATGAAACACATTGATAGGATTGAGTTTTTGGCCAGAAGTAAACTTCAATTCCACACTTCCTTTGCCCATAACCTTAGCCGAAGCACGATTTCCCATGAGGACTTCTTCAGGCTCTTATATTTCATTATAGGACTTGAACAAATTTTTGTCGTTGCACACATGTATGGTAGCGCCAGAATCAAGCCACCAATCTGCAGATTTTTCCACAGAAGCCATGTGTAGTTCTGTGATCATTGCGACAAATTCTTGTCCAGCATCTTCCACAACATTTGCTTTATTGTTTCCAGAACCAGATTTGGAGTTCTTTTCTGCCTTGGCCTTGAATCGACAATCTTTGATAAGATGTCCTTTAATACCAAATAAAAGCAAGGCCGATTCTTAGATTTGTTCTTGAAATGTTTCTTTTTGGGTTTCAAACTATCTTTGAAATTTCTAAAAACTGGTTCTTTGGAAGATATGTGATGAACTTTCGATCTTAAGATCGACTCATCCGTGACACGATTTTCACTTTCAATTTGCAAGTGAGTCAAGAAATTGTCTATAGAAAAACTATCCGATGAGTAAAGCATTTTCCTTCTGTAATCATTCCAAGAGGGGGAAGTTTTCACAGAATCGCTCCAATTTGGAGAGCATCGGGAATAGTAATATGCAATTCTCTCATTTGGGAAACTAGAATCTCCAACTCACGGATTTGATACATGATTGCCTGTTATCAACAAACTTGAATTCAAAATATTTTAAGGCAAGAAAACGATCAATACCTTCCTTCATGTGTTTATATTTTGACTCGAGAGCAGACTATATTTACTTTGGCGCCATAAAGCCTATCAGTGAGTGCGTTGAGAATATAGCCTCTGAATAGAATTTCATCCATCTCACGTTTAGCTTTGTCCGCTGCAATTTTCTTTATAATTTCTTCAGAATCAGTAGGCTTTGGTTCTGCAATTGGTTGCAGCGGTGGATCGAGCAAGTAGTGAAGATTCATAGACAACAAAAGCTATGTCATTCAGTCCTGCCATCTAGTGTAGTTTGTTCCATCAAACCGATAAAGTTTGATGGGTTCTTTTCCAAGAAGTTGAACCTGGACTTTGGAATTTGGTTCTGTCTCCATTGGAATATTGTTTTCAATTGTTAGTTTTATGAGTGGATACAAGACAGAAACGAAACAGAGAAGGATAAGAGAGCCTTGAGGCATGTTGTCACTATCCGAAAACAATATTTCCACAGTATAGGAAACTTGCTCGCATTATACGACAAGGCTCGAGAATTTTTGTGAGAGAGGAAGGAGAAGAGATCGCTAATTTTTTTCTGGGTGGCGAGAGCCGCATTTATAGAGAAGAAGGTTTCCGTTGGCGAAAGGTCGTGCCCGTTTTAAAAAAGACGCAACTGTTTCAACAGTCGAGCATTTGAATTTTAAAAGTAAAATTCGAAATCTGAACGGAAGTGCCTATATATGAACAGTCAAGGCCCAAGATGCCCCAAGTGCTCAAGTGCCTATCTACGACCATTTAAATGTAAAAGCAATTTGTTAGCCCAATTAGTTATTTATGGGCTTTACTCAATTTGTTTATCATGTTTGGAAAAACATAATATACATTCAATTTCCTTATTCTTCTACCATGTGGGACATTTGCACTTCTCCACTATACACACAAATTACATAACATAACCCCACTAATTTGTGTGTAATGATTTTTTTTTTGATAAACGTTATCCATACAATAAGGTATCTTTCGATTTGGACCTTTAATTAGTGTACATTGTTAAAGTTTTAACGAAGTTGTAGGTGTCTGTAAAAGGTTGAACCACAACTCCTTTTGTAAAACCGAACAGATGCAACAGACAAGTTTATCCGCTAGATCTCACAAGATTCTCAACACAACCTTAGCACTATTATATACGGCCATGTGCTAATCTTGAATTCAGGAAAATTTATTAATGTAACACATACATTTATTGAAGCGGCACCACTTCTATGTTCAAACAAGAACAAACTATGCATTATGCATTTGCTCACAAACTAGACTTGATCAATGAAACATATATTGAACTGTGCTAGTTCTTTTAAGCGCTTATCGATAACTTGTTGTTACCCATTTAACTTGAAGACTAATATGCTAGTATGAAGTTAGGTTCCCATCGTCGGCGCTTAGGATTTTAAGTCCCATACTTTTTGTTGTACTTTGCACCACATCTCTAGCAAGAGCTTTAGTGAGAGGATCCGCTAAGTTTTCGCCAGGCTTTACATACACAATGGTGATCACCGCTTTAGTAATTAATTCTCTCACGAACGTATGTCTTAAACTAATATGTCTAGATTTTCCATTATAAACGTCACTGTATGCTCTAGACAATGCTACTGAACTATCGTAGTAAATAGAAATAGCAGATAACGAGTGTGGCCATAATTCAATGTCTAATAACAAGTCTCGTAGCCATTCGGCTTCCTTAGCTGCAGTGCCAAGGGCTATAAATTCCGATTCCATAGTTGAATGTGCTATACATGTTTATTTCTTGAATGCCCAACTTATGGCCCCTCTTCCTAATGAGAATATCCATCCAGATGTTGATAAGCTCTCATTTGTACTAGACATCCTACTTGCATCGCAATACACTTCTAGCACACTTGGATAATCGGCATAAACTAATTTCAATTATTTTGTTCTTCTGAGATATCCAAAGATCCTACTAATTGCTTTCCAATGATGTATGCTAGGTTTAGACATGAATCTTGACATCATGTTAACGACAAAAGCTACATCTGGCCATGTGCAATATGTGACATACATAAGACATCCAATGGCACTAGCATATTCCAGTTGAGCAATGATTCGTTCTTTATTTACTTGCATTTTCACACTAGAATCAATTGGAGTACTAGCATCTTTGATATTAAGACGTTTGAACTTATCAAGTATTTTGTCAATATAATGAGTTTGGTTCAAGGCATATCCTTTTTCGGGTTTTTCAACTTTGATTCCCAATATTGTATCTACCTCACTAAAGTCTTTCATTTTAAGAACTGAAGTTAGATACTTCTTGGTATCAGTAATTCCTTTCATGTTGTTACCAGCAATTATCATGTCATCAACATATAAGCATAATATCCCTTTATAATCATTGGTTTTATTGCAATAAACACATTTATCAGCATTACTATGCCCAAAACCATTTGCCAGATTTGCCTCATCAAACTTCTTATGCCATTTCTTTAGAGCATACTTTAAGCCATATAATGACTTAACTAATTTGCATACTTTGTTTTCATTTCCTGGTAGGACAAAGCCTTCAGGTTGTTCCATATATACCTCCTCGGTTAAGTCACCTTTCAAGAAGGCCGTTTTTACATCCATCTGATGAATATACAGTTTATATATTGATGCCAATGCAAACAAAACACTTATGGATGTGGTTCTTGCAACTGAAGCATAGGTATCTATATAATCTATAACTTCTTTTTGTCTAAACTCTTTTGCTACTAATCTTGCTTTGTAAGTTTGTATAGAACCATATGTTCTGTATTTCTTTCGAGACAACCATTTGCACCTGATTGCCTTTGAACTAGGTGGAAGATCTACTAAAACCAAAGTCTTGTTGGATAGTATAGAGTCCATCTCATTATTTATCGCTTCTTGCCAAAAGGCAGAATCTCGTGAAGTCATAGCTTCTTTAAAAGTTTTAGGATCGTCATTAATAGTGAGTACCATAGGTGTAACTTCTACTACTTTTGATCTAGTAGACTCAACCAGAAAAGTGATTGAATCAGAGGAAATGAAATCAGAACTCAAGTGTTTTCTTTTTCTAACACGCTGACTTCTCCTAGGCTCACTTAGTTCACCATGTACTCTTTTCCCCCCAACAATGTTTTAAGAAGTTTCTTCTACTATAGGCTAAACTGTGCTATGTAGAAATTTATCTTCGAAGAATTCCATATGTATGGATTCCACTATCACATTGGATTGTAAATCCAGTAATCTATATGATTTTGAATTTTGTTCATAGCCAACAGATACACTTTTAATACCTCTTGGTCCTAACTTTGTCTTACAGGGATCTTGGACTTTGTAAAATGCTAAACACCCCCACACTTTAAAATAATTTAAATTAGGTTTTCTACCATTATTCCGAAGTTCATAAGGTGAAGCCCCGAATTTCTTAAAAGGCACTTTATTGTGAATATGACATGCTGTTAACAAAGCTTCACCCCATAAGTAAAACGGTAACTTTGCATTCATAAGCATTGAAATAACCATATCTACCAAGGATCTATATTTTCTTTCAGCCACCCCATTTTGTTGGGGGTGTGTATGGGGCTGTTTGTTCGTGAATAATTCCATTATCCTCAAAAACTGGTTGAAGATATCTGAAAAATATTCACCCCCTATCACTTCGAAGCACTTTAATTCTTTTTTCTTTCTGATTTTCAACTTCAGATTTAAATTCTTTGAATTTGTCAAATGCTTCGTCCTTGGTTTTCATTAAGTATACATAAGTGTATCTTGTATGGTCGTCTATGAAAGTGATAAAATATCGCTTTCCTCCTCTTGTTAGTTGACCATTCAATTCACAAATATCAGATTGCACGAGTTCTAGCAAATCACTATTTCTTTCAACTTTAGAAAATGTTTTTTTATTCATCTTGGCTTCAACACAAATTTTACATTTTTTGTAATCATTAACATAATAGTTAATGTAGCCATGTTTTGACAAATACTTTAAGCCATTAAAATTTAAATGTCCTAATCTAGCATGCCATAAAGAACTAGGGGAATCAACAACATAAGCAACAGTAGTAATTTCATTCACTGACAACTTAAACATGCCATCTCATGAGTATCCTTTTCCTACGAATACTCCATTCTTAGATACAATAACTTTATCATATTCTAGAACAACTTTAAATTCCTTCTTGCATAAAAGATTTGCAGAAACTAAGTTCTTTCTCAAGTACGGAACATGAAACTCATTGACAGGAGTGAGTTTTTGGCCAGAAGTAAACTTCAGTTCCACACTTCCCTTACCCATAACCTTAGCCGAAGCATGATTTCCCATGAGGACTTCTTCAGACTCATTCATTCATTATAGGACTTGAACAAATTTTTGTCATTGCACACATGTATGGTAGCGCCAGAATCAAGCCACCAATCTGCAGATTTTTTCCTCAGAAGCCATGTGAAGTTCTGTTATCATTGCGACAAATTCTTGTCTAGCATCTTCCGCAACATTTGCTTTATTGTTTCTAGAACCAGATTTGGAGTTCTTTTCTACCTTGGCCTTGAATCGACAGTCTTTGATAAGATGTCCTTTAATACCATAATAAAAGCAAGGTCGATTCTTAGATTTGTTCTTGAAATCTTTCTTTTTGGGTTTCAAACTATCTTTGAAATTTCCAGAAACTGGTTCTTTGGAAGATATATGATGAACTTTCGATCTTAAGATCGACTCATCTCTGACACGATTTTCACTTTCAATTTGCAAGTGAGTCAAGAATTTGTCTATAGAAAAACTATCCGATGAGTGAAGAATTTTCCTTCTGTAATCATTCCAAGCAGGAGGAAGTTTTCACAGAATTGCTCCAACTTGGAAAGCATCGGGAATAGTAATCTGCAATTCTCTCATTTGGGAAACTAGAATCTCCAAATCTCGGATTTGATCCATGATTGGCATGTTATCAACAAACTTGAATTCAAAATATTTTAAGGCAAGAAAACGATCGGTACCTTCCTTCATGTGTTTATATTTTGACCCATTAGCAGACCATACTTCCTTTGGCGTTTTGTAATTCCGATAAACATCATAAAGCTTGTCAGTGAGTGCATTGAGAATATAGCCTCTGCATAGCATTTCATCGGTCTCACGTTTAGCTTTGTCCGCTGCAATTTTCTTTTCAATTTCTTCAGAATTAGTAGGCTTTGGTTCTACAATTGTTTGCAGCGATGGATCCTGCAAGTAGTGAAGATTCATAGACAGCAAAAGCCATGTCATTCTGTCCTGCCATCTAGCGTAGTTTGTTCCATCAAACAAATCAAGTTTGATGGATTCATTTCCATGAAGTTGAACCTGGACTTTGGAATTTAGTTCTGTCTCCACTGGGATATTGTTTTCGATTGTTAGTTTTATGAGTGGATACAAGATAGAAACGAAATAGAGAAGGATAAGAGAGCCTTGAGGCATGTTGTCACTATCCGAAAACAATATTTCCGCAGTACAGGAAACTTGCTCGCAGGATACAACAAGGCTTGAAATTCTTGTGAGAGAGGAAGGAAAAGAGATCGCTATTTTTTTCTGGGTGGAGAGAGCCGCAATTATAGAAAAGAAGGTTTCCGTTGGCGAAAGGTCGCACCCATTTTAAAAAAGACACAACTGTTTCAACAGTCACGCATTTGAATTTTAAACATAAAATTCGAAATCTGAACGGAAGTGCCTACATATGAACAGTCAAGGCCCAAGATGCCCCCAAGTGTCTATCCATTACCATTTAAATGTAACCCCAATTTGTTAGCCCAATTAGTTATTTATGGGCTTTATTCAATTAGTTTATCATGTTTGACAAAACATTATATACATTCCATTTCCTTCTTCTTCTACCATGTGGGACATTTGCACTTCTCCACTATACACACAAATTACATAACATTCCCCCACTAATTTGTGTGTAATGATTTTTCTTTTGATAAACGTTATCCATACAAAAAGGTATCTTTCGATTTGGACCTTTTAATTAGTGTACATTGTTAAAGTTTTTACGAAGTTGTAGGTGTCTGTAAAATGTTGAACCACAACTCCTTTTGTAAAACCGAACAAATGACACAGACAAGTTTATCCACTAGATCTCACAAGATTCTCAACACAACCTTAGCACTATTATGTACGGCCATGTGCTAATCCTGAATTCACCAACATTTATAAATGCAATACATACATTTATTGAAGCGGCACCACTTCTATGTTCAAACAAGTACAAACTATGCATTATGCATTTGCACACAAACTAGCCTTGATCAATGAAACATATATGGAACTGTGCTAGTTCTTTTAAGCGCTTATCGATAACTTGTTGTTACCCATTTAACTTGAAGAGTAATATACAAGTCTGAAGTTGGGTTCCCGTCGTCGACGCTTAGGATTTTAAGTCCCATAGTTATTGTTGTACTTTGCACTAAATCTCCAGTAAGTGCTTTAGCGAAGGGATCTGCTAAGTTTTCGCTGGACTTTACATATATAATGGTGATCACCCCTTTAGTAATTAATTCTCTCACGAACGTATGTCTTAAACTAATATGACTAGATTTTCCATTGTAAACATCACTGTATGTACTGGACAATGCTGCTGAACTATTGTAGTAAATAGAAATAGTAGATAACGAGTGTGGCCATAATTCAATGTCAAATAACAAGTCTCGTAACCATTCTGCTTTCTTAGCTGCAGTGCCAAGGGCTATAAATTCCGATTCCATAGTTGAATGTGCTATACATGTTTGTTTCTTGGAAGCCCAACTTATGGCCCCTCCTCCTAATGAGAATATCCATCCAGATGTTGTTAAGCTCTCATTTGTACTAGACATCCAACTTGCATCGCAAAACCTTTCTAGCACACTTGGATAATCGGCATAAACTAATTTCAATTCTTTTTTTCTTTTGAGATATCCAAAAATCCTACTAATTGATTTCCAATGATGTATGCTAGGTTTAGACGAGAATCTTGACATCATGTTAATGGAAAAGGCTATATCTGGCCTTGTGCAATATGTGACATACATAAGACATCCAATGGCACTGGCATATTCCAGTTGAGCAATGATTCGATCTTTATTTACTTGCATTTTCACACTAGAATCAACTGGAGTACTAGCATCCTTGATATTAAAATGTTCAAACTTATCAAGTATTTTGTCAATATAATGGGTTTGGTTCAAGGCATATCCTTTTTCATGGTTTTCAAATTTGATTCCTAATATAGTATCTACCTCATTAAGGTCTTTCATTTTAAAAACTGAAGTTAGATGCTTCTTTGTATCAGTAATTCCTTTCATGTTGTTGCTAGCAATTATCATGTCATCAACATATAAGCATAATATCACTATGTAATCATTGGTTTTGTTACAATAAACACATTTATCAGCATTACTATGCCCAAAACCATTTGCCAGAATTGCCACATCAAACTTCTTATGTCATTGCTTTGGAGCTTGCATTAAGCCATATAAGGACTTAACCAATTTGCATACTTTGTTTTCATTTCCTGGTAGGACAAATCCTTCAGGTTATTCCATATATACCTCCTCGGTTAAGTCATCGTTCAAGAAGGTCGTTTTTATGCCCATCTGATGAATATATAGTTCATATATTGATGCCAATGCAAACAAAACTCTCATGGATGTGGTTCTTGCAACTGGAGCATAGGTATCGAAATAATATATACCTTCTTTTTGTCTAAGACCTTTTGCTACTAATCTTTCTTTATTAGTTTGTGTAGAACCATCTGTTCTGTATTTCTTTCGTAACACCCACTTGCACCCGATTGCCTTTGAACCAGGTGGAAGATCTACTAAAACCCAAGTCTTGTTGGATAGTATAGAATCCATCTCATCATTTGTCGTTTCTTGCCAAAAGGCAGAATCTCGTGAAGTCATAGCTTCTTTAAAAGTTTTAGGATCGTCATTAATAGTGAGTACCATAGGTGTAACTTCTACTACTTTTGATCTAGTAGCCTCAACCAGAAAAGTAATTGAATTAGAGGGAATGAAATTAGAAATCAAGTGTTATTCTTTTCTAACACGCTAACTTCTCCTGGGCTCACTTATTTCACCATGTACTCTTTTTCCTCCAACAATGATTTAAGAAGTTTCTTCTACTATAGGCTCAGCTGTGCTATGTAGAAATTTATCTTCAATGAATTCCACATGTATGGATTCCACTATCACATTGGATTGTAAATCCAACAATATATATGCTTTTGAGTTTTGTGCATAGCCAACAAATACACTTTTAATACCTCTTGGGCCTAACTTCGTCTTATGGGGATCTTGGACTTTGTAAAATGCCAAACACCCCCACACTTTAAAATAATTTAAGTTAGGTTTTCTACCATTATTCCAAAGTTCATAAGGTCAAGCCCCAAATTTCTTAAAAGGCACTTTATTATAAATATGACATGCTGTTAACAAAGCTTCACCCCATAAGTAAAAGGGTAACTTTGCATTCATAAGCATTGAATTAACCATATCTACCAAGGATCTATTTTTTCTTTCATTCACCCCATTTTGTTGGGGTGTTATGGGGTTGTTCGTTGGTGAATAATTCCACTATCCTCACAAAACTGATTGAAGATATCTGAAAAATATTCAACCCCTATCACTTCGAAGCACTTTAATTCTTTTTTCTTTCTGATTTTCAACTTCAGATTTAATTTCTGTGAATTTTTCAAAGCTTTGTCCTTAGTTTTCAATAAGTATACATAAGTGTATCTTGTATGGTCGTCAATGAAAGTGATAAAATATCGCTTTCCTCCTCTTGTTAGTTGACCATTCAATTCACAAATATCAGAATGCACGAGCTCTAGCAAATCACTGCTTCTTTCGACTTTAGAAAATGGTTTTTTAGTCATCTTGGCTTCAACACAAATTTTACAATTTTTTGAAATCATTAACAGAATAGTTAATATAGCCATGTTTTGATATGTACTTTGAGCAATTAAAATTTAAATGTCCTAATCTAGCATGCCATAAAGAACTAGGAGTATCAACAACATAAGCAACAATACTAATTTCATTAACTGATAACTTAAACATGCCATTACATGAATATCCTTTTCCTACGAATACTCCATTTTTATATACAATAACTTTATCAGATTCTAGAACAACTTTAAATCCCTTCTTGCATAAAAGATTTGCGGAAACTAAGTTCTTTCTCAAGTCTGGAACATGAAACACATTGACATGAGTGAGTTTTTGGCCAAAATTAAACTTCGATTCCACACTTCCCTTGCCCATAACCTTAGCCGAAGCATGATTTCCCATAAGGACTTCTTCAGGCTCTTTCATTTCATTATCGGACTTGAACAAATTTTTTCCGTTGCACACATGTATGGTAGCACCAGAATCAAGCCACTAATCTGCAGATTTTTCCATAGAAGCCGTGTGAAGTTCTGTGATCATTGCGAAAAATTCTTATCCAGCATCTTCCATAACATTTGCTTTATTGTTTCCAGAACCAGATTTGGAGTTCTTTTCTGCCTTGGCCTTGAATCGACAATTTTTAATAAGATGTCCTTTAATACCACAATAAAAGCAAGGCCGATTCTTAGATTTGTTCTTGAAATCTTTCTTTTTGGGTTTCAAACTATCGTTGGAATTTCCAGAAACTGGTTCTTTGGTAGATATGTGATGAACTTTCGATCCTAAGATCGACTCATCTCCGACACGATTTTCACTTTCAATTTGCAAGTGAGTCAAGAATTTGTCTATAGAAAAACTATCCAATGAGTGAAGAATTTTCCTTCTGGAATCATTCCAAGCGGGAGGAAGTTTTCACATAATCGCTCAAACTTGGAGAGCATCAGGAATAGTAATCTGCAATTCTCTCATTTAGGAAACTAGAATCTCCAACTCACGGACTTGATCCATGATTGGCATGTTATCAAAAAACTTGAATTCAAAATATTTTAAGGCAAGAAAACGATCGGTACCTTCCTTCATGTGTTTATATTTTGACTCGAGAGAAGACCATAACTCCTTTGGCGTTTTGTAATTTCGATAAACATCATAAAGCCTGTCAGTGAGCGCGTTGAGAATATAGCCTCTGCATAGCATTTCATCCGTCACACGTTTAGCTTTGTCCGCTGCATTTTTTTTAATTTCTTCAGAATCTGTAGGCTTTGGTTCTACAATTGGTTGCAGCGATGGATCCAGCAAGTAGTGAAGATTCATAGAAAGAAAAAGACATGTCATTCTGTCCTACCATCTAGTGTAGTTTGTTCCATCAAACCGATCAAGTTTGATGGATTCTTTTCCATGAAGTTGAACCTGGACTTTGGAATCTAGTTCTGTCTACATTGGAATATTGTTTTCGATTGTTAGTTTTATGAGTGGATACAAGACAGAAACGAAACAGAGAAGGTTTAGAGAGCCTTGAGGCGTGTTGTCACTATCCGAAAACAATATTTCCACAGTACAGGAAATTTGCTCGCAAGATACGACAAGGCTCGAGAATTCTTGTAAGAGAGGAAGGAGAAGAGATCGCTAATTTTTATCTGGGTGGAGAGAGTTGCATTTATAGAGAAGAAGGTTTCTGTTGGCGAAAGGACGCGCCTGTTTTAAAAAAGACACAACTGTTTCAACAGTCGCGCATTTGAATTTTAAAAATAAAATTCTAAATCTGAACGGAAGTGCCTATATATGAACAGTCAAGGCCCAATATGCCCCAAGTGCCCAAGTGCCCATCTATGACCATTTAAATGTAAACCCAATTTATTATCCCAATTAGTTATTTATGGGCTTTACTTAATTTGTTTATCATATTTGACTAAACATTATATACATTCCATTTCCTTCTTCTTCTACCATGTGATACATTTGCACTTCTCCACTATACACATAAATTACATAACATTCCCCCACTAATTTGTGTGCAATGATTTTTCTTTTGATAAACGTTATCCATACAAAAAGGTATCTTTCGATTTGGACCTTTAATTAGTGCACATTGTTAAAGTTTTAACGAAGTCGTAGTTGTCTGTAAAAGATTGAACCACAACTCCTTTTGTAAAACCGAACAAATGACACAGACAAGTTTATCCGCTATATCTCATAAGTGTCTCTTGTATGGACGTCAATAAAAGTGATAAAATATCGCTTTCCTCCTCTTGTTAGCTGACCATTCAATTAACAAATATCAGAATGCACGAGTTCTAGCAAATCACTGTTTCTTTCAACATTAGGAAATGGTTTTTTTAGTCATATTGGCTTCAACACAAATTTTACATTTTTTGAAATCATTAATAGAATATTTAATATATCCATGTTTTGACATATAATTTAAGCAATTAAAATTTAAATGTCCAAATCTAGCATGCCATAAAGAACTAGGATAATCAACAACATAAGCAACAGTAGTAATTTCATTAATTGACAACTTAAACATGCCATCACATGAGTATCCTTTTCCTACAAATACTCCATTTTTAGATACAATAACTTTATCATATTCTAGAACAACTTTAAATCTCTTCTTTCATAAAAGATTTGCAGAAACTATGTTCTTTCTCAAGTCCGAAACATGAAACACATTGACAGGAGTGAGTATTTGGCCAGAAGTAAACTTCAATTCCACACTTCCCTTACCCATAACCTTAGCCGAAGCATGATTTCCCATGAGGACTTCTTCAGGCTCTTTCATTTCATTATAGGACTTGAACAAATTTTTGTCGTTGCATACATGTATGGTAGCGCCAGAATCAAGCCACAATCTGCAGATTTTGCCACAGAAGCCATGTGAAGTTCTGTGATCATTGCGAAAATTCTTGTCCAGCATCTTCCACAACATTTGCTTTATTGTTTCCAGAACCAGATTTGGATTTCTTTTCTGCCTTGCCCTTGAATTGACAATCTTTAATAAGATGTCCTTTAATACCATAATAAAAGCAAGGCCGATTCATAGATTTTTTCTTGAAATCTTTCTTTTTGTGTTTCAAACTATCGTTGGAATTTCTAAAAACTGGTTCTTTGGAAGATATGTGATGAACTTTCGATCCTAAGATCGACACAACTATGACACAATTTTCACTTTCAATTTGCAAGTGAGTCAAGAATTTGTCTATAGAAAAACTATCCGATGAGTAAAGAATTTTCCTTCTGTAATCATTCCAAACGGGGGGAAGTTTTCACAGAATCACTCCAACTTAGAGAACATCGAGAATAGTAATATGCAATTCTCTCATTTGGGAAACTAGAATCTCCAACTCACGGATTTGATACATGATTGGCCTGTTATCAAAAAACTTGAATTCAAAATATTTTAAGGCAAGAAAACGATCAGTACCTTCCTTCATGTGTTTATATTTTGACTCGAGAGCAGACCATACTTCCTTTGGCATTTTGTAATTCTGATAAACATCATAAAGCTTGTCAGTGATTGCGTTGAGAATATAGCCTCTGCATAGCATTTCATCCATCTCACGTTTAGCTTTGTCCACTGCAATTTTCTTTTTAATTTCTTCAGAATCAGTAGGCTTTGGTTCTGTAATTGGTTGCAGCAATGGATTCAGCAAGTAGCGAAGATTCATAGATAGCAAGAGCCATGTCATTTTGTCCTGCCATCTAGTGTAGTTTGTTCCATCAAACCGATCAAGTTTGATGGATTCTTTTCCATGAAGTTGAACCTAGACTTTGGAATTTAGTTCTATCTCCATTGGAATATTGTTTTCGATTGTTAGTTTTATGAGTGGATACAAGACGGAAACGAAACAGAGAAGGATAAGAGATCCTTAAGGCATGTTGTCACTATCCGAAAACAATATTTCCACAGTACAGGAAACTTGCTCGTAGGATACAACAAGGCTCGAGAATTTTTGTGAGAGAGGAAGGAGAAGAGATCGCTAAAAAAAAATTTTGGGTGGAGAGAGCCGCATTTATAGAGAAGAAGGTTTCTGTTGGTGAAAGGTTGCACCCATTTTAAAAAAGACGCAGCGATTTCAAAGTTGCACATTTGAATTTTAAAAATAAAATTCGAAATCTGAACCGAAGTGCCTATATATGAACAGTCAACGCCTAAGATGCCCCAAGTGCCTATCTATGACCATTTAAATGTAAACCCAATTTGTTAGCCCAATTAGTTATTTATGGGCTTTACACAATTTGTTTATCATGTTTGACAAAACATTATATACATTCCGTTTCCTTATTCTTCTACCATGTGGGACATTTGCACTTCTCCACTATACACACAAATTACATAACATATATAGGTTAGCATCATTACATATCAATTCGCTAATAGATTTAAATAGAAAAAAGAAGAAGGAGAAGTTCACTCACAAATGCTCTCTAGTTTTGCCTTATTCAACTTCTAGGTTTTCTATTGTTCCAAGCTCCAGGCTAGTTCTCAGTCTCAAGTCCTTTTACTATCATTTTCTGGTTTGAGTTTTTAGTTTCATATTTGAATGGAAGTGGTGAGTGAATTTGTGTATGCATGTGTGTATTTATAGATGGAACTCAAGCATAAACTATGGTAGCGTATAGTTTGGATAGGGTAGGTGATGTGCTGGCTTAAGCTGTCTAAATTGTTGATTGCAAAGGAGGTAAGTTGTTGTATCTCAATGTTTGATGGAAGGGACACATTGTTTAGTCATTTCTACACTCACGTCTTATAGCTACACACTACGACAATGTGTAGAAAATCAAATACTTTGCTCTTAAGTAATGTTATGCTAGTGCCTACCCTTATAGTTCCAGGTTTCCTGTGGTATGGTCCTCTAATTTGATGTGAAAGGATGAGCTAATGGTCTTTCACATTGGATTTCTTCCTGATTTTGCTACGGCTAGATCATATGTATGGCCAGAGCTTGACATACACAAGGAGGTATGATACATGTGCTAAATGGTGGAGACTATAGCTGCGTATGTTGACTGAGAGGAAATGGCGATGTCTAGGCTATGTTATAGGTTTTGAGAGAGGCGTACAGGGTAGCTTTATTTGATTTTCTACTAGCTGCTATTTATCTTATAGGTTTATATGGCAAGGTTGTACACTTACATGGCCAAATTTTTTATGGTCATGACACATAGGGTTATAGAAGGCAAATCACATCATATTGCTGATGTAAATGGTTGATTTGAAGTATTAGTTTAAGTATATATGGGTATACATTTTACAGCTAATTCCTAGATATGTACATTCATCTTGCAGCCTATATAGCCTAAAGAAATTGTATAAAAAAACATACTTAGTTGCTAAGCAAACCAAGCCTTAAATGGTTGTATACTCTTATATCATCATGTGGCAGTTCATATCTACTTCATTAAATGTTTGGATCTTGATATTAGGCTAATTTGAAACCAATTGTTAGGCAATTTCATAGCCATGTTTTAAGGCTATACACATATGTATTAATTATATTTAAAAAGGAAACTTTATTCCCAAGTTACTTGGGTTATTAATATATTTTTTTCATGCGCAAAAACCCATTTTTAAGTATGAACAAATGATACACTACTTATTTTAAATTATAAACACATGTATGCACATTCAAAAGAACCTAACAATTTAAATTCACATATAGGATTTTGAAAAGAAAGTATTCTCTATTTGTCCAAATATTCAAATTCAATATTATTTAACTAATTAAATTACTTATTGATAAAAATCAATATCTTACTGCTTAATCAAGTTAGTTAAAACCAAGGACATTATAGGTTTCAAAGCAGGATTGGCGATGATAGCCAGAGTCAGTCATGGATGATTGGTTGTTCTGTTTGTACCATCTCACATGGATTATCCAAAGTCGAGGGAGGTGTTCTTTGAGTGCTTGATTGATATTGGTTTAGGCCTCTAGGGAGAGTGCTTGGGGAATGTTAAACTCGATTAGGGTTGTCCGTGTGAGACTTATATAATCTGGATGTTATGAGTGCTTTCCATGATTGAATGGATGTTCTGGTTTTCATGGATGAATTTTTCTTACCTTGGATGATATGGATTGTAAAGGCTGTCACTGTCATGATGTGCGGAAGGCGGATGTTAGTTCTTCTCTAGTGTTGGGTAGTGGTTGGTAAATCTACCCATTCTCATATACTTTATTGTTGAAGTTTATTAGTTGTTTTATCGCTCACTAAGACTGTTGTCTGACTCGAGGTTTTATGTCTCCTCTTATTACTTTGGGATGTTCATCCAGTTGTGGATGGGCAGACTAAGTAGCAGGTTATAGGTGATTAGTGAGGACGACGCTACTGTTCGGAGGCGAGTAGGAGACTGGCGTACTAGTTTAATTACTATCTAGTATTTCTATTTCCGTTGTTTGAGTGCTCTATGAGTGTTGTAGTGAGGACTTATGTACAAACTTTGGTATCAGTTGGATAACCTTTTAGGATGTTGAGAAAGTTTTCTATTTGATGTAACATTACTATTACCTATTGTATTTGTTCTATTATATTTTATTCTTGCTTTGTGAGTTTTACGACAAGTTTCGATGTTGTTTACCTACTCTGATGATCGTCCATAGCTTCCTGGTACACCCTTAAGCGCATTATTCCTCTTGTTTAGTGCAGGGGTTATGGGCGGTCGTCACAGGCGACGAAGAGGGGGGGCAGCGACGTAGGCATCACGGTGGTGGGGCGGCGGGCCTGGAAGGGGGCATCGGGGTACGAGGGATTGTTTTTTTTCTTAATTCATTGTTGACTTGAAGGAGAGATATGGGGGTATATATAAATATATAATTATATTATTTTTATTTCCAAAAGTAACTTTTTAATTGGAACTCCAAATCAAACCCAACTACTGTCGCCCCTAACTAAATACCCCCATTCCGGACACAATGGGAATGTTTCGTAAGCCAATTCGACCGTTTCGGTCGGTTTTTATCAAAATTAAAATATATATTAATATAACGTTCAAAATTGATTTCAACGTACATTTTAATTTACCGGGCCACATACTGATTCCAAAAATTCCAGAAAAATAAATCTAGCTATGGTTTGACGATATGGTCCTAACAAAACTAATTTCGTCGAATTTGGAGACCATTTGAAAAGTGGCCCTTTTTCCGGCCGATTAAATTCAAACTGAAATTACCAAACGCGTTTAAATTCACCACTCTTACATATTAATTCAAAAAATTATGAAAATTGGAATATAGAAATAATTTCATATTCCGGATCCAACAAAAGTGGTTTCGCCGAAAACGGAATTCATTTGCAAAATGGCTATTTTTAAGGGGTGTATATTATATTAAAATATATATAAATTCCATAGCGACTATTTTAAATTTTAAACTAGACATAACTTTCAATTTATAAAGTGAAATCTCAGTTTTTCACATTTGTTGAAAAGATATTGTTAAACAAATTCAAATATTTCTTGTTTCGTCCAATTTTGATTTAAAATGAATTATGTATATTAAATTGAAATTAAAAATTGGATTTTCAAACTACTACGCTATTTCAAGTTCGTTTTATAATTAAAATAAATTTATACATTCTAACTTCATCTAAATAAATTTTAAATCGTTATTATCTAAAATAAATCATTTTAAATAAATCATTTTAAATATTCAGAATCCATTAAAATAGCAAAATTAAAATTTTTAAATTGGTTCTGAAAATCCGGGTTGCTACAAGCAGCACCACCAGAGGTGGTGGAAGGGGGACAACAGGCTGACCTATGTGCTTTTATAATTATTGATATGTAAATATTGTAGGGCAATGCTTTATCAAAGTAGTAAGTGGTTGAGTGGTATGTGTGTTTGTATGTAGGAAAGTTCACGTGGGTTCAAATCCCAGTATATGCAAAATTTTCATTGTATTGTTCTTGCTTTTTCCCCCTTCAATTATGTCTAGTACAACCAAAGGTGTAGGGCCAGCCCTATATGTCAATCCCTAGTGCTTTGTTGCCGTGTACGCTGGTGGATCTGCATCCAGAACTTGGCACTTTTGTTGTCCATGTCACATACACTAGGCAATTAGTTGGAGCAGCTACTAATGTTGAGTCTCTCTACAAGGCCATGTGCTATGTCCTTTGATGTTCTGTACACTGTAGGGACAACGTGTAATGGTTTAGTATATGTTTTGTTTATGTAATTTCACTTCTTTTGAATTATGTAATTTGTTTTTGTTTATCCTATGTCATTTTCTCTCTATGCATGGAGATTGTGATATTATAGTCTAGAAAAAGTGTCTGGCTCCAGTGTTGTTACCTAGATAGGACAGTGGTGGACGGTCCACCTTAAAAATCGTATTTAGTAGTTAGATAATATGTTTACTACTGTAATAATGTTTTATTATTTGTTATGATATAAAGTGTTATGGACTACTATAAAAACCGGTCGGCTATGCAAAAAAAATATCCAATATTATCCTCTGATAACTAGTTATATTTTTTTTCTCAATACGTCTATTCATATTCCATCTTTTGTGTTATTGTGAAAGAGGTAGTGGAATATTTATGTAATCTAGCGATTCAAATAGGGTTGTTGATGGATACTCGAAAAATTCGAAATCTGTCTGCATTTGTATCCGAAAAGAAGATAAATATCCGATATCCAAAAAAACGGATGCAGATACAAATATGTAGACATCTGCATCTAAAAACTATCCGTTCGATCTTTTGTAAAATTATAGCTTAGATTATATGCATTTTAGTACGTTGAAAAGGTATAAATTTATTGTTTCATTACGTTTGCAATTCATAGTTTATGCGTAAAATACTTACTTACTGCTCCACTTTAATAATCAATGGGGATGGTAAAATATTTATATTAAACTTAATTTTTTCCATTTATGTTTCTTAATTTTTCGACCACTGACGGATAGAATAATTATCTGATATCCATCTGTATTAGCGGATACAGATATCTGATATCCGAAAATGACTTCGGATGCGGATACAAATATGGGCATTATCCGTATTTAGAATATCTATTGACCGCCCTGGATTCAACGACAAATTCGATGGGCATAAGACAGTTAGGTATGTCTCCTTGTAAGCTAGTAACACACCAGAAATTGATGTAAGCATGGTGTCAGATACACTAGAATTTGCTCAAAAGCTAATGTCATGTATAATTAAGAAGTGATGAAAAACGAATATTCAACAAATCATTTGTTTGTTTTTAACTTTTTACATTACAATGGTTGGTGAATGAGATGAAAAAAAGATTATGGGCTATAATAATAAGTTACAATATACAATGAATGTTATTTATTTCATTTTAATATTTTGCGAATGGACTTATTTTCTAATTTGGAAAGTTCCTTTTATTTATCATATGAATGTACTACAAATTGATTTAAAATGAAAGAATGGGTCCATTGCCATGGCTAGAAGGAATCTAACGACGATATAGTTTTAAAATCAAATATTGAGAACGGAGATAACAATACAAGGATCATACATGGATGCTAGAGAGGTTGGTATAAAAATAAACTCTAACTTTTACGGGTTAACAAGTAAAAAAGGTACAATTGCCCATTACTTTTGAAAGGTGTCAAACTTCCAGATTAGATTAGTCGTGATTAGAAGTAACATGCATACACGTGCATAATAATTCTATGCTTTATAGTTTAAAGGTCACTCTTTTGTACATATAATAACAAAAGATGTGAAAAAATTAGTTGTTGAAATGCACAAAAATACGGTCAAATCAAAAACCATTTCACACACCATAAAGAAAAATGATTCATCCACCAATATATCAATGAAAATGGTTTATAATGTTCTTCCCAGGAATAATAAAATGGATAGACTGGACCCTTCTAAAGTATATTTTTTAACCATACTACGGAAAAATATATGACTAGCACCATAATACCTTAGATAAAAATGATGTAACAACCGACATATTTTGGGCTCATCCTTTGAGTATATATTTATTAAAAAATGCTAACTATTATTGTGATGGATAGAGATATAACTTTGACTAATGTCATTCACATTGTTTTTTCCTATTTTTTCCCTGAGGGTCTGTATATACAAGTGGCATATAGAAAAGATATTGTTGCTTCAAAAATAGTTATGGATATTCAAAAAGGCTATTTTTTAATATTGGACCTATTTACTCGAGTTTAAAATATCGAGAAATATAAAAGTAATTGACAAGATTTGCATGTGAAGTAAGATGAGTATCCAAAGTCAATAATATACTCATGAAAACTTTTGAGACATGGATATATTGATTTGTGCAAATTGGGGTTCACAATTTTATGCATACTGGCAATTACACATCAATTTAGTTATTTTACACATCAAAATGCATGAGAGTATACACATTCCCGACTAGAAATATGTTTTACGAAATTAAAAGCTTCATTTGAAAAAAGTTTAATAAAATTGTCTCATGTTTATCATTAAAAAAATTAATAATTTATGTTGTATTATTTCACTTAGGACATTTGGACTTATTCATTATAAACTTCCTCATACAAATTTTTACGGAGACATATATAATGACATATGTAGGTATGTTTTTCGCAAGACATACAAACTTTCATGCTTCATGAATTAGTTGTCTAACCCAACACACAACGAATGATATAGGTAAATTTCAAAAAAATTACTCCGTTCGATTTTTATTGAGCATAAAAAGTCTAATCTGTTTAAAACATTTCTAAATTAATTTAAAATCACATGATTTAGTTTAATTATAAATTACTGATTGAAATTTGTTTTTTCTAAATATATAAGTATACATATGTTATGCATTTGTGTATAACATGAAATTCCTGCAAGGTATTACACAAACACATTGCAATAGACTCATTAATTCATCATATATGTATTATGTCGAAATATGTGTGTATATTTATGCTAGTTATATATAAATATCCAAGTGTGTATGCATGTGTGTGTATATTATGAGAAAATATTATATATATGTATACATAAAAGAATATAATATTAATTATTTGGTGATACAAAATCACAAATTGATTGGAACAAATTTGCAAAGAATGGAAAGTAAATATTTTTACAATGGGAATGCATTAATTGCATTTGATGAGATGGCAGAGAAATAAATGAAGGGATTAATTTCTTCCATCTATGCTAAAGAAACGGATTGATTTACTTCCTATGTTTGCACATTTGTTGTTATGGTAATTTGCCTCCATTATATTATTACCATATGTTGGTAATTTAATTGATGACTCACATAGATTTGCACTGTCTATATATTGAGGGGTAGACTTTAGTATAAACCCATCCTGGCTTGGAGCCAGTGATCCCCAATGGCGTCTCTTCTTGTTAAACCTCATTGAGGTTTGGATATGTAAAATCTTATTTTATAATCTCTTGTAGTTCTCTCATGTGGAATAAAATCTCTCTCTGTTGGACTGGACGTACACTATGATGATAGTGGAACCAGTATAAATATTGTGTCTCTTTGTTTCTCTGCTATAGTTATTTACTATTTTGTTGATGTAATAGAATAATTGCTAATATATTAGATTGATGTTCAATTGGAAAATCTAGATCCTCCTTACTGCGCTTCCGCATGTGCACAAAAATCATAACAGATTGGTACCAGAGCGAGGCGGTTTGTTTTAAATTGTGCATCAATTATTTCTACAAAGGTTGGTAGATTCAGTGGTGATTATGCTATTACTATTTTGGAGAAAAGGAGACTTCGATGGAGGAGATTATGCTGAGAGAAAAGAGCGTTCCAATCTGGGAACTTTGACGTGATATGGAGTTTACTGTGTTGAAGGGACTATTGGATTTGGGAAGTTTTGATCATGTTTCTAACAGGGGTCTTCATGTTGATGATGCTCGAAGGATCCAAGATGATTAGGAAAGAAGCTCAGGTCAAATGATAGACGGGTGTCGAGACAGAGATCATTGTGGTTTAGACAGGGGTCTTCACGTTGATGATGCTCGAGAGATCAGAGGTGATCGAGGAAGGAGCTCAGATCAAGTGGTAGACGGGTGTCGATGTGTATTGCCAGCACTTTTATACCGTTGGTTTATGCGTGGTGCAGCTCATGGTGGTAGATGCATCTTTTGCAGGCGGTGGGTGTGGTTTTGATTAAGTGGCAGGAGAGAGATTTTTTGTGAGTACAGATATTTGGATTTTGGCTCTGTATTTGAATTGGAGACTGAGAGAATTATTTTTGGTCTTGGTGGTATTGAGATTACTTTGGTGTCCGCCTTCTTTGTTATTTTGGATATTTGCAACATTTTTTTGGCGGGTGGGGACGTAGTCTGAGCTCGTTAACAATTGTGTGATGGGGGGTGGCTTTGTTGGAACCCATTTGGTAAATATTCATTTTTTGATGTATCTCGTTGTGAGATTTTGATTGAAGGTGGAGCTTTGTTGAAGAGTTTTATGATGTGAAGAGAATTTGATTGGAGATGGGGTGTGGCAGATATGTGATTTTGCATCAAGGTGGAGTGTTAAATTTGGTGATACAAAATCACAAATTGATTGGAACAAATTTGCAAAGAATGGAAAGTAAATATTTTTATAATGGGAATGCATTAATTGCATTTGATGAGATGATAGAGAAATAAATGAAGGGATTAATTTATTCCATCTATGCTAAAGAAACGGATTGATTTACTTCCTATGTTTGCACATTTGTTGTTATGGTAATTTGCCTCCATTATATTATTACCACATGTTGGTAATTTAATTGATGACTCACATAGATTTGCACTTCCTATATATTGAGGGGTAGACTTTAGTGTAAACCCATCCTGGCTTGGAGCCAGTGATCCCCAATGGCGTGTCTTCTTGTTAAACCTGATTGAGGTTTGGATATGTAAACTCTTATTTTGTAATCTCTTGTAGTTCTCTCATGTGGAATAAAATCTCTCTCTGTTGGACTGGACGTATACTATGATGATAGTGGAACCAGTATAAATACTGTGTCTCTTTGTTTCTCTGCTATAGTTATTTACTATTTTGTTGATGTAATAGAATAATTGCTAATATATTAGATTGATGTTCAATTGGCAAATCTATATCCTCCTTATTGCGCTTCCGCATGTGCACAAAAATCATAACATGTATTATATACATATGTTATGCGTTTGTGTATAACATGAAATTCCTGCAAGGTATTACACACACACATTGCAATAGACTCGTTAATTCATCATATATGTATTATGTCGAAATATGTGTGTATATTTATGCTTGTTATATATAAATATCCAAGTGTGTATGCATGTGTGTGTATATTATGAGAAAATATTATATATATGTATACATAAAATAAAATAATATTAATTATTAAATAAACATGCATATATATACATAAAACAATATAGTATTAATTATTGTATAAGCACTCTATTTTTTTCTAGATTGTGTAAACAACATATTTGAATTTAATTATAATTTTGTTTGATTAATGTATATACCATGAATTAATTAGTTAAACAACTGTAAGTAAATGATAACAAAATGTTTATACAATATATATTTTGAATTTTAAACTTTCAGAAAATAGGTAATAATATTTATGGATTATTAAAAAAATAGAATTTTCCAAATCAAATTATTATTATTAATTAATTGAATGCTTTCAGTCTAATTTAAAATTTGATTTTTTTAAATATATAAAAGTTGGTTCAAAAATATATTCTTTAAATAGAGAGCTTTTATGTTGACGAATTAATTTCATAAAAATTGAAATCTAATTTTCCATTCATAATTTATTTAAGTGAACTTTTTAATTCATACAATGATTAAATACTAATAAAAATGTTAAACATACCAAAAATATATTCATAGTCCCCAAAAATTATAGTTGATGTAAACATACTTTTAGAAAATACTGGTTCAATTATATACGTGATAAATGTATATAAGTTTAATGCTAATCATATAAATAATTAGTTAACATGTACAGTAAAATAAAATAATTTACGCTATGTATATAAAAAAAATTATTAAATTTTTTATTTGATAAGCACATACACATACACATAGCCAATCAACGTACGATAAATGTATATGTATGCATGTATATATCTATGCACGCATTCATGAATGTATGCATGTTATGAACAATATGCGGTTATACGAGGAATACACAACATATCGAAAGCTAAACATTTACTTTAAACTAATGCATATAAGTATGACTCCTAATGATAATTTTCCTCCCTTTGAAACCTTGTCGATTAAGCAAATTACTAACCCTTGAATCAAATAACCTTTACTATCAATCAACTATTAATTTTAATTGATTTGATTTAAGTTTTAATGGTGCTTTAAGAGGTATGGTTTGACCAGCTAATGAGAAGGGAGGCAGAATAAGTGTCGTTCTAAAGTTATGGTTATGATCTTTATTATAATGACTAAAACAGAGAGAAAAGTGGATCACATCATATGCTTTTCTCTTGAAATTTCAACCATCCATGACAATCCATTCTACCTTATTTTGACCGCCCCTTATACATTATGTTCGCTACAAGAATTGGCTTCCAACATCATGGGCTAATAGCCCATTTCAGCCTATGTAAATATATTTTATTAAATCCAATTCAATTTCTTATCAGTATCGATTGATATATTTATAACTATTATAAATGTGTGTATTACAGAATGGGCTTCGCACATGATCATAATACATATTTTCACATGAATATAATGTAATTAAGAAAGAACGATCTACTTAAATACTTGGTTATATTTTTGCGTTGAAATTATGTGTAATCAGTTTGAATTTTTGTTTCTAAGTTGCAACGTCTAATTATTTTATTAGTTTCCATTTTTATTTTTTGTTGTTAATTAGTGAACAACAATGATGTAAAGAATGTAAATTTGTTAGATGTTATTTTTAAGTGATATTAAGATTTGTTGATATGCATAGAAATGCAGTTTGAGTTTTAGAAAAAGTTGTAAGATGCTATTTTTATTTTTATTTTTTGACATAGCCGACCGATTTTTAAAGTGATATGTAATACTTTTTATTATAAAAAATAATAAATAAATTATTACGGAGACAAACAGAGTGACTGCCTACTATTATCGGTTTTTAAGGTGGACCGACCACCCTTGACGGTTTTTGAAATGGACTGACCACTACAACTCAACATCCAGGGTGTACATACACAAACAGGTTTCCAAGACAGATCTTGGAAAACTCACACAAAGTAGTTGCCATGGCAATTACAAACCTATTGAAATTACATAGAAAATCAATCACAAAGATACTACACTACAGAGCCAGTACAATGTATGACTAATAGCCATTTACAATACTAAAGTTTGACATGATTTACTTCCAAATCCAACAGCAAGACTAAGTCTCCACAAGGCAGCAAACTACCTACACAAAGAGACATAGACAAAGAAGCACTGGGGAAAACTGACATAAACTCCAACATGACAAGTGTGCTAGCTAACGTGCAGGCAACCTTTCCACAACAAAAAATCTCAGCTAATTCAAAGAAACACATATATAAGCAATGCTAATCCATGGCATGATGACCACATAGCTTGACTAATCACATATCAACAATCACCCAGGAAAAATGACATAACCAACATACATCGAGAGAATCAAGGCGTAGTAGCACAACACCAGGGAAGGCCATCACTAACCGGTGAGTTAAGAAGCAGCCAAAGTGTAACGACATGGGTTTTAAGCCATTTAATCTTGAACATTTAAAATGTTTAAATGTTGTATTAGAAATATAAAAAGAATTTCTATAAAGAATTTATTAATTAAAAACAATGTTGAATGCATAATTTATAATTAAATTTAAAACGAGCTCGTAACGTTGCAGTAGTTCGTAATATTACGTTTTGAACTTGAATTGAATATACAGAATCCCGTATAAGTCAGGTTTCTTTGTAACAAGATACGTTTGAACCTATTGAACTATATTTTTCTAATGGAAAAAAACCAAGATTTCATCTAATAGATCGTGAGTTATGTCCAAATCAAAATTTCAGAAAGTCGCTATGAAATTGTTTATAACTCATAACGATTTATATAATATAATAAAATATTGGTTTCAAATTTTAACAAGATTTTTTGTGACGTATTATTGGATAGATTTATACACAAGCACATATGGAGGAAGGGTTAAATTTGGGATATTAACTTCTATCAATTAACTTTCTACCAATTGTTATAAACACAAGTAGGAGAAACAAGATGAGCCCATTTAAAAGATAATATATGATATAACTCCCATGTTGTCAAGATTCTTAAACGTGTTAAAAAACAATGGAGACATAGCAAGAGCCCAACGGAGTTGGACGATGATACAATCATAAGTCGTTCTCCATGGCCATGTCACTTATTTTAAGTACATCTTTAAAATATATACTTATTTTCTTTCCATGTATAAATTGACAAATAATAATCTCTCAAAGACAAATCTTGGATATTAATTCAACTGCAACATGACAATAACAACACGAACTTGAGTTCTTCATGATACACTGTGCTCCAGCATGCTCCTAATATTAGGGTTGTTATGGTAATGGTAATTTTACCAGTACCATACCAATATCAAGTAATTGGTAAAAAAAATTGAGCCACTTTGGTTTACCAATGTCATCTGTATCGTAACGGTAAATTAACCATTGTTAACGGTAAATATAGCGGTAAAGAAAGGTCAAAACCAGTGGTAATGGTAAATTTACCAATCATATTAAATTTATTTCTCACTATTAGATCAAATCTTAACCATGGACACTTTTAACGATACGTCGTGGTTTTCAAGAAGATTTTGTATTATTATTTATGATGATGATTCTCTTTAAGTTTTGTTAGACTCAAAGTTTGAGATTATAAATGTTATTATCACATATCATTGTAAATAAGCTGTGATGGATTAAGAAATGGGAAATTTTATTTGTATCCACCGTTTCTATCAGTTAATCCACCCTAGATGTTAGGCATGCTACCTATTTTTATGGTGTGTATAATTAATTTAAATTTGTTAGTTCATCCACCGTATTTGTACCATCTTCTCACGTCTTCTCTTCTCATCTTCTCACGGATTGATTCTCATTCTTCGGAAATGGAAAAATAACAATAACAATAAAATTCCATGCGCTACTTACTTTTACTTAATTTGATAACCAAAACCAATCATTTAAAGGCATATTTAAGAATCTCTATTGTGGAACCCTCACTTGCATACTTTAATCAGCCACAAGTAAGACTGAACTTTCTAATTTGACATCCTGGGAAGCCATCAAGAAGGTCAAGATCATAAAGTTCCAAAGTAAAAGGAGAAATATAACCAATATCATTTTTTTTATCATGGCCCAATCCCAACAGTTGCCCAAACATGATTCAACAAATTGTTTCAGACGTTTATGAGACAGCTTTTTCTGCTAAGGCTGATGCTAAGAGTGGATTCAAACAATGAGCAAGAAAATAGATAAAGAAGGTGAAATGGAAGATTCACTAACAGAGGTAGGGAAGTTCTTTATTTGATAACGATTGACAAAAGGATGTTACCGGCGGTCTTACTGTTCCAGCAAGGAATTTGAAGACAAATGAGCAAGAAAGATAGCTTGCTTGTCATATGAAATTGTAACTGTATCATGGACTGCTAGTTTCACTGGCTAGGTAGTTGCATGTAAACAGAAAAACAGAACCTGAAAATATCAAAGCTCCATAGTTAGGTCAATACTCTAGCATTAATCCATATTGCTTCCAAATACAAAAACAAAAAAATATAATTTAAAATCAAATCATTTATATCTTTTTAGCAATGTTACGTATGAATTAAAGACCTGAGTTACGTATGAAAAATTAATTAATTTTATATCTTTTTAGCAATGTTAAAATAAATTTTTTATCATACCTTATTAGTTCGAAATGCAAAAGTGCAGTCCCAGTCTAATACTTGATCTTTGGAGCAAAGTAATGAATTTTCCTGGATAACAAAATACCAAAGTAAACGTAAGAAAGCAAAATAAAATACTATGTAAAATAATCAAAAAAATTAAACTTAAAGTTTACCATGCTGAAATTTGATTTGTCCGCATTATCAACACAATGCTCCATAACATCATTGTTGTGTGCATACTCGTGTTCTGCTATTGCTGCATTTAGCCAGCCCCCATCGGTTTCATTACATATAAATCTTGAATACTCTAACCATTGTTTATTTTCCTTTGTACTACAAATGTTGACGCTCTCATTAATACTGGAAGAACTGCTCTTTTCAGACATTTTCTTGTTGAACCAAAATTAAAATACATATAGAAAGCAAATTACAAAAGCACTTTTTTTAATTAAATTTTCAGCATCAAACAGTGTAATTTCATGCATTTCACGTTGGTTTGAATTGTCGATAAGACAAAAATTGATTTTGCATGATAACATGATTTTGAAAAACAACTGAAATTACAATCTTGCATGTAGGATCATCTAAAAAAAAAAAAAAAAAAAAAAAATCCCTTTTTCCCTTTTTGCAAACAGTATCTCACCTCCGCCTTCAACTTTTCTATTTCAAATCTCTATGTACCCCTCGTCACAGTCCATTTTAATGAGAAGATAAAAGTGTAAATTTGACAAGGTTTTTCTTACTCTGATTTATACGTATTTGACAAGAATTGGTTTAGCAAAAGAACGAAGAAACAGAACAAAAGAGAGAACCGTGAGAAGAAGAGAAAGCCGTGAGAAAATAGAAAAAAATATACGTTGCGTGTGGATAAACTAATCAAAATTTAAAATTTAAACAAAGCATAAAAATAGGTAGAACTCCTATAATTTAGGGTGGATGAACTGATAGAAACGGTGGATACAAATAAATTTTCCCTTAAGAAATAATTAGAAGTCAACTAAAACATGTCGTAATACTAATATAAATATCATAAAGTAATAATAAAAAACAAGATAATTGCTGTTTTTTCCAAATTTTAGTGCAACAAAATTTGAATGTTTGTTGTACTGGTAAATTTCTCATTACCAGCCTACGGTATACCAGTTTATTGGTATACCAATGAATATTTCACCATTAGTAACGGTAAATTATCGGTAGCTATTTTTGACTTACCAGTAGTACTGGTATGGTAATTGTTCACATGTATCGGTAGCATTTACCATTACCATAACAGCCCACCTAGTATCATAAGCTGTAGCAAAGCATTCTTTCCCTTAAAACATATACCGGATCATATATATAATCTTACGTACAAATCTATCCAAGAAAGATTGAATTTCTTTATGTGCAGCAAGTGGTCACTATTCCATTTAGAAACGATACCTCTCACCTTCAGATGAGCTCTGTTATACATTTTACTCTCCATCTTATCGTGTTTTCTTAACCTCTGAAAGGCTCAAGAAATTCCTTGCGTATAAATCGTACTTAAGTTCCCAATTTAGCACACACACGCCAAGAATAGCTGCTACCCTAATCAAACCTTCACCTCGCATGCCTATGCTGAAGGAAGCACGATGCCACTGCACCAAATGAAAAGAACACACACAAGTCAAGATTTGTGCAGGCCTAAATTCCTATTAACATATGAATGCACATGGCTGTAATACTGCCAACCCTTTACAAATAGAAGGCGATCCCCTTATTCTGTTTAAAGTGAGCTTTTGTTTAAATCGAATGCATTCAACTTGCAAAGCCTCTAGCTGGCTCCACCCTAGTACGTCTAAAATTACGTGCGATAGCCACTGTAAATGTCGACTTCAAACAAGCAGCAGCAAGGGCTCACGTTCAATGTCCAAACAACAACGATATTGGGTGAAGATAAGAAGAGCGTAGTGCTCAGGAGTGGTTTTGGCATCTCCTTTTGATTGTTGGTGGCATTTGGGGAACAAAACACTGTCGCGGCCGGCTTGGTGCTGTCAGGACTCAAGAGCTTGAAGCCTGGGAACGTGAGCAAGCAGAAAAGGGCGTAGATGTTTGTCGGTGAGGAAAAGGAGGAGCTGGAGACAAGGAGTTGAATGGTGTTACTGGGTTCGAAAATGATGGGAAACTGAGGAGATTGGTGGCAGGAGTTAGAGTTCGGGCTAAGGTTAGTGGATGGGTTCTCTGATTATGTCGGGTTGAAGCCGCGAAATTCTGGGTGGGCTCGATGTCCAAAAAAAATCAGAGGTAGTGCGAGTCACTGTCTATGGTGGTGGTGATGATGGAGAGGAGGCGAGGGGGAAGAACGGGGTATTTCCAGTTTTAGAAATGATAAGGTACCGATGGAGATACGGGGAGGAAAGACGTCTTCCAGTGAAGAAAAGTATAGCAGGGGAGAGCTTGGTTTATGAACGTGGAAGGAGGAAGAAAACATGGTCAATTTTAATCACGACAAATTTGTGAGTAACCGCAAATTTTTACCAATATCCAACCTGGGTATTAGTGTTTAAATCCGAGATTAAACGGCTTTACGCTTAGGTAACTTATTAAATTTTAAATAGTTAATGTTAGCGTAGTATATATAATATAAGTTAAATATTGTAATTATATGTATAATTTGTTTGTACTTAAACAGAACAAAATGAAACAACTTACGTTGGGATCATAACGGAAAAATATATAGTGTGGAGATGATGTCACAGAGCTATTGGAATTTCGTTATAAATATCAAATACTGTTTGATTTTAAAACAAAATAAAAGCAGAATCATCAACTGCGAACCAATGTGAGTAAACTCACTAACTTTGACTCGTTTATATTTTTATAAATGAGTTTTAAATTAATATATAATGATTTTATGCTGTGTGATGGTTGTTTGTATGAATGGTTGATAAATTGGTTGAAATGATTTATATAGTTATATATTTAAACCGCTGATTGAATATTGATTATCATGATATCTCATATTGAAATGAAATTGATAACATTACGCTAATTAACATCTATGGATGTAGGGAAACAGGTTGGAAGGATCCAACTGGATTCCTCAACAATTATATTACTGGTTTTCATTTATTGTGATATATGATGTGATATATAATCAGTGATTGATTATGTTGTGTTTGAATTACATTGGCTCCAGAATTCTGGTATTTAAATACCATAAAATGCCTTTGAACATGGAAAAGGAATTTGTTCAAAATAGAAATTTAATTTCGAATGGACATGAAAATAGTAACGTGTTTTAATGAATAAAACAAGAAGTTGATTCATAAACGACAATTATAAATTTAGTAAAATATTTATCATTTGATAAATTTGAATATAAATTCAAGTCGGGATTTATATAGAAAAGTGGGAATCAGTTTTGAAACCGATATTTGTAATTGGGTTTGAAATTAGCGATTATAAACGAGGTTATAAATAGTTGGAATAAAAAAAAGAGATTTTACCTTGATAATTCTAATAATAAAAGTTAATGAAGAGTATGGATTTTGAAATATTATTTAGAGGTATGAAATCAAACTGATTTTGTCATAAAAAGAAATATTATTCACGATTAAAGTGAATAATGGTTTAGAACAAATATTTTGCAAATGAAAACATTCATAAAATAAATTTGGGTTGGAAAAGCTAGCGAATTCAAATGGAAATTTGGATGATAAGGGAAATGGAAATCGTTTTCGAAAGAAAACGATGGGTTTTATTCTAAAGACTGGATTCTAAAATAAAATAAGATAAATCCAAGGGGTTTATACTTAGAATTCGACAATGTCGAATCATATTAAAATGTTTATTTCAGAAAAGATATTTAAACTCTATTTAGTGTGAACCTATCATTTAAACGAATTATGATAAGAAACTAATATTTCAATGTTTATGGCTATTTAAATAAAATTATATATTTTGAGATAATTTAATATTATTTTAAATTAGAATCATTAAACGAGAAGGGAATTATAGAAACCAAATAAAGTTGATTTCAGAATTTACGAAATGTATAGCTTATAAATGCATTTAAATATTATTTTAAATTAGAATCATTAAACGAGAAGGGAATTATAGAAATCAAATAAAGTTGATTTCAGAATTTACCAAATGTATAGCTTATAAATGCATTTAAAAAGAAAATTTGAATATAACCAGAAAAGTGTTAGTAGCAGTTTTATTAATAGAATTTATAAATATGATGTGGGTTTATAAAGTGACTCGATTTAAATCTGTAATGATATTTACCAATAAAATCAAGTTGATTTGATAAATAAGTCTAGATTCCTATTAAGGAATGATATTCATATTTGAAAGTGAATAACGGCTTGAAAGAAAATGTTTTGCGAATGGAAGTAATTATAAAGAAATTTGAGTTAACCCGAAATAATAGATTTATTCCGTAGTTCGGAATATTAATCAAATATAGATTATTTGAAAGAGAGTTATTTATTAAAATTCGATTATATCGAATTCAGGAAAGTACTTTTTTACTTTCTAGTTTTAATAAAGGTTTATTTATTTGTTTGTTTGGTTATTTATTTATTTAACTTAATGAATAAAAGTTATTTTTTAAAATTTAATATTTCGAAAACATGGATTTTAATGCTATCATTATAATCGATGTTTTCCGTAAAAAGAAGTGGATTCTTAAACTAAATCCGAGAGTACGTAAGCAATGTTTTATTGGAATTTGAAGTTGTGAGCCTTTTCTATTTAGACGTTGAGAATGTTGTTCAGTTAAGGCCTGAGAGGTAATTATACCCCAACTTGATTGACTTCATGATTGACTGAGGGATGGTTAAGGTTCAGTAGTGAGGATTGGTTAGTCATACAGTTAGTTAATGAAAGATTAAGGGTTGAGTTATAATAACGATGTTTATATAATATATATTAAATTCAAATAAATGGAATTTTGAAACGTTTTCCAAATAAAATTAGAGATGTTTTCTAATATAGAAAATGAAATGACGTGGTTAATGAGAAGTTTAAAAATGGAAATTGGAAGTGTTTTCCAATGTTAATAACATTTATCTTCTAAATATAGAAAAATAAGAGATGTGAAGAGATGGGAACGTTTTCCGACGTCAATAGCGTATACCTTCTGGAATATGGAAAAATAAGAGTTATAATATTTGGAAATGTTTTCCAAGAATCGTGAGAGGCTAAAATGGATTTTGAGAAATATCTAGAAATATATGAGAAGTTTGGAAATTAATAATTTAATAAGAAATTGATTTAAAAGGGGCCAATGTTGTTTGATGGTTGATTGATAAAATTTCCATTTAGAAATAGGATCATTGGTTGTGTGGATGTTCCTTTGATAGTTAAATAACCGACTATCAAAGGTTTTATTTTATTTATATACTTCCCTTATCAATACGGAGAGACTGAGATCAGATTTATTATCTGAAAACCACTCCGTATAGGCATAAGCGTTGCGAATAAAAATATGTCGAAGATAATTGAAAATGGAGTAAATTGCAAGGGCTATTCTGTTAATCTTAGGTTGAAATTGCCCAAAATGGATTAATGGAATGGTGCCTTCAGTTTGTCCAATCCTATGACAACTTATATGGACGAATGTCCGACAGAGTATTTCCAAATGATCATGTACGTTGATTTTTATAAATATACCAAGTTTGGTGGCGGGGAATTTATTTTCTTTGCTTAACACCCAAAGTGCATTTGTCAATGTCCATTAGTGATTTGGCCGATCTGGCGATGTGGCATTCAAATTAAATGGTGGAAAGGTGTTCTTAATAGGAAATCGTGACCTCAAGCCTCATCAACCGGGAAATGATAGAAATCAGGCAGGCGGCATGGCCAAGTGGGTCATTCCCATTAAGGGTATTATCACCTGATCTAGAGAAAATTCATTTCTTATTACTCTTTTCGCTTCCGTATGCTTTTGGATTACGGTTGCTGATCACAACTTTGTGTAATAATATGTTCGGTACACTCAAGTTAAATGAGTGGCTAGTCATATTGGCTGGTTTGGAAGATGTTCTTGTTTAACCCCAGTGTATTCTCTCTCGAGTACACCAGTTGGAAAATGGTCCCGTACCTTCTCATGTTGAAAATCCAATCTCCAATAAGCACCCTGCGGTTTTTGATTTTATATTATGTATGCAGAGCGTGAGATGCAAGTGTTCGCTAGATTTCTATTTATTTGATTTAGACACTATTATAATATCACCAGATTTGATATCAAAAATATTTTGGGTTATCGTAAGGTAAAAACCATTCGTATTTATGTATGCACTGGTCTTATGATTATCTTTTCTTTCAAAAAATATTTTCAAAGTTAAACAAATGATTTGAGTTTACTCACACCAGCCCCATGACTGACCCGGAGTTTACTTTGTTTTTTTAACCCTAAACTCTTGGGTGCCCAAATTTGTACGGGCATCCAAGTAGTCGGGATTTTTAAGATATACTTGGAGGAGCTTGGAGCAGGAGGCTTCAGCATTAGATAACTACTATTTATATCCGTTGTGATGTGTTGTGTTGCACTATGATAATGGTATGTATATATAAAACAGATTTGTATTTCAAGAGTTATGTTATATAATATATTTTATTCATTCCATTGTGAGATTTGTGTTCTGTGTCTTTCTGCTATTCTAACATTTCTTTCTTTTTCTATTTCTTACCCTCTAACTTCTTTCTATTAACGATCTGGTAATTTATGATGCTTGGTTAGTCGATATGGAATTTGTATTGATAATCAGGATTAGGAATTGGTCGGTTCGGTACACAAAGGCCATCACAGTCAATGATAAAAAAACTCAACACAACTATGAGGAGAGATATGACAATGCAAAAGGAACTGTGTTGACCACCCCAACGATACGAACTAAAAAACAGAACATTCCGAAGAAAATAAAAAAACCTAGAAACAAAGGAAGATGCAAACACTAGGACACGAAACACACAAAAAACTCGAAATAGTAAGATCTGGAAAAAAAAATGAAAAATCAAACCAGATCTTTCCAACTTAAAACTCAATCAGGATTCGAGAAAAAATTGATAGAGAAGTCGCCGATGAGGAGAAATTAGCCAATTGGGACTTCATGATAGATCCATAAGCCCACTGTTCATCAAAACCTTTAGTAGTGAGCAGATCTAAACATCGAAAGAGGATCTTGAAAATAGAGGTACGCGTGGTAAGAGTGGGGAAATGAGTAGCCAAAACTCAAGCATGCTTGAAGCTAGGGTAAAGGATGAGATAGTCATGAGTTTGTAGAGAGGGGAAAGACAGATAAGGGAGGACGAAAAAGAATGAGAGGCGGTAGAAACCCTAGTCACCATTTCTAAGTTCAGAGCTCACTTACATTTTTTATGTAGATGTTGTTTTAAGCCATATATTAAACAAAAAATATGTAAGGGTATCTTTGAAAGATCGCGATCGAGCCAAAATTTTGTGCTTTCGATGCAACTATTAATAAAGGTATACAACGATATTTATTCCACAAATCATATTCAATTTTTTTTATCGTATATCTCATTAATATTAATCAATTCATACAAATTGAGTACGAATTTAAATCGTTTAGGTTAAAGAGAATTCATTTCAGTTGTGTGATTCGTCAAATGTAAATTTGGTTAGGAATAGTATCGAACTGTTCGAATGTTAACTATCACATATCACTTAGCATGTAGTGTGATATTTTGGCCAAATTCACCATTTAGTTTTATAAAAAGTTTAATTTGATATGATATTACCCGGTTGTGATTTCAGTTTGATATGATATTACATAGTTGTGACTTCTGTTTTACGCTAATCCTCTTCGAAAAAATTACATTGGGTTCGAGTTACAAAACTCTGTATTGATCAAATTTCCAACATTATCCATATTCATGATTAAATAGTAATAATTATTATTAGTTGTTCTAGTTTAGCTAAAGATTTTGACTTTTGTTCACTTGAGCTGACCATTATACCGACCTCATATAATCGAGGGTCTTGAATAGTGCTTCACTCCCAATACTTCCACTCAATCCAACCATAGTCGCTCGATAGACATTATGCCATGATTTGACTACAACTACAACTACAACAGAGTTTATATTGAAAGTCAATAGTAATCTCAAGTCGAGAGAACTATGCAAATTAGTCATGTCGATATTTTCTGCTCAACCTTAGTTATATTAATCAATAGAAAACTATTGAATGAGACATTTCATGGTTATACAATAGTTATCAGTACTAACCTTTAAGTGTCCGCGGTAATCATGAGAAATACACTATCCAATATATGGAGAGTGTTATGTATTCTAGTCTCAATGGTCACATCATTATCTAGTATTGATGCAACCTGACTAGGAACATTTTAAAATAATATATTTTATAAATCATGGTACAATAATCATGATTACAACCATTTTGTTTGTACCATCACAAGAACATCGTTCAAGGATTTTCTTCTAAATAAGTTTCAATTAATTCTTAATTATTTAGAACACATTATAGTAAGTGCATAACAGAAAGAAAAAACCTATGTTATGAACGATATTCCGTAACATAATCAGTGAATTTATAATAAATTATCGAATTGTCCCTAGAGCATACACATAAATCTATAAACCTTTGCTTGCACTTGAGCGAATTATGGAATTTCAAATTCTCGCTTAGATCATCTTTCCAAAATCTGGCCATGCCAAGCCTATAGTGAACGGATTTTTGGTGTTGTCCACAATATATACTATTTGAATCGCGACTTATCTCATCTTAGCATAGTCTATAATTAGGTGGAAATTTCAGAGAACATGTTATGATCTTTTGTGTGCTCTGGCCTCCTTTGCGATATTTATTGCCGTATTATTATCAGAAAAAAGTGGTACAAAATTCTTGGTATTCAAAATCACCCTGGGATCACACAATAACTTACCCATTTAGACCTCTTCATCGGCTACTTTACGAAGGTTGATGCGCTCAGACTCCATTATGGAATCAACAACTATTCCTTCCCTGGAAAAAAATTCAAATAATGACCATACCATTAAGCATAAACACATAGTGAAACATCAATTTCCTATCATCTATAAAACTTTAAAATTTTGAGTACATATTCCCCTAAAAGTGATGAAGACTAAGAATCTTTAACCTACGCTAACATGAGAAAAGAGGATGAATAGTATTTTCTTGAATTTATGAATCTTTTAAGAAATCTTTTTGGATTATGCTAATGAGTAATTGTATAATGATCACAAAATCAATCAAATAAACAAAAAACAAAGTATATATAGTAAAGTAAAAAGAAAAGAACTAATTGGATTTTATACTGATTCGAACTTACCATACATCTAGTCTTGTACTCCGTATGGTCCTTAATCACTATCAATTCAATTATGCTTCTTGATTACAAGGCTACAAGATTGCACCTTCCAGAATCTCACACCTTTGGATAAAGCCAACTTTATTTCCTGGGAAACAAGTCACTCCTAATTGCTTCTTACCGAGAACAATCAAACTCAGCTAGATTATAGGCCACCTAGTCACATCCGTAAGGTTGTTAATTATTTTTACAAAGAAAGCATATTTAGATCTTTTGATCTTGATTACAATTGCTCTTATAACTCAGACTTGCACTTCAATCTTGAAACAAGGGAAAGAGTTTGGCATAGAATCAAATCAAAGTTGAATTGATTTTATACAATTTGAACATCGGCAAAGTAAAAATTTAGATTTGTTAGAAAAATAGAGAGGAGAGAAAGGAGTGAACAAAAATGAGAGAAATAGTGATCATTTTCGGAATAAAAATATATATAAAGGTGAAGAGAGATAACTATTGGTGAATGGTTATGGTGAATAGACACTTCCATTCATATTTGGATTTTGAAATACTGGTCACCGTATCAACATACGTAATACGATTATGTTGACATACTTTAGTGTATTTTGGAAACTAGTTTGTTCGAAAATTATTTTGAAAATACTGGTCACCGTATCAACATACGTAATACGATTATGTTGACATACTTTAGTGTATCGTAGTAAATGTATATTTTAAACATAATAAAGTTTAAGAGAACTTATCAAATGTAATTTTAAAAAACTTAAAGTATAACTTAATATATATATATATATATATAAACAATGTATAATTAATATATCAAATTTAAATATGAATATCAAAACTGTAATATCAAACATAATTATTTAGGTTAAAATCAAAATACAAAGTATAATCAAAATCAAAGTTTAAAGTATAATTTTAAGTCTAAATAAAATAAAATCAAAGTATAAGTAAAATTAAAATGTTTGATCCGTCGGCCCCTATCTTTTCTCCATCTTTGCGAAAGGTGCTCGATGTTGATTGATCAATGCTTTAAAGAGCTGCTTCATTCCTTCCAAGTCTATGGACAAAAGAAGGATTTCATAGATCGGATCCTTCTCTAGTTTTCGGGTTGCTTCTTTGCCCTTTAATTACCTTGGTATTATGTTATACCATGGCTGCAAGCTCAATGCGATATTCGATCCCCTTACTGACAAAGCGACGGGAAAGATCATCAGATGGAACTCGACTCTAATCTCACAACCCGAGAGGATTATTCTGATCAAGTCAGTTCTAATTCACTGGGGTATCATGTCTTCGTATCCATGACACTCACCTCCTTGTTTTGTACATCTTATTGGTCTTGGGTTCCTTCTTCTTTTTCGGGAGGAAAGATGATGAAAAGAGGCATCACTGGATTTCTTGGGTGACCGTCTGCCATCCTAGGTGGGAGGGTGGTCCGGGCCTACGTAATCCTGTTGATGATTGCAAGGCCGATGTAACCCTGCTGATGTTTGCAAGGCCTACACTTGTAAATCGTGGGTTAGATTTTGAATGAACAACTCCCTTTAGGCGTCATTCCTGCATGCAAAGTATCATCTCCTGTTGTCTGCTAACCATTCGTTTCCTCATCTTATGCTAGTATGACGTGGAAAAGGATGCAATCGATAAAGGATTTTATGAATGCCCACGGCTGGGGTTTCAGATGGAATGTAGGTCCTTTCACCCTCAAGGAGGCATGGAGTTCTGCTAGAAATCATGTTCCCCGGATCAAGGAATTCTCTTTCATATGGGACTTCCACATTCCTTTCAAGGTATCAATTCTTACGTGGAAACTTCTTCATGAGGGTCTTCCACCGAATATTAACCTAATGAGGATAGGCACCCCTCTTATTTCTCATTATAGCTGTTTCCAAGTGAGATCAATTGAATCGATACCACACTTATTTATGGAAGAAGAGTGTGCTATTGCAGTGTGGTATTACTTTGGGGTTCAATTAGGTCAGCAGGGGGTCTTCCTCCCCTGCTTGATCTATTCAGAACCTAGAGGACTAGGGATCTTGGCAAGGATCTTCACTCTATCCTTCTTAGACTCATTCCTTGTCTCAATTTTTGGCATATGTGGTGCTCTCAGAACAAGGCAGTCTTTGAAGGAGCCCCAATGATTTCGTTCTCCATCATCCATAACATGACAACTGATATCTTATTCACTTTCAGAGAGCGACCATCAGGGCGATCTCAATCCTTTATTGGTTAGTTTGGCTAATTTTTTCTCTGTCACTCGGGGTTCCCATCTAAGGGAAGGTGTAGTAGTGTGAGGTTTTTTCTTGTTTTTTTGGATGTCTATTGGTCGAATCTAAATGAGGTGATGTTGTTGGTCATCAGACCGAGATTTCTTATTGTCTTTTGGCTTTGCTATTGGTTTCAACCTGGATTATCGATCGGGGCTGCTATATGTGCTTAAAGACCATCAAAATTTTGGATTTTCATGGTGGGATAGTGGACCGAGGTTCGGTGGTGATAAGGGGTTGTTTGTGAGGCATGTTACTCTTTTGTGGAGCTTCAGATCCATTATTATTTTTCGAGGGCCTGGATTATGTGTTGTGTTGGTGTTTGTTGTGTTATACTAGCAATACTTGTTTTTTGCGCTTGTAGCGTGTGTTGCTCATTTGTCGTTGTTGAGCGATTTATTTTTCTATTCTTTTTTTGTGAGCCACTAGAGAATGGCGTCTTTTCCCCAGTTTTGTTTCTTATATATGTCTATTTAAAAGAAGTATACTTAAAATGTAAATGTAAAAATCAAAGTGTAAGTTATATATGTAGAAATCAAAGTAAGTATTTTTAAATCAAAGTATTAAAATAAAATACAAATAAAAAGTATAAATATTAGAATTTGAAATCTACACTATAATAAGTATAAAAATATTCCAGAGTAAAGTTACTTAAAAACTTTAAATTCCTTTTAAAGATTCTTTGAAAAATCATTTTTAAAATATAGGATTATTTGAAAATACATTTGTTAAAAGATTTGAAAATAGAAATAGTTTTGTAAGAAGATTTGAAAATAGAAATACTTTTGAAAACATTATGAAATAAATGAAGAGAGACCAGGAAAGTGCAATATGAGCTTCAACATTTATATCTAAGACTCGATATCTTAAATTCTTGAACTCTTCAATACACATGTGTTTTCATTCTTTGACTCTTGAATCATCAATCTGGATTATTAATGGAAGAAATGGGGGTCACACCCAAATATTCTCTTAACTCAAAAATAAACATTTCGCGTACGAAAAACTAATGTGCGGTAAGTAGAAAATAAAACAGAGGTTTATAATGGTTCGGTCCGTGATGGACCTATGTCCACTTTGAAGGAGTTTGTTGAACTTTATTCACAAAATAGAGTTACAAGAGTTGAATATCACCATGGTATTCGTTTACAAGTCTTTCTGTGCATTTAGGAGTCATATTTGTAATATGCCAAGTCTTGGAAAAAAGTAAGTAGTCTTCTTCTTTCTCAAGAGCTATGCTACCATTAATGAAGTTCTCGGAGCCTGCAGGGTTGTCAAATCAATCAAAATCCAACCCTGTAAAGAATGAGCAATGGGGTATTTATAGTTAGTAGGTTAGGTGGGAATAGCTGAGATTTGGGGACCACACAGCCGAACTTTGCATCCCAGAGATGAAGAACCTAGAAAATCGCACCCCTCAGCGTTATGGTAGAAATTCGCACTCCTCAGGTAGGATGCGAATTTTCACATTCATGAGGTGGGATTTGGAAATTTTTCACCCCAAAGGGATGCGATTCATCTATCTTCGGAAAGGGGGAGCATGGTTGTACCGCATCCAAAGGGATGCGATAATACCACATCAGAAGAGATGTGATATCATCGCATCTCGAGGGATGTGATAATGAGGAGTGTGATGTAAAGGGATGCAGAATCACGATGGAGTGATGTGAGGTAGAGGGGTGATGCGGTGCGAGGCAATGCAGTGTGGAGTGATGCGATATTTGCACTTTGAGGTTTTGTTAGGCCAACGCTCGCGCGATTCCTTGTAGGCTTAGACCTTTAGTATTCTGGTGATCCTTCGGGCTTTGGTGCCACGTGACGGGCAAAATCGAGTGGGTTTGGTATGCTTTTGGGAACCAGACCAAAAGACCGGTTATCCCTTATCCCCCAAAGTACATCTTGTCTCGACATGATGTCCTTTGAGTTGAAAAGATTACTTCTGGAAGCGGAAAAGATCTCCAAGTTGTTTAATGCACGGTCATGATCATTCTGTTGAGCGTGTTAAGAATCTCGATCCATCGATAGCTTCATTGAACGTCAAATTCTTGTTTACTCATGAAATTAAACGTTAGTCGTCGACTCCCATTTATGTCGTAATATAAATGGTTCATTGTTGACATAGTGTCGTGTTTACCCTCACACGTTTTCATGTGACTTTGTGCGGTGAAATTAGAGTTTGAAAATATATAAGTGGTGAGTGTGTCGCTATCTTATGACTACGCGTGTTGGATTTCAGAAAATGATATCGACTCATGGATTTTATCGTTTATTGCATGTTTTCGAGTCGTTTAGATTCACGAGTGTAATGATGGTTAGCGGATCAGATCGATGTCGATTGTCGTAACATCGAAAACACGTATGAGTGGTCATTGCCAGAATCGCGAGTCAGAATTTTTTTGAAATTTGGAAATTTCGTCCTCGTTCCTCCACTGTTTTTATAAACGTGTGTGTGTGTGTGTATATATATATATATGCATACATATGTAAACAAACATAATATATATATATATATATATATTAGCAATGGTACCACGCATCCCTAAAGGGATGCGGAATTTCGCATCCCTGATGGGTTGCGAATTACTGAAAGTGGGCCAGGACCAATCTCTCCCCTCCCCTATTTAAAATCTAGAGGTTGCCCCCTTCTCCCCTTCTTCGCTTCATTATTACCGTATCATGGGAAACCAAACTGAAACACCCTACCTCCATTGATGTCACTCACAAAGGGAATGCATTAACTTCAGAGAAGCATTATAGGTAAAAGATGCAGATAAACAAGATAGACAAATAAAGCAGCGGAAAATAAATAAAACTTTACTTCACTGATAAAACAACAGCTTGGTAAAACAGCTTGCACAAAGATTGTTTTCCAACACCAAAACACCAATACCCAGTACAACAAAGTATCTGTCTTGTTTAACAAAATAAAGAAGCATAAAATGACAATGATATTCCCCAATAAAGCATGAACCAACCATAGCAGTGGAAAAGAAAGTCCAAAGCAATACGTCAAAGAATCTTCAAGCTTGGAAAGAGAAGCGGTCCAAACTAAGCTGAGTTATTCCCCCCCTAACTACCTAGGGGGGGGGGGACGGAAGAAAAGAAGCAAAACAAACCAGGTCAGACATAAGTCTGGTAAGTCCAGTGACTTTCAGTATGTAAACAGGTAAAAGTAACATGACATAAATAAACTGAATATAAGACAATACCATGATAACAGGGATAACAAGATAACATAAGATTAGCATAAGATATGATAAGACAAAATAAACTGAATGCGCTTCTACTCTTTCTCTGCTTCGCTACTACCCTATTATTCTAATTTTTATATCTCTGCACCAACTAACTAGTATCCTAACTAGCGTCTTTTATAGAATGATTCGTATTCCCTACTAGTGTCCCAACCAGTATCCTGTGCTATATAATAAGGTGATCCCAACCCCGCAATTGTGGTAGCCATCAGGTGTATATCTCGTATGAGGATGTTACCTCAATCAGCCTAATTGCCATGAAGATGTTAGATGTATCCTTACTACCTTAACCGATCAGCTCCTACTCATATCGATCTAGTTCTATTTTGTGTCGCTCAGCCCTCTACTCGTAGAAACCTGTGTCAAGCCCTAATGTGGCAACCCGACACGATCAAGATGCACAACTTTATATCTACTGATACCCAGTGGCTAATTATTCTACTCCAGAATACGTGCACGCCCGTGATCCCGTCGGAACCTACACTGCTGCACCACATGCCGCTACTTTGACCGCTTATAATCAGCCCAGTGATCGTACCCCACCCTGCCTAGTTCAGGGTACCATGATACATCTATGTGGGTTACTGCTGAAATGGGTCCTCGTTACTAGGGTTTCCTACTGGTTAAATTTGTGGGCCTATATATACAAATATTACCCACCTACACGAAATGTACTTAACCCTCCCACTAATTCAAACATGTTTATTTAACGGTTAAGTTTGTGGGCCCATATATACTAATATTACCCACCTACCCAAGGTTTACTTAACCCTCCCGCTTATCAAGTCAATATGTATTATTGGTTAAGCTTGCCTAAACCCTATCCACTTTGTTCATGTAATATTGGTTAAGTGTTTTCCATTCATGTTAACTTAACCCATCCACATATCATGTTTTATTGGTTAAGTGTTTCCTATTATCTTAAACATGTTCATTCATCATGTTATATTGGTTAAGTGTTTCCCATTAACATAACCCCACTCGTTCATCATGCTATATTGGTTAAGTGTTTCTTATTAACTTAACCCCACTCGTTCATCATGCTATATTGGTTAAGTGTTCCTTATTAGCTTAACCCCACTCATTCATCATGCTATATTGGTTAAGTGTTTCTTATTAACTTAACCCCACTCATTCATCATGCTATATTGGTTAAGTGTTTCTTATTAACTTAACCCTACTCGTTCATCATGTTATATTGTTTAAGTGTTTCTTATTAACTTAACCTCACTCGTTCATCATGCTATATTGGTTAAGTGTTTCTTATTAACTTAACCCTACTCGTTCATCATGATATATTGGTTAAGTGTTTCTTATTAACTTAACCCTACTCGTTTATCATGCTATATTGGTTAAGTATTTCTTATTAACTTAACCCTACCCATTCATCATGTTATATTGGTTAAGTGTTTCCTATTCATATGTTACTTAACCTTACCATTCTTAGCATGTCTTGTTTATTAGCATTAATTCATTCATTAATGCCTTAACCTCTCACATTAGAACTGTTGTTTGCGGTTGTTGGATGTGTCGGGCGGTTCCGGGTAGACTTCTACTGCAAACTCATTCTAACCTCGGGTTTTGGGCTAAATGTGCTAACCTCTCACATTAGATTTGTGTTGTTGTGGTTACTCGATGTGCCGTGCAGTTCCGGGAAGTTTTACACCGCAACTTAATCTAACCTCGGGTTAGGCATGTTCATGTTTTAACCAATTTACATATTTACCATACATGTCCAAGTCTAGATTTTATATGCTAATTATCCCAATTTCACAAAACTAGTCATGTTTCAATTCTCAAGTTATGCCCAACAAATTCAATTACAAGTTATTAATCAAAATAGGCTACACCCAATCTTCACATATTTACAATAATAGTCATGCTCCAAAATCACAATATAAATTATGCTTGGTGTCTCAACCAATAGTTATGCCTAATCTGGATTTAATATTCCAGTTTACAGTTTACGCCCAAAACTTGGTTTACATGCCAATTAACCCAAACTTGCAGTTATAATGATAATAATGCCCCAACATCAATTACAAGTTATGCCCAACAATTTCACTGAATATGTTATACCCAATTATTTCACCAAATACATTATGCCCAATATTTAACCAAAATAGGTTATACCTATATATTCCCCGTATTCCAAGCTTTCGTATTTCGCGATTTCAGCCTAGGTTCGAAGGTAACCTTGGTTCATAAAAGAAAAAGGAAATAGGGGAAGAGAGAAAAGGAGCATAAAATAAGAATAGGAATAAAAATAAGCATGCAACATCAGACCTAATACAGGAAATTTAGATCCAACAAAGATAGATTCTTGAATAAACTGATACAATCATTAACGTAGGCATAAGAATAACATCATGACCAAAAAGGATTATATGCCTGATGTACAACAAAGACAGGCCCGATTTAATCAATGAAACTAACCTCTAAGGCATGTAAAGACATAGATTCAATAGAAGGTAGGGATAAATCTGAATAGATTATCTTACAATTAGGCATAGACTTTGATACATTTTATTACATGTCAAGATTACAATCAGGTATTCAAATCTGAAAATAACATGAACTTACCTTGCTAGGATTAAGAAAAGATAATCGAATCATTGTTGTTGAATAAAATCTAATTTTGATGTTGATTTATCTTCAAAGTTGATTGTTAATGAAGAACTTCTAATATGATTCAGGATTTTAGAGGCGGCGGCTAAGAGAATTGAGAGTTCAGCAGCACAGAGGCGTCATAAGGAATTGTTATGGATCAGGGTTAGGTCTAGGCACTAATTTATAGGTGTAGAGAGTGTTTTAGAGCCTTTAGATCACCATAGAAGCCATAAGGTCCGTCCAGCACATCAAAAATCGTCACAGCCCAAATCTGGCCGATGGGGTCAACCCCTACAAGGGGGATCGACACGTATCTCGAGCCCGGTGTCGACCCCAAAGTGTCTGGGTCGACACTGGGGTCTCGGGTCGACACCCCAAACGTGGCCGGTTCTGCGTTTTTCCTTCTTGCTTCCGCTGTTTTGAATATTTTTGAATATAAATTGATTTTATTTTATTTATGTATACAAACTTCCAACCTCAATAACTTCTTTATACTGTATCCGTTTTACGCAAACTCGGACTCTATCTCAAGCGGAATTCCGAGACGAACGCAATGGCGCAACCTGTTTCACATAATTCTTATTTTAATAATTAATTATTCCTTAATTTACTAATTTTGAATATATAAAATTACGGGGTGTTACACAAACGGTCGAACTTGTACTCGAATCGAGAAATTTTCTAGTGGGATATGAGAATTTATGGGTCAATCGCCTGAATCGTACTCGAACTCGAGCATCGGGGTGTCGAGGACGGACCGCCGAGCTCGAATATCTGATTCGATGACATGGCATATCAGCGAAGGAGTGTAGAGAAGGAAGGAGGTGATGGGAAGGAGAAGAAGGAAATAGAGAGAGGAAGCGATGGAGCAGTTCGCATGGCATCCTCGGGATGTTGGTCTCTGCATCGTAAGGATGCATTTTCTTGCATCAGTGGGATGTGAGATTTCGCATTAGTGGGATGCGAGATTTCATATCTGTGGGATGCGAGATCTCCGCATCCGAGTGATGCGATATCTCACATCCAAATGATGCGGGATTTCATTCCCTAGGGGACGATGCGAAATGATAACAGGCTGAAGTTAGGTGATGTGAGGGATGCGAGCTCGTGTGGGGAGAAAGGGGATGCATTTTTTTATGAGCCAGGGAGGGATGATAATTTTTCGCTTAGTCTTGGGGAAGCGATTTTCACATCCCTGAGACTTAGAAAATTTTCGACCTTCCTGGCCGAGATGCATTCTATTGTTCCCAACACGGAGCTCGAATCTCGGATGGCCTAGCCATCGGACTTGCGCTGCTTTTGCGACATTTCATGATTGGAGTGGACTTAGGCTTGCACATAGGATATAGAGCAAAAATTTGGATAGTGGACTAGACTATCGGACTGTTAGTTTCGTTGCTCAATTCCAATCACAAAGTGGCCGCAACTTGATATAAATCGATGATATCGGTCGACGACGACGATGGTTATAGTTTAATGATCGTCGCCGTGTACCAAATTCATTTACTATAGTCGTATCAGTATCACACTTCACCGCACGTACGTGTTAATTTACACCAATACGAAGGGTAAGGTTTTCATTGTGATGTCTAATGCAACTGTATTAAAAGTATAGCTAGCAATGGAAATAAGATAATCGAAGAAACATCTGACTTTGGAAGCTGAAGCTTCTCAGTACTTGCCATCCCAATCCGGGCAAACTAGTAGTACTAGTTCGGGGGACAACAAGCTTGAGACTTCTAAAGGGTCTACCCCTTCCCAGCTCATTGGTTCACCGAAAGCGCTCGACCATGGTTTGCAATCGAAAGATTCACAACAAATGGCCGAGCACCCGACTGAACCTTCAGCGTCAGAAGGGACTCCTGCAATTAAGGAGAATCCCGAGGAGGAGAAAAACACTGAAATCGAGGGGGAGACACCTTGGAGGCGCCCGATATGATGGCGGATGCTGTTACAGTTAACAAAGAACCGGATTCAGTGCCTTCGCATTTGGATGAAACTGCATTGACGCACATTTGTATAAGATTCAACATACTTTGGGAAGACATTCACGTCCCCCAAAAGGAGGACAGAGTGCACACACCTCTACATTCCCCCAGCTTGCGGATTTATCCGAGATATGTTGTGTCACTTTCGTTTAGAGCCAACACAGCTTCATCCGAATAGGTATGCCTTCCTCCTTGGCTCCTGCCTCTTATTCAAGGATCACCTGAACATAGAACCCACTGGAGAGGACATCCGATTCTTGTTTTAGATTAAGAGGAGAGGTAACAACGCGCCTTCCCTGTATTACCTTGAGGCGATATACAACACCCAACTCATAGAGGGGTCATGTAGTAGGCTTCGCATTTTCAAGCATGAGTGGTTCTTTGTATGTTGTCCTCCTGGATTTGTGAGGCGCTGGTTGGAAGGAAATATGTAATGTCCCGTATTTTTTGGCAGCCAAATATTTAATTTAATTTATTATTTTAAATATTTAATTTGGACTATTATTGGTTTTTAATATTGAATTCGTTTATTAAAATGAAATTTGAACGTTAATTTATATTTAAATTAAAACGAGCTCGAAATGGCGCAGTAGTTCGTAATATTGAGTTTTGAACTTTAACTGGATATACAGAATTCGTTTTAAGTTGGATTTCTATGAAACAAGAAACGCTGGAATCTTGTTGATTATAATTTTCGTATGTAAGAGAAAAATCCAGATTTCGTGTTATAGATTGTAAGTTACGTCCAAATCAATTTTTAAAATACTCAATATGGAATTCGTTAATAAACGATAATGTTTATTTAATAAATTAATAGGATTTTTAATATAAATTGGATACCGTAAAATTAAAAAATGATGACATTGAGTTGTATAATTTATATTTGAAGCTATATGATAATTTTATTTGGATATTTATGATAGGAATAGTTTATTTTTATTTTATTGAATTATTTGGGAATTTATATAATATTTTATTCATATTATATAAGCGTTAAAAATAGGCATTTTTGCAAATGGTCTTAGTTTTCGATGAAATTAGTTTCATTGGAACCGTATCATTAAATTATTGTAAGAAAATCAAATTTCGTGGCAAAAGGATGTCGTATGTGACTTCGGTGGCCAAAAACGTCTTTTTTTCTATTTGATTATTTATGTTATTTAGATAGGGGTAACTTTTGATGAATAAATGATTGGCCAAACTAACTCCAAATTTAATGTAATAAATTTCATTGGATCTGCAAGGAAGAGGTCTAGTAAAATGTCAAGGTTTCCATTTTTTTTGTAATTATAGGAATTTTAAATGCTTGATTTTTCATCGATAATTATAAAGGACTTTTCACAGACGACCTCGGAATTCGACGAAACTTGTCCCATTGGGTCCGAAATATTTTTCTAGGCTAGGATTAACATTCTTGTCAAAAAACTGAAGTTGTATGTGATTGTTTTTGGGTGTTACTTCGTGACGAAGTACGAATATTAATATTTAGTTATCACCTTCCTATATAAATACCAACCAATATGGTCAAAAACCCTATTCTTGCTTCTGTGTGGTCAACGCCAGTATAGGCAGCCTCAAATTAAATGAACGGCTTGAAATGTTCGATGTTTCTTCTACTGAATTCGCGACATCCATACACCTAATCAACATCCTTCCTTTGACAATCGAGTAGGGCTCAGCGTGCTTGGTTTATTGATTGGCGGTGATGGGGCCTAGAGGTATGGCATGGCCGGAAATTAGTCAAGAACAACGACCGGTTCGGAGTCAACAGCAGGAGGAGTAATACACGGGGGCGGATGAGGCTACTGATGTAAGGCTAGGGGGTCAAGGAACGTTCAAGGGGGGTTGATGATGGACAGACGGTGGTCGGGTTCGGCGTATCAGCAGTGAAGTTGTGGAGCTGGGTTTTACTTCATGAAACAGAATGAAGGACGCTTAGAGCGAAGCAGTAAACTATTGGGCCTTGTTTTTACCAGAAGTATTGACCTGAGAGTATGTATTTAAGCATTGTAGCATTGATTTAAACTAATCAAGATTTAATAATAAATCAGTTAATCATATCGTTGCATGTCATGACAGTTGCATGATGTCAGGGACCAAGAATGACGGAAATAAACGCAGGAGGTAACGTGTGTATGGGGAAGGTGTGGAATGTGATATCGAGAGTAGGAGAAGAGCATCAGTAAATAGAATAAAATCGGCCAGTGTTTACAATGTAAAGTAGTTAGTAAAATTAGCCTAATTAAACAGCTAATTATAGTTTAATTATTTAAAACCAATTATTGTTGTTACTAGCTGTAGAACATGAATAACGAAGGGAGGTCGGTCGATTCCTTAAACCCAGAGGACTATGTGTGGTCAAACGTTCGAAATAGGGAGGAACAATTTAAGTCGACCAGTAAACAATTAATGCCAATGTAATTATTTCAGCTTGTTATCCTCTAAACCGTTAGTTAGTTTTAGTAAATTCAGTTAATACTTAATTATAATTGAGGAGACCATTATTTTAAACAAAATCGTGGACAGGTGGATGACGCTTCAGGCTTTTTATTAGGTATTTTTGAACCTTTATGAAAAAGGGGAAAGAACGATGCAAGGGAGAGGATTAGTCGGTCGATTAAAACTAAGTAATGTAATTAGTTAAACCTTAATTATAAACAAGGATTTATTAATTATGATTTAACCGTAACCTTGAATTAATCATAGCCCAACTATATGTTATCTGAATCGGACAGACCAAGTGCTGTTAGACTCGTCTTGACAAACACTATAATATGGAACAGATCTGGACGCAATTGGAATCAACCGACATTTTTAATTAAATTAAACATATGTTTAATTTAATTAAAACTAACCGTCTCAATGTATCAAATCAAGGTGAGTTAAACTCACTCAGTTCTTCCTAATTATATTTTATATAAGTTGGGTTTATTTGTTTGTGTGTTATGGATGATTTTTATTGGATGATTGTTGAATTTTATATTCATATTTTGACTGAACAACTAGGTTAAACGTTCGTTTAACTTAATTAAATCAAATCGTTATTTTTAACAATTAAATCCAATTGAGGTAACTTACCTCAGTGGTTACATTTATAATAATATAAACATTATAAATAAACAATTGGATGTTTGAATTGTTCTTATAAGCCTATTATTGACTGTTACCTTCTAGTATTGACTGTTATTATTAAGCTGTTCATTTCATCTATTTAGATAGAAAAGGAATATTGATTGGCCATATTGAACTGAATGATTCATATTGAAGTAACCCATTGTTTTGCAGGGAATTGACAGGTTGGAGGAATCCAATAGGATTCATCAATGATATTGATAACATTTATCAATATGATATGCTATGTTCATTTGATGTGAAATTGATTATATTTCATGGTTTGGTACTTCAGTGGATATTTGCCATTTTAGTACCATCGGTAAAAGAAAAGATTTTTAAATCGATACTTAATTGATTGTGAAACATTTTCAAAGATGTATTTATATATGAAATTGAAATATGATTTTGATAGTAAAGATAAATATCAAAGTTTAATTTACTGGTTTTATAATTATTTAAATTTATAACTAATAGAAATATAAGATATATTAAATGAATGGTTAAATGATATAAATTTATCATATTTAGTATTAAAATGTGCAAAATGTTATGTAAAGGCCTTAACGACCGTAATGGAAGTAAAGTAATTTCCAAATATTGAAATTGAATAATTGTATCGTGAACTTACGAGAATATATAAAAGAGATTAAGAAGTTATATTTGGTAACAAATGATCGTTTTAAACAACGTTGTTCTAAAATATACAAAATGCGATAAAACAACATTTCGTGAATAAGATTAACGAATCAACGAAATTGGAAACAAGTATTGATTTGGAAATGGGATTTCAGGTTTTAAAATGAAATCGGAGTTGAAAATATAAATATGGATTTATAAATAGGATTTGGGTTGAAATGACAAAGAGGGATTTATATTTGGATTTAAACTCGATAGCTGGAATATATTGTTAAATCAAGAATATCCAAATATAGTATAACTGAATATACGAATATGAGTTGATTTATATGGAAAGAGTGGTAAAATAAATTCCAGATATAACGGAATTGGATAAGCATAAATTGAGAAGTGGGAATTGATGTAAATTGGCTAAGATAAGTTTTATTCCGAGGTTCGGAATGATGTATTCCGAAGTTCGGAATGTTTATTGAAATTGAGGTTTATTCCGAAGTTCGGAATGTTAATCAAAGATGGGACTTGGGAAATGAAATCGAATTATAAGTCGTCGCTAATGCATTGCAATTGGAATTTGTAAACGAAGTTAAGATTTGGAAATGGGATTTGTAACATTTGTTACAAACAATAAGTTGAACTAATTGATTAATAAACTGAAGATCTTTATAAGAGATCGTTATATGAATTTTAGATGATAAATAAGTTTTTGGGAATGAAGTGACAACGCTTGATAAATGAAAGTGAAAAGATTTGGGAATATAATCTGTAACGTTTGATACAGAAACTAAGTTAAATTATTTTGACTAAAAAAATATAAGATTGATAAAGGATTGCGAATTAAGATTTAAAAAAGGATTTATATAAGATTGTGAAGATATTTATATAAGATTTGTAAAGAATGTTATGCATACAATTTTAATCAATAAATAGTGATCATTGCGAATGTTGGTAAAATATATTTAAAAAAGATATTGAAGAAATTTATAAAGAATCCGAATTCTAATTGAATCGAGACTCGCGTATTATATTTTATAGGATTCCTAAAGTAATAAAAAGAGTTATGAATAAGAGTTTACTTAATCAATTAAGTAAACGTGTTGAGATTTTAAATAGAGTTTTTGTTTTAAAAAAGAACAGAGATGATAATAAACTCTATATGTTCTGAAGATATGAATGTTGTTGGTCAAGGTCTGAGAGGTAAATAGAATACCACAACTTGAGTGACTATATGATTATCCAAGGATGGTTTTAGTTTATAAACGGGAGGAGTTGAGTGAATTATAAGTTACGATTTTTGTGAATGATTTTAAAAACTGTATTAGAAAAGTTTATAAGTTGAATGAATGGGTTTATGAATATTCTTATTCGATAATAAGAAGTAAGTGTGATAATCCAAATATTGGGAGATATACAGAATTTAATTAACAAACAGTTAACTAAAGAGGCTAAATGATGTTCGATACTGAATCAGTGAATTCGCTTTTATTTTTCTGGATGAATGATTGTTTATTTGAATTTATTTGATAGTTAAATAACCGACTATCAAATCTGGCATATAAGCTTGTTGGTACGGAAAGACCGGAATCGAATTTATATTTGAAAACCATTCCGAACCAACAATTAAATGGAAGATGCTAAGTGAAAATGGAGCAATTGAAGACCATTAATTTTCATGAGCGGAAGAGTTACTTGATGAATTTCTCTAGTCTGGTCCACCAGAGTTATAATTACTGGTGATTCTGTCGTGATTCAAATCTTCGGATTTGCAAGGACTTCTCGCTATTGATCCATGGGGTGATTGATATATTGGATGTGGTAGGAGAGTGCCTTCGGTTCATCCTATTCCTAGATGACTTGTATGGACGAGTGTCTGACAGAGTATTTCCAAAGGAATCACGTACATTGATTTCTTCAAACGTTCCAAGTTGATGGCGGAGAAGTGCACATTCTCTTATCAATTTGAGTAATTTAGTGGATATCAATTAGTGATACCTAGAGGATCTGACGATGTGGCATTCAAAGTAGATGGAGATGTGCTATTTTGAAGGATAAGCTTCCTCTAGCCTCATCAACCGGGAAATGGCATAAATTCGGGTAGGTTGCATGGCTATGTGGGTCGCACCCATTAAAAGGTATATAATTACCTGATCTGGTGAAATCAAATTCCTTCGATTGTCCCTTTTTATTTTGTTTGTATGTTATCGGTTCGTTTGGCTGGCCCCCAACCATGGTAATGATATATTCGGTACTCTCAAAGTATAATGAGGTGTCGGTCATGTTTAGCCTGGGTTGCAAGATGTTCTTGTTGAACCCTAATGTATTCATCTCTAGAGGTACATTGTCGGGAAGGTGGTCCCATACCATGCCAAGAAATCCATTCCCTAATAAGAGCCTGCAGTTTTGATTGTATACTATGTATGTGGAGCGTGAGATGCAAGCGTTCCGCTAGATTGATATTTATTTGTATTTAGACACTATCAAAATATTAGAATAATACTGTATTCAAAAATGTTTTGGTTATCGTAAGGTAAAAAACATCCGTATTTATGTGTGGATTAGGTCTTACGATTATCCTTTTCTTTCGAAAGGATTTTGACGTAAAAATCAAGTTGTGTGATGCCTTTAAACTTGGTGTGTTTTCTCACTCTGGTTCACTATACCGATCCGGTGTTTGTAAAATGCTCGGGTTAGACCGGGTTGTACAAGTTCAGGTTATTGGATGCTATGAAGTGACGAGCTAGAAATGTTCAGATGTATGATATCTAATATTTATTCCGCTATGTGTTTGTATATGAGGACAAATTATTATAACTGTCCAGATATGTGATGTACTCTGATGAATGTAAGTTTTTATTTCAAGCTCTCAGTAAAGATTTATTTCTATATTATATTTATTCCGCTGCTATGTGAGACTCTATGTTGTATTGGTTCTTCTTCTTCTATTCTAATAATTCTTTCTTTCTTACCTCACCCTCTAATTTTCTTTCTAATAACTATCTGGTGAGTGTTCGACACTTGGGTTTTGACCAAAAATATGGGTTTTTTGTGTTATTGTTAGAATTCGGGCATCGAATTTCTTTACCGGGTCGTTATAGTGGTATCAGAGATATTGTTCTTGTAATAACCTTGGCTATGTAGTGCTACTCGACAAAGATGGGGTTGGTAATACCCTAGATTGAGTTTGAGTGTGTGTGTGTGTGTGTGTATGAGAGCGTATTTGTAGATTTTATATACAAATGTTTAGTATTGTGTTGTTTGATCGGTTCAAAGTGTTGAGAAGAATTTGAACTTACAATGGATACAATATTGTTTTGTAAAGAGGGTAAATGAAATAATTTACCCAAATATATTTTTGTATAGAAAGGAAAATAATTTTATAAAATTATTGAGATATAACGTGTTTGATTGATTTGAATGATATTCAAATTGAATTTAAATTTTGAATTTGAAACTTAACTTGGTTAAGTAAAATTAAATTAAGAATGATATTGAAATTAATGAAATAAATTTGAAATTTGGAGCTTGAATGAATATTAATTAAAAAGAAATCAATCGGAGATTAATCGATTGATATTCAAATATGTTAAAACAAAGTAAATATTAATACTGAATAGATTCTGTTGATTTAGTTAAATTTGTTGTCTACCTTTTGTTGGTTGTTTGTGGATAAAAAGATTATGATTCATCAATGGTTTAACACTAAGTTAAATAAATTGAAAACTAAATTCCCATATTGTAAATTAGAATGGAACGACATTTGAATTAAACTGGATGAGTAAAACCTGTATTTGCATAACGTTTCTGAATGAGTGATGTTTGGGAACTGTATAGTTATACATGATAATCAATGAAGTGTTATTTTAACATTTCATGTAATTGAGCTTACATGTTAAATTGAGTTGGGTACATGTGCCAAAAGTGTTTGAGGTTGAGTTTGATTGCGTAGATTGCACGTAAATTGAGTAGTATGCTCAATAGCGCTCGTAAAAAGTATGCCTACGCAAAAATATAAATTTTGGGTTTTTGAATTTGTTTTCTGACCTTGTGAAAAATACATATGAATTAAACTGGATGAGTAAAACCTTTATTTGCATAACGTTTCTAAATGAGTGATGTTTGGGAACTGTATAGTTATACATGATAATCAATGAAGTGTTATTTTAACATTTCATGTAATTGAGCTTACATGTTAAATTGAGTTTGGTACATGTGCCAAAAGTGTTTGAGGTTGAGTTTGATTGCGTATATTGCATGTAAGTTGAGTAGTATGCTAAATAGCGCTCGAAAAAGGTATGCCTACGCAAAAATATAAATTTTGGGTTTTTGAATTTGTTTTCTGACCTTGTGAGTCGATGTATATATATTATGTTTTCCTACTATATCGCATATCTCCCTCTGTATAAGGGAGACTCTACTGAATTTTTCCGAAAATCTAAAGTGTTAGAAAATTTCCTATATTTTTGGAATTTTATATTGATGAAAATGAATTGGTTATCAATTTAATATAAATTGGATTATTAAGTTAATGGGTTGTAGCATTTTTCTCACCTTAGTAATTTCGGGGATGAAATTCTACTAGGGGGGAGAGAATGTAATGTCCCGTATTTTTGGTAGCCAAATATTTAATTTAATTTATTATTTTAAATATTTAATTTTTATTATTATTGGTTTTTTTGGCATGGCCGATCGGTTTTTAAAGTGTACCGTAACACTTTCTTATTAATAAGAAAACATATTATAGGTGCTAAGCAGTCCTACTTAACAACTATACTATCAATTCCACGAAGGGAAGAGTGATCAACAGAAATTACATACTAAAATAACTTGATAGATTACATTTAAGAAAGCCAAAACGGTTTAACATACTAGATTTGCCTTCTGGGGTTACATTGCTGCAGATTGCTATGAGAGATTGCAGCGTCCAGCACAAGGCTATCAATCATTATCGAAAATGCTACCAACACCCATAACATTCTTCTTACTCCGCGTTATATAACCCATGTGTGATGCAGATTGTAACAACCCGTATTTTTGAATAACATGTTATAACACAAATCAAGGCAGAATTAAACTGTAAAATCTAAATCAAGGGAAACGGGCTGTGCCATTGCGTTCATCTCGGAAAAATACGCGAAATAGAGTCCGAGTTTTCGAAAATCAGAGTCCGTATGACCAAGATATGGCCTCGCGAAGTTTCACGAAAAATTCAAATTCAAAACAGATTTCAAATTTCAGAAAATCAGAAGTGGCGGGAATATTCCCGCCAGACCCAGGGGGGTCGACCTGGGGGTTGACTGGGGAGTCGACCTCCCCCCCCCCCCAGGTCGACTGGGGAGTCGACCCCAGGGTCGACCTGGGAGTCGACCTGCCTGGTCGGCCCAGGCAACCTGGTGCACCCATTTTGGCTGCTTTGACCTGTTTTGGAGGCTTGTGACGGGGTTTGATGGCTTGGATTGAATCTAGGGTTAATCCTATGGCTAATACTATCCTAATCTTTTATAAAAAGGACCTAACACCTAGCCTAAATCATCATTATTCATTCCTACAACTAAACTATGCTAAAATTGTTCCTCTCATGGCCTCCACTCTCATGCTAAAATTCCTAAGTTTATTTATATGAGAGATTTTGGGTTCATACAAGTATTTTCAAGCTTGTATGAGTGTTCTTATTTTGCATTCAAGTCAAGTTGCAACATTTCTAGTTCAAAGCAAGGGTTTTTATTGATTTGGCTCAAAGGGTTTTTCATTTGGAGCTTGCATATTTGGGTGATTGCATAAGGGCTTCGTCTCAATCTTTTAATAACTATTTATTTGTGTCTTCATAGCATTGTAAGCCCTTTTCTACTTTCATTTTTGAAACTCTAAAGTTAAATGAATGATGCAAGTTTGGGGTTGATCATTATGATATGCAAGTTTAGTTGATCATCATGTTATGCAAGTTTGGTTGATCATTATATGCAAGTTTGGTTGATCATTATGATATGCAAGTTTGGTTGATCATTATGCAAGTTGACACATGTTGCTATGTTATGCAAGTTTGGGTTGATCATGTTATCATGTTATGCAAGTTTGGGTTGATCATGTTATCATGTTATGCAAGTTAAACTTGAGTTTGTGAGCTTAAAGCTTCAAGCTTTATGTTAAAGGTTGCATTTTGGCAACATGGAAGTTATCATATCCCTTATGATAACTTGCATGTGAGGCTAAATGCGAACTTCTAGCAACTTCTACATGTCATTTATCACCATGTATCACTTATATGCTAAGTTTGTCTTTATGCATGATTTTGAAGCCTAATAATGCAATATGCAAGTATATGAACATATGTACATTTCATATGCCACCATGTTAAACTTGTGGCTTCAACACCTTTTTGTCATGATTATGCCAAGTTCCCTATTTTATCCTTTATGCGTTGTTGCAATTATGTAAACGATGGGATTACGTTGGGGTTGGGTAACATTATGACAAGAACATGGTTTGTATAACATGACGTGATATGTAATTATGTTTTGGAAACATAATGGACATGACACTTAGAAAAGATGAGTGTGGCCAACTCGAGGTTGGGTTGAATTTGTAGCATAAATCTACCCGGACCCGCCTGGCTTAACTAGTGGCTACAAACAATAGGACCCAATGTGAGAAGTTGGTCATGTTGTGCTCGAACCCGAGGTTAGACCAAGTTGTGGTGTAAAGCTACCCGGACCCGCCCGGCTTAACTAGTAACCACAACAGGGTCTAATGTGAGAGGTTAAGGCACATTAAGTTAATTAATGCCTCCTGATTAGGGTTAAGTCATGGTCCACTTAATACTTAACCAATTTGGGCTTGATGGGTTAATCGGGGTTAAGTCAGGAACCTTGGGTACGCTTAACCAATTTAATCCACGTTTGGATCGGGTTAACCACATTTAACCCGTTGAGAAACCCTAGTTGCGTGGTCCTTTTCAGCAGTAACCCTCTAGATAGTACATAAGACCCTAGGACTAGGCTAGGGTGGGGCACGATTACTGGGTTGATTGTAAGAGACCAAAAGAGACGGCTGAATGATGCACTGGTTGTTCAGGCGGACCATGGTCGTGCACATTAAGTCCGGAGTTGAACACGGGCACCGGTAGGTTTGGACTGTGCATCCTGGTATTGTGTCTGAGGGTTACACCGTAGGGCCTGATACACCCTAGGGGTGGACCCTGCACAGTCAACTACATTACATGATTAAGCCGTATGACACCGATACACAACGAGTTAGGCTTATAGGGAGCCGATCGACTAGACCGTGTAGTTGGACCTTGATTTAGGTCACCTCATGATATTGGGCCAAGCTTGGGCCAAGGGATCAATTCTTATTTTTACTTGACATGTTGGAACGCTAGTACAATCGTGGTGCAAAACTTAACCTTGATTATGCGATGACATCTTTATCTATCTTGTTAGTTAATCATCATGCCAGTATGTTGTTATCCTTATGTTCATCTCAACTTCTCATGCCAGTTAACTTTACTAGTTCATAGACTGATAGTAGTAGGGCTTACCAGTCTTTTTGACTGACCTGTTTTCTTTCGCCTCTTTTCTTCCGTTCCCCGCCCCCTCAGGTTCTCAGGGTGGGAACATTGGAGCTTAGCTTGGATCTTTACAGCTTGCTTACTGGATTTGCTCATGTACGGTTTTGGACATTGAGCTAGCTATGGTTTATCACTTCATTTTGGGGATAGTACTTTATGTATTTCAGTTTTTCAGTTTATGCTTTTATCTAGACTTTGTTTGTTGGAAAATAATGACCAAGTACTTCGTTGTAATATGACTATGGTTTTGAAATGCTAGTTTTATCCGCTGCTTTACTACTCTGTTTTACTTATATGTTCTGTCTTGTGATATCTGCATGCATGTTTACCTTGTTTAAACGCCCCTCCGAAGCCAATGTACTTGCAAGAGTTACCTTGGCAGAGGTGGGGTGTTACATTTGGTATCAGAGCATATGGATAACAAGATTTGAGCAAAAGGTTTTTAAAAACTCACCTTTTGGAAAACTATTTTCAAAACCAATTAAGTATTTTCCAAGAAAAGTCTAGTTTATTTTAAAGGGCTATTCCCCAAAAGCCACTAGCACTATCCTTCGTTTCTTCGTTCTGAATCTATCTTTTTCTTCGTTTTAGTATGGCCGATCGCTTTAACATCCCGGAAGGCGTACAAGTACCCGTCTGGTTCCGGAGATTTATGGAGGCAAGGGCGAGTGAAGCCGGCCCCGCGAACATTCCTCCTTCTTCCCCCGTCGCTAACATCTCTCCTCCTCCCGTACCTGAGGTTCCTCCTCCCCTCAGCATCCGCAAGAGGATTTCGCAAAGCTTTGCAAGGACTTTATGGTGATGGGATGCAAGAATTTTGTTGGAACGGAGACTTCTGTGGAGGCAAGAAACTGGTTAAAAGAAACTGAAGACCTCTTTGCTATCTTTGATGTGGAAGATCGTAGGAAAGTTCTGTTGGCGGTATGGCTATTAAAAGGGAAAGCTGCTTATTGGTGGGTAGTCACCACCACTACTAGACCAACTGAGACTTGGGATGACTTTAGGATAAGATTTGGACTAAAGTTTCTATCATCGACAGAAGAAAACCTTCAGATGGAGAGGTTCCTATCTCTAAAGCAAGGGGACATGACCGTTGGAGAATACGTGGATAAGTTTAATCAACTTGCTCGGTTCGGTCTAGACTTGGTTAACACAACTCAGAAGAAGGCCCTACGCTTTGCTCTAGGATTGAATGAGCCATTGCGCGGGTTGGCCATATCTCATATACCCATGGGGGCGACCTTCGAGAGTTTGGTGAATATGGCCCTACTTCAAGAGGAAGATAAGAGTGGCAAGAAGGAGGTCAAGGCAAATGAGTCCCAAGGCAAGAAGGAAGATTCCGGAAAAGGAGGCAAGAACAACAACAGCAAGGACAACAAGTCAAGAAAGAAGAGGAAGTGCCACTTCTGTAGGATCATTGGACACATAGCTAAGGACTGTAGGAAGAAGAAGAGGAAGTTGGGCGGATGCTTTCATTGTGGAGAGTCTGGACATTTTAGCAAGAATTGCTCGAAGAAGCAAGGACAAGGGAAAAGGCAAACTCAGCAAGCAGGACCCTCTGGAGGGCAGTTGCAGGCTCTCCTCACTCTTCCAGCTTTTGATCGAGGTAGTGTTTCTGTATAGAAAGTCATGTTTACATTTCTGATTTCCCTGTTAATAACTTATTTGATTCTGGCGCATCGCATAGTTTTATTTCTTCTGACGTTGTTGAAAGTTTGCACCTAAGTACTAGCCTAGTTGAGGATCCCGTTTGTGTTTCAAATCCAATTGGGGGTTCCGCCCATCTATCTATGATTTGTGTGGATTTGAAGATTTCTATCTTGACTGTAGAATTCACGTGTAATGCTTATGTTCTCGGGTTCACGGGATATGGGTTGATCTTGGGCATGGGTTGGTTGTCCAGTTATGGAGCCATTCTCTATTGTGAGCATAGGGTGGTGAGGCTCATGATTCGCCTCGGTAATACCCTAGAAATTTCTTGTAACCCTAGAGGTCCCGTCATGTTATGTTATCTTGAATCTCTCGACTCGTCCATCGATGATCTGCAATCTGTAAGGGTGGTCCGAGACTATCCTGATGTCTTTGAAGAAGTTAAGGGGTTACCCCCTAAACGAGAGATAGATTTCCACATTTATCTAGTTGATAATGTCAAGACAGTATCATTGCCCGTTAGGCACATGGCCCCTCGTGAAAGAAGGGAGTTCAGTAAGCAGATCAAGGAGCTGCTTGAAAAGAATTTTATTAGGCGAAGCATTTTTGAATGGGGTGCTCCGGTGGTATTCGCTACTAAGGTGGATGGTTCGCTTCGTCTATGTGTTGATTATCGAGAGTTGAACAAGCTGACAAAGAAGAATAGGCACCCGTTACCGAGAATTGATGATCTCTTTGACCAGCTTGTAGGTGCTTCTGTTTTCTCTCAGCTCGATCTAGCCACCGGATTCCATCAGCTTAGAGTAGCTGAGGATATCATTGATAAAACTGCGTTTAGGACTCCAGATGGATTCTTTGAATGGCTTGTCATGCCATTCGGATTGACTAATGCACCTGCCTACTTCGTAGACTTGATGAGTAGGGTGTTCAGGGAGTTCCTTAACAAGTTCGTGGTTGTCTTTGTTGATGACATCTTGGTATTTTCTAAGAGTGAGGAAGAGCATGCCCTACATCTTAGGGAAGTGTTGGAGACTCTTCGAGCGCATAGCCTTAAGGCTAAATTCTCTAAATGTCACTTCTGGAGGAAGGAAGTGCGATTCTTGGGGCACGTGGTCTCCAAGGAAGGGATAGCTGTGGATCCCGCGAAGGTAGTATCCATTCAAGATTGGAAGGTTCCGAAGAATGCTACCGAGGTGAGGAGTTTCTTGGGGTTGGCTGGCTACTATAGGAGGTTTATCAAGGACTTCGCAAAGATATCAGCCCCATTAACTCGCTTGACAAAGAAGAATCTAATCTTCGCATGGGACGTAGATTGTGATGACGCATTCCGACGGTTAAAGACAGCTTTAACCACAGCTTCAGTCTTAGTGTTGCCAGATGGGAGTAAGCCATTTGTTGTCTATACCGATGCTTGTGGGACAGGACTGGGCGCAGTCTTAATGCAAGAGGGAAGGGTAATAGCCTACGGTGGAAGGCAGTTGAGGGCGCATGAGAATAATTATCCTACCCATGATTTAGAGTTGGCCGCTATTGTTTTTACGCTTAAGATTTGGCACCATTACCTTCTGGGAGAGAGGTTCGAATTATTCACTGACCACAAATCATTGAAGTACTTGTTTTCTCAGAAGGATTTGAACTTGAGACAACAAAGGTGGATGGAGTTCTTAGCATCCTATGATTTCGAGATAGCGTATACCCCTGGCAAGGGTAACGTGGTGGCGGACGCCTTGAGTAGAAAAAGGTTGTCCTTGAGTCCATTGTTCATGGAACAACGAAGCTTGGAGTTTATCTCGATGTTTGATTTCAGACCTTCCGTTGACTATATACCCGGTTTGATAGCATCCTTGGAGGTCAGGCCTACTCTTTTGGGACGGATTGGTGAGGCACAACGGGACGACCCACAGTTGGTTGAGTTGGTAGAGAGGCTCATAAGGGGGGAGTCGTCCAGCCATTTGAGTAGGTACACCCTAGATGATAGGAGGTGCTTTCGTAGAGACGGTAGACTTTGTGTACCGCAAGATGAGGGGTTGAGGAAGGCTATTCTTGATGATGCACACCGTTCTAGGATGACCATTCATCCCGGTGGGGACAAGATGTACCAAGACATGAAGCGAGTTTTCTTTTGGGCCGGTATGAAGAAAGATGTGGCCGAGTATGTCGCTAGATGCTTGGTGTGCCAACAAGTGAAAGCCGAGTCGAAGAAACCAGGTGGGTTATTACATCCCTTGGAGGTCCCGCAATGGAAGTGGGAGAGTATTTCTATGGATTTTGTGGATGGATTTCCTAGGTCAAGGAGAGGGAACAAAAGCATATGAGTCATAGTTGACAGACTTACGAAGAGTGCTCACTTCATCCCAGTAAAGAGCAAGAGGACCGCATCATGGCTAGCATCTATTTATCTTCGAGAGATAGTGCGGTTACATGGAGTTCCTTCTAGCATAGTTAGCGATCGTGACCCAATTTTCACTAGCCAGTTCTGGAACAGTTTGCAAGAAGCGATGGGTACACGATTGAATCTGAGTACAGCCTATCACCCCCAGACGGATGGCCAAACCAAAAGGGTGAATCGAGTGCTAGAAGATCTCTTGAGGCTTTGTGTTCTTGACTTTGGTGGTACTTGGGAAGACCACCTTCCTCTTGTAGAGTTTGCGTATAATAATAGCTATCAAGCCAGCATAGGGATGGCACCATTTGAAGCTTTATATGGGAGGCCGTGTAGGTCACCATCTTGTTGGTGGGAGACAACAGATAGACTTATACTTGGGCCCGATATGATACGGGACACATCCGAGAAAGTTGAATTGGTGAGAAGACGGATGAAAGCGGCCCAAAACAGACATAAATCCTATGCTGATAGACGAAGGGCAGATTTGGAATTCGAAGTGGGAGACATGGTTTTCGTGAAGGTTTCTCCTTTACGTAAGGTGGTTCGTTTTGGAGCTGTGGGCAAGCTGGCACCAAGGTTCGTAGGACCCTTCCCTATCATAGAAAGAATTGCAAAGGTGGCCTATAAGGTGGAATTGCCCGAAAAGCTAGCCGGAGTGCATAATGTCTTTCATGTCTCGCATCTCCGAAAGTGCCTTCATGAGTCCGCCAAAGTAGTTGAGCCAAGCATTCTCGAAGACATTGAGGTAGAGAAAGAGGCAACCCTGAGAAAAGCTCCGATTCGTATTCTGGGAACAGAGATCAAGAAGTTAAGGAATCGAGAGGTCAAGTTGGTGAAAGTTCAGTGGGGTGAAGCCGAAGAAGACGCAACTTGGGAAACCGAGGAGAAAATGCGTGGGCTTTATCCATTCCTTTTTGAGGGTACATTCTCGATCTCTTTTCCTATCTTTCTTTTGCTATCCATGTTTATCTTGTTATCTCGTTAATCATGTTATGAGGACCTTAGGTAGAAACCCTTTGGATGAAACATGTATTTGAAACATGTTATGCTAGATGGTTGCAAGTGGTTGCAAGTGTTTGCACGTGGATACTCGTGGATGCATGATACACATTAGGCACTAAGATCGGCTCACACACTTTCATGTTGCATATGCATGAGTGCTTATACTTATTCATGGATGAAACTTGTTATGCTATCACGTCGATGTTGCATATGGATGAATGTTATGTGCACTCATGTAGAGATTATAAATTATGTTTGGAATTTGCATACATATGGACTCATTTCACTAACATGTTTTGCATTAAGAAGGTTTACTGAATTAGTAACCTCCTGATTTTCGCATTAGATAAGTACATATACACACACCTTTGCATATGATCATACAGCATTTAGAATCCTTTAAGGACAATGACTGCACGTGGATGATGTTTTGAGTAGATGGATGATGGATGGTAGGATACGTTCTTCCTAACTTGGAGATTTCGGGGACGAAATCCTTTAAGGAGGGGAGAATGTAACAACCCGTATTTTTGAATAACATGTTATAACACAAATCAAGGCAGAATTAAACTGTAAAATCTGAATCAAGGGAAACGGGCTATGCCATTGCGTTCGTCTCGGAAAAATACGCGAAATAGAGTCGAGTTTTCGAAAATCGGAGTCCGTATGACCAAGATATGGCCTCGCGAAGTTTCACGAAAAATTCAAATTCAAAACATATTTCAAATTTCAGAAAATCAGAAGTGGAGGGAAAATTCCCGCCAGACCCAGGGGGGTCGACCTGGGGGTCGACTGGGGAGTCGACCTCCCCCCCCCCCCCAGGTCGACTGGGGAGTCGACCCCAGGGTCGACCTGGGAGTCGACCTGCCTGGTCGGCCCAGGCAACCTGGTGCACCGATTTTGGCTGCTTTGACCTGTTTTGGAGGCTTGTGACGGGATTTGATGGCTTGGATTGAATCTAGGGTTAATCCTATGGCTAATACTATCCTAATATTCTATAAAAAGGACCTAACACCTAGCCTAAATCATCATTATTCATTCCTACAACTAAACTATGCCAAAATTGTTCCTCTCATGGCCTCCACTCTCATGCTAAAATTCCTAAGTTTATTTATATGAGAGATTTTGGGTTCATACAAATATTTTCAAGCTTGTATGAGTGTTCTTAGTTTGCATTCAAGTCAAGTTGCAACATTTCTAGTTCAAAGCAAGGGTTTTTATTGATTTGGCTCAAAGGGTTTTTCATTTGGAGCTTGCATATTTGGGTGATTGCATAAGGGCTTCGTCTCAATCTTTTAATAACTATTTATTTGTGTCTTCATAGCATTGTAAGCCCTTTTCTACTTTCATTTTTGAAACTCTAAAGTTAAATGAATGATGCAAGTTTGGGGTTGATCATTATGATATGCAAGTTTAGTTGATCATCATGATATGCAAGTTTGGTTGATCATTATATGCAAGTTTGGTTGATCATTATGATATGCAAGTTTGGTTGATCATTATGCAAGTTGACATATGTTGCTATGTTATGCAAGTTTTGGTTGATCATGTTATCATGTTATGCAAGTTTGGGTTGATCATGTTATCATGTTATGCAAGTTAAACTTGAGTTTGTGAGCTTAAAGCTTCAAGCTTTATGTTAAAGGTTGCATTTTGGCAACATGGAAGTTATCATATCCCTTATGATAACTTGCATGTGAGGCTAAATGCGAACTTCTAGCAACTTCTACATGTCATTTATCACCATGTATCACTTATATGTTAAGTTTGGCTTTATGCATGCTTTTGAAGCCTAATAATGCAATATGCAAGTATATGAACATATGTACATTTCATATGCCACCATGTTAAACTTGTGGCTTCAACACCTTTTTGTCATGATTATGCCAAGTTCCCTATTTTATCCTTTATGCGTTGTTGCGATTATGTAAACGATGGGATTACGTTGGGGTTGGGTAACATTATGACAAGAACATGGTTTGTATAACATGACGTGATGTGTAATTATGTTTTGGAAACATAATGGACATGACACTTAGAAAAGATGAGTGTGGCCAACTCGAGGTTGGGTTGAGTTTGTAGCATAAATCTACCCGGACCCGCCCGGCTTAACTAGTGCCTACAAACAATAGGACCCAATGTGAGAAGTTGGTCATATTGTGCTCGAACCCGAGGTTAGACCAAGTTGTGGTGTAAAGCTACCCGGACCCGCCCGGCTTAACTAGTAACCACAACAGGGTCTAATGTGAGAGGTTAAGGCACATTAAGTTAATGAATGCCTCCTGATTAGGGTTAAGTCATGGTCCACTTAATACTTAACCAATTTGGGCTTGATGGGTTAATCGGGGTTAAGTCAGGAACCTTGGGTACGCTTAACCAATTTAATCCACGTTTGGATCGGGTTAACCACATTTAACCCGTTGAGAAACCCTAGTTGCGTGGTCCTTTTCAGCAGTAACCCTCTAGATAGTATCATAAGACCCTAGGACTAGGCTAGGGTGGGGCACGATTACTGGGCTGATTGTAAGAGACCAAAAGAGACGGCTGAATGATGCACCGGTTGTTCAGGCGGACCATGGTCGTGCACATTAAGTCCGGAGTTGAACACGGGCACTGGTAGGTTTGGACTGTGCATCCTGGAATTGTGTCTGAGGGTTACACCGTAGGGCCTGATACACCCTAGGGGTGGACCCTGCACAGTCAACTACATTACATGATTAAGCCGTATGACACCGATACACGACGAGTTAGGCTTATAGGGAGCCGATCGACTAGACCGTGTAGTTGGACCTTGATTTAGGTCACCTCATGATATTGGGCCAAGCTTGGGCCAATGGATCAATTCTTGTTTTTACTTGACATGTTGGAACGCTAGTACAATCGTGGTGCAAAACTTAACCTTGATTATGCGATGACATCTTTATCTATCTTGTTAGTTAATCATCATTCCAGTATGTTGTTATCCTTATGTTCATCTCAGCTTCTCATGCCAGTTAACTTTACTAGTTCATAGACTGATAGTAGTAGGGCTTACCAGTCTTTTTGACTGACCTGTTTTCTTTTGCCTCTTTTCTTCCATTTCTCCCCCTCAGGTTCTCAGGGTGGGAACATTGGAGCTTAGCTTGGATCTTTACAGCTTGCTTACTGGATTTGCTCATGTACGGTTTTGGACATTGAGCTAGCTATGGTTTATCACTTCATTTTGGGGATAGTACTTTATGTATTTCAGTTTATGCTTTTATCTATACTTTGTTTGTTGGAAAATAATGACCAAGTACTTTGTTGTAATATGACTATGGTTTTGAAATGCTAGTTTTATCCGCTGCTTTACTACTCTGTTTTACTTATATGTTCTGTCTTGTGATATCTGCATGCATGTTTACCTTGTTTAAAAGCCCCTCCGAAGCCAATGTACTTGCAAGAGTTACCTTGGCGGAGGTGGGGTGTTACACAGATATTTGAGAATTGGTTGTTGGAGCGTTGTTTCCATTCCTAAGGGGCAGTGCTTTGTAGACGGGCGGTGCTGCGATGTGTGTGTAGGGGTTATTCCTGGCAACAGTCAGCTCCATTAGAATTTCCTTTCACCGTAGTTACATGACATTTGTTGCTTTTAGAGGTGGAAGGAAGGTCCTTGTTAGATAGAGGACGAGATGGGGTATTAAGGAAGCCAGCTTTCAGAGTATTATGTGGAGGTTTGGTGATTATCTATACTTCTTCGTTAACATTCACAATTTCAATTTTCTCAAATTCATTACAGGCATGCAGTTTCCCATCCATCAAGATCATAATTTTCCTCAACATATATTTCTATTTCAGCTCGTGAAGTTTCCTTGCCAGCTTCTAGATCACCCCAACGTCAATACTGGCAGTGCTCACATTAAAAAAAACATTAGAGAGCAACTCCCCAATACGGCGTATTTCCCCTTCTTCGTATTCCGTCGTATTATCAACGTTACCATCTCCCAGTTCACTATTACCAAGAGCACTGAAACTATTTGCAGTTCCAACAGGTTTAACATTATCATTTTCATGCGTCATAGAGGAGCTTTTTTTCTTTTTATCCACTATTACCCATGTTTCACCTCGCCGGCTACTGATAGGTGCATTACAAATGCATTCCTTGCCCCATTTAGCTTACCATGTTCCACAACATTGCCCTCAGTACCTTGTGAGAGTTTGCAACTATCACTGGAAACTGTTAGCTTGTTAATTGGTTTAATAGTGCTTTCAACCACCTTAACTTGTGAGAGTTTGCATTTTGTTGATTTGTGACCCAAGAATTTACATCGAGCACATGTATCGGGCCTCCAAACATACTCAACCTGAACCATTTTCTCAGAGCCGTCGGAAAGTAACACAGGAAACTCATCAGGGAGCGGACTGACCAGTGTCATTTCGACCATGCACTTCGCAAACAAAAGCTTGTCAATCGATTTAGTTGCTGCATCCATACAAACAAAACTACCAATCATAGACGCTAACCAACATACCCATGTTCTCGACCAAGCGTAGAGAGGTATGTTTGTTAACTTGATCCATACTAGAACGTGCTTAATGTTACTGCATCCAACATTACAGTCCCACGAACTCAAGATAAACATTTTACCATGAATGATAACAGGGTCAACACTGAGAACACACTTTCTATCCTCAGGGTCGGAGAAGTGGAAAAAGAAAATTGTACCTGTGGGTTTAATTTTAATTCCTCCAACCGGCTTCCATAGTTTTTGAAGGTATGAAGTAACTGCTGTGAATGATAAGGGTGCATCTAAGAAAAATCCGACTATGTAGTCACGCCATTGTTCTCTTCCAGCTTCGTAGATCTCCTTCGTTGGCTTGAGCGCTCTGCCAACGAATTGCAGAGGGATAGAGACAGGAGAAAAAAACCCTGCGTTCCATGGTTTTTTGGCAAAAAGGGTTGTCCATGGATGGCTTGAATTAGATGAGGGATGAAGAGGTTCAAGAGAAGCTAATGGGTTGGAGTTCGGCGGTGGCTCAGGGGAAGATGGGAACGGCTTCAGCGGAGGATCGGAGTGGGGTATGAAAGGTTTATTTGATTTGAGAGGGGAGGGGCTCGAGAGAAGTGGATGAATAGACAGCGAATTGAGGCTGCCATTAATGTAGAGAGAGGACATGCGAAGAGAGGACAATATTTTTAATATTGAATTCGTTTATTAAAATGAAGTTTGAACGTTAATTTATATTTAAATTAAAATGAGCTCGAAATGGCATGGTAGTTCATAATATTGAGTTTTGAGCTTTAACTGGATATACAGAATTCGTTTTAAGTCGGATTTCCATGAAACAAGAAATGTTGGAATCTTGTTAATTATAATTTTCATATGGAAAAAGAAAAACCCAGATTTGGTGTTATAGATTGTAGGTTATGTCCAAATCAATTTTTAAAATAGTCGCTATGGAATTCTTTAATAAACAATAAAGTTTATTTAATAAATTAATAGGATTTTTTAATATAAATTGGATACCGTTTAATTCGAAAATGATGTCATTGAGTTGTATAATTTATATTTGAAGCTATATGATAATTTTATTTGGATATTTACGATAGGAATAATTTATTTTTATTTTATTGAATTATTTGGGAATTTATATATTATTTTATTGATACTATATAAGCATTTAAAATAGCCATTTTTGCAAATGGTCTCAGTTTTCAATGAAATTAGTTTCATTGGAACCGTATCATTAAATTATTGTAAGAAAATCAAATTTCATGGCAAAAGGATGTCTTATGTGACTTCGGTGGCCAAAAACGTCTTTGTTTCTATTTAATTATTTATGTTATTTAGACACGGGTAACTTTAACGAATAAATGACTGGCCAAACTAATTCTAAATTTAACAAAACAAATTTCATTGGATCGGTAAGGAAGAGGTATCGTAAAATGTCAAGGTTTCAATCTTTTTTGATTTTTTTGTAATTATAGGAATTTTAAACGCTTGATTTTTCATCGATAATTATAAAGGACTTTTCACCGACAACCTCGGAATTCGACAAAACCTATCCTATCGGGTCCGGAATATTTTTCTAGGCTAGGATTAGCAATCTTATTGAAAAACTGAAGTTGTATGTGATTGTTTTTGGGTGTTACTTCATGACGAAGTGAGAATATTAATATTTAATTATCACCCTCCTATATAAATACCAACCAATACGGTCAAAAACCCTATTCCTCTTTCTACATGGTCAACGCCAATATAGGCCGCCTCAAATTAGATGAATGGCTTGAAACATTCAACATTTCTACTACTGAATTTGCGACATCCACGCACCTAATCAACATCCTTCCTTCAGCAATCGAGTAGAGCTCAGCGTGCTCAGTTTATTGGTCGGTGGTGATAGGGCCTAGGGGTAGGGCGTGGCCGGAAATTGGTGAAGAACATCAACCGGTTCTGAGTCACCTGCAGGCGGAGTAGGGCACGGGGGCGGACGAGGCTACTGACGTAAGGCAAGGGGGTCACAAAGCATTCAAGGGGGGTCGATGATGGACGGATGGTGGTCGGTTTCGGCGTAACAGCGGTGAAGAAGTGGAGCTGGATTTTACTTCATGAAACAGAACGAAGGACACCTGGAGTGAAGTAGTAAACGGCCGGGCCTTGTTTTTACCAGAAGTATTGACCTAAGAGTATGTATTTAAGCATTATAGCATTGATTTAACTAATCCAGATATAATAATAAATCAGTTAATCATATCGTTGCATGTCATTACAATTGCTGACGTTTGGGACCAAGAACGATGGAAACAAACGTAGGAGGTAATGTGTGTATGGGGAAGGTCTGGAATGTGATATCGGGAGTAAGAGAAGAACAAAAGTAAATAGAATAAAGTCGGCCAGCGTTTACAAAGTAAAGTAGTTAGTAAATTTATCCTAATTAAATAGTTAATTATAGTTTAATTATTTAAAACCAATTATTATTGTTACCAGGTGTAGAACCTGAATAACGAAGGGAGGTCGGTCGATTCCTTAAACCTAGAGGACTGTATGTGGTCAAATGTTTGAAATAGGGAGGAACATTTAAGTCAGCTAGTGAACAGTTAATGCCAATGTAATTATTTCAGCTTGTTAACCTCTAAATCATTAGTTAGTTTTAGTAAATTCAGTTAAGTATTAATTATAATTAAGGAGATCATTATTTTAAACAAAATCGTGAACATGTGGATGATGCCCCAGGCTTTGTATTTGGTATTTTTAAACCTTTATGAACAAAGGGGAAAGAACGATGCAACAAAGAGGATTAGTGGGCCGATTAAAACTAAGTAATGTAATTAGTTAAACTTTAATTATAAACAAGGATTTATTATTTCTAATTTAACCGTAACCTTAAATTAATCATAGCCTGACTACATGTTATCAGAATCTGACAGACCAAGTGCTGTTAGACTCGTTTTGACAAACACTACAATATGGAACAGATCTGGACGCAATTGGAATCAACCGGCATTTTTAATTAAATTAAACACCTGTTTAATTTACTTAAAACCAACCGTCTCAATGTATGCAATCAAGGTGAGTTAAACACACTCAGTTCTCCCTACTTATATTTTATACAAGTTGGGTTTATTTGTTTATGTGTTATGGATGATTTTTATTGGATGATTGTTGAATTTTATATTCATATGTTGAATGAACAGCTAAGTTAAATGTTCGTTTAACTTAATTAAACTAAATCTTTATTTTAACGATTAAATCCAATTGAGGTAACTTACCTCTGTGGTTACGTTTATAATAATATAAACGTTATAAATAAACAATTGGACGTTTGAATTGTTCTTATCAACTTATTATTGACTGTTACATTCCAGTATTGACTGTTATTATTAAATTTTTTATTTCATCTATTTAGATAGAAAATGAATATTGATTGGCCATATTGGACTGAATGATTCAGATTGAAGTAACCCATTTTTTACACGGAATTAACAGGTTGGAGGAATCCAATAGGATTCCTCAATGATATTGATAATATTTATCTATATGATATGTTGTGTTCATTTGATGTGAAATTTATTATATTTCATGGTTTGGTATTTTAGTGGATATTTTCCTCTTTAGTACCGTCAGTAAAAGAAAAGATTTTTAAATTGATATTTAATCGATTGCGAAACATTTTCAAAGATATATATTATATATGAAACTGAAATAGGATTTTGATTGTAAAGATAAATGTCAAAGTTTAATTTACTAGTTTTATAATTATTTAAATTTATAACCAAAAGACATAGAGATATAAGATATTATTAAATGAATGGTTAAACGATATAAACTTATCGTATTTACTATTAAAATATGTAAAATGGTATGTAAAGGCCTTAACGACCGTAAAGGAAGTAAAGTAATTTCCAAGTATTGAAATGGAATAATTGTATCATGAATTTACGAGAATATATAAAAGTGATTGAGAAGTTATATTTTGTAATAAATAATCGTTTTAAACAAACGTTGTTCTAAAATATACGATATGTGATAAAACAACATTTCATGAATAAGATTGACGAATGAACAAAATTGGAAATAAGTATTGATTTGGAAATGGGATTTCAGGTTTTTAAATGAAATCGGAGTTGAAAATATGAATATGGATTTACAAATAGGATTTGGGTTGAAACGACAAATAGGGATTTATAATTGGATTTAAACTCGATAGCTGGAATAGATTATTAAATCAAGAATTTCCAAATATAGTATAACTGAATATACAAATATGAGTTGATTCTTGTGGAAAGAGTGGCAAAATAAATTCCAGATATAATGGAATTGGATAAGTATAAATTGATAAGTGGGAAATGATGTAAATTGGCTAAGATAAGTTTTATTCCGAGGTTCAGAATGTGGTATTCCGAAGTTCGGAATGTTTATCGGAATTGAGGTTTATTCCAAAGTTTGGAATGTTAATCGAAGATGGGAACTGGGAAATGAAATCGAATTATAAGTCATCGCTAATCCATTGCAAATGGAATTTGTAAATGAAATTAAGATTTGGAAATGGGATTTGTTACATTTGTTACAAACGATAAGTTGAACTATTTGATTAATAAACTGAACATCTTTATAAGAGATCGTTATATGATTTTTCGATGATAAATAAGTTGTTAGGAACGAAGTGAAAGCGCTTGATAAATGAAAGTAGAAAGATTTGGGAATATAATCTGTAACATTTGATACAGAAGCTAAATTAAATTATTTTGATTAACAAAATATAAAATCGATAAAAGATAGCGAATTAAGAATTGAAAAAGGATTTATATAAAACTGTGAAGATATTTATACAAGATTTGTAAAGAATTTTATACATACAATTTTAATCAATAAATAGTGATCATTGTGAATGTTGGTAAAATATATTTAAAAAAGATATTGAAGAAATTTATAAAGAATCTGAATTATAATTGAATCGAGACTTGCGTATTATATTTTAAAGGATTTCTAAAGTAATAAAAAGAGTTATGAAGAAGAGTATTTAATCAATTAAGTTAACGTGTTGAGATCTTAAATAGAGTTTAAAAAAAAGAACAGAGGTGATAATAAACTTTTATATGTTCTGAAGATATGAATGTTGTTGGTCAAGGTCTGAGAGGTAAATAGAATACCCCAACTTGAGAGACGTCATGATTATCCAAGGATGGTATTAGTTTATAAACGAGAGGAGTTGAGTGAATTATAAGTTATGATTTTCGTGAATGATTTTATAAAGTGTGTTAGAAAAGTTCATAAGTTAAATGAATGAGTTTAAGAATATTCTTATTCGATAGTAAGAAGTAAATGTGATAATCCAAATATTGGGAGATATTAAAAATTTAATTAACAAACAGTTAATTAAAGAGGCTAAATGATGTTGGATACTGAATTAGTGAATTCATTTTTATTTTTCTAGATGAATGATTGTTTATTTAAATTTATTTGATAATTAAATAACCGACTATCAAATATGGCCTATACGCTTGTTGGTACGGAAAGACCAAGATCGAATTTATATTCGAAAATCATTCTGAACCAACAAATACGTGGAAGATGCTAAGTGAAAATGGAGCAATTGAAGACCGTTGATTTTCATGAGCGGAAGAGTTAATAGTTGAATTTCTCTGGTCTGGTCCACCAGAATTATAACGACTACTGATTCTTCCGTGATTGAAATCTTCGGATTTGCAAGGACTTCTCGTTACTGATCCATAGGAAGATTCCTATATTGAATGTAGTAGGAGAGTGACTTCGGTTCATCTTGTTCTTGGATGACTTGTATGGACGAGTGTCTGACAGAGTATTTCCAAAGGAATCACATACATTGATTTCTTCAAACGTACCAAGTTGATGGCGGAGAAATGCAGATTCTTTTATCAATTTGAGTATTTTTGTGGATATCAATTAGTGATACCTAGAGGATCTAACGATGTGGCATTCAAAGTGGATGGAGATGCACTATTCTGAAGGATAAGCTTAACCTCTAGCCTCGTCAACCGGGAAATGGCACAAAATTGGGTAGGACGCATGGCTATGTGGGTCACACCCATCAAAAGGGTATATCATTACTTTATCTAGTGAAATCAAATGCCTCCGGTTGTCCCTTTTTATTTTGTTTGTATGCTATCAGTTCGGTTGGCTGGCCCCCAACCGTGGTAATGATATATTCGGTACTCTCGAAGTATAGTGAGGGGCCGGTCATGTTTAGCCTGGGTTGCAAGATGTTATTGTTGAACCCCAGTGTATTCATCTCCAAAGGTACATTGTCGGGAAGGTGGTCCCATACCATGCCAGGAAATCCATTCCCCAATAAGAGCCCGCAGTTTTGATTATATACTATGTATGTGGAGCGTGAGATGCAAGTGTTCCGCTATATTGATATTTATTTGTATTTAGACACAATCATAATATCAGAATAATATTGTTTTCAAAAATATTTTGGGTTATCGTAAGGTAAAAACCATTTGTATTTATGTGTTGATTCGTTCTTATTATTATCCTTTTCTTTCGAAAAGATTTTGACGTAAAAATTAAGTTGTGTGATGCCTTTAAACTTAGTGTGTTTTCTCACTCTGGCAGACTGATCCGGCGTTTGTAAAATGTTCGGGTTAGACCGAGTTGTACAGGTTTAGGTTATCAGATGCTATGAAGAAACAAGATGGAAATGTTCAGATGTGTGATATCTAATATTTATTCTGTTGTGTGTTTGTATATGAGGACAGAGTATTATAACTGTCCAGATATGTGATGTACTCTGGCGATTGTAAGTTTTCATTTCGAGCTATCAGTAAAGATTTATTTCTATATTATATTTTATTCCGCTGCGATGTGAGACTCTGTGTTGTATTGGTTCTTCTTCTTCTTCTATTCTAATAATTCTTTCTTTCTTACCTCACCCTCTAATATTCTTTTTAATAACTATCTGATGAGTGTTTGACACTTGGGTTTTGACAAGAAATATGGGTTTTTGTATTATTGTTAGAATTCCGGTGTCGAATTTCTTCTACCAGGTCGTTGCAGAGGTATCAGAGCTATTGGTCTTGTAATAACCTTGGCTCTGTGGTGTTACTCTATAAAGATGGGGTTAGTAATACCCTAGATTGAGTTTGAGTGTATATATATGAGAGCGTATTTGTAAATTTTATATACAAATGTTTTGTATTGTGTTGTTTGATCGGTTCAAAGTGTTGAGAAGCATTTGAACTAACAAAAGATACAATATTGTTTTGTAAAGAGGGTAAATGAAATAATTTATTCAAATATATTTTTGTATAGAAAAGAAAATAATTTTATAAAATTATTGAGATATAATGTGTTTGATTGATTTGAATGATATTCAAATTGAATTTGAAATTTGAATTTGAAACTTAACTTGGTTAAGTAAAATTAAATTAAGAATGATATTGAAATTATTGAAATAAATTTGGAATTTGAATGAATATTAATTAAAAAGAAATCAATTGGAGATTAATCGATTGATATTCAAATATGTTAAAACAAAGTAAATATTAATACTGAATAAATTCTGTTGATTTAGTTAAATTTGTTGTGTAACTTTTGTTGGTTGTTTGTGGATAAAATGATTATGGTTCATCAATGATTTAACTCTAAGTTAAATAAATTGAAAACTAAATTCCCATATTGTAAATTAGAATGGAATGACATATGAATTAAACTGGATGATTAAAACCTGTATTTGCATAACGTTTCTAAATGAGTGATGTTTGGGAACTGTATAGTTATACATGATAATCAATGAAGTGTTATATTAACATTTCATGTAATTGAGCTTACATGTTAAATTGAGTTGGGTACATGTGCCAAAAGTGTTCGAGGTTGAGTTTGATTGCGTAGATTGCACGTAAATTGAGTAGTACGCTCAATAGCGCTCGTAAAAAGTACGCCTACACGAAGTTATAAATTTTGGGTTTCAAAATTTTGTTTTCCGAACTGGTGAGTCGATATATATATATTATGTTTTCCTGCGATATCGCAGGTGTCCCTCGTACAGGGGAGACTTTGCTGAATTTTTCTGAAAATTTAAAGTGTTATAAAATTTTCGATATTTTTGAAATTTTACATTGATGATAATGAATTGGTTATCAATTTAATATAAACTAGATTTTTAAGTTTTTGGGTTGTAGCATTTTCCTCACCTTAGTAATTTCGGGGATGAAATTCTATTAAGGGGGGAAGAAATGTAATGTCCCGTATTTTTGGTATCAAAATATTTATTTAATTTATTATTTAAGTATTTAATTTGGATTATTATTGGTGTTTAATATTGAATTCGTTTATTAAAATGAAGTTTGAACGTTAATTTATATTTAAATTAAAACGAGCTCGAAATTGCGCGGTAGTTCGTAATATTGAGTTTTGAATTTTAACTGGATATATAGAATTCGTTTTAAGTTAGATTTCTATGAAACAAGAAATGTTGAAATCTTGTTAATTATAATTTTCATATGGAGGAGAAAAATACAGATTTTATGTTATAGATTGTAAGTTATGTCCAAATCAATTTTTAATATAGTCGCTATGGAATTCGTTAATAAACGATAAAGTTTATTTAATAAATTAATAGGATTTTTAATATAAATTGGATATCGTTTAATTCGAAAATGATGACATTGAGTTGTACAATTTATATTTGAAGCTATATGATAATTTTATTTGGATATTTACGATAGGAATAAATTATTTTTATTTTATTGAATTATTTGGGAATTTATATAATATTTTATTGATATTATATAAGCATTAAAAATAGCCATTTTTGCAAACGGTCTTAGTTTTGATGAAATTAGTTTCATTGGAACCGTATCATTAAATTATTGTAAGAAAATCAAATTTCGTGGCAAAATGATTTCGTATGTGACTTCGGTGGCCAAAAACGTCTTGTTTTTATTTAATTATTTACATTATTTAGACAGGGGTAACTTTTAATGAAAAAACGACTGGCCAAACTAACTCCAAATTTAACGAAACAAATTTCTTTGGATTCATAAGGAAGAGGTCTAGTAAATGTCAAGGTTTCAATTTTTTTGTAATTATATGAATTTTCAACGCTTGATTTTTCATCGATAATTATAAAGGACTTTTCACAGACGACCTCGGAATTTGACGAAATCTGTCCCATCGAGTCCGGGATATTTTTCTAGGCTATGATTAGCATTCTTATCGAAAAAATGAAGTTGTTTGTGATTGTTTTTGGGTGTTAATTCACGACGTATACGAATATTAATATTTAATTATCACCTTCCTTTATAAATACCAACCAATACGGTCAAAAACCCTATTCTTGCTTCTGCGTTGTCAATGCCAATATAGGCCGCCTTAAATTAAATGACGGCTTGAAACGTTCGACAATTCTTCTACTGAATTCGAGACATCCATGCACCTAATCAACATCCTTCCTTCAACAATCGAGTAGACCTCAGCGTGCTCGCTTTATTGATTGGCGGTGATGGGGCCTAGAGGTCTGGCTGGCCGGAAATTATTCAAGAACAGTGACCGGTTCGGAGTCAACTACAGGTGGAGTAAGGCACACAGCGCATTCAAGTGGGGTCGATGATGGACGGATGGTGGTCGGGTTCGGCGTAACATCGGTGAAGTTATGGAGCTGGGTTTTACTTTGTGGAACAGAACGAAGGACGCCTGGAGTGAAGTAGTAAACTATTGGGCCTTGTTTTTACCAGAAGTATTGACCTGAGAGTATGTATTTAAGCATTATATCATTGATTTAAACTAACCAAGATTTAATAATAAATAAGTTAATCATATCGTTGCATGTCATGACAATTGCATGATGTTTGGGACCACGAACAATGGAAACAAACGCAGGAGGTAACGTGTGCATGGGGAAGGTATGGAACGTGATATTGGGAGTAGGAGAAAATCAACAGTAATAGAATGAAGTCGGCTAGCGTTTAAAAAGTAAAGTAGTTAGTAAATTAGCCTAATTAAACAGTTAATTATAGTTTAATTGTTTAAAACCAATTAATTGTTGTTAACAGGAGTAGAACGTGAATAACGAAGGAATGTTGGTCGATTCCATAAATCCAGAGGACTGTGTGTGGTCAGACGTTTGAAACAAGGAGGAACAATTTAAGTCGGCCAGTGAACAGTTAATGCCAATGTAATTATTTCAGCTTGTTATCCTTTAAAACGTTAGTTAGTTTTAGTAAATTTAGTTAAGTATTAATTATAATTGAGGAGATCATTATTTTAAACAAAATCATAAACAGGTGGATGACGCCCTAGTCTTTATATTTGGTATTTTTGAACCTTTATGAACAAAGGGGAAAGAACGATGCAAGGGAGAGGATTAGTCGGCCGATTAAAACTAAGTAATGTAAATTAGTTAAACTTTAGTTATAAACAAGGATTTATAATTTCTAGTTTAACTATAACCTTAAATTAATCATAGCCCAACTATATGTTATCAGAATCGGACAGACCAAGTGATGTTTGACTCGTCTTGACAAACACTACAATATGGAATAGATCTAGACGTAATTGGAATCAACCAACATTTTTAATTAAATTAAACTCCTATTTAATTTAATTAAAACCAACCGTCTCAATGTATCAAATCAAGGTGAGTTAAACTCACTGTAACAACATGGATTTCGCCTGGACCTAATCTATCGCAAAATCGACCAAAACCTAATGCGATGGAACTAATAAATTAACATAGTGGAAGATTATCAATGCTCTGGACACAAATTTAAGCTTTGATCCAGAGTCCTACTCAATAAATAAATATCTGCAAAACAAACCACTCGACTGCCCGTATGGAAAATATGGGCACCCGAGTTTGCAAGTGAAACAAACTATGAGTCAGTCATGGGACTGGTATGAAAAATCTTTCTTAACCTATTTAATAATAAGGCTAATCACAGGACCACGCCAATAACGCGGAACGGGTTTACTCCATTGGATTGCCAATGCATAAGATAAAATAAATCATTAAACAACGCAATGCTTTTTAGAAAAATGAAGCCATTATAAGACTCAAATCCCATCACACAATGCGACACAAACCGGAGGATAGAATTTTACCTTATAATGGCCAAAATATGCTTGATAGATACAAAGCAAATTTGATATTATTATTAGTGTCTTTATGTTTCAAAAATAATTTCAATCATAATGTATCAATCATAGACGGCATAGCTACCATATACTATGTCGCCAAATATAAGCTTACAATCAAAACCGCACGGTCTCATATTGGAAGTTGGATTTCCATCATGAACCAAGGCAAGGGATCGTCCTTACCGAATTTGAGACAATATAGCCCATGTCTCAGGATATAGCCGCAACTGCACCTAGGAGCCACATGGCCGGTCCACAACTAACGTTAGTGGATTATATATAGTTCCTGAACAATACGTTTCCCCGCCTTATGGGGCGTAAATAAAGAGCCACTAGGGACTCCAATCCGAGGTACCTCACTTTCCATCATTCACATAAGTAAAAATGTCTTGGCTCCATACCATGACACCACTCCTAGCTAGAAAGAAATGCATGTTCTCCCTGGATCCTTCTCCCGTTTCTGGTTCATACCGGGGTGTAAGGCTTGCGAAGTAACGCTATACACAAAGCTATGCTAAATAAATTTGTGCTTTGATCATCAACCACAAGGCTCTACTTTTCAACAATAAGCCTCGATCATTTGCATCTTGGCATGTCACACTGACAATTCACGCCATGCGACTGATATCTACCAATATATAACCTCTGAGCTCATACGTCTCAGATAAGGGTGTTAAGAAAGAGAATAAATGTAATGTCCCGACTTTTTCTAACATTGGAAAATAATTTTAATGAGGAGATTAAAATGAAATAAACCATTTAACAAGTTAAAAACACATATGTAAACATATGTATGGATAAATAAATAACGTACAAACTTGTTTGTATTTTAAAGATTTTAAAATATAACATAAATATATCACATTAATGAATAAAATCATCATTAGAAAACAAATTTAGAGTATATGTACATGTAGGTGCATACTTGAATACATATAAATAAGATAACATGTATATAAGGGGACATTGGTCATTTTTAAAAATACAAAGGGTCCTTGAAATAAAACAAATACAATAAGGGACTTTGCGTCAAAAACTAATATACATGCCAAAGAAACAAATCGGCCATGTACACACACACACACACACACACACACATATATATATATATATATATATATATATGATAACATAGGAAAGTATATGTGCACATCATTTGTTGACTCAATTTGACCATATGAAAAATATCTATGAACACAAACAAGACAAATTCAAGGCATATAGAGACAAAATTCATAATATGATTTGAGAACAATAGTAAGACTAAACATAAGAAAAACTAGCAAGCTTGCACATATGAGTATTGCCTTAGGGAAATATCTATATACTTAAGAATTAAGAAAAACCATTTTTCTATTGGCTAAAAGAGGAGAATAAGTGTAGGGCATTTAATGAAGGTACGGTGAGAGAGGTGGGCTTCTAGAAGGAATTACATAAGACAAGCTCATTAGCCAAAATAACCTAGTATAAACAAATATATACATGCATTGGTTCCTTAAAATTAGCCGTAGGAACTAAGAAGAGGAGTGAGGCTATTAGAGAAATTACTGTTGAATCATGTGAAGAAAATTGTTTTAAAAACACTTAGGAGTTGGCTATAAATACATCACAAACTCTGACATTTTCCCCTCACAAAATAGCACTAAGTTAAAGGAAAAAAAACTGAAGTATTATACTCTGGAAATTGGAAAGCATACAGGTGAGTAAACCTTATTTAAGATTCCAGTTTAATGTTTTACTGTAAAGCAGTTTTGTATGTTTAGTTGATGACAAGTTCATGTATAATAAACACCGTCATCTTGCAAAACATTAATGATGCTATGAACACTTGAAATACATTTGTTTTGACTGTTAGATTCATATATGTACCTGTATGTTTGCATAAATATGGACAGTTTAAACCTTAAATTTAAAAACTGTTACTGTGATTCTGTTAAAAACAGAACATTATTTTTTAGAAGAGAAGCATGCCAAGTGACCCACACTAGGAGGATATAAAGATAGATGTAATGTATATATGTTACGCATTTACAAACACAAACAAGAAGAACACTGAAAGTGAAACCATTTGCAAGAAACAGAAAACACAGTATACTCTCTGTTAACTCGAAATTTCAAACAACACGAAAACTTGGTTTGATTATATAAATGTAAACACAACACAAAATAATGATTTTTAGTGGTGGTTTCATGATTTTTAATGCTGAGGTGTTTGAGGAAAGTTGAGATGATCAAAGAACGGTCTTTGATCATTTTCCGGTCATCCAATGGATGAACTGTCGAGGCGTGAGACCGGGAGGAGCGTGAGAGGTTCTATTGTGTAGGAATAGTACTAAGAGATTTTTCAAATGCTTAGATTTTGAAGACGATGAAGATTTTGGGTAATGGGTTCATTTTTGTGGGGTCTGTGTTCATGGTGGAACTGATCGCCGACGGTGGCAAAGGGGAGGTGTGGTCCAGGGGGAAACTGAGCGCAGGGGAGTCATGGTGGTATGGCCGGAGTTGGAGGAGCTCAATTGGCCAGTAGGCGTGGCGGTCAGGGCTTCTTCGATGGTATTCATTTCAGTAATGGAGGAAGTACATAGTGAAATCACTGTACGTGATGGAATGGTCGGACCTGAGGACTTCGACGTGATCTGGAGGTGATGGGCGACTTGTGGATGTGGTCGGAGGTGGTCCATGGTGGCTGAGGTGGTTGTGCACGTGCACACGTGGAGGTGTGTGCGCATCGTGAAATGGCACGGTGGATGTCGAGATCCAAGCTGTTTTTCGAGTGGTGAACATGGTGAAAGGGGGGTGGTTTTACTAGGTGGTAGTTTGGCAATTTAGCCAGAGCACGGTGATTATGTAGTGATCTGAAGGGTTGGCACGGTAACTTGAAGATATTGCACTTTGGTACTTAGCACTTTGCAAAGTACCAAGTGGAACTTTGGTAACGAGCAGAAATCACGAGCGCAGACCTGGATTTCGAAGAGAAAACGCGGTGACTGAAGACCTGGTACTTTGGCACACTACCAAGTGCCAAGTGGTACTTTGGTAAAAATAGAAATACGCGGTCGTGGCATGGAGTTTTTGAAGGAACGGACGGTGACTGAAGGCCTGTCACTTTGGCACTTTGGTATTTTGCAAAGTACCAAGTGGTACTTTAGAAATCACATGCGCGGCCTTAGGATCTGGAGCGCAATCATGGCGTTTTAAAGCTGGTACTTAGGCAATCTGGTACTTTGGTCAAAACGCTTGAAATAGAGTTTCGGAGCGAAGTTTTTAATTAAAATTTGTTTTAATTAAAATGAAAAATAAAATAAAATAAAATTAAAGAATAAATAAATAAATAATTAAATAAAAATAGAATTTTTATTTAATTTGACATAGGTAAGTGGAAAGAGGAAAATTGCAAGAAGATCGAGTACAGAAGTTGACCGAAGGAGTTCAACGAGTTTGAAACTTTAAAATATAAAGAAAATAATTTAAATAAATTATTAAATTAATTAATTTAAGATAAATTAGAAGTAATAAAATAATTTACCAGAAGAACTGGGGCATTAAACATCGACTAAACGTCGATGATAAACAAAGCAAAATACTGTGTGCGACGCACACACTTTAACTGTTCATGTATAAAAGATATTAGAAATACCCAGGCATAAGTAAGATAAACATATACTGTTATGTTAACTGGCCATAAGTACGGGACGTATAAACTGAATTATGATCAGATTAAGCTGATAATTATTTATCGACTATAAAAGACATTTCGTACATCATTTCGAAAAGTTCGGAATAAACATTCCACTTCGACTCGAAGTATATGATGCGTGTCAGAAATATTGAGGAAAGAGATATTCAAGGACTATTTTAAATAGTACCTTCGATCTGTTCAGTCCCAGGACAAACCCGAATGGACGAGTGTCTAACAACATATATCAGTTAGATTCTACACATCAAATTTACGTAAGTATATTACGTTGGTGGTGGAGAAATTCGTTCCTCTTAGCTTTATCGCCCGCAATATATTTGGGTAATCGAATGAGTGTTTTTGACGGATATGATGATGTGGTATTCAAAGTAATTGAAGAAACAAATCTGTCAGAAGAATAAACGTGACCTCAAAACCTTGCAGCCAGTAAGTAACAAAAGTTGGGCTAGGCAACATGGCTAGTTGGGTCATACCCAAGCAGGGTATATTATCAACATCTAGAGAATATTCATATTTGTTACTTCTTTCCAATTCTGTATCTCCCAGGAACAGTTATGTTGGTACCAATCGTAAAGGTGGTAATATATTTGTTACACTCAAGCTAAATGAGTGGTCGGTCATGTGTGGCCGGGTTGCAAGACGTTCTTGTTGAACCCTAGTGTATCTCTCTAGAGTACACTAATCGGCAGGTGCTCCCATACCTTGTCTGTTGGAATCCAATCTCCAATAAGCTCTCTGCGACTTTTGATTTTATACTATATACGTGAATGTGAGATGCAAGCGTTTCACTAGATGATTATTTATTTGATAAAAACTATCGTAATATCAAATGTTTTGATATAAAATACTTGGGTCACAATCCATAAATTAGTTATAGATTAGTCTAAAGATTTTCTAAAGTAAATGAATCTGAAAACTTAATTTCTTACTTCCATGTTTTACATCTTTTAACTGTGTTTACTCACACCAGTCCCCTGACTGACCCAGAGTTTATTTTATGTGTTTCCTAAACTCTTGGGTACTCATAGTATTTATTATGAGTAGGCAAGTAGTCCAGGTAGGCAAGTGGAACCTATGAAGTTCATGTCAAGACCAGTAGTATATCTATACCTGTGTATCCAGTTCAGTTATATATATTATCCTAGTCATGATGTACAATTATGCTGTTGTACTATGGTAATGTATTATGATGATGTACTATGATGCAGCAGACCCATTATTGTAATATATTATGTATTTTTGAAGTTCCACTGTGAGATTCTGATATTTCCTTACTCTTCTATTCTATTAGTTCTATCTTTTCTACCTCATCTTCTAAATTCTTTCTATAATGACACGATTTTCGAGGCATTGAAAATCGCGTCATTATAGTTGGCATCAAAACTGAGATTTTTCGGAAACCTAAGCTTTGGATTAGTGTTGAGAGAGCGAATTTTTACTAAAAAAACTATTATAGTATAAGGACGACCTTAGTTATTAAACTTAGCTATCAACCTTAGTTATTGACCTTAGTTATTGACTTAAGATTATCCCTAAGACTATCTTCCGATTGAGTATTAACCATCAAACCGCATACTCAGAAAGTTGAAAATGAGTTCTCAAGGAAGACGAGGCGGAGGAGCAAGCAGGACAACCACGACTAATGGGCACACTGTCACTACCCAAATGGCTACAACGGAAGTGCTCCCAGCTCCAGCGCAACCAAACTTTGCTATGATTTGCAAGAACTACACTACTCTGGGAGGAAAGACTTTTAAGGGAACTGAATCATTGGTTGAAGTCCAAGCATGGATGAGATTATGTGAGAATATTTTAAGGGACTGAAGTTGGACGATGAGTATAAACGTCTCTGAACTTCATGGAATTTAGAGGGAGCTGCAGCAATCTGGTGGGAAGCTTAGACTACAAACACTCCTGAGAAGAACTTTACTTGGGCAATGTTCAAAGAAGCTTTTGAACCTCAATATATGCCAGCAACTGAAAAAACGAGTATGTACCGAGATTTCATCGACTTGAAGCAAGAAAACATGACTGTCACTGAGTATGAAAATAAGTTCAATGCAATGTCAAGCTTTGGACCGGAGTTGGTAAATACTGCACTGAAGAAGAACTAGATGTTTGTAGCTGGACTAAAGGATAGTCTACAAGGCCGTATGATGGGACATTTGAAAGGCCCATTTTTTGAATTAGTGGACTTAGCACTCAGGTATGAAGCCATAGATGCTAAGAACCCAACAACAGCAAAGGCTCAGACTGGAGAAGCTAGTGGAGGAAATACTCTGAAAAGGAAATTTAACCCAGATTGGAAGGACAACAAAGGCCAAGGAAAGGCAGTACAACAGAAAACTGAAAATCATTTCAAGAATGTTCTGTGTTACAACTGCAAGCAGAAGGGACACATTGCACAATTCGGTAAGAAGGGAAACAAGAAACCCCAGCAACAGCAACCACCACAGCAGTAATAGAAACCTCAGCAACAGCAGCAACAGCAGAATCAGAATCAGAGAAATGAGATGGGGATAAAGAATCTATGTTTCAACTGTCACTAGACATGACATATGGTGAAGGACTGTCCATTGATGAAGAGGGCACCACAGGAAAAGGTGTATGCGATCAAGAATGAACCGTCTACTTCCCAGAATGCGAAGGGAAAAGGAGTGCTGGAAGGTACTTTAAATTTAATGGAATTTATCTTCTAGTTTTATTTGGTATTGGTGCTTCACACAGTTTTATTTCTTCTAAAACCGTAGATCAGTTTAACCTTGAACCCATTATTTCCCCAAACCCAATTTGCGTATCTAACCTCATTGGTGGTAAAACCGAGTTGAAAATGTGTTGTGAGGACACAACACTGTTATATCTCTCACATTCCTTTCGTTTTGATTTCTATGTCCTAGATTTCAAAAGTTTCAATTTTATTCTTAGATAGGACTAGCTAAGCGAGTTCCAAGCTAAGATAAAATGTGATAAAGAATACATAACCTTGATAACAAGCTTAATCGTAAAGCTAGGATACCTTGTGGAAAACCCGATATTCATACCTGTAGTTTCCTATACGCCCTAGAAGCACCACAAGAGAACCTTGAAACATTGGATGTAGTTGGAGAATTCAAAGATATATTCGAGGGAGTCGGAAGTTTACCTCCTCATTGGGAGATAGAATTCCAAATTGATTTAATTCCAGGAGCGAGACCGATAGTTCAACCAAAGAGACGAATGGCTCCAAAAGAAGCTTTGGAATTAGAGAAAATACTCGGGATTTGCTAGATAAAGTCTTATTCCGACCTAGTTTTTCTAGTTGGGGCTCGGTAGTAGTTTTTGTAGTGAAGTCTGATGGGTCGTTACGATTGTGTGTAGACTATAGAGAGTTAAACCAAGAAACCATCAAAAACAAATATCCTTTACCCCGAATCGACAATCTTTTTGACCAATTGCATGGAAAAACGGTGTTCCCCCAAATGGACTTAGCAACAGGATTTCATCAATTAAGAATCGCTGAAGATAGTATTCCTTTAACAGCGTTTAGAGGGCCAGATTTCTTTTATGAGTCGTTGGTTATGCCATTCCGTCTAACCAACGCATCAACATTTTTCGTAGATTTGATGAGCAGAGTCTTTAGGAAAATTCTGAACAAGTTCATTCTAATTTTCATTGACGATATTCTGGTTTATTAAAAAATTGAAGAGTAGCATCATTATCATCTTGGAGTCGTACTAGAAACTCTACCGAAAAATGTGTTGAAGGCCAAGTTTTCAAAATTTCATTTTTGGAAGTCTGAAGTAAATGGAGATGGAATATCAGTAGATCCATTAAAAGTTGAAGCAGTACAACAATGGAAGCAACCTCGTACACCAATGGATGTTCGATTTTTCTTTGGATTGGCGGGATACTACCGAAGATTTATTCAAGATTATTCGAAGAAATCATCTCATCTGACGAAGTTAACAAAGAAAGGCCAAAAGTTTATTCAGACCCCAAAGTGTGAAGAATCTTTTCAAGAGTTAAAGAAAATACTAACCGAAGCACCAGTATTAGCTGTTCCCGATGGAACAAGTGGATTTGCGGTTTACACTGATGCTTATGGAGTTGGATTAGGAGATGTGCTGATGCAGAACGGTCGTGTACTTGCATATGCGAGTAGACAATTAAAGATACACGAGAAAAATTATGCAACTCACGATCTGGAGTTATTAGCAGTTGCCTTTGTATTAAAAATGTGGAGACATTATCTGTTGGGTGGAAAATTCGAGCTTTTTACAGACCATAAACCATTGAGATATCTATTTTCTCAGAAGGATTTAAATTTGAGACAACAACGATGGTTGGAATTTCTTGCATCATATGATTTGGACATCATTTATACACCCGGCAAAGCAAATGTGTTAGCTGACGCTCTGAGCAGAAACCCGATTCTATCCCTATTGGAAGTCACACTGACTCTCCAAGAAAGGATTATGAGTAATTAGAAGAGAGATGCCAAACTAGAGAAGATCATTCCAGGAGTCACGAAAGGAAAGGAGTCTGATTTCGAGTTGGATAACCAAGGAGTGTTAAGAATTAACAACAGATTATGCATTCCAAATGTGGATGGGCTAAAGCGAGAAGTTTTGAAAGAATGCCATGCATCAAAGTTGAGCATCCATCCAGGAATTCATAAAATGAATAACGATATCAAGCGAGTATTCTGGTGGCCAGGAATGAAGAAGTATATCACAACTTTGGTGAATGAATGCTTGTGTTGTCAACAAGTAAAAGGAGATCATCAAAGGATTGCTGGGCTGTTACGACCATTGGAGATACCCAACTGGAAGTGGGAAATGATATCGATGTATTTTATTGATGGATTGCCCAGAACAAGAAGAGGATTTGAAAGAATTTGGGTGATCGTAGATCGACTAACAAAAAGTGCGCATTTTATTCCAGTGAAACCGACACGCACTGCAGCATCATTAGCCGAAGTTTTTATGAGAGAAACTGAACGATTGCATGGAGTCCCAGCCAGCATCGTAAGCGATAGAGATCCCATCTTTACAAGTAAATTTTGGGAAGCATTGCAAAAGACTTTGGGAACAAGATTGAATTTCAGTGCAACTTATCATCCTCAAACGGACAGTCAAACTGAGAGTGTAAATCATATATTGGAGGATTTATTAAGAGCTTGTATTCTAGACTTTGAAGGATCATGGGAGGATCAACTATACCTGGTGTAATTCTCTTATAACAATAGTTACCAGGCGAGTATAAAGATGGCACCATACGAAGCAGTGTACGGAAGACCTTGTAAAGCACCCGCATGTTGGATTGAATCCAGAGACAAATTAGTACTTGGACCGGATATGATCCAAGAAGCAACAGAGAAGGTGGAGTTGGTGAAGTTAAGAATGAAAGAAGCTCAAGATCGCCAGAAAAGCTATGCTAATCATAGGCGAAGAGATCTTGTATTTGATATAGGAGATCTGGTATTTGTGAAGATTTCACCGATGAGAGGAGTTGTGAGATTTGGAAAAGTCGGAATGTTAACTCCACGATATGTTGGACCTTTCCGTATTCTGGAGAGAATTGGTTTTCTAGCTTATTGAGTTGATTTACCAGAGCATATGGCAGGAATTCACAACGTATTACATGTATCTCATTTAAGGAAGTCTTTGCACGATCCGTCCTTAATTGTGGAACCATCTGTTCATCAAGAGATAGAGATCGAACCATATTTGACGGTGATTCGACAGCCATTTCATATTGTCCATAGAGAGGAAAAGAAGCTTCGCAACAAAGTGGTAAATCTACTAAAGATTCAATGGAGGGAGAATCCGAAGGATTGTACGTGGGAAACCGAAAAACATATCAGGAAATTATACCCGGGTTTTTCTACAAATTAGGTATGATTTATTATTTGGTTGTTCGAATGAAATGAAACCTTGGATTTCTTCATTTTTGTGAGCATTGTTATGTGCATTTTTGGATTCATTTTATTTAGGACTTATGAACTCTCTTGTTATGATTCTATCATTGATGAGTTCTATTTCCTTTTTTACTTTCCAGATGGCACCACCGTTCAAGACTATCAATAGGAAGAGACTAACACCATCACAGATCATTAGGCTGCAGGAAAAGAGATCAAGAGTGGGAGACTCGGAAGACGTTCGAGAGAAATCACCTAGCGAAGACGAGGTACTTACTGGACATCAGAGGAGTCAGACAACGGCAGAGGCGAACCTGTGGAGCAAGATGAATACAGTCAAGGATTTACAGATGAAGACGAAGTATTGATGATAGAGACAGGATTAGGGGGTGGTGATGGAGGTGACCACAGCGACAAGGATGAAGATGATGCTGAGGATATGGATATTGATGACGAGTAAGAAGACGAGGAAAAGTACGAGGAAGAGGAGGATGTTGTTCCAGAGACACCAGTCATTGCTATGGGAGATCAAGCAGAAGAGTTTGTTGACCCAGTGTTAGCGATATGAGCGAGACTTGAGTAGGCTCTCGTAAAATTTCATGCAGCTGGTGGATTTGTTGAGATTTATGGAGATTACGGATATCCTGCGATACGACTGTATCTACTTCCACTAGTAGAAGTTATTGAGATTCCCGATGATGATGAGGAGGGAGCAGTTACCGAGGGTATGGTTGAGGCTTTTGAGTTATCATACGACGACGATGAAGTGGTAGAGGTTATGAACATCTCGGACGACGAGGTGATTATGATTGACAGTGACTCGGAGGAGTAAAGTGGAGTGATGTGTTTGGATGATATATATGTATATTATATATCCTATAACTTGAATTAGTCAAGTATAGCCTAAGTATGGTAGGATATTATGTATGACTAGTATGAGTATGGAACTAGTGTATAATTATAATGTACTAAGTAGTTATGATATGAAGAATCATCTTTTGGGAAAATATTTCTATCTTTCTTACTTTAATTTCGGGGACGAAATTCTTTTAATGGGGGTGGACTATAATGTCCCGACTTTTTATAACTTTGGAAAATCATTTTAATGAGGAGATTAAAATGAAATAAACCATTTAACAATCTAAAGACACATATGTAACATATGTATGGATAAATAAATAATGTACATACTTGCTCGTATTTTAAAGATTTTAAAATATAATATAAGTATGTCACATTCATGAATAAAACCATCATTTGAAAACATATTTAGAGTATATATACATGTAGGTGCATACTTAAATACATATAAATAAGATAACATGTATATAAGGGGACACTGGTCATTTTAAAAATACAATGGGTCCTTCAAATAAAACAAATACAATAAGGGACTTTGCATCAAAAACTAATAAACATGCCAAAGAAACAAATCGGCCATGTACATATATACGATAACATAGGAAAGTATATGTGCACATCATTTGTTGACTCAATTTGACCATATTAAAAATATCTATAAACACAAACAAGACAAATTCAAGGCATATGGAGACAAATTTCATAATATGATTTGAGAACAATAGTAAGACTAAGCATAGGGAAAACTAGCATGCCTGCACATAGGAGTATTGCCTTAGGGAAATATCTATATACTTAAGAATTAAGAAAAACCATTTTTCTATTGGCTAAAAGAGGAGAATAGGTGTAGGGCATTTAATGAAGGTATGGTGAGAGAGGTGGGCTTCTAGAAGGAATTACACAAGACAAGCTCATTGCCTAAAATATCCTAGTATAAACAAGTATATACATGCATTGTTTCCTTAAAATCAGCCGTAGGAACTAAGAAGAGGAGTGAGGCTATTAGAGAAATTACTGTTGAATCATGTGAAGAAAATTGTTTTAAAAACGCTTAGCAGTTGGTTATAAATACATCACAAACTCTCACATTTTCCCCTCACAAAACAAGCACTAAGTTAAAGGAAAAAAAACTGAAGTATTATTCTCTGGAAATTGGAAAGCATACAGGTGAGTAAACCTTATTTAAGATTCCAGTTTAATGTTTTACTGTAAAGCAGTTTTGTATGTTTAGTTAATGACAAGTTCATGTATAATAAACACCATCATCTTGCAAAACATGATTGATGTTAGGAACACTTGAAATACATTTGTTTTGACTGATAGATTCATATATGTACCTGTATGTTTGCATAAATATGGACATTTTAAAACTTAAATTTAAAAATTGTTACTGTGATTCTGTTAAAAACAGAACATCATTTTCTAGAAGAGAAGCATGCCAAGTGACCCACACTAGGAGGATATAAAGATAGATATAATGTATATATGTTATACATTTACAAACACAAACAAGAAGAACACTGAAAGTGAAACCATTTGCAGGAAACAAAAAACATAGTATACTCTCTGTTAACTCGAAATTTCAAACAACACGAAAACTTGGTTTGATTATATAAATGGAAACACAACACAAATTAATGATTTTTAGTGGCAATTTCATGATTTTAATGCTGAGGTGATTGAGGAAAGTTGAGATGATCAAAAAAGGGACTTTGATCATTTTCCGGTCATCCAATGGATGAACTGACGATGCGTAAGACCGGGAGGAGCCTGAGAGGTTCTAGAGTGTAGGAAAAATACTAAAAGATTTTTCAAATGCTTAGATTTTGAAAACGATGAAGATTTAGGGTAATGGGTTCATTTTGGGGGGTCTGTGTTCATGGCGGAACTGCTCGCCAACGGTGGCAAGGGGGGTGCGGTCCAGGGGGAAACTAAGCACAGGGGAGTCATGGTGGTTTGGCCGGAATTGGAGGAGCTCAGGTGGTCGGTAGGCGTGGCGGTCTAGGCTTCTCCGATGACATTCATTTTGGTAATGGAGGAAGTACAAGTGAAATCACTGTACGTGATGGGATGGTCTAACATGAGGACTTCTACGTGATCTAGAGGTGATGGGCAACTTGCGGAGGTGGTCGGAGGTGGTCCATGGCGGCTGAGGTTGTTGTGCACGTGCACACGTGGAGGTGTGTGTGCATCATGAAATGGCACGGTGGGATGTCGAGATCCAAACTGTTTTGGGGTGGTGAACATGGTGACAGGAGGTGGTACTTTAAGGGTGGTACAACCAGGTGGTAGTTTGGCACTTTATCCAGAGCATGGTGATTACGTAGTGATCTAAAGTGTTGGCACAGTAACTCGAAGATCTGGCACTTTGCAAAGTACCAAGTGGCACTTTGGTAACGAGCAGAAATCACGAGCGCAGACATGGATTTCGAAGAGAAAACGCGGTGACTGAAGACCTGGTACTTTGCCAAGTGCCAAGTGGTACTTTGGTAAAAATAGATATACATGGTCGTGGCATGGAGTTTTTGAAGGAACAGACGGTGACTGAAGGCCTGACACTTTGGTATTTTGCAAAGTACCAAGTGGTACTTTAGAAATCACATGCACGGCCTTAGGATCTGAAACGTAATCATGGCGTTTTGAAGCTAGTATTTGGCAATCTGATACTTTGGTCAAAACGCTTGAAAAGGAGTTTCTGAATGAAGTTTTTAATTAAAATTTGTTTTTGTTAAAATGAAAAATAAAATAAAATTAAAGAATAAATAACTAATTAAATAAAAATAGAATTTTTATTTAATTTGACATAGGCAAGTGGAAAGAGGAAAATGGCAAGAAGATCAAGTACAGAAGTTAACCGAAGTAGTTCAACGAGTATGAAACTTTAAAATATAAAGAAAATAATTTAAATAAATTATTAAATTAATTTATTTAAGATAAATTAGAAGTAATAAAATAATTTACCAGAAGAACTGGGGCATTAAACATCGACTAAACGTCGATGATAAACAAAGCAAAATACTGTGTGCGACGCATACACTTTAACTGTTCATGTATAAAGGATATTGAAAATACCCAAACATGAACAAGTTAAACATATACTGTTATCTTAACTGAAAATCCATAAATACAGGATGTATAAACTGATTTATGATCAGATTAAGCTGATAATTATTTATCGACTATAAAAGACATTTTGTACATCGTTTCGAAAAGTCTGGAAAAAATATTCCACTTCGACTCAAAGTATACGACGCTTGTCAGAAATATTGAGGACAGAGATATGTAAGAACTATTTTAAATAGTACCTTCGGTCTGTTCAGTCCCAGGACAAACCCGAATGGACGAGTGTCTGACAACGTATATCAGTTAGATTCTACACATCGAATTTACGTAAGTATATTACGTTGGTGGAGGAGAAATTCGTTCCTTTTAGCTTTATTGCCCGCAATATATTTGGGTAATCGAATGAGTGTTTCTGACGGATATGGCATTCAAAGTAATTGAAGAAATAAATCTGTCAGAAGAATAAACGTGACCTCAAAACCTCACAACCAATAACAAAAGTTGGGCTAGGCAGCATGGCTAGTTGGGTCATACCTAAGCAGGGTATATTATCATCATCTAGAGAATATTCATCTCCCGGGAACGGTTATGTTGGTACCAACTGTAGAGATGGTAATATATTCGTTACACTTAAGCTAAATGAGTGGACGGTCATGTGTGGCCAGGTTGCAAGATGTTCTTGTTGAACCCCAGTGCATCTTCTCTAGAGTACGTTGACCGGTAGGTGCTCCCATACCTTGTCTGTTGGAATCCAATCTCCAATAAGCATTCTACGACTTTTGATTTTATACTCTATACGTGAACGTGAGATGCAAGCGTTTCACTAGATGATTATTTATTTGATAAAAACTATCCTAATATCAATTGTTTTGATATAAAATACTTGGGTCATAATCCATATATAAGTCATGGATTAGTCTAACGATTTCTAAAGAAAATGAATCTGGAAAACCTTATTTCTTACTTCCCTGTTTTACATCTTTTAACGGTGTTTACTAACACCAGTCCCCTGACTGACCCAGAGTTTATTTTCTGTGTCTCCTAAACTCTTGGGTACTCATAATATTGATTATGTTTAATGCATATACAGTGTAGAACGCACTCTGCTTGATGGTTGATTGTTTATCGTGGCTGTTGTATACATGTGTTGTATGAAATCCATATAATCACATTATATAGTGATTGACTGTGTCTGATTCCAGCTCAGAATGAAGTAATATTTTAAAATTACGAATATTTTAAAACAAGGGATATTTTAAAATAATATTCAGAAAATAATCAAAATATGATTTTTGATGTCCAATTTGGGATGGACATGAATATATTTAAATATATAGCCGTGTTGAATAGATATGCGCCATTTTGACGCGAACGATATTTATATCGATTTTATTCGTTTTTATAACGAATATCGGAAAGGAAATGATTTCGAAATCAAATATTTTGAAAATATTATCATTTATATATAAATGATATAGAATATTCATTTTTGATTTAGACTTGAAAATGAAGTTGGAATCGTTTTGAAAACAAGGTTAAAAATGATTTATAAAATACGTTTTAAAAGGAAATCGACGAAATATATAATATATATATTATATATAATATGGCCTGAATAGAACGCGCCGCGCAGTGACCGCTCGCGAATTTCGACCATAGACTTTGAATTGACGTTACGGGAGATCCGACCATCGGATTCTCCTAATACCAGAACCATTGGGTTTGTATCGAAAAGAGCTTTCCAATGAATATAAGGAATTTGAAATCTAACGGTTGAATTTGGAGTTATGTCCAAATCAAATTTGGAAAAGGTCGTTGTAATTGCAGTTCGACGTTTATGGAAATCGACTGTGCGAGCCTTGATAAAATTATTAAAAATACAATAATTTAGGTAAAATCATAATAAATGATTTGGAAAGAATTAGAATGAAAAATTCCATATTTGAAAAGATAAAATATATTTTTATTGAAATAAACTAGTTATTATCTAGAATTAAAATCCATTTATTTTTAAATAAATAAATTGGATTTGAGAATGGGTTTTAATATAACAAGAATTTCCAATATATGAATTGGAATGGATTTGAATCGAAATTATCTTCGGAATGTTTCGATGTTGGATTTTGTGATTATACAGATATTTTTATGGAAATTTGAAATATATATATATATATATATATATCCATATATCATTATTTCTAATACGATATTTGTTGTTTTTAGAATTTGATGTTGAATACAAGCCGATATATTTTCTATTCAGAGCCTTGTATTTAATATCAAATGGGATTTTGGGTTTGTCGTGAATGGTGTCTTAAATAACACTGTTCTTAAACCAAGTTAAGAAAAGATAAATCTTTTAATTAAGAATTAGTGAAATTTTCCAGTTAATTAATATTTAATTGGAATTGAATTTAAATTGATTTTGGGTTTATCGTGAATTGTGTTTTAAATAACACTTGTTCTTTAACCCGATTAACAGTGAAATGTAAATGGAGTTTATCGTGAACCGTGTTTTAAATAACACTTGTTCTTTAACCCGATTTACGGTAAAATGTGATTTGGAGTATATAAATCTTTTATTAAGATTGAAGGGATTTTCCAAAGTATTGTTTTCCAGTTTAATTTAATTAAATTGTAGTGGAATTCTATTTGGCGATAATCAAAGTGAGCTTCTGTGGAGGAAGACCGTTACTATATATGGAATTTTGAAAAAACTTTGCCATTATTCCATTTATATTATTGGTTGGATACAGAAGTTTATATCGATTATATATATTGATCTGTTTTCTGTGAAGATTCCAGAATTTATGGAATGTGATTTGGGTTTATCGTGAACTGTGTTTTAAAAGACGTTAGTTCTTTAACCCAGTTTAAAGACAGGAATTATTTCCTGAATTTGAGAAATCATTAATACTGATTTTTGAAAGATTAAAACTGGATTAGAATTTTAATGAATCTCTTATTAGATTGAAAATTGAATGTGATAATCAAAATTATCAATTCAGGAAAATGATCGAGAATGGAGTATCACCAGTTTTGCTCCAAGCAATAGATAAATCTTTAACTAGATTTGAACTTGAAATGGTAATTAATATTTACCGACAACACCATGGTGTTAGATATGGAGTATTACCAGTTTTGCTCCATAAGATGAATAGGTTGGGATTGGGAAATAAAATAAATGATCACTTCGGTGTGGTTCGCTAATCCCGACTAGTTTGGAAAACCTTAATATGGTTTGATATCCAAAGGAAGATTAAAGAATAAATTTAAAAGAATTTATCTTTGATAAAATTAATGGGAACCTTTCCATAAGAATGTGAATATTTGAGTAAAAGAATATTCTGGATTGAAATGAGGCGTATATTGTGTTTGTGTAATACTTGTTTATTATATACGCGGGTTATTCGGAAAGGCCGGGTTTATACCCATTCTGAATAACCGATTTGACGATAAGTCGACGATGAAGACGGTGGGAGAAGACTAAAGGTCTTCACATCTTTTGGATGATTACTGATGCCTTGATTGGGCTGTACACCCAAGACAAGGTAATAAGTGGTGATTGTCCAGACGTACTTGGAGATCGATGGATATGCGAGGGACTCTCTCCTGTATTGGACATATGGGAGAGGAATAAGGTGCCTCCGGTTTTGTTCAGACCCAGAACGGACTTCTAAATGGACTGTGTGTCTGACATTGGATTTTATTCTGTGCTGATTGTTCTCTATTAACTATACATCTACTTGGTGAAGGAGAATTTATTCCCTTACTTCACCCTTCTCTGAGACGTACGGGATCAGAGGTAGTATATCGATAGACATCAGTCGCATGGAGTGGATTGCCTTTGTGACATGCTGAGTGGCATGTGATCAACCAATTTTCAATACAGTTCAGTATTTGACTAAATTTACCTTTTGTTTACATATGTTGGTTAAATGAGTAATCACACAACATAATCCGCAATTAATTAGTGAATTAACGTTTCAAATTCATAACCTTTACATATATACAGAAAATCATTTTTTTGATGCCAAATCACAACAATAACCCTATATCAAGTTTTGGTTCTCACACCAGTCAATTGGAACTACATAGAAATCCCACTTTCGAAACTCGAACACAAATACTAATGATACTATAGTAATCATTAGGATCGTCTCCGGGTGACTAGAGTGTGATTCTATATCTATCCAGTATATTAAAACTTCGAATATACGTTCATGACGCGTATGTGCAAAATCTCCATATACTAGATTGTCCAAATTCAATACAAATAAAATATTCAAATACAAATAATTAAATTTAATTTTCAAAACAAAATTTGTTTTCACTTTTATTTAAAAAAAACACTCTTCAGACTCATTCTAGGACACTGCTGATCACATCTCTAACGAGCCATTCTCATTGGATATTACTAATCCAATCTCTGATGAATTCTTTCGTTTGGTTCTAATGTGTCTTATTCTCGAGCTCTGTAAACCAAAGCTCTGATACCACTTTGTAACTATCCGAACTTCCCCGTGAAGGAAAGCACGAATTGCTATTGAGAACACGACAAATCAGAACACAAACAGAAGAACAATTACATTGCTTATTACAATAGTTCCATCAGAATACAAGAATATTACAGAGTATGAAAAAATTATATACATTTGATAAACATCAGAGTTTTAAATACATTACTGCAGCGGAAAAATTAAACAAAGCATAACTGAAAGAAAGAAACGGATACAGAGCTTTCCGAATATCGCTTCAGCTATAAACCAGGATCCTATGAATATAATATCTTAAAAACCCAACTACTAGCTGCCCGCGTGGAAAATAGGGGCACCTAGAGTTTTGGTTAGAACAATAAACTCCAGGTCAGTCATGTGACTGGTGTGAGAACTAAAACAGTTATTAATCTTTATTTTAAAGTTCGGAAAATCAACGGACCGCGCCGTATAACACGGAACGGGTTTAACCCCAAGAATACTAGTGCATATAACAAACAGCGCAATGCTAAATAAAGAAAATGAAGCTATTATAAGACCCACGTCCCATGACACAATGCAACGCAAGCCAGAGGAAAGGGTTTTTCCGTATAATAGCCAAATAATGCTTGATACGTGAAATTTAATCTTTTATTATTACTATAAGTGAAGAAATCAACTTCAAATATAAATGTATCAATCATAGGCGGCATGGGTACCATATATCATGTCGCCAATACTAGGCTCTACAATCAAAACTGAAATGTCACGTATTGGAAATTGGATTTCTGTCATGAGTCTAGGCAAGGGATGGACTCCTTTCCGCTTCAAGACACTCCAGCAAATGTCTCAGGACTACACACTCTGGGTAACCCCTGGATCCTCCAAGGCCGGTCCCCCCTTACGTTTGAGGATTAGTATTCTTGAACACACGTTTCCTGGTCCTGTAGGACCTAATCATCGGCTCCAAAGAAACTGATATAACCGAGGTGCCTCGAAATCCAACAACCACAAAAGTAAAATGTCAGGGCTTGACAACGCTGACACCACCATAGCTAGAAGAAACGTCATGTTCTCCTTGGGTCACTTATCCCGTTTTCAACTCATATTGAGGTGTGAGGCTCGCGAATTAACGCTATACACAAAGTGGTGCTATATTAAAGCTGTGCTTTTATCATCAACCACAAGACTCTGCTTTTCAACAAAAGCCTTGATCACATGCCACTCAGCATGCCACACGGGCAATACACTCCATGCGACTGATGTCTATCGATATACTACCTCTGATCCTGTACGTCTCAGAGAAGGGTGAAGTAAGGGAATAAATTCCCCTTCACCAGGCAGATGTATATTTCATAAAGATCAATTAGCACAGAATAAAATCCAATGTCAGACACACAGTCCATTTACAAGTCCGTTCTGGGTCTGAACGAAACCGAAGGCACCTTATTCCTCTCCCATATGTCCAATATAAGAGAGAGGCCCTTGCATATCCATCGATCTCCAAGTACGTCTGGACGATCGCCACTTATTACCTCGTCTTGGGTGTACAACCCAACAAAGACATCAGTAATCATCCAAACGAGGTGAAGACCTTCGATCTTCTACCACCGTCTTCATCGTCGACTTATCGTCAGATCGGTTATTCAGAATGGGTATAAACCTGGCCTTTCCGAATAACCCGCGTATATAATAAACAAGTGTTACACAAACACAACATACGCCTCATTCCAATCCAGAATATTCTTTTATTCAAATATTCACATTCTTAGGGAAAGGTTACCATTAATTTTATCAAAGATAAATTCTTTTAAATTAATTCTTTAATCTTCCTTTGGATATCAAACCATATTAAGGTTTTCCAAACTAGTCGGGATTAGCGAACCACACCGAAGTAATCATTTATTTTATTTCCCAATCCCAACCTATTCATCCCATGGAGCAAAACTGGTAATACTCCATATCTAAAACCACAGTGTTATTGGTAAATATTAATTACCATTTGACGTTCGAATCTAATTAAACATTTATCTATCGCTTGGATCAAAACTGGTGATACTCCATTCTCAATCATTTTCCTGAATTGATAATTTTAATTATCACATTCACTTTTCAATCTAATTAAAGATTCATTAAAACTGTAATCCATTTTCAATCTTTCAAAAATTAGTATTAATGATTTCTAACATTCAGGAAGTAATTCCTGTCTTTAAACCGGGTTAAAGAACGAACGTCTTTTAAAACACAGTTCACGATAAACCCAAAATCACATTCCATAAATTCTGGAATCTTCACGGAAAATAGATCAATATATATAATCGATATAAACTTCCGTATCCAATCAGTAATATAAATGGAATAATGGCAAAGTTTTTTTTTAAAAATTCCATATATAGTAACGGTCTTCCTCCATAGAAGCTCACTTTGATTATCACCAAATCGAATCCCATTCCAATTTAATTTAATTAAACAGGAAAACTTTACTTTGGAAAATCCCATTAAATCTTAATAGAAGATTTATATATTCCAAATCACATTTTATCGTAAATCGGGTTAAAAAAAAGTGCTATTTAAAACACGGTTCACTATAAACACCATTCACATTTCACTATTAATCGGGTTAAAGAACAAGTGTTATTTAAAACACAATTCATGATAAACCCAAAAATCAATTTAAATTCAATTCCAATTAAATATTAATTAACTGGAAATTTTCACTAAATTTTAATTAAAAGGTTTATCTTTTTCTCAACTGGGTTTAAGAACAGTGTTATTTAAGACACCATTCACGACAAACCCAAAATCCCATTTGATATTAAATACAAGGCTCTAAATAGAAAATATATTGGCTTCTATTCAACATCAAATTCTGAAACCAACAAATATCGTATTGGAAATAACGATATATATATATATATCTTTCAAATTTCCATAACAATATCTGTATAATCACGAAATCCAACATCGAAACATTTTGAAGATAATTTCGATTCGAATCCATTCCAATTCATATATTGGAAATTCTGGTTATATTAAAACCCGTTCTCAAATCCAACTTATTTATTTAAAAATAAATGGATTTTGATTCTAGTTAATAACTGGTTTATTTCGATAAAAATATATTTTTATCTTTCCGAATATGGAATTTTTCATTCCAATTCTTTCCAAATCATTTATTATGATTTTACACAAATTGTTGGTATTTTTAATAATTTTATCAAGGCCCACACAGTCGATTTCCATAAACGGTCGTCGTACTGCACTTACAACGACCTTTTCCAAATTCGATTTGGACATAACTCCAAATCCAACTGTTAGATTTCAAATTCCTTATATTTGTTGGAAAGTTCTTTTCGATACGAACCCAACGGTTCCGGTGTTAGGCGAATCCGACGGTTGGATCTCCCGTAACGTCAATTCAAAGTCTATGGTCGAAATTCGCGAACGGTCGCTGCGCGGCGCGTTCTATTCAGGCCATATGATATATATAATATATATATTATATATTTCGTCGATTTCCTTTTAAAATGTATTTTATAAATCTTTTTTAAGTTTGTTTTAAAAATGATTCCAACTTCATTTTCTATTCTAAATCAAAAATGAATATTCTATATCATTTTGTATATAAATGATAATATTTTCAAAATATTTGATTTTGAAATCATTTTCTTTTCGACATTCATTATAAAAAACGAATAAAATCGATATAAATATCGTTCACGTCAAAATTGCGCATATCTAATCAACAAGGCTATATATATTTAAATATATTCGTGTCCATCCCAAATCGGACATCAAAAATCGTATTTTGATTCTTTTCTGAATATTATTTTAAAATATTCCTTATTTTAAAATATTCGTTATTTTAAAATATTACTTCTTTCTGAATTGGAATCGGACGCAGTCAATCTCCATGTAATGTAATTATATGGATTTCATACAACACATATATACAACAGCCATGATAAACAATCAAGCATCAACCAGAGTGCGTTCTACACTGTATAAGCATTAAATATAAGTAATTAATGCTTATAACAACCTGTCAACCAATTGATCAACATAAAACTAAATAGTTGGGATTAGTGAACGTCAAATAACATCCTAACACCCATGTGGGTTTCAATCCACAAACACTGAATATTATTTGTGCAGTTGGGCGACGTGTAAAATTTATCATCCCAATCCATATCAGTCAAATGGTTGTACATAAACAAATCATTTGATTTGTGAATGAATAATTTTTTTATTCATATACACGTTAAAAATTATATTTTTAACGATAAAATATTTATTCGATTCATTTACACAATAAAAATGATATTTTATTTTTCTAACATATTTTAGAAAATTTTGGTGGCATAACGGCGCGATACTAGAACCGGGATAGGGTCTAGCCTTATCCCTCCCCTAATATTGGCGAACGTCATACACAAACCAAATTCTATCAATTCGTTCAACCAAACAACCAAATAATTTAATCACCTAAACCAACCAATCCCATTAACCAAACAAACAAGTCGTCCATGGTTTGTGGACGACGGTGTCGGGTGCTACTAAGCACCGTCTGCATCCTAGTATATATTTTTAACTAGAAAATAAAATAAAGTGAGAAGTTCTCACCTTTGCGATCCATTCCTCCTTTCTATTCTGAACCGTTTGGATTTGTCTGCCATGCCAACGCAGTCTTCCCTACGTTGTTCATATTAAAAATCACATTTTTATTTCAACATATATATATATATATAATAAAAATCAGATTTTTATTTCGCTACATATATAAAAATCATATTTTTATATTTCCTATTATATAAAAATACTATTTTTAATCCGCTACTCGTATAAAAATCGATTTTTTATTTCGCTACATCATATATAAAAATCGTATTTTTATGTTCTCTATCTTATAAAAGTCATATTTTTATAATCTTTACTATATAAAAATCATATTTTTATAATCTCTACTATTTAAAAATCATATTTTTATGCTTCTAAAAATTGGATCTATATATTATTAAAAATCCTAACATTATATTTCTAAAAATCAAATCTTTTCGAAACTAAAAATCTAATCTTTTTTTTCCTACTTACCTATAAAGATCATGTTTTTAATCCGCTATATATATATATCAAATCTTTTTACCACTATATATAAAGTAAAAATCCTATCTTTATACCGCTCTAGATAAATTAAAAATCCTACCTTTATGTCAATAAGAATCTTATCTTTATGAACCTAAAAAATTATATTCTTATCATAGAATTAAAAACAGAAGACTTATTTTTTGATCAATGTAATTCCCAATCGAAGCTCCCGAGAGAAACACCGAATCCGAGAAGAGGGGGGCTTCCGCTGTCACTGGTGGCTCACGGAGAGGGAAGGGGGTCGCGTGAGGCCAGAGCCAGTTCCGTGGGTGCGGGCCTTCTGGCTAGGGCTTCGTTTATGGAAGGGGATCCGGCTGCTGCGGAGAGAGAGAGGCATGAAGGGGAGGGCTCCAAGGACGCACGGGGAAGCCGGAGGGCGGCGGCGCCTCCAGCGGTGGAGGGGAAGGCTCGTCCGTCGATCTCGAGCTGGTTTTTTTTATTTTTAATTGTTCTTGGTTGAACGATATAAGGGGGCGGGCGTTGACCAAGAGAGGATAAGGGGGTAAAGGCTTTGATTTTATATTTATTTATTTATTTTATTATATTTAAATTTCGAAAAGCAACTTTTTATTTCGAACTCGAAATCGAAGCCACCGAATGTCGCCCCTAGCTAATTACCCCCATCCCGAACGAAACGGGATATGTTTCGTAAGCCAGTTCGCTTGTTACGGTTAGTTTTCGTTCAAATCAAAATATAAATCAATGTACATTGAATTTGAACGCACATTTCAATTTACCGGGGCCACATACTAACTCTAAAAATTCCCGAAAAATTATTTATAGCTTCGTATAGACGATATGGTCCTAAAAAAAACTAATTTCATCAAATTCTGAGTCCATTTGAAAAATGGCCATTTTCTGGTCGATCCAAATTGACTCAAATAGTCAAAACACGTTTTCTTGCGCCACGCTCACATATTGATTTCAAAAATTATGAAAATTGGAATATAGCATTAACTTGACATCCCGGATCCAACAAAAGTACTTTCGTCAAAAACGGAGGTCGTTTGCAAAATGGCTATTTTTAAGGGCCTTATATATATTAAAAAATATATAAATTCCACAGCGACTTTTCTGAATTTTAAACTGGACATATCTTTCAACTTCTAAAGTGAAATCACAGTTTCTTACATCCGTTAGAAAGATATGGTTCATCAGATTCAAATATTTCTAGTTTCATCTGATTCCGACTTAAAACGAATTCCGTATATTCATTTGAAATTTGAAATCGAATTTTCGAACTACCGCGCCATTTCAGGCTCGTTATATAATAAAAATAAAATTATTCGTTTTAACTTCATCAACGATAAATTTTTAATTGTTATTATTTAAAATAATTCATTTTAAATATCAAATCCGTTAAAATTGCCAAAATAAAAATTTTAAATTGGTTCTGATTTTCCGGGTTAATACATTATGAGTAGGCCAGTAGTCCAGGTAGGCAAGTGGAACCTATGAAGTTCAAGTCAAGACCAGTAGTTTATCTATACCTGTGTATCCAGTTCAGTTATCTGTATTATCTTAGTCATGATGCATAATTATGCTGTTGTACTTTGGTAACATATTATGATGATGTACTATGATGTAGCAGACCCAGTATTGTAATATATTATGTAATTTTGAAATTCCGCTGTGAGATTCTAATATTTCCTTACTCTTCTATTCTATTAGTTCTACCATTTCTATCTCATCTACTAAATTCTTTCAATAATGGCACGACTTTCGAGGGATCGAAAATCGCGTCGTTACAATATATTCTCAGCCACCAAGCAGATATATATTTAATAGAAAACAATCAACACGGAATGAAATCCACTTTCAGACACACATCCATTTACAAATCCGTTCTGGGTCTAAACGAAACCGGAGACACCTTATTCCTCGTTTCATATGTCCAATACAGAAGAGAGGTTCTTGCATATCCGGTCGATCTCCAAGTACGTCTGGGCAATCACTACTTATTACCTTGTCTTGTGATGCCTCCCAATCAAGACGTTAGTAATCATCCAAACGATGTGAAGATCTCTGGTCTTCAACCATCGTCTTCATCTTTGACTTTTAATCGTCGTGGTAATTATTCAGAATGGGATAAACCCGGTCTTTCCGAGTTACTCGCGTATTTTATAATCAATAAACAAGTGCTATAAAAACACATCATACGCCTCATTACAATTCAGAATATTCTTTTAAATAAAATATTTGCATTATCAGGGAAAGATTCCAATTAATTTTATCGAAGATAAATTCTTTTAAATTTATTCTTTAATCTTATTTTAAAGATTCATTAAAACTCCTTTTTGGTTTTAATATCAAAATCATTTCTTTATGATTATTCAACTTTAAGAAATTAATCTTGTCTTTAATTGGGTTAAAGAACCAATGTCATTTAAAACATAGTTCACGATAACCCAAAATCATCTTCCATTAAATATGGAATTTTCTCAGAAATCAAATCAATATATACTCGATATAAATTTCCGTATCAGACTAATAATACAAATGGAATAATGGCAAAGCCTTTTAAATTCCATACATAGTAATGGTCTTCATTCACAGAAGCTCATTTCGATTATTATTAAATCGAATTCCATTAAATTCCAATTTAATATATTAAAATGGAAAACTTTACTTTGGAAAATTTCCATTTCATCTTAATAAAAAGATTTATAAATTCCAAATTATGTTTTAACTGTTAATTGGGTTAAAGAACAAATGTTATTTAAAAACATAGTTCACAATAAACCCAATTCACACTTCATTTTATTCTAATTACTAAATATAATTGGAAACTCTAATAATCTTAATTAAAAGATTTGTAAATCCCAAAATTATGTTTTTACTGTTAATCGGGTTAAAGAACGAATGTCTTTAAAACACAACTCGCAATAAACCCAATTCACATTTCATTTTATTCCAATTACTAAATATCATTGGAAACTCTAATAATCTTAATTAAAAGATTTATTCTTTTCTCAAATAGGTTTAAGAACAGTGTTATTGAAGACATCATTCATGACAAACCCAAAAATCCAATTTATTTTATTTAATTCCAATTAATATTAATCAATTGGAAAACTTCATTAAGTCTTAATTTAAAGATTTATTCTAGTTAATAACTAGTTCAGTTCGATAAAAATATATTTTTATCTTTTCAAATATGGAATTTTTCATCCAAAATCTTTCTAAACCCTTTATAATGATTTTACATATTTTTCCATATTTTTAATAATTTTATTAAGGCACGTACAGTCGGTTTCGAATAACGTCCACCGAACTGCAGCCGTAGCAACCTTTTTTAAATTTATTTGGACATATTTTCAAATTCAATCGTTACATTTCAAAACTATTATATTCATTGGAAAGCTCTTTTTGATACGAACCCAATGGCTCCGGTTTTAGGAGAATCCAACAGTCGGATCTCCCGTTACATCAATTTGAAGTTAATGGTCGAAATTCGCGAACGGTCGCTGCACGGCGCATTTTATTCAGGCCATTATTTATATATATATATAATATATATATATTACATATATTTCATCGATTTCCAATTAAAACGTATTTTATAAATCATTTATTTATTTATTTTAAAACGATTCCAAATTCATTTTCAATTTTAAATAAAAATTGAATATTTTATATCTTTATCATATTAAAATATTAATATTTTCAAAATATTAGATTTTGAAATCATTTCCTTTTTATATTCATTATAAAATGAATAAAATTGATCGATAAACCCGTTTGGTTTAAAAATGGCGTTTGTATTTAACTCGGCTTCAGAAATTTCAATATTTTTGAGTCCATCCAAAAAATGGACATAAAAATCATATTCGAAAAGCTTCTTTACCTTAAAATATTCTTTACATTAAATGTTCTTTATTAAAAATATTCTTTATTTTAAAATATTCTTTATATAAAAATATCTTAAATCGGAATGCCACTCAATCGATTACCATATAATTTCAGTTATATGGATTTTCGTACATCGCATGCATTTAACAATAATGATAAATAATGTAACAACCCGGAAAACCGGAGCCAATTTAAAATTTTTATTTTGAATAATTTAAATTGAAATTTTGGTCAGAATTTAAAAATTCCATTTTTAAATAATATTAAAGCTCTTGAAAATAGCCGTTTTGCAAACGACCTCCGTTTTCGACGAAACCACTTCGGTTGGATCTGCGATGTCAAATTATTGCTATATTTAAAATTCCATAATTTTTGGGATTAATATGTGAGTGTGGCAAAGGAAAACATGTTTGGTTGATTTTGGTCAAATTGGATCGACCAGAAAATTGCCATTTTTCAAACGGTCTCAGAATTCAACGAAATCAGTTTTATTGGGACCATATCGTCCCAACATAGCTAGATTTATTTTTTGGGGATTTTTAGAATCAGTATGTGTCCCTGGCAAATTAAAATGTTCGTTCAAATCAGAATTTGAATGTTTTTTATTTTAATTTGAAGAGTAACTGACTGTAACAGTCGAACGGGCTTTAGGAACATATTCCATTGTGTTCGGAATGGGGGTAATTAGCTAAGGGCGACAGTCTTTGGGTTTGATTTGGTGTTCTATTAGAAAACCCCATTTTAAAATTTAATATAAATGCCAGCCAATCATATTTTTTCCATCATTTATTTTTAATTTTCAAAAACGCGGAAAAAACCCCGACCCTCTCCAGTCAACGGCGGAAGTTTCTCATTTCTTCCCGGCCAAATTCCGGCCAAACTACTCCGAATTAGCAACCGCCCCAGTGGAAGTTTTTGAAGATCTCGCCTTCCTCTTGATATTCATACCAGTTTCTCCTCCTATCATCACGCCATCGTTGAGATCCGCCCTCCATACCCCGCCGCTTTCAACCACCGCCGTGGATGCCAGAGGCCACCGAAGTGGGCCCCACTTCAGGCGAACGTGCACCCCTCCTCCCCCTTCGATGCTACCTAGCCCGATCCTCACATCACTTCACGGATCGAGAGAAAAATCCGACCCTAGTTTCGAACTGATTTACTAAGGTACGGCTATGTATATTTTAAACAATTTATAACACTATAAAACCGTCGTGAAATATGATTAACTTATAAAAATCATATCATTTTGCTTTGTGGTCGAAATCTAGTGAAACAAGAGACGCTGGGACCGTGAGGATGTCTTCTACATTCTAGAAGAGACCGAGGAATTTTTAGAGCTTCCTACAATTTTAGAAGGAGTGGAAACCCATTGTGAGACTTCTAAATTCAAATATGGAATGGAAATGCATTGTATAAATTATATAAGTGAAGTATAAATTATATATGCGTTGTACACCTCATGTATGAGCGATGTATATGTTATATGAGTGATGAATAAATTATACATGCGTTGTGTAAATAACATATGTGTTGAAAAGAAGTTGAAATGGAAGTGAAATATATTTATATACATATATATATACTCCCCTCGTCCACAAACCATGGATGATATAAATTGATTGTGATCGACGTGAAATTTTGTGATGTGGCGAATGGTTGAAAATAATTGTTTGTCGTTGAAAGAAATTATTTATGGTTGAAAACAAATGGGAATTGTTTGTGGAAAATTCATATGATATGAAATCGATCTTAGATTATTTAGATAAGCCTCTTATGGAACGCCGCGAGGCCTAAGGTAGTGTGAGGAGCCGTACTAGGGACGGTGCCGGTTTTAAACCCCCTCCCTTTATGCTGCCGAAATGTTCATGTGTTTGAATAATTTTCATGTGTTGAATTATTTTCATGTGTTGAATAAATTGTTTAGATAATAAAAATCACATTTTTATTATGCGTATGAAGTATATGAAATATTCATGTGTTGAAATATTCACGTGTTGAGATATTCATGTGCCGAATAACATTCATATGTTGAATAAATTCTTTGAAAGATAAAAGTCACATTTTTACTATATATATGAACTATATAAAATATTAGTGTTATAAATAAATTGTTTTAATGATAAAAATATCATTTTTATCTGATGTATGAAGTATATAAAATATTCTTGTTTTTAAATAAATTGTTTTAATGATAAAAATAACACTTTCACTATATGTGTGAACTATATAAAATATTCATGTGTTGAAGAAAAGGATCAAACAATAAAATTAACATTTTTATTGTGTATACGAAGTTCTAAAAATATTCATGTGTTGAAGAAAAGGATCGAACAATAAAATTAACATTTTTATTGTGTATACGAAGTTCTAAAAATATTCATGTGTTGAAGAAAAGGATTGAACAATAAAATTTACATTTTTATTATGAATATGTGGTGTCAAAACTCTTATGTGTTGAATAAATATTTTGAATGATAAAAATATCATTTTTATCACGTATATGAACTAAATAAAATACACATGTGTTGAAAAATATTTTCGTTCGCCAAAAAATATCATTTTTATCCTATGTATGAAGTGTTAAAAATAACATTGTGTTGAAATAAACATTTGTTCGCTAGAAATATTATTTTTTAGCGTAGTTCTGCATATATATACACGTGTTGAATTTTCACTGGAGACTGGGAATCGACGGACTTTCCATAGGACCCATTTTATTAGCAGGATTTATCACTACTTTAGCTACTTGGCTAACGGATTCTCCACGCGCTGGGCATACCATACCTCTTCCGTGCGTCTTTCTGGGCGTAGGAGAATGTATTGGCTGTTGAGTAAAGAATATATTTGCGCGCCCGACAAATAGGTAAGCCTTAATGAGTTGGCTGCGCAATTTTATTTTTATAAAAATTCCTGTGAATGCCATTGGATGCGGAGTGTTGGTTGTTCTGTGTGAAATAATTAGTGTCGCCGTAGGATAGTAACAATTAATTTTGAACTACACTACATGGCATACTGAGAGAAGATAGCATACTCTATCATATACCACATAAGCACTTGGAGCTTATGTGACGAGGTTGAAGATTTGCCATACAAGCGAGAGGCTTGTATGGCGATGACTATATTTCAGGTTGAACCGAAGACTGATATGGACCATATAAAATGTAATGGTAAATTGCCAAATTAATATAACCCTCACACGGGTCTGGAGTTTACAATAATCACGTCTCTCTAGCCAATAAGGCACAAAAACTATTTATAGGATGACGAGAATTTATTCTCTGGAGTTATGATCTATACACACTCCCCTGTGGACACTGGAATATATCACTGTAAATATGTGTGTGCTTTTTAGGATATATTGGGTGCCTAATATGACCCGATAAATTTCCAAACCCCTTCTCGTACAAAGGAGGTTATGGCGAAATTTTCTGAAATATAAAGGCGTTAGTGAAATACTAGAAGTGAAAAACGATATAGAGATCGTCGAATGAATTATATATATATATATATATATATATATATATATATATATATAAATTAAATAAAACAAATTGAGCCGCTGCAGTTCGCGTTTTGGAATCGTAATTTTAAACGCTTATACCGAGAAATCCGACCATCGGATTTCCCCGAAATTGAAACTGTTAGGTTCGCTTCGGAAAGATCTTTCCAATATATAAAGTTTGTTAGGATCCAACGGTTGGATTGTGAGAAATGTTTAATTCAATTTTGAATAAAAACAGCTCCAGAATGGACTTTTTATATATATATATATATATATATATATATATATATATATATATATAATTAAATTAATCGAATCGCGCGCGGCAGTTCACGTTTTGAAATCGTAACTGTAACGACCCAGTAGAATTTCGGCCTCGAAAATCGATATAAATACCATGACCGTATCTTATACCGATCCTCTAAGCACCGAAAAACACTGGATAGTTTAGAAAGAATTTAGAGGGTGAGATAAGAAAGAAAGAAATTTTAGAATAGAAGAAAGAAGAAGAACACATCAGAATCTCACAGCGGAACGAATAAAATATAATATCAAATCCCTTTATACAAAGAAACAGTATATACATACCAATCATCAGAGTACAGCATATATACCAATCACAGCGGAATATAACTAGCGGTGAAGCCGCCTGCTTCTAGCTCCTGAATCTCCAAGTGAAACCTAACCTGGAACATACTCGGTCTGACCCGAGCACATTTGATTTAAAACAAAATACACCGGGTCAGTCTGGAATACTATCAGTGATAAATTCACATACACACAACTTGTTTAACTTTGGAAATCCTTTTCGAAACAAAAGAATAATAGTAAGACCAGTCCACACATAAACACGGACGGTTTTTACCTTACTATAACCCAAACCATTTTGTTTGAAATCATACTTTGATCTGATATTATCATAATGTCTAATTACAAGTAATTAGCAATCTAGAGGAACGCTTGCATCTCACGCTCCCCATATATAGTATACAATCGAAAACCGCGGGTGCTTATTGGATATTGGATTTCCAACTTGACAAGGTATGGGACCACCTTCCGCACGTGTATCTCTAGAGGCGAATACACTGGGTTCAACAAGAACGTCTTGCAACCCGGCCCTCACATGACCGACCACTCATTTCGCTTGAGTGTGCCGAATGTATATCACCGACGGTTGGGATCAGCAACCGCCACCCGAATAGGGTCAGCATCGAACATAGATAAAGAAGCAATAGGAATTTCTCTAGATAGGTGATCATACATCCTAATGGGTGCGACCCACATAGCCATGCTGCCTGCCCGATTTTTGTCATTTCCCGGTTGATGAGGCTTGAGGCAAGAATCTTATCTCCAGAACATCTGGTCATCATTCACTTTGAATGCCACATTGTCAGATCCGCCAGATCACACTTGATTGACGTCCACAAACACACTCTAGCCGTCAGGCTAGAGAATAACCATTTCTCCGCCATCAACTATGGTACGTTTGGAGAAATCAACACATGTAAATCCTTTGGGAATACTCTGTCAGACATCCGTCCATACATGTCATCCAGGATCAGGATGAACCGAAGGTACTCTCCTACTGCATCTCATATAGGAATCACCCCAAGGATCAGTAGCGAGAAGTCCTTGCAACCCGTAGATTCCAACCACGACTGGATCATGTCAGAATAACCCTGGTTGCAACACAGGGAATATTCGTCAAGCAATCCCTCCGCTTAGGAAGATCCACGGTCTTCAATTGCTTCATCTTCAATTATCTTCTCCACGTATTGTTGGTTGGAATGGTATTCGAATATAATTCGATTCCGAACTTTCCATACCAACAAGCGTATTGTTCAATTTCGACAGTCGGTGATTTAACTATCGAATAACAATAGTGTGAATACAATCAGTTTGGTAATACAACACTTAACACAACCCGACCTCTTTAAAATATATATATATCAAGTTTATTCTGATTAACTCTGATTGGTTTACTCTGATTGGTTTACTCTACTTAACTACTCGACTCATTTAACTTGACCAAGCTAACTTGCTTTGATTATTCTTATCGATTAACTAACACTCAACTTAACTCCATTCGCTCGACTCTAGATCGCAGCGATCACAATGGTTACGCCTGATTCCCTCAGGAAACATCCGACCGCCGTAGGCTATCTGCTGCCCTGCAAATTACGCTAGCAGTCGTACACGATGGAACTTTTTCCTAGATAACTTTGTTTGACTAACTTTGACTATATTCGATCAACTCTAATTGACCAACAAATGTTTACTATAATTTGGAAACACATTCTTATTTCTTTTGAACTAATATCGTAATATTATTAAATTTCCAAAAGCCTTGTATCAGGGTTTGATATTCCTCACATAGGATAAAACTCATCTCAACCATTCACTCGTTCCCAACAAATACTATTCTTTGGTAATAGGGAAGCCAACCAAGTTGGGGTATTTTAGTTACCTCTCAGACCTTAGTCGACAACTTTCTTACCTCAGGATAATATCAGCTTGAACTTAACCACCTCTCAAAATCCTATTTACTATCTGGGTTTCAGATTTGGTTTTAAAACCGTTTCTTACATTTTTGGGACCTTGCTAAAGAATCTCTCTACTTAATTTCTTAATTAAGTAAATGTTCGCCAAAACACACTTTTAACAAATTCTTTTACTCATGACCTTTTTATTCGTAATATAAATCCTTGGTCAAATATTTTGGTTCCATCTAATTAGATATTCTTATAATAACCTTTATTTCCCCTTTTCGATTTCAATTCTGGGTCTTGCATCTCGTTTAAAATCCCTTTTTCTTAATTCCTTAATTTAAGTAACTCCCACTTTAAAACACCACCTTACTGCAAATATGCTTTCACATATACCCTTTGGTTTATAAATTTAAAACCCTCGTCAAGTAATGTGATTCCACTTATTTGAACCTTCTTATGATAAACCGTTATCGCCATTTTTGGCCAAACCTCACCGTCAATTAAACTCTTGTTAATTGAATTTCCATTTATCAAACCTTGTTTGAAGCTTGGACTTACAATCCTTTTAATAAAATCCTTACTTGGCATTTAATTGAATTTACTTCTTTATCATTTTAAAATAAAGAATAATTGGCTTTAACCAAAATATGGTTAACTTTAATCTTGGCCCAAAGTAGTATTCATACCATGTTTACAAACTTACTCGATAAAAATCAAGGTTATTAACAATAACCAATTTAATTACCCCTTTGGATTATGATTAATCAAAGATTAACCAATACCCAACCCTATTCGTTAAACTTTAACGACCATTTAAGCCAATATTTAATCCCTTTTGTCCATTCTACTCGAAACGGTGGTTTTACCAACCATACACTTCAGTTAACGATTAACTGAAATCCAACTGTCATTTCCCTTTTCTAAATTAATTAATTAACATAATTAATTAAAGTCACCTTTAATTGTTTGAAAACAATTATTTTCCCTTTAACAAATCTATGGAAATTCTTGACTTTCCACTTCTCAACTGATTCAAGCCATTAACTAAATTTTTAAAATAACTCGATTAAATATATTCGATTTAAATTCCAAGTTAAATCCCTTATATAATTTAAATTAAACTTTAACCCAGTTATAACTCTAACATCGCGTCAATTCACCCAAAGGTCAACCGATGTATAAATCATCACAGTTTGGCCATTCACTGCCCATTTACCCAATCAACACTGTCGGTTGATTTCAAACACAACCCAGATGGATATATACTCAACCATCACATACAGACAGGTTTTGGTGTCAATCAAGGTGAGCAATTTATATATATGCACACCAAACAAAATACAGTATATTTGAGGAATCCGGTCGGATCCCTCCAACCTGTCCTTCTCTGCATCACAGATGTCAGTTGATAACAATATACGAGTTAAATAATATCAACTGCAATCAAACAGATAATAACAACCAAATTTGCATCCATCGCATCCAACCAACCAGTTTTAACTGTAAACTGCAAAATATACTTTACTGTGACTTTACCACATCACAGTATTCCAGAAGGGGTGAGAATTAACTCACCAGAGTTTGTTCTGGTCAACGGTTGACGTGTTTGTTGCTTTAATTTGAACCGTTCGTCCAAAAATAGCTGAATTTTCAATGGTGTCGGATTGACTCCTAGTCAGTGTCATCGCGTAGGTCTCGTCCCTGCGATCCCAACGGATCTCGTTTCGTTAAATTTCGTTAAAGTATGAAGAAGTTACGCTCGTTTATAGTTTGAATAATTATACGAAAATTAACTTAACTAACTAATATATTAATTAATAAATAATTACCTTAATTATCCTAAATGGCCACGTCATCCTCAGATTCATCAAAATGCGTTTTCCCTCTTTATCTTCTGCTCATCACCGATCCTCTTCTGTTCCTCTATTCACGTTGAAGACTTCGACCAAAACTTTCATCGCCGTGCCTGCTGGAGGCCACCGGAGCAACGTCTGACCATCGCCACGTCTCCCTCTCACCTCGAACCGCCATCTCCCTGAACGTCGAACCCCAGCAAAGCCCCAACCGCCGTAAAATGTCTCTCAACCAAATCCCGTTCAACCTCAGATTTCCAACGCCACCGACCGACTGATGAGACCAGACCACCCCCAAAAATCAAGTAAACCACCTTCATTAAGCATTACCGAACCGTGTATTAAAGCCTTGACCCCAAAACCAAAACCCCACCCTGGACTAGAACAACGCCAGAAACTCCGAACAGCAAACCTGTCCTCAACCCCACAAAAGAACTTAAAGTATTTGGAATCCTTACCACCTTAATTTACCACCGTCGTTGCCGATTCAGATGGTCAGACATTGATCAAGTGTTGCCGCTTTGACCGCCCATCCATGCTTCGTCAAACCCCCATGGCCTGAGCCTTCATCGACGCCTTTATCTCCGGCAAACCTCTCCACTTGCAACGCTGTAGTTCTTCAAGCTCTAATTGATGCTCTAATGTCATTGAACGTGCCGAAATTGGGATAGGTGTGGAGAGCAATACCCAGAGATTAAGCACATATTTATTTCAATTTTATTTTCTTTTTGAATTGGATTAAATCTCACTTCATGGGTTTCAAAGGAAATGGGACCTTTTTCTTTTCTACTGAGAAGGAAAAGTCCAGTATTTAAAAAGAGAGAAACGTGGCTTGCACGAAACGCAGTAGCTTGGTCGGCACGGGTAGAAGCCTTAGGGAACACGGGTAAAACTTTGCAGTCACGATGTTTGTTTGTTCAAAACGTACAGGGTAAGATAATATATACATATTATTTTGTTGATTATTTTGGGCGAGATATTGAAGCTGTATAATTTGTGCTGATCGTATTGTTAAGTCAGAAAATTTTCTGTTTAGATGGCACGTTCTCTAGCTAGTCCTATAGCCCTTTTTTAAAAATGATAAGAATAGGGTATTACGGGTCTGTTTAATTAAATACGTATGGGAATGGTCGTAAGTGGTTGGGTGTACGTAGGGTGTATTTGTTTTAAAATTTATGCAGTCACTGTCATACCAAATGTCGTTTATCTATGGATGGTACGGACAAAAATAAGAGCATGGTCGTGTCCAACGAGGTATCATGATCCTAAAAATATAATAATATCGGTAGTTTAACTTATATTGTGAAACCCCAAAATATTGATATTGGGTGCAAAATACTCCAAATAAAAAGTTGCGTATTTAATTAATTAAAAATTCCAGTAAAATTCTAAAAATTAAATTATAACTACGCCTCAAAATAATCTTGTTCAAATTCGTAACCAATATCTAAATATATTAAATAAGCCGTTATGGTCTATATGCGATTCTCCAGCGACTTTCTGAAAATATGATTTGGACATAACTTTTTATTCCAGCTATGAAATCTGATTTTTTTTTCACATTCGTTGGAGAGATATTTTCAAACAGATTCAAATATTTCTTGTTTCGCTAAAATCCGATTTATTTTGAATCATGTACATTCATTTGAAATTTGAAATCGAATTTTCAAACTACCGTGCCATTTTGAATTCGTTTTAAATTATATTATAAATTATACGTTTAAACTTCCTTTTTATAAATAAAGTCCTATATATAATTCAAATAAAATATTTAAACCAATTTATATATTCAGAATTCAACGACTGAAAATCCGGGTCGTTACATTCCTTCCCCCTTAAAATAATTTCGTCCTCGAAATTGCTATGGTAGGAAAAGATGCTACATACCCTATTAACTAGATCCAAAAATCCTTTTTGTTCACTTTTTAACTTCAGTTTAACTGGACCAATTTATTTTAATTAAAATATTAATTTATTCTTACTAACGAAAATTTTCAAAAATTCTGAAAATTTTCTAACACTTTAAATTCTGAAAAATTTCGGCAGCATCTCCTCTGCATGGCTCAATCGGCACAATCACAACTCGCCTTTCTAGGCCTCTCCAATCCAAAAGAAAATCAAAAAGCCAAGTGGCTTGCCCCCATAGGCTCATAAAATCATCAACCCAAACAATATTGTAAACATGTACCTTTTTGTCGGGCATAATTCTATCTCTTGCATTTGCTTCTATTCAAAATCTGCTCAGCATACATATATCATTTCCACTTGGTTTAAAATCAATAAATCTTCCAGTTTGTAACACTCTAATCAAATTCTGATCAGCTCACTGCCATTCACTAATCCAAACTGAGTTCTGTTTTCAAAAATCAACCCCCTTATCCTGCTTGAGTTCAACCCCATCACAGTTTAATTCCAGACAACATCATCCAATATATATATTCAACTGGCTTATTCATACGTCGAATTCATATTAATAATTCGAATCTCAACATTCCTCTTTATTTAATTTCATTCGAGATTATCTCCATCCAATCTAATTTCCATTTAACTTAAATAAATTCCAATCCAATACAATTTTGTATATAATCCAAATTTCTTGCATATTGGGTTTAGCTAGTTTATTTCCTTTCAAGGGTTCCCACAATTTTGTATGCTTCAATATATGTCCAATGATAACCCGGTCCATATCATTTCCTTATAAACCATTTATCGGGCCAAGTTTTCCATTTAATTTCAAAAAAATTCCATTTCAATGGATTTCGAACAAATTTTGTTTTCTTTAGGGTTGTCCCGCTCCATTTAACTAAACTTTAGTTAAATTTAATCCATTCGATTTTACTTCCACCTTTTTAATCTATTTAACTTATATTAAATTCAGAATTCGAATCCCTAAGGTTTCTTTCAAATTAGTTTGAAATCATATAACTATACACATATGTTTAAATCTTTTTGCAAACTCAAATACTTGGATTTTATAGAAATAACTTGTTCTTTTCAAACCAATTTCCAATCAAAGAATTTTCTTGGTAGCAATCCACCACTCAGAAACTTGAAAATGAATACCGATAATGTCGCGACCCATTATCCGAATTATTTTCTCGCCACTAAATTGATTTCAGTGCTTAATCATTTTCAAAATCTATTTAAAACAATTTCTATTGAAAAGTCCTTCAAAGTAATGTCATATTGCTTTAAAAAAAAATACTTCAGAAGATACTTCTAATCACCCGGAATTTGAATTCCCATTCTGGTTTGATCTAAATCTTGGCTTATCTCTTTTGTATACATTATCCGTATACATATTTCATAACCATTTCAATATTCTATAGTTTCACTTGATTGTAATAACAATCAACCCGTTTATATAAGATTTCAGAAATTATTCCATTTATATCAAAAATAGTTTTTGGGCAAAATTACTTCATTTTACCCAATTTAAAACAATACTGTATCGAATTGCTTTGTTTGAGAGTTTAGAAACACCTATCGATACAGTTGTACATTCTGTATCGACTAGAATTCATAAACCACTCAACAAACCAGCCAACACAATATAAAACAAATTTATATCAGATCTACAAATACGCGCTCATACAAATACACTCAAACTCAACCTAGGGTGTTACTAACCCCATCTCTATTGAGTTACGCCACAGAGCCAAGGTTATCACTTAACCTTCAGCTCTGATACCACTGTAACGACCCAGTAGAATTTCGGCCTCGAAAATCGATATAAATACCATGACCGTATCTTATACCGATCCTCTAAGCACCGAAAAACACTGGATAGTTTAGAAAGAATTTAGAGGGTGAGATAAGAAAGAAAGAAATTTTAGAATAGAAGAAAGAAGAAGAACACATCAGAATCTCACAGCGGAACGAATAAAATATAATATCAAATCCCTTTATACAAAGAAACAGTATATACATACCAATCATCAGAGTACACCATATATACCAATCACAGCGGAATATAACTAGCGGTGAAGCCGCCTGCTTCTAGCTCCTGAATCTCCAAGTGAAACCTAACCTGGAACATACTCGGTCTGACCCGAGCACATTTGATTTAAAACAAAATACACCGGGTCAGTCTGGAATACTATCAGTGATAAATTCACATACACACAACTTGTTTAACTTTGGAAATCCTTTTCGAAACAAAAGAATAATAGTAAGACCAGTCCACACATAAACACAGACGGTTTTTACCTTACTATAACCCAAACCATTTTGTTTGAAATCATACTTTGATCTGATATTATCATAATGTCTAATTACAAGTAATTAGCAATCTAGAGGAACGCTTGCATCTCACGCTCCCCATATATAGTATACAATCGAAAACCGCGGGTGCTTATTGGATATTGGATTTCCAACTTGACAAGGTATGGGACCACCTTCCGCACGTGTATCTCTAGAGGCGAATACACTGGGTTCAACAAGAACGTCTTGCAACCCGGCCCTCACATGACCGACCACTCATTTCGCTTGAGTGTGCCGAATGTATATCACCGACGGTTTGGATCAGCAACCGCCACCCGAATAGGGTCAGCATCGAACATAGATAAAGAAGCAATAGGAATTTCTCTAGATAGGTGATCATACATCCTAATGGGTGCGACCCACATAGCCATGCTGCCTGCCCGATTTTTGTCATTTCCCGGTTGATGAGGCTTGAGGCAAGAATCTTATCTCCAGAACATCTGGTCATCATTCACTTTGAATGCCACATTGTCAGATCCGCCAGATCACACTTGATTGACGTCCACAAACACACTCTAGCCGTCAGGCTAGAGAATAACCATTTCTCCGCCATCAACTATGGTACGTTTGGAGAAATCAACACATGTAAATCCTTTGGGAATACTCTGTCAGACATCCGTCCATACATGTCATCCAGGATCAGGATGAACCGAAGGTACTCTCCTACTGCATCTCATATAGGAATCACCCCAAGGATCAGTAGCGAGAAGTCCTTGCAACCCGTAGATTCCAACCACGACTGGATCATGTCAGAATAACCCTGGTTGCAACACAGGGAATATTCGTCAAGCAATCCCTCCGCTTAGGAAGATCCACGGTCTTCAATTGCTTCATCTTCAATTATCTTCTCCACGTATTGTTGGTTGGAATGGTATTCGAATATAATTCGATTCCGAACTTTCCATACCAACAAGCGTATTGTTCAATTTCGACAGTCGGTGATTTAACTATCGAATAACAATAGTGTGAATACAATCAGTTTGGTAATACAACACTTAACACAACCCGACCTCTTTAAAATATATATATATCAAGTTTATTCTGATTAACTCTGATTGGTTTACTCTGATTGGTTTACTCTACTTAACTACTCGACTCATTTAACTTGACCAAGCTAACTTGCTTTGATTATTCTTATCGATTAACTAACACTCAACTTAACTCCATTCGCTCGACTCTAGATCGCAGCGATCACAATGGTTACGCCTGATTCCCTCAGGAAACATCCGACCGCCGTAGGCTATCTGCTGCCCTGCAAATTACGCTAGCAGTCGTACACGATGGAACTTTTTCCTAGATAACTTTGTTTGACTAACTTTGACTATATTCGATCAACTCTAATTGACCAACAAATGTTTACTATAATTTGGAAACACATTCTTATTTCTTTTGAACTAATATCGTAATATTATTAAATTTCCAAAAGCCTTGTATCAGGGTTTGATATTCCTCACATAGGATAAAACTCATCTCAACCATTCACTCGTTCCCAACAAATACTATTCTTTGGTAATAGGGAAGCCAACCAAGTTGGGGTATTTTAGTTACCTCTCAGACCTTAGTCGACAACTTTCTTACCTCAGGATAATATCAGCTTGAACTTAACCACCTCTCAAAATCCTATTTACTATCTGGGTTTCAGATTTGGTTTTAAAACCGTTTCTTACATTTTTGGGACCTTGCTAAAGAATCTCTCTACTTAATTTCTTAATTAAGTAAATGTTCGCCAAAACACACTTTTAACAAATTCTTTTACTCATGACCTTTTTATTCGTAATATAAATCCTTGGTCAAATATTTTGGTTCCATCTAATTAGATATTCTTATAATAACCTTTATTTCCCCTTTTCGATTTCAATTCTGGGTCTTGCATCTCGTTTAAAATCCCTTTTTCTTAATTCCTTAATTTAAGTAACTCCCACTTTAAAACACCACCTTACTGCAAATATGCTTTCACATATACCCTTTGGTTTATAAATTTAAAACCCTCGTCAAGTAATGTGATTCCACTTATTTGAACCTTCTTATGATAAACCGTTATCGCCATTTTTGGCCAAACCTCACCGTCAATTAAACTCTTGTTAATTGAATTTCCATTTATCAAACCTTGTTTGAAGCTTGGACTTACAATCCTTTTAATAAAATCCTTACTTGGCATTTAATTGAATTTACTTCTTTATCATTTTAAAATAAAGAATAATTGGCTTTAACCAAAATATGGTTAACTTTAATCTTGGCCCAAAGTAGTATTCATACCATGTTTACAAACTTACTCGATAAAAATCAAGGTTATTAACAATAACCAATTTAATTACCCCTTTGGATTATGATTAATCAAAGATTAACCAATACCCAACCCTATTCGTTAAACTTTAACGACCATTTAAGCCAATATTTAATCCCTTTTGTCCATTCTACTCGAAACGGTGGTTTTACCAACCATACACTTCAGTTAACGATTAACTGAAATCCAACTGTCATTTCCCTTTTCTAAATTAATTAATTAACATAATTAATTAAAGTCACCTTTAATTGTTTGAAAACAATTATTTTCCCTTTAACAAATCTATGGAAATTCTTGACTTTCCACTTCTCAACTGATTCAAGCCATCAACTAAATTTTTAAAATAACTCGATTAAATATATTCGATTTAAATTCCAAGTTAAATCCCTTATATAATTTAAATTAAACTTTAACCCAGTTATAACTCTAACATCGCGTCAATTCACCCAAAGGTCAACCGATGTATAAATCATCACAGTTTGGCCATTCACTGCCCATTTACCCAATCAACACTGTCGGTTGATTTCAAACACAACCCAGATGGATATATACTCAACCATCACATACAGACAGGTTTTGGTGTCAATCAAGGTGAGCAATTTATATATATGCACACCAAACAAAATACAGTATATTTGAGGAATCCGGTCGGATCCCTCCAACCTGTCCTTCTCTGCATCACAGATGTCAGTTGATAACAATATACGAGTTAAATAATATCAACTGCAATCAAACAGATAATAACAACCAAATTTGCATCCATCGCATCCAACCAACCAGTTTTAACTGTAAACTGCAAAATATACTTTACTGTGACTTTACCACATCACAGTATTCCAGAAGGGGTGAGAATTAACTCACCAGAGTTTGTTCTGGTCAACGGTTGACGTGTTTGTTGCTTTAATTTGAACCGTTCGTCCAAAAATAGCTGAATTTTCAATGGTGTCGGATTGACTCCTAGTCAGTGTCATCGCGTAGGTCTCGTCCCTGCGATCCCAACGGATCTCGTTTCGTTAAATTTCGTTAAAGTATGAAGAAGTTACGCTCGTTTATAGTTTGAATAATTATACGAAAATTAACTTAACTAACTAATATATTAATTAATAAATAATTACCTTAATTATCCTAAATGGCCACGTCATCCTCAGATTCATCAAAACGCGTTTTCCCTCTTTATCTTCTGCTCATCACCGATCCTCTTCTGTTCCTCTATTCACGTTGAAGACTTCGACCAAAACTTTCATCGCCGTGCCTGCTGGAGGCCACCGGAGCAACGTCTGACCATCGCCACGTCTCCCTCTCACCTCGAACCGCCATCTCCCTGAACGTCGAACCCCAGCAAAGCCCCAACCGCCGTAAAATGTCTCTCAACCAAATCCCGTTCAACCTCAGATTTCCAACGCCACCGACCGACTGATGAGACCAGACCACCCCCAAAAATCAAGTAAACCACCTTCATTAAGCATTACCGAACCGTGTATTAAAGCCTTGACCCCAAAACCAAAACCCCACCCTGGACTAGAACAACGCCAGAAACTCCGAACAACAAACCTGTCCTCAACCCCACAAAAGAACTTAAAGTATTTGGAATCCTTACCACCTTAATTTACCACCGTCGTTGCCGATTCAGATGGTCAGACATTGATCAAGTGTTGCCGCTTTGACCGCCCATCCATGCTTCGTCAAACCCCCATGGCCTGAGCCTTCATCGACGCCTTTATCTCCGGCAAACCTCTCCACTTGCAACGCTGTAGTTCTTCAAGCTCTAATTGATGCTCTAATGTCATTGAACGTGCCGAAATTGGGATAGGTGTGGAGAGCAATACCCAGAGATTAAGCACATATTTATTTCAATTTTATTTTCTTTTTGAATTGGATTAAATCTCACTTCATGGGTTTCAAAGGAAATGGGACCTTTTTCTTTTCTACTGAGAAGGAAAAGTCCAGTATTTAAAAAGAGAGAAACGTGGCTTGCACGAAACGCAGTAGCTTGGTCGGCACGGGTAGAAGCCTTAGGGAACACGGGTAAAACTTTGCAGTCACGATGTTTGTTTGTTCAAAACGTACAGGGTAAGATAATATATACATATTATTTTGTTGATTATTTTGGGCGAGATATTGAAGCTGTATAATGTGTGCTGATCGTATTGTTAAGTCAGAAAATTTTCTGTTTAGATGGCACGTTCTCTAGCTAGTCCTATAGCCCTTTTTTAAAAATGATAAGAATAGGGTATTACGGGTCTGTTTAATTAAATACGTAGGGGAATGGTCGTAAGTGGTTGGGTGTACGTAGGGTGTATTTGTTTTAAAATTTATGCAGTCACTGTCATACCAAATGTCGTTTATCTATGGATGGTACGGACAAAAATAAGAGCATGGTCGTGTCCAACGAGGTATCATGATCCTAAAAATATAATAATATCGGTAGTTTAACTTATATTGTGAAACCCCAAAATATTGATATTGGGTGCAAAATACTCCAAATAAAAAGTTGCGTATTTAATTAATTAAAAATTCCAGTAAAATTCTAAAAATTAAATTATAACTACGCCTCAAAATAATCTTGTTCAAATTCGTAACCAATATCTAAATATATTAAATAAGCCGTTATGGTCTATATGCGATTCTCCAGCGACTTTCTGAAAATATGATTTGGACATAACTTTTTATTCCAGCTATGAAATCTGATTTTTTTTTCACATTCGTTGGAGAGATATTTTCAAACAGATTCAAATATTTCTTGTTTCGCTAAAATCCGATTTATTTTGAATCATGTACATTCATTTGAAATTTGAAATCGAATTTTCAAACTACCGTGCCATTTTGAATTCGTTTTAAATTATATTATAAATTATACGTTTAAACTTCCTTTTTATAAATAAAGTCCTATATATAATTCAAATAAAATATTTAAACCAATTTAAATATTCAGAATTCAACGACTGAAAATCCGGGTCGTTACAGTAACTTTAAACAACTGTACCGAGAGATCCAACCATTGGATTTTCTTGAAACCGGAACCGCTGGGTTCGCTTTGGAGAGATCTTTCCAACGGTAAGAACTTTGTTAATATCCAACAGTTAGATTTTTAGATATGTGTAAATCAAATCTGAAGAAAAACAGCGCTAGTGCCACGGCACGACCTGAAACGTCATTTAATTAAATAGGCCATTTTTGTTATAAATAAAAATGGCGATATATCATTATAAAATATTATAAACGATAAGGAATGGAAATAAACCGATTTTACTTGGTTTGCTAGGTATTTGACGGTTGAATGTGTTTGACATGAAAATTGTATAATGAATTGAAAACATGGATGTCAAATAATTTAATCGTGGAAAGAATTGATTTATAATTCTAAATATACGTGAATTATTTGAAAAGGCCAAGTTAATTCTCATTTCAAATAGTTGATCGATGATAAGAAGTCGAAGATATGAAGACGGTGCAAGACCGATGATCTTTACATCGAATGGATGGCCACTGATGCCTTTGATAGGAGTTGCTGCCTAGAAAGGATTACAGTGGTGGTTGTCCGGACATACTTGTTGATAGTTCGGATATGCGCGGGCCTCTCTCTTGTATTGGACATATGGGACGAGGAATAAGGTGCCTCCGGTTTCGTTCAGACCCAGAACGGACTTGTAAATGGATCGTGTGTCTGACATGGGATTTCATTCTGTGTGATTGATTGACGTCAGTTACATGGCGTGAATTGCCTCGTGGTATGCTGAGATGCAGTGATCAAGGCTTTTGTTGAAAAGAAGAGCCTTGTGGTTGATGATCAAAGCATAGCTTTAATATAGCGCCGCTTTGTGTATAGCGTTAATTCGTGAGCCTCACACCCCGATATGAACCAGAAACGGGAGAGGACTTCAAGGAGGACATGCATTTCCTTCTAACTAGGAGTAGTGTCAGTGGTTTACAAGCCCTGACAAGTTTGACTCATGTGGTTGTTGGAATGCGAGGCGCCTCGGTTATTTTGGTCTCTATGGAGCAGATGGTCTAGTCGGGATATGACCAGTTTTACGCCCCATAGGGCGGGGAAATGTAGTGTTCAGGCATTTTAATCCATTCCTTGTGGACTGGCCTTGATGATCCAAAGGCTTGACAAAGTACTTGCCTGAGGCTCGGGCTAGAAAGTTTCGAAGCGGTAAGGACGATCCCTTGCCTTGGTTCATGACGGAAATCCAATTTCCAAATACAACATCGTGCGGTTTTGATTGTGAGCCTATATACGGCGAAATGATATATTGTACTCATGCCGTCTATGATTGATATTAATTGAAATTGTTTTGAAACATATAAATACTAGTAATAATATCAAATGACTTTGCTTTATATGTATCAAGCATATTTTGGCCAATATAAGGTAAAACTCTATCCTTCGGTTTGCGTTGCATTGTGTGATGGGACTTGAGTCTTATATTGGCTGCTTCATTCTTTCTAAGAAGCATTGCGTTGTTTAAATAATTTACTTTATTTCATGCACTGGCAATCACTGGAGTAAATCCATTCCGCGAAAGTGGCGTGGTCCTATGATTTTCCATATTATAATTGTTTAACCAGTTGAATAGATTTCTCATACTAGTCCCATGACTGACTCGTAGTTTGTTTCACTTGCAAACTCGGGTGCCCTCATTCCTACACGGGCAGCCTATATTCAGGTTTTAACAGACTCATTCTGGATAGCTATGGAGCTGGAGATGGATTTTATCATTTCTATTTACTGTTTCAGACTCTATTATGTATATTATGTTTGATTCCGCTGCACACATTTTATATTACCCTGAAACTGTATTCTGTACTAAGTATGATCCTGTTACACTATGTAACTCTGATGTTGGTTATATTATTTCCGCTGTAATATGATGTACATTATCTGGTGTATTTCTATATTTCTGTTCTGCTATTATTTGTTTATGTGTTATATTCCAAAGATTATCCCTGCCAGCGTTGTATGAGAGTTTGGGGTCGTCACACGTGGTATCAGAGCTTTGGTTAAGCTTAGTTCTGGAATATAACATATTAACGAACTCATCAGAAATTGAATCAGAAGTATTCTAGGGCGAGTAACTCATTACAGATAGGATCAATAAGGTCCTAGCATGAGTATAGAAGAAAAAAATACACCCCAATAGATGCATTTACCATGACACTTTGTATGCTATTTGCAAACATACTAGAAAATGAGTGGCAGAAGCAGAAGAAGTAATACAGAACCAAATCTAGAAGCTCTATTAAAGAAGTATCGAAATCTAGGTGGAGTTCCATTCTTGGGCAAAGAATCTATTATTGAAACGCAAGCATGGTTGCGTTCTGCTGAAAGAATTTTTGAACGTTTCCAGTTGAGAGATGATCAGAAAAGATTACTGGCATCTTGGGCACTCAAAGACGAAGCTTTTTTTTGGTGGGAAACTATTATTAAGGATAATCTAGAAGGTAATATTACCTGGGATAGATTTAAAGAGATTTTTGGAGAAAGAGTTACTCCTTCAGAAGCAACTGAGCGGTTATGTGATGAATTCTACTATCTGATACAGTGAGATATGACCATTCCGGAATATCATAAGAAATTAAATGAAATTTCTCGTTTTGCAGTTCAAAATCCAAAGAGGAAGAATCTGAGGTCTATTAATGGGCTTCAAAGAAAGTACCAAAGTAGTATAACTGCGCATGTGAATCTTCCTTTTTCTGAAATGATATACATGGCTTATCAGTATAAGGATCTTGATAAGCAAGGTCTTCTGGAGGACGAAGAGGAGGTCAGTTTTAGTAACAAAAGGAAGTCTGAAACTGATAGCCCAGAGACAAGTACGGAACATGAGGCAAGTACGAAGTCTGAGGTTAGTAAGAATCATAAAGTCAATCGAAAAAGGGTTAAATATGGGAAAGAACCAATAACGACTGCCACCTGCTCCAACTGCAATAAGCAAGGACATCTATCGGTAAATTGTAGATCCATAAAGAAACGAAGAAGGAATGGATCAAAATTCAATAAGAATCAAAAGAAATCTCATGGTGAAAGGAAATGCCATGAGTGACACCAAGCAGGTCATATTGCAAGGGAGTGCCAGCAATTAAAGAAGAATGAAGTAGTACACATAAATGAAGTGGCAGAAACTTTAGCACCCTCAGCTAGTCGGAGAAGGTCAGATGTTTTGGAAGGCATGCTTACTGTCAAAGATATTCCAGTTAAAGTATTGTTTGATACAGGTGCGTCACGAAGCTTTATTGTAAGTGAAGGAGTTAAGAAATTGGATTTGAAACTGAAAAAGCTCAAAGAACCCATCACTGTCCATAATCCGGTTGGGGGTTCCCTCAATCTTAGTTGGATTTGTGGGGATGCCTGTTTTTTTTTCCGGTTATCGGTTTCCTACCATCTCGATCGTCATGAATTTTATCGAATTCGATCTTATTTTGGGATTGGATTGGTTAACCAAATATGAAGATGAGGTTAAATTTGCCGAGAGAGTTGTTAAGGCAAAAACAAAATTTGGGGAGTATATAACCATACCACGTGAAGGTCTGAATTCGGAAAGAAAGGACTTTTGATCAGCTCTTGATGTTTCTCCTGCTCAATTAGAACATATTCCTGTCGTCACAGAGGATATTCAAGTCGTCATAGAAAATATTCCCGTCGTCAAGAATTATGCGGATGTGTTCGAAGAAGTTGTTAGCTTACCTCTGCATAGAGAAATTGATTTCAAAATCGCTTTAATTCCGAATGCAAGGCCAGTAGTGCACGCTATACGAAGAATGACCTTGAAGGAGAAAGAAGAATTAGACAATCAAACTCGATAGCTGGTATGGAAGGGTCTGATCAGACCTAGTTTCTCTGATTGGGGACCAGCAGTGGTGTTTGTCTCTAAGTCAGACGGTACTCTCAGACTATGTGTGGATTATCGTGACTTAAACAAGTAGACGTTAAAGAACAAATATCCATTGCCGCGAATTGATGATTTGTTCGATCGATTAAATGGCGCGCAAGTATTTTCATGAATGGACCTAGCTATATGTTTCCATCAACTTCGTATTGCCGAGGATGTGTTCCGACGACAGCATTCAAAGGTCCCGATTTATTATATGAGTGGTTAGTAATGCCGTTCGGCTTATGTAACGCTCCAGATTATTTCGTCGATCTGATGAACAGGTTATTCAGAGAAGTCTTGAATAAATTTGTACTGGTTTTCATTGATGACATATTGGTCTTCCATAAGTCAGAGAGCGAACACGCGAAACATTTGGAACAAGTATTGGAAATTCTCATAAAGAATGTCTTAAAGGCCAAACTTTCCAAATGTATATTTTGGCAAGAAGAAGTCAAGTTCCTTGGTCATGTCATACCAAAGGAAGGAATTTCTGTGGATCCCTGTAAAATCACCGCTATTCAAAATTGGAAGCAACCTAGTACTCCCACAGAAGTCCGAAGTTTTCTGGGATTGGCTAGTTATTACCGGAAATTCGTTAAAGATTTTTTCAAAGATGTCTAGTTCCTTAACAAAGCTTACAAAGAAGCACGCAAGATTCAATTGGACTCCAGAATGTGAGTAGGCTTTTCAGAATCTAAAATTAAGACTAACAACTACTCCAGTGTTAATAATTATCGCTGGAAATCAAGACTTGAAAGTCTGGACAGATGCTTCTAAAGAAGGCCTCGGTGCAGTATTAATGCAAAGAGGCCAAGTTGTTGCTTATGCTAGCCGTCAGCTCAAGCTGCATGAAAAAATTACGCTGCTCATGATCTTGAGTTGTTAGCTATCGTATTTGCTTTGAAACTCTGGAGACACTATCTGTTGGGTGAGAAGTTCGAGCTATATACAGATTATCTGTCGTTGAAGTATTTGTTCACCCATAATGACTTGAATCTGAGACAACAACGTTGGCTAGAATTCCTTGCACCGTACGATCTTGATATTTTGTATATGCCTGGAAAGGCCAATGTTATAGCTGATGACCTCAGCAGAAAGAATGTGATAATCGCCAGTCTTATTATTACACCTTCGTCGATTTAGAAGATCTCTATTCTTGAGAAAGACAATAATTTTATTAAGAAGATGATCAAAAGGATTCAGAAAGCCTAACCCTCGAGTTTTCAAATTGATAACAATGGGATTCTAAGGTTAAAGGGCCGAATTTGTGTTCCAAACATTCTTGAGCTCCAGAGAGAAGTACTGGATGAATGCCACAAATCTAAATTTTGTATCCATCCAGGGGTGAGTAAAATGTATAATGATATAAAAAGCACCTTTTGGTGGAGATCCATGAAAAGGGACATTTCCTTATACGTTAGCAGTTGTTCCACCTATCAACAAGTCAAAAGCGATCAACAGAAACTCGCCGGAATATTACATCCATTGGACATCCCAGGATGGAAGTGGGAACAAATTTCTATGGATTTCATAAACGGTTTTCCCAGGACCAGGAAAGGAAATGATAGTATTTGGGTGATCATAGATCGTTTCACGAAGACTGCCCATTTTATACCTGTCAGATCTAGTAGAACAGCTCAAAGTCTGGTGTAGATTTATTTCAAAGAAATTGTTAAACTGCATGGAATCCCCATCAGCATAGTCAGTGATTGTGACCCGATTTTTGCTAGTAAATTCTGGGAAGCATTCCAAGTAGAATTGGGAACAAAGATGAACTTGAGCACTGCTTATCATCCTCAAACAGATGGCCAAACTAAGAGGGTGAACCGTATTCTAGAAGATTTATTGCGGGCTTCTAATATTGATTTTGGCGGATCATGGGAAGACCACTTGCATTTAGCTGAATTATCGTACAACAACAGTTACCAAGCAAGCTTGAAAATGTCACCATTCGAAGCATTGTATGGTAGACCATGTAGATCTCCCTCATGTTGGGTAGAACCTGGCAATAGACTTGTACTGGAACCCGATATGATTCACGAAGCTTTAGACAAGGTCGATTTCATCAAGAAACGATTGCAAATTGCTCAGAGCCGATAGAAGAGCTATGCAGATTCAAGAAGAAGAGATTTGGCTTTTTCTGTTGGTGACTATGTGCATTTGAGAGTTTCTCCAATGAGATGAGTAGTCCGGTTTGGCAAAACAGGGAAGTTGGCGCCTAGATTTATTAGTCCATTTCTTATACTTGAACAAATTGGATCCCTTGCTTATAGAGTTCAGTTACCTGACTGGTTGCCTGGGGTACATGATGTGTTTCACGTGTCTCAACTTAGAAAATATGTGCATGATCCACATCTGCTTGTAGAAGAAGCAACACAACAGGACTTGGAAATTACTCCAGAATTGGCTGTGTGAAGGGAGGCGATAAAGATTGTTGGCAAAGAAACTAAAGAGCTGAGGAACAAGAAGGTTCACTTAGTTAAAGTGCAGTGGAGTGGAGATCCAAGAGACTGTACTTGGGAAACCGAGGAGAGCATTAAGCGAGCTTGTCCCAATTGCAAAGTGGACATCTCTGACTAACTCTGGTGCAAGGTACATTTACAATATTTTACATTTCCATGTTGTTTCCTACTTTACTGCTGTTTCCTTTTCGGGGAGAAAAAGTTTTAAGTGGGGGAGTTTGTAACAACTCGGAAAATTAGAGGCAATTTAAAATTTTTATTTTAAATAATTTAAATAGAAATTTTGGTCAGAATTTAAAAATTCCATTTTTAAATAATATTAAAGCCCTTGAAAATAGCCGTTTTGCAAACGACCTTCATTTTCGATGAAACCACTTCGGTTGGGATGTCAGTTCATTGCTAGGTTTAAAATTCCATAATTTTTGGGATTAATATGTGAGCGTGGCAAAGGAAAACGTGTTTGGTTGATTTCAGTCAAATTGGATCGACCATAAAATGGCCATATTTCAAACGGTCTCAGAATCCAACGAAATCAGTTTTGTTGGGACCGTATCGTCCCAACATAGCTAGATTTATTTTTCGGGAATTTTTAGAATCAGTATGTGGCCCCAGCAAATTAAAATGTACGTTCAAATCAGAATTTGAATGTTTTATATTTTAATTTAAAGAATAACTGACTGTAACAGTCGAACGGGCTTACGAAACATATTCCATTGTGTTCGGAATGGGGGTAATTAGCTAGGGACGACAGTCGCTGGGTTTGATTTGGTATTCGTATTAGAAAACCCCATTTTAGAACTTAGTATAAATTTCGGCCAATCATATTTTTTCCATCAATTATTTTAAATTTTCAAAAACGTAGAAAACCCCCTGAACCTCTCCAGTTAGCGACGAAAGTTGCTCATTTCTTCCCAGCCAGATTCAGGACAAACCACTCTGAATTAGTGAGCGCCCCAGTGGAAGTTTTTGAAGATATCGCCTTCCTCTTCAAATCCATACCAGTTGCTCCTCCTATCATCACGCCATCGTTGAGATCCAGCCCTCCAAACCCCGCCTCTTTCAATCACCATCGTGGATGCCAAAGGCCACCGAAGTGGGCCCCACTTCAGGTGAACGTGCGCCCCTTCTCCCCCTTCGACGCTACATCGCCCGATACACGCATCGCTTCACGGATCGAGAGAAAAATCCGACCCTAGTTTCGAACTGATTTGTTGAGGTACGACTGTGTATATTTTAAACCATTTATAACACTATAAAACCATCGCGAAATATGATTAACTTATAAAATCATATCTTTTTGCTTTATGGTCGAAATCCCGTGAAACAAGAGAAGCCGGGACTGTGATGACATCTTCTACATCGTAGAAGAGACAAGCGAATTTTTAGAGCTTCCTACAGTTTTAAAAGGAGTGAAAACCCAATGTGATACTTCTAAATTCAAAAATGGAATGGAAATGCATTGTAAAAATTATATAAGCGAAGTATAAATTGTATATGCGTTGTACACCTCATGTACGAGCGATGTATAAGTCATATGAGCGATGTACAAATTATACATGCATTGTATAAATCACATATGTGTTGAAAAGAAGTTGAAATGGAAGTGAAATATATTTATATACATACATACATACATGCATATATATATATATATATATATATATATATACACACTTCCCTCGTCCACAAACCATGGATGATATAAATTGATTGTGATTGGCATGAAATTTTGTGATGTGGCGAATGGTTGAAAATAATTGTTTGTGGTTGAAAGTAATTATTTGTGGTAGAAAACAAATGGGAATTGTTTGTGGAAAATTCATATGATATGAAATCGATCTTAGATCATTTAGATAAGCTCACCATGGAACGCCGCGAGGCCTAAGGTAGTGCGAGGAGCCGTACTAGGGACGGTGCCGGTTTTAAACCCCCTCCCGTTATGCTGTCGAAATTTTTAGAAATATTCATGTATTTGAATTATTTTCATGTGTTGAATAAATTACTTAGATAATAAAAATCACTATTTTATTATGCGTATGAAGTATATGAAATATTCTTGTGTCGAAATATTCACATGTTGAGATATTCATGTGTCGAATAACATTTATATGTTGAATAAATTCTTTGAAAGATAAAAATCACATTTTTACTATATATATGGACTATATAAAATATTAGTGTTATAAATAAATTGTTTTAACAATAAAAATATCATTTTTATCTGATGTATGAAGTATATAAAATATTCTTGTTTTTAAATAAATTGTTTTAATGATAAAATAACACTTTCACTATATGTATGAACTATATAAAATATTCATGTGTTGAAGAAAAGGATCGAACAATAAAATTAACATTTTTATTCTGTATACGAAGTTCTAAAAATAGTCATGTGTTGAAGAAAAGGATCGAACAATAAAATTAACATTTTTATTGTGTATACGAAGTTCTAAAAATATTCATGTGTTGATGAAAAGGATTGAACAATAAAATTTACATTCTTATTATGAATATGTGGTGTTAAAACACTTATGTGTTGAACAAATATTTTAAACAATAAAAATATCATTTTTATCACTTATATGAACTAAATAAAATACATGTGTATTGAAATACACTTTTGTTCGCCAAAAATATCATTTTTATCCTATGTATGAAGTGTTAAAAATAACATTGTGTTGAAATAAACATTTGTTCGCTAGAAATATTATTTTTTAGCTTAGTTTTGCATATATATATACATGTGTTGAACAGGAGAATGTATTGGCTGTTGAGTAAAGAATATATTTGCGTGCCCAACAAATATGTATGCCTTAATGAGTTGGCTGCACAATTTTATTTTTATATAAACTCATGTGAATGCCATTGGATGCGGGGTGCTGGTTGTTCTATGTGAAATAATTAATGTCGCCATAGAATAGTAAGAATTAATTTTGAGCTACACTACATGGCATACTGAGAGAAGATAACATACTCTATCATATACCACATAAGCACTTGTAGCTTATGTGATGAGGTTGAAGATTTACCATACAAGCGAGAGGCTTGTATGGTGATAACTATATTTCAAGTTGAACAAAAGACTGATATGAACTATATAAAATGTAACGGTAAATTGCCTGATTAATAAAAACCCCACATGGGTCTCGAGTTGATAATAATCACATCTCTCTAGTCATTAAGGCACAAAAACTATTTATAAGGTGACGAGAATTTATTCTCAAGAGTTATGATTTGTACACACTCCCCTGTGGATATCAGAATATATCACTATAAATATGTGTATGATTTTTAGGATTTATTGGGTGCCTAATACGGCCCGATAAATTTCCAAACCCCTTCCCGTATAAAGGAGGTATGGCGAAATTTTCTGAAATTTAAAGGCGTTAGTGAAATATTTGAAGTGAAAAACAATATAGAGATTGTCGGATGAACTATATATATATAAATATAAATTAAATAAAATGAATTGTCCATTGTAGTTCGCGTTTTGGAATCGTAATTTTAAACGATTATACCGAGAAATCCGACCATCGGATTTCCCCCAAACTGAAACCATTGGGTTCACTTTGGAAATATCTTTCCAACGATATAAAGTTTGTTAGGATCCAATGGTTGGATTGTGAGAAATGTTTAATTCGAATTTGAATAAAAACAACGCCAGAATGGATTATATATATATATATAATTAAATTAATCGAATCGCGCGCGGTAGTTCAAGTTTTGAAATCGTAACTTTAAACGATTATGCCGAGAGATCAGACCGTCGGATTTTCTTGAAACCAGAACCGTTGGGTTCGCTTTGAGAGATCTTTCCAACGGTATCAACTTTGTTAAGATCCAACGGTTAGATTTTCATATATGTGTAGCGCCAGTGCCACGGCACGACCTGAAACGTCGTTTAATTAAATAGGCCGTTTTTATTATAAATAAAAACGGCGATATATCGTTATAAAATATTATAAGTGATATGGAATGGAAATAAACCGATTTTACTTGGTTTGCTTGGTATTTGATGGTTGAATGTGTTTGACATGAAAAATATATACTGAATTGAAACATGGATGTCAAATAATTTAACCATGGAAAGAATTGATCTATAATTCTAAATATACGTGAATTATTTGAAAAGGACGAGTTAATTCTCATTTCAAATAATTGATTGACGATAAGAAGTCGAAGATATGAATATAGTGCAAGACTGATGATCTTCACATCGAATGAATGGCTACTGATGCCTTTGATAGGAGTTGCTGCCTAGAAAGGGTTACAATGGTGGTTGTCCGGACGTCCTTGTTGATCGTTCGGATATACGAGGGCCTCTCTCCTGTATTGGACATATGGAACGAGGAATAAGGTGCCTCTGGTTTCGTTCAGGCCCAAAACGGACTTGTAAATGGACTGTGTGTCTGACATGGGATTTCATTCTGTGTGATTGATTGACATCAGTTACATGGCGTGAATTGCCTGTGTGTCATGCTGAGATGCAATGATCAAGGCTTTTGTTGAAAAGCAGAGCCTTGTGGTTGATGATCAAAGCATAGCTTTGATATAGCGCCGCTTTGTGTATAGCGTTAATTCGCGAGCCTTACACCCTGGTATGAACCAGAAACGGGAGAGGACTTCATGGAGGACATGCATTTCCTTATAGCTAGGAGTGGTGTCAGTGGTTTACAATCCCTGACAAGTTTGACTCATGTGGTTGTTGGAATGCGAGGCGCGTAGGTTATTTCGGTCTCTGCGGAGCCGATGGTCTGGTCGGGATATGACCAGTTTTACGCCCCATAGGGCAGGGAAACGTAGTGTTCTGGCATTTTAGTCCACTCCTTGTGGACCGGCCCTGACGATCCAAAGCTTGATAGAGTACTTGCCTGAGGCTCGGGCTAGAGAGTCTTGAAGTGGTAAGGACGATCCCTTGCCTTGGTTTACGAAGGAAATCCAATTTCCAAATACAACATCATGCGGTTTTGATTGTGAGCCTATATATGGCGACATGATATATTGTACCCATGCCGTCTATGATAAAATTGTTTTGAAACATATAAACACTAGTAATAATATCAAATGACTTTGCTTTATACGTATCAAGCATATTTTGCCCAATATAAGGTAAAACTCTATCCTACGGTTTGCGTTGCATTGTGTGATGGGACTTGAGTCTTATATTGGCTTCATTCTTTCTAAAAAGCATTGTGTTGTTTAAATAATTTACTTTATTTCATGCACTGGCAATCACTGGAGTAAACCCGTTCTGTGAAAGTGGGTGGTCCTATGATTTGCCATATTAGAATTGTTTAACAAGTTGAATAGATTTCTAATACTAGTCTATGACTGACTCATAGTTTGTTTCACTTGCAAATTCGGGTGCCCTCATTCCTGTATGGGCAGCCTTGTATTCAGGTTTTAGCAGACTCATTCAGGATAGCTATGTAGCTGGAGATGGATTTTATCATTTCTATTTACTGTTTCAGACTCTATTATGTATATTATGTTTGATTCCGCTGCAGACATTTTATATTACCATGAAACTGTATTCTGTACTAAGTATGATCCTGTTATACTGTGTAACTCTGATGTTGATTATATTATTTACACTGTAATATAATGTACATTTTCTGGTGTATTTCTATATTTCTATTCTGCTATTATTTGTTTATGTGTTATAGTCCAAAGATTATCCCTGCCACCGTTGTACGGGGGTTTGGGGGTCGTCACAAATAATTATTCAATAGTACATTTACATCCGGAGTGAAGTTTTACAAATGTGTGAGCATTAAAATAAATAAATAAATAATGCTCATCACAGACTGTCAATCCATCGATTGACATATAACTAAATATTGGGACTAGTGTATGTTATATATCATCCCAATACCCGTGTGGGGTTTCCAGACAACAACAGTTTATTTAAATACATCATTGGTTAATAAATTTAACCAATTATAATTCAGTTTCAATTATTTTCTATTTAACAAATTTTCACTGTTTAAATTATAAATAATTATTTATAATTTAATTCCAACAAAGCATATATTCATAATTTAATTTCAACAAAACATATATTTTAACAAGTAATTAGTTTTACTCTTGTCTAACATGATAAAGGTGACATTTTTTCTAACGAAACATATATTTTAACTAAATGACATTTTTATTTCACAAAACATTATTCTAAATATATGAAATTTTTATTTCACAAAACTAAATAAATGACATTTTTATTTCACATAACATGTTTTTAACTTATGACCAGTTTTTCAAATATCGCTAACATAACAATGATAATGTTTTAATCTAGCAAAAATCATATTTTAACATATGATCAATTTTCTAATATCACTAACATGCAAGTGATAAATTTTTTCTGTAGATAAAACATATAATGACAAATGATTCTTTTTCTACAACATGTCACTAATAAGGTTTTGAATAAACAAAATATAAAATGATAAATGATTATTTTTCTACTACATGTAAATAATAACGTTTTGAATAGAAAAACATAAAAATCATAAATGATTATTTTCTACTATATGTAAATAATAATGTTCTGAATAAACAAAACATAAAATGACAAATGATCCTTTTTCCCTAATTTAACATCATAAAATTGACATTTTTATCTTACATGACAATTTTAATGTTCTACATTTCTAATGACAAACAAAAAGAAGTATTTATTTTGTATAACATGTTCTACATTTCTAATGTCAAATAAAAAGAGGTATTTATTTTGCGAAACATGTTTCTATACTCACATATGACAAATAAAAAGATGATTTTTATTTTCATAACATTTCTATGTTAATAATGACAAATAAAAAGATAATTTTTATTTGTATACAAATTTCTACATTTTCTAATGACATATAAGAAGAGATTTTTATTTGTACACAAATTCAATGTTTAACATGACAAATAAAAGTGTCTATTTTTGTTTGTACACAATTTTAATATTTAACATGACAAATAGAAGTGAATATTTTACATGACAAATAAAAGTGAACATCTATTTGTATACAAATTCCTATCTTTAATATGATAAATAAAAGTGTATATTTTTATTTGTACACAATTTTAATATTTATCATGACAAATAAAAATGAATTTTAATTTGTATAAAATTTCTACACAAACATGACAAATAAAAATGATATTTTTATTTGTGTACAATTCTATTTTTAAACATGACAAATAAAAAGAATATTTTTATTTTGTATACAATTCTAATTTCAACATAACAAATAAAAATGATATTTTTATTTGTTTACAATTTCTATTTTACCATTATATTCGCTTAAATCAACAGATCACCACAATAGCATTAACCAATCCAAATCAAATGGCATACAACAACAAACTGATTTTAACAGCGTTAAGAATTTCTAAACACCATAATAATTAATTAATTATAATTATTTAAAAAGAAATATCACATTGGTATTTATTCCTTCTCAATTCGTAGCTAGCTTCGTTTTTTGTTCCAGTCAGTTCCATGAGGTAGTGTTTTCCACCACGATTCCAACGCATCTGAAATCATTCGATTTCGTTTTCGTTTCCATAAGTTATGATGATTTTAAACTTTGATCAATTTTAGATAATTAATTAAGTTGTTAAACCTTTCTTAACGTTAATTGAAACGTTAATGCTACTAACTCCTTCTTCCTCTTCTATTTGTGTTACTTCCTGGACCGTTTCAAACCCATCATCGACCTCCTAGGTCTTGCCGCCGCACCACATACAGAGCCCCGAACCCAGATCGAACCGTACCACCGTGTAGCCCTTTGCCATCTCCTCCGGCGCCGACAACGACGTCCCTTGCGATCCACTACGGCGGCCCAGAAGTTCATGCGAGCGTTCCGACTTCGAACTCGATTTTCCCTCAATCCATCGCATGTCAAATGATCTCAACCGTTGATGTTTTGGATCTCCCAAAGATCTTCACTTTTGCTTTTATAGGTTATTGAAATTATTGACTAAATTGGGGGATCAAAGGGGATTCATTTTGAGTGTTTCTAGCCATCAAGAAACAATTGGCAGCTGTATTACATGGTTTACGAATTAGGGTTTGGCTTAATTGGGATATTTATAATAAAATATTATTTAGTTCATTAATTTTCAGAAAAACACGATAACTCTTAATAACTCCAAATCTAGCCCAGCGAATGTCTCCCCTAGCCTTATACCCCTATTCCGGACACAATGGGCTAGGTCTCATTAGCCCATTCGATCGTTTTCAGCTTGTTTTCTTAAAATTAAAATATAAATCATTTAATTATTTAATTTGATCGTACATTTAAATTTATCGGGGCCACATACTGACTCCAAAAATTCCCAAAAAATAAATATAGCTGTGTTTTGATGATACGGTCCTAACAAAATTAATTTTGTTGAATTTGGAGACCCTTTGAAAAATGGTCATTTTCTGGTCGATCCAAATTGATTTAAATTGACAAAACACAGTTTCTTTTGCCACGTTCACATATTATTTCCAAAAATTATGAAAATTGGAATCTTGCAATAATTTGACATTCTGGATTCAACAGAAGTGGTTTCGTCGAAAATTGAGGTCATGTGCAAAATGGCTATTTTTGAGGGCTATATATTATATTAAATATATATAAATTCCACAGCGACTATTTTCAATTTTAAACTGGACATAACTTTTAATTTATAAAGTGAAATCTCAGTTTCTTACATTCATTATAAAGATAAAATTAAACAGATTCAAATATTTCTTGTTTCGTCCAATTCCGATTTATACTGAATCTTGTACATTCGGTTAAAGTTTAAAATTGAATTTTCAAACTATCGTGCCATTTCAGGCTCGTTTTACATTTAAAATAAAATTATATATTCTAACTTCGATTAAAAATAAATTTTTAGTCGTTATTATTTAAAATAAATCATTTTAAATATCCAAAATCCATTAAAATTTCTAAAATAAAAATTTTAAATTGGTTCAAAATTTTTGGGTTGTTACAATCTCCTCTACTTAAAAACTTTTCGTCCTCGAAAAGGAATGGAGCTAAAAGTTGTTTAATTAACTAACTCAACTTTCATTTTTTTTGGTTTCAAAATTTTTTATTAGTTGAACTAATAATCACACAACACAATCATCAATCAATTAGTTGATTAGCTTTTCAAATATATATATATATATATATATAACTTTTATATATTCAAAAATCATATTTTCTCAAATCGGATTATATATATAATCACAAATACGTTAATTATGAACTTGTCACTCTCAACTCATGCTAGGGATTTACTAACCCCATCTGTAACGAGTTTTCTCATTCTAGGATACTACTGATCTTATCTCTGATGAGTATTCTTTTATAGGATATTACTAATCCTACCTCTGATGAGTCTTTTTTTTAGTTCTAACAAGTTGTACCCCAAAAATTTGAGTTAACCCAAAGCTCTGATACCAGCTGTAACGACATGGATTTCGCTCGGACCTAATCGATCGCTAAATCAACCAAGATCGTTCGAATCCCGCATACGCTAACTTTGGGTATACAACACATCAAATAAATAACATAAATTTTTATAAACATCATAAAAATGTTACATCAGAGTATAGAATATCAGAGTACATCGAATATAATGAAGTGGAAGATAATTTACAAAAGATGTAATAAAATGCAACGGAACTAATAAACTAACACATCGGAAGACTATCAATGCTCTGGACACAGGTTCAAGCTTCGATCCAAAATCCTGCTTAATAAATAAATATCTGCAAAACAAACCACTCGACTCCCCGTGTGGAACATATGGGCACCCGAGTTTGCAAGTGAAACAAATTACGAGTAAGTCATGGGATTGGTATGAGAAATCTTAGTTAACATATTAAATAATAAGGCTAATCACAGGACCACGCCGCTAACACTGAACGGGTTTACTCCATTGGATTGCCAGTGCATAAAATAAAGTATATCATTAAACAACGCAATGCTTTTCGAAAAATGAAGCCAATATAAGACTCAAGTCCTATCACATAATGCAACGCAAACCGGAGGATAGAGTTTTACCTTATAATGGCCAAAATATGCTTGATACATATAAAGCAAATTTGATATTATTATTAGTGCCTATATGATTCAAAAACAATTTCAATCATATTGTATCAATCATAGATGGCATAGCTACCATATACTATGTCGCCAAATATAAGCTTACAATCAAAACCACACGGTCTCGTATTTGAAGTTGGATTTCCATCATGAACCAAGGTAAGGGATCGTCCTTACCAAATTTGAGACAATATAGCCCATATTTCAGGATACAGCCGCATCTGCACCTAGGAGCCACATGGCCGGTCCACAACTAACGTTAGTGGATTATATATAATTACTAAACAATACGTTTCCCCGCCCTATGGGGCGTAAATAAAGAGCCACTAGGGACTTCAATCTGAGGTACCTCGCTTTCCATCATCCATAGAAGTAAAAATGTCTGGGCTCCATACCATGACACCACTCCTAGCTAGAAAGAAACGCATGTTCTCCCTGGATCCTTCTCCCATTTCTGTTTCGTATCGGGGTGTGACTCTCACGAAGTAAAGCTATACACAAAGCTATGCTAAATAAAATAGTGCTTTAATCATCAACCACAAGGCTCTGCTTTTCAACAATAAGCCTTGATCATTTGCATCTTGGCATGTCACACCGACAATTCACGCCATGCAACTGATGTCTACCAATATATAACCTCTGAGCTCATACGTCTCATAGAAGGGTGTTAAGCAAGAGAGCAAATTTTCCGCCACCAAGCAAATATATATTTAATAGAAATTAATCAACACAGAATAAAATCCAATGTCAGACACACATCCATTTACAAATCAATTCTGGGTCTGAACGAAATCGGAGACACCTTATTCCTCGTTCCATATGTCCAATACGGAAGAGAGGTTCTCGCATATCCGGTTGATCTCCAAGTACGTCTTGACGATCACCACTTATTACCTTGTCTTGGGATGCCTCCCAATCAAGGCATCAATAATCATCCAAATGATGTGAAGATCTCCGGTCTTCAACCATCGTCTTCATCTTCGACTTTTAATCGTCGTTGTAACGACCCAGCGGATTTCGGCCCCGAAAATTGACATAAATACCCTTATTGTATCTCATGCTGATCCTCCAAGCACCGGAAACACTGGAACGTTTAGAAAGAAATTAGAGGGTGAGATAAGAAAGAAAGAAATATTAGAGTAGAAGAAGAAGAAGAACCCGCACAACACAGATTCTCACATCGCAGCGGAACAAAATATAATACAGAAATAAATCTTTATTGAGAGCTTTTTAAAATACTTACAATATCAGAGTACAACACATATCTGGACAGTTTTTGATAATCTGTCCTCATATATATATATATATATATATATATATATATATCACACAGCGGAATATCATTCGTCTGAACATCTTCAGCTCGTCTATGAACTTCTCAGTACTTGACAACCTGAACCTATACACCTCGGTCTAACCCGAGCATTTACAAAACACCGGGTCAGTCTGGTGGACCAGAGTGAGATAAACTCGCACAGCAGTAAGGTTATCACACAACTTGATTTTAAAGTTAAAATCCTTTCAAAAGAAAAGGATAATCGTAAGACCAAATCCACACATAAACACGGACGGTTTTTACCTTACGATAACCCAAAACAGTTTTTGAAATCAATATCTTTTCTGGTATTATCATAATGTCTAAATACAAGTAAATATCAATCTAGTGGAACGATTGCATCTCACGCTCCACGTATATATATACAAATAAAACCGCGGGCACTTATTGGAGATTGAATTCCAACTTTGACAAGGTATGGGACCACCTACCGCTCGTGTATCTCTAGAGGCGAATACACAGGGTTCAACAAGAACGTCTTGCAACCCGACCCTCACATGACTGACCACTCATTTCGCTTGAGTGTATCGAATGTATATCACCAACGGTTGGACTCAAACCACAGTTCCCCAATGGGAAGAATCAATAAAATAAGAAACAAAAGGAATTTCTCTAGATAGGTGATTATACACCCTAAAGGGAGCGACCCACATAGCCATGCTGCCTGCCCGATTTTTGTCATTTCCTGGTTGATGAGGCTTGAGGTCAGAACACTTCTGGTCATCATACACTTTGAATGCCACATTATCAGATCCGTTAAATCACTAATTGACCTCCACAAATATACTCTGGGTATTAAAGAAGTGCCCCTCTTTGCCACCACTCGGTATATTTGTAAAAATCAGCATACGTGGTTTCAGGAAATACTCTGTCAGACATTTGTCCATACAAGTCATCCAGGAACAGGATGAACCGAAGGTACTCTCCTACTGCATCCAATGTAGGAATCACCCCATGGATCAGTAGCGATAGTCCTTGCACTCCACAGATTCCAACCTCGACAAAACCCCAGTATATCTCCGGCGCGAATCAGAGATTGTAAGTGGTTCTTCCGCTTTATGAAGATCTATGGTCTTCACATGCTCCATCTCGATCGTCGCTTGATCTCTTCTATACTTTCGTATTTGTTGGTCGAATGGTTTCGAATATACATTCGATCCCGATCTTCCCGTTCCAACAATCGTAAAGGTCAGACTTGAAAGTCGGTTATTTAACTATCAAGTAAACATCCGTGAAATCACAAAAATAGACTTACTGGTTTGGTAATTAGCATCATTTGGCCTTTATAATTTGTCGCCCAATTTCCATTTAATTCCGTTACTAAGGAAAATATAATCTCATATCATTTCCTTTACTTTGGAAATCTTATCACCCATTCTCGACATTACCCACTAGTATCATCCTTGGATAATCCCGAAGTTGTTCAAGTTGGGGTATTTTAATTACCTCTCAGACCTTGATCAACCCCGTTCTTACCTTTAAATAAATACGAGTTGTAATTCAAGAACCGATATTAAATCCTATATGAACATATCTCACTAGATTAAAATATGGCTTTACAGTTCTACTTATCTTTTAAAAGTTTCTCTTAAATAATCACTTTTATAAACTCTCGACTTAAATAACTTCGCTTCACAAGTTAAATTTTGAAATCTTATTTTCAACCTTGTTTACCAAGCTCAAACAAACCCATGTTCAATCTCCCTTTCCTTCGGGAAATCCCCTTTCAAATCATTGATTTAACCTAATACCATTATTATGTATTTCCAATTTAAAACAACGTTTAAACTCATATTCCCTTTATAAACCTGGTTTATAAATTTCAGGTTTACTATAAACCATGTATATATCCATCTCTCTTTGCAAACGTCAGGCTGACCTTTCATTTAAGCTACGTATTTACTTAAATCTCTTATTTGCTTCACCATAGACTCAGCTCAAATAATACTCATCCCTGACCTCTTTCCCACATTTGACTACGTCCCATTTCAAACGAGGTTTACTAATTGTATTTAATTAGTGATTACCCTAACCACTCATTTATTTCAACATTTATCATTTCAAATAAATTAACTCCTTTATTTCTAGAATAAATAATAGAAAATCTTACTAGGATTAACCATTTTTTTCACTTAGTTATTTCACTAAGGAAAGGTCTAACTTTATATGGTCGACTCCATCAATACAAACATGATTACCTTTCTAACCAATCCCATTAAATTCCTTTTTTAAAATAATTAAAATATAATTAATTTAAATAACCTTATTTAATCTTTCACGATTAACCAAATATTTAACCTCTGGGTTATCTCATTTGTTTTACCGTTACTTATAACTTTACTAAATAAATAATTAATATTCATTCCCTTTTTAATAACTTTTATTTAAAATAACAGCTTTCAAAACTTATTCCAGTTATAAAACATATTTATAGCTTCACTCTGTCGACTTACAGTCAAAACAAATCGATATTTGAAAAAATCGATTGATTTCTCGACTAGGTGATGCTAATACCCAACCCATCCTATCCATTGATCCATATCAGAATAAATATTAAAACACGGTTCAACCATCAACCATAATAATCAATCAATTAACGGCCAATTCAAACCATTCAAACAATCCCAGCACGTTTATAAATGTGATCAGTCAAGGGAAATTCCCTTGTTTGGGTATTTCTTCTGAAATTAGATGACTGTTTAATTTCCAGTAATTAAATCCATAATTATATAACAAGCAAATAGTCAAACACTAGCAATCTGGACACGAAAAATAAAAACCCAATTTATATAAAATATAAATGGGAAGGGCTGAGTGAGTTTAACTCACCTGGGTTTGAATCCGTCGAAAAATATCGGATTTTTAGTCGAATTAAACTAACGTTTAATTCAAATAAAACTCCAGTCACTTCAGATCCGGACTAGGCCTGCTCCATGTCGAAATACTCGTCTCCACGGTCCCAACGAGACTGACCGCGCTTGAATCTGATAACGATGTATAAAATATCGCATAAACAAATTATAAATTAACCATGGATTTTCCTTTTGCTAAAAAAAATTGGGCTTTAACCTTTTCAGCCGGCCCAAACCAACCTGACCCGTTCTCCTTTAAAACCCTACCCTCACTGTAACCCTTCTTATTATCACCCGCCGGCTAAAAAAATACTCCAGACCGAAACAGAGAGAAAAACCCTAATACCCAATTTAATTTTAGCAATCGAGATCCATGGCGTCGCAACCTGTTCCCGCCCTTCGATCCATCACCCTGGCGTCGCGATTAAGCCCCCCATCGTCATCACGTGGCAACGGGCGAACGGCTTCAACAAATGAAAGCTAAGTTTTTCTTTCGATTTATCTTGATTTTCGTATGGTTTTTCGAATGGGATTTCCTTTCTCTAGTTTACTGTGTTGTTCGAAAATGGTTCTGGGATTTTATGGCACTGTCGCATGTGTATATATAGTGGTGAGGTTGATTCCGATCAGTTCAATGTCCATTAGAGTCTAGTTTAGCTTGATTCAGCTACTTAGTTCTTAGGCCATTCCCTTCTCAGATTTACTTGTGTATTGGTTTCAGTACTGTGTGGTATTCATTGTTACTTCAAATCAGAGATTTACTCTATAAGGTTGTAGATTTTATAGCACGGTTCAGCTATGAACTTGCACATGAATTCCATTGAGAAAACAAGCATATATATATGCAGTGTTCATTGGGTATATAAATTTGCTGTACATTGTTTGATTTGAATTTTTTTTATACCACTTATAGTACTGAATAGTGATCGAATCCTGTATAACAGAGCCAAATGAGTTTCCTATTTCACCAAAGATTTGAAAATTATATTGATGTAGATTTTTCTGAATATATGGCACGGTTTCATATGAACTGTGCATGAAATCGACTCCATGTGTGTACATACCCCGTTGTAAATTTGAATTGGGAAGATCTGAATATATAGATTTTATCCTCTTTTTATTAGCTGTTGTCCATTCTCCTTTAGCTGTTATGCATTGTCTATTCTTAGCTATTTTCTTTGGCTGATACATTTGCTTTTGTAGACGAGACAACTCATCTATAGGTTTTTAGCTATTTACTTTAGCTGTTGATATTATTTTATTAGCTATCCTTATGATGGTCATCACAATTTCATTGCTGTTTTGATTTGCTATGTGGATGTATCCATGGCTTCTACTGTTTCCTGAAAGAACCATTCATGCTGACTTTAAATTTTTTAAAAAAGAATTTTATATATTTTCTGATGCACATGGATCCATTAGCTACATATACTTGTTTCCCATCAGCTATGTGTTGTCTGATTTTTCATAGTTGTTCATGATTTTATTTACTGTTTATGCTGTCATGAATTACCCTTTTAATGGGTCTCTTTTTTTTCTTTTTCGCAGATCACAACGGATCGAGTTGGATTCACTGGTTCGGCACAAAAGAAGGAAAAACATGAAGATCTTGATTTCTTTTCTTCTTCAATTTTCTTGTTATCATGTTAAACTTGTATTTGTTAGCATGCATGTGGGCAATTGTACACGCCAAACTTTGAATTGGCTGAAAAACAGTCTTCATATTTGTAGCTTATGCTTGGAATAGTTGAATTGTATTGGAATTGTTATATGTCTTGACGCTGTATTGATATTATTATAATTTGATGGATTATTTGTCCTGAAAAGTTTATATGCATGTCGGTTGTGATCATTCTTTATTTTATTCTTATTGGTGGGATGGTTCTAATCCGGTTTTTGTATGGTTATGCTATGTTCAAGCTCTAGGTTGGTTTAATATTTTTACTCTTGAAAAATCTTGATACACTATAAAATATATTCAACTAACTAATTTAACGATAATAAATTAATATTATTGTATTATTAAAACAACAGTTCAAACTCAATCGGTATGTTATTCAAAACTCAATATTAAAAGTTCATGTTTTAAATTCCATTTATATGAGTTTCCTTTTTATATTTAAAAATAAATCGTTATAATTTAAAAACGATTTCATGGCGACTATTTGAAAATTTGAATTGGACGTAACTTGAAATTTACAAGCTAAAATCTAGATTTTTCTCTTTCATTAGAAAAATATAATCGAACTGGTCCCAACGTGTCTCGTTTCATAGAAATTCGACTTATATCAGATCCTATATACCCAATCAAAGTTCAAATCGAAAATTTCGAACTACAGCGACGTTTTCGAGCTTGTTTTTAATTAATATATAAATATATATGTTCGAACTCCATTTAAATAAATAAATTCGATTAAAATCCATTATATTTCAAATAAAATATATAAACTGATATAAATATTCGAATTTAAATGGCCGAAAAATCCGGGACGTTACATTCTTCCCCCCTTAGAATAATTTCGTCCTCGAAATTGCAAAGTAAGAAGAATATTCCAAACCATATTATTTTTAAAATCATTTACTTTGAATTTAGTAAATAAATTCGAACTTTTTAAAAATATTTCCAGCATCTCTTCTGCATGGCTTGATTGGTACGACTACAACTACCACTCTGGCCTCACTTCTTCGAATAGAAAATTCAAATCCAATTGGTAACCCACTCAGGGTATAAAATAAATCTCTTAACTCATAATATTAGGTTCACCTTTTTGTCGAGCATTCGAACTCAAATTCCAATTTCCAAAACGTATCAACTAACTGCTCGTCATCTGCATTCCTAGTTTGTATAACCAACTCATCTGCACAGCCTTTAAGATTCTGCACTTATTTTACTTATAATGCAAATAGTAATCTGGGTTAGAAATCCTGTTTCCACTTCACCATCAAGCTTGTTTTCAATCCATTGCATCGGGATTTATCTCCTGCTTCCCAATTATACCGTTTCTCATTAACCTCAACTGGCTAAATTCAATTAATATTCATCTGGCCTGTATTTTTTTGGTTTGACATCCTTATTAATCGATTAATATCAAATTAATCCCTATTAATTATTTATTAAATATTCAAATCCCAATTTATTCAAGTTCACTCAATTTGAATTTATTCTTAACCTGATTCTGCTTAACCAGGTAAGCTTTATTTCCATATCCGATTCAATCGACGAATTCAATTTTATTTCAAATTTGATTTCAAATCGAATCAATCAGAACAAACAACCAAACACCCCACATCCCTATATTACAGAAAATAAATTCCTTTTTCTATATAAAAATATACATTGGGTAAAATTATTTCATTTACCCTCTTTATAAAACCGTATCGTGTCAATTCACTAGTTCAACGCTTCTCAACACTAGAACCAGTCAAATAACACAACACAAAACATTTATATATAAAATCTTACAAATGCGCTCTCATATATATACATCCATACTCAATCAAGGGTGTTACTAACCCCATCTCTATTGAGTTACGCCACAGAGCCAAGGTTACTACTCAACCAATAGCTCTGATACCACTGTAACGACCCAGCGGATTTCGGCCCCGAAAATCGACATAAATACCCTTATTGTATCTCATGTCGATCCTCCAAGCACCGGAAACACTGGAACATTTAGAAAGAAATTAGAGGATGAGATAATAAATAAAGAAATATTAGAATAAAGAAGAACCCACACAACACAGATTCTCACATCGCAGCGGAACAAAATATAATACAGAAATAAATCTTTATTGAGAGCTTTTGAAAATACTTACATTATCAGAGTACAACACATATATGGAAAGTTTTTGATAATCTGTCCTCATATATATATATATATATATATATATATATATATATATATATCACAGCGGAATATCATTCGTTTGAACATCTTCAGCTCATCTCTGAACTTCTCAGTACTTGACAACCTGAACCTATACACCTCGGTCTAAGCCGAGCATTTACAAAACACCGGGTCAGTCTGGTGGACCAGAGTGAGATAAACTCGCACAGCAGTAAGGGTATCACACAACTTGATTTTAAAGTTAAAATCCTTTCGAAAGAAAAGGATAATCGTAAGACCAAATCCACACATAAACACGGACGGTTTTTACCTTACGATAACCCAAAACAGTTTTTGAAATCAATATCTTTTCTGGTATTATCATAGTGTCTAAATGCAAGTAAATATCAATCTAGTGGAATGCTTGCATCTCACGCTCCACGTATATATATACAAATAAAACCGCGGGCGCTTATTGGAGATTGAATTCCAACTTTGACAAGGTATGGGACCACCTACCGCTCGTGTATCTCTAGAGGCGAATACACAGGGTTCAACAAGAAAAGACTTGCAACCCGGCCCTCACATGACCGACCACTCATTTCGCTTGAGTGTATCGAATGTATATCACCAACGGTTGGACTCAAACCACCATTCCCGAATGGGCAGAATCGATAGAATAAGAAACAAAAGGAATTTCTCTAGATAGGTGATTATACACCCTAATGGAGCGACCCACATAGCCATGCTTCCTGCTCGATTTTTGTCATTTTCTGGTGGTTGAGGCTTGAGGCCAGAATACATCTGGTCATCATACACTTTGAATGCCACATTATCAGATCCGTCAAATCATTAATTGACGTCCACAAATTTACTCTGGGTATTAAAGAAGTTGCCACCACTCGGTATATTTGTAAAAATCAATGTACGTGGTTTCAGGAAATACTCTGTCATACATTCGTCCATACAAGTCATCCAGGAATAGGATAAACCGAAGGTACTCTCCTACTGCATCCAAGGTAGGAATCACCCATGGATCAGTAGCGATAGTCCTTACACTCCACAGATTTCAACCACGACAGAACCTCGGTATATCTCCTGCGCGAATCAGAGATTGTAAGTGGTTCTTCCGCTTTATGAAGATCTATGGTCTTCACATGCTCCATCTCGATCGTCGCTTGATCTCTTCTATACTTTCGTATTTGTTGGTCGAATGGTTTCGAATATACATTCGATCCCGGTCTTCCCGTTCCAACAATCGTAAAGGTCAGACTTGATAGTCGGTTATTTAACTATCAAGTAAACATCCATGTAATCACAAAAATAGACTTACTGGTTTGGTAATTCGCATCATTTGGCCTTTAAAATTTGTCCTCAATTTTCCTTTAATTCCATTACTAAGGAAAATATAATCTCATATCATTTCCTTTACTTTGGAAATCTTATCTCCCATTCTCGACATTACCCACTAGTATCATACTTGGATAATCCCGAAGTTGTTCAAGTTGGGGTATTTTAATTACCTCTCAGACCTTGATCAACCCCGTTCTTACCTTTAAATAAATACGAGTTGTAATTCAAGAACCGATATTAAATCCTATATCAACATATTTTACTAGATTAAAATATGGCTTTACAGTTCTACTTATCTTTTAAAAGTTTCTCTTAAATAACCACTTTTATAAACTCTCGACTTAAATAACTTCGTTACACAAGTTAAATTTTGAAATCCTATTTTCAACCTTGTTTACCAAGCTCAAACAAACCCTTGTTCAATCTCCCTTTCCTTCGGGAAATCCCCTTTCAAATCATTGATTTAACCAAATACCATTATTACGTATTTCCAATTTAAAACAACGTTTAAACTCATATTCCCTTTATAAACCTGGTTTATAAATTTCATGTTTACTATTAACCCTGTATATATCCATCTCTCTTTGCAAACGTCAGGCTGACCTTTCATTTAAGCTACGTATTTACTTAAATCTCTTATTTGCTTCACAATAGACTTAGCTCAAATAATACTCATCCCTGGCCTCTTTCCCACACTTGACTACATTTCATTTCAAACGGGGTTTACTAATTGTATTTAATTAGTGATTACCCTAACCACTCATTTATTTCAACATTTATCATTTCAAATAAATTAACTTCTTTATTTCCTAGAATAAATAATAGAAAATATTACTAGGATTAACCATTTTTTCAACTTAGTTATTTCACTAAGGAAAGGTCTTACTTTAAATGGTCGACTCCGTCAATACAAACATGATTACCTTTCTAACCAATCCCATTAAATTCCTTTTTTAAATTAATTAAAATATAATTAATTTAAATAACCTTATTTAATCTTTCACGATTAACCAAATATTTAACCTCTCGATTATCTCATTTGTTTTATCGTTACTTATAACTTTACTAAATAAATAATTAATATTCATTCCCTTTTTAATAACTTTTATTTAAAATAACAACTTTCAAAACTTATTCCAGTTATAAAATATATTTATAGCTTCACTCTGTCGACTTACAGTCGAAAAAAATCCATATTTAAAAAAATCGATTGATTTCTCGACCAGGTGATGCTAATTACCCAACCAATCCTATCCATTGATCCATATCAGAATAAATATTGAAACACGGTTCAACCATTAACCATAATAATCAATCAATTAACGGCCAATTCAAACCATTCAAACAATCCCAACACGTTTATAAATGTGATCAGTCAAGGGAAATTCCCTTGTTCGGGTACTTCTTCTAAAATTAGATGACTGTTTAATTTCCAGTAATTAAATCCATAATTATATAACTAGCGAACAGTCAAACACTAACAATTAGGACACGAAAAATAAAAACCCAATTTATATAAAATATAAATGGGAAGGGTTGAGTGAGTTTAACTCACCTGGGTTTGAATCCGTCGAAAAATATCGGATTTTTAGTCGAATTAAACTATCGTTTAATTCGAATAAAAACTCCAGTCACTTCAGATCCGGACTAGGCCTTCTCTATCTCGAAGTACTTGTTTCCACGGTCCCAACGAGACTGACCGCGCTTGAATCTGATAACGTATGTATAAAATATCGCATAAACAAATTATAAATTAACCATGGATTTTCCTTTTACTAAAAAAAATTAGGCTTTTACCTTTTCAGCCGGCCCAAACAAACCCGACCCGTTCTCCTTTAAAACCCTACCCTCATCGTAACCCTTCTCATTATCACCCGCCGCCTAAAAAAATACTCTAGACCGAAACAATGAGAAAAACCCTAATCCCCCCATCACCCTGTTCCCGCCCTTCGATCCATCACCCTGGCGTCGCGATTAAGGCCCCCATCGTCATCACGTGGCATCGGGCGAATGGCTTCAACAGATGAAAGCTAAGTTTTTCTTTCGATTTATCTTGATTTTCGTATGGTTTTTCGAATGGGATTTCCTTTCTCTGGTTTACTGTGTTGTTCGAAAATGGTTCTGGGATTTTATGGCACTGCCGCATGTGTATATATAGTGGTGAGGTTGATTCCGATCAGTTCAATGTCCATTAGAGTCTAGTTTAGCTTGATTCAGCTACTCAGTTCTTAGGCCATTCCCTTCTTAGATTTACTTGTGTATTGGTTTCAGTACTGTGTGGTATTTATTGTTACTTCAAATTAGAGATTTACTCTGTAAGTTGGTAGATTTTATAGTACGGTTCAGCTAAGAACTTGCACATGAATTCCATTGAGAAAACAAACATATATATATATGCAGTGTTCATTGGGTATATAAATTTGTTGTACACTGTTTGATTTGATTTTTTTTTATACCACTTATAGTACTGAACAGTGATCGAATCCTGTATAACTGAGCCAAATGAGTTTCCTATTTCACCAAAGATTTGAAAATTATATTGATGTAGATTTTTCTGAATATATGGCACGGTTTCATATGAACTGTGCATGAAATCGACTCCATGTGTGTATATACCTCGATGTAAATTTGAATTGTGAAGATCTGAATATATAGATTTTATCTTCTTTTTATTAGCTGTTGTCCATTCTCCTTTAGCTGTTATGCATTGTCTATTCTTAGCTGTTTTCTTTGGCTGATACATTTGCTTTTGTAGACGAGACAACTCATCTATAGGTTTTTAGCTATTTACTTTAGCTGTTGATCTTATTTTATTAGCTATCCTCATGATGTTCATCACAATTTCATTGCTGTTTTGATTTGATATGTGGATGTATCCATGGCTTCTACTGTTTCCTGAAAGAACCATTCATGCTGACTTTAAATTTTTTAAAATGAATTTTATATATTTTCTGATACACATGGATCCATTAGCTACATATACTTGTTTCCCATCAGCTATGTATTGTCTGATTTTTCATAGCTGTTCATGATTTTATTTACAGTTTATGCTGTCATGAATTACCCTTTTAATGGGTCTCTTTTTTTCCTTTTTCGCAGATCACAACGGATCGAGTTGGATTCACTGGTTCAGCACAAAAGAAGGAAAAACATGAAGATCTTGGTTTCTTTTCTTCTTCATTTTTCTTGTTATCATGTTAAACTTGTATTTGTTAGCATGCATGTAGGAAATTGTACACGCCAAACTTTGAATTGGCTGAAAAACCGTCTTCATATTTGTAGCTTATGCTTGGAATAGTTGAATTGTATTGGAATTGTTATATGTCTTAACGCTGTATTGATATTATTATATTTTGATGGATTATTTGCCCTGAAAAGTTTATATGCATGTTGGTTGTGATCATTCTTTATTTTATTCTTATTGGTGGGATGGTTCTAATCCTGTTTTTGTATGGTTATGCTATGTTCAAGCTCTAGGTTGGTTTAATATTTTTACTCTTGAAAAATCTTAATGCATTATAAAATAAATTCAACTAACTAATTTAATGATAATAAATTAATATTATTGTATTATTAAAACAACAGTTCAAACTCAATCGGTATGTAATTCAAAACTCAACATTAAAAGTTCAGGTTTTAAATTCCATTTATATGAGTTTCCTTTTTATATTTAAAAATAAATCGTTATAATTTTAAAACGATTTCATGGCGACTATTTGAAAATTTGAATTGGACGTAACTTGAAATTTACAAGCCGAAATCTAGATTTTTCTCTTTCATTAGAAAAGTATAATCGAAATGGTCCCAACGTGTCTCGTTTCATAGAAATCCGACTTATATCGGATCCTGTATACCCAATCAAAGTTCAAATTGAAATTTTCGAACTACAGCGACGTTTTCGAGCTCGTTCTTAATTAATATATATATATATTTGAACTCCATTTAAATAAATAAATTCGATTAAAATCCATTATATTTCAAATAAAATATATAAACTGATTTAAATATTCGAATTTAAATGGCCGAAAAATCCAGGACGTTACAGTCGTGGTAATTATTCAGAATGGGATAAACCCGGTCTTTCCGAATAACTCGCGTATTTTATAATCAATAAATAAGTGCTATAAAAACACATAAAATGCCTCATTCCAATTCAGAATATTCTTTTAAATAAAATATTCACATTATTAGGGAAAGATTCCCATTAATTTTATTAAAGATAAATTCTTTATAATTTATTCTTTAATCTTCGTTTAAAGATTCATTAAAACTCCATCTTGGTTTTAATATCAAAAATCATTACTTTATGATTATTCAACTTTAAGAAATTAATCTTTTCTTTAACTAGGTAAAAGAACCAATGTCATTCAGAACACAGGTCACAATAACCCAAAATCGTCTTCCATTAAATATGGAATTTTCACAGAAATCATATCAATATATACTTAACATAAATATCAGATATCAGAATAACAATATAAATGGAATAATGGCAAAGCCTTTCAAATTCCATATATAGTAACGGTCTTCATTCACAGAAGTTCATTTCGATTATTATTAAATCGAATTCCACTCAATTCTAATTTAATATATTGAAATGGAAAACTTTACTTTGGAAAATTTCCGTTTCATCTTAATAAAAAGATTTATAAATTCCAACTTATGTTTTCCCTGTTAATTGGGTTAAAGAACAAATGTAAAACACAGTTCACAATAAACCCAATTCACACTTCATTTTATTCCAGTTACTAAATCTAACTGGAAACTCTAATAATCTTAATTAAATGATTTATAAATCCCAAAATTACATTTTTACTGTTAATGGGGTTAAAGAACGAATGTCTTTAAAACACAATTCATAATAAACCCAATTCACATTTCATTTTATTCCAATTAATAAATATCATTGGAAACTCTAATAATCTTAATTAAAAGATTTATTCTTTTCTCAACTGGGTTTAAGAACAGTGTTATTGAAGACATCATTCATGACAAACCCAAAAATCCAATTTATTTTTTTAATTCCAATTAAATATTAATTAATTGGAAAACTTCATCAAATCTTAATTTAAAGATTTATTCTAGTTAATAACTAGTTCATTTCGATAAAAATATATTTTTATCTTTTCTAAAGGAATTTTTCATCCAAAATCTTTCTAAATCATTTATTGTGATTTTACATAATTTTTCCATATTTTTAATAATTTTATTAAGGCCCGTACAGTCGGTTTCCAATAACGGCCACTGAACTGCATCCATAGCGACCTTTTTCAAATTTGATTTGGACATAACTCCAAATCCAACTGTTAGATTTCAAAACTGTTATAATCATTGGAAAGCTCTTTTCGATATGAACCCAGCGGTTCCAGTTTTAGGAGAATCCGATGGTCGGATCTCCTGTTACATCAATTTGAAGTTAATGGTCGAAATTCGCGAGCGTTCGCAGCGCGGTGCTTTCTATTCAGGCCTTTACACACATACATACATATATATATATATATATAATATTTTACATATTTCATCGATTTTCAATTAAAACGTATTTTATAAATCATTTATATATTTATTTTAAAACGATTCCAACTTCATTTTCAATTTTAAATCAAATTTGAATATTTTATTTCTTTATATATTAAAATATTAATATATTCAAAATATTAGATTTGGAGATCATTTCTTTTTTATATTCATTATAAAATGAATAAAATCAATCGATAAATCCGTTCGGGTTAAAAATGGCGTTTGCTATTTAACTCGGCTTCACAAATTTCAATATTTTTGTGTCCATCCAAAAATGGACATAAAAATCATAATTTAAAAGCTTCTTTACTTTAAAATATTCTTTACATTAAATGTTCTTTATTTAAAATATTATTTATTTTAAAATATTCTTTATATAAAAATATCCTAAATCGGAATGCGACTCAATCAATTACCATATAATTTCAGTTATATGGATGTTCATACATCGTATGTATTTAACAATAATGATAAATAGTCATTCAACAGTACATGTAACACCCCGAATTTTCTATTAACACTAAAGTTGCTAAAATAATAATAAGTGTGTAGAAGAGGGGATGTATCTAATATGAATATAAAAATATTAATAAGTATGTAAGAGAGGGGATGTATCTAATATGAATATAAAAATATTAATAAGTATGTAAGAGAGGGGATGTATCTATTATGAATATAAAAATATTAATAAGTATGTAAGAGAGGGGATGTATCTAATATGAATATAAAAATATTAATAAGTGTGTAAGAGAGGGGATGTATCTAATATGTATATAAAAACAATAATAAGTAAAGGGGGATGTATCTAATATGTACATTGTAGAAAATATATATATATTTATGACATGAATAGAAGTTTAATAATATGCTGAGTGTTTGTTGAGTCACTTCTGACTCATTGCTGAGTCAACAAGATAAACCCCATCTTGTCTGAACGGCTGCGGTTATTTCTAGGTTAAATCTAATGGCCTAAATGAATTCTAAAATCTATAAATAAGTGGGTAGACCCTAGACCTAAATCACTTGTAAAATTAGAGAAGCTACCGTCATGCTGCTGCCATGGAGTTCAGCATAGCCGTCACAAACTAAGAAGAGGAAGCCTAATCATCTACAACTAAATCTACACAAATCAAATCAAAAGATCTCTCTTTCTCTAATTCTTTTCTTTTGTTGGTGAGTATGATGATTCTCACAAGACTATTACAAACTAATTTGACTCAGTTATGAATGGATCACAAGAAAGTGATGTGATTTGTAATTGTAAATTCTATATATTGTGGATCTCTTATTATGTTATTATGTTGTCGTATGATGTAAATTATATATGCTATGTCATGCTATGTTGTAAATTCTCTTATGCTATGTCATGCTATGTTGAGAATCATGTCAAGCTATGTTATACTATCATACTATGCCATGTTATAAATCATGCTATATTATGTTGAAAAATCATGATGTTGTTGGATCATGCTTAAAGTTATGTTTTTTTTCTTAATTTAAATGGATCTTGTTTATGGGAATTAGCCTATTAGGTTAGGTGTACCCATAAACTTGAAACTATAATTAAATAAAACTTGATTATGGGAATTTGCCTATTGAGTTAGGTGTACCCATATAAAACCATGTTGTTAAAAAATTAGATGATGTTGATTCACACATGTTCATATGTAAGTTTATGAAAATTGATTGAGATTATATTAGGTGAATTTTGAACAAGTTGACACCTTTAGGTCCATGACATGTATAATCTATGCAAGTTGGACATATGCAAGTTTCACCCCTTATTATGATTCATTTGGTCACATATACATGTTGTTATTATGATAATCTCTTTTATGCTATGAGTTAGGCTATTCGAGTCTAACATATATTTTGCGAATAAACGTTCAAACGTGGGGTAGGGGTAATATTAGGAATTAATAAATTGGGTGCAATTTTGTAAGATTTTGCATACCATGAATGGATGTCCATAATTGAGTCAATTATGGACATTGTTAAAAATTGGAAGTAATTAATAATTCAAGTAGGGAATTATTAAAATTGGGGGAAAGTGGATTATTATTAATAATCAATGCTTAGGACACGAGGTTGGACCCGTTTGTGATGTAAACCTGCCCGGACCCGCCCGGCAAATCCAGTAGTCACAAATGTCGGCCCAATGTGAGAGGTCCTAGGCCCAAACTAAAGCATAACAGTTGTAAAGACACGAGGTTAGACTCTTTTATGGTGTAAGACTGCCCGGACCCGCCCGGCAAATCTAGCTGCCATAAATGCCAGTCTAATGTGAGAGGTCTTTATGAGGTTATGGCCTTAATGAACTAAGAAATACTTAACCAGATAATCATGTAAGGTGGGACATGGGGGTTAAGTAGGTGCCTTGGGTGGCATGAGGAATCTGGTGGTTGCCTTTAGAGGCATTTGAAATACGATTAGACTTAACCAAACACACATGTAAATGAACATGACTAAGTGGGTTAAGTGGGATGGACTAATGGGGACAAGCTTAGGTGGAATGCTTGTGGTAAATAGTGGGGGCCCATTTCAACCAGTATCCCAAAACGTATCTTTGTGGGCTCGACCCAAGTCGAGGACGGGACACGCATACTGGGTTTGACTATAAGAGGCCAAAACAGGGAGCGGTGGCAACGCAAGTCCAACGGGGTTCATATGCGTGTGTGGACCCGGGCTGGTAGGTAAGACGTTGTTGCATCGTGTAGGTATAAGCCGTGCATGTCCGTTGTATCAGGTTGCCACTTTAGGGGAGTGATACACCCCACTGTGGGGCCAGCACGGGTATCTACGAGTTAGGGAGCCGATAGAATAATGGGAAGTAGGGTACACCTAGTGGAGATAGGGGCAGGCGGCACCTATGTAGTCAGCTAGGGGTACGTAAAGCCATTGGGAAAGTTTCTAAGTGAAGCTAAGTGGGATGAATCTTTAGGGTGACTGGTGTGGTGCAGTATAGTGTTTATCCTTTAGTATTTAGGAGCGCCTATAACGTTGCCTTTAGCGATTGTCTATGTCCTTAATCTGCTCTTCATAGACATTTTCTTGTTTTCCAGCTTATGCCTCAGTCCAGTTATTTTGGTAATAGTATTGTAGAATTATCATATTCACCAGACTTTATGTCTGACCCCCTCTTTTCCATCCTTTTTCTCCCTTCAGGTCCGCAGGTTGGGCCAAGTTCTAGTGGAGTCTAGTTGGATCGCTTATCTTCTGGAAAGCTTGGACTGCTGAAGTAAAGTCTAGCTTGTTATCTTTCTTTTTAATGGCTATTCATGTAATGGGATTATGTACTTGTTTTATCAAGATAGATATTGTACTTGACATTGAATATGGTGTTATGATGTAATCAAACATGTTTTGATTTCTGCTACAATGAAATAAAGTTTCTGAATTTCTAAGTACTATTTTATATCTGTCTTGTTGTAATTTTACTGTTCTATATTCACTTAAAACCTCCATGGAAGTTAATGCATTCCCTTTGTGAGTGACATTAATGGACGTGGGGTGTTACACGTGGTATCAGAGCATAAGGTTACCAGAACAGATAAAAAAAAATTTTTAGAAAAATATTTTTTTTTCTAAAGTATTTTTGGAAGTAGTGCTTTCAAAAAAAAAACATGTTATTTAAAGAGAGTTTTTATGAAAAACATAATCCCAAATAGCCACATCCTTATCTTTATCTTTCGAATTCTCCATTTTGAATCTTTCCTTTTTCGTTTCAGCATGGCTGAAGATCTTAATCTCCCAGAAGGTGTGACGATTCCAGGGTGGTTTAGGAGATACTTGGAGGCTAGTACCACCACTGCAGGCCCAGCGGATACTCCTCCACCCCTAGTTGCACCCATTCCTCCTCCTCCTCCTCCTCCTCGTGTTGACACTTTTGCAAAGACGTGCAAGGAATTCAAGGCTATGGGAGGAAAAACTTTTCAAGGGACTGAGACGTTTGTGGAGGCCAGAGATTGGCTTAAGGAGACTGAGGAATTTTTGGATATCTTTGAAGTGGAAGATGGGAGGAAAGTCCGTTTAGCTGCTTGGTTAAAGAAGGGAGAGGCCTCGTTTTGGTGGGAGGTCACTAACGGGGAACGCCCAGTTGATTCATGGGCGGATTTCAGACGAAGGTTTGAGGCAAAGTTTCTTTCAAGGGCAGAGGAGAACTTAAATATGGAAAAAATCCTGGCACTAAAGCAAGGGAGCTCATCAGTAAAGGAATATGTCAATAAATTTAATCAGTTAGCAAGGTTTGGCTTGGAGTTGGTGAACACGCCAGAGAAGAAAGCTTTGAGGTTCGTTAGAGGCTTGAATGAACCATTGCAAGGGTTGGCTATGACCCACATCCCTATGGGAGCCACCTTTGAAAAGCTAGTAGAAATGGCACTTATGCATGAGGATAAGGCAGTTGAAAAGAAAGGGGATCAGAAGAAACCCCAACAGCAAAATAAGAAGGGTGGTAAAAACAATAATGGCAAAGGGAAGAAGAAATGCTTCAATTGTGGGACGCCTGGCCATCTCAGCAAAGATTGTAGAAAGAAAACGAAGACTGGTTGTTTTCATTGTGGAGATGCGGGACATTTAGTGAAGGACTGTCCAAAGAAGGGGCAGAGGGCAGGGTCTACCTCGGGAGGACAGGTGCAGGCTCTTATGGCACCAGGGCAGGCAAGGGGGCAAGTTCAGGCTATTGCGGCCCCACCGCTGCAAGAAAGAGGTAGAACAATTTCTGTTGAAAGCTTAGTTTTTCTGTTTGATCATCATGTCCGTACCTTATTCGATTCTGGCACATCTCATTCGTTTATCTCTGCATCATTAGTTGAATCACTGCACTTGAACACCAGTTTAGTAGAGGATCCCTTGGTCGTTTCAAATCCAATTGGGGGTTCGGCTCATTTGACCATGATATGTTTGGATTTGAAAATCTCTATACTTAGCGTTGAATTTAGATGTGATGCTTATGTATTGGGCTTCACGGGCTATGGGCTAATTTTAGGAATGGAATAGTTGTCTAGAAATAGGGCCATTCTTGATTGTGAAAGGAGAGTAGTTAGGCTTGTGACTCGCCTTGGTAATGCTCTCGACATCTTTTGTAATCCCATAAATTCCGTTATGCTAAGTTATCTTGAATCGCTTGACGCGTCTGTAGAGAACCTGCGATCGGTAGAAGTGGTCCGGGAATATCCGGATGTGTTTGAGGAGGTGAAGGGCTTACCTCCAAAGCGGGAGATAGACTTTCGAATTTATCTTGTGGATAATGCTAAACCCGTATCTTTGCCAGTGCGCCACATGGCTCCTCGTGAAAGGAGGGAACTCAATAAGCAAGTAAAGGAGTTGCTTGAGAAGGGGTTCATAAGACGTAGTATATCGGAGTGGGGTGCTCCAGTAGTTTTTGCCACAAAGGCGGATGGGTCTCTTAGACTTTGTATGGACTATAGAGAACTAAACAAGCTTACTAAAAAGAACCGACACCCACTGCCGAGGATTGACGATCTCTTTGATCAGTTAGTTGGCGCCTCAGTGTTTTCGCAGTTGGACTTAGCCACTGGCTTTCATCAACTGAGAGTGGCTGAGGATAGTATAGATAAGACTGCTTTTAGGACTCCTGATGGATTCTATGAATGGCTAGTGATGCCCTTTGGTTTGACAAACGCCCCTGCATATTTTGTTGATTTGATGAGTAGGGTGTTTAGGGAATACCTTAACAAATTCGTGGTAGTCTTTGTGGATGACATCTTAGTCTTTTCTAAGAATAAAGAAGAGCACTCCCTACATCTTAGGGAAGTGTTGGAAACCCTTCGAGCGCATAACCTTAAGGCAAAATTTTCTAAGTGTCACTTCTGGAGGAAGGAAGTACGGTTCTTAGGGCACGTGGTTTCCAAAGAAGGGATAGCAGTGGATCCCGCAAAGGTGGTGGCCATCCAAGATTGGAAGGTCCCTAAAAATGCAACCGAAGTAAGAAGTTTCTTGGGGTTGGCTGGCTATTATAGGAAGTTTATCAAAGACTTCGCAAAAATATCAGCTCCATTAATACGGTTAACGAAGAAGAACCTGGTTTTTACGTGGGACAAAGATTGCGATGATGCGTTCCAACGTTTAAAGAGAGCCTTAACTTCAGCCCCAGTCTTAGTGCTGCCAGACGGGAATAAACCGTTTACCATCTATACTGATGCTTGTGGGACGGGACTTGGCGCGGTCCTCATGCAAGAGGGAAGAGTAATAGCCTATGGTGGAAGGCAGTTGAGGGTTCATGAAAAGAATTACCCCACGCATGACTTAGAGCTAGCCGCAATTGTTTTCGCGCTTAAGTCTTGGCGTCACTATCTTCTTGGTGAGAAATTCGAACTGTTCACTGACCACAAATCATTAAAATACTTATTCTCTCAGAAGGATTTGAATTTAAGGCAGCAACGGTGGATGGAATTCTTAGCCTCCTACGATTTTGAAATAGCATATACCCCGGGCAAGGGTAACGTGGTGGCAGACGCCTTAAGTAGGAAAAGGTTGTCCTTGAGTCCGTTGTTTGTTGAACGACAAAGCTTAGAATTCATCTCTATGTTTGACTTTAGACCCTCCGTTGACTTAGTACCCGGTCTGTTAGCATCCTTGGAGGTTAGACCTACACTTCTAGGACGGGTTGGTGAGGCACAGCGAGACGACCCACAGTTGGTTGAGATAGTAGAAAAGCTCAAAGGGGGGGGGAGTCGTCAAGCCATCTTCGTAGGTATACCCTAAACGATAAGGGTTGGTTACGAAGGGATAATAGACTTTGTGTACCACAAGACGAAGACTTAAGGAAGGCCATTCTTGATGATGCTCATCGCTCAAAAATGACCATTCATCCCGGCGGGGATAAGATGTACAAAGATATGAAGCGGGTTTTCTTTTGGGCCGGTATGAAAAAGGATGTGGCCGAGTACGTCGCTAGATGCTTGGTGTGCCAACGAGTTAAAGCAGAACAAAAGAAACCCGGTGGTTTGCTTCACCCGTTAGAAGTTCCACTATGGAAATGGGAAAGCATCTCAATGGATTTTGTGGATGGATTACCAAGATCAAGGAAGGGTAACACGGGGATTTGGGTTATAGTAGATAGACTTACTAAAAGCACCCATTTTATTCCCGTGAAAAGTAAGAGGACTGCTCCGTGGTTGGCTTCTGTATACATTAAGGAGATAGTTCGTTTGCATGGTATTCCTTCTAGTATAGTAAGCGACCGTGACCCCATCTTTACTAGCGAATTTTGGAAGAGTTTACAAGAGGCGGTAGGGACTCAGCTATGTTTGAGCACCGCATATCATCCTCAGACAGACGGCCAGACCGAGAGGGTGAATCGCATTCTAGAGGATCTTTTAAGGCTTTGTATCCTAGACTTTGGGGGTACATGGGAAGAGCACCTTCCGTTAGTAGAATTCGCATATAATAATAGCTTTCAGTCTAGTATTGGCATGGCACCTTTCGAAGCTCTTTATGGAAGGCCTTGCCGTTCGCCTACATGTTGGTGGGAATCTACCGATAAAATCATACTTGGGCCCGATATGGTTAGGGAAACCTCGGAGAAGATTGAGTTGATTCGAAGGAGGATGAAAGCAGCACAAGATAGGCAAAAATCGTATGCTGATAAGAGGAGGACAGATCTTGAGTTTGACATTGGGGACATGGTTTTTATCAAAGTATCTCTGTTACAGAATGTTGTTCGCTTTGGGTCCGTGGGGAAATTAGCACCAAGGTTTGTAGGGCCGTTTCCTGTAAAAAACAGGATTGGGAAGATGGCATATAGGGTGGAGTTGCCTGAGAAACTTAGTGGAGTACACGACGTATTCCATGTATCACATTTGAGGAAGTGTTTGCACAAGACCGCGGAGGTGGTAGAGCCGAGCTTGCTTAAAGAGGTGGAAATAGAGCGTGATGTAACAGTTAGACGAGCTCCTACATGCATTCTTGGGTCGGAGATCAAAAAGTTGAGGAATCGAGAGGTCAGACTGGTTAAAGTGCAATGGGGAGATGATGAGAGCAACGCAACTTGGGAGACAGAAGAGAAGATGCGTTCGTTGTACCCTTTTCTTTTTGAGGGTATGTCTTTTAATTTCTCCTTTATCGCTTAGCTTATCTTATCTTATCTTATCTTTAGTATGTCCTCTCATTAGTATCTTTGACCTTTAGTTAGGATAATCCTATGGTTGAAACATGTGTTTGAGACATGTTATGTATGATGGATGCAAAATGGATGCAAGTGTTTGCTAGTGGTTGCTCGTGGATGCATATATACACACACTTTAGGCACTAGATCGGCTCAGTCACTACATATTGCATATTGCATATATATGGATGTATTTAGTATAATGGATGTATAATGGTTGTACCATCATATGGATGCTGCATTCGGTTGAATGGGTGTGCACGCATATAGAAGTAGTATGTAAGCAATTAGGATCTTTTGCATACATAATGGATTCATGACACTTACATAATTTGCATTAAGGGGGTCAACTGAATCAGTAGACCGCCTGATTTCGCATTAGGTAAGGACATGTACACACACTTGCATATGATCATAAAGCATTAGAAGTCTTTTAAGGACAATGGATGCCTATGTATGATGGATGAGTAGATGGACGTTTGAATGGTAGGATATACATTCTTCCAGACTTGAAGATTTCGGGGACGAAATCCTAAAAGGAGGGGAGAATGTAACACCCCGAATTTTCTATTAACACTAAAGTTGCTAAAATAATAATAAGTGTGTAGAAGAGGGGATGTATCTAATATGAATATAAAAATATTAATAAGTATGTAAGAGAGGGGATGTATCTAATATGAATATAAAAATATTAATAAGTATGTAAGAGAGGGGATGTATCTATTATGAATATAAAAATATTAATAAGTATGTAAGAGAGGGGATGTATCTAATATGAATATAAAAATATTAATAAGTGTGTAAGAGAGGGGATGTATCTAATATGTATATAAAAACAATAATAAGTAAAGGGGGATGTATCTAATATGTACATTGTAGAAAATATATATATATTTATGACATGAATAGAAGTTTAATAATATGCTGAGTGTTTGTTGAGTCACTTCTGACTCATTGCTGAGTCAACAAGATAAACCCCATCTTGTCTGAACGGCTGCGGTTATTTCTAGGTTAAATCTAATGGCCTAAATGAATTCTAAAATCTATAAATAAGTGGGTAGACCCTAGACCTAAATCACTTGTAAAATTAGAGAAGCTACCGTCATGCTGCTGCCATGGAGTTCAGCATAGCCGTCACAAACTAAGAAGAGGAAGCCTAATCATCTACAACTAAATCTACACAAATCAAATCAAAAGATCTCTCTTTCTCTAATTCTTTTCTTTTGTTGGTGAGTATGATGATTCTCACAAGACTATTACAAACTAATTTGACTCAGTTATGAATGGATCACAAGAAAGTGATGTGATTTGTAATTGTAAATTCTATATATTGTGGATCTCTTATTATGTTATTATGTTGTCGTATGATGTAAATTATATATGCTATGTCATGCTATGTTGTAAATTCTCTTATGCTATGTCATGCTATGTTGAGAATCATGTCAAGCTATGTTATACTATCATACTATGCCATGTTATAAATCATGCTATATTATGTTGAAAAATCATGATGTTGTTGGATCATGCTTAAAGTTATGTTTTTTTTCTTAATTTAAATGGATCTTGTTTATGGGAATTAGCCTATTAGGTTAGGTGTACCCATAAACTTGAAACTATAATTAAATAAAACTTGATTATGGGAATTTGCCTATTGAGTTAGGTGTACCCATATAAAACCATGTTGTTAAAAAATTAGATGATGTTGATTCACACATGTTCATATGTAAGTTTATGAAAATTGATTGAGATTATATTAGGTGAATTTTGAACAAGTTGACACCTTTAGGTCCATGACATGTATAATCTATGCAAGTTGGACATATGCAAGTTTCACCCCTTATTATGATTCATTTGGTCACATATACATGTTGTTATTATGATAATCTCTTTTATGCTATGAGTTAGGCTATTCGAGTCTAACATATATTTTGCGAATAAACGTTCAAACGTGGGGTAGGGGTAATATTAGGAATTAATAAATTGGGTGCAATTTTGTAAGATTTTGCATACCATGAATGGATGTCCATAATTGAGTCAATTATGGACATTGTTAAAAATTGGAAGTAATTAATAATTCAAGTAGGGAATTATTAAAATTGGGGGAAAGTGGATTATTATTAATAATCAATGCTTAGGACACGAGGTTGGACCCGTTTGTGATGTAAACCTGCCCGGACCCGCCCGGCAAATCCAGTAGTCACAAATGTCGGCCCAATGTGAGAGGTCCTAGGCCCAAACTAAAGCATAACAGTTGTAAAGACACGAGGTTAGACTCTTTTATGGTGTAAGACTGCCCGGACCCGCCCGGCAAATCCAGCTGCCATAAATGCCAGTCTAATGTGAGAGGTCTTTATGAGGTTATGGCCTTAATGAACTAAGAAATACTTAACCAGATAATCATGTAAGGTGGGACATGGGGGTTAAGTAGGTGCCTTGGGTGGCATGAGGAATCTGGTGGTTGCCTTTAGAGGCATTTGAAATACGATTAGACTTAACCAAACACACATGTAAATGAACATGACTAAGTGGGTTAAGTGGGATGGACTAATGGGGACAATGTGACGGCAAGGAATTTCACTCGGTCCGAACCAGTCGCTAAACCGATCCAGGCCGTTCGAAACGCCATATCGTTTGAGAACAGGACAAATCATGACACATACAGAAGAACATTTCATTGTATATTACAACAATGCATCAGATTACAAGAATATACAGAGTATGAATAAATATTACACAGAAATATCAGAGATTTAAATTACATTTAAATACATAGCAGCGGAAAATAATACAATACACAACTAGAAGAGATATACGGATACAAAGCTTTCCGGATATCGTTCCAGCTGTAAACCAGGATCCTGTGAATATAAATCTGCAAAACCAAAACTACTAGCTGCCCGTGTCAAAATAAGGGCACCCAGAGTTTAGGTTAAAACAATAAACTCCAGGTCAGTCATGGGACTGGTGTGAGAACTAAAACAGTTATAATTCTTTATTTTAAAGTTCGGTAAATCAAGGGACCACGCCGTATAACACGGAACGGGTTTCCTCCCAAGAATACCAGTGCATAAAACAAACAGCGCAATGCTAAATAAAGAAAAATGAAGCTGTTATAAGACCCAGGTCCTATCACACAATGCAACGCAAGCCGGGGGATAGGGTTTTCCCTTATAACAGCCAAAGAATGCTTGATACGTTTAAAACAAATCATTTGATACTATTATAAGTGCATAGTGTATAAAACAACTTCAAATCATAAGTATCAATCATAGGCGGCATGAACGGCCCATAACACTATGTCGCCATATATAAGTTTACAATCAAAACCGCAAGACGACGTATTGGAAGTTGGGTTATCATTTATGGTATGAACCGAGGCAAGGGGCAAGATCCTCTACCGATTCGAGACAATCTAGTCCATGTCTCAGGATCAGAACGCATCAACCCTTTAGATCGTCAGGGCCGGTCCACCGATGTGGATTATTATGCCTGAACACTACGTTTCTCCGCCCTTTGGGGCGTAAATCTGGCCCGTCAGCCGACCAGAAGCATCGGCCGAAACCGATATCACGAGGCGCCTCGCTTTTCAGCAAGTAATAATAAGTAACATCCACATGAGTCAAACTCGTCAGCCAGTTCAAGCACTGACGCCACTCCTAACTAGAAAGAAACGCATGTCCTCCCTGATGTCCGTCTCCCGTTTTTGATTCATACCGGGTGTGATACTCGCGAATCAACGTTACACAAAGCTACGCCACAAAGGCCGTGCTTCGATCATCACCACAAGACTTTGCTTTTCAACAGAAGCCTTGATCATTTGCATCTTAGCATGCCACACAGGCAATTCACTCCATGCGATTGATATCCATCAATATATAACCCCTGAGCTCGTACGTCTCAGAGACGGGCGTTAAGCAAGAGAATAAATTCTCCGTCGCCAAACAGATATATATTTAATAGAGATCAATCACACGGACTAAAATCCAATGTCAGACACACAGTCCATTTCCAAGGAATTTCGCTCGGTCCGAACCAGTCGCTAAACCGATCCAGGCCGTTCGAAACGCCCTATCGTTTGAGAACAGGACAAATCAGGACACATACAGAAGAACATTTCATTGTATATTACAACAATGCATCAGATTACAAGAATATACAGAGTATGAATAAATATTACACAGAAATATCAGAGATTTAAATTACATTTAAATACATAGCAGCGGAAAATAATACAATACACAACTAGAAGAGATATACGGATACAAAGCTTTCCGGATATCGTTCCAGCTGTAAACCAGGATCCTGTGAATATAAATCTGCAAAACCAAAACTACTAGCTACCCGTGTCAAAATAAGGGCACCCAGAGTTTAGGTTAAAACAATAAACTCCAGGTCAGTCATGGGACTGGTGTGAAAAATCGAATCGATAAATTGGTTAGGATTAGACGTGCGCCGTTATAAGGCGAAGGAGTAAGGCTAGGTTAGACCCTTACTCCAAATTTTGTGGTTTGCATAACGAATTGTTATGATTGATGTGTGAATGGCGTGGGCCTTCACTAGACCGGGGATAAGGCCAGGCCTCGTCCCGTTTCTAGTATCGTGCCGTTATGCCGCCGAAATTTTCTAAAATATGTTAGGAAATAAAAATATCATTTTATTTGTGTAAATGAATAATAGAAATTCATATGTTGAAATAAAATGTTTTATCGTTAAAAAATATAATTTTTAACGTGAATATGAATATAGTGAAAGTGAATAAAATAAATATTCATTTACAAACCAGACGGTTTGTTTATGTACACTTATTTGAAGGACATTGATTGGGTCGATAAATTTTACACATCGCCCAACAGCACAAATAAAATATGTGTTTGATTGTTTGAAACCCCACACGGGTGTTGGGATGAAATTTGAAGTTCACTCATCCCAATTGATTGAATATGTCGATCGGTTGATTGACAGGCTGTTTTAAGCGTTGGATATCTAAATTTGATGCTTATACAGTGTAGTGCACTTTGGTTGATGGTTGATTATTTTTCCATGCTATTATATACATGTGTTGTATGAAAATCCATATAATTAACTTTATATGGTAATTGATTGGGCCTCATTCCAGTTTTAAAATAGAAATATTTGAAATAGAAATATTCGAAATGGAATATTTGGAAATATCAATATATGAAGCCGTGTTGATTAGATTGACGCCATTTTGACGTGAACGATATTTATATCGATTATAAAACGATTTCGAAATGAATTGAATTGAAAACGATTTCGAAATGAATTGAATTGAATTGAAAACGATTTCGAAATGAATTGAATTGAAAACGATTTCGAAATGAATTGAATTGAAAACGATTTCGAAATGAATTGAATTGAAAACGATTTCGAAATGAATTGAATTGAAAACGATTTCGAAATGAATTGAATTGAAAACGAATTCAAATTGAATTGAAAACGAATTGAAATGAATTCAAATTGAATTGAAATTTGAATTGAATAGAAATGAATTTTAAAACGAATTTATAGAGAAGAATTCAATTTTGATTTGAATTGAAACGGAAGTTGAAATTGCTTTTGAAACGAATTTAAAACTATTTATATAATTCGTTTTAAATAGAAATCGACGAAATATATTATATATATATATTATATATATAATATAATGGCCTGAATAGAACACGCCGCGCCGCGGCAGTTCGTGAATTTCGACCATTTATTTCAAACGGACATTACGGGAGATCCGACCGTCGGATTCTCCTAAAACCGGAACCGTTGGGTTCGTATCGAAAAGAGCTTTCGAAAGAATATTAGAAATTAGAAATCTAATGGTTGGATTTGGAATTATGTCCAAATCAAATTCGAAAAAGGTCGCTGTAAGTGCAGTTCGATGGCCGTTGATGGAAATCGACTGTACAGGCCTTGATAAAATTATTAAAAATAGTAATAATTTGTGTAAAATCATAAGAAATGATTTGAGAAGAATTGGGACGAAAAACTCCATATTTGAAAAGATAAAAATAGATTTTTATCGAAATGAACTAGTTTTGAACTAGAATTATAATTCTATTTATTTTTAAATAAATAAATTGAATTTGAAAAGGGTTTTGAAAATAACCAAAATTTCCAATGATTGCATTGGAGTGGATTTGAATCGAAATTGTCTTCGGAATATTTCGATGTTGGAATTCGTGATTATACAGATGTTGTTATGGAAATTTGAAAGATATATATTTATATCGTTATTTCCAATACGACATTTGTTAGTCGTAGAATTCGATATTGAATATAAGCCGATATATTTTCTATTCAGAGCCTTGTATTGAATATCGAATGTGATTTGGGTTTGTCGTGAATGGTGTCTTCACTAACACTGTTCTTGAACCCAGTTGAGAAAAGATTAAATCTTTTTATTTAGATTTAATGAAGTTCACCAATTAAATAATATTTAATTGGAATAAAATTGATATTGATTTTTGGGTTTATCGTGAACAGTATTTTAAAAAACACTTGTTCTTTAACCCGATAATTAATGGAATGTGATTTTGGGTTTATCGTGAACCGTGTTTTAAATGACACTGATTCTTTAACCCAGTCGAAGATTAAAACTAAGTGGAGTTTTAATGAATCTTTAATTAGATTGAAAAGATCGAAAATGGAGTATCACCAGTTTTGCTCCAGGCGATAGTTAAATCTTTAATTAGATTTGAACGTGAAATGGTAATTGAATTTACCGATAACACCGAGGTGTTAGATATGAAGTATTACCAGTTTTACTTCATGGGATGAATAGGTTGGGATTGGGAAATTAAAACAAATGATTACTTCGGTAAGGTTCGCTAATCCCGACTAGTTTGAATTGACATTCAAAAGTAGATTAAAGAATAAATTCAAGAATTTATCTTTGATAAAATTAATGGGAACCTTTCCCTATGAATGTGAAATCAGAAACTAACTGTCGGTTAGCTAAGCAGAACGGTTTTCTGGATATTGATCTGATGTTGGTTTCGGCCTTCGGGGTTAATATTTGGGGAATTATTCTCTTGATTAATTTGCGGTTAGTGACTGATGAATTGGAATGAGGCGTATGTTGTGTTTGTGTAACACTTATTTAAAATATACGCGAGTTATTCGGAAAGACCGGGTTTATCCCATTCTGAATAACTGATACGACGATAAGTCGAAGATGAAGACGATGGTCGAAGACCGGAGGTCTTCACGTCGTTTGGGTGATAACTGATGATCTTGATTGGGCTGTACACCCAAGAAGATGGAAACAGTTGGTGATCGTCCAGACGTACTTGGAGATCGATGGATATGCGGGGTACTAGGTGCCTCCGGCTTCGTTCAGGCCCAGAATTTACGGGTTGTTACAGATAAGCTTAGGTGGAATGCTTGTGGTAAATAGTGGGGGCCCATTTCAACCAGTATCCCAAAACGTATCTTTGTGGGCTCGACCCAAGTCGAGGACGGGACACGCATACTGGGTTTGACTATAAGAGGCCAAAACAGGGAGCGGTGGCAACGCAAGTCCAACGGGTTTCATATGCGTGTGTGGATCCGGGCTGGTAGGTAAGACGTTGTTGCATCGTGTAGGTATAAGCCGTGCATGTCCGTTGTATCAGGTTGCCACTTTAGGGGAGTGATACACCCCACTGTGGGGCCAGCACGGGTATCTACGAGTTAGGGAGCCGATCGAATAATGGGAAGTAGGGTACACCTAGTGGAGATAGGGGCAGGCGGCACCTATGTAGTCAGCTAGGGGTACGTAAAGCCATTGGGAAAGTTTCTAAGTGAAGCTAAGTGGGATGAATCTTTAGGGTGACTGGTGTGGTGCAGTATAGTGTTTATCCTTTAGTATTTAGGAGCGCCTATAACGTTGCCTTTAGCGATTGTCTATGTCCTTAATCTGCTCTTCATAGACATTTTCTTGTTTTCCAGCTTATGCCTCAGTCCAGTTATTTTGGTAATAGTATTGTAGAATTATCATATTCACCAGACTTTATGTCTGACCCCCTCTTTTCCATCCTTTTTCTCCCTTCAGGTCCGCAGGTTGGGCCAAGTTCTAGTGGAGTCTAGTTGGATCGCTTATCTTCTGGAAAGCTTGGACTGCTGAAGTAAAGTCTAGCTTGTTATCTTTCTTTTTAATGGCTATTCATGTAATGGGATTATGTACTTGTTTTATCAAGATAGATATTGTACTTGACATTGAATATGGTGTTATGATGTAATCAAACATGTTTTGATTTCTGCTACAATGAAATAAAGTTTTTGAATTTCTAAGTACTATTTTATATCTGTCTTGTTGTAATTTTACTGTTCTATATTCACTTAAAACCTCCATGGAAGTTAATGCATTCCCTTTGTGAGTGACATTAATGGATGTGGGGTGTTACAGTACATTTACATCCTGAGTGAAGTTTTACAACTGTGTGAGCATTAAAATAAATAAATAATGCTCATCACAGACTGTCAATCCATCGATTGATATATAACTAAATATTAGGACTAGTGTATGTCAAATATCATCCCAACACCCATGTGGGGTTTTCCAGACAACAACAGTTTATTTAATACATCATTGGTTAATAAATTTAACCAATTATAATTTGGTTTGAATTCTGTACGTGCTGGAATTCCAGGTCGTGCCGAAGGCCCTAAGAGAGGTAGAGGTCAACCTAAAATGACATGGGAGGAGATAATAAAGAGAGATTTAAGTAACTGCAGTTTATCGGAAGAGCTGGTAGTTGATAGGAGTGCATGGAAATTGGCAATCCATGTACCAGAACCATAGTGTTTCTCTCTCTCTCTTTTTTTTTTAGACTTTATTTCACGTTTACTGAACCTTTTTACTTACTATTTCAGATTTTATTTCACTTTTATTGAACATTTTTACTTCTTATTATTATTATTTAAAAAAACCTTTATCGAACAACTTTTTATTTGATTGGTTATTTTAAACCCTTATATATATTTATTACCATCATTATTAATTTTATTTTATTTTAATTTTGGGTTCCATATCTAGCCAACCCCAACTTGTTTGGGATATATGGCTTTGTTGTTGTTGTTGTATAATTTGGTTTGAATTATTTTCTATATAACAAATTTTCACTGTTTAAATTGTAAATAAATATTTATAATTTAATTTCAACAAAACATATATTCATAATTTAATTTCAACAAAACATATATTTTAACAAGTAATTATTTTTGCTCTTGTCTAACATGATAAATCTGACATTTTGTCTAATGAAACATATATTTTAACTAAATGACATTTTTATTTCATAAAACATTATTCTAAATAAATGACATTTTTGTTTCACAAAACATTATTATAAATAAATGACATTTTGATTTCACAAAACATGATTTTAACATATGATCAATTTTCCAAATATCGCTAAAATAATAATGATAATGTTTTAATCTAGCAAAAATCATATTTTAACATAAGATCAATTTTGTAATATCGCTAACATGCAAGTGATAATGTTTTCAGTAGACAAAACATATAATGACAAATGATTCTTTTTCTACAACATGTAACTAATAATGTTTTGAATAAACAAAACATAAAATGACAAATGATTATTTTTCTACTACATGTAAATAATAATGTTTTGAATAAAGAAAACATAAAATGATAAATGATTATTTTCTACTATATGTAAATAATAATGTTTTGAATAAACAAAACATAAAATGACAAATGATCCTTTTTCCCTAATTTAACATGATAAAATTGACATTTTTATCTTACATTAAATTTTTAATGTTCTACATTTCTAATGACAAACAAAAAGAAGTATTTATTTTGTATAACATGTTCTACATTTCTAATGTCAAATAAAAAAGAGATATTTATTTTTCATTACATGTTTCTATACTCACATATGACAAATAAAAAGATGATTTTTATTTTCATAACATTTCTATGTCGCTAATGACAAATAAGAAGATAATTTTTATTTGTATACAAATTTCTACATTTTCTAACGACAAATAAAAAGAGAATTTTATTTGTATACAAATTCAATGTTTAACATGACAAATAAAAATGACTATTTTTATTTGTATACAATTTTAATATTTAACATGACAAGTAGAAATGAATATTTTACATGACAAATAAAAGTGAACATCTATTTGTATATAATTCTCATCTTTAATATGACAAATAAAAGTGTATATTTTTATTTGTATACAATTTCAATATTTAGCATGACAAATAAAAATGAATTTTTATTTATATAAAATTCCTACATTAACATGACAAATAAAAATGATATTTTTATTTGTGTACGATTCTATTTTTAAACATGACAAATAAAAAGAATATTTTTATTTTGTATACAATTCTAATTTCAACATAACAAATAAAAATGGTATTTTTATTTGTTTACAATTTCTATTTTCAACATAACAAATAAAAATGGTATTTTTATTTGTTTACAATTTCTATTTTTCCATTATATTCAATTAAATCATTAGATCACCATAACAACATCAACCAATCAAAACCAAATCGCGTACAACAACAAACTGATTTTAACAGCGTTAAGAATTTCTAAACACCATAATAATTAATTAATTATAATTATTTAAAAAGAAATCTCACATTGGTATTTATTCCTTCGGTATTTGTAGCTAGCTCCGTTTTTATGTCCAGTCAGTTCCATGAGGTAGTGTTTTCCACTGCAATTCCAACGCACCTGAAATCATTCGATTTCGTTTTTGTTTGCATAAGTTATGATGATTTTAAACTTTGAACAATTTTAGATAATTAATTAAGTTGTGAAACCTTTCTAAATGTTAATTGAAACGTTACTGCTACTAACTCCTTCTTCCTTGTCCATCTGCGTCACTTCCCGGAATGTTTCAAACCCATCACCAACCTCCTAGGTCTTGCCGCCGCACCACATGCAGAGCCCCAAACCCAGATCGAACCGTACCACCGTATAGCCCTTTGATATCTCCTCCGGCGCCGGCGACGACGTCCCTTGCGATCCACCATGGCGGCCCAGAAGTTCGTGCGAGCGTGCCAACTTCGAACTCGATTTTCCCCTAATCCAGCGCACTTCAAATGATCACAACCGTTGATGTTTTGGACCTCCCATAGATCTTCACTTTTGCTTTTAAAGGTTATTGAAATTATTGACTAAATTGGGAGATCAAATGTAACAACCCGGAATTTTGGAACCAATTAAATTTTTTATTTTAGATATTTTAATGGATTTTTTTCATATATAAAATGATTTATTTTAAATAATAACGACTAAAAATTTATTCTAATCGAAGTTAAAATGAATAAATTTAATTTAAATAGAAAAGGAGTTAGAAATAACGCAGTAGTATGAAAATTTGAATTTGAACTTTGATTGACTGTACAGGATTCAAATTAAATCGGATTTCAGTAAAACCAAAAATATTTAAATCTGTTCAATCATATATTTCTAATGAATCTAAGAAATTGAGATTCCACTTTAAAAATAGAAAGTTATATCCAGTTTAAAATTTAGAAAAGTTATTGTAGAATTTATATATATATTAATATAATATATAGCCCTTAAAAACAGCCATTTTTCAAACGACCTCCATTTTCGACGAAACCACTTTTGTTGGAACCGGAATGTCAAATTATTATTAGGTTTCAATTTTCATAATTTTTTGAATCAATATGTGAACGTGGCAAAAAAAACGTGTTTTGTCAGTTTCAATCAAATCTAATCGACTTGAAAATGGATATTTTTCAAACGGTCTTGGAATTCGACGGAATTAGTTTTATTAGGACCGTATCGTCAAAACATAACTAGAAATAATTTTTCTAGAATTTTTAGAGTCCGTATGTGGCCTCGGTAATTTAAAATATACGATAGAATGAAATGGATAAATAATTAAAATTTAAATTAAAGAAAATAGATTGAAGACGATCGTTTGGACTGACGGGACCTATCCCATTGTGTCCGGAGTGGGGTATTTGGCTAGGGGAGACACTCGTTGGGTTTGAATTGGAGTTCGTATGAGCTAAAGGGTATTCTTGCATTTAAAAGGAATTAAATAAATAAAAATAAAATAGGAAATACGCTTATAAATACTATCCGTATAAACCCTAATACGTATTCTCTTCAGCCGCCGTATGTTCCAAATCCATGGCCACCGAGCTCTGGTTTTGATTCCTCAGCCACGATCAATCCACTCGTTGAAACCTTCCACTCCTTAAGGCAATTTCGAGGAGGACCTCACGCTCTTCAAATCAGTATGGCCAGATCCTCCCCTAGTGCCGCACACCTCGAGAACCGTAGGCAGAAACCACCGTTGTTCATTGGAGAACCGCACCACCAGGTTGTCGTCGCACCTCCTCACGGGGGGCCCAACCTGCGCACCTCTCCATGGCCGACATCGTGGTGCCGTCCGATCGCCACCCCATGCCCTGTAGTGCCCGAAAAATCGAACCTTAGGTTCGAATGAAACCCTGAAACTATCGGCCTGAAATCAAATTGGAGAAAAAATGTCCATTTTCATTTTAATAATTCCTTAGTTAATTATAAAATTGATATTAGTTTTTAAACGATCATATCTTCTGCAAACGATTACAGAATTTAACGAGGTTGGATCTGTTGCAACCGTAAATTCAAGATCTACGCACTGAAATCAACTTGGAGATTTTTAGAGCTTGTTACAATTTTTGGCGTCGTCTAATCAATGTGAGATTTCTCATTTTTAAAATTTTAAAATAAATATATTTATTTATTTAAATAGATCGTGATTATGATGTTAAATATATATACGCCATATGAAACATTGATATGCGCTTTATAAAAATTTAGATTTACTGATTGATGGTGAATTGTGATGATATGTGAATTATCTGTTCTTGTTAATATAGAATTTTCATTTTTAGTTAGAAAAATTGTTATGTAAATAAGAATAACATTTTTATTAGAAATATATGTTGTAAATCAAATATGACATGTGGTTAGAATCAAAGGTTGTAAATAAAGTTACATTTTTGGTAAAGTGGTACATTTTCGTTAAAATGTTCAATTAGATTAGAATTTCCATTTAGTTATAAAATGTTTTACTAGATTAGAATTGACATTTTAGTTAAAATGTTTAATTCGATTAGGTTCAAAAGATTATAATTTTATTGTTAAATAGATACAATAAAAAGATTAGAGTCAACAATTATATTTTTATTTTCAAATGGATAAAATAAAAATAAAAATATGTTTTTATTGTCATATTGAATACAATAAAAAAAGTATAAAATTTGAAACTATGTTTTTATTGTCATATTGAATACAATAAAAAAAGGTGTAAAATTAGAAACTATGTTTTATTGTCATATTGAATACAATAGAAAGTGTAGAATTAGGAATATTATTTTTGTTAAAACATGATTAGTTGAATTAGGAATATCTTTTTTGTTAAAACATGTAAATTGAAATAAATTTACATTTTTTTTAGTTTAAAAGGGATTAGACAAAAATTTACATGTTTGTTAGTTTAAAAAGGATTGGACAAAAATTTACATTTTTGTTAGCTTAAAAGGATTAGACAAAAATTTACATTTTTGTTATTTTAGAAAGGATTAGACAAAAATTTACATTTTTGTTAGTTTAAAAAGGATTAGACAAAAATTTACATTTTTGTTAGCTTAAAAGGATTAAACAAAAATGTCATTTTAATGTAAATGTATACATTAGTATTTATATACAAAAGAGGAATTTGTATGCAAAACAAAAATGTCATTTTAATGTAAAATATGCATCAGAATTTATATACAAAAGAGGAAATATCATTTTAATGCAAATGCATACATTAGGATTTGTATGCACAATGAAAATATCTTTTTAAAGTAAATGTATACATTAGGATTTATATTCAAAATGAAAATATCATTCTAATGTAAGTGCATACTTTAGAATTTGCATGCAAAACAAAAATGTCATTTATGTTAATTATAAAATGTCATTTATGTTAATTATTAAATGTCATGCAGGTTAATTATAAATGTGATATTAGATTAAAGTAACACTTTATTGTAAACTGTGACATTAGAACAAAATGACATTTTGTTATAAAATGTTGCCTTAGAAAAGAAATAACATTTTTGATATAAAATGTTTCATTAAAAAGAATAGAATTAAAAGAATACATTTTTTATGTAATATTGTGTTCAATAAAAAGATTTGGAAATGGAAATTATACTTTCATTGTAGGCAATAAAAAGGAGTAGATATTAAAATGGAATATGTTAACAATATATATTAGCATTTGTGTTACGTATGTAGGAATCACTAAAATTTCTCGTTGTTGAAATGAAATAGGTTAGCAATAAGATTTACATTTTATTGTACGAACTATTAAAAACATTGCCATTTATATGTTAGCGATAGTAGTGAAAATATTCACATGTTAAAATATGATGTTAGTGATGTCGTGAAATATATGTTTGTGATGTTGCAATGTTTGTCGTATTAAAGACAATGTTAGTATATTAATGATAACCCAAAAGTGAATATTACACTTCCATTTAGAAGTTATCCGACTTGTTCATGTGATTGGAACGATAATTTTCACGCATCGCCCAAGTGCACAAATAATTTATTATTTGTTTGTTGGATGAAACCCCACACGAGTATTGGGATGATATTTGATATACACTAATCCCAATATTTAGTTGTAGAATCCACTCTGGTTGTTATTTGGATGTTTGATAATCATTTATCATGATTGTTGATTACATGCAATGTATGGAAACCATATAACCGAAACTTTATGTTTGTTGATTGAGTCACATTCTAATAAAGAATATTTTAGAAAAAGAATATATTTAAAAAATTTTTTTTATCGAAATGAACTAGTTATTAACTATAATAAATCATTAAATCTAGATTTAATGAAGTTTTCCAATTAGTTAATATTTAATTTAAATTGAATAAATCATTAAACCCAGTTGAGAAAAGAATAAATCTTTTAATTACGATTATTAAAGTTTTCAATTATATTTTGTAATTGGAATAAGATAAAATGTGAGTTGGATTTATTGTGACTTGTGTTTTTAAATGACATTTGTTCTTTAACCCAATTGATAGTGAAAATATAATTTGGAATTTATAAATCTTTTATTAAGATTTAATGGAAATTTTTCCAAGGTAAAGTTTTCCGATCTAATATATTAAATTGGAATTGAAGGGAATTCTACTTAAAAGAAATCGAGATAAGCCTCTGTAAAAGAAGACCGAGACTATATATGAAATTTGAGAGGCCTTGCCGTTATTCCATTTATATTATTGGTTGGATACAGATATTTATATCGATTATATATTGGATTTCTGTGAAAATTCCATATTTAATGGAAGACGATTTTGGGTTTACCTTGATCGGTGTTTTAAATGACATTAGCTCTTTAACCCAGTTAAAGATAAGATTAATTTCTTAAATTTAAATAATCGTTAGATAATGATTTTTGATATTTCAAACCAAATTGGAGTTTTATTAAATCTATAAAAGAAAGATTTAGGAATAAATTTAAAGAATTTATCTTTGAGAATAATGTGAATATCTTATTTAAAGAATATTCTGAATTGGAATGAGGCGTTGGATGTGTTTTTTTTTAGCACTTGATTTTGATTGTAAAATACGCGAGTTATTCGGAAAGACCGGGTTTATCGCATTTCGAATAAACTACTACAACGATGAAGACAGTGATTGAAGACCGGCGATTTTCACATCGAATGGACGACTACTGATGCCCGACACTGGGTCGCTCCTAGGAAAGGGTTAATAGTGGAAGTTGTCCGGACGTATTTGTTGATTGTCCGGATAAGAGGGAACCTAGTGTCTCCGGTTTTGTTCAGACCCAGAACGGACTTGTAAATGGATGTGTGTCTGATATTGAATTTCATTCCATGTAAATTAAATTGATTTATATTTAATATATCTCTGTTGGTGGCAGAGAATTTATTCTCTTGCATAACACCCTTCTTTGAGATGCACGAGCTAAGAGGTTATATTGGTCGTTATCGATCGCATGGCGTGAATAGTCAATGTGGCACGCCAAGATGCAAACGATCAAGGCTTTTTGTTGAAAAGCAGAGCCTTGTGGGATGATCAAAGCATAGCCTGTTTAGGCATAGGTTTGTGTATAACATGACTTCGCGAACCTCACACCCCGGAATGAGTCAAAAACGGGATATGGACCGTAGGGAGTGCACATGTTTCTTTCTAGATAGAGTGGTGTTAGCGATTTACCAGCGCTGACATTTTTACTTATGTGGTTAATGGATTGAGGTGCCATGGAATTATAGGCCGGAAGTGGTCATGTTAGAGGTCCAATAGGACCGGAAGCGTGTGTTCAGGCATAACTAGTCCATTAACGATATGTGTGAACTGACCCTACCGCATCCAAGGGTTCACTGCGGGGGACCCTGAGGCATTTGCTAGAGTGTCTCGAATCGGAGGGGACGATCCCTAGCCTCGACTCATGATGGAAACCCAATTTCCAATACGACATTACGATTTTGATTGTAGAACTAGTATGGCGACATAGTAGGATGGGGTACTATGCCGTCTATGATTGAAATGTTTTTGAAACATATACACACTAATATCAAACCTGTTTTATCGTATCAAGCATCTTTTAACCATTATAAGGTAAAACTCTATCCTCAAGTTTGCGTTGCATTTTGTGATGGGACTTAAGTCTTATAATGGTTTCATTTTTCTAAAAAGCATTGCGTTGTTTAACGATTTACTTAAATTTATGCACTGGCAATCCAACGGAGCAAACCCATTCCACGTTAGCGGCGTGGTCCTGTGATTAGCCTTATTATTAGATAAGTTAAGCAAGATTTCTTATACAAGTCCCATGACTGACCTGTAGTTTGTTTCACTGGCAAACTCGGGTGCCCATATTTTCCACACGTGCAGTCAAGTAGCTTTTTGCAAATATATTTACATGATCCTAGTTTACAGCTGAAGCGATATTCGGAAAGCTCTGTATCCATGTATTCCTTTCGGTTGTATATTTGTATTATTTTCCGCTGCTATTTTAATGTAATTTAATTCTCTAATATTATTGTATTTCTATTGTGTAATAAGTATTCATACTCTGTTATATTCTTGTACTCTGATGTTGTTATTGTAATCAGCAATAAAATGTTCTTCAATTTGTATTCTGAAGTGTGTTGTTCTTAAAGCAGTCCAGGCTTTCCTTTACGTCGAAGTTTGGGTCGTTTCATTTGGTATCAGAGCTTTGGTTTACAGAGCTCGAGAACAAGACACATTAGAACCGAATGAAAGAATTCATTAGAGATTGGATTAGTAATATCCAATAAGAATAACTCGTTAGTGATAGGATCAGTAGTATCCTAGAACGAGTGTGAAGAGCATTATTTTGTTTAAAAATAAAAACAAATTTGGTTTTGAAAATTGTCTTAAAATACTTATTTGAGTATATTATTTTATTTTAATTTGGACAGTCTAGTATAGGGAGATTTTGAGTATATGCCTGACGAGATGTATATTTGAAGCCTGAAATACTAGATAAGATATATAATCACACTCTAGTCGCCCGGAGATGATTCTGATGATTGATGCATCGTCATTAGAGTTTATGTTCGAGTTTCGAAAGTGGGATTTCTATCTATTTCCAATTGACTGGTATGAGAACCAAAACTTAGTTAGAATATATTGCTATAATTTGCACTAAAAATATGATTTTTGACTATATATAAAAGTTATATATACTTGAAAAGTTAATCAACTAATTGATTGTTGGTTGTGATGTTTGATAATTAGTTTCACTAATTAAAATATAAGAATGATAAATAATTAAACCAATATATAAAAGAATGATAAATTAGCTAAATTGAATTTAATGTTGAACTGAATTGAAAATTGATTAGAATTGAAAGTTGGATTGGTCAATTAAACAACTTTCAGCTTTGTTCCTTTTCGAGAACAAAAAGATTTTAAGTGGAGGAGATTGTAACAACCCGGAATTTTGGAACAAATTTAAAATTTTTATTTTAGAAATTTTAATGGATTTTTTTTAGTTTAAGATGATTTATTTTAAATAATAACGACTAAAAATTTATTTTAGTTGATGTTAAAACGAATAAATTTAATTTAATTAGAAAAGGAGTTAGAAATAGCATGGTAGTTTGAAAATTTGAATTTGAACTTTGACTGACTGTACAGGATTCAAATTAAATCGGATTTCAGTAAAACCAAAAATATTTAAATCTGTTTAATCATATCTTTCTAACGAATCTGAGAAACTGAGATTTCACTTCAAAAATAGAAAGTTATGTCCAGTTTAAAATTTAGAAAAGTCGTTGTAGAATTTTTATATATATATATTTTAATATAATATATAGCCCTTAAAAATAGTCATTTTTCAAACGACCTCCATTTTCGACGAAACCACTTTTGTTGGAACCGGAATGTCAAATTATTGCTGGGTTTTAATTTTCATAATTTTTTGAATTAATATGTGAGCATGGAAAAATAAAACGTGTTTTGTCGGTTTAAGTCAAATTTAATCGAATTGAAAATGGCCATTTTTCAAATGGTCTCGGAATTCGACGAATTAGTTTTATTAGGACCGTATCGTCAAAACATAACTAGAAATAAATTTTTTGGAATTTTTAGAGCTCGTATGTGGCCTCGGTAATTTAAAATGTATGATAGAATTAAATAAATAAACGATTTAAATTTTAATTTAAAGAAAACAGATTGAAGACGATCATTTGGGCTGACGGGACCTATCCCATTGTGTGCGGAGTGGGGGTATTTGGCTAGGGGCGACACTCGTTGGGTTTGAATTGGAGCTCGTATGAGCTAAAAGGTATTTTTGGATTTAAAAGGAATTAAATAAAAATAAATAAAATAGGAAACACGCTTATAAATACTATCCGTGTAAACCCTAATACGTATTCTCTTTAGTCGCAGTATGTTCCAAATCCATGGCCATCGAGCTCTGGTTTTGATTCCTCAACCACGATCAATCCACTTGTTGAAACCTTCCACTCCTCAAGGCAATTTCGAGGAGGACCTCACGCTCTTTAAATCAGTACGGCCAGATCCTCCCCTAGTGTCGCACACCTCGAGAACCGTGGGCACAAACCACCGTCGTTCATTGGAGAACCGCACCACCAGGTTGTCGTCGCACCTCCTTACGTAGGGCCCAACCTGCGCGCCTCTCCAAGGCCGACGTCGCGGTGCCGTCCGATCGCCACCCCGTGTGTAACACCCCACGTCCGTTAGTGTCACTCACAAAGGGAATGTACTAAGTTCTGTGGAGCATTTAGGGTAAAAGATGCAGATAAATTACAAGACAGACAGAAATTAAACAGCGGAAAATAAAACTTTGCTTTATTGATAAAATAGTTTGTACAGAGATTTCTTTACAATATCAGAGTGTCATCTGTCTTACAAAATAAAGAAGCATAAAAATACATTTATATTCCCCAATGTAACAAGAACCAGCCATAGCATCTGAAAAAGAGAATCCAAGCAAAACTTCGATAAATCTTCAAGCTGGGAAATAATGACGATCCAACTTAACCTGAGCTATACTACTCCCTCCTCTACTACCTAGGGGGGGGGGAATGGAAGAAAAGAAGACGAAAGAAAAACAGAGTCAGACATTAAGCCTGAGTAAGTTCAGTAACTTCTAGCATGTGAACATGGAAAAACAAAACGACATGAATTAACTGAATACAAGATTACACCATGACGATAGGGTCAACAAGATTAGACAAGGTAGTCACAAGATATGCTAAGATGACTGGATACGCTCTAATACTTTCACAGCTTCGCTATTTCCTTGTTATATTGGTTTATATATCTCTACACCACCTAACTAGTGTTCAACTAGTAACGATAACGTGATCCCAACCCCTGTAGTTTCCATTGCCTTCAGGCATACATTTATTATTTATTACCTAGATCTAATCTAAGGTTTTCTATCAAGTGCTTTCTAGATTTAACTAGAGTTTTACGCTATCTGCTAAACGCTTTTCGAGTTCAGGGTTTATGCCACCTAGTCCAACTAGGGATTACGCTACCTGTCGAACAATGCCCCCAAGTCTAGGACACACTACCTAGAGTGGTATATGTTCCTAGGCTTCCCCACGCATGTATCGCGAATCGTTATCGCTTGTCTAGATGCACATGTCCTGTAATGTGCGATCCGAGTCCTGTGACAGGGCAAATCAAGGAATACAGAACTCGGTCGGGAGCTTTCAGATATCTGCCGATGCAGATGCTAAGGTCTGTTTTTATTCCAGTGGCTATGGTCCCACTTGACCCCTCCCTCAGCTAATGAAAGGCACACCTTGTAAAATGAGAACTATACGCCGACCCCCGGTGCCCCACTATCCTATGGCCATCCGCAACCATAACTAGATAGCAAGTATATGGTCTTTTGGAGTTCTCCGCCTTTCCGCTTCACGTATCTCGATTGACTCAAGATGGATGGTAGACGACGAGTTGCTATCACAGGGCTACCGTCTTATCGCCGAATCACGCTGGTCCATCCTAGTCTTTAGGTTGCCATATATATATATTGCAACCAAGGCATACCCTCGGTTCTTCTAACGCAGACCTTAACCTCTGTGAGCCCAGGATGATCATCTGCAGCCTCACAGAGGGATACCAAGAGTACCCTCACATCCCCTCGAAGCCTCGGGCTTCGTAACCCAATTCGTTGGAGCCTTCTTAAAACCAGATGGATGTCCGCTCCTTCGTGTTATACTAAGAATTACTACTTAGTTCTACTAACTAAGGTTTACCACTTAGTTTCCAAATTCCTTGTTTTCTTAACTAAGTTTTACTACTTAGTCCCTTTTTCAACTGAGGTTTACTACTTAGTTTTCTTTCTCGCCAGGTTGGGTTGGTTAAGTGTCTTTAGTCGATTCAAGCTATCTTAACCCTCTTCCCTTATCCTATTACACTGGTTAAGTGTTATCCCTTTATGCTTTTTACTTAACCGTATTCATTTATCATATTCTGATGGTTAAGCATTCAAGTTTACTTAACTCTATGGTCTAGTCCAGCTAACATATTAATTTGGCTAAGTGTATTACTTAACCCCAACCTCTAGTCTAATTAACATGTTAAATTGGCTAAGTGTATTAACTTTACTTAACCCCACCTTCTAGTCTAGTCAACATGTTAATTTGGCTAAGTATTCCCATGGACTTAACCCTCCCATTCTAGCTTTAACTGTGCTAAGTTGGTTAAGTGTTCCTTAACCTTCCCATTCTAGCTTAACCGTGTTAGGTTGGTTAAGTGTTCCTATGGATTTAACCTTCCCATTCTAGCTTAACTTTGTTAAGTCGGTTAAGTGTTCCTATGGACTTAACTCTCCCATTCTTGTTCTAGCTTTAATTAATAAATTAAAGCCGCAACCTCTCACATTAGACGGATATTGCTGCGGTTACTGGATGTGCCGGTCGGTTCCGGGCAGGTTTACACCGCAACTCAGTCTAACCTCGGGTTAGGCATATTCATGTTTTCTAAGTTCAAAGGGTTTTTGATTAATTTCCAAATCTGGTTTTGAAAACAACCATCCCGTCCTTCGGATCAGTTAGGGATAGCTAGGGAGGGCAGGAAACTTGTATTTTCCAAACCCAAGCCTAGACACTATCCTCTCTGTCACCCTAGAACCTTCTGGTCTATGTGTTATAAAAAGGGATGTTATCAAAATACTTTTCTTTTGTTTATAAATTGTTAACAATTTATTTCAAAAGCCCATTTCCCCTTTTTAGACAAATTTGGCCTATATTTATTTGTCAAGCCTACTAGTATACTTATATTCTAGGCCCAAGTCCTAACCCAACATGCAGTTTAGGCCATTTCCTATTTCATTGCCGAAACTAGATTAAATATCCTAGTTTATAATTTATGGCCAAAACTTAACCAAGTTACATATTTTGTGGTAAATGAACAATTTAACATTTATGACGAATTCTATAAGTAAATTACTCCTAATTTACTTATTTCATTACTACTCTTTTAATGTACATTGTCACATTTATTATTATGGCCCATTCTCTCTTATTTATCATATTTATACTTTTTTGGTATGTAAATTATACCAAATTTAGTGTCGCTAACCATAATTTATTCTAAACATGACAATTGCTCACAATTATGAATAAATTCAAAATTGTGCTAATATACTTATTCCAAATCAACCTTAATTAACCCAATCTTGGTTTAACATCCTAATTCACAATTTATGGCAAAACTAGAATTATTTTTCTAGTTTACATTTTATGCCTAAAATTTAGCTTACTTACTAACGCTAAATTTAATATGTCAAAATCACATATTCCCTAATCCATGTCAAATTTCCCCGTTTTCATTTTAATATGCATGTCATAATACATATTCCAAATTATGCCAATTTCCAAGTTTACAATTACGTTCATATTCATTTCCATGTTTTTCCCCAAATCGCATTCCCACCGTTCGAATAATCGTGATTCAACCTAGATTATAAATAAATCTAGATTCGTAGATAAAAAGAGAATGAATCAAAATGACAAGAAGGAATAATTGGCATAAAAAGGTTTGGATAACAATGTAGGTTCAAGAATATGGGTAGACCTAACTAAATAGGTAAATTCCCACTGTCTTAAAACCAAAGAATGGGCAAAATAGGTTCAAGAACGTGGGTAGACCTAACTTAATAGGTAAATTCCTACTGTCTTAAAACCAAAGAAAAACCAAGGAACGGGTAGAATAAATAATTGGGTTTAGACCCAACTTCTCAATCACAAAACTAAAGCAATATTTTCCTAATCATAAATCATGGGTGTCAAAATCACAGTTGTCCTCATTATGTCATAAGTAATAGTTTATGTCCAAATCAAAGGTATAGGCCTAGTCAAGGAAATAATCCTTGTAGTCACAGTCACAGTCATAGGAAATGTCCATAGTCATATGCGATGTTCATAGTCCAAAAGGGAAAATAATTCCCATAGTCATAAGTCATTGTCATAGGCAATGTTTATATGTCCCAAAATCAAAGGCTTATGTCATAGTCCAAAGGCATATGCTTTCAAAGGCCACAGTTCTATAGTCATAGTCACGGTTACAGTCTTATTTGTCCTCGAATCATAACAGTTCTTAATTCAGTCCAAGAGTATAAACACAGATTCGAAGAGAGAGAGAGAGATTTGGCATATTCCTTTATTCCTTTAATTTCATGTCACAAATAAAACAAAATATTCAGATCTAGAAATAACCAACTTACAGAAAATAAATCTAGAAAAGAAGGAAAGCGTGGCTATGATTCGTGCGTCGTTGCTTGAAACTTGTTTGAGCTAGCCTTTGAATTCTTCACTTGAAACTTTGATTTGAATCCCTCCTTAAAAGTCTTTTAGCAGCATCTCCTCGTCTTGAATCATATTTTATTTTATTTATTTAAGAAAATTTAGAGGAGGGAAAGAAGCCATGAATCTTAGCAGCATAAGGATAGAAGAGAATTGGTGCAAAGAGAATGAAGACTAGGGCTGTTTATATAGCTGCTCAAGACCTTATCGTACACGCAGCGCTGAGTCAGCATTGAACCTAGTTAAGAAAATAGTCCAGGTACGTAGATGAATCTAGCCAAACCTTATCATACACACAGTGCTGAGTCAGCATTGGGTCCCACTATTTTGGCATAGAAATTTGAATTTCGAATGAATTGTATTTGGCGTAGAAATTTGATTTTCGAACTTTTGAATTTCTGAAATTTATTTAACTGTTTTATTTACATGAAATATTCTTATATGTATACAATTCCTCTAACGACCATTTTACGCGTATATATAAACGCACAACTTTCATTTTATTTTCAAAATTCAAATGATGTTGCCATATTTCATTGACTGTAGCCTTATCTTGAATTTTTATCTTTCGTATACATATATTTTTGCATATATATATATATATATATATATATATTCTCATATATATATATATATATATATTCTTTATTTCCTTATATGTACGTTCTTATCCTTTCAAATTTTGAATTTGTATACGTACATATATTTGCATGTTCAGTTGGCCCTCTCTAAAACAATGATAAAAAATTATGCCGCCGCCGGGGTTCGAACCCCTGACCTCCATGCTACAAATCCAATGGCTTAACCAACTGAGCTACAAAGGCTTTTGTTAATAAGTCTTAGAACAATAATAATTATTGTTCTCTCCTTACTTCTCTTTTTCATGTTAGTTACAATACTTAAATTAAACAACTGCATGGATCTTTTAATTTTAATTTTTCTTTAAAAAAAATAATTATACTTTAATTTGTGAATCTTAATGTCACAGAATTACGGGGTGTTACACCGTGCCCTGTAGTGCCTAAAAAATCGAACCCTAGGTTTGAATGAAACCTTGAAACTATCGGCCTGAAATCGAATTGGAGAAGAAAGGTCCATTTTTATTTTAATAATTCCATAATTAATTATAAAATTGACATTAGTCTTTAAACGATCATATCTTCTGCAAACGATTACAGAATTTGGCGAGGTTGGATCCGTTGCAACCGTAAATTCAAGATCTACGCATTGGAATCAACTTGGAGATTTTTAGAGCTTGTTACAATTTCTGGCATCGTCTAATCAATGTGAGATTTCTCATTTTTAAAATTTTAAAATAAACATATTTATTTATTTAAATAGATCGTGATTGTGATGTTAAATATATGTACGCCATATGAAACACTGATATGCGTTGTATAAAAATTTAGATTTACTGATTGATGGTGGATTGTGATGATCTGTGAATTATCTGTTCTTGTTAATATAGAATTTTCATTTTTAGTTTGAAAATATGTTATGTAAATAAGAATATCATTTTTATTAGAAATATATGTTGTAAATCAAATTTGACATGTGGTTTGAATCAAAGGTTGTAAATAAAGTTACATTTTAGTTAAAATGTTCGACTAGATTAGAATTTCCATTTAATTATAAAATGTTTTACTAGATTAGAATAGACATTTTAGTTAAAATGATTAATTAGATTAGATTCAAAAGATTATATTTTTATTGTTAAATAGATACAATAAAAAGATTAGAGTTGAAAGATTATATTTTTATTTTCAAATGGATAAAAAAAATGTTTTTATTGTCATATTGAATACAATAAAAAAAGTGTAAAATTAGAAACTATGTTTTTATTATCATAAAGAATACAATAAAAAAAGTATAAAATTGGAAACTATGTTTTATTGTCATATTGAATATAATAGAAAGTGTAGAATTAGGAATATCAATTTTTTTTAAAACATGATTAGTTGAATTAGGAATATCATTTTTGTTAAAACATGTAAATCGAAATAAATTTACATTTTTTTAGTTGAAAAAGGATTAGACCAAAATTTACATTTTTTTAGTATAAAAAGGATTAGACAAAAATTTACATTTTTGTTAGCTTAAAAGGATTAGACAAAAATTTACTTTTTTGTTAGTTTAAAAAGGATTAGACAAAAAATTACATTTTTGTTAGCTTAAAAGGATTAGACAAAAATTTACATTTTTGTTAGTTTAAAAAGGATAGACAAAAATTTACAATTTTGTTAGTTTAAAAAGGATTAGACAAAAAGTTTACATTTTTGTTAGTTTAAAAGGATTAAACAAAAATGTCATTTTATTGTAAATGTATACATTAGAATTTTTATACAAAAGAGGAATTTGTATGCAAAACAAAAATGTCATTTTAATGTAAATATATGCGTCAGAATTTATATACAAAAGAGAAAATATCATTTTAATGTAAATGCGTAATTAGGATTTGTATGCATAATGAAAATATCTTTTTAAAGTAAATGTATACATTAGGATTTTTAATCAAAATGAAAATATCATTCTAATGTAAGTGCATACATTAGAATTTGTATGCAAAACAAAAGTGTCATTTATGTTAATTATAAAATGTCATTTATGTTAATTATTAAATGTCATGCAGGTTAATTATAAATGTGATATTAGATTAAAATAACACTTTGTTGTAAAATGTGAAATTAGAATAAAATGACATTTTGTTATAAAATGTTGCCTTAGAAAAGAAATAACTTTTTTGATATAAAATGTTTCATTAAAAAGAATAGAATTAAAAGATTACATTTTTATGTAATATTGTGTTCAATAAAAAGATTTGGCAATGGAAATTATACTTTCATTGTAGGCAATAAAAAGGAGTAGATATTAAAATGGAATATGTTAACAATATAAATTTACATTTGTATTGCGTATGTAGGAATCACTAAAATTTCTCGTTGTTGAAATGAAATAGGTTAGCAATAAGATTTACATTTTATTGTAGGAAGTGTTCAAAACATGGCCATTTATATATTAGCGATGGTAGACCTGTCAAAATATGACCGACCCTTTTACCCAACCCATTTTACCCTAATTACAACCCTATCGGGTCAACCCTTTTATAATTTTTTATTAAATAAATCATAAAAGGGTTGACCCTTTTTTTATAAGGGTTACAAATGGTTAACCCACTTACCCAAATAGTAAAAAAGCAATACTTTAAAATAACGATTTTTAAATGTAAAAAGGTCAAAATTACAAAAATACCCTTTATTTTGGAAAAAATGATAAAATGAAAAAAATTCAAAAAATCCAGAAAATTATGAAATGAGAATTAAAAAAAATAAAGTATTCGAAAATAATGATTTTTAAAGCTAAAAGGACCAAAATTACGAAAATACCCTCCATTTTGAAAAAAATGAAAAAATTTCAAAAAATCCAGAAAATTACGAAATGAAAAGTAAAAAAAATTATTCGAAAATTACGATTTCTAAAGCTAAAAATAAAAAAATTACGAAAATACCCTTTATATTGGAAAAATGAAAAAAAATGAAAAAATTTCAAAAAATCCAGAAAATTACGAAATGAAAAGTAAAAATAGAATTATTCGAAAATTACGATTTCTAAAGCTAAAAATGTAAAAATTACGAAAATACCCTTCATATTGGAAAAATGAAAAATAATGAAAAATTTTCAAAAAATCCGGAAAATTTTGAAATGAAAAGTAATAAAAGAATTATTCGAAAATAATTATTTCTAAAGTTAAAAAGGCCAAAATTACGAAAATACCCTTCATTTTGAAAAAAGTAAAAAAAATAAAAAAATTCCAAATAATCCAAAAAATTACGAAATGAAAGGAAAAAAAGAATTATTCAAAAATTACGATTTCTAAAGCTAAAAAATGTAAAAATTACGAAAATACCCCTCATTTTGGAAAAATGAAATAATTTCAAAAAATCCAGAAAATTATGAAATGAAAAGTAATAAAATAATTATTCGAAAATAATAATTATTAAAGTAAAATAAGGTCAAAATTACGAAAATGCCCTTAACGTTGAAAAAGTGAAAAAAATAAATAAATTTTAAAAAATCCAAAAAATTACGAAATGAAAAGTAAAACAAGAATTATTCGAAAATTACGATTTTTAAAACTAAATATGTCAAAATTACGAAAATGCCCTTCATGTTGAAAAAAGTGAAAACAATAATAAATTTAAAAGAATCCAGAAAATTATGAAAAAATAATAATTTTTTATACTTTTCATTTCGTAATTTTCTGAATTTTTTTCACTTTTTCCAAAATAAAGGGTATTTTCGTAATTTTAGCATTTTTAGCTTTAAACATCCTTATTTTTAAATAATTCTTTTTTTACTTTTCATTTTGTAATTTTCTGGATTTTCTGAAATTTTTTCATTTTTTTTCACTTTTTCAAATATGAAGGGCATTTTCGTAATTTTACCATTTTTAGCTTTAAAAATCGTTATTTTAAAATAATTCTTTTTTTACTTTTCATTCTGTAATTTTCTGGATTTTCTGAAATTTTTTCATTTTTTTCTCTTTTCCAAATATGAAGGGCATTTTCGTAATTTTGGTCCTTTTAGGTTTAAAAATCATTATTTTCAAATAATTCTTTTATTACTTTTCATTTCATAATTTTCTGGATTTTTTGAAATTTTTTCATTTTTTCAATATGAAGGGTATTTTCGTAATTTTGGTCCTTTTAGCTTTAAAAATCATTATTTTTGAATAATTCTTTTATTGCTTTTCATTTCATAATTTTCTGGATTTTATGAATTTTTTTCATATTTTTCAAAATAAAGGGTATTTTCGTAATTTTGGCATGTTTAGCTTTAAAAATCGTCATTTTAAAGTAATATTTTTAAATGTGAGTTAAATGGGTAACCCACATAATATGTGAGTTGGGTCAGGTAAAACGTTATGGTAAAAGGGTCAAAATAAAAGGGTTGCAAAATGATAGGGTCAAAATTTACTTGACCCTTATACGACCCTAAATGACCCATTTGACACCCCTAAGCGATGGTAGTGAAAATATTCACATGTTAAAATATGATGTTAGTGATGTCGTGAAATATATGTTTGTAATGTTGCAATGTTTGTCGTATTAAAGACAATGTTAGTATATTAACGATAACCCAAAAGTGAATATTACATTTCCATCTACAAGTTATCCGACTTGTTTATGTGATTGGGATGATAATTTTCACACATCGCCCAAGTGCACGAATAATTTATTATTTGTTTGTTGGATGAAACCCCACACGAGTATTAGGATAATATTTGACATACACTATTCCCAATATTTAGTTGTAGAATCCACTCTGGTTGTTATTTGGATATTTGATAATCATTTATCATGATTGTTGATTAATATAACTGAAACTTTATGGTTGTTGATTGAGTCACATTCCAATAAAGAATATTTTAGAAAAAGAATATATTTTAGAAAAATATATTTTATCGAAATGAACTAGTTATTAACTAGAATAAATCATTAAATTTAGATTTAATGAAGTTTTCCAATTAGTTAATATTTAATTTAAATTAAATAAATCATTAAACCCAGTTGAGAAAAGAATAAATCTTTTAATTAAGATTATTAAAGTCTTCATATTTAGTAATCGGAATAAGATAAAATGTGAGTTGGATTTATTGTGACCGGTGTTTTTAAACGACATTTGTTCTTTAACCCAATTGACAATGAAAATATGATTTGGAATTTATAAATCTTTCATTAAGATTTAATGGAAATTTTTCCAAAGTAAAGTTTTCCGATCTAATATATTAAATTGGAATTGAAGGGAATCTGATTTAATAGAAATCGAGATAAGCCTCTGTAAAAGAAGACCGATACTATATATGGAATTTGAGAGGCCTTGCCGTTATTCCATTTATATTATTGGTTGGATATAGAAATTTATATCGATTATATATTGGATTTCTGTGAAAATTCCATATTTAATGGAAGACGATTTTGGGTTTACCTTGATCTGTGTTTTAAATGACATTAGTTCTTTAACCCAGTTAAAGATAAGATTAATTTCTTAAATTTAAATAATCATTAGATAATGATTTTTGATATTTCAAACCAAATTGGAGTTTTATTAAATCTTCAAAAGAAAGATTTAGGAATAAATTTAAAGAATTTATCTTTGAGAATAATGTGAATATCTTATTTAAAAAATATTCTGAATTGGAATGAGGCATTGGATGTGTATTTTTAGCACTTGATTTTGATTGTAAAATACACCAGTTATTCGGAAAGACCGGGTTTATCCCATTTCGAATAAACTATTACAATGATGAAGAGTCAAAGATGAAGACAATGATTGAAGATCAGCGATTTTTGCATCGAATGGACGGCTACTGATGCCCGACACTGGGTCGCTTCTAGGAAAGGGTTAATAGTGGAAGTTGTCCGGACGTATTTGTTGATTGTCCGGATATGAGGGAACCTAGTGTCTCCAGTTTCTTTCAGACCCAGAATGGACTTGTAAATGGATGTGTGTCTGATATTGAATTTCATTCCATGTAAATTAAATTGATTTCTATTTAATATATATCTGTTGCTGGCAGAGAATTTATTCTCTTGCATAACACCCTTCTCTGAGACACACGAGCTCAGAGGTTATATATTGCACGCCAAGATGCAAATGATCACGACTTTTTGTTGAAAAGCAGAGCCTTGTGGGATGATCAAAGCATAGCTTGTTTAGGCGTAGCTTTTTGTATAGCATGACTTCGCGAACCACACACCCTGGAATGAGTCAAAAACGGGATATGGACCGTAGGGAGTGCACACGTTTCTTTCTAGCTAGAAGGGGTGTCAGCGAGTTACCATCCCTGACATTTTTACTTATGTGGTTGATGGATTGAGGCGCCTCGGGATTATAGGGAGGAAGTGGTCATATTAGAGGTCCAAAAGGACCGGGAAGCATGTGTTTAGGCATAACTAATCCACCAACGATATGTGTGGACCGGCCCTACCGCATCCAAGGGTTCACCGCGGGGGATCCTGAGGCATTTGCTAGAGTGTCTCAAATCGGAGGGGACGGTCCCTAGCCTCGACTCATGATGGAAACCCAATTTCCAATACGACATTACGATTTTGATTGTAGAACTAGTATGACGACATAGTAGGATGGGGTACTATGCCGTCTATGATTGATACATTATGATTGAAATGTTTTTGAAACATATACACACTAATATCAAATCCGTTTTATCGTGAAACACCCCACCTCTGTTAAGGTCACTCACAAAGAGAATGCCTTAACTTTGGTGGAGGGTTATAGGTACAAGACACAGAAAAATTTACAAGACAGACATAAATAAACAGCGGATAAAAATTGAATTTATTTCATACGTGGTTCATAAGAAAAGCAATACAGCAAACTATCTCAAAACAACTTCTCAAACATTACATCAAAATATCTGTCTTGATTATCAATTAAAGAAGTATAAAACATAATTAAAACTGCATAAATCCCCAAGTGTAGTGTGTCCAACGCCAAAGCCAAAGATAAGAGGTTTCAAGCCATACATCACAGAGTCTTCAAGTTTGGAAAGATGATCGGTCCAAAATTAAGCTGAGCTATTCCCTCCCTGACTACCTGAGGGGGGGGGGGGAAATGGAAGAAAAGAAGACGAAAGAAAACGGGTCAGACAATAAGTCTGGTAAGTTCAGTGATTACTAGTATTTAAACAAAGAAAGGGATCATAACAGTGATAACAGAACATAGGATAACACCCTAACATAAGATAAATTGTACATGTGATCGCACCCATTACTATTGTCTCTGCACTTACTAACCATTGATTCAACCAGCCACACGTGTTCATAACAAACGATCCCCTTATTGATGGGCTCCTACTCGCATGCATTCGCATCATGTGTCATTCGGCCTCGCTTTATTTTAGATACCTATGCTGGCCCCACCATGGGGTGTATCAGTTCCTCTGGTGGCAACTCGACACGATTCAAGATACACAGTGTATACTACTAATGCCCAGTGCCTGCTTTTCCACTTCGGAGTACATGCACGCCCGTACTCCGTCGGAACCTACACTGAAGCACAAACCGCCGATGTTTTGACCGCTTATAATCAGCCCAGTAATCGTGCCCCACCCTGCCTAGTTCAGGGTGCCATGATACATCTATGTGGGTTACTGCTGAAATGGGTCCTCGTTACTAGGGTTTCCTAATCAACATGTTTAATTGGTTAAGTGTCCAAGTTTACCTAACCCCAACCATCAGTTTAGATAACATGTTGAATCAATTGAGTGTTTCCTTAATTGACTTAACCCTACCAATCTTGACTTAGCTTTAATTCATTAAAGCTCCAACCACTCACATTAGACAGGTATTGTTGTGGTCGCTGGATGTGCCGGTCGGTTCCGGGCATTTTTACACCACAACTCAGTCTAACCTCGGGTCCTTTTTGGGTTCAATGCACTAACCACCCAAATTAGATAGGTTTTGTTGTGGTTACTGGATGTGCCGGGCGATTCCGTGCAGTTTTACACCACAGCTCAATCTAACCTCAGGTTAGGCATATTCGTCTTTTCTTTAATTTACATATTTTCTACATATGTAAATTAATCTTAATTTAATCGTGCCCAAATTATCCTTTTAATTTTGCTCACAATAAATGGTATACCAAATATACCATTTCATGAACCAATCTATGCCATGAAATTTTCTTGTTTTCCCAACGCTAACCCCGTGGTACGTTCGCATAAATTACATAAAATGTTGGGCTAGTAAATTAGCCCAAACCCATAAACAAAAAAAGGTAATAAACAAGCGGCATGAAATAAGCATACAATTACATACTTCTAACTTATCATGTGTAACTTGGCATATAAACATCATTAACTTAGTTAAACATGTATATGGGGAACTTGTGAATAAGTTAGATCACATAATCATGTAAACTTGATATAGGTCTAACATGGAGGTTTAACATATAGACATAATTGGATCATGACTTATCCTATTAACATATGTATGTCACAACACAAGAGAGCCACAATCTAACCTGCAACGTGATAGGTTGTAGATCTAACATACCAACCTTATGTAAACATGTTTGAATCATAACTAGAGTATTAACTTGAACACGTTGGAACATATGAGAGTCACAAATCTAACTTGCAACATAATAGGTTCCCATTAACATTGATCTAAACGGGTATGATTGTTGATCTAAACATGTAAACATACAAATATGACTTAGATCATTAACAATGACATATAAAATCCACCGAACCATGACATGTTCATCACTAAGTTGGCATAATAAGTTCATCACCCAATCATAATAGATCTCATTAATAACATACAATATGGTATGTTCATCACTACAAACTTATATGCATGATCAATCGCAATGGTAATTTAAGATAAATGAGAATCAAACTTTATTTATCTTATACATAAGCATTGTTCTATATTCGAGTTACAACATGTCATGATTTCATTTAAGAGAACGTTTAAATCTATGTAATAACCAACTTACAAACAAAAAGGAATTTTTGATTTCTGGAATATGTATTCTGAAATTGGATTGCTTGCCTTTGATGCAGATCGTTGAATTAGATTAGTATTAATTTGATTTTTGATGTAGCTTTTATCTTGTCTTTGAATTGAAAGAAGTGACGGCTACTCCAAGTTCCCTATTGACGGCATGACGGCTCTAGGAATATATTTTTTGTGTGATTTTAGGTTGAGTGTTAGGTTGTTTATATAGAATTTTGATTTATTAAGAGCCGTCAGATGAACCAAGAATCAATCAAGACCGTCCCGCCATGATAGGATTGCTGCATCAGCCCTAAATGACTCAGTAGGGAGTCAAAAATCGTCGGTTTTCAGATCTGGTCCGAGGGGGCAGGTCAACCCCCAGGTCGACCCCTAGGTCAACTCCCAGGTCAACCTGTATGGGGAAGGTCGACCTGGGTCCTGGGCGGGAATTTTCCCGCCCAGCCTGCTTCTGAGTTCTGTTTTGAATTTTGAATTATGTTTTGAGCTGTTTGAATTTATTTGAATTTCTGAAACTTCGGAAGGCCATAACCTTTTCATACGAAGTCTAATTCACGCAAATTCGGACTCTATCTTAAGCAGAATTCCTAGACGAACGCAATGGTGTAACCCGTTTCCCTAAATTCTCATATTTAAAATTAAGTATTTTTAAATTTTTTATTATAACGTTAACAGAAAATACGGGGTGTTACATTCTCCCCTCCTTTAAGGATTTCGTCCCCGAAATCTTCAAGTCGAGAAGAACGTATATCCTACCATCCAATCATCCGTCTACTCAACCATCAAGCACAGGCGTCCATTGTCCTTAAAAGACTTCTAATGCTTCATGATCATATGCATAGTATGTGTTCATGTCCTTATCTAATGCAAAATCAGGCGGTCTACTGATTCAGTCAACCTCCTTAATGCAAATTATGTCAGTGCCATGAGTCCATTATGTATGCAATTTTTCCTACTCAAAATTTATACATGAGTGTACAATCATTCACACAAATGCAACTTCCATATGATAACACATCAAGTTTTAATCATATACAAATACATATATGCATATGCAATATGAAAGCGATTGAGCCGATTTAACACCTACTGTGTGTGTATATGCATCCATAAGCAACTACCAGCAACCACTTGCAACCACTTGCAACCATCAACCATTACATGTTTCAATTACATATTTACATCCAAATCGGTTTCTACCTAAGGATAAATGATAGGACCGAGGAGACATACTCAAAAAAAAAAGGTACAAGCATAAAATTAAGGAAAAAGAGATCAAGGATGTACCCTTAAAAAAAAAGGGTAGGCTGCTCGTATTCTATTTTCAGTTTCCCAAGTCGCGTCTTCCTCGGCGTCGCTCCATTGAACTTTGACAAGCTTGACTTTACGGTTGCATAGCTTCTTGACTTCTATCCCGAAGTTACGAATTGGAACTCCCCTTACAGTCGCTTCTCGTTCAACTTCTACTTCCTCTAGCATGCTTGGTTCCACCACTTCCGCAGACGCATGTAAGCACTTTCGCAGGTGAGAGACATGAAAGATATTATGAACTCCAGCCAATCTTTCGGGCAACTGTACTCTATAAGCCATCTTCCCAATATTCTCGATGATAGTGAATGGCCCTACAAACCTTGGTGCTAACTTTGCTGCAGATCCGAAGCGAACAACGTTCCTCAAAGGAGATACTTTAAGAAACACCTTGTCTCCAACTTCAAACTCAAGGTCGATCCTTCTTTTGTCTGTGTAGGACTTCTGTCTATCTTGGTCAGTCTTCGTTCTCCTTCGTATCAAATCCACTTTCTCTGAACTTTCTCTAATCAAGTTTGGACCAAGTATGTGCTTATCTATAGACTCCCACCAACAAGATGGCGATCGGCATGGTCTCCTATACAAAGCTTCGAAGGGTGCCATGCCTATGGTGGCTTGGTAACTATTGTTGTAAGCGAACTCCACCAAAGGAAGATGATTCTCCCATGTTCCTCCAAAGTCTAGAATACACAGTCTCAAAAGATCTTCTAGTACTCTATTCACCCTTTCCGTCTGACCATCCGTTTGGGGGTGATAGGCCGTGCTTAAGCATAGCTGTATGCCCACAGTGTCTTGCAAACTCCTCCAGAACTCGCTCGTAAAGATAGGGTCTCGATCACTCACTATGCTAGAGGGTATACCATGGAGTCGAACTATTTCTTTAAGAAATATGGATGCTAGAGATAAGGCAGTCCTTCTACTCTTGACGGGTATAAAGTGAGCGCTTTTTGTGAGTTTGTCCACTATTACCCAGATACTGGTATTGCCCCTCCTTGACCTAGGCAACCCATCAACAAAGTCCATCGAAATGCTATCCCATTTCCACTGTGGGACCTCTAGAGGATGAAGCTAACCTCAAGGCTTCTTCTGCTTCGCCTTGACTTGCTGGAATATCATGCACTTGGAGACGAATTCAGCTACATCTCTCTTCATCAAATCCCTTGCTTGTGGGACGCATAGTCTTCCATCCCATCTCAACCATCCCTTATCATCGATGGAGTATCTATTGAGGTCACTCAAAGTCTCACCCCTAATAAGCTTGTCTATTATATCAACTAGCTGAGAGTCTTCACGTTGCGCGGTCCCTATTGAGTCCAAAAGCATAGGTCACACTTCCAATGTTGCTAACAAGCTAGGTACAAATTCAAAGGAGGGTCAAAGTCAAAGTTGGCTATGTACTCCAAGCTTTGCCTTTCTATAAAGAGAGTGCTTAAGGTCAGCTTCTTTCTACTCAAGGCGTGTGCTACTGCATTGCCCTTGCCAGGAGTATAGGAAATCTCAAAATCATATGAGGCAAGAAACTCCATCCACCTTTGCTGCCTCAAGTTAAGATCTTTCTGCGATAAAAGGTACTTCAACGATTTATGGTCATCAAAATAATTCAAACTTCTCACCTAGGAGATAATGGCGCCAAGACTTAAGCGCAAAAATGATGGTTGCCAACTCTAGATCGTGGGTTGGGTAGTTTTTCTTATGTACTTTCAACTGCCTTCCACCATAAGCTACTATCTTCCCTTCTTGCATCAAGACAGCACCTATCCTGTACCGCACGCATTCGTGTATACTGTAAACATCTTTCTCCCATCAGGCAACGTCAGAACTGGGGCTGTTGTCAGAGCCCTTTTCAAACGTTGGAAAACAATATCGCAATCCAAATGCCAAGCGAAAGCTAGGTTCTTCTTTGTTAACCTTGTAAGTGGAGCTGAGATTTTCGCAAAGTCTTTGATGAACTTTCGATAAAAGCCTGCTAGCTCAAGAAAGCTTCGGACTTCGGTTGCATCTCGCGGAACCTTCCAATCTTGCACAGCAACCACTTTTACGGGGTCCACAGCTAACCCCTCTTTGGATGCTACATGTCCAAGGAACCTTACTTCTTCTCTCCAGAAGTGGCATTTGGAGAATTTGGCTTTCAATTGATGTGCACAACGAGTATCCATGACTTCCTTTAGATGCTAAGCATGCTCTTCCTCATTCTTTGAGAAGATCAAAATGTCGTCCACGAAGACCACCACAAACTTATTGAGGAACTCCCTAAAAACTCTGCTCATCAAATCAACGAAGTAAGCGGGTGCATTTGTCAAGCCGAAAGGCATGACAAGCCGCTTGAAGAAACCATCTAGAGTTCTGAACGCGGTCTTATCAATGCTGTCTTCAGCCACTATTAGCTGATGAAACCCGGTAGCTAGATTTAATTGGGAGAAAACCGATGCACCTACAAGCTGATCGAACAAATCGCCTATTCTTCGGAGTGGGTGCCTATTCTTCTTGGTCATCTTGTTTAGCTCCCTATAATCAACGCATAGGCGAAGCGAACCGTCCGCTTTAGTTGCGAACACTACTGGAGCACCCCATTCAGAAATACTCTGCCTTATAAACCCCTTCTCAAGCAATTCTTTAACTTGCTGGCTAAGCTCTTTCCTCTCCCTTGGAGCCATGTGTCTAACGGGTAAAGCAACGGGTTTTGCATTGTCAACGAGTTATATGTGGAAGTCTATCTCCCGCTTCGGAGGTAAGCCCTTTTCCTCTTCAATCACATCCGAGTATTCACGGACTACTTTAACAGACTGCAAGTTCTCAACAGAAGCATCAAGAGATTCTAGATAATTAATCATAACAGAGTTCATGGGATTACAAGAAATTTCGAGAGTGTTACCGAGGCGAGTCATGAGTCTAACCACACTCTTTTCACAATCGAGGATGGCACCATTACTGGATAGCCAATCTATGCCTAGAATCAACACATAGCCCGTGAAGCCCAAGACAAAGGCATTACATCTAAACCCCATGCTAAGTATAGAAATTTCCAAATCCAAACAAATCATTGACAAATAAGCTGAGCCCCCAATTGGATTTGAAACAACCAAGGGATCCTCTACTATACTGGTGTCTAGCTGCAGAGATTCAGCTAAAGCAGTAGATATAAAAGAGTGTGATGCGCCAGAATCAAAGAGAGTGTGAATAGGATGATCAAAAAGATAAACTAAACTCTCAACAGGAATATTTATACCTCGTTCTTGCAGAGGTGCCATGAGAGCGTGAACCTGCCCTCTAGAAGTGGATCCAGTCCTTTGCCCATGCCCTTGCTTCCTTGGGCAGTCTTTAGCCATGTGTTCCATCTCACCGCAATGGAAACAGCCACCCATCTTCCTCTTCTTCTTCCTACAGTCTTTGGCCAGATGTCCAGGAATGCCACAGAATTACACTTTCTCTTGTCACGGGGTTTGTTGTTGTTCTTCCCGCCTTTCTTTGAATCAACTTTCTTGTTCTGTGATTCTTCCGCTTTCTTTTCTTGAGGCACTTCTACTTTTGCCTCTTTCTTGCCCTTGTCTTCCTCGTGTAAGAGTGCCATGTCCACTAACCTCTCATAAGTTGCACCCATAGTTACATGGGTCATAGCTAGGCTATGTAGTGGCTCATTCAATCCCTTGACAAAACAAAGAGCCTTCTTATGAGGAGTGTTCACTAAATCCAGTCCAAATCGGGCTAGCTGATTGAATTGGTTGACGTATTCCTTGACCGTCATACTTCCTTGCATAAGAGATAAGAACTTCTCCACCTGTAAGCTTCGTTCAGCTTGTGAGAGGAATTTCATCTCAAACCTTATTCTGAAATCCTCCCAAGTTTCCACTGGCCTCTCAGCATTGGTAACCTCCCACCAATAAGAAGCTTCATCTTTCAGCAACCACATTGCCAACTGGATCTTCTGCCTATCATCTACCTCGAAGATAACTAATAAATTCTCAGTTTCTTTGAGCCAGTTCCTTGCTTCTACGAATGTTTTAGTTCCATTAAAATTCTTTCCACCCATGGCTTCAAAATCTCTACATATCTTTGAGAAAGCATTTGCACGAGGGGGGGGGGGGGAGGAGGAACCGCTGCAGCTGGGGGAGGAGGAATGTCTACTGGGCCTGCGTCGTTGGCCCTAGCCTCTAGGTACCTCCTGAACCAGCCAGGCATCAGTACACCCTCTGGAAGGTTAAGATCCCCAGACATGCTGAAACAAAAAGGAAAGATTCAAAACGAAGGATAGAAAGATAGTGCATATGGCTTTGGGGGATTATGCCTTTTAAAATAACATAACACTTTTTCTTGAAAAATTCTTCTTTGTACTCCTTTTTGAAAATAGTTTTCAGAAACTTTTATCTGATCTGGCAAACCTTTGCTTTGATACCAAGCGAAACACCCCACTTCCTTTAAGGTCACTCACAAAGGGAATGCCTTAACTTTAGTGGAGGGTTATAGGTACAAGACATAGAAAAATTTACAAGACAGACGTAAATAAGTAGCGGATAAAAACTGAATTAATTTCGTACGTGGTTCATAACAAAAGCATTACAGCAAACTGTCTCAAAACAACTTCTCAAACATTACTTCAAAATATATGTCTTGATTATCAAATAAAGAAGCATAAAACATAATTGAAACTGCATAAATCCCCAAGTGTAGTGTGTCCAAAGCCATAGCCAAAGATAAGAGGTTCCAAGCCATACATCACAGAGTCTTCAAGCTTGGAAAGATGATCGGTCCAAAATTAAGCTGAGCTATTCCCTCCCTGGCTACCTGAGGGGGGGAAATGGAAGAAAAGAAGACGAAAGAAAACGGGTCAGACAATAAATCTGGTAAGTTCAATGATTACTAGTATTTAAACAAGGAAAGGGATCATGACAGTGATAACAGATCATAGGACAACACCCTAACATAAGATAAGTTGTACATGTGATTGCACCCATTATTATAATCTCTGCACCTACTAACCATTGATTCAACCAGCCACACGTGTTCCTAACGAACGATCCCCTTATTGATCGGCACCTACTCACATGCATTCACATCCTGTGTCATTCGGCCCTACTTGATTGTAGATACCTGTGCTGGCCCCACAATGGGGTGTATCAGTCCCTCTGGTGGCAACCAGACACGATTCAAGATACACAGTGTATACTGCCCAGTGCCTGCTTTTTCCACTCCTGAGTACGTGTACGCCCGTACTCCGTTGGAACCTACACTGTAACGACCCTGAAAATCCAAACCAATTTAAAAAATTTATTTTAAATAATTTTTTGGAAAAATGTGGCAGAAATTAAAAATTCCATTTTTAAACAATATTAAAGCCAGTGAAAATAGTCAATTTTCAAACAATTTCTGTTTTCGACGAAACCACTTTTGTTGGAACCGGAATGTCGAATTATTACTAGGTTTCAATTTTTAGAATTTTTCGAATTAATATGTGAGCGTGGCGAAGGAAAATGTGTTTGGTCGATTTCAGTCAAATTTAATCGACTGAAAAAAAGCCATTTTTCAAACAGTCTCAGAATTCGACGAAATTAATTTCGTTAGGACCATTACGTCATAACGAAGCCAAATATATATTTTTTGGATTTTTCTGAGTCAGTATGTGGCCTCGGTGAATTTATTTATGCAGACAAATTAAATTAATAAAGGATTTAATTATTAATTTAAATAATTCAAGCCACTGACGGACGTTTGGGCTCACAGGACCTGTCCCATTGGATCCGGAATATGGGCTATTGGCTGGGGGCACCTTCTATTGGACAGGAATTGGACCGGTTGAAAAGATAGGGATTTAATTAGAAAATTACAATTTAAATTATATAAATAATAGGAGAATTAAACCCTAACACTATTCACGTGTCTTCTTCCAGCCGCCACCCCCAAATCCATGGCCACCGTCCTCCGTACTTCTCCTCCTAATTTCTCCTTCATCTCTTCGAATTAGAACCCACTCTTTATACCAAATCGAAGCCCTTTCCTCCCCCTTTAATCTCATACGAGTTGATCGACCTCTCGGCGCCTAAAATCGGAGGACCGAGCCCCCAAATACCGCAGCTTTGCACCTCCGTCGCCCCCCTAGGCTCGACCAAGTTGAGCCAAACCACCCCCCCCCCTCGTGCGTTGCCCTTAGCCCTCTGCCGTGGTCTGGTCTGATCGTCAGCAAGTGTCCCGGTTCTTGAGCTATTTCCAACCCTAAGATCGAATGAGAACCGAAACCCATCGGCCTTTTAACTGATGGAAGAAGAGAGGTTAATTTCCTAACTAATTAATTTATTAATTTAAATTGTTTTAAAATTTGATTTAACCATAATTGATTCGTTTCAACTCAGAAATTGACGATTTCGGAAGCATTGGAATCGTAACAGCGAATAGAACGTGTTGAGACTGAAACGGGACCATTCTGAACAGTTTTAATTTTGGCCAAAATCTGCAACGACTGTGAGATTTCTAAATTTTGAATAATTAAATAATTTAATTCTATTTGTTATGTGAATCATTGTATGTTGTTGTTTCTGGTCTACGATGTTGTGATTGTTGTATGGTTGTTAATATTCGTTGTGATATTATGATATAGCATGTCAGTTTAGATCTATAAATTTTGATGTAATCTCTATAAAGTTCTCATCTTTATTGTTTTTATTTTTATTTTTATTTTTATTCCTTTATAGAAATGAAAATTTGAATCTTGTTTGTTTTACAAACAAAAAATGAAATTTTGAATCATTATTTTGTTTTTACAAAATAAAATGAAAAATTGAATCTTTTTTGTTTTACAACAAAAATGAAAAGTTAAATCTTTATTTTTGGTTCAACACATAAAATGAATAGTTGAGTTTTTGTTTTGATTAACAAAATAAAAGAAAGGTAAATTTTTATTTTGATTTGCAAAATAATAACATAAGGTAAATTTCTATTTTGATTTGCAAAATAGAACAAAGGTTGAATCTTTATTTTTGATTTGCAAAATAAAACAAAAGTTGAATCTTTATTTTGATTTGCAAAATAAACAAAAATGATTGAATTTTTATTTTGTTTATGATTTATAAAATAAAGAAAGTTTAAATCTTTTATATTTTAATTAAAAGATAAATTAAGGTTAGATATTTTATTTGATTTACAAATAAAGATTTGATATTTTATTTGATTTACAAATAAAATAAAGATGAGACCTTTTATTGTGTTTTCATCTCATATACTGTGTTATATGTGTGGACTTTGAAACTACGATATTGGGTAGATAGAAATGGTTAGACAAAAACCATTATTTTTGGTTATCATATTTTGACACCAAATTGACATGTGAGTTAGATAGGAAAAATTCCCCTGTAAGGAAAATTTTACATTTTTCTAATGTAATAAAGAGAAATAGAAAATTTGCATTTTTCTAATGTAATAAAGAGAAATAGAAAATTTACATTTTTCTAATGTAATTAAGATAAATAGAAAATTTACATTTTTCTAATGTAATAAAGAGAAATAGAAAATTTGCATTTTTCTAATGTAATAAAGAGAAATAGAAAATTTACATTTTTCCAACGTAATAAAGATAAATAGAAAATTTACATCTTTCTAATGTAATAAAGATAATTAGAGGATTTACATTTTTCTATGTAAAAATATAAGATTTACATTTTTCTATGTGAAGATGAAAGATTTGCCATTTTTCTTTGTAACAATGAAAGGTTTACATTTTTCAATGTAAAGGTAAAAGAATTTACATTTTTCATTGTAAAAGAAAAAGAGATAAAATATTTACATTTTATAAAAACATAAAAAGTACGTCTTTATGTTATAAAAATGAAATAGATGAAAAGTTCATTTTTGTTGTATTTAAAATGAATTAGATAAAATGTTCATTTTTGTGTATTTAAAACGAATTGGACAAAAGGTACATTTTTTTCGTATTTAAAATGAATTAGATAAAAAGTATATTTTTATGTATTAAAAAGGAATAGGATAATAAGTACATTTTTATGTTATAAAAAATGAATACATTTTTATGTTATAAAAATGAATTGGAGAAAAAGAACATTTCTATGTAATTAAAGAAAGAGTACATTGTTGAAATCGTCATTTTTGTCGCATTAGAATTGGCGAACAAAAATGTTATTTTATTAAATATAAAAATATACATTGTTGAAAACGTCATTTTTGTCACATTAGAATTGGTGAACAAAAATGTTATTTTATTGAATATAAAAATATACATTGTTGAAAAAGTCATTTTTGTCGCATTAGAATTGGAGAACAAAAATGTTATTTTATTGAATATAAAAATATACATTGTTGAAAACGTCATTTTTGTCGCATTAGAATTGGCGAACAAAAATGTTATTTTATTGAATATAAAAATATACATTGTTGAAAACGTCATTTTTGTCGCATTAGAATTGGCGAACAAAAATGTTATTTTATTGAATATAAAAATATACATTGTTGAAATCGTCATTTTTGTCGCATTAGAATTGGCGAACAAAAATGTTATTTTATTGAATATAAAAATATCATATGTTGAAATCGTCATTCTTGTCACATTAGAATTGGTGAGCAAAAATATTGTTTTTATAGAATAAAAAGGAATGGATTTTAAATTGGGGAAATCGCCAAATGGTTTATATATATACATAATATAAAATTTAACGAAATGAGAGTGGCAGTTCGCGTATCGACAATCGTAACTTCAAACGATTATTCCGAAAGATCCGACCGTTGGATTTTCCCAAAACTGGAACCGTTAGGACCGCTTTGGGAAGAGCTTTCCAACGATATAAATTTCATCAAAATCTGACGGTTAGATATTAAGATATGTGTAAATCAAAATTTGGTAAAAACAGCGCCAGGGTCGCCCATTGACCCGAAGCGTCATTTATTTATTTCGATAAATAGTTATAAATATATGTGGAATGTTTTAAACTATAATTATGCGACAATTATTTGAAAAGACCGAGTTTAACTCATTTCGAATAATTGCACGGCGATTAAATCAAAGATGTAAGAAGGCGATGGTTGAAGACCGGCGATCTTCACATCGAATGGACGACGACTACTGATGCCTTGGACTAACTTGCTCCCAGGACGGGGTTGAAGCAGTAGTTGTCCGAACGTTTGTGTTGGTCGTGCGGATAAGTGAGCGCCTCTTGGTGTCTCCGGTTCCATTCAGACCCAGAACGGACTTGTAAATGGACGCGTGTCTGACATTGAGATTCACTTCATGTAATTAAATCGATTTGTATTAATATATGTTTATTTGGTGGTAGAGAATTTATTCTCTACTTAACACTCTGGTATATAGTAATAGTTATCGATCGCATGGCGTTGAATTGTCAATGTGGCACGCCAAGATGCAATGATCAAGGCTTTGTTAAAAAGCATGCCTTGTGGTCGATGATCAAAGCATAGCCTGTTTAGGCATAGATTTGTGTATAACGTGACTTCGCGAGCCTCACACCCCGGTATGAGTCAAAAACGGGAAATGGACCGTAGGGAGTGCACACGTTTCTTTCTAGCTAGGAGTGGTGTTTGGGCTTTAACACGACCTGTCATTTTACTTATGTGGACTATGGATTGAGGTACCTCGGTTTTTTTATAGGCCGGAAGTGGTCATATTATAGGTCCAAAGGGACCGGGAAACGTGTGTTCAGGCATAACTAATCCACTACTGTTAGGTGGGGACCGACCCTACCGCATCCAAGGGTTCACTGCGGGGGATCCTGAGGCATTTGCTAAAGTGTCTCGAATCGGAAGAGGACGATCCCTAGCCTCGATTTCATGACAGAAAACCAAATTCCCAATACGACGACATTTCGGTTTTGATTGTGAACATATATACAGCGACATAGTATATGGTATCTATGCCATCTAGGATTGATATATTTATATTGAAGTATTTTAATACTGCTTAGACACTAATAATAATATTAAAATATTATTTTTCACGTATTAAGCATGTTTGATCATCATAAGGGAAAACTCTATCCTCTGTGTGCGTTGCATTGTGTGATAGGACTTGAGTCTTATGATGATTTCATTTTTCCAAAAGTCATTTCGCTATTTTATACAAACTTTAGAAAATTATGCGCTGGTAATCCTTTGGAGTAAACCCGTTCCGCGTTAGTGGCGTGGTCCTGAGATTTACCACGTTGTTAGATAAATTAGTTAAGAATTCTAACACCAGTCCCATGACTGACTCGTAGTTTGTTTCACTTTTGCAAACTTGGGTGCCCTCTTTCCACACGGGCAGCCAATTGACAGGTTCAGGTGATTCATTCTGATTGGAGCTTGCTTGGAAGGAAGAAGAAGACCTTTCGTCTAGTCTTTACTTCTGCTTTAAGGCATTTTATCTTCTGTAGCTTTGATGTATGTAATGGAGTTTGGGACTTGGTTCTTTTCCATTGAAACTTATTTCCCTTTTTATGGAGACTCTTTATTTGGCTAAGTTGTATCCTGTACTGCGTACTCTGATGTATTGGATATTATGATGCTGATAACATTTATTTCCGCTGCAATGGTTTATGTGTTATGATAATTATCTGAGATCTGTTTTGTTGTAGATATGTTGTATTCCAAATGATTATCCTTACTTTCGAATCACGAAAGTTTGGGGTTATCACAGTTGGTATCAGAGACTAAGGTTAACCTTAGCTTCGGAATATAACATATTTAGAACAATTCGTCTAGATAAAATCCACATTATTCTAAGGCGAGTAGCTCATTAGAGATAGGACTAGTAATGTCCTAGAATGAGCACAACAAAATAGCACATATTTATCAGTCATTACATCATCATCTTTTCACCTTGTCCTTATCTTATCTTTTCTTGAAAATTCTCATTTTTGTTGGTTTGACTCTTTCCTTGATGGCACAGACTGATTTAAATGGATACTAGAGCAAGAACAACCCGAGGCGGAGCCCGAGGTGGAGTTCGAGGCGGGGCTAGAAGAGGAGCCCGAGTAGGATCTGGAGGGCAAGCTAGAGACGAGACCCCCATCACTCAGGAACAACATACTTCAGAGGTCATAGCCGAACCACTCCACCTCCACAGCCCTTCGATTTGGAGAGAATGTCAAAGAAATTCAAAAACCTAGGAGGTGTACCTTTCACAGGGCGAGAGTCTGCGATTCAGGCAGAAGCATGGCTTAAAGATTGTGAAAAGATCCTAGAGGGCTTAGAACTAGAAGATCAGCGAAAGCGTTACCTGGCAGTATGACAACTAAAAAAGGAAGTAGGGCATTGGTGGGATACGATCAAGATCTGCAATGATGTAGCCAATATGTCTTGGGCCAAATTTAAGGAACTTTTCAATGAGAAATATATACCCCTACAAGCTAGAGAGCGCCTCCGCGAGCAGTTCGTTAACATACAGCAAGGGAATATGACAGTTTCCGAGTATGTGAGGAAGTTTGATGAGCTTTCACGATATGCTCCTAGTTTGATTCAAGATCCGGTAGAGAAGAATAAAAAGTTTATCAAGGGCCTGTCAAAGAAATATTTGAACCAAGTCACTGCCCATATCAAGCTTCCCTTCAATGAGGTAGTAGAGATGGCGTGCCGCTACGAGGAAAATGACGAGTCTGGACCGCAGGATAGAGGAAAAAGTCAAGGCAACAACCAGAAGGAGCAGGCTAAAAAGAAACCAGAGGCGAGCAATTCTTCTAACGCTAAACCCCAAGGGAAGAAGAGGGATAAGAGCAAGGTGACCTGCTATAACTGCGGCAAGATTGGACATTTTGACTACGAGTGTAGAGCACCTAAAAAGGTCAAGAGAAATGATTCAGGACCTAGCCAGAACCGTAACCTGAATCCTCAGAATCATGGCCAGAGTTCTCAGGACAAGAGGGAATGCTACAATTGTCATCAAAAGGGGCACATTAAGGCGAACTGCCCACTGCTAAAGAATGCTCAGGTGGCACATTTTTATGAGGGAGCAGTTGCACCAGCTTCGACTGAGGGGCCTAATAAACCCGATGTCTTGGGAGGTACGCTTAATATTAAGAACATCCCTATTACTGTCTTATTTGATACTGGTGCTGCAAGAAACTTTATTTCTAAATATGCAAGTAAAAAGTTGAAACTGAAACCAAGAAAACTCAAAAATTTGATTAGAACTAATAGTCCGATAGGAGGTTCCCTCATTCTAGATTAGTATTGTAAAGTGCTTATCTCCTATTCTCGTTATCAGTTTCCTTTTAATTTGATCATCATGGAGTTTTCTGGATATGACATCATACTGGGTATAGATTGGCTAGAAAAGTATGAGGTTGAGTTAGTATGCACCGAAAGAATAGTCAAAGTTAAAACTAAACTCGGTAATGTATGTATCCCCTGCCATGGCTCAGCCACCGACAGGAAAACATTCTGGTCTTCTCTAGAAGTTACCCCTACTTCTATTGAGGATATCCCTGTCATCAAGAATTACGCTGATGTATTCAAAGAAGTTGAGGGCCTACCTCCGCATAGAGAAATCAGCTTCCGAATTGATTTAGCTCCTAATGCAAGGCCTATCGTGCATCCCATTCGGAGAATGTCGCCAAAAGGAAGAGAGGAGCTGAAAAATCAAACCAAGCAGCTTTTATGGAAGGGTCTGATCTGGCCCGGCTTCTCAGAATGGGGAGCAGCAGTGGTGTTCGTCCCAAAATCAGACGGTACTCTCAGGCTATGTGTAAACAACAGTGATCTCAATAAACAAACTCTAGAAAATTAAATACCTACTGCCTCGTATAGATGACTTGCTCGACCGCTTGCATGGAGCGCGAGTATTTTCTAGGATGGACCTAGCTACAGGCTTCCATCAACTTCGCATTGCAGAAGAGTGTGTGCCTTTAACTGCTTTCAGAGGACCAGATAACTTTTATGAATGGCTAGTAATGCCCTTCGGTCTATGTTATGCTCCAGCATATTTTGTTGATCTGATGAATAGAGTGTTCATAGATGTTTTAAATAAATTTGTGCTCGTGTTCATCGATGACATCCTCATCTTTTCTAAATCCACTGCTGAGCACGAACAGCATCTGAGAGAAGTCTTAGAGATTTTGCGAAGAAATGTGTTGAAAGCAAAAATTTCTAAATGCATATTCTGGCAAGAAGAGGTGAAATTCCTCGGCCATGTTGTATCAAAGGAAGGCATCTCAGTAGATCCAGGAAAGATCTCAGCCGTCCAAGAATGGAAGCAGCCTAGAACTCCCACAGAGGTCAAAAGTTTCTTGGGACTGGCTGGCTATTATCGGAAATTTGTCAAAGATTTTTCGAAGGTAGCTTGCCCATTGACAAACCTGACCAAGAAACATACAAAATTCAAGTGGACACCGGAATGCGAGACAACTTTCCAAGAGCTAAAGAAGAGGTTGACCAATGCTCCTGTGTTGACCATTATAGATGGCAATCAGGATTTGAAGGTCTGGACCGACGCTTCTAAGCAAGGTTGTTTTTTTATAAATTAACATGTCAGAGATAACATTTTTCCTTTAATGTCAAATCTCATTTTAACATGTTATCCCTTATTTATTTAATGTATTGGGGCGGTGCTGATGCAAAGAGTAGAGTAGTCGCATACGCTAGCCGCCAGCTGAAACCACATGAGAAGAATTACGTCACGCATGACCTTGAGCTAATGGCCATTGTGTTTTCTCTTAAAATATAGAGGCATTATCTCTTGGGTGAGAAGTTTGAAATTTACACGGATCACAAATCCTTGAAACACCTTTTTACCCAAAATGATTTGAATATAAGGCAGCAACGCTGGGTCAAATTTCATGCATCATATGATCTGGATATCCTATATACTCCAGGAAAAGCCAACGTTGTAGCCGATGCGCTCAGTATAAAGAATGCAAAATGCAACAATCTCATTATCGCCAATCTCATTATCACTCCTACTCTGATTGATAAAGTCTCTGCTCTTCAGAAGAATGATAAATTTATTCAGAGGATTATCAAAAAAATTCAGGATGGCGAAACCACAAGTTTCCAAATTGACGACAAAGGGGTTCTGAGGCTATTAGGCCGAATCTGTGTCCCATACGACTCTAAGCTCAGAAGGGAGGTTATGGATGAATGTCATAAATTTAAGCCTAGTGTTCACCCTGGAGTGAGCAAGATGTATCACGACCTCAAGCGCACATTTTGGTGGAGGTCCATGAAGAGAGATATTTCTATTTATGTTGCTAGATGTCCCACTTGTCAGCAAGTTAAAAGTGATCAACAGAAGTTGGCCGGTTTGTTGCAACCACTGGGAGTTCCAGGTTGGAAGTGGGAGGAAATTTCTATGGACTTTATAGATGGCTTGCCCCGAAGCAGAAAAGGAAATGATAGCATATGGGTGATTGTCGACCGCTTAAAAAAGTCTGCCCATTTCATCCCTGTTCGGTCCAATAGAACAACTCATAGTTTGGCATAGCTTTATCTTAAAGGGATATTCAGACTTCATGAGGTTCCCAAAAGCATTGTTGGTGATCGGGATCCATTATTTACCAGCAAATTCTGGGAAGCTTTTCAAGAAGAGCTTGGGACCAAGTTGAATCTGAGCTCTGCCTATCACCCTCAGACAGATGGCCAGACTGAGAGGGTGAATCGTGTTTTGGAAGACTTGTTGCGAGCTTGCATTCTTGATTATGGCGGTTCATGGGAGGACCACTTGCACTTGGTGGAGTTCTCCTATAATAATAGCTACCAAGCAAGCTTGAAGATGTCACCGTTTGAATTACTTTATGGCAGACCATGCAGATCTCCGGCATGTTGGGTGGAGTCAGGCAATCGACTAGTCTTGGGCCCCGACATGGTTCGTGAAGCATCAAATAAGGTTGACTTGATTAAGAAGCGCTTGTTGACTGCTCAAAGTCGACAAAAGAGCTATGCATACCAGCGAAGAAGAAATCTAGAATTCTCTGTGGGTGATCGAGTATACTTGAAGGTTTCTCCTTTGAGAGGCATGATTCGTTTTGGGAATACGAGAAAGTTGGCACCAAGATTCATTGGTCCATTTCCTATTCTCGAAAGGATTGGTACTCTCGCTTATAGAGTGTAGCTACCTGACTGGTTGCCAGGGGTGCATGATGTATTTCATGTGTCTCAACTCCGCAAGCATGTGCATGATCCAGATCTGATTGAGGATGAACTAAATCAACAGGTCCTAGATATTGCTCCAAATCTGACAGTGAGAAAGGACCCGATTAAGATCATTGGCAAAGAAACCAAAATTTTGAGGAACAAGAGGATCAACCTAGTCAAGGTTCAATGGAGTGGGGATCCTAGAGACTGTACTTGGGAGATAGAGGATAGCATCAAAAAGGCTTACCCCAAGTGCAGAGTGGATATCTCCGAGTAACTCTTGTATTAAGGTACGTTTACCCCAATTTACATTTTTTGTCTTGTTTCCTACTTTACTTTGTTTCCTTTTCGGGGACGAAAAACTCTTAAGTGGGGGAGATTGTAACGACCCGGAAAATCCGAACCAATTTAAAAAATTTATTTTAAATAATTTGGTGGAAAAATGTGGCAGAAATTAATAATTCCATTTTTAAATAATATTAAAGCCAGTGAAAACAGTCAATTTTCAAACGAATTCTGTTTTCGACGAAACCACTTTTGTTGGAACCGGAATGTTGAATTATTGCTAGGTTTCAATTTTTAGAATTTTTCGAATTAATATGTGAGTGTGGCGAAGAAAAATGTGTTTGGTCGATTTCAGTCAAATTTAATCGACTGAAAAATAGCCATTTTTCAAACAGTCTCAGAATTCGACGAAATTAATTTTGTTAGGACCGTATCGTCATAATGAAGCCAAATTTTTTTTTTCTGGATTTTTCAGAGTCCGTATGTGGCCTCGGTGAATTTATTTATGCATACGAGTTAAATTAATAAAGGATTTAATTATTAAATTAAATAATTCAGGCCACAAACAACCGTTTGGGCTCACGGGACCTGTCCTATTAGATCCGGAATATGGGCTATTGGCTAGGGGCACCATCTGTTGGACTGGAATTGGACAGGTTGAAAAGATAGGGATTTAATTAGAAAATTACAATTTAAATTATATAAATAATAGGAGAATTAAACCCTAACACTATTCACGTGTCTTCTTCCAGCCGCCACCCCCAAATCCATGGCCACCGTCCTCCGTACTTCTCCTCCTAATTTCTCCTTCATCTCTTCGAATTAGAACCCACTCTTTATACCGAATCGAAGCCCATTCCTCCCTCTTTAATCTCATACGAGTTGATCGACCTCTCGTCGCCTGAAATTAGAGGACCGAGCCCCCAAAGACCGCCGCTTTGCACCGCCGTCGGCCCTCCTAGGCTTGACCGAGCTGAGCCAAACCACCCCCCCTCGTGCGCCGCCCCTAGCCCTCTGCCGTGGTCTAGTCCGATCGTTAGCAGGTGTCCCGGTTCTCGAGCAATTTCCAACCCTAAGTTCGAACGAGAACCGAAACCCATCGGCCTGTTTAACTGAAGGAAGAAGAGAGGTTAATTTCATAACTAACTAATTAATTTATTAATTTAAATTGTTTTAAAACTTGATTTAACCATAATTGATTCGTTTCAACTCATAATTTGACGATTTCGGAAGCATTGGAATCGTAACAACGAATAGAACGTGTTGAGACTGAAATGGGACCATTCTGAACAGTTTGAATTTTGGCCAAAATCTGCAACGACTGTGAGATTTCTGAATTTTGAATAATTAAATAATTTAATTCTATTTGTTATGTGAATCATTGTATGTTATTGTTTCTGATCTACGATGTTGTGATTGTTGTATGGTTGTTAATATTCGTTGTGATATTATGATATAGCACGTCAGTTTAGATCTATAAATTCTGATGTAATCTCTATAAAGTTCTCATCTTTATTGTTTTTATTTTTATTTTTATTTTTATTCCTTTATAGAAATGAAAATTTGAATCTTGTTTGTTTTACAAACAAAAAATGAAATTTTGAATCTTTATTTTGTTTGTACAAAATAAAATGAAAAATTGAATCTTTGTTTGTTTTACAACAAAAATGAAAAGTTAAATCTTTATTTTTGGTTCAACACATAAAATGAAAAGTTGAGTTTTTGTTTTGATTAACGAAATAAAAGAAAGGTAAATTTTTATTTTGATTTGCAAAATAGAACAAAAGTTGAATCTTTATTTTTGATTTGCAAAATAAAACAAAAGTTGAATCTTTATTTTGATTTGCAAAATAAACAAAAAGGATTGAATCTTTATTTTGTTTATGATTTATAAAATAAAGAAAGTTTAAATCTTTTAAATTTTAATTAAAAGATAAATTAAGGTTAGATATTTTATTTTATTTACAAATAAAGATTTGATATTTTATTTGATTTACAAATAAAATAAAGATGAGACCTTTTATTGTGATTCATCTCATATACTGTGTTATATGTGTGGACTTTGAAACTACGATATTGGGTAGATAGAAATGGTTAGAACAAAACCATTATTTTTGGTTTTCATATTTTGACACCAAATTGACATGTGAGTTAGATAGGAAAATATCCCCTATAAGGAAAAAATTTACATTTTTCTAATGTAATAAAGAGAAATAGAAAATTTGCATTTTTCTAATGTAATAAAGTGAAATAAAATTTTTACATTTTTCAAATATAATAAAGAGAAATAGAAAATTTACATTTTTCTAATGTAATAAAGGGAAATAGAAAATTTGCATTTTTCTAATGTAATAAAGAGAAATAGAAAATTTACAATTTTCCAACGTAATAAAGATAATTAGAAAATTTACATCTTTCTAATGTAATAAAGATAATTAGAGGATTTACATTTTTCTATGTAAAAATATAAGATTTACATTTTTCTATGTGAAGATGAAAGATTTACCATTTTTCTTTGTAACAATGAAAGGTTTACATTTTTCAATGTAAAGTTAAAAGAATTTATATTTTTCATTGTAAAAGAAAAAGAGATAAAATATTTACATTTTATAAAAACATACAAAGTACATCTTTATGTTATAAAAATGAAATAGATAAAAAGTTCATTTTTATTGTATTTAAAATGAATTAGATAAAAGGTTCATTTTTGTGTATTTAAAGCGAATTGGACAAAAGGTACATTTTTTTTTTGTATTTAAAATGAATTAGATAAAAAGTATATTTTTATGTATTAAAAAGGAATAGGATAAGAAGTACATTTTTATGTTATAAGAAATGAATTAGACAAAGTACATTTTTATGTTATAAAAATGAATTGGAGAAAAAGAACATTTCTATGCAATTAAAGAAAGAGTACATTGTTGAAATCGTCATTTTTGTCGCATTAGAATTGGCGAACAAAAATGTTATTTTATTGAATATAAATATATACATTGTTGAAAACGTCATTTTTGTCGCATTAGAATTGGCTAACAAAAATGTTATTTTATTGAATATAAAAATATACATTGTTGAAAACGTCATTTTTGTCGCATTAGAATTGGCAAACAAAAATGTTATTTTATTGAATATAAAAATATACATTGGTGAAAACGTCATTTTTGTCGCATTAGAGTTGGCGAACAAAAATGTTATTTTATTGAATATAAAAATATACATTGTTGAAAACGTCATTTTTGTCGCATTAAAATTAGCGAACAAAATTTTTATTTTATTGAATGTAAAAATATACATTGTTGAAATCGTCATTTTTGTCGCATTAGAATTGGCGAACAAAAATGTTATTTTATTGAATATAAAATATCATTTGTTGAAATCGTCATTCTTGTTGCATTAGAATTGGCGAACAAAAATATTGTTTTTATAGAATAAAAAGGAATGGATTTTAAATAGGGGAAATCGCCAAATGGTTTATATATATACATAAATATAAAATTTAACGAAACGAGAGCAGCAGTTCGCGTATCGACAATCGTAACTTCAAACGATTATTCCGAAAGATCCGGCCGTTGGATTTTCCCAAAACTAGAACCGTTAGGACCACTTTGGGAAGAGCTTTCCAATGATATAAATTTCATCAAAATCTGACGGTTAGATTTTAAGATATGTGTAAATCAAAATTTGGTAAAAACAGCGCCAGGGCCGCCCATTGACCTGAAGCATCGTTTATTTATTTCGAGTTATTTTTAATAAATAAAAATAGTGATAAATAGTTATAAATATATGTGGAATGTTCTAAACTATAATTATGCGATAATTGTTTGAAAAGACCGAGTTTAACTCATTTCGAATAATTGCACGGCGTTTAAATCAAAGATGTAAGAAGGCGATGGTTGAAGACCGGCGATCTTCACATCGAGTGGACGACGACTACTGATGCCTTGGACTGACTTGCTCCCAGGACGGGGTTGAAGCAGTAGTTGTCCGGACGTATGCGTTGGTCGTGCGGATAAGCGAGCGCCTCTTGGTGTCTCTGGTTCCGTTAAGACCCAAAACGGACTTGTAAATGGACGCGTGTCTGACATCGAGATTCACTTCATGAAATTAAATCGATTTGTATTAATATATGTCTGTTTGGTGGTAGAGAATTTATTCTCTACTTAACACCCTGGTATATAGTAATAGTTATCGATCACATGGCGTTGAATTGTCAATGTGGCACGCCAAGATGCAATGATCAAGGATTTGTTGAAAAGCAGGCCTTGTGGTCGATGATCAAAGCATAGCCTGTTTAGGCATAGCTTTGTATATAGCGTGACTTCGCGAGCCTCACACCCCGGTATGAGTCAAAAAAGGGAAATGGACCGTAGGGAGTGCACACGTTTCTTTCTAGCTAGGAGTGGTGTTTGGGCTTTAACACGGCCCGACATTTTACTTATGTGGACTATGGATTGAGGTACCTCGGTTTTTTATAGGCCGGAAGTGGTCATATTATAGGTCCATAGGGACCCGGAAACGTGTGTTCATGCATAACTAATCCACTACCGTTAGGTGGGGACTGGCCCTACCGCATCCAAGGGTTCACTGTGGGGGATCCTGAGGCATTTGATAGAGTGTCTCGAATCGGAAGAGGACGATCCCTAGCCTCGATTTCATGACAGAAAACCAAATTCCCAATACGACGACATTTTCGGTTTTGATTGTGAACTTATATACGGCGACATAGTATATGGTACCTATGCCGTCTAGGATTGATATATTTATATCGAAGTATTTTAATACTGCTTAGACACTAATAATAACATTAAAATATTATTTTTCACGTATTAAGCATGTTTGATCATCATAAGGGAAAACTTTATCCTCCTGTGTGCGTTGCATTGTGTGATAGGACTTGAGTCTTATGATGATTTCATTTTTCCAAAAGTCATTTCGCTGTTTTAAACAAACTTTAGAAAATTATGCACTGGCAATCCTATGGAGTAAACCCGTTCTGCGTTAGCGGCGTGGTCCTGAGATTTGCCACGTTGTTAGATAAATTAGTTAAGAATTCTCACACCAGTCCTATGACTGACTTGTAGTTTGTTTCACTTTTGCAAACTTGGGTGCCCTCTTTCCACACGAGCAGCCAATTGACAGGTTCAGGTGATTCATTCTGATTGGAGCTTGCTTGGAAGGAAGAAGAAGACCTTTCCTAATCAACATGTTTAATTGGTTAAGTGTCCAAGTTTACCTAACCCTACCCATCAGTTTAGTTAACATGTTGAATCGGTTAAGTGTTTCCTTAATTGACTTAACCCTACCAATCTTGATGTAACACCCCACACCCGCTAAGGTCACTCACTATGGGAATGCCTTAACTTCGGTGGAGTATTTTAAGTGAATATAGAACAGAAAAATTACAACAAGACAGATATAAATAATACTTGTTAACTAAAACATCATTTCATTGCAGCAGAAGGTAAACATGTTTGGTTACAAAACCATAAAACAAGAGTCAAGTACTAAATATCCATCCTGATAAAACATAAGTACATAATCCCACTACATAACTAATAGCCATAATAGAAAAGATAAGCTGGGCTTTACATCAACGTCCAAGCTCCAAAAGATAGATAAAGAAATCTGATCAAAGCCCACTAGTGCTAGGCCCAACCTGAGGACCTGAGGGGGAAAAAGATAAAAACAACGGGGTCAGACATAAGTCTGATTGAGCCCTATAACTTTAACAATACAATCATTAAAGAAATTAGGGTATGATATAAACTTGGTACGGTAATGACTGGGTATAAATGACTACACTAAGCAGCCAACTACACATAGGATGAACTAAGATATCGGTAAAGTCGCATCTACCCACCCAAGGGTAATTACTACACTACACCACACCACTCATTCCTACTTAAAGGTTGATCCCACCCAAGGACTTAGAAAATTAAACTAGTAGTTTCGTATACCCCTAGCTGACTACATAGGTGCCGTCTGCCCATATCTCCACTAGGTGTACCCACTACTCCCCAAGCGATCGGGTCCCTAACGTAGATACCCGTGCTGGCCCCACAGTGGGGTGTATCACTCCCCAAAGTGGCAACCCGATACAACCAACGGTGCACGGCTTATACCTACATGATGCAACAACGTCTTACCTACCAGCCCGGGTCCACACACGCATATGAAACCCGTTGGACTTGCGTTGCCACCGCTAACCCGTTTTGGCCTCTTATAGTCAAGCCCAGTACGCGTGTCCCGTCCTCGACATGGGTCGAGCCCAATAAGATACATATGGGTTACTGGTTGAAATGGGCCCCCACAAGCTACCCACCTAAGCTTGTCCCTTTTTCTAGTGCATCCCACTTAACCCTTTAATCATGTTTAATTACATGTTTCCACTTGGTTAAGTATTCTAATCGTATTTTCTATTGCCACCCAAGGCAACCCACTAGACTTCCACATGCCACCCAAGGCACTTACTTAATCTCCACATGCCACCCAAGGCACCCACTTAACCCCTCATGCCCCACTACATGCTTATCTGGTTAAGTGTTTCTTAATTGATTAAGGATGTAACCTTGTAAAGACCTCTCACATTAGACTGTCTTTTATGGCAGCTGGATTTGCCGGTCGGTTCCGGGCAGCCTTACGCCATAACAGAGTCTAACCTCGTGTCTTTACACTTTTTACATATTTAGTTTATGCCTAAGACCTCTCACATTGGGCCAATCATTTGTAGCCGCTGGATTTGTCGGTCGGTTCCGGGCAGTCTTATGCTACAAAAGGGTCCAACCTCGTGTCTTAGTCGATTAATTATACCTAATTAATCACCCCCATAATTAATTATCCCTAATTAATTACAAATTTAACGATGTACATAATTGACTCAATTATGTCCATCCACTTTATGGTATGCATAATCATACCAACTTCACACCATTTTATTAACATGAATATTAAGCCCATCGTTCCCCACGTAATACATTGACATGACATACTTAAAAGGGAAGATTCATCACAAATACAATGGGTTCAACTTAGCATAACATTAGCATCAACATGGGTTTTAAAGTTGTCAACTTGCATATATGACCATAGCATCAAACCCAACTGGCATAAATAATCAACCCAACTTGCATGAATCACATATGTCATAAAGAGGGTAACTTTCATAAGTTACTTATGTCATACAAAGGGCTAAACTTGCATATATATATATGTGTGACATATAAAGGGGTTAACTTGCATATGTATGCATCTCATACAAAGGTGTAAACTTGCACATGTTACTTGCATATAATCAAACGCCAAACTTGCATAACATGTCATATATGAACTTGCATATAATCAAACTCCAAACTTGCATAACATGTCATATATGAACTTGCATATAATCAAACACCAAACTTGCATAACATGGTGTCATAATGGATCAATGTTTATCATAGTGATTTGCATAACTAGCATCATGAGCACATAGCATAAAACTTGCATAACTAGCATCATGAACATATAGCATAAAACTTGCACAACTAGCATCATGAACTCATAGCATATGATTTGCATAACTTGCATAACATCATGAACACATAGCATATGACTTGCATAACTTGCATAACATCATGAACACATAGCATATGACTTGCATAACTTGCATAACATCATGAACACGTTGCATATGATAACATAACTTGCATTGATCCACATACATAATCGTAACCTCATTATATCCTATCATAATTAGTTTAGCAATTGCTTGCTAAAGGCATAGAAACTGACAACTTGTTGATTAGCACTCCTATGAAGAAGATTAAGTTGCTAGAGTTGATTAGAAGTTGATTTGAGAAGCTATCTTCCTCTTTAATTTGATGGAGGCTCCTTCAAGTTGCATTTTGACGGCATGATGGCATTGTATCTATTTTTAGTATGGATTAGGGTAGTCTTAGGGTGTATTTATAGATTAGTTAAGTGTTTTAGGCCATAGGATTAATCCTAGGATAGTTTAGAGCCATTAAATCTCGTCACAAGCCACCAAAACACAGCCCAAAGCTCAAATCGGTGCACCTAGGCCAAACTGACCGACAGGGGGGGTCGACCCCTGGGTCGACACATGGGTCGACCCCTTGGGGGGGGGGGTCGACACCCATGTCGACCCTAGTGTCGACACCCTTTTTCTGGCGGGAATTTTCCCGCCTCTTCTGAAATTTGAAATTTTAATATTTTAAATCTGTTTTGAATTTTCTAAAACTTCGGATGGCCATAACTTCTTCATACAAAGTCCAAATCACGCAAACTCGGACTCTATCTCAACCAGAATTCCGAGACGAACACAATGGTGCAACCCGTTTCCCTTAATTCTCACGTCTGAGATTAATTATTCTTTAATTACTAATCATTAATATTAAGTGAAATTCGGGGTATTACATTCTCCCCTACTTAAAGGATTTCGTCCCCGAAATCTCCAAGTCAAGAAGAACGTATCCTACCAACCAAACAACCATCTAATCAAACCATCAAACACTGGCATCCATTATCCTTAAAGTTTCTAATGTTGTATGAACATATGCAAAAATTGTGTGTATATGTTTCCTGTCTAATGCAAAATCAGGCGGTCTACTGATTCAGTTGACCTACTTAATGCAAACCATGATCGCGCCATGCATCCAATATGTATGCGAAAGAATCCTATCGACACATACTATTACTACATGTGTGCACAACCATACACCAAAATGCATCATCCATATGACAACACAACCATTATACATCCATTAATATAGCTACCTACACACAATTATATGCAATATGCAATATGAAGTGACTGAGCCGATCTAGTGTCTAAAGTCTGTGTGTATGCATCCACGATCAACCACTAGCAAACACTTGCATCCACACGCATCCATCAATCATAACATGTCTCAAACACATGTTTCAACCATAGGTTTACCCTATCTAAAGGTCAAAGGTACTAATGAGAGGACATACTAAAGATAGGATAAGTACTAGACAAACGATAAAGGAGAAGTTAAAAGACATACCCTCAAAAAGGAATAGGTGCAATGAACGCATCTTCGCTTCTGTCTCCCAAGTAGTATTGCTCTCATCCTCTCCGCATTGCACTTTGACTAGTCGAACCTCTCTGTTTCTCAACTTCCTAATCTCTGACCCAAGGATGCGGGTAGGAGCTCGTCGAATAATCGCATCACGCTCTACCTCCACTTCTCTAAGCAAGCTCGGCTCTACCACCTCTGCGGTCTCATGTAGGCACTTCCTCAAATGTGACACATGGAATACGTCATGTACCCCACTAAGTCTCTCGGGTAAATCCACTCTATATGCTATCCGTCCAATCCTTTCCTTAATAGGAAACGGTCCTACAAATCTTGGTGCTAACTTCCCAACGGACCCAAAGCGAACAACATTCCGTAATGGAGATACTTTGACAAAGACCATGTCTCCAACATCAAACTCCAGATCCGTCCTCCTCTTATCCGCATAAGATTTCTGCCTGTCTTGTGCCGCTTTCATCCTTCTTCGAATCAAGTCAATCTTCTCCGAAGTCTCTCTAACCATTTCGGGCCCAAGCAAGATTTATCCGTAGATTCCCACCAACATGTAGGTGATCGACAAGGCCTTCCATAAAGAGCTTCGAAAGGAGCCATACCAATACTAGACTGAAAGTTGTTATTATACGCGAACTCCACCAATGGAAGATGCTCTTCCCATGTACCTCCAAAATCTAAGATACATAGCCTCAAAAGGTCTTCTAGAACACGATTCACCCTCTCGGTCTGGCCGTCCGTCTGAGGATGATATGCGGTGCTCAAACACAACTGAGTCCCTACTGCCTCTTGCAAACTCTTCCAAAACTCGCTAGTTAAGATAGGATCTCGATCACTCACTATGCTAGAAGGTACCCCATGCAATCGAACTATCTCTCGAAGGTAAACTGAAGCTAGCCATGGAGCAGTCCTCTTGCTCTTCACGGGTATGAAATGGGCGCTCTTAGTAAGTCTGTCTACCACAACCCAAATTCCCGTATTACCCTTCCTCGATCTTGGTAACCCATCAATAAAATCCATCGAGACGCTATCCCACTTCCATTGCGGAACTTCCAATGGGTGAAGCAACCCACCAGGTTTCTTTTGCTCCGCTTTCACTTGTTGGCACACCAAGCATCTAGCGACATACTCGGCCACATCTTTCTTCATACCGGCCCAAAAGAAAACTCGCTTCATGTCTTGGTACATCTTGTCCCCACCGGGATGAATGGTCATCTTCGAACGATGCGTATCCTCAAGTATAGCCTTCCTCAAACCCTCGTCTTGCGGTACACAAAGTCTACCGTCTCTACGCAACCACCCCCTATCATCTAGGGTGTACCTACTCAAATGGCTGGATGACTCCCCCCTTATGAGCTTCTCTACTAACTCAACCAACTGTGGGTCGTCCCGCTGTGCCTCGCCAATCCGCCCCAAAAGAGTAGGTCTGACCTCTAAGGATGCTAGCGAACCGGGTACAAAGTCAACGGAAGGTCTGAAATCAAACATCGAGATAAATTCCAAGCTTCGCCGTTCCACGAACAACGGACTCAAGGACAACCTCTTTCTGCTTAAGGCGTCCGCCACCACGTTACCCTTGCCAGGGGTATACGCTATCTCGAAATCACAGGATGCTAAGAACTCCATCCACCTTTGTTGTCTCAAGTTCAAATCCTTCTGAGAGAACAAGTACTTCAATGATTTGCGGTCAGTGAACAATTCGAACCTCTCTCCAAGAAGATAATGGCGCCAAGTCTTAAGCGCAAAAACAATAGCGGCCAACTCTAAATCATGGGTAGGGTAATTTTTCTCATGCTTTCTCAATTGCCTTCCTCCATAGGCTATTACCCTTCCCTCTTGCATTAAGACTGCGCCTAGTCCTGTCCCACAAGCATCGGTATAAACAACAAATGGCTTACTCCCATCTGGCAACGCTAAGACTGGAGATGTGGTTAAAGCTCTCTTTAACCGTTGGAACGCATCATCACAATCTACGTCCCATGCGAAGACTAGATTCTTCTTTGTCAAGCGAGTTAATGGGGCTGATATCTTCGCGAAGTCCTTGATAAACTTCCTATAGTAGCCAGCCAACCCCAAGAAACTCCTCACCTCGGTAGCATTCTTCGGAACCTTCCAATCTTGGATCGACACTACCTTCGCGGGATCCACAGCTATCCCTTCCTTGGAGGTCACGTGCCCCAAGAACCGCACTTCTTTCCTCCAAAAGTGACATTTAGAGAATTTAGCTTTAAGGCTATGCACTCGAAGAGTCTCCAACACATCCCTAAGATGTAGGGCATGCTCTTCTTCACTCTTAGAAAAGACTAAGATGTCATCCACAAAGACCACAACGAACTTATTAAGGTACTCCCTGAACACCCTACTCATCAAATCAACAAAGTATGCAGGGGTGTTCGTCAAACCAAATGGCATCACAAGCCACTCATAGAAACCATCCGGAGTCCTAAAGGCAGTCTTGTCTATGCTATCCTCAGCCACTCTCAACTGATGAAACCCCGTGGCCAAGTCCAACTGCGAAAACACTGAAGCGCCAACCAACTGATCAAACAGATCATCAATCCTCGGCAATGGGTGTCTATTCTTCTTTGTGAGCTTGTTGAGTTCTCTATAGTCTACACAAAGTCTGAGGGACCCATCCGCCTTCGTGGCAAAAACTACCGGAGCACCCCACTCCGATATACTTCGTCTTATGAACCCCTTCTCAAGCAACTCCCCTACTTGCTTATGGAGTTCCCTCCTCTCACGAGGAGCCATGTGGCGCACTGGCAAAGATACTGGCTTGGCATTATCTACCAGTTATATTCGGAAGTCTATCTCCCGCTTCGTAGGTAAGCCCTTCACCTCCTCAAAAACATCCGAGTATTCCTGGACCACTCTAACAGATCGCAAACTCTCGACCGAAGTGTCAAGCGATTCAAGATAACTTAGCATAACAGAATCCATGGGATTACAAGAGATCTCGAGAGTGTTACCCAAGCGGGTCATGAGCCTAACAACTCTCCTTTCACAATCAAGGACGGCACCATTACTGGATAACCAGTCTATGCCCAAAATCAACCCATAGCCCGTGAAACCCAAAACAAATGCATCACATCTATACTCAACGCTAAGTATAGAAATCTTCAAACCCAAACATATCATGGACAAATAAGTGGAGCCCCCAATTGGGTTTGAAACAACCAAGGGATCATCTACTAGACTGGTGTCTAAGTGCAGTGACTCAACTAATGATGATGAGATAAACGAATGCGATGCGCTAGAGTCAAACAAAGTACGGACAGGATGATCAAACAGAAAAACCAGACTTTCAACGGAAATAGTTCTACCTCTTTCCTTAATCGGTGGAACCGCGAGAGCCTGAACTTGCCCCCTTGCCTGACCTGGTGCCATAAGAGCTTGCACCTGTCCTCCTGAGGTAGGTCTCGTCCTTTGCCCCCTTCTTAGGGCAGTCCTTCACTAGATGCCCTGCTTTTCCACAGTGGAAGCAGCCAGTCTTCTTCTTCTTCCGACAATCTTTGCTTAGGTGGCCTGGTGTCCCGCAATTGAAGCACTTCTTCTTTCCCTTGACACCGTTGCCTTTCCCACCCTTGTTTTGTTGTTGCTGTTGAGGTCTCTTCTGATCTCCTTTCTTCTTGGGTGCCTTATTAGCATCGGGACCCTTCTCTTCCTCATGCATGAGTGCCATGTCTACTAGCTTCTCAAAGGTGGCCCCCATAGGGATGTGAGTCATAGCCAATCCATGCATCGGTTCATTCAAGCCTTTAACGAACCTCAAAGCCTTCTTCTCTGGTGTATTCACCATGTCTATGCCAAACCTTGCTAAATGATTAAACTTGTTGACATATTCCTTTACTGATAGGTTTCCTTGCTTTAGAGTCAAGAACCTTTCCATATACAGATTTTCTTCCGCCCTTGAAAGAAACTTTGCCACAAACCTTTGCCTGAAATCCGCCCAAGAGTCAACAGGGCGCTCTCCATTAGTGACCTCCCACCAGAACGAGGCCTCTCCCTTCATTAACCATGCAGCTAACTTGACTTTCTTTCCTTCTTCCATCTCAAAGATATCTATCAACTCTTCTACCTCCTTAAGCCAATCCCTAGCTTCCACAAAAGTTTCTGATCCTTGAAAAGGTTTCCCTCCTATAGCCTTAAATTCCTTGCAAGTCTTAGCAAAAGTATCCGCGCGAGGAGGACGAGGGGGAGGAAGATCGGGTGCTACGGTTGGTGGAGGAACATTTGCTGGACCTGCAGTGGCGGCCCTAGCCTCCATCAACCTCCTATACCATACTGGTATCGCTACACCCTCCGGAAAGTTAAGATCTTCAGCCATGTTGAAACGAAAAAGGAAAGATTCAAAAACGGAGAATTCGAAAGATAAAGATATGGCTTTTGGGGATTATGCTTTTCTTTCAAAAACTTTTCTCTCAAAAGACATGTTTTTGAAAATACTTCTTCCAAAAATGTTTTTAGAAAAATATTTTTTCTAAAAGTTTTATCTGTTCTGGTAACCTTCAGCTCTGATACCACGTGTAACACCCCACACCCACTAAGGTCACTCACTATGGGAATGCCTTAACTTCGGTGGAGTATTTTAAGTGAATATAGAACAGAAAAATTACAACAAGACAGATATAAATAATACTTGTTAACTAAAACATCATTTCATTGCAGCAGAAGGTAAACATGTTTGGTTACAAAACCATAAAACAAGAGTCAAGTACTAAATATCCATCATGATAAAACATAAGTACATAATCCCACTACATAACTAATAGCCATAATAGAAAAGATAAGCCGAGCTTTACATCAACGTCCAAGCTCCAAAAGATAGATAAAGAAATCTGATCAAAGCCCACTAGTGCTAGGCCCAACCTGAGGACTTGAGGGGGAAAAAGATAAAAACAACGGGGTCAGACATAAGTCTGAGTGAGCCCTATAACTTTAACAATACAATCATTAAAGTAATTAGGGTATGATATAAACTTGGTATGGTAATGACTGGGGATAAATGACTACACTAAGCAGCCAACTACACATAGGATAAACTAAGATATCGGTAAAGACGCATCTACCCACCCAAGGGTAATTACTACACTGCACCACACCAGTCATTTCTACTTAAAGGTTGATCCCACCCAAGGACTTAGAAAATTTAAGTAGTAGTTTCGTGTACCCCTAGCTGACTACATAGGTGTCGTCTGCCCCTATCTCCACTATACTCCCCAAGCGATCGGGTCCCTAACGTAGATACCCGTGCTGGCCCCATAGTGGGGTGTATCACTCCCCAAAGTGGCAACCCGATACAACCAACGGTGCACGGCTTATACCTACACGATGCAACAACGTCTTACCTACCAGCCCAGGTCCACACACGCATATGAAACCCGTTGGACTTGCGTTGCCACCGCTAACCCGTTTTGGCCTCTTATAGTCAAGCCCAGTACGCGTGTCCCGTCCTCGACATGGGTCGAGCCCAATAAGATACATATGGGTTACTGGTTGAAATGGGCCCCCACAAGCTACCCACCTAAGCTTGTCCCTTTTTCTAGTGCATCCCACTTAACCCTTTAATCATGTTTAATTACATGTTTCCACTTGGTTAAGTATTCTAATCGTATTTTCTATTGCCACCCAAGGCAACCCATTAGACTTCCACATGCCACCCAAGGCACCCACTTAACCCCTCATGCCCCACTACATGCTTATCTGGTTAAGTGTTTCTTAATTGATTAAGGACGTAACCTTGTAAAGACCTCCCACATTAGACTGTCTTTTATGGCAGCTGGATTTGCCGGTCGGTTCCGGGCAGCCTTACACCATAATAGAGTCTAACCTTGTGTCTTTACACTTGTCACGTATTTAGTTTATGCCTAAGACCTCTCACATTGGGCCAATCATTTGTAGCCGTTGGATTTGCCGGTCGGTTCCGGGCAGTCTTATGCTACAAAAGGGTCCAACTTCGTGTCTTAGTCGATTAATTACACCTAATTAATCACCCCTATAATTAATTATCCCTAATTAATTACAAATTTAACGATGTACATAATTGACTCAATTATGTCCATCCACTTTATGGTATGCATAATCATACCAACTTCACACCATTTTATTAACATGAATATTAACCCCATCATTCCCCACGTAATACGTTGACATGACATACTTAAAAGGGAAGATTCATCACAAATACAATGGGTTCAACTTAGCATAACATTAGCATCAACATGGGTTTTAAAGTTGTCAACTTGCATATATGACCATAGCATCAAACCCAACTAGCATATATAATCAACCCAACTTGCATGAATCACATATGTCATAAAGAGGGTAACTTGCATAAGTTACTTATGTCATACAAAGGGGTAAACTTGCATATATATGTGTGACATATAAAGGGGTTAACTTGCATATGTACGCATCTCATATGCAAAGGTGTAAACTTCACATGTTACTTGCATATAATCAAACGCCAAACTTGCATAACATGTCATATATGAACTTGCATATAATCAAACTCCAAACTTGCATAACATGTCATATATGAACTTGCATATAATCAAACACCAAACTTGCATAACATGGTGTCATAATGGATCAATGTTTATCATAGTGATTTGCATAACTAGCATCATGAGCACATAGCATAAAACTTGCATAACTAGCATCATGAACATATAGCATAAAACTTGCACAACTAGCATCATGAACTCATAGCATATGATTTGCATAACTTGCATAACATCATGAACACATAGCATATGCATGACTTGCATAACTTGCATAACATCATGAACACATAGCATATGATAACATAACTTGCATTGATCCACATACATAACCATAACCTCATTATATCCTATCATAATTAGTTTAGCAATTGCTTGCTAAAGGTATACAAACTCACAAATTGTTGATTAGCACTCCTATGAAGAAGATTAAGTTGCTAGAGTTGATTAGAAGTTGATTTGAGAAGCTATCTTCCTCTTTAATTTGATGGAGGCTCCTTCAAGTTGCATTTTGACGGCATGATGGCATTGTATCTATTTTTAGTATGGATTAGGGTAGTCTTAGGTGTATTTATAGATTAGTTAAGTGTTTTAGGCCATAGGATTAACTCTAGGATAGTTTAGAGCCATCAGATCTCGTCACAAGCCACCAAAACACAGCCCAAAGCTCAAATCGGTGCACCCAGGCCAAACTGACCGACAGGGGGGGTCGACTCCTGGGTCGACACATGGGTCGACCCCTTGGGGGGGGTCGACACCCATGTCGACCCTAGTGTCGACACCCTTTGTCTGGCGGGAATTTTCTCGCCTCTTCTGAAATTTGAAATTTGAATATTTTAAATCTGTTTTGAATTTTCTGAAACTTCGGATGGCCATAACTTCTTCATACGAAGTCCAAATCACGCAAACTCGGACTCTATCTCAACCAGAATTCCGAGACGAACACAATGGCGCAACCCGTTTCCCTTAACTCTCACGTCTGAGATTAATTATTCTTTAATTACTAAACATTAATATTAAGTGAAATTCGGGGTGTTACACTTGACTTAGCTTTAATTCATTAAAGCACCAACCACTCACATTAGAAAGGTATTGTTGTGGTCACTGGATGTGCCAGTCGGTTCCGAGCAGTTTTACACCACAACTGAGTCTAACCTCTGGTCCTTTTTTGGCTCAATGCACTAACCACTCACATTAGATAGGTGTTGTTGTGGTTACTAGATGTGCCGGGCGGTTCCGGCAGTTTTACACCACAACTCAATCTAACCTCGGGTTAGGCATATTCGTCTTTTCTTTAATTTACATATTTTCTATATATGTTTAATTTTATATGTATATTAATCTTAATTTAATCATGCCCTAATTATGCTTTTAATTTTGCTCACAATAAATGGTATACCAAATATACCATTTCATGAACCAATCTATGCCATGAAATTTTCATGTTTTCCCAACGCTACCGCCATGGTACGTTCGCATAAATTACATAAAATGTTAGGCTAGTAAATTAGCCCAAACCCATAAACAAAAAAAATGCAATAAACAAGGGACATGAAATAAGCGTACAATAACATACTTCTAACTTATCATGTGTAACTTGGCATAGAAGCATCATTAACTTAATTAAACATGTATAGGGGGAACTTGTAACTAAGTTAGATCACATAATCTTGTAAACTTGATATAGGCCTAACCTGGAGGTATAACATATAAATATAATTGGATCATGACTTATCCTATTAACATATGTATGTCACAACGCAAGAGAGCCACAATCCAACTTTGCAACGTGATAGGTTGTAGATCTAACATACCAACCTTATGTAAACATGTTTGAATCATAACTAGAGTACTAACTTGCAACATAATAGGTTCCCATTAACATTGATCTAAACGGGTATGAATGTTGATCTAAACATGTAAACATACAAATATGACATAGATCATTAACAAGTGACATATAAAATCCACCAAACCATAACATGACATTTTCATCACTAAGTTGGCATAATAAGTTCATCACCCAATCATAATAGATCTCATTAATAACATATAATATGGTATGTTCATCACCACAAACTTATAGGCATGATCAATCGCAATGGTGATTTAAGATAAATGAGAATCAAACTTTATTTATCTTATACATAAGCATTGTTCTATATTTGAGTTACAACATGTCATGATTTCATTTAAGAGAACGTTTAAATCTACGTAATGACCAACTTACAAACAAAAAGGAATTCTGGATTTTTGGAATCTGTATTCTGAAATTGGATTGCTCGCCTTTGATGTAGATTGTTGAATTAGATTAGTCTTAATTTGATTTTTGATGTAATTTTTATCTTGTCTCTGAATTGAAAGAAGTGACGGCTACTCCAAATTCTCCATTGACGGCATGACGGCTCTAGGAATATTTTTTGTGTGATTTTATGTTGAGTGTTAGGTTGTTTATATAGAATTTTGATTTATTAAGAGCCGTCAGATGAACTCAGAATCAATCAAGACCATCCAGCCAAGATAGGATTGCTGCATAAGCCCTAATGACCCAGCAGGGAGTCAAAAATCGTCGGTTTTCAGATCTGGTCCGAGGGGGTAGGTCGACCCCCAGGTCGACCTGTATGGGGGAGGTTGACCCCCTGGTCGATCCCCTGGTCAACTTGGATCCTAGGCTGGAATTTCCCGCCCAGCCCGCTTCTGAGTTCTGTTCTGAATTTTGAATTCTTTTTTGAGCTATTTGAATTTCTGAAACTTCTGAAGGCCATAACTTCTTCATACTCACGTAAACTCGGACTCTATCTCAAGCAGAATTCCGAGACGAATGCGACGGCATAACCCATTTCCCTTAATTCTCACATTTGAAATTAAGTATTGTTAAATTTGTTATTATAATGTTAACAGAAAATACGGGGTGTTAGGTATCGTATCAAGCATCTTTTGACCATTATAAGGTAAAACTCTATCCTCCGGTTTGCGTTGCAATGTGTGATGGGACTTGAGTCTTATAATGGTTTCGTTTTTCTAAAAAGCATTGCGTTGTTTGACGATTTACTTAAATTTATGAACTGGCAATCCAATGGAGTAAACCCATTCCGCGTTAGCGGCGCGGTCCTGTGATTAGCCTTAATATTAGATAAGTTAAGTAAGATTTCTCACATCAGTCCCATGACTGACCTGTAGTTTGTTTCACTGGCAAACTCGGGTGCCCATATTTTCCACATGGGCAGTCAAGTAGCTTTTTGCAGATATATTTACAGGATCCTTGTTTACAGCTAAAGCGATATTCGGAAAGCTCTGTATCTGTGTATTCCTTTCGGTTGTATATTTGTATTATTTTCCGCTGCTATTTAAATGTAATTTAAATCTCTGATATTATTGTATTTCTATTATGTAATAAGTATTCATACTCTGTTCTATTCTTGTACTCTAATGTAATTGTTGTAATCAGCAATAAAATGTTCTTCAGTTTGTATTCTGATGTGTGTTGTTCTCAAAGCAATCCAAGCTTTCCTTTACGGGGAAGTTTGGGTCGTTTCATCAAAGGGGATTCATTTTGTGAGTTTCTGGCAATCGAAGAAACAATTGGCGGCTGTGTTATATGGTTTAGGAATTAGGGTTTGGCTTAATTGGGGTATTTATAATAAAATATTATTTAATTCATTAATTTTCTGAAATGCTCAATAACTCTTAATAACTCCATATCCAGCCCAGCGTATGTATCCCCTAGCCAAATACCCCTATTTCGGACACAAGGGCTAGGTCTCAACAGCCCATTCGATCGTTTTCAGCTTGTTTTCTTCAAATTAAAATATAAGTCATTTAATTATTTAATTAGATCGTACATTTAAATTTATCGGGGCCACATACTAACTCCAAAAATTCCAGAAAAATAAATCTAGCTATGTTTTGGCTATACTGTCCTTAAAAAATTAATTTTGTTGAATTTGGAGACCGTTTGAAAATGATCATTTTCTGGTTGAACCAATTTGACTAAAATTCACAAAACATAGTTTCTTTTGCCACGCTCATATATTAATTCCAAAAATTATGAAAATTGGAAGATAGCAATAATTTCATATTCCAGATTCAACAAAAGTGGTTTCATTGAAAATGGAGGTGTTTTGCAAAATGGCTATTTTTAAGGGTTATATATTATATTAAAATATATAAGTTCCACAACGACTATTTTCAATTTTAAACTAGACATAACTTTTAATTTATAAAGTGAAATCTTAGCTTCTTACATTCGTTAGAAAGATATAATTAAAAAGATTCAAATATTTCTTTTTTCGTACAATTACGATTTATATTGAATCTTGTGCATTCAGTTGAAGTTTAAAATTGAATTTTCAAATTGTTGCGCCATTCAAGCTCGTTTTATATTTAAAATAAAATTATATATTCTAACTTCGATTAAAAATAAATTTTTAGTCGCTATTATTTAAAATAAATCATTTTAAATATCCAAAATCCATTAAAATTTCTAAAATAATTTTTTTAAATTGGTTTAGAATTTCCAGGTTGTTACACTCACTCAGTTCTCTGTACTTATATTTTTTATAAGTTGGGTTTATTTGTTTGTGTTTATGGATGATTTTTATTGGATGATTATTGAATTTTATATTCATATATTGACTGAACAGCTAAGTTAAACTTTCGTTTAACTTAATTAAACCAAATCGTTATTTTTAATGATTAAATCCAATTGAGGTAACTTACCTCAGTGGTTACGTTTATAATAATATAAACGTTATAAATAAACAATTGGATGTCTGAATTGTTCTTATCAGCCTATTATTGACTGTTACATTCTAGTATTGACTATTATTATTAAACTGTTTATTGCATGTATCTGGATGGAAAACGAATATTGATTGGCCATATTGAACTGAATGATTCAGATTAAAGTAACCATAGTTTTATAGGGAATTGACAGATTGGAGGAATCCAACAGGATTCCTCTATGATATTGATAATATTAATCAATATGATATGTTATGTTCATTTGATGTGAAATTGATTATATTTCACAGTTTGGGACTTCAATGGACATTTGCCTGTAACGTCCCGTATTTTTACAGTATAATAAGTAATTTAATAAATTATTTAAATAATGGTTTGTTAATTATAAATGACTTGAATTAAATTATATTGAATATTTGATTAATATAATAATATATTTATTTCCGAAATAGTCGGTAATAGTGGAATTCGCAAAAAGTGTGAATAGGATTATTTATAAGAGTTAATTCAGTTTAGAATTGAATTATAATAGCAAATTTATTATTTAAACAAAGTTTGAACGTATAATTATAATATAATTTAAATCAAGCTTGTAATGTAATAAGGAGTTTTGAACTTCAATTGAATATACAGAATCCGTTTTAAGTCGAATTTCTGTGAAACAAGAAATGTTCGGATCTGGTGAACTATATATTTCTAATGGAAGAGAAAAATAGAGATTTCATCGTGTAGATTGTGAGTTGTGTCCAAATCAAATTTTCAAAAAGTCGCTATGGAATTCGTTTATAATTTATAACGATTTAATTATATTATAAAAGGATTTTTAATATAAATTGTATATCGATTTAATCAGGATTTGAAATATCGAGTTATAAATCCAGATATGTATATTTGGAGCTGTATGATATTCTATGTGAATATAAACAGTAATATTAATTTAGTAACATTTAGTTTAATTATTTTTAAATATTTTTATATTTAATTGGTTTATTTAGAGCCTTAGGAAATAGTCATTTATGAAAACGATCACCGTTTTCAATGAATCTAATTTTGTTGGATCTGAAATATTAAATTATTATTAGATTTCAAATTTCATGATTTATGGAGTCAGTATGTGGCCGTACGCGATTAAATGTGTAAAACAATCTGTAACTTGACTTTAAAAATACGCTGTGTGAGCAAATGGACTTAGAATTCGATGAAACAAGTTTCGTTGGGTTCGTAATGTCGAACTGTAGCAGTATGTCCATTTTCTTCAAAATTGGGTATCATATGTGATCACATGAATTTTTAAATGACGGATACAATTAACTATACAATATAAAATAATAAATTAATATAGGAAGCTTATCATATAAGCTAACCAACCATACTATAAATACCCTCTCCATCACCTAAACCCTCATACTTTCATTTCCACAGTCAAGGAGTGAGCCGCCACTTACTGAAACAAAAATGGAGAAACCGTGAGTTTGGAAAATAAAATCAATTCCCGTAAAACTCTAAACTCATGAAATCAGTATTTTTTGAGTTCCTCAAATCATTCTTTATCCTATATGAGTTTAAAAACATTCGAACATCACTGTTTTCGCTGTCATTTTCACAGCGATTAGCTAGGGTTTGAACTATCGTTTGATTAGACACCAAGGTGATGAAAGAAGTGGGCTTGTTTACGTCATGATGGGAAGACTTTGTAGCGGTGAGTTCCTGGAGGTGAGGGGGGTGTCGTAGTTTGACGGTGATGGAGTTTTGAGAAAAACTGTTTGCACTTTTCTATAGTGATGGGTACCGTCGCGATATGAGTTGAGGGTGCAGTCTGAGTGTTGAGATACTCGAAACAAAGAGATGGTAAAGGCAAAATTTTCAGAGCTGGTTACAGGTGCTAAGAGTTTTATGGTGGTTGTTCTGTGTGGTTTAGCGGTTAGTTGAAGAGAGTATAGTTGTTGAAAGGGCTCAGCGAGATGGTGCGATAGCAGGAGGAAATTGGGAAAATCTTTGGAGCAGTTTGCTACTGGGAAGTTAAGGGTTATGGAAGGAAAAACAAGGGTGTGTGTGTGTTCTTCCTAAGGAATTGGAGTATGTGGTATTGAATGATTAAGGGAACGTGAGAAAAGGAAGTCGCTAGTTTCTTGGAGGATGCCGTGTAGCATGGAGGGATAACAGGGAGCAGGTGTTTGGTCCAACAACAGGTAACAGGTAGAATTCGATATATATAAAAAATGGTCCGGTAGTGTACTTGTGGTGATGAAGTGATGTTGTAGTAGTTGTTGTAGTAAACTGTGTCATATGGGTGATGTTTGCAAATGATATTTAATAAAGGAAGTATCACTCTTGATAATGGGAAGAAGGGGAAACAACGTATTTAAGCAATGGAAGAAGGCATTTGTTGCTATGTTCATTTTGGGGCTCGTAGTTAGAAGTGGAAGAAGAATAAATGGTCAAAACGAAGATCAAGGAAAAAAAGAGAAAAAAACCAATCACCTTGTTAAAAAGAAAACAAATGTAATTAAGTTTAGTAATTAGTTCATTTATGAATCGATAAAAAGGTTAACTATTCAAATATAAGTCGTGTGCTCCTAACGTTAATAATTTTGTCACATGTTAACAGAATCGGATGGAATCGGCCACTTTGGAACCATAGCGACAAAATACGGAGTGGAGATATTTCCGTTGAGAACTGAGCCACATGAATTTAGTGATAAAATCAAACACTGTTGATTTTAAATGAAAACAAATGCAGAGCCATCATCTGCAAAGCAAAGTGAGCAAAACTCACTAACTTTGCTAGTTTATATTTTTACAACGTATTTTTAGAATTGATAAATGATGGTTGATTTCTGTGTGTTGATTGTTTGGATGAACTACAAATTGTTGGAATTATAGATCTAGTAAAATATATATAAATATATACCGTTAATCCGATATTGATTCTGTTTATCAAAATATTTCATATTGACATGAAATTGATGTTATTTATATTGTTTAGCATCTGTGATGCAGGGAAACAGGTTAGAGGGATCCAACTGGATTCCTCATTATTTATAATACTGTTTTTCATATATTGTGATATATGGTGTGGTATATAATCTGTTATTGATTATGTGTGTCTGGTTGATGATGGATCCTTTTTGTTTGGCATTTTTAAATACCATAAGTGATATTGGAATATATAAAAGGAAATTTTAAAGTGGATATCGAATTTAAGTATTTTATAAAATCCATGGATATTATAAAAAGGAAATATTTGGAAATAAAATAGAATTGTAAAAAAGGGGAATTCACGAGTCATAAAAGAATTATGGGAAGTTTCATATAAAGTAGATTTTAAATAAAAATCTGTTTTAATAGATAAATTGAGAAGATTAATTTATAAGCGATATTCATAAATTAATTAAAAATAATTATTATTGGATAAAGTGTACATATATAAGTAGGAATTTATATTGAGAAGTAAAATCGGTTTTAACATCGATATTTGAAAATGGAATGTAAACTTATCATTTATAAAGGGAATTATAAAATGGAATATGAATTTGAATAGGGGAAAATCTATTTTAAAAATAGAAATGAAATTCTGAATGGCTAGAAATAAATAACTTGTTTTATAATAAAAACAAGTAGTGTGATTTATAAACAATGTTTATAAAAAATAATTATCAGTGGATAATTTGGGTTGTAAATTCAGTAGTGAATTTAAAACGGGAAATTTCGAGTTGTTTTTAAAAGGAAACGATGGAATTTATTCCACTGTTCGAAATGTGAATAGGATTAAATAAAATCCATAAAGATTTGTAATTAGAATTCGACTAGGCCAAATGTTATAAAATAATTTATTTTAAGAAATTATATATTGTATAAATCGGGAATTGACAAGATAATTATTATTCAGCTGGAAACGATATTTTATAATCGAATATAAAGACGATAGAGAAATATAAACTTATTAAATAAAATCAACTATGAAGTTGATAGGTAAAAGAGATTTGATAACTGGAGTTTAAACCTGTGTTAGTATTTAAATTATGAAACCAAGTTTGATTTGATAAAACGAGTCCAGTTTTCTGTAAAGGAATAATATTCACATTTTAAAGTGAATAATGATTTAAAAGCAAATGTTTTGCATAATTATAACAGCTATAAAAGGAAATTTGTAAATTGTTGGGAAGTACTAAATTCAAAAATGAATTTAGAAATTGAGTTGACTCGAAAGGGAAAAATATGTTGGAGTTCGTAGCGTAAATCGAATATAGTTTATTCGAAAGAGAGATTATCGAATATAGTTTATTCGAAAGAGACATTATCGAATATAATTTAATCGAAAGAGAGATTATCGAACAGAGTTTATTTGGAAAAGAGTTTCCGAACATAGTTTATTCGAAAAAGAGTTATTGAATATAGTTTATTCAAAAGAGAGTTATCGAATAGAGATTATTCAAAAGAAAATTATAGATTGGGATTTGACTATATCGAATGTAGGAAGGTATATATACTTTCCAGTTAATAAATCGTTTATTTATTTATTTAAATTAAGGTATAAAAGTTTTATTTAAAGTTAGATATTTCGGAAGTAGGGATTTTAAAGCTATCGTTATAACCAATGCTTTCATAAAAGAACTGGATTCGTAAACTGAATCTGAGAGTTGCGTAAGCAATGATTTGATAAGAAGATTTAAATGAAATTAAGGAAATTAGAAGCTGACTGGAGATTAGTTAAACTGAATGGTTTTCAGGATATTGATATGATGTTGGTTTCGGCCTTCGGGGTTGATATTGAGGGAATTGCTCTCTTACTAGTTTACAGTTAGAGATTGATAGATGTGAGAGGATAGTGATGCGTGGATACGAGATGGAAATGTTTTCCAATGATTAATAATGTATATATTCTAAATTTAGAAAATAAGGATTTACGAATATTGGAAAATGAATAAATTATAGAGAAATTTATTTAAAAGGGAAAAATGTTGATTGATGATTGATCGATAAAATTTCCATTTGTAAATAAGATTGTTGTGTGTATGGATGTTTTCTTTTGATAATTAAATAACTGATTATCAAAGTTTTTGACGATTTTTCCATCGTCAATACGGAGAGACCAGAATTGGATTTATTATCTGAAAACCACTCTGTATGAGCATTAACATTGTGAATCAAATAAGATGAAGATAATTGAAGACGGTGTTTATGCAAGGGATGTTCGGGAAAATCCTAGGTAGAAATTGCCTAAGATGGGTTTACAGAATAGTGCCTTCGGTTTGTCCAATCCCAGGACAACCTATATGGAAGAATCTGTGACAGAGTATATTTAATAGATCGCGTAAGTTGATCTCTTTAAATGTATTTACATTTGGTGGCGGAGAAATTCGTCTCTCTTAGCTGTATACCCATGGTATTTTTGGATAAATCAATTTGTGATTTGGTGAGGTATGACGATGTGACATTCAAAGTGAATAAATGTGTGACTTGTCAAAGATAAGCATGGCCTCAAGCCTCACCACTAGGAAACGGTGAAAATTGGGTAGGTTGCATGGCTAAGTGGGTAGCTCCCAAGTAGGGTGTATTGTCACATGATCTAGAGAAATTCTATTTACTTCTTTAAATTATTTCGATGTTGTCCCTTTTGAAAAACGGTTGTTGATCCCAACCGTCGGTGATAATACATTCGGTACACTAAAGAGAAATGAGTGGCCGGTCATGTTTAGCCTGGGTTACAAGATGTTCTTGTTGAACCCTATGTATTCCTCTCTAGAGATACATTGTCGGAAGGTGGTCCCATACCTTGCCAGTTGAAATCCATTACCAAACAAGCGCCTGCGGTTTTTGATTATATATTATATATGCGGAACGTGAGATGAAAGTGTTCCGCTAGATTTCTATTTATTTGATTTAGACACAACTATAATATCAGAAGAGATTTAATATGAAGAATATTTTGGTTTATCGTAAGGTAAAATACCATCCGTGTTTATGTGCGGATAGGTCTTACGATTATCCTTTGTTTAAAAAAAGATTATTAAAGTTAAACAAATGGTTGGGGTTTACTCACACCAGTCCCATGACTGACCCAAAGTTTATTTTGTTTTGTTTTCCCTAAACTCTAGGGTACCCAATTTTATACGGGCAATTAAGTTGTCGGGATTTTTCAGATATACTTGGAGAGCTAGAGAAGGAGGCTTCAGGATTATATAGCTATTGTTATTTCTAATGTGTTGTAAGTGTTGTACTCTGATAATAGTATTGTATACAGATATTGGTTTTATTCCAAAATTATGTTATATAATATATTTTATTCGTTTCGTTGTGAGATTCGTATTTAGTCTATTTTGTTGATATGTTTTTCATCTATTCTAATTTTCTATCTTGTCTATTCTCACCCTCTAACTTCTTTCAATTAACGTTCCGATATTTTTGATATTCGAATATTCGACATGGTGTTGTATGTCGATTTTCAAGGTCGAAAATTTGCGTTGGTTACAGTGGTATCAGAGCAGAAGGTTAAGTAATTACTTTGGCTATGTAGCATGTCTCAGTAGAGATGAGGTTAGTAATGACCTAGATTGAGTTGAGTGTATACATACGAGAGAACGTATTTGTAGATTTTATAAAAAATGTTTTATATTATGGAGATTTATTGGTTGAGTTGTTTATGAGTTCTGGTCGATTAGTTCGATTCGCTGTATCGGTAGGGGTTTCTAAACGCTCAAATACGATGGACCGGCATAGTATGTTTTGAAAAAGGGTAAATGAAATAATTTTACCCAAACTTATATTTGACATAAAATGTAACGACCCGCATTCTATGCATCATAGGATCATAGAATATTTATTTCTTTCGCATACTGAGTCGTATGGTCATGTAACTTTGGGAGACGACTATTGGGGTTATTTCCCATGTTCATGATTTTTGCCAATTTTTAAATGACCGTTTTGCCCCTAGCTGGTCTTGTTTTGGCCATAACCTTTGATTGGGATAGAGTTTTGACCTGAAACCCCTTCAATTAGCTTCGGATGATGGTTTACCTTTCCGTAGAGTGGTCACATGTGAAAAACGGACTTACGTTTGGGAGATATGGCTGAAATAAGGTTTGGAGGGTGAAAAACTGCTTAACCGGGTCAAATAGGGTGATTAGTGAATGGGCCCATAACCCATTTCGGGATTAGGGTTATGGGGAGGCTGAAATGAGTTAGGTTTTCACTCTATTTCAGTTTTCTAGCCGACGCTTACCACTTAGAAACCCTAACAATGGCCTCCAACCTCTAAAACACCTCCAAATCACTTTCTAATCAAGGATTAAGCTTAGAAACATCAAATCAAGGCGGATTAGCACAAGAATCGAGGTAGAGCTGCTATGTTACATCGGTATTCACGCCCAAATAGTAGAGTTTCAGTTCTAAAGGTTTTATTTGTGGCTAAGGTGAGTGATTTGCATAGTTTTGCACTAATTATGGTTAATTAAGGGTAATTAGTGTTGATTAGCGAATTTATACACTAATAAATTTTGGAAAAATATTTATAAATTCTTAAATGATGTTTTAGACCTCTGTTAGAAACTTAGGTTAATTGGGTTAAGTTTTGATAGCCCTATAATTAACTATGCTAGAACGTGCTTAAGGGAAAATATGGGATTTTGGGTATGCTTGATCCATTTTACATGCTATGATTATTGCTTTGCTATTTGTGGATGATTACACATGTTTCTATGACTGTATGGAATGATTTTTGATTGTCTAGAAGTGTTAAATTGGTCGAAAACGCCTTCGAATGGCATAAACAGCTTGTTGGACAAAGTGCAAAAAGACGCCCGAACCGGATCGGATCGGTTAGGAAGACCCGAGTGAACCGTGTAAAGCCCTTCACTACGATCAGCATGTAGCTCCGTGACCCGATCCGCTTGTGGAGATGGTGACTGATCCAAAGTGGGGAAAAAGAAAAAGGTGAAGCCAGTGCTCCGACCCGACCCGGTGTGCCACCCGAACCCCTCCCACGATCTGAACCACGTCACCCAATCTGAACCGATACACAATGGAGGGAGTTGAGGAGTTCGATCCGACCCGACGTGATGACCACAGCCGATCCGAACCGTTACGAGATGGGGGAGTAGATCCGAACCGAATGACCTTGGATGGCGCGATCCGGAGTGAAGAGAAGGGGAAGCCGAACCGATCCGGAGAAGAAGACCAATAACCCGAGACGCAAAGGTAGTCCAAATGTGAGGTTTGTACTCAGGATCCAGTTGGGAACCAACGAGCGAACTTCATGATTGGACTTTGCTACGGGACACATGCTAAGGGGTTGTCAATGTATATAACTTTGGATCACTATGTGTAGGTGGTACGTGAACGGATTCAGGGCCACAGTGGCCTAGGTACGACTAAAGAGCTATAGACCAATGAAGTGGGGTTATTTGTAAAGGATAGGTCATGACTCCATATGGTAAGCTTGGTAGTAGCAGTAGTTGTACAAGTCAAACTCCGTCACTACTTCGATGGGTCTAGTTATTGACAGTGGTGGACATCGTATGCTTTACGCACTGAGTGAGAGATGTGAGGATGGCTGTTATGTTTGATTTGTTTTCCATCACTATGACATGCACACCCCACCCCTGTTATCTTTACACCATCTGTTCAGTGGCACCTTAGAGTATTGTACAGTATGTAGTGCTAACTCTTTTGGTTACAGGTCCAGGTTCAGGTACGGTTTAGTATACCTGTTATTGTTCTGTTTAGCTGCTTATCGCTCATACCAGACTTTTTGTCTGACCCAGAGTTTTATGTCTCTTCTTATTACTCTGGGTGCTCTCACAAGCAGACTAGAGACAGGTTAGCTGGTGATGCACGAGTAGCTGTACCGGAGACGAGCGGGAGGCTTCCACGTATGATATATATATAGATATTCTCCATATGTCGCTGCTGGTCACTACTTTGGGAATTAGTACTGCACCCTTCCTTTATTTCTTTAGTTTATAGATAGTAATTTGGAAAGTTGTAATGAGCTGTATTTGGATTTCCGCTGCTCTGATTTTGATGTTGGTTTTACTTATCAGCTTATGCACTGTCTCACCTGTTTTATGTCAAGTATATTATTACTATATTCTGTTCCATGCGCTGTGAGACATTCTATATGTTCTTTATTAGTTTATTCTTTCCTTTCTTTGGCGACCGTTCCATGCTAGTTGGGCATGTGTACAGCGCACTTTCGGAGGAAATGTCGGCTGGTGCGGGGCGGGCCGTCACACTTGGTATCAGAGCCCTAGGTTGCATAGTTAACCTAGGGAAGTCATCAGGGAGAGATAGTATACGTATATGAGACCGCGTATTTGTTATTATTTTGGGTTTCAGAAGCTATATATATACTATTAGTATAGCGAAGGATGAAGTCGCACTGCACAATCACCACTATGGAGATGGTTAATCGTTTTCTCTTTACAGATTGAACGATGAGCCGGTACACAAGAGGTGCCGGTAGAGGAGCCAATAATGGGAATGCTGCTGACATGAGGACGATGTTTACTGACCGCATGAGAGAGATGCTTAGAGATGTTCAGAGGGAAGCTCCCAATAATGGTAATGGTGGTGGTCCAACAGTGCAGGCGCCTAGGGCCAATTTCGCAAAGCTGAATGAGGATTATACTAGTCTTGGTGGGAAGCCGTTCCACGGAACGGAGTCGGCTACGGATGTTCAGGATTGGTTGGATAGCTGCGAGCGTATCTTCGAAGATTTGGGTATCAAGGATGTGATAAAGAGAAGGAAAGCATCCCGTCAGCTGCAAGGACGGGCAATGAATTGGTGGAATGCTATAAACGCAGCTACTCCCGAGGATCAGATTACTTGGGAGCAGTTTAAGGTTTGCTTTAGCGATAAGTTCATTCTAGCTTCTCAGACGTCAGTGTTGTTTAAGAAATTCCTGGAACTCAAGCAGAATGGCAGAGCTGTCTCGTAGTATATTGCCGAATTCGACACATTGTCGAAGTATGGGTCATCTCTTATTGATACTGCCGAGAAGAAGAACGAGAAGTTCATAACTGCCTTGGATCAGTACTTGGGGGAAAGGCTTATTAACCTCATCGATGAGACGTTTGAATCGATTGTGGGGAAAGCATTGAGGTCTGAGAGTCTTTACCCTAAGTCGAAGACTGAGGTCGCATCTGCTGAGGAGCCAAAGCCACAAGCAAGCGGTGGAGGCAAGAATGGTTCTCAGAATAAGAGAAAGCAGAATCAGACCAAGGATGGCCAGAAGAAAAAGAATAAGCAAGATGTTGAGTGCTTCAGCTGTGGTAAGAAGGGCCACTATGCCAAAGAGTGTCGGGCCAAGCCAGCGGATAGGAAGTGCTTCAACTGTGGCCAAGTGGGACATCACAAGGACAAGTGTCTGCAACCCCCTAAAGAAAAGCAGATGGTGAAAGCATATGCCCTTAATGTTATTCCTTCTTCATCGAATGCCCCAACTGCGGCGGAGAAGGGAAAGAATGTCGTTATTCAAGGTATGCTTTCTATTTATGTTGTTCCTGTTAGAGTTTTGTTTGATACCGGGGCTTCCAGTTCTTTCATATCTAGTGATCTAGTAGACAGGTTGGGATTGGAGCCCGAGATTGTCGATAGACATTTAGTAGTGACGAACCCGATTGGTGGTTCGACTAACCTTAACATGACTTGTCGCAATGTGGTCCTATCGAGTCATGGATGCATGTTTGTTTGTGATTGCCTTGTTTTGGGCTTTACTGAGTTTGGCATTATTTTGGGAGTCGATTGGCTCCAAAGATACGAGGTGGTGGTAGACTGTGAGGGCTTTTTGGTGACAGCTAGAGCGGATGATGGGCGGAGGGTAGTGTTTGGTGGTCTACCCGGTAATGGGGGTAATGGCTTGTTTTCTAAATTCCCTCGACATCCCACATAGTGAGTTATCAGGTTTGCCCGTGGTTGGCCAGTATCCAGACATCTTCGAAGAAGTGACCGGTCTTCCACCACACCGAGAGATTGAGTTCCGTATTGATTTAGTGAAAGATGCCAGACCTACAGTGATGCCACTTCGTCGTATGGCACCAAGGGACCAACGAGAGCCTGGGGTGTAAGTCAGCGATCTTTTGAAGAAGGGATTTATCAGAAGGAGTGTTTCTGAATGGGGAGCACCAGTTGTGTTTGCTACCAAGGCAGATGGTTCCTTTCGTTTGTGTGTAGACTACCGCTAATTGAATAAAGTGACGAGGAAGAATAAGTATCCACTACCGCGGATAGATGATCTATTTGATCATTTGAGTAGCGCAAGAGTATTCTCCCAGTTGGATCTCGCGACAGAATTTCATCGGCTTAGAGTGGAAGCTGAGAGTATAGCTAAAACGACCTTTTGGACGCCGTTTGGATTTTTATGAGCGGTTGATCATGCCATTCGGGATGACCAATGCCCCAACATACTTTGTGGATCTTATGAATAGGGTATTCAGAGATCAGTTGAATAAGTTTGTCCTTGTGTTTGTGGATGATATTTTGGTCTATTCGAGGACAGAGGAAGAACACAAGGAAGATTTAAGAATAGTGATGGAGGTTTTGAGAAAACACCATTTGAAAGCAAAATTCTCTAAGTGTCACTTCTGGAGGAGGGAAGTGAGATTCTTAGACCATGTTGTTTCAGAGAATGGTATTGTCGTGGACCCTGCGAAGGTGGCTATGGTGCAAGATTGGCCAACGCCCATGAATGCAACGGACATAAGAAGTTTCTTGGGGTTAGCTGGATATTATCGTAAGTTTATCCAAGACTTCTCCAAGCTAGCAGCACCGTTGACTCAGTTGACAAAGAAGAATCAAGCTTTCATCTGGGACGAAAAGTGCGAGAATGAATTCAAGAGTCTAAAGGAAAAGTTGACACGCGCACCAGTTTTAGTCATTCCTAAGGGGAATAAAGAGATGGCGGTATACACGGATGCATGTGGTATCAGACTAGGTGTAGTATTGATGCAAGGTGGTAGGGTTGTAGCTTATGCAAGCTGGAAACCGAAACCGCATGAGAAAAGATACTCTACCCATGATTTGGAATTGGCAGCGATCGTGTTTGCATTGAAGATGTGGAGACATTATCTCTTGGGAGAAAGATTCGAGTTGTTTACCGATCATATATCGTTAAAGTATCTTTTCTCTCAAAAGGATCTAAATCTCCGACAACAAAAATGGTTAGAATTCTTAGCTTCCTATGATTTCGACATCGCATATACACTAGGAAAGGGTAATGCGGTGGCTGATGCATTGAGTAGGAGACATGCTAGTTTAGGGGCTATGTTTCTAGAATGGAAGCAACTGGAGTACATTGCCAGGTATGATTTCAGACCAAGGTGCGAATTGGATCCAGAAATGTTAGCAAGTTTGACAATCAGGCCCACTTTGATTGAGCGGATTGGTTCCAGTCAGAGGAACGATCCTAACCTATTGGAAATCATCGCAAAGTTAGAGATGGGAATCGACGAAGAGATGAACAAGTATGGGCTTGATAGAGATGGATGGCTTAGAAAGAATGGAAGATTAGTTGTACCCAATGTCAATGGATTGAGAGATAAAGTGCTTAGAGAATGTCATCACTCAAAACTGACTATACACCCGGTGGTAACAAGATGTACCGAGACATAAAGCAGACCTACTACTGGGAAAGGATGAAAAGAGACGTTGGGAAATTTATATCCAAATGCATGAACTTCCAGCTAGTTAAAGCTGAGCAAAAGAAGCCTAGTGGTTTGCTACAACCATTAGAAATTCCAGAATGGAAATGGGAACAAGTGTCAACGGATTTCATTGATGGGTTACCAAGGACTAGATCGGGCCATAATAGCATTTAGGTGATTTTAGACCGATTGACTAAGAGTGCAAGGTTTATACCCGTCAAGTCAAATAGGACGGCAGCTAAGTTAGCGGAACTGTATATAAAATGGGTAGTGAGATTTCAGGGAATACCCAAAGGCATTGTGAGTGACCGAGATCCGTTGTTCACTAGTGGATTTTGGAAGAGCTTACAAGAAGCATTAGGATCAGAACTACATCTCAGTACCGCGTATCATCCTCAAACTGACGGACAGACAGAGAGGGTGAATCGAGTGTTAGAAGACCTCTTGAGAGCTTGTGTATTGGATTTTGTTGGATCATGGGATGACCATTTGCATCTAGTAGAGTTTGCATATAATAATAGTTTTCAATCCAGTATTGGTATGGCTCCGTTTGAAGCTTTGTACGAAAGACAGTGCAACTCACTGTCATGTTGGGTAGAAACTGGTGAGAAGTTTGTGCTTAGACCCGATGTGATAAGAGAAACTTCAGACAAAATTAAGGTTATCCAACAGCGAATTAAAGTTGCCCAAGATAGGCAGAAGAGTTATGCTGATAAAAGGAGAAGAGAATCAAATTTCTCCATTGGCGACTTGGTGTTTGTCAAGATTTCTCCGTTGAAGAGCGTGATACGATTTGGTAAGAGAGGCAAGTTAGCACCAAGATTTGTTGGTCCATTCCCAGTTCTTGAGCAAATTGGGAATTTGGCATACAAAGTTGAATTACTAGAGAAGATGGCAGGAGTTCACAACGTATTTCATGTTTCCCAATTAAGGAAGTTCGTACACGACCCAGATATGACTATTTCACCTGATCAGTTGGATGATATCGAAGTGGAACCCGAGGCGGTTGGAACCGCAAGCCTATGCGTATTGTTGGGAACGATACGAAGCAACTTCGAAGGAAAGTGGTGAAGTTAGTCAAAGTTCAATGGGGCGAGAATGAGAATGACTGTACTTGGGAGACAAAGGAGAGCATTAGGGAGACGTATCCAGAACTCTTCGCCTGGTAAGATTTTAACTTCGATTTAGTTTTTCTACATGCTAGGATAGGCTTGTTTTATTTGTTTTGCATGGTTGACTATTGTATATGGTTGGAAGGCATGCGGGATCCTTTGTATGTTTTGGGTTAAGGATTTCGGGGACGAAATTTCTTAAGGAGGGGAGAGTGTAACGACCCGCATACTACGCATCATAGGATCGTAGAATATTTATTTCTTTCGCATACGGAGTCGTATTGTCATGTAACTTTAGGAGACGACTATTGGGGTCATTTCCCATGTTCATGATTTTTGCCGATTTTTAAATGACCGTTTTGCCCCTAGCTGATCTTGTTTTGGCCATAACTTTTGATTGGGACGGAGTTTTGACCTAAAACCACTTCCATTGGCTTCAGATGATGGTTAACTTTCCGTAGAGTGGTCACATGTGAAAAACGGACTTACCGTTTGGGAGATATGGCTGAAATAAGGTTTAGAGGGTGAAAAACTGCTTAACCGGGCCAAATAGGGTGATTAGTGAATGGGCCCATAAACCATTTCGGGATTAGGGTTATGGGGAGGCTGAAATGAGTTAGGTTTTCACTCTATTTCAGTTTTCTAGCTGCCACTTACCTCTTAGAAACCCTAACAATGGCCTCCAACCTCTAAAACACCTCCAAATAACTTTCTAATCAAGGATTAAGCTTAGCAACATCAAATCAAGGCGGATTAGCACAAGAATCGAGGTAGAGCTGCTGTGTTGCATCGGTATTCGCGCCCAAACAGTAGAGTTTCAGTTCTAAAGGTTTTATTTGTGGCTAAGATGAGTGATTTGCATAGTTTTGCACTAATTATGGTTAATTAAGGATAATTAGTGTTGATTAGCGAATTTATACACTAATATATTCTGGAAAAATATTTATAAATTCTTAAATGATGTTTTAGACCTCTTCTAGAAACTTAGGTTAATTTAGTTAAGTTTTGATAAACCTATCATTAACTATGCTAGAACATGCTTAAGGGAAAATATGGGATTTTGGGTATGTTTGATCCATTTTACATGCTATGATTGTTGTTTTGTTGTTTTTGGATGATTATACATGTTGCTATTACTGTATGGTATGATTTGTGATTGTCTAGAAGTGTTAGATTGGTCGAAAACATTGTCGAATGGCGTAATCAGCTTGCTGGACAAAGTGCAGAAAGACACCCGAACCGGATCAGATCGGTTAGGAAGACCCGAATCGAACCGTGTAAAGCCCTTCCCTACGATCCGCCTGTAGCTCCCCGACCCGATCCGCTTGCGGAGATGGAGACCGATCCAAAGTGGGGAAAAAGACTAAGGTGAAGCCAGTGCTCCGACCCGACCCGGTGTGCCACCCAAACCCCTCCCACGATCTGAACCACGTCACCGGATCCGAACCGATACACCATGGAGGGAGTTGAGGAGTTCGATCCGACCCGACGTGATGACCACAACCGATCCAAACCATTATGAGATGGGGGAGTGGATCTGAACCGAATGACCTTGGAAAGCACGATCCGGAGTGAAGAGAAGGGGAAGTCGAACCGATCTGGAGAAGAAGATCAATAACCCGAGATGCAAAGGTAGTCCAAATGGGATGTTTTTACTCGGGATCCAGTTGGGAACCAACGAGCGAACTTCATGATTGGACTTTGCTGCGGGACGTGTGCTAAGGGGTTGTCGATGTCTATAACTTTGGATCACTATGTGTAGGGGGTACGTAAACGGATTTAGGGCCACAGTGGCCTAGGTACGACTAAAGAGCTATAGACTAATGAAGTGGGGTCATTTGTAAAGGATTGGTTATGACTCCATGTGGTAAGCTTGGTAGTAGCAGTAGTTGTACAAGTCGAACTCCGTCACTACTTCGATGGGTCTAGTTATTGACAGTGGTGGACATCGTATGCTTTACGCACTGAGTGGGAGATTTGAGGTTGATTGTTGTGTTTGATTTGTTTGCCGTCACTATGACCTGCACGCCCCACCCCCGTTATCTTTACACCATCTGTTCAGTGGCACCTTAGAGTATTATACGGTATGTAGTGCTAACTCTTTGGTTATAGGCCCAAGTTCAGGTATGGTTTAGTATACCTGTTATTGTTCTGTTTAGCTGCTTATCGCTCATACCAGACTTTTATTCTGACCCATAGTTTTATGTCTCTTCTTATTACTCTGGGTGCTCTCACGAGCAGACTAGAGACAGGTTAGCTGGTGATGCACGAGTTGTTGTACCGGAGACGTGCAAGAGGCTTCCACGTATGATATATATAGATATCCTCCCTGTGTCACTGCTGGTCACTACTTTGGTCATTAGTAGTGTACCCTTACTTTATTTCTTTTGTTTAGAGATAGTAATTTGGAAAGTTGTAATAAGCTGTATCTGGATTTCCGCTGCTCTGATGTTGATGTTGGTTTTACTTATCAGCTTATGCACTATCTCACCTGTTTTATGTCAAGTATATTTTTATTATATTTTGTTACATGCGCTGCGAGACATTCTACAGGTTCTTTATTAGTTCATTCTCTTCTTTCCTTCCTTTGGCGACCGTTCTGTGCTAGTCGGGCATGTGTACAATGCACTTTCGGAGGAAATGCCGGCTGGTGCGGGGCTGGCCGTTACATAAAAGGATGATTTATATTTGAATTATTATAGTATATTGGATGTGTTGGTTATTATTATAATCAATCAAGATTATATTTGAGATGGTTAAAGAGAAACCAATCAGGTTTCATATAAATGTGATATATGAATTCAGATGAATTAAATATGAAATTGAAATAGAATTGGAACTAAAATTCCAAGAATTGGGAAAAGAGTTTGTAAATGGACTTGGATTAATTATATGAAAAATTTAAAATCTTGGGAGATTTTAGAAATGTTTTCCATGCAATGGGAATGATATTTTAAATTGATTTGAAAATGGAGGAGTTTAAGAAATGAGATTTGAAAACGTTATAGTATTGAACTCACTTTTATCGCTGGGAAATAATTTTGATGATGACGGCCACATCATCAGTGTTCATTTTTTAATGTCTAATTGGTGGATTACTGCCGAAGATTATGTTTTAAATTGTGTTTAGAAAAACAAGATGTTTGACTCTGAAAAAGGGATATTTGATTTTTGAAAAGCTAAGCTAGTTAAAAACTCCCACAAACAGATTGTTTGAATTAAAACAAATTAAAAAGGAATTTCTGAAAACCAATTGAAATTGAATTAAAGCCAGTTAAGTGGAAACTGTATTGAAACGGAGTAATATCGAGTAAAATCGGAATTGGTATATAATTGGACTCGGTTGAGTAAATGGATTGATTTTTGGAATAAAAATCAAAATTGTGATTTTGGGATGAAAATAACTGATTAAAGGAATTGATTAGTTAATGAAATATGTGGATGAAACTTAACGAGGTTAAGTAAATTGAATTGGTGAGATAAGAATTTGAAAATCAAGAATGGAACATGAGATTGAGAATGGAATTTGGCTTAGATAAGCACATAATTTTTGTTGAGGACAAATTGATTGACAATGACATTTATTTATGTTGGATTAGTAGCAGATGGAAAGGATATAATGATATGCCCGACAAAAAGGTACAAGTTTATAGTTTATATGAGTTTGTTGATTTTATGAGCCTATTTGGCAAGCCGCTTGGCTGTTTGATTTTCTTTTGGATTGGAGAAGGCCTAGAGGGGCGAGTTGTAGTTGTACCGATTGACCCGTACAAAGGAGACATTGGCAAAAAAATTCAAAACTTAGAGTGTTAGAATTTTTTTGAAAATTTCGTTGGTAAGAATAAATTAATATTTTAATTGAAGTAAATTGGTTTAGTTGAAACTGAAGTTAAGAAGTAAACAAATAATTTTTAACGCAGTTAATAGGGTTTGTTTTCTACCTTAGCAATTTCAAGGACGAAATTATTTTAAAGGAGAAGAATGTAACATCCCATATTTTTACGGTATAATAATTAATTAATTTAATTATTTAAATAATGGTTTGGTAGTTATAAATGACTTGAACTAAATTATATTGAATATTTAATTAATAAAATAATATATTTATTTCCGTAAACCCTCATACTTTCATTTCCACAGTCAAAGAGTGAGCTGCCATGTACTGAAACAAAAATGGAGAAACCATGAGTTTGGAAAATAAAATCAATTCCCGTAAAATGTCTAAACTCATGAATTCAGTATTTTTTGAGTTCCTCAGATCATTCTTCATCCTGTATGAGTTTAAACCCATTCGAACATCACTGTTTTCCCTATCATTTTCACAGCGATTATTTAGGGTTTGAACTATCGTTCGATTTAGACACCAAAGTGATGAAAGAAGTGAGGTTGTTTGCGTCACGATGGGGTGAGTTTGTAGCGGTGAGCTCCTGGAGGTGAGGGGGGTCGTCACAGTCTGACAGTGACGGAGTTTGGAGAAAAACTGTTTGCACTTTTCTAAAGTGATGGGTTCCATTGTGATGTGAGTTGAGGGTGCAATCTGAGTGTTGAGATACTCGAAACGAAGAGATGGTGAAGGTGAATTTGTCGGATCTGGTTAGAAGTGCTAGGAGTTTTATGGTGGTTATTCTGTGTGGTTTAGCGGTTAGTTGAAGAGAGTATGGGTGTTGAAAGGGCTCGGAGAGATGGTGCGATAGCAGGAGGAAACTGGTAAAATCTTTGGAGCAGCTCGCTACTGGGAAGATAAGGGTTATGGAAGGGAAAACAAGGGTGTGTGTTCTTCCTGGGGAATTGGAGTATGTGGTATTGAACGATTAAGGGAACGTGAGAAAAGGAAGTCACTGGTTTCTTAGAGGATGTCGTGTAGCATGGAGGGATAACAAGAAGCAGGTGCTTGGTCCAACAACAGGTAACATGTAGAAGTCAATATTTAAAAAAAAAATGGTTTGGCAATGTACTTGTGGTGATGAAGTGATGTTGTAGAAGTTGTTGTAGTAAACTATGTCGTATAGGTGATGTTTGCAAATGATATTTGGTAAAGGAAATATCATGCTTGATAATGGGAAGAAGGGGAAACGATGTATTTTAGGCAATGGAAGAAGGCATTTGTTGGCGTGTTTATTCTGGGCTCACAGTTAGAAGTGGAAGAAGAATAAATGGCCAGAACAAAGATCAAGGGAAAAAAAGAGGAAAAAACCAATCGCCTTATTCAAAATAAAATAAACATAATTAAGTTTAGTAATTAGTTTATTTACTAATTGATAAAAAGGTTAACTATATAAATATAAGTCGTGTGATCATAACGTTAATAATTTTTTCACAAGTTAACAGAATCGTATGGAATCAGCCACGTTGGAATCATAGCGATAAAATACAGAGTGGAACTATTTCCGCTAAGAACTGAGCCACTTGAATTTAGTGATAAAATCAAACACTATTTATTTTAAATGAAAACAAAAGCAGAGCCGTCATTTGCAAACCAAAGTGAGTAAAACTCACTAACTTTGCCAGTTTATATTTTTATAACGTATTTTTAGAATTGATAAATGATGGTTGATTTTTGTGTGTTGATTGTTTGGATGAACTACTAATTGATTGGTTGAAATTATAGATCTAGTAAAAAATATATATATAAATATATATCATTAATCAAATGTTGATTCTATTTATCAGAATATTTCATATTGAAATGAAATTGATGTTATTTATATTGTTTAGCATTTATGATGCAGGGAAACAGGTTGGAGGGATCCAACTGGATTCCTCAATATTCATAATAATGTTTTTCATATATTATGATATATAGTGTGGTATATAATCTGTTATTGATTATGTGTGTCAGGATGATGATGGATCCTTTCTGTTTGGTATTTTTAAATACCATAAATGATATTGGAATATAAAAAGGAAATTTTAAAGTGCATATCAAATTTAAGTATTTTATAAAATCGATGGATTTTATAAAAAGGAAATATTTGGAAATAAAATAGAATTGTAAAAAAGGGGAATTCATGAGTTATAATAGAATTATGAGAAGTTTCATATAAATTAGATTTTAAATAAAAATCTGTTTTAAATGATAAATTGAGAAGATTAATTTATAACCGATATTTATAAATCAATTAAAAATATTTGTTATCGGATAAAGTATATATATATATGTAGAAACTTATATTAAGAAGTAAAATCAGTTTTAACACCGATATTTGAAAATGGAATATAAACTTATCATTTATAAAGGCAATTATAAAATGGAATATGAATTTGAATAAGGAAAATCTATTTTAAAAATAGAAATGAAATTCCGAATGGCTAGATATAAATAACTCGTTTAATAATAAAAACAAGTAGTGTGATATGAAATAAAAATAATTATCAATGGATAATTTGGGTTGTAAATTCAGCAATGAATTTAAAACGGGAAATTTGGAGTTGTTTTAAAAAGGAAACGAATGAATTTATTCCGATATTCGAAATGTGAATAGGATTAAATAAAATCGATAAAGAATTGTAATTAGAATTCGACTAGGCCAAATGTTATAAAATAATTTATTTTAAGAAATTATATATTGGATAAATTGGGATCTGACAAGATAATTAACATTCGGTTGGAAACCGATATTTTATAATCGAATATAAAGGCGATAGAGAAATATAAACTTATTAAGTAAAATCAACTATGAAGTTGACATGTAAACAAGATTTGATAAATAAAATGGAATGTGAATAAGAAGTTATAAAATTACTCAATAACTGGAGTTTAAACCTGTGTTAGTATTTAAATTATGAAATCAAGTTTGATTTGATAAAACGAGTCCAGTTTTCGGTAAAGGAATAATATTCACGTTTTAAAGTGAATAACGATTTAAAAGCGAACGTTTTGCAGAATTATAACAGTTATAAAAGGAAATTTGTAAATTGTTGGGAAGTACTAAATTCAAAAATTAATTTAGAAATTGAGCTGACACGAAAGGGAAAAATATGTTGGAGTTCGTAACGTAAATCGAGTATAGTTTATTCGAAAGAGAGATTATTAAATATAGTTTATTCGAAAGAGAGATAATCGAATATAGTTTGTTTGAAAGAGAGATTACCGAACAGAGTTTATTTGGAAAAGATGTATCGAATATAATTTATTCGAAAAAGAGTTATTGAATATAGTTTATTCGAAAGAGAGTTATCGAATAGAGATTATTCGAGACAAAATTATACATTGGGACTCTACTATATCGAATGCAGGAAAGTACTATATATTTTTTGGCTAATAAATCGTTTATTTATTTAGTTAAATTAAGGTATAAAAGTTTTATTTAAATTTAGATATTTCGGAAGTAGCGATTATAAAGCTATCGTTATAACCAATGCTTTCATAAAAGAATTGGATTGTCAAACTGAATCCGAGAGTTGCGTAAGAAATGATTTGATAAGAAGATTTAAATGGAGTTAAGGAAATTAGAAACTGACCGGAGATTAGTTAAATTGAATGGTTTTCTGGATATTAGTCTGACGTTGGTTTCGGCCTTCGGGGTTGATATTCAGGGAATTGTTTTCTTACTGGTTTACAGTTAGAGACTGATAAATGTGAGAGGATAGTGATTCGTGGATACGCGATGGAAATGTTTTCCAATGATTAGTAACGTATATATTCTAAATTAAGAAAATAAGGATTTATGAATATGGGAAAATGAATAATTATTGAGAAATTTATTTAAAAGGGAAAAATGTTGATTGATGATTGATCGATAAAATTTTCATTTGGAAATAAGATCGTTGTGTGCATGGATGTTTTCTTTTGATAGTTAAATAACCGACTATCAAAGTTTTTGACCATTTTTCCATCGTCAATACAGGGAGACCAGAATCAGATTTGTAATCTGAAAACCACTCCGTATGGCATTAATGTTGCGAATCAAACAAGATGAAGGTAATTGAAGATGGAGTTTATGCAAGGGATGTTCTGGCAAATTCTAGGTAGAAATTTCCTAAGATGGGTTTACATAATAGTGCCTATGGTTTGTCTAGTCCCAGAACAACCTGTATGGAAGAATGTCCGTCAGAGTATATTTAATATATCACGTAAGTTGATCTCTTCAAACGTATTTACATTTGTTGGCAGAGAAATCCATTTCTCTTAGCTGTATACATGTGGTATTTTTGGAGAAATCAATTTGTGATTTGGGGGGGTATGACGATGCGACATTCAAAGTGAATAAATGTGTGACCTGTCAAAGATAAGCATGGCCTCAAGCCTCACAACTAGGAAATGGTGAAAATCGGGTAGGTCACATGGCTAAGTGGGTAGCTTTCAAGTAGGGTGTATTGTCACATAATCTAGAGAAATTCCATTTACTTCCTGAAACTATTTCGATGTTGTCCCTTTCGGGAAACAGTTGTTGATCCCAACCGTTAGTGATAATACATTATGTAACACCCCGTAATTTTAAAGTATTAGAATTAACAAATTAAAGAATGCTTAATTTTTATAAGAAGAATTAAGGGAAATGGGCTGCGCCGTTGCGTTTGTCTCGAAATTCTGCTTGGGATAGAGTTCGGATTTGCATAAATCGGATATCGTATGAAGAAGTTATTAGCTTAGAAGTTTGTATACGCATAAGAAAGAATATATATATATATATATATAAAATAATTCCAGAACCTTCAAAAATAATTCAAAATCAAAATCCGACCGCTGAGCGGGAAAATTCCCTATAGGGGTGTCGACCCCTCCCACCCCGGGGGGGAGATTTGGGAAGAATTCGTTTTATGTACCTGGACTTGATTTTGGGTCTGGTTCATTTGTTATAAGTTATAAATATGGTCCCCTGTTCTCCTATTTTCTTCATTGGAGATCATGGAGGCCATATTGTGTCAGGTTACAACCTAAAACAGAATCAAATTCTACAACAACCGTTTAGCTATTCAAATTCAGAATTCAGATCTATTCTTTCTCAATTCTCTAAACCTAACGTTGTGAGTTTCTAGTCACTTTTAGGTTTAAATAAATAACTATGAATTGTGAAACACTATGATTTGGATACATGGCAAATCTTGAATCTATGCTATTGTTAGATCTTATACTATGTCATGATAGATCTAATTCTCTGGATCTGATGCAATTGTGGCTATACTATGATGTTGCCTTTATGGATCTTGACTTGTAACTATGTTGTGATAAAAGTAAATCTATTAATCTTGATAGTTGCAACATTGGTTGGATCTAATTTTGTATGTAAATCACCTTTCAAGTTGCGATCAACTTAGATATGTTGTAAGTTGGACATATTTAGATCTAAACATGCTATTATCATGTTTTATGCTAGATCTACTTTATGATCATGTTCTATTCAAGATCCATTTTATGATCATATCTTATGCTATGATTAATCTATCTCTCGAGATCCAATTCAATTGTGATTATTCTAGTATGTTATTTTTGTTTCAATTGGATAGATCAAATCATTTATGTGAACCATGAACATATGCCAACTTGAATTGATTAGGATTGGGTCCACACCTTTATTTTAATTGTAACCTCTATGATATGGATTTGGGTAGATCTATTAATAAACCTATAGATCTAAACCTTTATTTATGTTAGATCTAATTTAATCTATTAGATCTGAAGAATGTGAACATTTTACGTAGATCTAAAGCAATATTTATGTTAGATCCCGTTATGATGATGATTACATGTCCATGACAATATGTATGTTCACCTTGATATGATGTTAATTACATGTCCATTCACTTTGTTATCATGCTAATATGTTTATGCCAATATATGTTGAAATTATCACCTCTATCATATTCACTTTTTCATTATTATGGCTAGACTTCTTATTAGCCTAGATGCTGCGAAAATACGTTCGAATATGTTAGTGAAGGAAACGGGGAAAAAAGGGATTCGTAATTGGCATGTAATCTTTGATGAATTGATATGTAATTCAAATTATCAGTAAAATTGGTATTTAAAACTATAAAAGGAAAGGATTAATTAATAAATTAATTTATCAAAAATGTAATGTTTAGTAATTACAATTTGGAATTGTAATTGTAATTGTACTTATGACACGAGGTTAGGTTACATTAGTGGTGGAAGTCTGCCCGGACCCGACCGGCATATCCAGCAGCCACTAATGTTGAACCTAATGTGGGAGGTCTAAGTACATAAATACGAATCGGGCTAAGACACGAGGTTAGGCCCAACCGTGGATTAAGACTGACTGGACCCGACCGGCATATCCAGTATCCTCATGTTGTAGGCCTAATGTGGGAGGTCTAGCCCATTATAACCATAAATGGACATGGTAATGAATTGGACTACTTAACCTAAGTTAATCCATAGGGATTGTATGAACTTAAATTTTAGTTGGGGGTTAAGTAAACTTCTCTGAATAAAAGAGGAGGGTTAAGTAAATCTTGGGTAGGTGGGTAATATTAGTATATATAGGCCTACAAACTTAACCTGATAAGGTTATTGAGACGACCTGAACTTCCCCGTGAAGGAAAGCACGAATTGAATTGAGAACGGTACACATCAAAACACAAACAGAAGAACATTTCATTTCTTATTACAACAATTTCATCAAAATACAAGAATATACAGAGTATGAATGAATATTACACAATTGATAAATATCAGAGATTTACAAATTACAATGCAGCGGAAAAATAATGCAAAACACAACTGAAAGAGATACAGAGCTTTCCGAATATCATTCCAGCTATAAACCAGGATCCTGTGAATATAATAACTGCAAAACCAAAACTACTAGCTGCCTGTGTCAAAATAAGGGCACCCAGAGTTTAGGTTAAAACAATAAACTCTAGGTCAGTCATGTGACTGGTGTGAGAAATAAAACAGTTATTATTCTTTATTTTTAAAGTTAGGTAAATCAAGGGACCACGCCATATAACATGGAACGGTTTCCTCCCAAGAATACCAGTGCATAAAACAAACAGTGCAATGCTAAATAAAGAACATTGAAGCTATTATAAGACCCAGGTCCCATCACACAATGCAACGCTAGCCGGAGGATAGGGTTTTACCTTATAATATCCAAATAATGCTTGATAAACAAAATTTAATCTTTTATTATTACTATAAGTGAAGAAAACAACTTCAGATATAAATGTATCAATCATAGACGACATGGGTATCATATATCATGTCTCCATACTAGTTCTACAACTAAAACCGCAAAATGTCATATATGGAAATTGGATTTCCATCTATGAACCGAGGCAAGGGATCGTCCGCACCGCTTCGAGACAATCTAGCCCATGTCTCAGGAAAGCGCGCAGACAAGCCATGGATCGTCTGGCATGGTCCACATGGAGTGGATTAAAATGCCTGAACAATGCGTTTCCCCGCCCTATGGGGCATAAATGAGCCAAATGACTCTATCGGTCCAGGATCGACCGATATAACCGAGGCGCCTCGCATTCCAACAACCACATAAGTCAAACTCCTCAGGGCGTGTAAAACCACTGACGCCACTTCTAGCTAGAAGGAAACGCATGCCCTCCCTGATGTCCTCTCCCATTTCTGGTTCATATCAGGGTGTGAGGCTCACAAATTTACGCTACACAAAGTTATGCTATATTAAAACCGCGCTTTGATCATCAACCACAAGACTTTGCTTTTCAACAGAAGCCTTGATCATTTGCATCTCAACATGCCACACAGGCAAACCGCTCCATGCAACCAATATCCATCAATCAAACAGAATGATATCCAATGTCAGACACACATTCCATTTACAAGTTCGTTCTGGGTCTGAACGAAACCGGAGGAACTTATTCCTCACATATCCATTGATTTCCAAGTACGTCTGGACGCCCACCAACAGATTCCCTCCTCTTGGGTGTACGACCCAATCAAGATCATCAGTAATTATCCAAACGATGTGAAGACCTCCGGTCTTCAACCACCGTCTTCATCTTCGACTTATCATCGTATCAGTTATTCAGAATGGGATAAATCCGGTCATTCCGAATAACTCACATATTTTATAAACAAGTGTTACACAAACACAACATACGCCTCATTCCAATTCATAATATTCTTTTATTCAAATATTCACGTTACTAGGGAAAGGTTCCCATTAATTTTTATCAAAGATAAATTCTTTTAAATTTATTCTTTGATCTTCCTTGGAATATCATTTCAAACCTTATTAAGGTTTTCCAAACTAGTCGGGATTAGCGAACCTTATCGAAGTAATCATTTATTTTATTTCCCAATCCCAACCTATTCATCCTATGGAGCAAAACTGGTAATACTCCATACCTAACACCTACAGTGTTATCGGTAAATTTGATTACCATTTCACGTTCAAATCTAATTAAAGATTTAACTATCGCCTAGAGTAAAACTGGTGGTACTCCATTCTCTATCATTTCAATCTAATTAAAGATTCATTAAAACTTTAATTCAGTTTTAATCTCAAAAATCATTACTTAATGACTTTTCAAAGTTAAGAAATTAATCTTATCTTTAACTGGGTTAAAGAACTAATGTCATTTAAAACACAGCTCACAATAAACCCAAAATCACATTCCATTAATTATGGAATTTTCACGGAAAATAGATCGATATATATAATCGATATAAACTTCCATATCCAACCGATAATATAAATGGAATAATGACAAAGCCTTTTAAATTCCATATATAGTAACAGTCTTCCTCCACAGAAGTTCACATCGATTATTACCAAATCGAATTCCATTCCATTCCAATTTATTTTGTTAAATTGGAAAACTTTACTTTGGAAAATTCCCCTAAATCTTAATTAAAAGATTTATAAATTCCAAATCCCATTTTACTGTCAATCGGGTTAAAGAACGAATGTCGTTAAAAACACAGTTCACGATAAACCCGATTCATATTCCATTTTTATTCCAGTTACAAAATATAACTGGAAACTCAAATAATCTTAATTAAAAGATTTATTCTTTTCTCAACTGGGTTTAAGAACAGTGTTAGTGAAGACACCATTCACGACAAACCCAAAATCCCGTTTGATATTAAATACAAGGCTCGGAATAGAAAATATATCGGCTTATATTCAATATCAAATTCTGAAACCAACAAATATCGTATTGGAATAACGATTTATATGTCCCAAATTCCTCCACAATATCCATATAATCACGGAATCCATTATCGAATTATTCCGAAGATAATTTTGATTCAAATCCATTCCAATTCATATACTGGAAATTCCGGTTATTTCCACAACCATTTCAAATCCAATTTATTTATTTAAAGATATTGGATTAAAATTCTAGTTCATAACTAGTTCATTTTAATAAAAATATACTTTTATCTTTTCAAATGTGGAGTTTTTCATCCCAATTCTTTCTAAATCATTTATTATGATTTTACACAAATTATTGATATTTTTAATAATTTTACTAAGGCCAATACAGTCGATTTCCATGAACGATCATCGAACTGCACTTACAACGACCTTTTCCAAATTTGATTTGGACATAACTCCAAATCCAAACGCTAGATTTCAAATTTCTTATATTCGTTGGAAAGCTCTTTTCAATACGAACCCAACGGTCCCGGTTTCAGGAGAATCTGACGGTCGGAGCTCCCGTAACGTCAATTCAAAGTTAATGGTCGAAATTCGCGAACTGCCGTAGTGCGGTGCGTTCTATTCAAGACATTAAATATATATAATATATATTATATATATTTCATCGATTTCAATTCAAAACGTATTTTATAAATCGTTTTAAATTCGTTTTCAAAACGACTTCAACTTCATATTCAATTTTAAATCAAAATTGAATATTCCATATCGTCAATATATAAATGATAATATTTTCAAAATATTATATTTCGAAATCATTTCCTTTTCGATATTCATTATAGAAATGAATAAAATCGATAAAAATATTGTTCACGTCAAAAGGGCGCAACTCTAATCAAAACGACTTCATATATTTAAATATTTTCGTGTCCATCAAAAATCGAACATCAAAATCAGATTTTGATTCTTTTCTGAATATTATATTGAAATATTTGTCATTTTAAAATATTAGTTAGTTTAAAATATTCCTTCTTTCTGAACTGGAATCAGACACAGTCAATTACCATATAATATGATTATATGGATTTCATACAGCACATGTATACAACAACAATGAAAAACAATCAACCATCATCCAAAGTGCATTCTACACTGTATAAGCATTAAATATAAATATTTAACGCTTACAACAGCCTGTCAACCAATCGATCGACATACCACTAAACAATTGGGATTAGTGTACGCCAAATATCATCCCAACACTCGTGTGGGGTATCAATCCACAAACAATAAATATTATTTGTGTAGTTGGGCGATGTGTAAAATATATTGTCCCAATCCATATAAGAAAATAGGTGTACATAAACAAATCGTCTGATTTGTAAATGAATATTTATTTTATTCATATCAACGTTAAAAATTACATTTTTAACGATAAAATATTTTATTCAACATATGAATATCCTCTTCAGTTCATTTATACAATAAAAATGACATTTTTGTTGTTCTAACATATTTTACAAAATTTTGGCGGCATAACGGTGCGATACTAGAAACGGGATAAGGCCTAGCCTTATCCCCACTCTTATAATGGCCTGAGCCATATACATACCAATCTAATCAATTCCATTTCATTTCCCAAACTAAATTCAACCAACCATCCAATCAACCAAACTAAACAATCACCCAAGTCGTCCATCGCCTGTGGACGACGGGGAACAGTTTATATATGCAGTTACATAATAAATAACTGTATAAAGAAAATTAAAGTGAGGAGTTCTCACCTTTGGGATCCACTCCTCCATTCTTTATTTCCGAACGGTTTGGATTTGCCTAAAATTTCAAGCAGTCTTTTCTACGCTGTTCATATTAAAAATCATATTTTTAATATGATATTTATTTTAATAATCGCATGTTTATAATGGCACTTCATATATAAAAATCATATTTTTTTACAATGCTTCTTTCTATATAAAAATTATATTTTTATATCTCTACTTCTTATATAAAGATCGAATTTTTTTATTTCTACTTCATATATGTAAAAATTGAATTTTTATCGCTACTTCATATATGTAAAAATCGAATTTTTTTCGTTATTTCATATATGTAAAAATTGAATTTTTATCGCTACTTCATATATGTAAAAATCGAATATTTATCGTTACTTCATATATGTAAAAATCAAATTTTTATTGCTACTTCATATATTTAAAAATCGAATTTTTATCTCTACTCATATATGTAAAAATCGAATTTTTATCTCTACATCATATATGTAAAAAATCGAATTTTTATCTCTAATTCATATATGTAAAAATCGAAATTTTATCGCTACTTCATATATGTAAAATCAAAATTTTATCGCTACTTCATATAAGTAAAAATCGAATTTTTCTACAATGAAAAATCTAATTTTTCTTCTATTAAAAATCAAATCTTTTTAATGAACAAAATCAAATCTTCTCTATTTTAAAAGTTGTATCTTTTTATATTTCAAAATCTAATCTTTTTGTTTCTAAAAATCAAATCTTTTCTTTGCTAACTATATAAAAATAATATTTTTATATTCTCTATTATATAAAAATCATACTTTTATTTACCTTTAATACAAATAAAAAATCCTATTTTTACTTTGCTTCCTAGATAAAAATCATATTTCTACTACTCTACATAAATAAAAATCATATTTTTATATCTTCTATATAATAAAAATTATATTTTTATTATCTCTATAATATAAAAATCATATTTTTATATAGTAAAAATTATATATTTTTTTAACTTCATTTTCAACATAAAAAATATATTTTTATCTCAACTGTATATATTTTTAAAAATCGAATCTTTTTATTTTCAAAGATCATAATTTTATTCATAGAAAATCATAACTTTATTCAACACAAAAGAAACTGATTTTTTTTCTTTTCTTAACAACCATGCTTTTCTAATTAAACGAATTACCCAAAATAAATTAAAATAAAAGCTTACAGGGTTTCAACGGAAGGAGGGGGTCCACAAACCGATGGAGGTGGTATGAGGAGAGGTCGGTGGCTGCTCCAGTGGGCGGCGCAGGTGAATAGGGGTCGCGGTCTGATTAGAAGAGGGGGAAGGAGGTTGCAGTAGGTTTTAGAAGGGAAGAGAAGAGCAGCGAGCAGGAGAGGAGGCAAGGGGGCTTGGAGCGAGATCCGGTGATGGTGGCGTCACGGCCTGGAGCGGCAGCAGGGCAGTGGGAAAGGGGGGACGGGAATCGAGGATTGTGGGTTGGTTTTTTCTTTTACAGAGTGTTGACCAAATAGAAGGAGGAAGGGGGTTTAAATATTTATTTATTTATTTATTTTCTCTCCATAAAGTTAACTTTTAAATCTAACTCGAAAACAAACCCACCGACTGTCATCCCTTGCTAATTACCCCCATTCCGAACACAATGGGATATGTCCCGTAAGCCATTTCCATCGTTTCGATCCGTTTTCATTTAAATTAACATTTAAATCCTTATACTAGATTTTAAACGTACTTTTCAATTTACTGGGATCACATACAGGCTCTAAAAACTCCAAAAAAATTATTTCTAGCTTCGTATTGAAGATACGGTCCTAACAAAACTAATTTCATTGAATTCTAAGACCGTTTAAAAAATGTCCATTTTCTGATCGATCGAAATTGACTAAAACTGTCAAAACACATTTTCTTTTGTCACGCTCACATATTGATTTCAAAAATTATGGAAATTTGAAACCGGAAATAATTTGACATTCTGGTTTCAACAAAAGTAGTTTCGTCGAAAACAGATGTCGTTTGCAAAATGGCTATTTTTAAGGGCCTTTATATATATTAAAAAAAAAAAAAAATTCCACAACGACTTTTCTAAATTTTAAACTGGACGTAACTCTCAAGTTTTAAAAAGAAATCTCAGTTTCTTACATCCGTCAGAAGGATATGATCAAACAGATTCAAATATTTCTTGTTTCGTTCAATTCTGACTTATAATGAATTTTGTATATTCATTTGAAATTACAAATCGAATTTTCGAACTATCGCACCATTTCAGGCTCGTTATATAATTAAAATAAATTTATTCGTTTTAACTTCATCGAAAATAAATTTTCCATCGTTATTATTTAAAAAAAACATTTTAAATATTCAAAATTCATTAAAATTGCCAAAATAAAAAAATTTAAATTGGTTTTGATTTTCCGAGTTGTTACAGTTATGTAATTATAGACACCTTTCAGGTAAAAATAACCAGTTGAAAACCTAGTAGTGGGGATGCAGGACAAAGGGGAGAGCTTGCATCATCTTGTGTGGGACCCATTTCAGTCAGTAACCCTTGAATAGGTATCAAACGGGTACTCCGAACTAGGTCGGAGTGGGGCACGCTGATTGTAAGAGATCCAAACATGGAGGCGGTGTTGGCGGCGCTTTCGAACGGGGTCATGCGTGTGCATGACTCCACCTGGTGGGGAAGATAAGACGATGTGACATCAGTAGATATGGTTGTGCACATCCAGAAAATAAAGGGTTTCCACTTCAGGGAGTGACACACCCTACTATGGGGCCAGCACAAGGTATCTATGGAATAGGGAGCCAATCGATTTGGGGTAGTAAATAGGGTACATCTAGTCATGTCTGTTTCTGTGGGGTACCTGTGTTTCTGTCTGGTCTAACACCAGTTATTCATGTTTAAGTACCAGTTATGTTTGGGTTAAAACCCGTTACAAGAGTACACCTAAAACTACAATTATGTTTCTGCTGGGATCATCCTGTTTTTGTTAAGCAATTAGGGAGTATGTAATCCTATTACATATCTATTATACTAGTATTGGTGCAAAGCAAGGAATGTATTAAGAAGCGCTATCTATTCTATCATATTGTCATGTTTACCTTGTCATACCTGTCATTTATGTAGTGATCTCTCTTATCCACTTTGTATGCCTATCATGTTACTTTTATTTATTTACTGGCTAGTAGTAACTAGACTCGCCATACTTTATTATGATCCTTTTTGTTTCCACCTCTTTCTTCCGTCCCCTCCCCCTTAGGTTTTGAGGGAGGAAACACACAGGCTTGATCGTGATTCTGCTTATTTTGCTGGAGCTGCCGATATGTATGGATTAAGCTCCTATCCTTGTTGCTATGGCCATATTTTGTTCTTTGGGAATTTTCTTTATTTTATGTACTTTGATATTTCTGAAGTACAAGACAGTGGTTTTTATGTTGTAATGGGCTTTTATATTTCAGACAAATGATGCTTTAGACCACGGTATTTTGATGATTATTAAAGTTGTTCATTTCCACTGCAAATTTTTTTATATCTGTCATGTAATATTATGTGTTTGTTTACCTAAACGCTTCACGAAACTTAATGCATTCCCTTTGGGAGTGACATTAACGGACGAGGGGTGTCACACTTGGTATCGGAGCTGAAGGTTACCAGATTAGATAAGAGTTTTTGAAAAATATGTTCAAAATGAGTTTTAAAAGAAAGTATTTTCAAAAAGAAAAGTTTATTTTGAAAATATTCCCCAAAAAGCCATATGTAATATCCTTCGGTCATTTATCTAAATTTCTTCCTTTTTCCTTTTTCAACATGTTTAGGGAACAAAACTTTCCTAATAGCCCAGAGGGCGTCATAATACCCAGATGGTTCCGTAGGTATATGGAGGCCACGGCGCCTGCCGAAGGCCAAAGAGACGTTCCTCCCCCAGCTGCGCCAATCATTCCTCATCCTCCCCCTCCAAGAGCAGATAACTTCGCCAAGGTCTGCAAAGACTTCTGTGCTTTGGAAGGGAAGCTATTCCATGGGAATGAGACATTCGTTGAAGCTCGAAATTGGCTCAAGGAGACCGAGGACTTGTTCGTAATCTTTGAAGTAGAGGATAAAAGGAAGATTCAGTTAGTTGCTTGGTTATTAAAGGACGAAGCCTCATTTTGGGGGGAAGTCACCCAAGCTGGACGTTCTGTGGAAACTTGGGAAGATTTTAGGCAAAGATTTGAAATGAAATTTCTTTCCCAAGCCGAGAAAAGTATGCAGATGGAGAGGTACTTAGCACTCAAATAAGGAAACTTGACGGTGAAAGAATTGTGAACAAATTCAACCAGCTAGCAAGGTTCGGGTTAAAATTGGTTGACACGCCGCACAAAAAGGCTTTGCGATTTGCTAAAGGGCTGAATGAACCCCTTCATGGGTTAGCCATGTCCCATATCCCAATGGGAGCTACTTATGAAAAACTTGTTGACATGGCCATAATGCATGAGGAAGACAAGGGAGAAAAGAAGGAAGTAAAGGTTGAGGAAGCAACGCAAAATGAGAAGGTGTGGCCCAAGAACGGACAACAGCAGGAGAAAGGTGAAAAGAATGATAAGGTTAAAGATAAGAGGAAGTGCCACAGTTATGGGTGAGAGGGTCACTTAGCCAAGGACTGTAGGAAAAAGGAAGAATGTTTGCTTCTCTTGTGGAGAGGTTGGGCATCTTATTAAGGATTGTCCGAAGAAACAAGGACAAGGTCAAAGGGCAGGAACTTCTGGAGGGCAGGTGCATGCTCTCGCGATCAGTGCTCCTGAAAGAGGTAGAAAAATTTCGGTAAAAAGTTTAATTTCTCTTTCAGACTATCCAGTTAGAACACATTTTAATTCTGGCGCTTCACACTCATTTATATCTTGTTCTGTTGTTGAATCTCTGCACTTAGTTACTAGTATGGTGGTGGATCCCGTAGTTGTCTCAAACCTCATTGGTGGTTCGGCTCACTTATCTATGATTTGTTGGGGGTTTGAGAATATTTGTGTTAGGCATCAAATTTGAATGCGTCGCATATGTGCTCGGGTTTATGGGCTATAGGTTGATTCTAGGAATGGGTTGGCTTACCACATATGGTTCCATTCTGGGTGGTGAGAGGAGGGTCGTTAAGCACCCTCGAAATTTCTTGTGACCCACAAGGGTTTGTCATGCTTAGTTTTCTAGAGTCTCTTGAGGCGTCTATCAATGATCTGCGATCGGCACCAGTTGTCCGTGAGTATCCTGATGTCTTAGATGAGGTTCAGGGTTTACCCCCGAGGCACGAGATTGATTTCCGTATATACATGGTGGACAATGCAAAGCCAGTTGCATTACCTGTGCGCTTTATGGATCCTAAAAGAAAAGAGGGAACTTGATAATCCAGTGGTGGAGCTACTTGAGAAGAGGTTTGATAGGTGAATCATATCAGGATGGGAAACCTATTGAAGACAGTCCTTGAGGAAGCCCATCATTCCAAGATGACTATTCATCCAAGCGGCGATAAAATGTATAGAGTTCGAGGTAGTGGATCCAAACTTGCGAAAGAAAGTGAAAGTAAAGAAGGAAGCAATAATTGGATGGGTTCTGGCTTGCATACTTGGATCGGAGGTTGAAAAGCTACGCAAACGAGAAGTCAAGTTGGTGAAGGTCCAGTGGGGAGACAACCAAGAAGATGCAACTTGGGAGACCGAAGACAAGATTTTTTACGCTTTGTACCCTTTCCTTTTCAAGGGAATGTTCTTAACTTCTCCTCCAAAAGCTTTTATTCGCATTTGCTACTATCATCTGAGTATATCCTATCGATCGAATCTTCGACCTTTAAGTAGGAAATCCCATGATTGTAAACATGTGTTTGAGACATGTTATGTTTGACGGATGCAAGTGGATGCAAATGTTTGCTAGTGGTTGCCTGTGGATGCATATACACACACATTAGGCACTAGATCGGCTCAATCACTGTCTCATACTGCATATGGATGCGTGTGCATTTTCTTTTCTTCTATGGATGAAAATGGATGAGTTAGCATATGGATGTTGCACTTGGATGAATGGACGTGCACACATATAGAACTTACATGTTATAATAGGATTATTTTCATACATATTAGATTCACGGCACTAATCATACATTGCATTAAGGAGGTCAACTGAATCAGTAGACCGCCTGATTTTCGCATTAGTATTGGGACTTATACACACACCTCTGCATATACTCATATAAGCATTAGAAATCTTTTAAGGACAATGGATGCTTGTGAATGATGGATGAGTAGATAGATGACGGATGGTAGGATACATTCTTCTTAACTTGAAGATCTCGGGGACGAAATCCTTTAAGGAGTGGAGAATGTAACATCCCGTAATTTTAAAATATTAAAATTAACAAATTAAAGAATATTAAATTTTTAGAAGAAGAATTAAGGGAAACGGGCTATGCCTTTGCGTTCATCTCGGAATTCTGCTTGGGATAGAGTCCGGGTTTGCCTAAATCGGATATCGTATGGAGAAGTTATAAGCCTTAGAAGTTTGTATACGCATAAGGAAGAATACATATAAATAAAATAATTCCAGAACCTTCAAAAACAGTTCAAAAATCAAAATCCGACCAAAAACGGGCTTAGCGCGAAAATTCCCGCTCATGTGTGTCAACTCCCCTAGGGGGTGTCAACATGGGTGTCGACCCCCCTTAGGGGGTGTCGACCTCACCCCCCCTGGGCAGATCTAGGCAGAATTCGTTTTATGTATATGGACTTGATTCTGGGTCTGGTTCATTGGTTCTAGGCTATAAATATGGTCCCCTATTCCCCTATTTTCTTCATTGGAGATCATGGAGGCCATATGATGTCGCGTTACAAACTGAAACAGAATCAAATTCTACAACAACAATTTAACTAATCAAATTCAGAATTCCGAATTCAGCTCTCAATTCTCTAAACCTAACGTTGTGAGTTTCTAGTCACTTTTAGGTTTAAATAAATAACAGTGAATTGTGAAAGACTATGATTTGGATACGTTGTAAATCTTGGATCTATGCTATTGTTAGATCTTATACTATGTCATGATAGATCTAATTCTCTGAATCTGATGCAATTGTGGCTATACTATGATGTTTCCTTTATGGATCTTGACTTGTAACTATGTTATGGTAAAAGTAAATCTATTAATCTTGACAGTTGCAACAATGGTTAGATTTAATTTTGTATGTAAATCACCTTTCATGTTACGATCAACTTAGATATATTGTCAGTTGGACATATTTAGATCTAAACATGCTATTATCATGTTTTATGCTAGATCTACTTTATGATCATGTTTTATGCTAGATCTACTTTGTGATCATGTTTTATGCTAGATCCATTTTATGATCATATCTTATGCTATGATAAATATATCTCTCGAGATCCAATTCAATTGTGATTATTCTAGTAAGTTATTTTTGTTTCATTTGGATAGATCAAATCATTTATGTGAACCATGAACATATGCCAACTTGAATTGATTAGGATTTGGTCCACACCTTTATCTTAATTGTAACCTCTATGATATGGATTTGGGTAGATCTATTTATAAACATGTAGATCTAAACCTTTATTTATGTTAGATCTAATTTAATCTATTAGATCTAAAGCATGTGAACATTTTATGTAGATCTAAAGCAATATTTATGTTAGATCCCATTATGATAATGATTGCATGTCCATGACAATATGTATGTTCACCTTGATATGATGTTAATTACATGTCCATTCACTTTACTGCCAATATATGTTGAAACTATCACCTCTATCATATTCCCTTTTTCATTGTTATGGCTAGACTACTTATTAGCCTAGATTTTGCCAAAATATGTGTGAATATGTTAGTGAAGGAAACGGGGGAAAAAGGGATTTATAATTGGCATGTAATCTTTAAATGAATTGATATGTAATTCAAATTATCAGTAAAATAGGTATTGACACCTATAAAGGAAAGGATTAATTAATAAATTAAATTATCAAAAATGGAATGTTTAATAATTACAATTAGGAATTGTAATTGTACTTATGACACGAGGTTAGGTTACATTAGTAGGGGAAGTCTGCCCGGACCCGACCGGCATATCCAGCAGCCACTAATGTTGAACCTAATGTGTGAGGTCTAAGTACGTAAACACGAATAGTGTGAGGTCTAAGTACGTAAATACGAATCGGGTTAAGATACGAGGTTAGGCCCAACTGTGGAATAAGACTTCCCTGATCCGACCGGCATATCCAGCATCCACATGTTGTAGGCCTAATGTGGGAGGTCTAGCCCATTATAACTATAAATGGACATGGTAATTAATTGGACTACTTAACCTAAGTTAATCCATAGGGATTGTATGAACTTAAATTTAAGTCGGGGGTTAAGTAAACTTTGTTGAATAAAAGGGGAGGGTTAAGTAAATCTTGGGTAGGTGGGTAATATTAGTATATATAGGCCCACAAACTTAACCGTTAAATAAACATGCTTGAATCAGTGGGAGGGTTAAGTAAATCTTGGGTAGGTGGGTAATATTAGTATATATAGGCCCACAAACTTAACCTGATAAGGTTATGTAATTAAAGACACCTTTTAGGTAAACATAACCAGTTGAAAACCTAGTAGTGGGGATGCAAGACAAACGGGAGAGCTTGCATCATCTTGTGTGGGACCCATTTCAGTTAGTAACCCTTAAATTGGTATCAAACGGGTACTCCGACCTAGGTCGGAGTGGGCACGCTTACTGAGCTGATTGTAAGAGATCCAAACATGGAGGCGGTGTTGACGATGCATTCCAACGGGGTCATGTGCGTGCATGACTCCGCCTGCTGGGGAAGATAAGACGTTGTGACATCAGTAGATATGGTTGTGCACATATGGAAAATAAAGGGTTTCCACTTTAGGGAGTGATACACCATGCTGTAGGGCCAGTACAGGGTATCTACGGAATGGGGAGCCGATCAATTGGGGGTAGTAATTAGGGTACACCTAGTCATGTCTGTTTCTGTGGGGTACCTGTTTTTCTGTCTAGGCTAACACCCGTTATTCCTTTTTAGGTTCCAATTCTGTTTGGGTTAAAACCCGTTACTAGAGTACAACTAAAACTACCATTATGTTTCTGTTGGGATCATCCTGTTTTGTTAAGCAATTGGGGAGTATGTTATCCTATTACATATCTGTTATACTAGTATTGGTGCAGAGCAAGGAAAGTATTTAGAAGCGCTATCTATTCTATCCTGTTGTCCTGTTTACCTTGTCATACATGCCATTTATGTAGTGCTCTCTCTTATCCACTTTGTATGCCTATCATGTTGCATTTATTTATTTACTAGCTAAAAGTAACTAGACTTGCCAGGCTTTATGTCTGACCCTTTTTGTTTCCCCTTCTTTCTTCCATTTTCCCCCCAAGTTCTCAGGAAGGAAACACACAGGCTTGATCACGATTCTTCTTAGTTTGCTGGAGCTGCTGATATGTATACAGATATTGGTTTTATTCCAAAATTATGTTATATAATATATTTTCTTCGTTTCGCTGTGAGATTCGTATTTAGTCTGTTCTGTTGTAATGTTCTTCTTCTATTCTAATTCCCAATCTTATCTACTCTCACCCAGTAACTTTTTTCTATTAATGTTCCTATTATTTCGATATTTGAATAGTCGATATGGTGTTGTGTGTCGATTTTCAAGGTCGAAAATTCACGTTCATTACATTGCCTCTTTAGTACCGTCGGTAAAAGGAAAGATTTTTAAATCGACATTTAATCGATTGTGAAACATTTTCAAAGATATATTTATATATGAAATTGAAATATGATTTTGATAGTAAAGATAAATATCAAAGTTTAGTTTACTGGTTTTATAATTATTTAAATTTATAACTAATAGAGAAATAAGATATTATTAAATGAATGACTAAGCGATATAAACTTATCGTAATTACTAATAAATTGTGTAAAATGGTATGTAAAGGCTTTAACGACCGTAAAGGAAGTAAAGTAATTTCCAAATACTGAAATGGAATAATTGTATCGTGAATTTACAAAAAATATATAAAAGAGATTAAGAAGTTATATTTTGTAACAAATTATCGTTTTAAACAAACGTTGTTCTAAAATATACGAAATGCGATAAAATAACATTTCGTGGATAAGATTAACGAATCAACGAAATTGGAAACAATTATTGATTTGGAAATGGGATTTTAGGATTTAAAATGAAATCGGAGTTGAAAATATGAATATAGATTTACTAATAGGATTTGGGTTGAAACGACAAAGAGGGATTTATAATTGGATTTAAACTCGATAGCTAGAATAGATTTTTAAATCAAAAATTGCCAAACATAGTATAACTAAATATACGAATATGAGTTGATATACACGGAAAGAGTGGTAAAATAAATTCCATATATAACGGAATTGGATAAGTATAAATTAAGAAGTGGGAAATGATGTAAACTGGCTAAGATAAGTTTTATTCCAAGGTTCGGAATGTTGTATTCCGATGTTCGGAATGTTTATCGAAATTGAGGTTTATTCCGAAGTTTGGAATGTGATACTCCGAAATTTGGAATGTTAATCGAAGATGAGAATTGGGAAATGAAATCGAATTATAAATCATTTCTTATGCGTTGCAAATGGAATTTGTAAATGAAGTTAAGTTTTGGAAATGGGACTTGTAACGTTTGTTACAAACGATAAGTTGAACTATTTGATTAATAAACTGAAGATCATTATAAGAGATTGTTATATGATTTTTAGTTAATCAATAAGTTGTTGGGAATGATGTGACAGCGCTTGATAAATGAAAGTAAAAATATATGGGAATATAATCTGTAACGTTTGATACAGAAGCTAAGTTAAATTATTTTGATTAACAAAATATAAGATCGATAAAGGATCGCGAATTAAGATTTGAAAAAGGATTTATATAAAATTGTGAAGATATTTATATAAGATTTGTAAAGAATGTTATACATACAATTTTAATCAATAAATAGTGATCATTGCGAATGTTGGTAAACTATAATTAAAAGAAATATTGAAGAAATTTATAAAGAATCCGAATTATAATTGAATCGAAACTTACCTATTATATTTTAAGGATTTCTAAGTAATTAAAAGAGTTATGAATAAGAGTTCACTTAATCAACTAAGTAAACGTGTTGAGATTTTAAATAGAGTTTTTAAAAAAATAACAGAGGTGATAATAAACTTCTATATGTTCTGAAGATGTGATTGTTGTTGGTCAAGGTCTGGGAGACAAATGGAAGACCCCAGCTTTAGTGACTTCATGATTATCCAAGGATGGTATTAGTTTATAAACCAGAGGAGTTGAGTGAAATATAAGTTATGATTTCCGTGAATGAATTTATAAACTGTATTAGAAAAGTTTATAAGTTGAATGAATGGGTTTAAGAATATTCTTATTCGATAATAAGAAGTAAATGTGATAATCCAAATATTTGGAGATATTATGAATTCAATTAACAAACGGTTAACTAAAGAGGCTAAATGATGCTGGATATTGAAGCAGTGAATTCATTTTTATTTTTCTAGATGGACGATTGTTTATTTAAATTTATTTGATAGTTAAATAACCGACTATGAAATCTGGCCTATACGCTTATTGGTACGGAAAGACCGGGATCGAATTTATATTCGAAAACCATTCCGAACCAACAAATACATGGAATATGCTAACTGAAAATGGAGCAATTGAAGATCATTGATTTTTATTAGCAGAAGAGTTACTTGTTGAATTTCTCTGGTATGGTCCACGAGAGTTATAACGACTGGTGATTCTGTCGTGATTGAAATCTTTGGATTTGCAAGGACTTCTCGCTACTGATCCATGGGTTGATTCCTATATTGGATGTAGTAGGAGAGTCCCTTCGGTTCATCCTATTCCTGGATGACTTGTATGGACGAGTGTCTAATAGAGTATTTCCAAAGGAATCACGTACATTGATTTCTTCAAACGTACCAAGTTGATGGCAGAGAAGGGCACATTCTCTTATCAATTTGAGTATTTAATGGATATTAATTAGTGATACCTAGAGGATATAACGATGTGGCATTCAAAGTTGATGGAGATGTGCTATTCTGAAGGATAAACTCAACCTCTAGACTCATTAACCGGGAAATGGCACAAAATCGGATAGGTCACATGGCTATGCGGGTCGCACCCATCAAAAGGGTATATCATTACCTGATCTGGTGAAATCAATTACCTTCAGTCGTCCCACTTTATTTTGTTTGTATGCTATCAGTTCGGTTAGCTGGCCCCCAACCGTGGTAATGATATATTCGGTACTCTCAAAATATAATGAGGGTCCAGTTATGTTTAGCCTAGGTTGCAAGACGTTCTTATTGAACCCCAATGTATTCGTCTCCAGAGGTACATTGTCGGGGAGGTGGTCCCATATCTTGCCAGGAAATCCATTCCCCAATAAGAGCCCGAGGTTTTGATTGTACACTATGTATGTGGAGTGTGAGATGCAAGTGTTCCACTAGATTGATATTTATTTGTACCTAGACACCATCATAATATCAATAATATTGTCTTCAAAAATGTTTTGGGTTACCGTAGGTAAAAACCGTTCGTATTTATGTGTGGATTCGTTCTTAAGATTACCCTTTTCTTTCGAAAATATTTTGATGTAAAAATCAAGTAGTGTGATGCCTTTAAACTTAGTGTGTTTTCTCACTCTGGTTCATCAGACTGATCCGACATTTGTGAAATGCTCGGGTTTGACCGAGTTGTACAGGTTCAGGTTATCGGATGTTATGAAGGGACGAGCTGGAAATGTTCAGACGTATGATATCTAATATTTATTCTGCTGCGTGTTTGTATATGAGGATAGATTATTATAACTGTCCAGATATGTGATGTACTTTGATGATTGTAAGTTTTTATTTTAAGCTCTTAGTAAAGATTTATTTCTATATTATATTTTGTTCCGCTGCGATGTGAGACAATGTGTTGTATTGGTTCTTCTTCTTCTTCTTCTATTATAATAATTCTTTCTTTCTTACCTCACCCTTTAATATTCTTTCTAATAACTATCTGATGAGTGTTCGACCCTTGGGTTTTGACAAGGAATATGGGTTGTTGTATTATTGTCTGAATTCGGGAGTCGAATTTCATCTACCGGGTCGTTACAAAATACGTATCTTTTATTGCTTCGGTCTTAAAGTTAGTTGAATCATGGGCTCTAAATTAAATTTGAGCTTCTGTTTCAAGGGCTCCTCCAGCACCCACAGGCACAGCATACCAGGACCGTCTCGAACGGTTGAGGGCCATCTCGGTCAAAGATCGCTCCACAGAGAACATCTTGGATGAGGAGGCTCTTCACCGGATAGGCTTACTTCCAACTAAATGCACAATGTTTTGGCCAGCAGCTACTGGAAATGGGCAGACAGAACCTGAAGCGGAAGGGAGTTCTCCTGGTCATAAAAAGAGAGTGCCCCCTATCATGTCCAAGCGACACAAGGCCGACTTAGAAGGGAATTAGTGAAGGCAGCACCGTTGAAGTGGAGACGGTCACTGGAGAAGTGGGTCTGTTGCATACTCCTGCCCCGTTTACGGCTTTTGAGATGGGGGCAAGGAGTGTCGGCTAGGCCGGATTCCCTAGTTACTACTTTTTAGACCGCCACGTCATTGGAAAGAGAGTATCAATTTAAGGGATTGGACAAGGTCCCAATTGATTTTCCTTTGTCTTGGCCCAGCGGCACAAGTTCTAGAAGTCTAACACAGTTGTCGGGGGTGATAACCCCTCCAAGCAGGTCTCAATCTGGTCTATGGAGAGTGCATTTAAGGCATACACACTTATAAACATTGCATGACACAACAATTTTTTGTGTGTATAGAGGATCGAGGCTAATCTTGAGTTTGTTCCATGCATGTGAATTGGCTCGAGATAGCAGCAGTAGTAGATACCGAGGTCAAGGGGTCGGATGCCAGCAGCCACAATGGAGCTTATTAACAAGCAGCTTTAAAAAACAACTTATTTGTCGCAATCTTATTCTCGCTTGTAAGGGTGCGGCGGTGATTGTCGACATCGGTCGAGATCCACACCACCAATCATTCGATCTTCAGGACAAATTCAAGGTTTGAGACTGTGAGCGCAAGGTCGCAAACGTCAACACTCCCTTCTTACGCTCCACCAGCGGTGCCTGCTCATAAATCCACTAGTAAAGTTACATGACCAGTAGACCGCAGGACACTAAAGTTGGTTACGCCGATGGAAGGGGCTGAGGCCTCAAAGCACTCTTGAGGAAGAAGACGCTTCTGAAAGAGATTTTTCGTAGTATTATTTTGAGGAGCTGAAATAGATGCTAGATATTTGTCTAATTCCTCGCGAGGACACTGACGAGGTATAGATGAAAGTACATGTTGGTTACAACCTGTACAAGGAATTCAATAAATATGCAAGGCATCTCTCGGAGTTGATCTTCCAAAAGAACATGGAGATTCAAAACTGGGGTCCGGCCCTTAAAGCTAAGCGGGTTAGTGTCTAGAATCGGGACGATGAGTTGGGTATGGCACGTCTTTGGGTTATTATTGTTTCCACGTGTACGAGTAACACACTTAGGTGCTAACTCTCTATTGTTGAAATAGCACAACTGGGGAGAAATACAATAAGTTGGAGGAAGAGGCACAATATGCTACGATGACATTAAAAGACATTGTGGCCTCGGTGACGACTGACAACGCGACTCTTAAAGAAGAAAACCAAAGGTTGGTGAAGGAGAATCGTCGTCTGGTTGGGTAAAATAAGGAGGTGCACCAGCTTCGCATGGACAACGAGGCTTTGGTCAAGGAGAACCAAAGGCTAAAAACTAAAAATGAGGAAGCCTAGAGGCTTATGATTGAGAATACCGAGCTAAAGAGGCATCTGAAGGGCCTAAGAAAAACAAGGAGTTCGTCGAGGCTACTACAAATAAGGTGTTGATTTAGATGGTTGGGATAAGAGCAGAGCACCAGAAGGAGGTGGTGGAGGTCAAGAATGAGATTGAGGATGTTGAGATCAAGGCAAAGCTGTATTTGGAGTCGTATGTCAGGGGAATGTATGTTAAGGCGCTCAAATTTTGCGTAATCTCGTGGTTTGATGATTACCCCGGACACTGGACAAGGTTTGGGATTGGCTGCTAGAGTTTAAGGTTGATCTATGATAGGTGGAGGCAGTCGATGAAATTGAGTTCATGTTTTCACACTTGGATGGGAAAGAATATTTGGTGCTACAAGAGGGAAGACAATTGATGAGGAAGGATGCTGGAGGGCGAAGGAGGCAGCATTTACTGCTGCAAAGGGGAAGATGGTGACAACCGATAGCCTAGTAATGACTCATGAGTTCATTGGAGGTAGTTCCCAACAAAAAAAAGCAATGCCTTTTATCTCTGCAAGTGGTCCGTTCGTCCCGGCCATAGACGAAGCTGAATATAATCACGATTAACTGTGGTTGGGGAGTTTCCCTTAACCAGCTGGCGGAAGCATTGTGCCTGCCAAAGTTGTGCCTCAGGTGTTGGTTGGTAAAGTCGTATTCCTACAAGTGGTTTGAAGTATGGTAACATGGAGATGAAGTAGACTATTTAGTCGTCCTCTTCGTCGTGCATGTTCCTCCAGAGCATAAATGACAATAGGTTCTGGACCAACACAACCCGTACAACCTGGGACAGTAAAGGAAGATCTAAAGGAGCAGCCGAGAGAAGAAGGTGATCCGCTATACACATTTTCCGAAGCTGAGATTGCATTCTTTAAGTAAAGGCTGGAAGAAGATGGAAAAGAGGTGCAAGTGGCCAGGTCGGTCGAGGCTAGTGAGCATACAATGCATGATTTGGTCGAAGAACTGAGGGATCGACTTCTCTGCAAGTCTGAGGAGCGGAAGGAGAAAAGGGTAGCTAATGAGTTGGCCAAACAAATGGCATAGGAGTCTAAGTTGAAGGCTAAGAAGGAAGATGTGGCTAAGGTAGCAGAGGATGTAAAGAAGAAGGCTAACGTCAGGGCTTCCAAGAAGAAGACTGATGACATATTCAAGAAGTGACAGGAGGATGAGGCCAAAAAGCTTAAGGCTAGCAAGGCGTCGCAACAGAAAATGATCAGGAAGGCCGAGTAGAAAATAGGAGAGGGCACACTTGCAATAGTCGCGCTCTCCAATGAGATCACTCCCAAACCTTTGAGATCAATCGTACCCAGAGACAAGGAAATTACAGAGATTTCGAGTGGCAATGACGAAGAGGAAGGGATTCCATTGGCGGCCCTAAGGTCATCTTCTCCGGCCAAGGGGCGGAAAGGGAAAGTAAGAAGCGACTCCAGGAAGAAGAACAGAATGGGTGGTGAGCCATCGAGCGGTGACTTGAGAAAGAAGAAGAAAACAAAGGAGAAAGAGAAAGTGAAAAGGATGAGGAAGAGGGCAAACTGCCCAAGTGATTATTATAGAAAACTTTTAGTTATGTAGGCCGATAGGATATGCGAGTACGACCCTCGCTTTTGGAGGTGTGATATGGTTTTCATGTACATCATGTCATTAGAAAAATAATTTGTTATATGTTATTTTCTTTTGGTTATAAATGAATATGTTAGTTGACTTTTCTAATACCACATTTTGTATTAAGTGTTCAAATGTTTGTCTATGCTTTCCAATTTCTGTACTTGCGCAAGCATACTTGTCGTTACAATTAAACAAATGTAATCTCAGGAATTCACCCTCGATGCTTGAGTCGTGTGAAGCTTATGTTTTGATTCCACTCCCGAGACCCTACTTTTGATCATGGGTGTTCGGTCATGCGGAATTCAAGTTTTGTGTCTCCGCACTCAGGATCTCCTTGCGGCCATTTATCTTGAGTTGTGGGGAGGCATTATGGGCATCGTTGATTCGTCCTTTATACTGTTCCATTATTTCGTTCGGGTTAGAGTTCGAGGACATCATTGGTTCGCCAGTAGTTGCCCGGATCTAGACCCTTCGGGTTGGATGAGACCAAATGAGCGGTCAATGTCACACTTATTCAATCGGTGAGTTGCCCTAAGTCCGGAGACTTAGGAACGGGTTTGGATGCTCAAGTGAATGAGCATCTCGAGTTGTTTATACCTGGCATCGTCATTGGTTTGAAACTCAAGTTGAGTTATTTATACTCGGGCTCGTCATTGGTTCGAGATTCGAGTTCGAGGACTGATTCCAAGCTTCATGATGTCGACCCAATGTTGTGTGCTTGTGTATAGAAATAGGTTGTAATAATTGCTCAAAGTTACTACATAGAAAGTAAACACACCAAGAACATAGACATCTGAAACTATCTTTATCGATAACGTTGGCAGTAATGGCCTTTACTTTGCAATGCCTAGAATTTAAAGAAAACAAAACACTGTTGGAAAGCAGTAATTTGTACACTAAGCTAAGCAAAGTAGCAGCATATACGCTCACTAGTCCATGCTCTTGGGAGTTCGATGCCACAAATGGTCGTTAGTTTGAAGGTTCCCTCTCCAAGCCTCCATTGTATGACATACGGACCTTCCCAGCGAGGAATGAAACCGATCGGTGTAAGAAAGATCCGCTTCAAGAAAAGATCATTGATGTCGAAGTGCTTCAGACGGACTTTGGAGTTGAAGTATCGAGTGCCTCATTGTCATTTAGCGGTAGCTCTGAGTTCAGCTTCATCTCTTTTCTCTTTGAGTAAGCCAAGTGATTCCAAGAGGGGATCCAGGTTGGTCTTTAGATTGCAGTAAGTGACTCGATGAGATTGGAATTTAAGCTTAATGGGGATGATGGCTTCAGATCCATAGGCGAAAGTGAAAGGAGTATGACTAGTCATTGATGACGAATGATATATTGAGGGATACCATATCGGGTGATGATGTTACGGACGACTAAGTTAATCATCTTCTTGGTGGTAATTGTGGTAAGGGCCTTGGCTTCTACCCAATATGTGAAATAATCAACTACAATGATTGCATAACGTGCACTGCCTTTGGCCATTGGAAGAGTTCCAATGATATTTATCCCCTACATGGAAAACTGCCATGGGCTAACCATTTGTGTTAACTCGTCAGGCGAGGCTCTTGGAATCTTTGAAAGCCTCTGGCATTTGCCGCACTTGCGGGAATAGTCCACTGCATCTTAGTCAAGTGTGGGACAGAAGTAACCATATTTGAATATTTTTTCCATAGTTTGCCACCTGGACTTGTCACCGCACTCGCCTTCATACAAATCCAATAGCACACAACTGACATCGTTGTGGGCCACACATCAGAGTAATGGAATAGAGAATACCCTTTGGTAGAGCACTCCATCTTGAATGATGTAGCAAGATGATTTGCAAATGAATGCTTGTCTTTCTTTGTAGCAATCAGGGAGGATTCTGTGTCATAAATTGCTCATGATCGGTGTCATGCAAGACTCGGGCTTGGGGTCGATCTTCGTCGTTGCGATCGAATTAGTTTGCATCTGATCGATGATCGAAGAATCGAGTACATCGAATGGGGAAAGCCCCAAGAGCTGCGCATCCCAGATCTTGAGGTCGTGCTAAAGAATAAGTTTTCTCATTTTGTTCTCGAGGAATGTGTGTAAAGATGTAGTGGTATAAGTTAGTGAGTAGTTCGCGGACCCGAGCGAGGTAGGGAGTGAGGCGTGCCACCTTGGCTTGATATTCTCCCTGCACCTAACGTATGATGATCTGTGAGTCGGAGTTGATCTGAATAGCCTTAAGGTTAAGATTGATTGCAATTATGAGTCCAACGATCAAGGATTCATATTCTTCATCGTTGTTGGTAACATGGAAGTTGAGCTTCAAGGCATAATAGATCGAGCATCCCTCAGGAGTAACGAGTACGACTTCGACTCTAAAACACTGACTATTGGAGGATCCATCCACAAATAGTTTCCATTGAATGTTCGGAGTCTCAAGGTCTTTTGGAGGGGGGTCTTCAGGAATTGTGAACCCTGCAATGAAGTCTGCAAGGGCTTGTATGAGGATGGTTCATCGACATGAAGGTAATCTTGAATTAGTTCAGTATTATATTCCACTTCGAAAGTCGCCTAGACGCCTCAAGTCGTTGCTGGACCTGTCGTAATGGTTGGTCAGTTTAAACTTTGATTGGATGAGACTGAAAGTAGGGCTGAAGCATTCGGGAAGAGATCAACAGGAAGTACGCAAACTTCTCAAGTTTTAGATGATTCTTTTCTGCCTTTATCAATCTCTTGCTGATGTAGTAAACGAGCCGTTGGACATGATCTTCTATGCGCATAAGAGCCGAGCTAATTGCTTGCACAGAAACAACCAAATAGAGATATAAGTCTTCATGATCCACTGGTTTTGATAAGATATGTGGTTGTTCTAAGTGATTCAAGAGGTTCTGGAATGTAGCAATACACCCTAGTGTCGATGTGAAGTTGCGCTTCCCTTTTCTGAACAAGTCGAAAAAGGGAATGCATTTGTCAGTTACTTTTGAGATAAATCAACTTAGGGCGGCCACTTTCCCATTTAAGCTTTGAACATCCTTGATGCTCGGAGGGTCAAGGATATCTCAATGATCCTGGATTTTTTCTGGATTGGCTTCGATGACCCGTGAAATGACAATGAAACCCCAGGAATTTTTGCAACACAACGCCAAAAGAGAATTTCAAGGGACTGATTTTCATGCCATATTTACAAAGGACACCGAACATTTCAGCAAGGTCGTTGACATAGTCGTTCGATATTCTTGTTTTCACGAGCATATCGTCCATGTAAACCTCCATGGATCTCCCGATCTGGTCCTTGAAAATATAGTTGACCAATCATTGATAGTTGGCTGGAGAATTCTTGAGACCGAAAGGCATAATGGCATAACAGTAGAACCCAAGGTCGATTATGAAAGAAGTACAATCCTGATCCGAAAGGTACATTGGAATCTGATTGTAGCCTGAGTATGCATCCATGAAGGAGAGGAACCGGTAGCCGGTTGTTGAATCAACTAGTTGGTCGATCTTTGGAAGTGGGAAGTTGTCCTTTGTGCAGGCTTTGTTAAAGACTGAGTAGTCGACACACGTTCACCACTTGTCATTTTCTTTCTTGACTAAGATATGGTTAGGGACCCATATGGGGTAAAGGGAGTCGTGGATGAAGCCATTATCAAGTAGCATATCCACTTCCTCTTTAAGTGCAATCGATCTTTCATTCCTAAGACTCGACTCTTCTATTTGATTGGAAGATGCTTCGGGTTGATACTTGGGTCGATGTCGCACATGTTGGAGTGGGTCCAAGAAAATACGTCGAGGTGTGCCCTTAAGAAGTCCACCAGCTCTTTATTTATTGCAGGATGGAGTTGTGATCTAACTTTCAAGACCCTTGTTGGGTCGACGGGATTAATCGGAATATCCACTGTTGGCTCTATCAGGGTAGCCCTCTTGAAATCAGGCTCTTCATCCTCCCTTGGATCGAGATCGTCGAAAAGACGATAGTGGCGCCTGAGTCAGGACATGGATATCTGGAGACGGTCTTGGCACAAGAAGGTGGAGGCACTGTCTTTCCTTTCACCTTGTTGACAACATCCTTCCACTCGATGAGGTAGCAGGCTCTCAAGTTGCTTCACCGCCCCTGATTGTACCAATCCCATTATCTGTCGAAAATTTCATCAGAAGGGACCATGGTGAGATGTAGTGTGATGACCTTCCCCAGCCCCCGCACTAAACAAGAGGAATAATGCGCTAAAAAGTGTGCCAGGCAACTATGGATGATCATCAGGGTATGATAGCTCATTCAGAACTTGTCATAGCTCACCGTGCAAGGATAAAATATAATAGAACATATACAATAGGTAATAGTGAAGCAGAAAACACTAGACTTTCATACCAACCAGAAAGTAATATCCCTACACTTAGAAATAGTGTTTATAACTACAACACTCAGAGAATAACAAGGAATCCAAATACTATATAGTAGAAAGATAATACACCAGCCTCCTGCTCGCCTCTGTACAGCTACACCGTCCACACTAAGCAATCACATGTCACCTTCCACCTAGTCTACCCACCCAAAAATGGATGAATAGCCCAAGTTAATAAGAGGGAAGCATAAAACCTTGAGTCAGACAACAGTCTTAGTGAGCGATAAAACAACTAACGGACTTCATCAATAAAGTATATAAGAATAGGTAGATTTACCAACCACTACCGAATACAAGAGAAGAACTCAAACCCGTTTTCCCCACATCCGATAGTGATAGCCTTTACAATCCATTCATCCAATGTAAACAACAATTCACCCATGGAAATTAGAACAACCGTCAATAGTAGCACTCATAGCATCCAGATTATATAGATCTCACATAAACCATTCTAATCCAGTTCAACATTCCTCAAGCACCATCCTCAGAGGCCTAAACCTTTATCAGTCAAGCACTTAAGTAACATCTCCCTTGACATCGGACAACCTACATGAGATGGTACAAACAAAGTAACCAAACAACCAAGCACCCATGACTGACTCTGCCTATCACCGCCAATCCTACTTTGAAACCATCGTTAATCGTATGACGGCCCATCATGACTGTCATATGTCAAGGGCTAATGGTAACCCCAGTTCTAGCAACAACTCCATACGTCATCATGACTTGTATGTTTGTCTTCTCAAATCTCAACAACTAGGCCCTTTCACGACTACCCAAGGTACGAGGCCCTTCACGACTGTCCAAAGTAACCATGCTTTGAGTCTGCTAGAACTTACGATAACTATAATCTCTCGGCCTTCGCATTCCTAGCCATTAACTCTGATGACTACTCACTAACTCAAGTCCCCCTTGAGTATCCATTATCCACGAACTCAAAACACCATTGAGTTGTCTTCTCATTCGTTGTTTTACGCCGATCAACGAACGTCTTCAACCCTTCGAATATTCCGACTTGAATTTACTTTGAAGTGACCACATCACCGAGCCGAATTACACCACTTTGCTGCGGCTAGGGTTCAGGGGCGACCGACCCCCTTGGAGCAACTGACCGTCTGACTCCACAACTAGGCCGACCGACCCTGCTCGACCATCTCGACCGACCCTATGACCAACCTTGCTCGACCCTAGGCTCGCTCGACCCATACCCTGACCACACTAAGTTCTGCATGGCCTGGCTAACTCAACACTGACCGTGCTCGCTTGACCGACCCTTTATTCGACCCTAGGCTCGCTTGACCGACCCACTGCTCTTGAGTATGACCGACCTTCCTGGGCTGACACGAGACCGACTCAACCTGCACCACCCCAATCCACATTATTTAGCGACCCCATTTCTTCTTCTCCAAGAAGACCACACCATGGTGCAACCGACCCACGATGAATGACCCAAAACCTGCATGTTCCAATCCATCTCCGATTTCAACCAAAACTTCGCCAAACAACATATTCAACGAAACCAACTTGTCTAACTCATCAAATATGACAACAAACATGATATGAATCCATAATCAACACGAAAACAACGATTTTTACCAAATCATGCAAATTATTCCAAAATCATAATGAATTACCATATGAACAAAACTTACAGATCTGACTTGCATAATCATATGGAATAGCATAGAAATTACCGTTTTAAACTTACTACATTGGATCATAAGGAGATTCATATGAAGTAGACTTATAATGGCATAGATCGATGGTAAAACACTTGAATTTGATGAAAAATATGATCAAACATACATATACTTCATTGAATCTATGTGAGAGATGCAAATCACTCACCGATTCTCACAAATAAGCTAAAATCAATGTAATAAGATTCCAGATAGCAAGCACTTCGCACCAAACCCCTTGATCCGATGAATTCTTGCTTCAGTTGATGTTGATCTAACCTCCAATGGTGTAGATCTATGATTTCCCTCCTTAGATTTTGTTTTTTAATGGTGGAAAGGTGTTAGAGGAAGGAGGAACAAAAGGCCACTAAATGAGAGAATGGGAGAAGTAACCTATTCTCCATACCCCTAACCCCTTATTTATAGCTTTCACTAGCCCACTAATGGACCTTCCCAATTCAGCCCATTGTGGCTCTCAAAACCTAAACAACCAACTGAAAAACCTTAAAACAACGATTTCTTCCAAACCCTTGAGCCAAATCTTTAATGTAACCACTCTACGGAAAAGCAATCATCATTTCCTTTCCAATGGCATAGATTTCACTTTTTAATTTGACCTGAGTTAAAAGTTATGCCCTATAAAAGAATCATAGGGGCAAAATGGTCATTAAAAATTGGTAAAAATTATGGATATGTCTCACATCTTCATAAGCAACATATTAAAAGATGAGAGTGATCCAACCCTCAAGGAATAAAATAAAAATATTTTACGATCTTCTGATAGGTAAAATAAGGGTTGTTACATGCGGACTTAGAATTCTATGTGGAAGGAGCGTCCAGAGAAGACATTGCAGGGTCGATAACCATGAAGGTAAGGATTCAAACCTGGCTCTGATTCTCCTCTCTAAGTTCAATTAACATGTCGACCATGCCCAGGGGTTGGTCGGAAGAACCGTTGAAGCCGTGGACCGTGGCGTGGCATGATAGGGCTTCAAGTCCTTGGCCTCAAGTTTCATCTGATCGTAGGCCGAGTTGAAGATAATGTTAACCAAGCTTCCAGAATCTATGAGGATTCTTTGGATATAGGCCGGGTCTATGTGTGTAGAGATAAAAGAGAGGGTCTATAGTTAGGATTTCAATTCCTGTAGACTCTCTCTTGTTGATGATAATAACATCCCACATCGTCTTACGGAGCTTGGCGAGGACATATTCGTCTAAGGAAGAGCACGCTTCGTAGCCGGCATGCTTCGTAGTCGACATGCTTTACGGAGTTGGCATACTCCTCTATCTTGTGAAAGCTGTCATGCGCAGGGTGAGGCCCACCACAAATAGTATTGATCACGATGCCATTTGGTCTCTGGTGGGATGGCATTGGCTGGAAGGAGAGCGAGCGTTGAAGGGCCCGCGACTGCTTTAGGAGGATCAGGATTCTGAACGTATTGTTCCAGATGTTTCTCACGGATGATCTTTTCGATATCATCCTTGAGGTAGCAACAATCGTTGTTGTTGTTGTTGTTGTTCCCAAACATATCGCGGTCGGTAGATTCTCTTGTGTTGGACTTTTTATACTGAACAATGTTACAGGTCTCTAGGTAGATTGTCTCCAACTCTCGGTTGAGTGGAGTGTAGTTCCTGCAAGTGGGATAGCAGTCATGCTTCTTGGGATCTCCAGGAGCCTGGTTGTTCTTGCGACTGTCAGGTTTGCCGTTGTTCGGCTTAGGCTTGTACGGGATTGCCCCCTTACCTTTGTCGGAAGATTCTATGATTTGTTTTCCTTTGACACTATCAACGATAATGCTAATGTGTGGTCTGTTGGGGTTGTCGCCTTGGGCAGCCCTATTGTGTCGTGCTTCCTCTTGATACAGGAATTGTTCAGCCTTCTCATAGAAAGCTTCCAAAGTCTTGGGTTGCTATCTGTCTATCCATGATCTGAACTCGAAGCTAGGAAGGACGCCTTTGGCAAGTAGGACAAGGACTGTGCATAGTTCTTGATAGTCAACCTCAGCGAGGGCGGTGTTGAAACACTCGAGGTATCTTTTGAGGGTATTTATTGGGCCCTAATAGAGGTTGGAGAGAGTGAGAGTATTCTTCAGTGTGAGGGCATGCATCCTGAATTTTTTGACCATTTTCGTAGCCAGTTGGTCAAAGGTGAAGATAGATTGAGCCTAGAGTCGGGTGAACTAGAACAAAGTCGTGCCTTCTAAGAAGACCGAGAAGCATTTGCACTTGACGGCATCAGTGGCTCGACTGGAGTCCATGTGCCACTCATAGCGGTTCAGAAAGCCACAAGGGTAAGTATTCCCTGTAGAGTGTGAGCTGTGGCATGTTAAACCGTAGGGCCACTCAGCTTCATGCACGACACTGGTGAAGGGGCTACGCCTCATATCGGTTTCCTACACGTCGTTTACGTTCCCTCACATGTCTCTTTTGATCCTTTGGATCATGTCAGGGAGATATTCAGGTTGAACCTCCACTAGCGGAATCCAGTGACCGTGGTTCACCTCGGGAGTCCTAGGTCGTGGATGTCTTATGTGATGGACATCAGGATAATCCACATCCATGTCATCATCATTGTTCACCTAATTCCAGTATGGTTGAGGAGGCTGAGCCGGTTGGTTCTGGTTAATCGAAACTTGGGTCAGTTGAATTGCTGCAAGCATAGGCCCTAAGTTCATAGCAGCGACAGTTGGGTTATATCGAGGAGGGGGTTGGTTACTTGGACCTGACCCATCATTAATAACCACCAGGAATGGTCGCTTTGACGCATCCCCTCGCTGAAAGTTATAGTAGTTCCATTACCGTTTTTGTTTTCGTTGTCGTTAGTGGTGGTGAGGACATTGCCATTAACCGTCATCCTTCTTCTTTGGCTTCGGCCCTGAGTATCGGAAGAAGAACTTTATGAGGCGTAGAGCTGTGGCTGAGCATTGTTCTAAGAAAGCTTGAGTTGAGCAACAAGACATTGACTTTCCTGAAGTTGACGCTTCATGTCAATGTTGGTCTTCAACGTGTCGTTGAGCTCTCGAGATCTATCTTCCTATTTTTTATTAAGCACATAAAGTTGTGTCTGAGTTGCAGGAGCATCTGGGTTCATATGAGGAATGATACCCATGTCGATCAGGTTCCCCACTAATTGGGGTTGTTGAGAAGCAGCAGTGTCGGTCGATGCGGAGGTTCCAACCATTGGGTTCTTTGATCTCTTAAATATTGTAAGCGGACTTGAGCGGTAGTTGGAAGAAATCCGAGTAGCACATCAAATTCGAGATGGAAATGCGTGGAAAGAAGTGAGTTGAAGTTCTCAGTGAAAGCATCAAAGTGTTGATGGCAGAAATGGTCATCACACCTAAAGATTCTCTTAACTCGAGAATTAACGTTTTGCATACGAAAAATTAATGTGCGGAAAGAATAAAATAACACAGAGGTTTATAGTCGTTTGGTCAGAGAGGGACCTACACCCACTTTGAAGGAGTTTGTTGATCATTATTCACAAAATAGAGTTACAAGTTTTGGATATCATTAGGACATTTGTTTACAAGTCTTTCTATGCATTTAGGAGTCATATTTGTAATATGCCAAGTCTTGGAAAAAAGTGAGTTGTCTTCTTCTTCCTCAAGAGCTATGCTGTCATTAATGGAGTTCTTGGAGCTCGTAGAGCCGTCAAACCAATCAAATCAATCCTTGTGAAGAATGAGCAAGGGGTTATGTATAGGTAGTGGGATAAGTGGGAGTAAGTGAGATTTGAGGACCATACATTAGAATTTTGCATCCCAGAGGCGCAGAACCCAGAAAATCGCATCCTTCCTTCGGCGTTATGGTAGAAATTTGCATCCCTCGGGTAGGATTCGAATTTTCGCATCCCAAGGGATGTGGTTCATCTTTTGTAACGACCCGGGGATTTTCGACCCCGAACATCGACACAAAAACACCATGTTGGCATTCAAGCACTGAAAATACCGGAACGTTAATAAGAAGAGTTTAGAGGATGAGAAGTAGAAAGAAAGAAATATTAGAATAGAAGAATAAGAAGAACACATCAAAATCTCACAACGGAACGACTAAATATAATATATCAAATCTCTTTGTACAAAAGAAAACTGTATATACATACCAATCATCAGAGTACAACATATATCTGTCACAGTGGAAATACACTTTATATAACTAGCGGTTAAGCCTCCCGCTTCCAGCTCCTGAAACTCCAAGCGAAAACTAACCTGGAAATATACTCAGTCTGACCCGAGCACATTTGAAGCAAAGCAAAATTCACCAGTTCAGTCTAGAATACTTCCAACGGTAAATTCACAACAAACAACTTTCTTAAATTTAGAAATCCTTTTTGAAATAAAGGATAATAGTAAGACCGGTCCACACATAACACAAACGGTTTTTACCTTACTATAACCCAAAATATTTTAAAATCATATCTTATCTGATATTATAATAGTGTCTAAATACAAGTAAATAGAATCTAGCAGAACGCTTGCATCTCACGCTCCACATATATAGTATACAATCAAAACCGCGGACGCTTACTGGAGATCGGATTCCGACTATAACAAGGTATGAAACCACTTGCTGATAGTGTATCTCTAGAGAGGAATACACTGGGTTCAACAAGAACGTCGTGCAACCCAGCCATACATGACCGACCACTCATTTCTCTTGAGTGTATCGAATATATTATCACCTACAGTTGGGCCAACATGACCATTATCCGAACTTGAGTGTATCGAATATATTATCACCTACAGTTGGGCCCACGTGACCATTATCCGAAGATACAGAAACGAAAGAAGACAAATATGAAAGTTCTCTAGATGGCGACAATACACCCTAATGGGAATGACCCACATATCCATGCTGCCTGCCTAATTTTTGTCATTTTCTGGGTGTGAGGCTTGAGGTTATAATCTCTTCCAGAACATCTGGCCAGCATTCTCTCTAAATGCCGCGTCGTCCACACACGTTGTTCTGGGACTGAACAACCGAAGGCACTCTCCTACCACATCCTAGGTATCACCCTATAGATCGGTAGCGAGTAGTCCTTGCAATCCGTAGATTCCAACCACAACAGAATCACAGTTTATCTCTAGTTGCAAGTCAGAGATTTTAAGTAATTCTTCTGCTCATGAAAATCCATGGTCTTCAATAGCTCCATCTCGAATCATCATCTGATTTCTTCCACGATTACGTATTTGCTGGTCGGAATGGTTTTCGAATATAAATTTGATCCTGGTCTTTCCGAACCAACCATCGATAATTGGCCAGATTTGATAGTTGGTTATTTAACTATCAAATAAACAAACAATCATGCATAAAAATAAATATACATACCGGTTCGGTATTCAGCATCACTTGGCCTCTTTGATAATTAACGAGTGGTGAATTTAAACTCTATATTTTCAATATTAGGATAACGTTTCCCTTTTCTTATATAATATAAGAATACTTAATTATTGTATCATTCTACTTCATTAGCTCCTATCGTAAATTAGTAAGTGAATAAATCTCTAAATATCAACCCCGAAGGCCGAAACCAACATCAGATTCACACCTCGAAAATCACTCAATCAACCAACGTACAAAGGGTTCTAATTACTTTACAACTACATCATATTGTTCATCACACTAAATATATCCTTTATAAATAGACTTTTATTTTAAATACGACTTAAATCCCATATAAAAACATTATTGAACTTACTTCAAATCCACTCTGGTTATATCTTTAATAAAATTCCATCTCTTGCTTTAAAATACACAATTTAGGATTGAATCCTTATAATTTACCACGCCAAACATTTTAGTTGAATTCGGGTTTCTATATCCATTTCATAACTCGTTTCAATTACTGAAACCCTTTTTACACCATATCCAATAAGCTTGGTTTTTAATATCTTTCTCGAACTAGGATTTACCTAAATAGAATTCAAAACGAATTCAATTAAACTAGACATATATTTTTAATATACATACGCTTGGAAACTTATTTAACAGTGCTTTATGATTTCATTGACTTCCATTACTTTAAATCCAATATCATTTTTTCTGTTGTTAAATAATAATAAATTTCAATATAACTATGATTTACTTTATCATTAACAATTTCTATTTAATACAAATTTACTGACCCATCTCCATTTAGTAGTATACTTATTTAAATTAACATAACTAACTAGTTAACTAATCCCATTGATCCCTCTATTTAAATTAATTAATAATATAATTAATTTAAATTAATTCTATTTACCTCGATTATTATTTAATAATAATCAATTCCCATATAATCCCAATCTAATCGTTTCTTAACTTCAAATATTAAATGTTTAAATCCATTAATAAACTTTATTTCAAAATAGATTTAAAAATCTATCTTCGATTATAAAATAAATTTATAACTCATTTCCGTCGATTCACCTAACGGTAAATTAATATTTATACAATAAGTGATTTTTAGGCCATCCGTTGTCAACTATTCAACCAATACCGCCCATTGGTTTAAAATATCACATCAACGTTGAATTTCAATTTAGCGTTCAATATTCAATCAATATCATTATTTGGGGTAAACAGTTCTATATTTAAACAACATAAACAACATATAATGTATTTGAGGAATCCGGTTGGATCCCTCCAACCTGTACATACCCGCATCACAGATTATAATATTTGGTTAAAATATAAAATCAATTATTTAAAATAAAATCATCTAATACGACAAATATAATTGTCGACGATCAATCAACCAAAGCATGCAATCATCCATTCAACGATAAATTATTTTTATATAAATTTAACACATCAGAGTATTTCAGAAAAGTGTGAGAATTAACGCACCTTATTTTTGATGATCTCAGCGCTGTTCGTTTAATTTTAAACATGCGTTTAAATTAAATAGAAATCCAGTTGTCTTCAATCCCTTCCAATCTGTATAGCAGCGTAGTCTTCTTTGCTGCGATTCCAGCGAACCCAACTACGTGAAATTCTGATAACATACCAACAAGTAACGATCTTTTTAAGTTAACGGTTTGTTTTATTTTATATAATACAACTTAAATATTAAAACTAACTAACTTAAATTTAAATAACCCTAACTATTTCTTAATACCTGATTAACGTTGCTAACCCCTTTCTCTAACTAATCCCTTCCATCGTAAAACCCAATGGCCGTTCCATAATTCAACCTTCCAAAAAAACAACCCGTCCCCTTCTTTAATTCAAATGTTTTGCGTAACTTTCTATACCTCTTTGGAGCCCAATGTCGTGCTGATCGGCCCACCTATTTTTTCCTTTTTTTTCTAGTTTAATATACGGTCAGGTCCCAAAGTCCACAAGACCCAACCGACATTTCTTCCCACGAACTATATCCTTGGGACGCCTGTATATAGCAGCCACCCATTCTCTGATTTCACTTTATTTTTATTTTTGTAAAACTGTCACTGTCTCAACCCCACCTTCACCGTGCCTATCACCACGCCGGCTTGAAACAGACACCGCCTGAACCTCCACCGTTACAACCTTCCCCCACGCCAGAACGGTGCCACACTTCACCGTTATCCCCTTCTAAAATAAACAGTACTTCAACTACACAGTGTCACGTGTAGCAACTCTCCCTACAACACACTTTCTCCACGTTATTATGCAACCAGCACCTCCCACGAATTACCAACCGCTATGTACAAAATCTTGCATCAACTTCTTGAAGTCGGTTCCCCCTCCATGTCATTTTACTTCATCCAAACATTTTCGACTTCCTGACACAACTACGGTCCATGCGTGCTGACTCCCATTCCGTCTCCCCTTAACTTGCATCAGAACTCATACAAACCGATAACACCCCCATTTCCCTCTTCCCACCAGATTCTACAAATAGTTTAAACCCACTGTATGCCAAAACCACGCAGGTTCCAGTACTCCTTCTCGCAAGGACTTGCTCCGCTTCTTTACTGTTCACGTTCTCCAAGAAAACATGGATCAGCCCATGCACACACATTAATGCATCCCACACAAAAGCTTTCCCTTCATGCCATGTTTCCAAGCTCTTCAGCACACAACGCCTCGCCACGCCATCAAAGGGACCACCGAACCAACCACCAACATTGCAGCCTCTTCACCCCCTCCCAACTGATAGTCCCCGTTCACCATTGATCACCGGCGGCCACCCATGGCAACCCCATCTCCATCAAGTACACGCTCCACAGAATACCCTGTATTAATCTAACTAATATACTGCTTAACCGTTCCTCCTACCGTCACTTCGTTCAAACCCATTTCTTGGGAAAGACCGCTTAAGTCGCACCCTATATGAGCGAAGCTGATCACCTGAGCTTTCTTTCCTTTTTTTGTTTGAAGAGTTTTAGATTTTGAGTGGCTCAAGGTTTTTTACAAACGGTGGCACTTGGTTTTAATGTGTTATGAAGTTGTTTGTTCCTTTTGACGAAGATAACTAATGGAGGTGCATTATATAGGAGTAGGTGGCTTCGGGATGAGGGAAAAGAGAGCATGGGGTTTGTTAGAATCTTTTTACTTCTATATATTTATAGATGAGAAAAGCGGGAAGGTTTCCACAGTCCATGCTTCAAGGACATATAAAATGTAAGTGAGGAATGGTTGCTCTCGTTTTTAGGCGGCACAAAGTAAGGGGTGCACGTTATTAGGTGAGGTTTGATATATACAGGGTTCAACAGTGTTTCTTTACAAAGGTATGGCTACAGGGTATATTAATTTCAGTGCTTCATTGGACGTTCTGTGCATTCTCTTATATGTCTACTTATGTAATTGTGTTCAACCATATAGTTCGAAACAAATGTTTCAGCATGCTTACATATTTTGGTTTTATTATGAAGTATGAACGCGGTTTAAAGTCATTATGATTTTTATTTTTATTTTATACGGTATTATATTTTACCGCCAACCGTTGTCTACCGTTAATTATTAAATATATGTACCGCACACACAAACTCCAAACCCAAAAAAATAGATGCATCCTTACGCCTTGACAATACGAACCCAACAAAACTAATTTCACCAAAAACGGAGATCATTTGGATAACCGATAAATTTTAAAGCGTATATAATATAAATAAATAAATATTTAATTTCTAAACAATTCAATTTAACGATAATGAATAAATATTATCATATATATATATATATATATATTTAAACGGAATCTTATATAGCTTCAACCTCGGCCCATACAGCCTTTTAAAACTCAATATTACGAACGACCATGCGTGTACGAGCTCGTTTTAATAATTTATAAATATATAAATTCGAAATCCATTTTCTGATAATAAATTCGATATATAACCCATTAATATTACCAAATCAATATTTAAAACAGATTTAAATATTCGTGATTAATGTTCAAAAATCTGGGACGTTACATTCTTCCCCCCTTAAAAGAATTTTGTCCCCGAAATTATAAGGTAAGAAGAATGACCCTGTAACACCCCACGTCCATAATTTTCAATCACAAAGGGAATGCATTAACTTCTATGGAGCGTTTTAGGTAAGTATAGAATAGAAACTTAACAACAATACAGATATAAATAGTACTCAAAAATTTAAAACTTTATTTCATTGCAGCGGAAAACACATTTTTGCTTACATCATCAAAAACCAGAGTCAAAGTACATAATATCCATCTTGACTACCAAAAGTACATAAACTGAAAGACATAATCCCCAATACAAAATAGCCATAAATAAAAGAGAAGCTGAACTTTACTTCAGTGATCCAAGTAATCCTCCAAAAGCAGAGAAACAACAATCCAAGATTAAGCTCCACTGGTGCTAGTCCCAAGCTGAGCACCTAGGGGGGGAGGAAGAAAAGAGGAGGAAACAAAGGTGGTCAGACATAAAGTCTGGCGAGTGCGATAATTTTAACAATACAATTAACAAAATAACTAGGCTAAGGCATAATTTGGAAAATAAGGAAATGACTATGAACCATTGAATATGGAAGAGTAAATAAGGAAACAAGAAGAACAACGATATCGTTAAAGCGCACCTAACCCACTGTAAGATAATTACCAAGCTACACCAACACTATAGGATAATTGCTATACTGCACCACCACTAGTCACCCTAAGGTTGATCCCGCCTACGGACTTAATAATGATATTGGTAGTTTCGTGCACCCCTAGCTGCCTTCATAGGTGCCGCCTACCCCTATCTCCACTAGGTGTACCCACTTTCCCCAAACGATCGACTCCCTAACTCGTAGATACCCGTCCTGGCCCCACAATGGGGTGTATCACTCCCCAACGTGCAACCCGATACAACCAACAATGCACGGCTTATACCTACATGATGCAACAACGTCTTACCTACCAGCCCGGGTCCACACACGCATATGAACCCGTTGGACTTGCGTTGCCACCGCTAACCCGGTTTGGCCTCTTACAATCAAGCCCAATATGCGTGTCCCGTCCTCGACTTGGGTCGAGCCCACAAAGATACGTATGGGTTACTAGTTGAAATGAGCCTCCATTACTTGACACAAACTATCCACCTAAGCTTGGTCCCCTCAAGTGCATCCCACTTAACCCACTTCTTATTCATGTTTCATTTACATGTTTCAATTTTGGTTAAGTGTTTCTAATCGTATTTCCAAATGCCACCCAAGGCACCCACTAGATTTCACATGCCACCGAAGGCATCCAATTAACACCCTCATGTCCACTACATGTTTATCTGGTTAAGTGTTTCTTAATTCAAAGACCATAACCTCATAAAGACCTCTCACATTAGACTGACATTTGTAGCAGCTGGATTTGCCGGGCGGGTCCGGGCAGTCTTACACCACAAAAGAGCCTAACCTCGTGTCTTTACAATTGTTACATATTTAATTTATGCCTAAGACCTTTCACATTAGACTGGCTTTTGTGGCAGCTGGATTTGTCGGGCGGGTCCGGGTAGTCTTACACCACAAAAGAGCCTAACCTCGTGTCTTAGACGATTAATTACTCCTAATTAATCATTCCCCACTTTGAATTACTTTCCTATTAAAATTATCAATCAATTCCAAATTTAATGATGTCCATAATTGACTCAATTATGTCCATCCCTTTATGGTATGTAAAATTATATCAATTTTCACTACAACTTATTTTATGCCTTTTAAGGCATTTATACCAATTAAATATTTTAATATTATCCCCTTTACCCCACGTTGTACGTTTGTTCGTTTAACGTAAAATATACGTTAGACTCGAATAGTCTAACTTATGGAACAAAGAGAAAACATCACAATATACACATAATGAAAACATAGATCTAAACATAGGGATGAACTTGCATATGTAAATGATGTTCTACATCTAAAACTTGCATAGGCTAAAGTTACAACTTGCATAAACAACATATGTCATGGATCCAAATCTAAAGGTGTGAACTTGCATAAATCATGTATGTCATAGATCTACATCTAAAGGTGTAAACTTGCATAGGCAATAACCCTAAACTTGCATAACATGATTCATACCCCAAACTCATATATTTATAGAAACTTGCATATGTGATTTATGCATCATAACAATGGTGTAAACTTGCGTCTAACATGTAAAATATCATGTAGAATTTAGCATATAACTCACCCATGTCATAGCCTAAATTTTAATCAAATTTTCACATAAACTAGATGTCATAACCATGTAAGGTCACATATAATTTTACCCAACTTGTATATGATTCATGTTTAAATAAAAATCTCAACTTGCATACATATGATTTATCATATGAATCAACATCACCAAACTAGCATATGAAATATGATGATTTGGTTATATATAAAATTACAACATAGAAGATAGCAACATAACTTTATATCATAAATGATAGCATCACAACATAACATCATAGAGATTTCAACACAATTCTACAACATAATTACAACATGTGATCAATAATTCACATCACATCCATACAATCCGCATCATAACTTAACCCAATTAAATTACTAATTATTTTATTAAAACTATCGAACTCACAACTCAAAAGTGGTCTTGAGTCGTGAATTCTAATTTCTGAAGTTGTATTAGCTCATTGAAGAAGATTCGTTGTTAGGGTTGAATAGAACTAATTTGATTTGCTGTTCTTCCTCTCTAATTGGTGGCGGCTGCTCTAGGGTTCAAGACGACAGCATGACGACCATAGTTTTAGTTTTAATTTTGATTTAGGGTTTGAGTCTATGGGTCTTTTTATAGAGTTTTGAATTTATTTACAGCCGTCAGATCACTCTAGAATCCATCTAGGCCATTAGAAACCAAGTAATGATGTCAACAGACCAACAAGAAATCGCCACCTAAGCCCTAAAACATAAAATTTCGTCATAGACCATTTAGGGCAGACGGGACCAATTCCAAACCACTTGAGTTGACCCTGGGGTCTCAGGTCGACCCATAAAATAGGTCGGTTTGGTGTTTTGCCTTCCCGCTTCCGCTGTTTTGAATTTTTTTCTTAAATTTTAGGTTGAATTTTATTTTATTTTTATAAATATATCTATATATATTTCTATCTTCCTAATTAACCATTTTCACACTAAACTACTTTTTGAACCGCGTTCACACTAAGCCGCTTTTTAGTCATTCCCCTAAAACAAAAATATGGCGTTGGCGGGGATCGAACTCTATATCTCTTGTATGCAAGTCACATGTTCCAACCAAATGAGCTACTATGTCTTTTGCTTACAAACCTTAGAACAATGCTAAACATTTATTCTTTAATTTAGTTAATTCAATTATTCAAAAATTCGGGGTGTTACATTCTCCCCTCCTTAAAGGATTTCTCCCCTGAAATCTCCAAGATAAGGAGAATGCATATCCTAACATCCAAACAACCATCTACTCAACCATCAAACATAGGCATCGATTGTCCTTATAGAATTTCTAATTCTATATGAACATATGCAAAAAGTGCGTGTATATGTTCCTTATCTAATGCAAAATCAGGCGGTCTACTTATTCAGTTGCCTCCTTAATGCAAACCATGATAGTGCCATGCATCCATTATGTATGCGAAAGAACCCTATCGATACATATTATTTCTACATGTGTGCACAACCATTCACCAAACTGCAACATCCATATGATAGCACAACCATTATACATCCATTAGCTTAAATATGCACACATATTTATATGCAATATGCAATATGAAGTGACTGAGCCGATCTAGTGCCTAAGGTGTGTGCATATGCATCCACGAGCAATCACTAGCAAACACTTGCATCCACATGCATCCATCATACATAACATGTCTCAAACACATGTTTCAATCATAGGACTACCCTATCTAAAGGTCAAAGGTACTAACGGGAGGACATACTAAAGATAAGATAAGTATAAGGTAAGCGATAAAGGAGAAACTAAAAGACATACCCTCGAAAAGAAAAGAGTATAATGAACGCATCTTCTCTTCCGTCTCCCAAGTAGTGTTGCTTTCATCATCTCCCCATTGCACTTTGACTAGCTTGACCTCTAGATTCCTCAACTTCTTAACCTCCGACCCAAGAATGCACGTAGGAGCTCGCCGAATCGTTGCAGCACGCTTTATCTCCACCTCTCTAAGCAAGCTTTGCTCTACCACTTCCGCGGTCTCGTGCAAGCACTTCCTCAAATGTGACACATGGAATACATCGTGTGTGCCACTAAGTCTCTCGGGCAACTCCACTCTATACGCCATCTGCCCAATCCTCTCCTTAATAGGGAACGACCCTACGAACCTTGGTGCTAACTTCCCAACGGACCCAAAGCAAACGACGTTCCGTAATGGAGACACCTTGACAAAGACCATGTCCCCAATATCAAACTCAAGATCTATCCTCCTCTTGTCCGCATAAGATTTCTTCCTATCTTGCGCCGTCTTCGTCCGCCTTCGAATCAAATCGATCTATTCCGAAGTCTCTCTAATCAAATCGGGCCCAACTAAGATCTTATCTGTAGACTCCCACCAACATGTAGGCGAACGACACGGCCGTCCATAAAGATCCTCGAACTGAAAGCTGTTATTATATGCGAACACCACCAACGGAAGATGTTCCTCCCATGTACCTCCGAAATCTAAGAAACACAACCTCAATAGGTCCTCTAGAATACGATTCACCCTCTCGGTCTGGCCATCCGTCTGAGGATGATATGCGGTGCTCAAATATAACTGAGTCCCTACCGCCTCTTGCAAACTCTTCCAAAATACGCTAGTAAAGATCGGATCGCAGTCGCTCACTATGCTAGAAGGAACACCGTGCAAAGGAACTATTTCTCGAATGTATACGGAGGCTAACCATGGAGCAGTCCTCTTACTCTTCACGAGAATGAAATGGGCGCTCTTAGTAAGTCTGTCTACCACGACCTAAATCCCCGTGTTACCCTTCCTCGATCTCGGTAATCCTTCAACAAAATCCATCGAGACGCTTTCCCACTTCCATTGTGGGACCTCCAATGGGTGTAGTAATCCACCGGGCTTCTTTTGCTCTGCTTTTACTTGTTGGCACACCAAGCATCTAGCGACAAACTCTGCCACGTCCTTCATGCCGGCCTAAGAGTAAACTCATCTCATGTCCATGTACATCTTGTCCCCGCCGGAATGGATGGTCATCTTCAAACGATGTGCATCATCAAGAATGGTCTTCCTTAGGTCCTCGTCTTTTGATACACAAAGGCTACCATCCCTACGTAACCAACCCTTATCATCTAGGGTATACCTATGGAGATGGCTTGATGACTCCCCTCCTTTGAGCTTCCCTACTAACTCAACCAATTATGGGTCATCTCGTTGTGCCTCACCAATCCATCCCAAAAGCGTAGGTCTGACCTCCAAGGATGCTAGCAAACTAGGTACAAAGTCAACGGAAGGTTTAAAGTTAAACATAGAGATGAACTCTAAGCTTCGCCATTCAACAAACAACGGAATCAAGGACAACCTTTTTCTCCTTAAGGCGTCTGCCACCACGTTACCCTTGCCAGGGGTATATGCTATCTCGAAATCGTAGGATGCTAAGAATTCCATCCACCTTTGCTGCCTTAGGTTCAAGTCCTTCTGAGAGAATAAGTATTTTAGCGATTTGTGGTCAGTGAATAATTCGAATTTCTCGCCAAGAAGATAATGACGCCAAGACTTAAGCGCAAAGACAATAGCGGCCAACTCTAGGTCATATGTAGGGTAATTTCTCTCATGCACACTCAACTGCCTTCCACCATAGGCTATTACCCTTCCCTCTTGCATTAAGACTGCGCCTAGTCTTGTCCCACAAGCATCGGTATAAAGGGTAAATGGCTTACTCCCATCTGGCAACACTAAGACTGGGGCTGTGGCCAAAGCTCTCTTTAGACGTTGGAACGCATCATCACAATCAACGTCCTATGTGAAAACTAAGTTCTTCTTCGTCAAGCGTGTTAATGGGGTCGAAATCTTTGCGAAGTCTTTGATAAACTTCCTATAATAGCCAGCTAACCCTAAGAAACTCCTCACCTCGGCAACATTTTTAGGAACCTTCCAATCTTGGATGGCACTTACCTTCGCGGGATCCACAGCTATCCCTTCTTTGGAAACCACGTGCCCTTATAATCGCACTTCCTTCCTCCAAAAGTGACATTTAGAAAATTTAGCTTTAAGTCTATGCGCTCGAAGGGTCTCCAATACTTCCCTAAGATGTAGAGCATGCTCTTCCTTGCTATTAGAAAAGACCAAGATGTCATCCACAAAGACCACCATGAATTTATTAAGGTACTCCCTAAACACCCTACTCATCAAGTCAACAAAGTAGGCGGGGGCGTTTGTCAAACCGAAGGGCATTACAAGCCACTCGAAGAAACCGTCTGGAGTCCTAAAGGCAGTCGTGTCTATGCTATCTTCAGCCACTCTCAACTGATGGAAACCAGTGGCTAAGTCCAACTGCGAAAACACTGAGGCGCCAACTAACCGATCGAAGAGATCGTCAGTCCTCGGCAGTGGGTGTCTATTCTTCTTAGTAAGCTTATTAAGTTCTCTATAGTCTACACAAAGTCTAAGGGACCCATCCGCCTTCGTCGCAAAAACTACTGGAGCACCCCACTCCGATATACTACGTCTGATGAACCCCTTCTCAAGCAATTCCTTCACTTGCTTACTGAGTTCTCTTCTCTCTCTTGGAGCCATGTGGCGCACTGGTAATGCAACTGGCTTTGCATTATCTACTAGACATATCTGAAAGTCTATCTCACGTTTTGGGGGTAAACCCCTCACCTCATCGAAGACATCAGCATATTCACGGACTATGGGAACAGAATGTAAATCATCATCGGATGCGTCATGGGATTCTAGGTAGCTAAGCATTACTGGACCTCTAGGGTCACAAGAAATATCAAGGATCTTTCCAAAACGAGTCAACAATCTAACTACCCTTCTTTCACAATCTAGGATGGCCCCATATCTAGTTAACCAATCCATACCTAGAATTAAACCATAGCCCATGAAGCCAAGAACAAAAGCGTTGCACTCAAACTCAACGCCCAAGATAAACACTCTCAAATCATGACAAATCATAGAAAGATGAGCCGAAACACCGATAGGATTTGAGACTACTAAGGGATTAGTAACTAGACTAGTATCAAGGTGCAGTGTTTCAACTAATGATGTAGAAATAAACGAATGTGATGCGCCACAATCGAATAAAGTACGGACATGATGATCAAACAGAAAAACTAAATTTTCAACGGAAATTGCTCTACCTCGTTCTTGCAGCGGTGGGACCACAAGAGCTTGAACTTGTCCCCTTGCCTGCCCTGGTGCCATAAGAGCCTGCACCTGTCCTCCCGAGGTAGACCCTGCCCTTTGCCCTTTCTTTGGGCAGTCCTTAATAAGATGTCCCGCCTCGCCACAGTGGAAACAACCAGTCTTCTTTTTCTTCCTACAATCTTTCGGGTGTCCCACAGCTAAAGCATCTTTTCTTTCCCTTAGCATTGTTGCCTTTGCCACCTTTCTTGTTCTGTTGCAGCTTCTTTTGATCCCCTTTCTTCTCGGGTGCCTTATTAGCATTGGAAACCTTCTCCTCTTCATGCATGAGCGTCATGTCAACTAGTCTCTCGAAGGTAGCCCCCATGGGAATGTGGGTCATAGCTAACCCATGTAGCGGCTCGTTTAAACCCTTAACAAATCTTAGAGCCTTTTTTTCTGGAGTATTCACCAAGTCCAAGCCAAATCTTGCCAACTGATTGAATTTGTTAACGTGCCCTTTCACCGATAGATTCCCTTGCTTCAATGCTAGAAACCTTTCCATGTATAGATTCTCTTCAGCCCGTGAGAGAAACTTCGCCTCAAACCTCTGCCTAAAATCTGGCCATGTATCGACTGGGCGTCCTCCATTAGTGACCTCCCACCAAAACGAGGCCTCATCCTTCATTAGCCAGGCAGCTAGCTGGACTTTTTTTTATCATCCACTTCAAAAATTCTAAACAATTCTTCCACCTCCTTTAGCTAGTTACGAGCTTTAACAAATGTCTCCGTCCCGTGAAAAGGTTTTCCACCCATTGCTCTAAAGTCCTTACATATCTTAGCAAAAGTATCTACGCGAGGAGGAGGGGGAGGAGGAGGAGGAGGAGCATTTGCTGGACCTGCGGTGGCGGCCCTAGCCTCGAGATATTGACGAAACCAACCGGGTACATGAACACCCTTTGGTATCTCAGATGCTTCAGACATGCTGAAACGAAAAAGGAAAGATTCAATAAAAAAGAACCGAGGGAAAGATATATGGCTCTTGGGGTTATGCTTTCTAAAATATACTTTTCCCTTGAAAATACTTTCCTTAAAACATACTTTTGAAGGTACTTCTTTATAAAAAATGCTTTTGAAAAATAGTTTTTTTTTCAAAATTCATATCTGTTCTAGTAACCTTCAACTCTGATACCACGTGTAACACCCAACGTCCATTAATGTCACTCACAAAGGGAATGCATTAACTTCTATGGAGCGTTTTAGGTAAGTATAGAACAGAAACTTAACAACAAGACAGATATAAATAGTACTCAAAGATTTAAAACTTTATTTCATTGCAGCGGAAAACACATGTTTGCTTACATCATCAAAAACCAGAGTCAAAGTACATAATATCCATCTTGACTACCAAAAGTACATAAACTAAAAGACATAATCCCCAATACAAAATAGCCATAAATAAAAGAGAAGCTGAACTTTACTTCAGCGATCCAAGTAATCCTCTAAAAGCAGAGAAACAGCAGTCCAAGATCAAGCTCCACTGGTGCTAGTCCCAACCTGAGCACCGGGGGGGGGGGGGGGAGGAAGAAAAGAGGAGGAAACAAAGGGGGTCATACATAAATTCTGGCGAGTGCGATAATTTTAACAATATAATTAACAAAGTAACTAGGCTAAGGCATAAGTTGGAAAATAAGGAAATAACTATGAACCATTAAATATGGCAGAGTAAATAAGGAAACAAGATGAAAAACGATATCGTTAAAGCGCACCTAACCCACTGTAAGATAATTACCAAGCTACACCAACACTATAGGATAATTGCTATACTGCACCACCACTAGTCACCCTAAGGTTGATCCCGCCTATGGACTTAATAATGATATTGGTAGTTTCGTGCACCCCTAGCTGCCTTCATAGGTGCCGCCTGCTCCTATCTTCACTAGGTGTACCCACTACCCCAAACGATCGGCTCCCTAACTCGTAGATACCCGTGCTGACCCCACAGTGGGATGTATCACTCTCCAAAGTGGCAACCCGATACAACCAACAATGCACGGCTTATACCTACACGATGCAATAATGTCTTACCTACCAGCCTGGGTCCATACACGCATATGAACCCGTTGGACTTGCGTTGCCACCGCTAACCTGGTTTGGCCTCTTACAATCAAGCCCAGTATGCGTGTCTCGTCCTCGACTTGGGTCGAGCCCACAAAGATACGTATGGGTTACTGGTTGAAATAGGCCTCCATTACTTGACACAAACTATCCACCTAAGCTTTGTCCCCTCAAGTACATCCCACTAACCCACTTCTTATTCATGTTTCAATTACATGTTTCATTTTTGGTTAAGTGTTTCTAATCATATTTCCAAATGCCACCCAAGGCACCCACTAGATTTCACATGCCACCCAAGGCACCCACTTAACCCCCTCATGTCGACTACATGTTTATCTGGTTAAGTGTTTCTTAATTCATTAAGACCGTAACCTCATAAAGACCTCTCACATTAAACTGGCATTTGTGGCAGCTGGATTTGCCGGGCGGGTCCGGGCAGTCTTACACCACAAAAGAGCCTAACCTCGTGTCTTTACAATTATTACGTATTTAATTTATGCCTAAGACCTTTCACATTAGACTAGTTTTTGTGGTAGCTGGATTTGTCGGGCGGGTCCGGGCAGTCTTACACCACAAAAGAGCCTAACCTCGTGTCTTAGACGATTAATTACTCCTAATTAATCATTCCCCAATTTGAATTACTTTCCCTATTCAAATTATCAATCAATTCCAAATTTAATGATGTCCATAATTGACTCAATCATGTCCATCCATTTATGGTATGTAAAATTATACCAATTTTCACCATAACTTATTTTATGCCTTTTAAGGCATTTATACCAATTAAATATTTTAATATTATCCCCTTTACCCCACGTTGTACGTTTGTTCGTTTAACGTAAAATATACGTTAGACTCGAATAGCCTAACTTATGGAACAAAGAGAAAACATCACAATATACACATAATGAAAACATAGATCTAAATATAGGGATGAACTTGCATATGTAAATGATGTTCTACATCTAAAACTTGCATAGGCTAAAGTTACAACTTGCATAAACAACATATGTCATGGATCCAAATCTAAAGGTGTGAACTTGCATAAATCATGTATGTCATAGATCTACATCTAAAGGTGTAAACTTGCATAGGCAATAACCCTAAACTTGCATAACATGATTCATACCCCAAACTTATATATTTATAGATACTTGCATATGTGATTTATGCATCATAACAATGGTGTAAACTTGCATATAACATGTAAAATATCATGTAGAATTTAGCATATAACTCACCCATGTCATAGCCTAACTTTCAATCAAATTTTCACATAAACTAGATGTCATAACCATGTAAGGTCACATATAATTTTACCCAACTTGTATATGATTCATGTTTAAATAAAAATCTAAACTTTCATACATATGATTTATCATATGAATCAACATCACCAAACTAGCATATGAAACATGATGATTGGGTTATATATAAAATTACAATATAGAAGATAGCAACATAACTTTACATCATAAATGATAGCATCACAACATAACGTCATAGAGATTTCAAAACAATTCTACAACATAATTACAACATGTGATCAATAATTCACATCACATCCATACAATCTGCATCATAACTTAATCCAATTAAATTACTAATTATTTATTATTACTATCGAACTCACAACTCAAAAGCAGTCCTGAGTTCTGAATTCTAATTTCTGAAGTTGTATTAGCTCTCATTTGAAGAAGATTCGTTGTTAGGGTTGAATAGAACTGATTTGATTTGTTGTTCTTCCTCTCTAATTGGTGGCGGCTGCTCTAGGGTTCAAGACGACAGCATGACGGCCATAGTTTTAGTTTTAATTTTGATTTAGGGTTTGAGTCTATGGGTCTTTTTATAGAGTTTTGAATTTATTTACAGCCGTCAGATCACTCTAGAATCCATCTAGGCCTTAGAAACCAAGTAATGATGTCAACAGACCAACCAGAAATCGCCACCTAAGCACTAAAACATAAAATTTCGTCCTAGACCGTTTAGGGCCGATGGAACCAATTCCAAACCTCTTGAGTTGACCCTGGGGTCGACCCAGCGGGTCTTGGGTCGACCCATAAAATAGGTCGGTTTGGTGTTTTGCCTTCCCGCTTCCGCTGTTTTGAAATTTTTTCTTAAATTTTAGGTTGAATTTTATTTTATTTTTATAAATATATCTATATATATTTCTATCTTCCAAATAACCATTTTCACACTCAACTACTTTTTGAACCGTGTTCACACTAAGCCTCTTTTTAGCCATTCCCCTAAAACAAAAATTTGGCGTTGGTGGGGATCGAACTCTGTGTCTCTTGTATGCAAGTCACATGTTCCAACCAAATGAGCTATTAAGTCTTTTGCTTACATACCTTAGAACAATGCTAAACATTTATTCTTTAATTTATTTAATTCGATTATTCAAAAATCTGGGGTGTTACAGACCCGAACAAATTATTTTAAAATAAATATATTTTGAATTAAAACAAATTCAGACTCTTTAAAATTTTCGAAAATTTCGCCAGCACCACCTCTACGTTGTTCGACCGGTACAGCTACAACTGCCACTCTATGCCTCAACTTTACCAAAAGAAAAACCACAACCAATTGACTACTCAACTCAGGGGTAAAATCAATCACCAAGCACTCATATATTTAGGTTCGCCTATTTGTCGGGCAACTCAATTCCAATTCCGAAGCATATCAAATAACTACTCTTCATTTTCTCATTTGTACTTCCATCTCTACTACCAGATCAATTCCCATGGGCTTCTTATATCTGTACTTTACTCAATTTATAATACCCATAACAATCCAAGGTTAAATAATCCATAACTGATTTTATCCCAAATTCATCATACTGGGATTCTTTTCCTTGCTACCCATTTCATTCAATTTCCTATTAACTATTAATAAATTTTATTCAACCAACTTACATCTAGTCAATCACAATAACCATTAACTTAATCATTTGAATTTTATTTAATTTGTTTGGTTAAATTCAATTAATTCTATTTAACCAGTTAAATCTCTTTCCCAGATTCAATTATCTAATGGTTCAATTGTATTCTGTAATTCGATTCGAATTCCAGTCGAATTAAATAAAACAACCAAATATACAATATTACTATACTACAGACAAATTATTTCCCTTTTTATACAAAAATATAATTTGGGCAAAAATATTTCATTTACCCGCTTAACAAAATAATTTAAAAACAATTTTATATTCAAAATTCAAATACACACTGTCATATATGTATATATATATATATATATTCAAACTCAATCTAGGACATTACTCATCCCATCTCTGTTGAGTTACTCCACAGAGCCAAGGTTATTCGTAAACCAATAGCTCTGAAACCACTATGACGACCCAGGGATTTTCGACCCCGAACATCGACACAAAAACACCATGTTGACATTCAGGCACCGAAAATACCGGAACGTTAATAGGAAGCATTTAGAAGATGAGAAGTAGAAAGAAAGAAATATTAGAATAGAAGAATAAGAAGAACACATCAAAATCTCACAACGGAACGACTAAAATATAATATACTAAATCTCTTTATACAAAAGAAAATTGTATATACATACCAATCATTAGATTACAATATATATCTGTCACAGCAGAAATACACTTTATATAACTAGCGGTGAAGCCTCCTGCTTCCAGCTCCTGAAACTTAAAGTGAAAACTAACTTGGAATATACTCGTTCTGACCCGAGCACATTTGAAGCAAAGCAAAATTCACCGGGTCGGTCTAGAATATTTTCAGTGATAGATTCACAACAAACAACATGCTTAAATTTAGAAATCCTTTTTGAAAGAAAGGATAATAGTAAGACCGGTCCACACATAAACACGGACGGTTTTTACCTTACGATAACCCAAAATATTTTAAAATCATATCTTATCTGATATTATAATAGTGTCTAAATACAAGTAAATAGAATCTAGCGAAACGCTTGCATCTCACGCTCCATATATATAGTATATAATCAAAACTGCGGACGCATATTGGAGATTGGATTCCGACTATAACAAGGTATGGAACCACCTGCCGATAGTGTATCTCTAGAGATGAATACACTGGGTTCAACAAGAATGTCTTGCAACCCGGCCACACATGACCGACCACTCATTTCTCTTGAGTGTATCGAATATATTATCACCTACGATTGGGCCCACATAACCGTTATTTGAAGACACAGAAACGAAAGAAGACAAATATGAATGTTCTCTAGATAATGACAATACACCCTAATGGGAATAACCCACATAGTCATGCTGCCTGCCCGATTTTTGTCATTTCCCAGGTGTGTGGCTTAGGTTATAATCTCTTCTAGAACAGCTGGCCACCATTCTCTTTGAATGCCACATTGTCCACACACGTTGTTATGGGACTAAACAACCAAAGGCACTCTCCTACCACATCCTAGGTATCACCCTATAGACCAGGAGCGAGTAGTCCTTGCAATCCATAGATTCCAACCACGATAGAATCACAGTTTATCTCTGGTTGCAAGTCAGAGATTTTAAGTAATTCTTCCTCTTATGAAGATCCATGGTCTTCAATAGCTCCATCTCGAATCATTGTCTGATTTCTTCCACGATTACATATTTGCTAGTCGGAATGGTTTTCGAATATAAATTCAATCCCGGTCTTTCTGAACCAACCATCGATAATTGGCCACATTTGATAGTCGGTTATTTAACTATCAAATAAACAAACATTCATCCATAAAAATAAAATATACATACCGGTTCGGTATTCAGCATCACTTGGCCTATTTGATAATTAACGAGTGGTGAATTTAATGAACTTAAACTCCATATTTTCAATATTAGGATAACGATTCCCTTTTTCTTATATAATATAAGAATACTTAATTATTGTCTCATTCTACTTCATTAGCTCCTATCGTAAATTAGTAAGTGAATAAATCTCTAAATATCAACCCCGAAGGCCGAAACCAACATCAGATTGACACCTCGAAAATCACTCAACCAACCAACGTACAACGGGTTCTAATTACTTTACAACTACATCATATTGTTCATCACACTTAATATATCCTTTATAAATAGACTTTTATTTTTAATACGACTTAAATCCCATATAAAAACTTTATTAAACTTACTTCAAATCCACTCTAGTTATATCTTTAATAAAATTCCATCTCTTGCTTTAAAATACACAATTTAGGATTGAATCCTTATAATTTACCTCGCCAATCATTTTATTTGAATTCGGGTTTCTATATCCATTTCATAACTCGTTTCAATTATTGAAACCCTTTTTACACCATATCCAATAAGCTTAGTTTTTAATATCTTTCTCGAACTAGGATTCACCTAAATAGAATTCAAAAAGAATTCAATTAAACTAGACATATATTTTTAATATACATACGCTTGGAAACTTATTTAACAGTGCTTTATGATTTCATTAACTTCCATTACTTTAAGTCCAAGATCATTTTTTCTGTTGTTAAATAATAATAAATTTCAATATTATAACAATGATTTACTTTATCATTAACAATTTCTATTTAAAACAAATTTACTGATCCATCACCATTTAGTAGTATACTTATTTAACTAAACATAACTAACTAGTTAACCAATCCCATTGATCCATCTATTTAAATTAATTAATAATATAATTAATTTAAATTAGTTCTATTTACCTCGATTATTATTTGATAATAATCAATTCCCACATAATCCCAATCTAATCATTTCTTAACTTCAAATATTAAATGTTTAATTCCATTAATAAACTATTTCAAAATAGATTTAAAAATCTATCTTCGGTTATAAAATAAATTTATAACTCATTTCCATCGATTAACCTAACAGTAAATTAATATTTATACAATAAGGGATTTTTAGGCCATCCGCTGTTAACAATTCAACCAATACCGCCCATTGGTTTAAAATATCGCATCAACGTTGAATTTCAATTCAGTGTTCAATATTCAATCAATATCATTATTTGGGGTAAACAGTTCTACATTTAAACAATATAAACAACATATAATGTATTTGAGGAACTCAGTTGGATCCCTCCATCATGTACGTCCCTGCATCACAGATTATAATATTTGACAAAAATATATAATCAATTATTTAAATTAAAATCATCTAATAGACAAATATAATTGTCGGCGATCAATCAACCAAAGCACATAATCATCCAATCAACGATAAAATATTTTTATATGAATTTAACACATCAGAGTATTTCAGAAAAGTGTGAGAATTAAATCACCTTATTTTTGATGATTTCAGCGATGTTCGTTTAATTTTAAACATGCGTTTATAATTAAACAGAAATCCAGTTGTCTTCGATCCCTTCCAATTTGTATAGCAGCGTTGTCTTCTTCGCTGCAATTCCAATGAACCCAACTTCGTGAAATTCTGATAACATACCAACATGTTACAATCTTTTTAAGTTAGCGGTTTGTTTTATTTTATATCATACAACTTAAATATTAAACTATCTAACTTAAATTTAAATAACCCTAACTATTTCTTAATACCTACTTAATGTTGCTAACCCCTTTCTCTTACTGCTCCCTTCCATCGTAAAACCCAATGGCCGTTCCATAATTCAATCTTCCAGAAAAAACAACCCGTACCCTTCTTTGATTCAAATGGTTTGCGTAACTTTATGTACCTCTTTGGTGCCCAATGCCATGCTCATCGGCCTACCTATTTTTTTCCTTTTTTTTCTAGCTTAATATACGGTCAGGTCCCAAAGTCCACAAGACCCAACCGACATTTCTTCCCACAAACTATATCCTTGGCACGCCTGTATATAGCAGCCACCCATTATCTTATTTTACTTTTATTTTTCTTTATCTAAAACTGTCACTGTCTCAACCCAACCTTCACCATGCCTATCACCACGTTCAACGCCTGGCTTGAAACAGACACTGCCTGAACCTCCACCGTTACAGCCTTCCCCCATGCCAAAACAGTGCCACCCTTCACCGTTTTCCCCTTCTAAAATAAACAGTACTTCTTTAACAACACATTGTCACGTGCAGCAACTCCCCCTGCTACGTACTTCCTCCACATCATTATGCAACCAGCACCTCCCACGGATTACCGACCACTATGTACAAAATCCTGCATCGACATCTTGAAGCCGGTTCCCCATCCACATCATTTTACTACGTCCAAACATTTTCAGCATCCTGACACAACAAAGGTCCATGCGTGTCGACTCCCATTCCATCCTCCCTTAACTTGCATCAGAACTCAAACAAACTGATTACACCCCATTTCCCTCTTCGCACCAGATTCTACAAATAGTTTAAACCCACTATATGCCAAAACCACGCAGGTTCCAGTACTCCTTCTCGCAAGGACTTGCTCCGCTTCTTTACTATTCACGTTCTCCACGAAAACATGGATCATCCTATGCACACACTTCAATGCATCCCACACAAAATCTTTCCCTTCATGCCATGTTTCCAAGCTCTTCAGTGCACAGCGCCTCGCCACGCCATCAGGGGACCACCGAACCAACCACCAACGTTGCAGCCTCTTCACCCTCACCCCACTGACTGTCCCCGTTCACCAATGATCACCGGCGGCCACCCATGGCAACCCCATCTCCATCAAGTACACGCTCCACAAAATACCCTGTATTAATCTAACTAATATACTGCTTAACGCTTCCTTCTATCGTCACTTTGTTCAAACACATTTCGTCGGAAAGACGCCGCTTAAGTCGCACTCAATATGAACGAAGCTGATCACCTGAGCTTTCTTTCCTTTTTTTGTTTGAAGAGTTTTATATTTCGAGTTGCTCAAGGTTTTTTACAAATGATGGCACTTGATTTTAATGTGTTATGAAGTTGTTTGTTCGTTTTGACGAAGATAACTAATGGAGGTGCATTATATAGGAGTAGGTGGCTTCGGGACGAGGGAAAAGAGAGCATGGGGTTTGTCAGAATCTTTTTACTTTTATATATTTATAGTTGAGTAAAGTGGGAAGGTTTCCACAGTCCATGCTTCATGGACATATAAAATGTACATGAGGAATGGTTGCTCTCGTTTTTAGGCTGCACAAAGTAAGGGGTGCACTTTATTAGGTGAAATTTGATACATGGTTTCTTTACAAAGATATGGCTACAGGGTATATTAATTTCAGTGCTTCATTAGACATTCTGTGCGTTCTCTCATATGCTTACTTGTGTAATTGTGTTCAACCATATAGTTCGAAACAAGTGTTTCAGCGTGCTTACATATTCTGGTTTTATTATGATATATGAACGCGATTTAAAGTTATTATGATTTTTATTTTTATTTTATATGGTATTATATTTTACCATCAACCGTTGTCTACCGTTAATTATTAAACATATGTACCGCACACACAAACCCCAAACCCAAAAAAAATAGATGCATCGTTACGCCTTGACGATATGAACCCAACAAAACTGATTTCACCGAAAACGGAGATCGTTTGGATAACCGATAAATTTTAAAGCGTATATGATATAAATAAATTAATATTTAATTTCGAAACAATTCAATTTAATGATAATGAATAAATATTATCGCATATATATTTAAGCGGAATCTTATACAGCTTCAACCTCGGCCCATACAGACTTTTAAAACTCAATATTAGGAACGACCGTGCGTTTACAAGCTCGTTTTAATAATTTACAAATATATAAATTTGATCTCCATTTTCTAATAATAAATTCGATATGTAACACATTATTATTACCAAATCAATATTTAAAACAGATTTGAATATTCGTAATTAACGTTCAAAAATCTGGGGCGTTACGTTCTTCCCCCCTTAAAAGAATTTCGTTCCCAAAATTACAAGGTAAGAAGAATGACCCGAACCAATTATTTTAAAATAAATATATTTTGAATTAAAACAAATTCAGACTCATTAAAATTTTCAAAAATTTCTCCAGCACCTCCTCTACGTGGTTCGATCGGTATAGCTACAATTGCCACTCTAGGCCTCAACTTTACCAAAAGAAAAACCACAACCAAATGACTACTCAACTCAGGGGTAAAATCAACCACCAACTACTCATATATTAATTTTCACCTGTTTATCGGGTAACTCAATTCCAATTCCGAAGCAAATCAAATAACAACTCTTCATTTTCTCATATGTACTTCCTTCTCTACCACCAGATCAATTCCCGTTGGCTTCTAATATCTGTACTTTACTCAATTTATAATACCCATAACAATACAAGGTTAAATAATCCATAACTAATTTTATCCCAAATTCATCATACTTGGATTCATTTCCTTGCTGCCCATTTCATTCAATTTCCTATTAACTGTTAATAAATTTTATTCAACCAATTAACATCTAGTCAATCACAATAACCATTAACTTAATCATTTGAATTTAATTTAATTTGTTTGGCTAAATTCAATTAATTCTATCTAACCTGGTTAAATCTCTTTCCCAGATTCAATTATCTAATGGTTCAATTTTATTCTATAATTCGATTCGAATTCCAATCGAATCAAATAAAACAACCAAATATACAATATTACAATACTACAGAAAAATTATTTCCCTTTTTATACAAAAATATAATTTAGGCAAAATTATTTCATTTACCCGCTTAACAAAATAATTTAAAAACAATTTTATATTCAAAATTCAAATACGCACTGTCATAAATATATTCAAACTCAATCTAGGATATTAGTAATCCAATCTCTATTGAGTTACTCCACAGAGCCAAGGTTATTCCTAAATCAATAGCTCTGATACCACTGTAACGACCCGAGGATTTTCGACCCCGAACATCGACACAAAAACACCATGTTGACATTCAAGCGCCGAAAACACCGGAATGTTAATAGGAAGAATTTAGAGGATGAGAAGTAGAAATAAAGAAATATTAGAATAGAAGAATAAGAAGAACAATTCAAAATCTCACAGAGGAATGACTAAAATATAATATATCAAATCTCTTTATACAAAAGAAAACTTTATAAACATACCAATCATCAAAGTACAACATATATCTGTCACAGCAGAAATACACTTTATATAACTAGCGGTGAAGCCTCCTGCTTCCAGCTCCTGAAACTCCAAGCGAAAACTAACCTGGAAATATACTCGGTCTGACCCGAGCACATTTGAAGCAAAGCAAAATTCACCGGGTCAGTCTGGAATACTTTCAGCAGTAAATTCACCACAAACAACTTGCTTAACTTTAGAAATCCTTTTTGAAAGAAAGGATAATAGTAAGACTGGTCCACACATAAACACGGAAGGTTTTTACCTTGCTATAACCCAAAATATTTTAAAATCATTTCTTATCTGATATTATAATAGTGTCTAATACAAGCAAATAGAATCTAGCGGAACGCTTGCATCTCACGCTCCATATAAATAGTATACAATCGAAACTGCGGATGCTTGTTGGAGATTGGATTTCGACTATAACAAGGTATGGAACCACCTTCGATAGTGTATCTCTAGAGAGGAATACACTGGGTTCAACAAGAACGTCTTGCAACCCGGCCACACATGACCGACCACTCATTTCTCTTAAGTGTATCGAATATATTATCACCTACGGTTAGGCCCGCATAACCGTTATTCGTAGATACAGAAATGACAGAGGACAAATATGAATGTTCTCTAGATGGTGACAATACACCCTAATGAGAATGACCCATATAGCCATGTTGCCTGCCCGGTTTTTGTCATTTTCTGGGTGTAAGGCTTAGGTTATAATCTCTTCTGGAACATTTGGCCACCATTCTCCTTGAATGCCACGTCGTCCATACACGTTGTTCTGGCACTGAAGAAACGAAGGCACTCTCCTACCACATCCTAGGTATCACCCTATAGATCAGTAGCTAGTAGTCCTTGCAATCCGTAGATTCCAACCACGATAGAATCACAATTAGCTCTGGTTGCAAGTCAGAGATTTATACTCCCGCTTATGAAGATCCACGGTCTTCAATAGCTCCATCTTGAATCATCGTCTGATTTCTTCCACGATTACGTATTTGCTGGTCGGAATGGTTTTCAAATATAAATTCAATCCGGGTCATTCCAAATCAACCATCGATAATTGGCCACATTGGATAATCGGTTATTTAACTATCAAATAAATAAACATTCATCCATAAAAATAAAATATACATACCGGTTCGGTATTCAGCATCACTTGGCCTATTTGATAATTAACGAGTGGTGAATTTAAACTCTATATTTTCAATATTAGGATAACGTTTCCCTTTTTCTTATAGAATATAAGAATACTTAATTATGGTCTCATTCTACTTCATTGGCTCCTATCGTAAATTAGTAAGTGAATAAATCTCTAAATATCAACCCCGAAGGCCAAAACCAACATCAGATTGACACCTCGAAAATCACTCAACCAACCAACGTACAACGGGTTCTAATTACTTTTCAACTACATCATATTGTTCATCACACTTAATATATCCTTTATAAATAGACTTGTATTTTAAATACGACTTAAATCCCATATAAAACTTTATTAAACTTACTTCAAATCCACTCTGGTTATATATTTAATAAAATTCCATCTATAGCTTTAAAATACACAATTTAGGATTGAATCCTTATAATTTACCTCGCCAAACATTTTAGTTGAATTCGGGTTTCTATATCCATTCGTAACTCGTTTCAATTATTTAAACCCTTTTTACACCATATCCAATAAGCTTGGTTTTTAATATCTTTCTCGAACTAGGATTTACCTAAATAGAATTCAAAAAGAATTCAATTAAACTAGACATATATTTTTAATATACATACGCTTGGAAACTTATTTAACAGTGCTTTATGATTTCATTAACTTCCATTACTTTAAATCCAAGATCATTTTTTCTATTGTTAAATAATAATAAATTTCAATATTATAACAATGATTTACTTTATCATTAATAATTTCCATTTAAAACAAATTTACTGATCCATCACCATTTAGCTGTATACTTATTTAACTTAACATAATTAACTGGTAAACCAATCCCATTGATCCCTCTATTTAAATTAATTAATAATATAAATAATTTAAATTAATTCTATTTACCTCAATTACTAATAAAAATCAATTCCCATATAATCCCAATCTAATCGTTTCTTAATGTAATGACCCGCATTTTCAGTGATATAATAATTAATTTATTTGATTATTTAAAATAGTGATCTAGAGGATTTAATGGTTGTTGAATTAAATAATAGCGAATTTTTAATTAAAATAATAATTAAATAATATATTTAATTCTGAAATAATCAGAATTGGATGAAATGGCGATATGGTGTGAATTGGACAATTCAAAATATATAATTCAGTTTAGAATTGAATTACGATAATGAATATATTTAATTAACGATGGTTGAACGTATAATTATAATATAATTATAATCGAGCTCGAAATGGCACGGCAGTTCGCGAATTGGCAATTCGAACTTTAAACGAATATACAGAAGCCGTTTTAAATCGGATTTCTGTGAAACAAGAAAGGTTCAGAGCTGGTGTAGTATATTTTTCTAGTGGAAGAGAAAAATCGGGATTTCGTCATGTGGATTTTGATTTATGTCCAAATCAAATTTTAGAAAAGTCGATATGGAATTCCTTTATAATTTATAAAGGAATTAATTATATTTTAAAAAAGGGATTTCATTATAAATCGAATATCGATTTAATCGGGATTTGAAATATCAAGTTAGAAATTCATATAGGAATATTCCAGAGCCGTATGATATCGTATGTGAATATATACGATAATATTTAGTTATAAATATTTAATTTATATATTTAAGTGGGTTGTTTAGAGCTTTAAAAATAGTTAATTTTGTAAACGACCTCAGAATTTGACGAAATTGTTGGATCCGCAATATTAAATTATTACTAGATTTCAGTTTTCGTGATTTTTGAAGTCAGTATGTGGCCATACGGGATTTTAATGTGAAAAACAGTCAGTATTTTAACGGTCAAAAATACGCTGTGTGAGCAAATGGAGTCGGAATTCGACGAAACCAGTTTTGTTGGGTCTGTAATGTCGAACTGTAGCTGCACGTCAATTTCCGTGAATTTTTTAATATCGTGTGTGATCACACGGATTTTTAAAAGGGCGAAAACGAATATAAAATAATAAAAGAAAATTATGTAAAAATATCCTAACAAAATATCTAGATATTTATTTCCCTTATAAATACACTCCCTAACAATCCTTAACCTAATTTCAGTTTTGAAAGTAGTCGCAACCTCCAATAAAAACAAAAACATGAGGAATCATCTTCATAAAATCAAGGAAAATCAAACTAAATGTTATAAATCCTTATATAGATATATTCACAATCCTTTTCAGTTGTTCTTCGATTCTATACCAGTTCTACATGGTACGACACAGTTTTTGGTTGCTCCAGTTTTGAGCAGTGCAACTAGGGTTCGCTATAGGAGGAGGTAGAAGCATCACAGTTTGATTTTGAGGTTGGAATCGAGTTTAAGGGATGGAGACGCAGCTTGGTGCAAAGTATTGGGGCTTTTTGGGCGTATTAATGTCAGTCGATTCCTACTGTTCAAGCCAGAAAACCGTCTCGAGTCGCAACAAGGAACTGCCAGCGGAATGACCAAGTTTGTACGGTTGTCTAGAGGAGTGGATGAGATGATTTTTGGTATATTTTGTTCAATTTTTATGAAGGTGGAGATGGAGATTTGTGAATGGGAAGGGAAAGGCTATGGTATGTGTACAGGAGGAAGTCGCGTAGTGTTTGTTTGGGGAAGAAGGGTGAGCGGGTACGGGCTTGAACAAAGAAAGATAGGCCAACGTGGTTTGCAGGGGGTAAAGGCCCATATAATATTTGTAATTTAAGTTTAAATTAATTTCAATAGAGTATTAACTTTAAAAATTTATATCTTACTCATACGTGATCAGAATTGAACGAAATAAGACCCTTTGGGATCGTATGGACGGACACTATACGATGGAACTAACTGGAAGTCCATCAGAGCTCGTTACAATTTATCGCAAAATAAATTGTCCGTCTGAATCAAGCGATGGTTATCGTTATTAACGATGATCGTCCAATGTGAGTAAAACTCAACAACTCTGAACAGTTCTATTTTTATAATGTATATTTAGAACTGATAAATGATGACCGATTGCTGTGTGTTAACTGTTTAGTTGAATTGCTTATGTATTGGTTGAAATTATAGATAACGATATATATATATATATATAAATCGTTAATCGAATATTGATTCTGTTAATCAGAATAATTTTTTATTTGTGTTGTTTAACATCTGTGGTGCTGGGAAATAGGTTGGAGGGACCCAACTGGGTTCCTCAATATTTATAATATTGTTTTTTTCATATTTTTTTTACATGATGTGATGTATAATCTATGATTGATTATAATGACAAAGGTCTTGTTATTTGGTACTGTTAAATACCAGAAGAGATAATGAAGTAAAATATTATATAAAATCGAAAGATTTTATATAGAAGGAAGAATTCAAACTGTGTACTGAAATAAAATATTTATAAAACGAAAAGAATCGTATAAAAGGATATTTACTTAGAAAGTAAATAGAAGTAAAAAGGGATATTTACTTAGAAAGTAAATAGAATTATCAAAGGAATATTTATTTATGAATAGAATTTACAAAAGAAACTATTTATAAAATCAAAGGATTTTATAACGGAAATATTTGGAAAGCCAAATAAGAAATAAAAAGGAAATATTTGTAAAACACCTGCAAATAAAATTGAAGGGAAAATATTTATTTGTTAAAAAATAGATAGATAAAAAGGGAATATTTGTAAAACATTTACAAATAAAATAGAAAGAGAAATATTTGTAAAACATTTACAAATAGAATTGAAAAAGAATTTATTTATTTAGAAAATAAATAAAGATAAAAAGGGAATTATTAAATAAATAAAGGAGTATTAAGAAATATTTATTTAGAAAATAAATAGAGTTATAAAAAGGAAAATTGGCAGGATATAAAGGAAATAGAAAAGATTTATTTAAAGTGGAATTAAATAAAAATATGTTCTAACAGATAAATAGAGCAGATTAATTTATAAATAAGATTTTATAAATTAAGTAAAATATTTATCATTTGGATAAATAGAATATATAAGTCAGGACTTGTATAGAAAAGTAAGAATCGATTTCAACGTCGATAATTGAACATGAATATGGACGAAGAGTTAATCAGTTAGAGTTAACTAATTAGAGTTAATCAATTAAAGTTAATCAGTTAGAGTTAATCAATTAGAGTTAATCAATTAGAATTAATCAATTAGAGTTAACCAGTTAGAGTTAATCAGTTAGAGTTAACCAGTAGAGTTAACTAGTTAGAATTAATCAGTTAGAATTAACCATTTAGAGTTAACCAAATTAGAGTTAGTCAATTAGAGTTAATCAGTTAGAGTTAACCAGTTAGAGTTAATCAGTTAGAGTTAATCAGTTAGATTTAATCAGTTAGAGTTAACCAGTTAGAGTTAAATCGATAGAGTTAATAAAATTTTAGTTAGTCGAATATTAGTGATTTGAATAAAGTTAAAAGGAGTTATCGAATATTAGTTATTCGAATAGAGTTAAATAGAGTTATCGAATATTAGTTATTCGAATAGAGTTAAAGGAGTATCGAATATTGTTTATTCGAATAGAGTTAAAGGAGTATCGAATATAGTTTAATCGAAAGGAGTTAAAGGAAATGGTATCGATTTTAATTTAATAGAAAGGAGTTATTGATTAGTTTAATCGAAAGGAGTTATCGATCAGTTTAATCGAAAGGAGTTATCGATTAGTTTAATTGAAAGGAGTTATTGATTAGTTTAATCGAAAGGAGTTACCGATTAGTTTAATCGAAAGGAGTTATCGATTAGTATAATCGAAAGGAGTTATCGATATTAGTTTAATCGAAAGGAGTTATCGAATATTAGTTATTCAAATAGAGTTAAAGTAGTTAATAAAATTTAGTTATTCGAAAGAAAGAGTTATCAAATATAGTTTATTCGAAAAGAGAGATTATCGAATATCGTTTACTCAAAAGAAAGAGTTATCGAATATAAGTTATTCGAAGTGAGTTAATTGAATATTAGTTATTCGAAGAGAATAAATCATCGAATACGATTATATCGAATTCGGGAAAGTATTATTTACTTTTCGGTTTTCATCAAGATTTATTTATTTATAAATAAATTAGAGTAGGTGAATTATTCAAAGTAAGAAGTAAAAAGTTAGATGTTAAGTTAGATATTGCGAAAGTAGGGATTAAAACGTTATTGTTATAAAAAATGTTTTAATAAAAGAAGTGGATTCGTAAGTAGAATCCGAGAGTTCTGAGAGTTACGTAAGGAAGTTTGTTAAAGATTTAAAAGATAAACTTTGACTATTTCGAAGTTTGTTCAGTTAAGATCTGAGAGGTAATTATACCCCAACTTAATTGACGTCCTTCTTAACTAAGGAATGGTAAGGTTTGATATTGAAGGAGTTCTGGAAATGTTTTCCAAATAAGAATCAGAAATGTTTTCTGATAATAGATAATAAGAATTTAGAATCGAAACAGGTGATACGTAAATTAATGAACTAAAGAGATAATTGTTAAATGATGATTGATCGATATAATTTCCATCTGGAAATAATATCGCTGTTTGCACACATGTTTTTCTTTGATAGTTAAATCACAGACAATCAAATTTTTGACCATTTTTCCGTCGTCAATACGGAGAGACCGGTTGGATTTTATCTGAAGAACCACTCCATATTTGCATAAGCATTACGAATCATATATGCCAAAGATAATTGAAGACAGAGTAAAGTGCAAGGGCTGTTGCATAAATCTTAGGTAAAGATTGCCTAAGATGGTTGTACTGAATAGTGCCTTCGGTTTGTCCAGTTCTAGGACGACCTGTATGGAAGAATGTCTGACAGAGTATATTTAATAGATCGCGTAAGTTGATCTCTTAAAACGTATTTATGTTTGGTGGCGGAGGAATTCGTTTCTCTTAGCCGTATACGCGTGGTATTTTTAGGGAAATCAATTTGTGATTTGGCGGGTGTGACATGTAACATTGAAAGTGAATAAATGTGTGATCTGTCAGAGATAAGCGTGGCCTCTAGACTCACAACCGGGAAATGACAAAAATCGGGCAGGCAGCATGGCTATGTAGGTCGCACCTATTAGGGTGTATAATCACCTGATCTACAATTTCATTTACTTCTAAAAATCTATTGTCGATGCTGTCCCATTCGGGAAACGGTTGTTGATCCCAACCGTTAGTGACATACATTCGATACACTCAAGCGAAATTAGTGGTCGGTCATGTGTGGCCGGGTTGCAAGATGTTCTTGTTGAACCCAGTGTATTCCTCTCTAGAGGTACACTAGCGAAAGGTGGTTCCATACCTTGTCATAGTTGGAAATCCATTACCCAATACGTGCTTGCGGTTTTGATTGTATACTATATATGTAGAATGTGAGATGGAAGCATTTCTGCTAGATGATTATTATATTGTGGTTGATAGACATTATTATAATATCAATAGGTTTTTGATATAAAGATATTTTGGATTCTCATAAGGGAAAAGCCCGTTCCGTTATACGGCGTGGTCTTATGAGATATCGTTTACTTGTTCAAACTGTTTTAAACTGTTTTACTCATACCAGTCCCATGACTGACCTAGAGTTTATTTTGTTTTATTTTCCCTAAACTCTTGGGTGCCCAATTTTGTACGGGCAGTCAAGTAGTTGGGATTTAAAGATATGCTTGAAGAGCTGGAGCGGGAGGCTTCAGGATTTTATAGCTATAGTTATTTCCGTTGAGTTGTAAGTGTTGTACTCTGATAATGTTGCTGTATACATATACTGATATTATTTCAAAGATATGTTATCTATTATATGTTGTCCGTTCCACTGTGAGATTCGTTTTACTTTGATGTTGTATGTTCTTCTTCTGCTTCTATTCTAAGTTTCTATCTTATCTATTCTCACCCTCTAATTTCTTTCATTAACTACTGGTATTTTCGATCCTTGGATGTTCGATATGTGTTGTATATCGGATAACCAAGATCGATTTTTTTCTGGGTCATTACAGTTGGTATCAGAGCTTAAGGTTAAGTATTACCTTGGCTCTGTGGCGTGACTTGGTAGAGATGGGGTTAGTAATACCAGAGATTGAGTTTGACTGTATATATACGAGAGCGTATTTGTTATTCAATATAAAATTGTTTTATATTATGGTGATTTATTGGTTGAGTAGTTTGTGAATTCTGGTCGATTAGTTTGATCTACTATATCGATAAGGGTTACTAAACACTTGAATACAATAAACCGACATAGTATATTTTAAAGAGGGTAAAATAAATAATTTTACCTGAAGTATATTTTGATATAAATGGTTTATATTGGAATGATTATAATGTATTGGATATGTTGGTTGTTATTATAATCGAGTAAGATTATAAATTAAATGATTATATATATATATAACCAAGTAGAATTCGTATAAGTATTACGAAGTGAATTAAATCTGAAATTTTAAATCAAAATTTGGAATTGAAAACTCTGGAAATTTGAATAAGAGTTCGTAAATGAATCTGGATTAAATATATGAGAATTTTAAAATCCTAGGAGATATTAAATTGTTTTACAAACGTTGGGAATAGTATTTTGAAAATGGATTTCAAAATAGAAGTGTTTATACATGGTTTTGAAAAGTGATATTGTATTGAACTCACTTCGGTAGCTGGAAAACAATTCTGATGATGACTGCGCAGCATCATCAGTGTTCATTTTCGAGTTTGTAAGTGACGAATTACTACTAAAGATTTTGTTTTTGAGTTGTTTTGCGAAAATAAGTTGTTTGAATTTCGAAAAGGATTGCTTGACTTTTGAAAAGCTAAGCTGTTTGAAAACTCCCAGAAAGAGATTGTTCGAGTTAAAAACCAAATTATATAGAAATTTGTGAAAGCGAATTGGAATTAAAATAAAGCCAGTTAAGTGGTAATTGAAATTGAATTGGATGGAATGATATCAAGAAAAATTATATTCCTGAATAAAATTGGACCCATGTAAATTGAGTTGATTGTTGAAATGAAAATCAGAATTTAATTATATGATAAAGATAACTGATTTGAGTAATTTACTAGTTAATGAAATATGTGGATGGAACTTAACGTGGTTAAGTATATTGGGTTGGTTAAGAATTTGGAATCGAGAATGGAACTTTGGTTTGAAATAAAATTTGGCTTGAGTATAAGCGAATGGTTGTGTAGGAGATAAAAGTGATTTGAGTTGATTGGAATGACATTGGTATATGCTGAATTAATAGCAGAGGTGAAATATAATGGTATGCCCGACAAAAAGGTACAAGTTTATATGTGGTACAAGCATGAGATTTATGAGCCGATTTGGCAAGCCGCTTGGCTGTTTGATTTTCTTTTGGGTTAGAGATGGCCCAGAGAGGCGAGTTGTGGTTGTACCGATTGAGCCGTACAAACGAGGTGCTGGCGAATTTTTTCGAAAGTTAAGGCATTAGAAAATTTTCAGGATTTTTGAAAATTTTTGTTGATAAGAATTAACTAATATTTAATTAAATTAAACTGGGTTAGTTAAAACTGAAATTAAATAAATAAACAAATATTTTTAACCAGTCGATAGGATTTGTTTTCTACCTTAGCAATTTCGAGGACGAAATTGTTTTAAGTGGGGAAGAATGTAATGACCCGCATTTTCAGTGATATAATAATTTATTTATTTAATTATTTAAAATAGTGATTTAGAGGATTTAATGGTCGTTGAATTAAATAATAGTGAATTTTTTATTAAAATAATAATTAAATAATATATTTAATTTTGAAATAATCAGAATTGGCTGAAATGGCGATATGGTGTGAACTGGGCAATTCAAAATATATAATTCAGTTTAGAATTGAATTACGATAACGAATATATTTTATTAACGATGGTTGAACGTATAATTATAATATAATTATAATCGAGCTCGAAATGGCGCGGTAATTCGCGAATTGGCAATTCGAACTTTAAATGAATATACAGAAGCCGTTTTAAATCGGATTTCTGTGAAATAAGAAACGTTCAGAGGAAGTATATTTTTCTAGTGGAAGAGAAAAATCGGGATTCCATCGTGTAGATTTTGATTTATGTCCAAATCAAATTTTAGAAAGGTCGCTATGGAATTCCTTTATAATTTATAAAGGAATTAATTATATTTTAAAAAAGGGATTTCATTATAAATCGAATATCGATTTAATCGGGATTTGAAATATCAAGTTAGAAATTCATATTGGAATATTCTAGCGTTGTATGATACCGTATGTGAATATATACGATAATATTTAGTTATAAATATTTAATTTAATTAATTTTAAATATATTTATATATTTAAATGGGTTATTTAGAGCTTTAAAAATAGCCAGTTTTGCAAACGACCTCAGAATTCGACGAAACTAATTTTTTTGGATCCGCAATATTAAATTATTGCTAGATTTCAGTTTTCGTGATTTTTGAAGTCAGTATGTGGTCGTACGGGATTTTAATGTGAAAAAAAATTAGTATTTTGACGGTTAAAATACGCTATGTGAGGAAACGGAATCGGAATTCGACGAAACTAGTTTTGTTGGGTCTGTAATGTCTAACTGTAGTTGCATGTCAATTTCTGTGATTTTTGAATATCGTGTATGATTACACGGATTTTTAAAAGGGCGAAAACGAATATAAAATAATAAAAGAAAAATATCTAAAAATATCCTACCAAAATATCTATATATTTATTTACCTTATAAACACACTCCCTAACAATCCTTAACCTAATTTCAGTTTTGAAAGTTGCCGCAACCTCCAGGAAAATAAAAACATGAGGAATCATCTTCATAAAATCAAGGAAAATCAAACTAAATTCTATAAATCATTATATAGATATATTCGCAATCCTTATCAGTTGTTCTTCGATTCTATACCAGTTCTACATGGTACGACGTAGTTTTTTGTTGCTCCAGTTTTGAGCAGTGCAGCTAGGGTTTGCCGTAGGAGGAGGTAGAAGCATCACGGTTTGATTTTGAGGTTGGAATCGAGTTTAAGGGATGGAGACGCAGCTTGGTGCAAAGTATTAGGGCTTTCTGGGCGTATTAATGTCGATCGATTCCTACTGTTCAAGCCAGAAAACCATCTCGAGTCACAATAAGGAACTGGCAGCGAAATGACCAAGTTTGGTACGGGTGTCTAGAGGAGTGGATGAGATGATTTTTGGTATATTTTGTTCGATTTTTAAGAAGGTGGAGATAGAGATTTGTGAATGGGAAGGGAGCGGCTATGGTATGTGTATAGGAGGAAGTCGCGTAGTCTTTGTTCGGGGAAGAAGGGTGTGCGGGTACGGGCTTGAACAAAGGAAGATGGGCCAACATGGTTTGCAAGGGGTAAAGGCCCATATAATATTTGTAATTTAAGTTTAAATTAATTTCAATAGAGTATTAACTTTAAAAATGTATATCTTACTCATATGTGATCAGAATTGAGCAAAACAAGACCCGTTGGGATCGTATGGACGGACACTATACGATGGAACTGACTGGAAGTCCATCAGAGCTCGTTACAATTTATCGCAAAATAAATTGTCCGTCTAAATCAAGCGATGGTTATCGTTATTAACGATGATCATCCAACGTGAGTAAAACTCAACAACTCTGAACAGTTCTATTTTTATAACGTATATTTAGAACTGATAAATGATGACTGATTGCTGTGTGTTAACTGTTTGGTTGAATTTCTTATGTATTGGTTGAAATTATAGATAACGATATATATATATATATATATATATATAAATCGTTAATCGAATATTGATTCTGTTAATCAGAATAATTTTATATTCGTGTTGTTTAAAATCTATGGTTCAGGGAAACAGGTTGGAGGGACCCAACTGGGTTCCTCAATATTTATAATACTGTTTTTTCCATATATTTTGTTATATGATGTGATGTATAATCTGTAATTGATTATAATGACAAAGGTCTTGTTATTTGGTACTGTTAAATACCAGAAGAGACAATGAAGTAAAATATTATATAAAATCGAAAGATTTTATATAGAAGGAAGAATTCAAACTGTGTATTGAAATAAAATATTTATAAAACGAAAAGAATCTTATAAAAGGATATTTACTTAGAAAGTAAATAGAAGTAAAAAGGGATATTTACTTAGAAAGTAAATAGAATTATCAAAGGAATATTTATTTATGAATAGAATTTATAAATGAAATTATTTATAAAATCAAAGGATTTTATAAAGGAAATATTTGGAAACCAAATAAGAAATAAAAAGGAAATATTTGTAAAACACTTACAAATAAAATTGAAGGGAAAATATTTATTTGCTAAATAATTAGATAGATAAAAAGGGAATATTTGTAAAACATTTACAAATAAAATAGAAAGAGAAATATTTGTAAAACATGTACAAATAGAATCGAAAAAGAATTTATTTATTTAGAAAATAAATAAAGATAAAAAGGGAATTATTAAATAAATAAAGGACTATTAAGAAATATTTATTCAGAAAATAAATAGAGTTATAAAAAGGAAAATTGGCAGGATATAAAGGAAATAGAAAAGATTTATTTAAAGTGGAATTAAATAGAAATCTGTTTTAACAGATAAATAGAGCAGATTAATTTATAAATAATATTTTATAAATTAAGTAAAATATTTATCATTTGGATAAATAGAATATATAAGTTAGGACTTATATAGAGAAGTAAGAATTGTTTTCAACATCGATAATTGAACATAAATATGGATGGAGAGTTTATCAGTTAGAGTTAACCAGTTAGAGTTAACCAATTAGAGTTAATCAATTAGAGTTAATCTGTTAGAATTAATCAACTAAAGTTAATCAGTTATTATTAATCAGTTAGAGTTAACCAGTTAGAGTTAATCATTTAGAGTTAACCAGTAGAGTTAACCAGTTAGAATTAATCAGTTAGCGTTAACCTGTTATAGTTAACCAATTAGAATTAATCAATTAGAGTTAATTAGTTAGAGTTAATCAGTTAGAGTTAACTAGTTAGAATTAATCGGTTACAGTTAATCAGTTAGAGTTAATCAGTTACAGTTAACCAGTTAAAGTTAAATCGATAGAGTTAATTAAATAGAGTTAATAAAATTTGAGTTAGTCGAATATTAGTGATTCGAATAAAGTTAAAAGAATTTATCGAATATTAGATATTCGAATAGAATTAAATAGAGTTATCGAATATTAGTTATTCGAATAGAGTTAAAGAAGTATCGAATATTGTTTATTCAAATAGAGTTAAAGGAGTATCGAATATAGTTTATTCGAATAGAGTTAAAGGAAAGGGTATCGATTTTAGTTTAATCGAAAGGAGTTATCGATTAGTTTAATCGAAAGGAGTTATCGATTAATTTAATCAAATGGAGTTATCGATTAGTTTAATTGAAAGGAGTTATCGATTAGTTTAATCGAAAGGAGTTATTGAAATTAGTTTAATCGAAAGGAGTTATCTAATATTAGTTATTCGAATAGAGTTAAAGGAGTAAATCGAATTTAGTTATTCGAAAGAAAGAGTTATTGAATATGGTTTATTCGAAAAGAGAGATTATCGAATATCGTTTATTCGAAAGAAAGAGTTATCGAATATAAGTTATTCGAAGTGAGTTAATCGAATATTAGTTATTCTAAGAGTGTAAATCGTCGAATTCGATTATACCGAATTCGGGAAAGTATTATTTACTTTTCGGTTTTTAAATCAAGATTTATTTATTTATAAATAAATTATGGTAGGTGAATTATTCAAAGTAAGAAGTAAAAAAGTTAGATGTTAAGTTAGATATTGCGAAAGTAGGGATTATAACGTTTTTGTTATAACCAATGTTTTTATAAAAGAAGTGGATTCGTAAATAGAATCTGAGAGTTACGTAAGGAAGTTTGTTAAAGATTTAAAAGATAAACTTTGACTATTTCGAAGTTGAAACGTTGTTCACTTAATGTCTGAGAGATAATTATACCCCAACTTGATTGACTTCCTTCTTAACTAAGGAATGGTAAGGTTTGATAGTGAAGGAGTTTTGGAAATGTTTTCCAAATAAGAATCAGAAATGTTTTCTGATAATAGATGATAAGAATTTAGAATATAGGGAAACAGGAGATAAGTAAATTAATGAACTAAAGAGATAATTGTTAAATGATGATTGATCGATATAATTTCAATCTGGAAATAATATCGCTGTTTGCACACATGTTTTTCTTTGATATTTAAATCACAGACTATCAAAGTTTTGACCGTTTTTCCATCGTCAATACGGAGAGACCGGTTGGATTATTATCTGAACCACTCTGTATTGGCATAAGCATTGCGAATCATATATTCCAAAGATAATTAAAGATGGAGTAAAGTGCAAGGGCTGTTGTGTAAATCTTAGGTAAAGATTGCCTAAGATTGTTGTACTGGATAGTGCCTTCGGTTTGTCCAGTTTCAGGACGACCTGTATGGAAGAATGTCTGACAGAGTATATTTAATAGATCGCGTAAGTTGATCTCTTCAAATGTATTTACGTTTGGTGGCAGAGGAATTCGTTTCTCTTAGCTGTATACCCGTGGTATTTTTGGGGAAATCAATTTGTGATTTGGCGGGTGTGACGATGTGACATTCAAAGTGAATAAATGTGTGATCTGTCAGAGATAAGCGTGGCCTCTAGCCTCACAACCGGGAAATGACAAAAATCGGGCAGGCAGCATGGCTAAGTAGGTCGCACCTATTAGGGTGTGTAATCACCTGATCTAGAGTTTCATTTACTTCTAAAAATCTATTGTCGATGCTGTCCCATTCGGGAAACAGTTGGTGATCCCAACCGTTGGTGATATACATTCGATACACTCAAGCGAAATGAGTGGTCGGTCATGTGTGGCCGGGTTGCAAGATGTTCTTGTTGAACCTAGTTTATTCCTCTTTAGAGGTACACTAGCGAAGGTGGTTCCATACCTTGTCATAGTTGGAAATCCATTACCCAGTATATGCTTGCAGTTTTGATTGTATATTGTATATGTAGAATGTGAGATGGAAGCGTTTCTGCTAGATGATTATTATATTGTGGTTGATAGACATTATTATAATATCAAAAGGTTTTTGATATAAAGATATTTTGGATTCTCATAAGGGAAAAACCCGTTCCATTATACGCGTGGTCTTATGAGATATCGTTTACTTGTTCAAGCTGTTTTAAACTGTTTTACTCATACCAGTCCCATTACTGACCCAGAGTTTATTTTGTTTTCTTTTCCCTAAACTCTTGGGTGCCCAATTTTGTACAGGCTGTCAAGTAGTCGGGATATGCAGATATACTTGAAGAGCTGGAGCAGGAGGCTTAGGATTTTATAGCTATAGTTATTTCCGCTGAGTTGTAAGTGTTGTACTCTGATAATGTTACTGTATACATATACTGATATTATTTCAAAGAAATGTTATCTATTATATGTTGTCCGTTCATCTGTGAGATTCGTGTTACTCTGATGTTGTATGTTCTTCTTCTTCTTCTATTCTAAGTTTATATCTTATATATTCTCACCCTCTAATTTCTTTCATTAACTACTGGTATTTTCGATCCTCGGATGTTCGATATGTGTTGTATATCGGATAACCAAGATCAATTTTTTTCCGGGTCGTTACACTCAACTTCAAATATTAAATGTTTAATTCCATTAATAAACTTTATTTCAAAATAGATTTAAAAATCTATCTTCGGTTATAAAATAATTTTATAACTCATTTCCGTCGATTCACCTAACGGTAAATTAATATTTATACAATAAGGGATTTTTAGGCCATCCGCTGTCAACTATTCAACCAATACTGCCGATTGGTTTAAAATATCACATCAACGTTAAATTTCAATTCAACGTTCAGTATTCAATCAATATCATTATTTGGGGGTAAACAGTTTTATATATAAATAACATATAATGTATTTGAGGAATCCGGTTGGATCCCTCCAACCTGTACGTCCCTACATCGCAGATTATAATATTTGATAAAAATATATAATCCGTTATTTAATTTGAAATCATCTAATACAAAAAATATAATTGTCAACGATCAATCAACCAAAGCATGCAATCATCCAATCAACGATAAATTATTTTTATATGAATTTAACACATCAGAGTATTTTAGAAAAGTGTAAGAATTAACTCACGTTATTTTTGATGATTTCAGCGTTGTTCGTTTAATTTTAAACATGCGTTTAAAATTAAACAGAAATCCAGTTGTATGCGATCCGTTCCAATCTGTATAGCAGCGTAGTCTTCTTCGCTGCGATTCCTATGAACCCAATTTCGTGAAATTCTGATAACATACCAACATGTCACGATATTTTTAAGTTAGCGGTTTGTTTTATTTTATATAATACAACTTAAATATTAAAACTAACTAACTTAAATTTAAATAACCCTAACTATTTCTTAATACCAGATTAATGTTGCTAACCCTTTCTCTAACTACTCCCTTCCATCATAAAACCCAATGGTCGTTCCATAATTCAACCTTCCAAAAAAAACAACCCGTCCCCTTCTATAATTCAAATGTTTTGCATAACTTTCTGTACCTCTTTGGAGTTCAGTGCCATGCTGATCGGGCTACCCATTTTTTCCCTTTTTTTTTTAGTTTAATATACGGTCAGGTCCCAAAGTCCACAAGACCCAACCGGCATTTCTTCTCAAGAACTATATCCTTGGCATGCCTGTATATAGCAGCCACCCATTCTCCGATTTCACTTTTATTTTTCTTTTTGTAAAACTTTCACTATCTCAACCCAGCCTTCACCGTGCCTACCACCACGTCCTACACCTGGCTTGAAACAGACACTGCCTGAACCTCCACCGTTACAGCCTTCCCCCACGCCAGAACAATGCCACACTTTATTGTTATCCCCTTCTGAAATAAGCGGTACATCTTCAACTACACAGTGTCACATGCAACAACTCCCCCTACTATGTACTTCCTCTACGTCATTATGCAACTAGCACCTCCCACGGATTGCCAACCGCCATGCACAAGATCCTGCATCAACTTCTTGAAGCCGGTTCCCCCTCCATGTCATTTTACTACATCCAAACATTATCAACTTCCTGATACAACTAAGGTCCATGCATGTTGACTCCCATTCCGTCCCTCCTTAACTTGCATCAGAACTCATACAAACCGATTACACCCCATTTCCCTCTTCGCACCAGATTCTACAAACAGTTTAAATCCACTGTATGCCAAAACACGCAGGTTCCAGTACTCCTTCTTGCAAGGACTTGCTCCGCTTCTTTACTGTTCATGTTCTCCATCAAAAACATGGATCAGCCCATGCACACACTTCAATGCATCCCACAAAAAAGCTTTCCCTTCATGCCATGTTTCCAAGCTCTTCAGCACACAGCACCTCGCCACGCCATCAGGGGACCACCGAACCAACCTCAAACGTTGCAGCCTCTTCACCCTCACCCCACTGAATGTCCCCGTTCACCAATGATCACCGGCGGCCACCCATGGCAACCCCATCTCCATCAAGTACACGCTCCACAAAATACCCTGTATTAATCTAACTAATATACTGCTTAACCCTTCCTCCTACCGTCACTTCGTCCAAACCCTTTTCGCTGGAAAGACCGCTTAAGCCGCACCCTATATGAACGAAGCTGATTGCCTGAGCTTTCTTTCCTTTTTTGTTTCAAGTATTTTAGATTTTGAGTGGCTCAAGTTTTTTGTAAATGGTGGCACTTGGTTTTAATGTGTTATGAAGCTATTTGTTCGTTTTGACAAAGATAACTAATGGAGGTGCATTTTATAGGAGTAGGTGGCTTCGGGACGAGGGAAAAGAGAGCATGGGGTTTGTCAGAGATCTTTTTACTTTTATATATTTATAGCTGAGAATAGTGGGAAGGTTACCACAGTTCATGCTGCAAGGACATATAAAATGTAAGTGAGGAATGGTTGCTCTCGTTTTTAGGCTGTACGAAAGTAAGGGGTGCACGTTATTAGGTGAGATTTGATATACAGGGTTCAACAGTGTTTCTTTACAAAGGTATGGCTATAGGGTATATTAATTTCAGTGCTTAATTGGATGTTCTGTTTGTTCTCTCATATGTCTACTTGTGTAGTTGTGTTCAACCATATAGTTCGAAACAAATGTTTCAGCGTGCTTACATATTCTGGTTTTATTATGAAGTATGAACGCGGTTTAAAGTTATTATGATTTATATTTATATTTTATACGGTATTATATTTTACCATCAACCGTTGTCTACCGTTAATTATTAAATATATGTACCGCACACACAAACTCCAAACCCAAAAAAAATAGACGCATCACTTCGCCTTGACTATACGAAACCAACAAAACTAATTTCACCGAAAACGGAGATCGTTTGGATAACCGATAAATTTTAAAGCATATATACTATAAATAAATTAATATTTAATATCTAAACAATTCAATTTAACGATAATGAATAAATATTATCGTATATATATTTAAACGGAATCTTATACAGCTTCAACCTCGGCCCATACAGACTTTTAAAACTCAATATTATGAACGACCATGCATTTACGAGCTCGTTTTAATAATTTATAAATATATAAATTCGAACTCCATTTTCTGATAATAAATTCGATATATAACCCATTAATATTACCAAATCAATATTTAAAACAGATTTGAATATTCGTAATTAACGTTCAAAAATCTAGGACGTTACATCTTCATTCGAAAAAGGTGGAGCATGGTTGTACCGCGTCCGAAGGGATGTGATATCATCACTTCCTGAGGGATGCTATAATAATGTATCAAAAGGGATGTGATGTCAATGCATCCCTCAGGATGTGATGCCTCTAGGGAGTGTGATGTGGATTTGTGATGGAGTGATGTGAGGTAGAGGGGTGATGCGGTGCGCAGTGATGCGATGCGAGGCAATGCAGTGCAGAGTGATGCAATATTTGCACTTTGAGGTGTTGTAAGGCTGACTCTTACGTGATTCCTTCTGGGCTTGGACCGTTAGTATTATGGCGATCCTTCGGGTTTTGATGCCATGCGACGGGCCGAGTCAAGTGGTCCTGGTATGCTTTTGGGGACTAGACCAAAAGGTCAGTTAACATGGATCTTCTATCTTGATAGTATACAATCTTCATTATCAATACCTGCCTAATATCCTGTAATATATATATATATATACACACACACACACATCTAGATAGTAATTAGTAAATATAAAATATTTCATTACCTGAGGCTATTATCATCGAAACCACCATCTATGGTATAACAGTCTCCCCTTTTTGATGATGACAACATTTTTATAAAATATCTCCTTATTCCCCTTGATTCTAGAACTCCCCCTTATTCTGTGCATATTTCGTATTTTCTCTCTCTTTGTCATCAAATAAAACTATCGTTCTCCATAACTTATCAGCAACTATTTCTAGTTCTAGCTAATGCTACCTCTAACTCTCTCAAAACATATCCCAGATAAGTATGATTTTTATATAACATAAATGATAAGAATAATGTATAAGAAATGACAATTATAAATACTAATCATTACTAGTAGTCATACTAAAATATATATTTATTCTTTACCAATTCATATACATACTTATGTCAAACCAATCTATATAATACTAGTCTTATTCCTATTATCTTAGGGTTGGTTCTTCACTAGTATTTGACATTCCAAATTTTTTATTAGATAGTTAGCATTTTTTTTCTTGATATACAAATATTTCATTATCTAATTGTTTTATTTGAATCCTATAAAATTATTTAATTCTTCCATATGGCTCATTTCGAATTCCTTAGTCGATATTTTAGAAAATTCTTTATTTAGCATATCATTTGTAAATCCAAAAGTAATATCAACCATATATATTTCAATTAATTGAATGCCATTTTTATTCCTTTTAATAAATAATGTATTGTCTACTTCACCAATTTCAAAATTAGATTGAAGTAAATAAGATTTGAGTCTATCATACAATGCTTTGGGAACCCGTAGGGCCATTTAAAGCATTCTCTATTTTATATACATGATCAGGAAAAAACTTATCTTAAAAAAGTGGTGCTTTCTCTAAACATACATCTTCTTTTATAAAACCTTACAGGAATGTAATCTTAAACTTCCATTTTATATAATTTAAAATTGTTATGACTTACAAAAGTAAGTAAGATTCTAATAGCTTCCAAGCTTGTTACGGGTGCAAATGTTTCGTCATAGTCATTCCTTCTTCTTGACAGTAAACTTGTACGACTAACTGAGATTTGTTTCTTATAACTTCTCTTTGTTCATTCATTTTATTTTATATATACCCATTTAGCTTGAATTATTGATTTCTTTTTCAGTCTTGGGACTAATTCCCTAACTTCATTTCTTTTAAAATGATTTAATTCTTCTTGAACTGCAAGAATCCACGACATCAGTAGATGCTTCAAATGTATTTTTAGGTTCAATAGTCAATAAAAATGCAACATTACTCATTTTATTTAATTGATTTCCTTTTTTAGTGATAGATTATATACTTTGTAATATATTTTCTATAGGGTGATCTCTTAAAATTTTAGTTTTTTTTTATTAGGATATAATTCTTCTAGATTATCTTTGTTTTTATTACTATTAAATTCATTATTTGATAATTCATCCATGAAATTACTTCCTTGTCAATATTATTATTATTGATAGGCTTAAAATTTTTATAGGAAGGGAAATGTAATGTTTCTTCAATAGTCTTAGTTTAAGTATCAAAAACTCTATAGGGTTTAAAATTCCTTTGTCTGCTTTAGAATCAAATCTATTTAAATTATATTTAGTATTTAAAATAAAATATTTGCTGCCAAAACTTCAACGTATGATACTTTAGGTTTTTTTATTATGTAGTAACTCATATGATGTATTGTTTGTTAATGGTCTAATTAAATTTTTGTCCATAATATAACAAGTTTTAGCAACTACTTCAGTCCAAAATTTTCTTACTGAATTACTATCATTTAACATAGTCCAAGCGCACTTTTGAATTGTTCTATTCTTACGTTCTACTATTCTATGTTGTTGAGGGGTTCTTGGAAAAGAAAATGTATGGGTTATCCCTTTCTTATTGCAACATTTCACAAAAATTTTACTTTCGAAATATCCTCCATGATCATTTTGTATGGTTTTAATTTTAAAATTGATTTTGAGTCCGTTTAACAAAGATTTTAAATTGTTTATAAGCTTCATTTTTATGTTTTAAGCAAATTATCCATGTAAATCTATAATAATTGTCTATTATAAATAACATAAGTCTATTTTGATTTATAGATTGTATTAGTGAAGGGCCAAAGAGATCTAAATGAAGAAGTTCAAGGGATTGAGATGTAAAAATCATATCTTTGGAGCTAAAAGAACTTTTTCTAAGTTTCTCTAATTGGGACACATCACATAAATTATCTACTATGGAATTAATTTTGGAAAGGCCCCTAACAGGATAATGTTTAGAAATCCTAGACAAAAGATTAAAGTTTTTAAATGACCAAATCTTTTATGCCAAATTCAACGGTCACTTGAATCGGCCAAAGGACACATGTCTTTATTTGAAATTTTCATATCTATTATGTAAATGTTTCATCTTTTATTCCCTTCATAGATAATGTCTGACTCATTATCTTCAATAAAGCTCCTATCTTTTCAAATTTAATCTTATAACCTAAACCACATAATTAACTAAAACTCAATATATTATATTTTGAAATCCTAATTAGTAAAACATTATAAATAGTAGTAATTTTAGAATTACCGACACTGCCCATAACAATCACAAATCATTTTGAGTTGTCTCCAGAATTGACCAATCCACCATTTTTGTAAACTGTGTCCTTTAGAATCTCCAAAGTTCCAGTCATATGCTTTGAGCATCTACTATCTAATATCCACATATTCTTTCTTATTTGTAGTGCTTTAGTGCTAGAGGTACTTTCATTAGTTGTCATGTAACATGTTTGCTTATGCAAATAATTCCTTTTCAAAAAATCATATAGCTTTTCATAATAAATAAATGCAAATCTATAAAGTAATATCATGGTGTTTCTGTAAAACATCCATATGAAAACAGTGTTAATATTTTGATCAAAAATTACCATTTTAAAAACTTTTCCAAAAGCCAGCTTATGAAAACTTTCGAAAACCAATGTTCCAATACCAAATGAAAGTGATGCAAATTAAGGATCTTTAGGTTATACTAATGGGATGCATAGTGTTTGCTTACATTTATGAATATTTTTAGAAACGTTTTTGGATTATGCTTATGAGAATGTATATAATGATCACAAAATCAATCAAAGAAACAAAACGCAAGCAATGTACATGTAGCAAGAACACACCAGATTTCGTATTTGTTTAGAGTTACCCTCCAAAATCTCAGACCTTTAGGTATAGCCAACTTGATTTTCGGGAAAAGAAACCACTCCAACTGCTTTTTACCAAGCACAATCAAACCTAACTAGATTCAAGGCTGCTAGTCACATTTGTAGGGTTGTTTGATTTGTTTTGACAAAGAATGTAAACTTGGATTTTTCGATCTTGATTACAGTTTTTCCTATAACTCAATTTTACATTTTGATATTTATACAGTGGGAAGAGTTTGATGTAGAATTAAATTAGAGTTTAATTGAACTGATTCGGCTTGAAACTCGGCGAAGTATAAGTATAGATTTGTTTGAAAATTGTGGAGGAGAGAAAGGAGTGAAAAAGAGAGAGAAGTAGTTATAATTTCATTTTTCGAAGAAGAATATATATTGTGGTAAGGAGATTTGACAATTGGTGAACGGTTATAGTGAATAGACACTTCCATTTAAATTTCCATTTCATAAATACTGGTCACTATGTCAATTTAAGATTTGACCATATTGACACACTCTAGTGTATTTTGAAAACTAGTTTGTTTAAAAGTTATTTGAAAATATAAAACTGTATATAATAATTTGAAACTTTGTGAAACTATTTGAACATAGTAGATGTATATTTTGAATGTGATAAAGATTAAGAAAACTCATCAAAAACAATTTTAAATAATTCAAACTAAAATATAATATGTGTGTGTATATAAATATATAAACAATATATGATCAGTATATTAAACTTAAAATATAAATTTCAAAAATGCAATATTAAATCATAAATCTAAAGTGTAAGCAAAATCAAAGTTTAAAGTATAGTTTAAATTTTAAATAATATAAAATCAAAATAAAGTATAATTAAATGCAAATGTAAAATCAAAGTATAAGTTATAAATGTAAAAATAAAAATGAATATTTTGGAACCAAAATATTAAAATCAAAGCATAAGTAAGAAGTATAAATATTAAAATTTATAATCTAAGTTATACAATTATAGAAATATTTCAAAGTGAAGTTTTTAAAATTTAAATTCCTTTTGAAATTCTTTTGAAAATCATTTTTAAATCTTAGATTATTTGAAAATTCTTTTGTAAAAAGATTTGAAATAGGAACGCTTTTAAAAACATTTTGAAATAAATGAAGAGAGATCAGTTAAATGCAACTTGAGTTTCAACATTTAAATCTAAGACCTAATAATATCTTGAATTCTTTAACTCTCCAATACTCATGAGTCTTTAATTCTCTGACTCTTGAATCATCAATCTGTTTCTTCTATCTTGATGCCATACAATTTTCATATCAATACTTGTCTAATATCCTGCAATATACATAACATATATCCATATAATATTTTGTACATGTGTAAATATAAAATATATCATTAGGTGAGGTTGATATCATCAAAACTACCATCCATAATATTAACAGCCTTCTTTCCGGCATATAAAGAATAAGCCCCCTATGTTTATTAAATAAGTACACACTTAACAGCAGATTAATATTTTCCTTCGGATTAGACTGGCATTGATATTAGCTTATACATGTTAATGGATATGTCACATCTAGCCTAGAACATAGCATAATGTACATTATGGAACTTATGACTGAAATATAGGTGTCAGGCCGAAAAATGACATAACAACCTTGACGTTAAGTATAATGAGAAGATCTTCAATTCAATTTCAATTAGAATCATGAAATTATATTAGCCTTAATATATTCAGCATATCAAAGATAAATCCCGTCATGCTTGGTCTAGCGCAAAATGAATAATTCAAGATAGAGATTGTGATTCGCATGAGCTCCTAACATTTAAGTGCATACATTGCAACAAACCAAATTCCAACTGGTCCAGATTTTTCGTAAAATGCTAAAATTTAGATCCACTAAAACCCGAGTTCGTTTTCTAGTATCAGGTAGAAAGGTAAAGGTAAATATATCAGAGCTCAACTAAACATCTCACGACGGAACTGAATAAAATATAATAGTAAGTAAATACTTACCATATGTTAGACCAAGAAATGACACTAACACCAAATAGATTAGATTTTGTAGAGAATAATGAGGAAATATGAATTAAAAACAAAGAAAAGCAATCGAACACACGAGATTTATAGTGGTTCGGTATTAATAAACCTACGTCCACTTTATAGTTCTTTGATTCAACAGAGAATTACAACCTCCACAAATACAATCAATTCTCTCTGGAGTTATCTTTGAAAAAAGAGAACTACAACACGGATTGAATGGAGACGATTGTGTTCGAGTGTTAGGTGTTCCCAAAAAGATCCTTCAAATTTCCTTGCATGCGTGTATTTATAGGCCGTTCAGGTAGGCGGGTCGGATGAACACGTGGAAAGCATCCATTGCATCTCTGAACGGTAGTGTAATGAGTGAAGAAGTCTTTCCCTGATCGTGTGGTGTCATGTCTCATCCGATCCAATGAAGTAGGCAAGAGAATAGGTCCACGATCTACACATGGTAACTGTCCTGAGCTCGAGTCCAGTAGGCATGTATTCAAGCTGCAACAATTATGCCAAGCTGCTCAATTCATGTCCTCAGGCGGGTCGGGTCGAATTCATTCGACCCGATTTCTTCGACCCAGTTTAGTTGGTTAACAAAGAATGGAGTATATCTCTGATCCGAGGCCCCCTCTCTCGTTAGACCCGATTGCTCCTCACTAGATAAATACAATTTTTGCTCTTCAATGTACTTGATCATGAATGTCTAAATTTTGTGTGGCCTAGTCACAAAGTAGGGCAACATTTTGCCCCCTCAAAGCATGCCTTATCGAAGATGAGGCTTGCTTTGAAATTGTCAAACCGTATATTCTCGAATTGGCGATAGTTAACGGTTATCTCCATCTGCGAAGTTGTTACCCTGGGTTCCTACACTTCACGTATAAATACAAGCTCGCATCCATAGTCATTTCTATTGTGCTCTGCAAAATAGGACTTTTAATTGGAATACGAGCAGGTCCCCAGGTAAATTATATGAGTTTTATCGAGTCAAAAAGTTAAAATTATCTGATTGTTTCTTATTTCTTTGTCGACTTTCCTTTACGCACATACATGGTTTCTAGTAGTTTTCTTGAATTTCTCTTTCTCCAATCTCATATGGCTTCACGGTTAAATCATTGGATCAAAGATCACGTGGTGGGACGGCTCGAGCTTATTCAACCCGTCCCTATATTCGATCCGCAATGCCCCTCATCGTTTATGTTATAGACTCGATGGATCGAATCGAGCCGTCAACTCGTGGAACTATGAATGGCCCTTTTGTCTTAATATATAAACTAATAAACTCTCACCCCTTCTTACTTTATTATGCTGCTTTCGAACTGAAATCAACAAACCTTTATCTCTGAATCTCACTAACTCGCTCCAAATCTTCAGATCTAATTTATAGGTAGGGTTACGAAATTGGTTAATCAACATTCTAACCTCGATTCTTGACTGGATTTACCATGAATTTTGCATAATATTGATCGTTTTTCATCGAGGCATTGCTGCTCTTAGGCCTGATGTCGTTTTCATCATCGATGGTGTCAGAGCCGTCGTCGGCGATGGTGCTTGTGTTTCCGACCCTCCGAAGGTGTCGGGGTAACGGTGGACAAGATCAATGCCTTCATCTCGAGGTTTCAGTAAGTCGGAGGTGTAAAGTGGCATGTTGAGAGGCTTCGTATCAAGAAGGAGGGAGGAAGAAGCTTTGCCGAATTCTGGTTGAGTTGATGGTTGGAAAAGAAGATAGAGAGGGAGGCTAATTTCATTGATGTTGTGGGGTCGGGTTGAATAGTTTCGACCTGAAACCATTTCGATTTGAGTCCGTCATCCGACCCAGATTGTTACCTCGACCTGAAGCACCATTTTGACTCGAAACTTATATAATCGACATGATTTCTACGTACTTCTGCATACCATCAAACTTGGCAAATGTGATGACTTTGATAACTTCGATCCATGCATATGTCTGACTTGATTGGAGATAATCATAATCCACGAATTTGCGAATAGTTAGGATAGAGCCTTCAAGATTGAACTTCGGAATCACACAATATACATACTTGAAAGATTCTGGACTTGACGAACATAAGACCATTCGACAATCCAATGCATATCAATCAACTGCATGCTTTTCCTGTTTTCTCATATGTTTTCATATCAGCACTGCACACACTAACTTAAACACACACACGGGGGCACAGACAACTATACTCTAATCCTTGATTTTCTTGGATGGTACAACCAACATGTCTAGATGATACCCGACAAGATTCCTCGAGTCAGATAAAAGTAAAGCTTTAGAATCATCAAGTAGTCCCAATCCCTATGTTCTTCCGTCAGATTCAGATATGGATAGTACGGGCTCAGATTTCGAAGTCAAACTTCATGAAAATGTGGAGTCGTATGGGGGAGAAATCTCAATGGATGAATAAGAAGTAGGAGGTGCAGGACATAACCGGGATCCTGACGAATTTGTGGATGTAGTCATTCTAAATGCACATGGTGACTCTTCGGTGTCGGCAACCGACGAAGCTAGGCTTAGACGAATATGCTTGAGACACGGGATTTCTTGTGAGGAAGTTAGAGTTGCAATTAATGCACAAATAGACCCCATAATCCTCTGGAAGGGGTACATGGCCATCAGTCGAATAATGTGCACAGTTGGAGCCATTCCACCATTCCCACTTTTCATCGTCGACTTTTTAAGACGAATGTGGATTGCCCTCATGCAACTCCAAACTACTGCCTATTCTTATTTATACACTTTGTACATAGCATATATGGAAATCTTTGGGGGTAGAGCCCACTTTTGAGGACGTATATTTCTTTTACCACTTCAAACATCGCCAAAAAGAGACTTCTTCCTTCATCTACTTTGAATCCGTGCCTAAGAGAAAGATACTTGCCGAACACTACAACAGAAATTGTCTTTTATAGCGGCATATAGCTGCTATTGATCAATACTATAGCGGCTCGATAAACTTTGTATATCGACAAATTATAAAAAACTGATGAACATTAATAACACTAAAACAACCGCTAAAAAAGCATAGTTTTATAGCACAAATTTGCCGTTATGTTACTTAAAGACAATAGCCCGTTTTCACTGCTATAATACATCTAAATCTTAATGGAAGTAAAAATCTTTATAACATAGCATTTTCGCTATAACGTGTTTATTCGATAAAAACTATATGAAGCTATTAAATTAACATGTTATAGTATTGCTAAATCCTTTTACAGCTCATATATAATACATTTTAATTATAGCAATCAAAATGGATCTGTATAACAATTCAAAGAACGATGTATAAACAAACAAAATATAATAATCAACAAATGTAACGCATATTTATGATAACACAATAAAGCATCAGCTAACAAAAAATAAGTTCAATACATGAGTTATAAAATTCAATACATAAGTTTTCAATTCCATATTAATGTCGATTTGAGTTAACAAAAAACACAAACATAGTTCATACTTAAAACTACAAGTACCAAATGCATCCTTAAGAACTTCAACTGTTCAAAGCCTTTCTTCATGCACGTCTTCGGTGATTGGTAGAGCTTTCTAAAAATTCAAACCAATGGAAATAGTTGTAAACATAGACAACACTTTGAATGAAATAAGCAGTTAATTGATGCTTGTAATAAATTGTACATGATCTTTGCAATAGTAGGAATTTCATCACCTAATTCGTCCATCTAGAAAAATTCTAGTTCTAGCCTTCCACGTAAATTTTTGTTTGTTTGACCTTGCTTGGGCATAAATATCTAACGCTTATTTTCCAGTCCTACTTCCTTGACTTAGGCAACACTATTGTTCGGACAGACTGGATTAGTGTCTAACCATTCAAATATAGGAGAGATGTCGTATATTTTTGAAAATCATGCATTCTTGACAGCTAGTAATCAATATACAATGTCAAACATGTAGCAGTAGAAATCAAAATGAAAGGAAAAAAACATTGAACGTGTAACGTGACCGAATAGAAAAACAGGAATGCAAGTTATGCAACCATGGTGAATAACAAACTATATAAAGAAAGCATCAAAATACAATAATGGTCTAACAAACAAAAAATTACCTGAAGAACAACCAATGGAACTCAGCATACAATTTGAGTTGACACATCAAATATAGCAACAGCTCCACTGCAGCTTTCTGTTAACATATCCTCTTATTATATGACGCAATCTTCTTCAAACTCCTAATATTAATAGCAAAAAGTCTGGAAAGTTACCGGTGATATCAATTAACACGTGCTAATGGAGTTTAAATATTTTATATATACACAGAGCGTATAGGAAGCACAAACCCTAAACTAGCTCAAGTTACAGTTACTCTATCACCTCCTTCGTTGCTTCTACTCTATCACCTCAAATCATAATTCTTTAATAAAAATTTAACAAGTGTGAATAAGCATGTTTCATAATTCAATGATACAAATATAGATCAAGGAGATAGTATAATCGAACCTAAATATTTTGAGTAGCTCATCGATCTCATTTTCCCTAGGAATAAAGGTTGTTGTTTCACCATTTAAGCAATGATACATCCTACAAACCATAAGTCTAAGGAGTAGAATATTGACGAGCACCTAAGAGGATTTCAGGTGCCCTACCCAACAGTGTCACAACCTAAGAGGAGCACATACGTAAGTACACTCTTGTTTTTTAACTACTTATTGGACTATATTATATATATTATAATGTAGCTGTTAAAACTGGAAATCTCATTTGAAAAGAAACCAACAATTCTGTAGATGTTCAATGTAACAAGATAAGACAGAAATATAACATTTATTGATGATATAAATATTAAGCTATTACTGCGATTAGGGGGAAGAAATAAGGATCATAATGCTACTTCATGTGTGAAGGTTCAAACAGGGATACCAAATGTCGTTGCAAGTCCAAAGTCAGCAAGCTTTAATGAATTGGTACATCTTCAATTAATAAATTTTGAGGTTTTAGGTCTCGATGAAGAACTCTACGTGAGTGACAATAAGCTGTTCCTCGGAGAAGCTGGTAGAGAAATATCTGCAAAAGGTAAAAACGTAAGACCATTAAACAAAAAAGACTACAATTAATAAGTGAATTCTTTTTTTTTGAGAGAAAATGAAAACATAAGAATTGAACCTAAGTATGTAAATCCACTGCACACCAGTCATGTTTATATTTTGTACCCAGACAAAATTTTCCAGTAAAAAGCTCAACTTTATCACATTTTGAAACCAATTACTCTTTGCTCTTCATATGTGTCGGCTCTGTCCCATATCAGATAAATAATGGAGCGTTTCAATTATGGACAGGGGACATGCGATTATGACACCATTATATGGACAAAAATTGGTGTGATTCAATTTTAATATGAAAAGTGAAACAAGTGTCAAACATGTTATGAACAGGAGGAACGACATACTATTAATACTTTTCTTATGATGCCCATATATTATCATATTTACTTGCTAGTATTATATATAACCGATCGATTAAGACTAACTCAGGTTTATCCTGCATCTGGAAATCTGAACCACTTAATACGTGATATAATGGTTAGGATCAAAGACTAAGCATTTGCTTGGTTTTAACTACACTAGTTCCTAAACTGAAACTACTAATTAACAGATTATTAATTACGCATTGCAATTTTGCATAAATGAAAAGAATAAAAAAGAGAAAACCCTAGAAATGTTTTTTCAAATTATTCAAGCTTATAAATTGCAAACTTGTACCAATTTTGGTTTATTACTCCATTTGTTTCCATCATTTATGGCAGTTTTATGCATTTGTCTTTTGGTTCCAAAATAATAACGTTTAAAAAAAACTATTAGCATGGCTTGCAGTACTACCTGCGTTTTTAGCCTCAACTCTGATTATTGTTACTTTTGGAATTCAAGCATTAATATCAATATTTAATTGATTTTACTTTCATTTGACAAAGTAAAGAACTGGCCTGCAGTCATCTTAATATATTAATTAACTGTTTGTTCTTTTTCCATTCTAAATTTGAATGAAATGTATTATTTATCAAAATGGGGTCATACATGTTTGATTTCATTAAACCTACATATTTTACCAAAATGGAAGTGATCAAATGAACTTTTTTCCCTCCTGTAAAATGTCAATGAGAGATAAATAATATGCAGTGATACACACATAAAGACCTAGTTACCTAAGCAGTACATACTGTTCTATTTAAAGGACAGTGGTGTATATTATAGAGCTAAAAACAGCACATGGAGTGGCCTTTTAAAAAAGGATGCTCGGTTGGACATCTAATGTTCCAACCACACACGCTTCATATAATGGTATGTGTGTTGTAATAAGTGTGAAACTTCATATATAAGAATCCTACCTTTTCATATAAGTCATATCTTTCTTGTAGCCGATAATTGACCTTGTTTTACAAATGGCTTGTTTCTCCCATGTTCTCTCTTCTTCTCAAACCTTACTTTGCCAATTGCAGAGTCTAAATTATGTTCCAAGATATCCAAAACTAGCATTGTATATTCTTGGTTTTTACCTATCATCATGAACCTAAGCTCTTTTCCACATGCTCGCAAACTTTTCCAATTCTTTCAGCTTCTGCTGCTTGATCATTGCTATTCTTCCAAACGTGTGCTCCAGTCACCATCTCAAATCTTTCTGTCAACTCATTATAAGGTGCAGTTAGAGTGTGGAACTCATAAAGCTTTCCAGAATTAGAAACAAGACCAACAACAAATTAGTATAACAAATAACGTATAACTCTTTAGCTTTTTTGAACAAACCATCTCTTCTTTTATGATTAATAAGTGAATTCATTGAATATTAAATTTTACTATACGCTAAAGGCTTCAAACTAGAGTGAAGAAATGTAAAGCACAAAAGGGAATAACCAAGGATTATAATGCAATATCATGCATAACATTTTATTGTTAAATTTCAATAACAAATGCGCTCTCATCGTAAGGATAACAGTTCTCATTTTGGCGTGTCAAAGGCCAAATATGTGACTAGGTGAGGATATTGGATGTTTTGTCTATGAGAAATCATTACTATGTAGAGGAACCCACTTTAGCCAAACGAGAATATTGAGCAAAATCTGGGCATGAATCCATATGTTCAATATATTGACAGTTATGTGAAAAAACTCGAAGGTGCGCCTTTTATGATTAGCCTTGGGAACTATATATTATATAGTTAAATTGTAAATATGTGATGATAATATATGTTTGGTCCATATTTAGTATGGGAATAAATATGTATGTGTGGTTATATTATGCGAACATGACTATTGTTGTTGAGATATATATAATCAAATGCAATTGTCAATATTATTTGTGTCAGCGTGTTACTTATATATAGTTAAAGAAACCTTATTAAACGTCATACAAAACAAACATATATACACACACAAACACACACACACATAGCAATAGCATTACAAATTTACACAAAAGTTCAAAAACAATAGGCGATCCTTAGGTCCCAACTAAATAACACTGGATGGGAATGGAAAGAAGGAATATCATGGACAGAAAACCATAATAATTAACCAACGTAAGCAACTTTTAATAACCGCCTAATTGTAGTTTTGTTAAATATATGGCACCGGCGTTAGCATGAAAAGAGAATATCATATGACTTTCTCTAGTGGTCATTTAAGTAACTTGTAAAAATCATAAGAGAAAGCCATATGTTCTTGTTCATATATAATTTAACTGGCCAAGCGGCTGAAGCAAATCAATCATTCCGTAATGGCACATGGTTAACAAATTCAAAGCAATACAAATGACCTCATCACAAATGAGAAACATGCAAAAAGTTAACAATTTCAAAAAAATTCCTCTCCACTCCATCGCCTACAATCAAAGCATGACTGTATATGAATTATAATATAGAAGGACAGTGGAAAATAAACATTGAAACCGTTATGACTGTAATGTTCAAAATACATGGGAAATTGGCGCATATGAGCATAACATGGAAGCTTGAGATGCAACTGCCTTCAGGTGTAATTTTTTGTTGCTGAAAAAAGGGGTCGACCATCAGACACGGACGTGAGATGAAGACGATGCCAATCAGTTCTTGTGCATAAGTGCAATAACGGTTGGTATACTAATTTTGACATAGATAGTTGATGTGGGTCAATTACAAAAGACAAAGTAACATGCAGTAACCAAGCTTAGTGGTTGTAGTCAAATACTGAGTAGAGGTTAAACAAATGACAGGAACATATCTGGAAAAAAAGTCGAATAAGCACAGTTTTTTCCTTTTTTAACAAAATGAAACAAGCCTAACATTACATTTTAACTGCTATAAAATTAAACCGTTTAGGTTACACAGCAGCACGATCATAGCACAGTCGGGCAAAGAAGTGCGAAGACCAAATCGAATGGGTAATATGGTTTTTTAATTTAAATGCATACTTTTTTTCATATGCTGTCTCTCTCTAGTTGTAAAGCTGGTTGGCTTACGTGCGGTTCAGGTGATAACACAAGTATTAGGTTCTTTAATCTAGATTCACATCATGTTAATATATTCAACAAAGGATCTGTATACTTCAATTTAGAATCTCAACATAACAAAACAAATAATGTACATATACTCAACCAACAAAACCACTACCTCTTTAACATCACTACCTTATTAAATACGGTGGCTGCCTCATCCAGTTCTCAAGCCAACCCCCATAGTCAAACACCAGAATATCAATTTTCAACGTGGTTTCCTATTTTTCATTTTTGTAAGATGTGCTCAATGAAATTAAGATTAGTATTTTTAATTGCAACGAAGGTATAACTAGATTCAATTGTCCTGAACAAAGCAACCATTTTGCTTACCCGAATCCAAATCGATGAATAGATATGAAATGCGCTAACCAGCCCCTAGCTTCAACAGATCGGTTGAGGAGAAGGAGTTTGCTTTCTTCGATCGGGTGAGGAGATTGAAGAGAAATGACCTGCTTTTGAGGGGAAATCATTTTGGAGGGAGGGGAAATCGTTTTCGAGGGAGACACATAATAATGTGTGAAGTTATAGGGAAACCCTAAGGGTGTGTTCTTTGCAAGCGGAAGCGGAGAATTTAAGCGGAGAATTTGAGCGGAGTATTATAGCGGAGAATAGTAGTTAGCGGACCATGCGTTTGGCGGTTTTAGCGGAGTATTTAAGCGGAGAATTTAAGCAAAGTATTTTATTTAGATTTTGTAATTTAACTAATTACAGATTAAAACATAACATTATAATTATTGCAGAATAACACAGTTAACAAAACATAACAGTTCATTACATAAAAACAGTACAGAAAGTGATACATTGCAGAAATACAAAAAAAACAGCTAAATGGATACATTGCAGAAATAAGAAAACAGTAGATAAAGTGATACGTTGCAGAAATCTATTAGTGCAATCTTGCTGCAACAAGCTCGTCTCTTATGTGATCGCGACGCACTACCATATCAGCGCTGCCTTGATAGCGTTGAGCAAGTGCTAGGTCATTATTGCCTATGTTTCGCACGTCGGCGTATTCTTGTTCGTACTTTTCTGGAATAAGATTTGGATCATCATCATAAGCCCTAAAATCCGGATTACCCATATTGTATTTGCGTATATAATTGTGTATAGCCATCGTAGCAACAACAATTTTTGTTTGAGCTGCGAACTTGTAGGTTGACATATTTCTGAGTATAACCAATTTCTTTTTCCATATTCCGGATGTCCTCTCAATTGCCATACGTAAACTAGAATGGTAGAAATTAAAATTTTCATTATGGGATTTCGGTTGATTTGTGGTCATACGAAACTGGGGGATGTGATATCTAACATTTCGATATGGTGGTATATACGCAGTTGTAAGTGGAAAACCGGAATCCACAACATAATACTGCCCAGTAGGAGGATGAGGAAAATTGGAACTTCTGTCATTCACCACAGAATTAAAAATTCGACTGTCGTGTGCAGTACCTTCCCATCCAGATACAACATACGTAAATAGTAAATCAAACGAGCATACAGCCAAAATATTTTGTGTAGCTTATCCTTTTCGTCTGATATACAGAACAATTCGATCTGGAGGTAAGTGTGCCATAACATGTGTGTCATCTATTGCACCAATACAATTTTTAAAGTACGGATAGTAACGGTTATCATTGCTAATTTCTGCAGGAATAGAGTTAAATTGAGGATCACTCGGTTTTATAGTAGCGGTAGATAATACTAGGACAGCGTTCAAAACAGCATGAAAATAATGAAAGAATGTGCAACCTGACTTTTGAAATCTTTTAGTCACTTGTCTGTTCGAATTAGCTGTGGCAATAGTCCATAAAAATATCCCAACCGCTTCTCGAACAGTAACATTTTCTGAAGTGGTCAATCCGCAACTTTCCAGCCTATCACATAACGAAAGAAAACATAACTGTTTCATGTCGTCTATCCACATCAATCCGGTATATGTCGAAGTATGAATCCGGTGTCCTATTTTGCTTCGGCGACCACGTAAGTACGCTCCAATTAGGATGATATCCTCTAAATCGTCTGAATCGGAATCACCATCATTTGGAAATGTATTCTCCATTGTAAGAAAGAGTGGAAGAAGGTGAGTTGGAAGAAGGTGAGTGAGGAGTAGATGAGTGGGGGGGGGGGAGGATTTAAAAGGGTATGGGAATGGGGGGAGAAGTGCTAACGGCTGAGCCGTTGGCATAGGATGCGTCCGACGCGTTAGATGCGTCGAACTCGTCCTATGCCAATGGCTCAACTTTGAGCCATTGGCACAACGGCTCAAAATGAGCCGTTAGCCAATGGACGCGTCCGACACTTCCAACGTGTCCGTTGGCTAACGGACCCGTTGGGAGCCAAAGAACAGCCCCTAAGTAATTTTCACGAATAATTTTGTGAAGCAGCGTTACACATGAAGCCGATGAATAATTCTAGGAGGAGAGCGCACCTAGGAAGCAAATAATTAAAGATAAACAATAAAACTTCACAATAACACGTTATTAAATAGCATTATTTTGGAAAAGATATTAAATAGCATTATTAATATCATATTTTGTTGTAGTGAAAGGATATAGTAATGTGGGCGATATAAGGGTCCAATGGTTTTCCATTAAACACCAGCCTAGATCTGCTGGGAGATGGGTTAAGTCAAATAAGCTCCAAATTCACGGTCTTCCCATTTCAACAACATTAACAAGTACACTAACCTTTATTTTTTATTTTCAGTTCCAAATCCAAGAAAAGAACAAGGCCAACTATATCTAGATCGCCTGAATCTTCTACTGAATTGTAATCCAAACTTCTTAAACGTTAGGAAATGCTTAGTGGACGAGCTCCTTCATCATCACCATTTACTTGATATGAGGTGAATCATAGGTTATAAAGGTTGTGCTTACATATACGAGCCCCCAATTCAATTTCTTGTACCCGCAGGAGCTAGTAGTGTGCCTCTAGTTGAAGGGCAAGTTACAACTGCAACTGAGGTAGGAGAAAGTTCAAAGAGTAAGGAACCCACGGGTTCGATTTAAGAACCACAAGCGGGAGAGAGAGAGAGAGACAGTTCCAGAGCAAGAGCCTATTATCTTTCCGAAGAGTCCTTCTCTGATAAATGTTCTCACCGAAGAACTTCTGGGGAGATCGAATGGGGAGGAGATTCGGGATGCTTCTCCGAAAGACGCTTCTGCTTTTGAGGGGAAACTTTCTCCTAGAACACCATCTCCCACCAAAACACCTGCTCACAACTCTCGTCACGAAAAATCCATATTTAAAGGATAAGATGATCTCCTATTACCGGACGATATATACACTTCTTGAGACATTAGTTCGGGTCCTTTATTTCTTCCTTTTGAAGAGGAAATCATGCTTGTCAAAGCTAGGAAGACAACATCTACAAGCTTAACTCCGGGCTCTAGTCCGTTGGGGGGTTCACTTAGCTAGGACACCCCACACTAACACTGCACGTCACAAAAACTGTGTGTTATTCTATTTCTTAGCTCTAATATTGATTTATATTAGTATGTAGGAAAGATGCATCGTCGCGACTACAATCTCAGGAATGTCCTTGAGAGTCTTTCTAGGTACGGCTTCGATGTTGAATACGATTGGAGGGATAACTACGAGGGAGACAGTATGAGCGTTATGAATCACACCGTCGTCACTCTTCGCACTCTCATTCTCCCTCTAAGTCGGACTTCGATAAGTATAAGAGTAACTAGAGCCGTCGCGAAGGAGATAAACAACCTCCCAAAGTTCCAGTTCTCCCAAAGGAGTCACATACTAAAAAAAACCCATCAAAAAGCTGCTTGGATCCCAAAGACAAGACCAAGGGCAAGAACAAGGAACAAGACAAAGGGAGTGCGGCCATCATTATCGCTATGCGCAAATCTATCGATATTACCACAAAAAAACCTATGGTACTCGATTCCGACAGTAAGGCAAGGGTAGAAGTTTTAAAAGGCCAATTTCCAGATTATCACTTCGGGAATATGCATTTCGTTCCAAATTTTAAGTCGGTTCCTTCAGACTGGGCGGAAAGCGTCAAAACTCAGATATGCTTCGTAGACCGTCAAAATCAGGAGACACGCAAATTTCCCGAAAGCTTTCAAAAATCATGTGGGATCCGTTGATGAACGTGGATCACTTGAAGCAAATGGCCGAATACAACATATGCTCCAAAGAGACCATAGAGAAAGAGCTTGAAGATACTCAAGCCAAACTTGATGCTGAAAGCTATAAGAAGTAGCATAGTGAGTTACGAACGTGCTTTCGTAGTGAGCTCGACTCCCACAGTGAGGGGCTTGTAAGGCTTAAGAAGCTGGTTTAGGATGTCACTTTTGAGAATGCCGAGCTGAAATTATCCCGCACCTGTGGTGATCAAGAAAAAGCATATCTTAATAAAGAAATTGCCAATTTGAAGGCCTAGTTAGCAGAGGCTAAGGAAAGGGTTGTATTAGCCGAAGGAAATGCCAACCTTGCACTTGAATCAGCCTCTGCTTCTAAATCACAACTTGTTGAGGCCAAAGGAGAGTTGGATGACTATGGACAACTTACGATATCCTTTTTCATTCAAGTGCTCCGGACCTGGGATATATCATGGATTAAAAGATTACGAGACAACTTTAGTCGACGTGTGGGATGAAATCGTTGATGATGAGAAGCGTCGGCTAAAAGTTGACACCATCGACGAAGAGGACCTAATGAAGACGTACTTGAGAGGAGTGGATCCAAAGCGTTTAGCTAAGGGAAGGAGATTACTCTAGGAATCTATGGTGATGCTAAATGTCAAGCCAAGGGAAAGAGTACCATTGAGGGTGGCTCTAGCTCTTCTTCTGCTGCCCTCGGAGCTGTAGGGACAGAGGGATATGACCTTGAACGTCCAGAGATTTCCAAAAGTGCACTCCTTTATCCAATTATCGAACTTACAACTCCAGTCACTCCCTGGGACAAGTCAGCCGAAGGTATCTCCACCTTTTCTCTATAATTTGTTAAAGTTATTCTAGCCTGTCGTCGCATTGTGAAGCAAATAGTTGAAAGACCTGTATTCTCTCAAGAGATAATAACTATTGCTCTTCGTTCTTTAGGTACAAAGCATGCTGACTAGGTTGAAGTAAAGCAAGAAGAAGCCACTGACAAGGCTATAGTGCTTTCCAGTGCCGAAGTGTCCAAATAAGGGGAGATGATTGATGCTCTAAAGGATCTGGATGGCAGAGAAGGTGAAGGCAAGCGGAGGTCGTAATCACAGGAGCTTCTAATGAGATCGAGGACTGACCCTTGCACAAGTGAAAGCAAGGACTGAGCAACTCTTAAAGGCCAAGGCTCAAAATATAGAAGAGCCCATCTCAGTCGATCCTATCCAAATGGTTTCTCCTCCCAATACCAAAGTGACCATCAAGCTTCCTAGATCGATAACTGTAGAGTTGGCTTTTCTGACCTCCGCTGTTAACATAGAAGATATCTTGTCCGAGAAATTCAAGAAGAAGAAGCGCATCCTTACTGATGCTGAAAAGGAGGATAAGCAAAGGCTTTAGGATTCAAAGAAGTCCAAGCTTTCTCCCAAGCCCAAGTGAAGCATTGTTTTGATTACTATTTTGTTTCCACTGGCCTGTTGTGGTTGTTGCGAGTGCGGCCCTCGCATTTTGACTAGTTATCTTGTATAAATCTGCACTTTGTAAATAAAATAGTATTCCTACAATGTCATTAGTTTGCAAGTTTGTTACACATTTTAGTCAGATTCATTTGTAGTTAAAACATGACTAGGCTAAGTAATAAACAATAAACCACATCATAGCCAAACAAGGGTTCAAACCAGCATTCCTACAAACTAAAATTCCTACAATCAAGAATTATCACTAAACTAAATAGTGAACAAATCATATTGCAGTTATAAAAGGGATGTGATGTGTATGTGTATACCCCCAATCCATCTTGAACATACTGTCTGGCCAGGGCTTATTCGAGATTGATTAGCAACAACATTATATTGCCCGCAGCATCAGCGGGGACTTTGGTCTTAGCCTGCAATCTTTCTCCCAATCCTTCCGTATGTAGGCGCCAATTTCTTTCAACACTTGGTCTTAGTGCTTTTATACTCTACTATCGTAAGTCCAGGTTAGAGTTTGTCTTAAAGCGGTCTCTATTCGTGCTGCCCCAATCACGCTTACCTTTTCACTCATAGTCAAGTCGAGAGAGTTTGAGATGGTCAGGCGAACAGTCGTGTCATTTTCCTAGGCATTCCTTTTACGCTCTGATTCCAAGAGTGGGATTCTACCGACTCGAGTGTCATTCTCGAACTCGATCTTTGTTCGTACTCCATTTTACACTAAGGTGGATGGAGCTTGTCAGGTTAGTGGTCGGTTCACACCAGCCAGTTACATTAGAGCGCCGAACCGAGTATCAAAACAGTCACAAAGCATGGAATGAATTTCAAACATATGACAGGGTACAAGTAAAAATAAATGCAGAAATGATAAATGACACACGATACTTTAATAATGGTTCGGCCAAAACTTAGCCTACGTCCACTTTATAATCTTTTGTTTCTATCAATCAAACTATAATGTCCCATATTTTTAGAGATTTAATAATTAATTAATTTAATTACTTCAATATAGTGGTTTGATAATTTAAATGATTTGTATTCAAATATTTTGAATATTCAATTAATTAATTTGAATTATGGAGTAATATATTTAATGTCTGAAAAATCGGAATATAGTGAATTGGCAATATTATATGAATTGGATAGTGTAAGAGATTTTATTCAGTCAGGATTGAATTATAATAATGAATTTATTTAAAACGGCAGTTGAACTTATTAATTATAATATAATTACAATCGAGCTCATAATATCACGGTAGTTCGTAATTTTATGTTTTGAACTTCAACAGAGTATACATGATTCGTTATAAGATGGTTTTCTTTGAAACAAGAAATGTTTGAATCTATTTGATTGTATTTTTCTAATGGAAGTGAAAAATCAAGATTTCAAGTAACAAATTGTAAGTTATGTTCAAATCAAATTTTCAGAAAATCGCTATGGAATCAGTTATAAGCCGTAAAGGTTTATTAAATATAATAAATCATCGGCTTCAAAATTGGACAAGATTTTTAAGACATATTATTAATTTAATTTTTAGAATTTTTCTATAATTTTTATATTGGAAAATAAGCTACATTTTTGTTTAACGTGAATTACACCCTATATCAGTGTTTTAAGATTTCAAAACGTAAGTTAACTTTTCTATTTTATTATATTTCTTGGGTTGTGGCACATTGCTCGTCACAACGGTATTTTTATTTTTGTTAATAGCGAGTTGTATGCAGATGAAATTTAATATAGCAGGGTATCCTAACATTTATTTAAAACAAACCCATGTCGTGACTTTATAATGGCAATAAAGCAACAATACTTACATTCATTCACACAATCCTGGAGAAAAATAAGTAAATGAAAAGAAAGTGTACAACTCAATGAAAAGAAGGCCATGATATTTACATCCATTTCTGAAATGTACATGCATATTGAAAACACTGTCAACCTACCCTAAGAGTCTAAGCCAACCGAAAGACGTTGTTCTTATCCATCTTCTCCCCTATAAATACACGACATACCCAAGCCCTTCCATTCCAGAATGCAAACAAAACCAGCGAATGGAATTAGAAAAATGCGGTCTTCATGTAAGTATTAAAAATCAATTGCTTAACGGAGAATTTTGATTTCACATTCGTTGAGATTATTTTAGCTTGAGCTTCAACCCGTATTTTTTTCGTACTGCTCGATCAAACCTATTGCAACATCAAACCCATGACAGCAAGTTTAGGGCACGGATCTGATGCCGATATGGGTGGAGTTTGTTCAAGGGGGAGGTGGGGCGGTACTCAACATGAAGAAGCATTGTCGTGGTGCTATTTTCATGGGTTTTTGCAACAGAAATGTTCATCCTCTATACCATGGAGTTGGCGCAACTGAGTTCGACTTAGATGATGTTTGAGGTGGAGGTGAGTGAATTAAAGGGTACGTGATGCTCGGGAGGAAGTGGCGCACCAATGGGGATAATTTGGTGGAAAACGTTTATTTTAGAGTTTGGTACTTTTTTCTTTCTTGTGTTAGACGGTAGGAGGTCGCCGCCGCGGGGAGGCATTCGAACTGGACAGTGAGAGGACAAGTTGGTAGAGGTCAGAGAAGAAAAGGGAGGAGTTGATCTTGAAAATATGGAGTAACGTGAGTATGCATAGGGTTCAGCTTTTTTGAAATGTGACCATGGCGTTTGAAGAAAAAATACTGGGAACTAGTTTCTTTTATTCATGAATATGGGAATTTATAGAGTGGAAGACGAAGATATGTTAATGGCGGGCCAGCGTATGTGTGGATGGACTGAAGGTAAAGTAAATTAGGGAGGCCCATATTGTAAAAACCAGCATTTTACGTATCGGAAGAGCGTAAAATATGTTTATTTTATTTCCTGAGGGTTGGATCATTCTCATCTTTTAATATGTTACTTATGGGGATGCGATGTCCATAATTTTTAGCGATTTTGTTTGTGATCATTTTTCCCCTATCAGCCTTTTACATGGCATAAATTTTGACTCGGGTCGAATCAGAGGATGAGACTTGTGCCATTAGAAAGGAATTGATGATTGCCTTTCCATAAAGTGGTTACATTAAGGATTTTGGATCAGCGGTTTGGGAGGAATCGTTGTTTTAAGGTTTTTCAGTTGGTTGTCTAGGTTTGGTATGCCATAATGGGCTGAATTGAAGAGGCCCATTAGTGGGCTGATAGGAGGGTATAAATAGGGGTTGAGGGATACGGGAAATGGTTTACATTAGGTGGCGTTGTGCTCCTTCTTCCTCTGACACCTTTCCACCATTAAAAATCCAAATCCAAGGAGGCAAATCATAGATCTACACCATTGAAGGCTAGATCTACGATAACTGAATCAAGGATTCATCGGATCAAGGTGTTTGGTGCGGGGTGCTTGTTGTCCGTATTCTTATTTCATCAATTTTAGCTTGTTTCGGCAAATCGGTGAGTCATTTACATCTCTCACATGAATGCAATGAAGTATATGAGTGTTTGTGCATGTTTCTCATCAAATTGGAATGTTTTACCATTGACCTATACCATTATATGTCCATTTTCATAAGAATCACCCTATGATCTAATTTAGCAAGTCTAAACTGTTAATTTCATGTCATTTCATATGTTTATGTAAGTTAGACCTCTCATTTTGATCATGTGTTCATTTTTATGGTTACTAGTGAAGTTTACATCATTTTTTGTGATAATCGTCATATTCATGTTATTAGCAATGTTATGACATGTTTATGATTGTGTTTGATGATTTGGTTGAGTTGGTTTCGTCGAATTTGCGTTTGGTGAAGTTTTAGTCGAAATCAGAGTTGAATTGGAGGAGTACAGGAATTGGGTCGGGTCGGCCATCAGTTGGGTTGGGTCGGTCTTAAATTTTGTCTTGGGGAACAATTCAGAACGGGTTGGTCAGTGGAGCTGGTCGGGTCGGGCTATGTCTGGTCGGGTCGGTCCATTCAAGATGGGTTAGGTCGGTTCAGAAGTTGAGGTGATGAAGGGGTGATCAGGTCGAGTCGGTCATGTTGAGGTAGCCGGATCGGGTCGATTATGTTGTGCATCCAGATCGGGTTGGTTATGTTGTGCCACCGGATCAGGTCGGTTATGTTCCAGAGGGGGTGATCGGATCGGGTCGGTTGAGTTTGAAGTCAGGAAGGGACTGGGTCGAGTCGGCCTAGTCTAGGTCGGGTTGGTCTAAAGAGGCTGATCGGTCATGTTTTCAGCAGCACTTCTAAACGCTGTGGTGGATGGCTTAAGTGATGTGATTCGTTTCCTTATCTTGTGCGTATGAATGCTATGGATTGCTTTGAACCTTATATTGATGTTGTTTGGTTCGACGATGATGATGGTGACGAGAGTCCATAAGGGATGTTCGAAGTGATGTGATATGTTCGTTGATCGGTGCAAAGTAACAAATAGGTAGACAACTCAAAAGGCGTTGGATTGTGGATAATGGTTACTCGAGTAGGACTTGGGTTTGTGATTAGTTGCCGGAGATGACGGCTAGAGATGCGAAGGCTGAGGGATTATCGTTATCGAAAGTTCTAGCAGACTCAAAGCAAGGGTACACTTTGGGCAGTCATGAACGGCCTCATACCTTGGGCAGTCGTGAAGGGCCTAGTTGTCTTGAGAAGACAAACACACGAGTCAGGAAGGCGTATGGAGTTGTGCTAGAACTGGGGTCACCATTAGCCCTTGACATATGACAGTAATGATGGGACGTCATACGATTAACGATGATTTCAAAGCAGGATTGGCAGTGATAGCCATAGTCAGTCATCGATGATTGGTTGTTATGTTTGTACTGTCTCATGTAGGTTGTCCAACGTCGAAGGAGATGTTCCTTAGGTGCTTGTCTGATATTGGGGATTGTGCTTGAGGGATGTTGAATTTGATTAGGATGGTTTACACGAGATGCATATAATCTGGATGTTATGAGTGCTTTACCATGATAGAATGAGTGTTCTGGTTTCTATGGATGAACGGTTGAATTGTTTGAGGTAAAGGCTATCATTGTCGGATGTGGGGAAGATAGGTGTGAGTTCTTCTCTGGTGTTGGGTAGTGATTGGTAAATTTACCCATTCTCATATACTTTATTGTTGAAGTTTGTTAGCTGTTTTATCGCTCACTAAGACTGTTGTCTGACTCAAGGTTTTATGTCTCCACTTATTACCTTGGGTTGTTCATCCGGCTGTGGATGGGCAGACTAAGTAGCAGGTTACAGGTGATTAGTGAGAACGATGCTAATGTGCGGAGGCGGGGAGGAGGCCGACGTACCAGATTTATTACTATCTAGTATTTCTGCTTCCGCTGTTTGAGTGTTATATGAGTGTTGTAGTAAGGACTTATGTATGAACTTTGGTATCAGTTGAATGATGTTGAGGAAGTTTTCTAAAGTTTGTTATATGATGCCTCATTACTATTATCTGTCGTATATGTTCTATTATATTTTATCCTTGCGCTGTGAGTTTTACGACAAGTTCCAATATCGCTTACTTACTCTGATGATCCGTGGCAGCCTAGCACATCTTTCAGTGCATTATTCCTCTTGTTTTGTGTGAGGGGCTATGGGCGGTCGTTACATTTGGTATCAGAGCTCTGGTTAACGATTTTTAGCCAAGTTTCAAAAACGTAATCACGTATGAGAGGCGTACTTGTATATTTGAAATGGATGCTTACTATATATATATTAGCATATATAGTAGTAGTGGTTGTATCTCTTTATTAATTTTTCTTGGAAGTGGCTAATTATTCTAAATTGCAAATTTAGAATGAATAGACGACGATTATCAAGACACACTGCTAGGGGAGTTGATACTGGAGGTGGAAATGGTGGTGAACCAGACTACCCAGCCATGTTTGAGGCCATGGCGGCAACGATCATGAATAGGGTCCCTACTTCAGTGGTGGCTAAGGTTGATGTGGGAGTTCCAGTGCCTAGAGTTGTAGAATTTGCAAAGACTTGCCTTCATTAGGAGGAAAAAAAATTCAAGGGCACTGAACCAGTTGAAGAAGTCCAGAGGTGGATGGATACTTGTGTTAGGATCTTCAAGGACTTGGGCATTGATGATGCAACAAAGAGGAAACTTGCATCAAGGCAGTTAGAGGGCCGAGCAATGGACTGGTGGAATTCTATCACACTTGAGACACCTGAAGAGGATATTTCATGGGAGATGTTCTGAGCTATGTTTGAAGCGATGTTTATCTCCACCGTACAAAAGTCTATTCTGTTTAAGAGATTCGTGGAGCTTAAGCAGAATGGTCGGCCAGTTCTTGACTATATTTCTGACTTCGAGGCTTTGTCGAAGTATGCTCATTCATATGTGGATACTCCTTATCAAAAGAACGAGAAGTTTGTTTTGGGTCTGGATGAATATCTTGGGGATCATTTTGTGGATCACCTCGATGATAGTTTTGAGAAGATCGTCGAGAAAGCTTTGAGGCATGAAAGTTTGTTTCCTAAGAAGATGTATGTTGTTACACCTAAGGAAGAACCGAAGCCACAGCAGGGTGGTAATAATAAGACAAGGAAGCAGCAACAACAGAAAGGGAAGAGTGGCCAGAAGAAGCCAAAGAGTGAGTCTATTTGCCTCAATTGCCAACTGAAAGGCCATTTTGCTAAAGAGTGCAAAAATCTGAAAGTTGAAAGGAAGTGTAACAATTGTGGCAAGCCTGGGCATCTCAAGAAGGACTGTCCAAAATCAGCTAAAGGAAAGAATATTGTGAAGGCATATGCTTTGGAAGTCGTGCCATCTTCTTCAAGAGATCCTACTGTTGAGGAAAAGGGAAAGGGTGTCGTGGTGCAAGGTATTCTTTTCGTTAATGGTGTTTCAGTTCGAGTTCTGTTTGATACTGGAGTTTAACATTCATTCATTTGCAATGAACTTGTGTGTTGCTTGGTTTGGATCCCGAGATTTGTGATAGACCATTGATCGTGACTAATCCAGTTGGGGGTTTGTCCAGTTTGTGCATGATTTGTCATGGTCTAGGGTTGTCGAGTCATGGTTTCTCTTTTGTGTATGATTGCTTTGTTCTTATCTTCGTTGGGTTTGGGATCATCTTGGGCATGGATTGGCTCAAGAGGTATGCGGCAAGGGTGAATTGCAAGAAGCTAGAGGTGAGGGTCGGGGATGTGGAAGGGTGAAAGGTGTTGATTAGATGTAAGCGCGAAGACGGGGTCTTCGTGAGTTATTTATATTCGCTTGGGAGTCCACAAGATGACCTGTCATCAGTGTTAATCGCTAATGAGTATGTAGATGTCTTTGACGAGGTCAAAGGTTGCCGCCGCATCGTGAGATCGAGTTTAGGATTGATTTGGTCGAGGGTGCTAGACCATCATTATGCTTCTTAGGCGGATGGCGCCTAAGGAACAGCGAGAGTTGGAGGTGCAAGTTAGAGACCTTTTGGGAAAGTGATTCACTCAGAGAAGTGTATCCGAATGGGGTGCACCAATCATATTTGCAACCAAGGCGGATGGCTCGTTAAGATTGTGTGTGGACTATCGTGAGCTGAACAAGGTGACTAAGAAGAAGAGCTATTTGTTGCCAAGGATTAATGACTTGTTTGATCAGCTTCACGAAGCCAAAGTGTTTTCTCATATGGATTTGGCAACGTGGTTTCACCAATTGAGGGTGGCAAAGAATAGTGTGCCAAAGACTGCTTTTAGGACACCATACGGGTTTTTCGAGTGGTTGGTGATGCCATTCGGGTTGATTACCAACGGTTTATCAAGGATTTCTCCAAGCTAGCTGCACCGTTAACAGGATTGACGAAGAAGAACCAAGTGTTCACATGGGATGCGAAGTGTGAACAAGCGTTCAGAATCTTGAAGGAGAAATTGACGAGTGCACCTGTGTTGACCATTCCAAGTGGGAATGAAGAGATGGTGGTATACACCGATGCATGTGGTACTGGACTTGGAGCAGTACTAATGCAAAAGGATAAGGTTATGGCCTACGCGAGTCGACAGCTAATGTCGCATGAGAAGAATTACCCAACTCATGATTTGGAGTTGGCGTCGATTGTGTTTGCTCTGAAGATGTGGTGACATTACCTATTGGTAGTTCGATTCGAGTTGTTTACGGATCACAAGTCGTTGAAGTATGTTTTCTCCCAAAAGGATTTGAAACTTCGGCTGCAATGACGGTTAGAGTTCCTGGCATCGTATGATTTTGATATAGCCTATACCCTGGGCAAGGGCAACGCTGTTGCGGATGCGTTGATTCGAAGACACACAAGTTTGGAAGCAATTTTTTAGAATGGAAGAGCCTTGTCTTTGGCAAGGTTCGATTTCAGACCAAGGTGTGAATTGGAGCCTAAAATGTTGGCAAGCTTATTGATAAGACCTACTCTCATCGAAAGTATAGGCAAGAGCCAAAAGCGAGATACAAAGCTTGTCGAGTTTATCTAGAGACTAGAACCAGAGGATAAAGAATTCGAAGTCAATCTAGAAGGTTTGCTTCAAAAGCAAGGACGGTTAGTTGTTCCTGATATTGATGGATTGAGAGATGAGGTTCTGAGAGAATGTCATCACTCAAAGTTGACGATTAATCACGGTGGTAATAAGATGTATCAATACATGAAGCGAATCTACTACTAGGAGGGGATAAAGAGAGATATTGGAAAATTCATTTCCAAATGCATGAACTGTCAGTTAGTGAAAGTTGAACAGAAGAAACTGAGTGGTTTGCTTCAACCATTGGAAGTTCCTACATGGAAGTGGGAACAAGTATCGATGGATTCTTAATCGATGGACTACCCAGAACTAGGGTGGGAAATGAAGGGATTTGGGTCATTGTGGATCGTTTGACCAAAAGTGCAAGATTCATTCTTGTCAAGTCGACCAGGAGGGCGTCAAAGTTGGATAAGCTTTATGTAAAGTGGATAGTTCGGTTTCATGGAGTCCCAAAGAGTATAGTGAGTGATTGAGATCCATTATTTACGATGGGTTTTGGAGAAGTTTGCAAGAAGCTTTGGGAACTGAGTTGTGTTTGAGTACGACTTATCATCCCCAAACAGACGGTCAGACTGAGAGAGTCAGTCGAGTTTTGGAGGATCTCCTAAGTGCTTGTGTGCTAGACTTCGGAGAATCATGGGAAGGCCATTTGCATCTAGTTGAGTTTGCATATAATAATAGTTACCAATCGAGTATTGGAATGGAACCATACGAGGCGTTGTATGGAAAACCGCGCAATTCTCCAGCTTGTTGGTTAGAGACTGTAGATTAATTGGTACTTGGGACAGAGATGATTAGAGAAACCTCAGATTGTATCGACATCGTTCGGCAACGAATGAAGGCAACCCAAGATCGTCAGAAGAGTTATGTTGATAAGCGTTGTAAGGACTTGGAATTCGACGTAGGCGATATGGTTTTCGTGAAGATTTCACCGTTGAAGCATGTGGTTTGATTCAGAAGTAATGGAAAGTTAGCTCCAAGGTTTGTTGGACCATTTCCGATAGTCGAGCGAATTGGAAAGCTCGCATATAGATTGGAGTTACCCGAGAAGATGTCGAGTGTGCATAATGTGTTCCATGTGTAGTTTCTATGGAAGTTTGTGCATGATTCGAATGTGGTGGTACCTCCAGAGCAGTATGAAGATCTAAAAGTTGAAACCGCAGTCACGAGACCTCGTAAGCCACTCGTGTTGTGGGGAATGACACGAAACAGCTTAGAAGGAAGATGGTTAAGTTAGTCAAGGTACAATGGAGTGAAGATGGAGACGATTGTACATGGGAGACGGAAGAGAGTATGAAGGCGAATCATCCATATCATTGTTATATCGTTGTTATCCACCAAATATTGGGAGGCGTACTCGATCGGTATGTCCAGAGAAATGGACCGGTCGGACAGGAAAATACAACGTAGCTTGATCTAATAAGGTGACGCTGATCGGTGCAACAATAGCAATACCGGTCGGTCTGAACCCAAACATACCGATCAGATAGTCACAATTCTATAGCAGAGCGACCCCATGTGAAAAGAAAGGAAAACTTGCCTACCGGTCGACTAGGATCTATGAGTACCGACCAGCCCCTTTGGAATAGCACGCTTGGACTACACATCACAATACCGGCCGGCCCAAGGGCGGGCGACCGGCCGGTCATAATATGGAATCCCTGCCAGGTCACCCGTGCGGAGCAGAAAGGGAACCATACCGATCGGCTGGACCCAATCTAGACCGGTCGGTCTTTCCAAAAGCTATCGACAGGTTGGCTTTTGGACATCTATTGCCAAGCTAGCCAGTGGAAATTCCGTAATAAGATCCGACCGACCGGTGACCCTGAAGGCTATATCACTCCATTTCTCCACTCCTATAAATAGGGGTCCAACCCTACTTTAATGGAGGACAAATTATATGACCCCGAAGGGCTGCTAAACTCAATTCTCCATTTCTACTTAGTGATTTCATCATCTCCAATTACCTCAAAGAGAAGATCTAACTCCGAATCCATCAAAGTTCATATGGAAATCTAGATCCGATCTGCCATCCATTACAATTGAAGACCTTCACCATCTTTCTTTAACCTAGATCTAAGAGAGTATAATGATGAATGTAATGAGAGAATGTGCTTGCCTTGTAACTCTATGTGAAATAAGAGAATCTCTGTTCAAAGTGGATGTTGATCGCACTTGATCGGACCACTATAAAACATTGTGTCTCTTTACTTGCTTTTCCTTTGTTAATTAGCTCCACATTTATTATTTCTAAGTATTTTTGTGAAGTACCTCTAGTACACTTGGCGTTTGTGCCATTTTTGACGCAAACATTTGGCTCTCACCGTAAGGCCGATTCAATCATCCATTCTCTCACACTCTCTCACAAGGTCTGATACCTTGCATTAAAGAGTCTAAACCTGTTTCACTACAATCTGATTCAAGTCCTTGCCTAAAGTGATGGGTAAACCAGGTAGACTATCCAAGAAGGTCACCAATCAAAGCACCGAGAATAATGATAATAAAGCTGATCATGAGCACGAGACCATTCCTCCTACCAACCGATTTGAACGTGGAGAAGCTTCCAACGATGGAGAAGCGATGACGAGGAGGGAACTCGACGAAGTGGCGGCCGATTTAGCAAGTTGGATGGACACTGCGAATAAAGCTATGATGAAAAGGCTTGAAGCAATGTTCGCCGTGCAAGCTGCCACGGCTAAAGACACCATGAAATCCACCCTCGCAAAATCCATTCAAACCCCACGTACAGAAAATGCACGATCCTCTTCTTCAAGCCCGAACCGGGAAAATTTCATTCAAGAAGTGACAAATCCTAACCATAAGGAGGCTAAATTACCTGCTCATAACCGCACTGACAAGGCGACTTCCCAATAAGTGTTTGGCTCCGCCAAAGGGGCACCTCTCCAAGCGGGAGGTTCAGGACCCCGAAATCCGAACCGTGACCGTCTTCTTAACCAGACATCCAGTAAAGAAGAAAGTGTCCACCCCACGGATCAACACAATGAGGAAGAGCTTATATCAGAGATGATCCACAGAATTAAGGAAAGGTGGCTGAAGAAGCAGAACGATGAAAAAAAATGGGGGTTTGCTCCCACGAAGACTCCACTTACAGAAAGAATAAAGATGGCGCTATATCCAAACAAATTCAAGCCACCGTCAGTCCAAGCTTACAACAGATCCTAATGTGTTCTTATTTAAGTATGATCAGCACATGGATGGGGCACGAGCCATCGACGAGCTAAAATGCTTATATTTCGCAACCTACCCTGAAGGACTTGCCTCACTTTGGTTCACAAAGTTATAACCTAGGTCAGCGGATGATTTTGCTATGCTAGCAAAACTATTCCGAGGGTAGTTCAGACTTCAAACTACAAAAGTGTAAGATGTAATGGAATTGAATGAGCTAGAGCAAAAGCCGAGAGAGCCATTCAGAGCTTTTCTCACCCGATTCAATACCGCAGCAGCTGAAGTTGGGAATTACGAGCCTCGACTGGCTTTGATGGCCTTAAAGGGAGTTGTGAATAAGAAGTCTAAGCTCGGACGTTGGATTAAAAAGAATAAGCCTGGTACTCTTGAAGAATTGTTCGATAAAGTTGAAGAGTACATAGGTGTGGATGAGGATCCAGCCTATGCTATGGACATCCCGGAAAACACCGTACGGCTTGAAAAGAAGAATGATGATGCCGATAACAATCAGAAAAACCCCGGAGGTCAGAAACGGGGCAATGATGGGAGAGACAACCGAGCCAATAAAAGGTTCCAGTACTTTAAGGACTCAGAGTTGACTCCATTAAACGAGACGGTGGAGAATATTTTCATGGCCACCAAGGAGACTGAAGAATACCCCTTACCGAAGCAAATAAAAATTAGCGATGCTGCCATTAAATCCGGAAGATTTTGTTGGTTTCGTAACCAACCGGGGCATAACACGAATGAATGTCGACACTGAAAAGTTTAATTGAAGAACTAATAAGGAAAAATAGACTTCAGCAGTACACCAAGAATCCGCAGAATGCTCAAGCGCCTCAAGACCAGGGAACTTCTAATCGTCAACACGGTCAAAACGAGAACGCTGCAAACGCTGTTATGCCAAGACTGATCATTAATACAATTTCTGGAGGCCTACACCCTGTCGGGAAAAGCTGGGGGGACCTTGTGAAATATTATAACAAAATGAGGAACCTCCCAAAAGAAGGAGAACTCATGATCATGAGTGAAGCATTTTCAACAAAAGTACCAAGGTTCTCTTGGGATGACACTGTATTCAAGGAACAAGACTCAAAAGGGATGATAATGCCAACTGAAGACCTGATGGTGATAACCATAGGCTTGGGGCCTACTATCGTCAGAAGAGTTTTGGTTGATAGTGGAGCGTTCGTTAATGTCTTGTTCATCAATGCCTTTCATAGAATGAAACTTTCTATGGGAGATTTGAAAGCTTGTCCAAGCAAAATTCATGGGTTCACCGGATAGGCAGTTCAACCTATTGGAGTTATCAACTTGCTTGTTGAGCTTGAAGAGGGGGAGAAAAGGATCACACGAGAGCAGGATTTTGTTGTGATCGATGAGCTCTCTGCTTATAATGCTTTCGTAGGAAGGCCAACACTTGCAGCATTCCGGGTTACCATGGCCCCATGGTGCTTGACAATGAAATTCCCCACTGAGAACGGGATTGGCATAGTCAAAGGCGACCAACAAACAACAAGGGAATGCTATCTGACTGAGCTCTCCGAGGCAAGAAAAAAGGAGGTGAAGAAGGATGTGGAGCCTCCACTCCACATCCAAAACCCCCTTTTATAGCAACTAAAGCAAGGTCCCCATACTGGTGAGCACAGTGGAGCTCAGAGGGAGATTGATCCGAGAAAAACCAGTATGGGGGAAGCCCGAGCGGCTCCGGCCGAGGATACCCTTTCTGTTCCCGTGCATGATGAAGACCCTAACCGAGTTCTGAAGATAGGCTCTCAGTTGGGTCAAAGACTGAAATAGGATTTGATATTATTTATGAAAGTGAACCTAGATGTCTTTGCCTGGACGCACTCAGACATGTGTGGAATATCGATAGATGTGATTGTTCATAAGTTGAATGTTAACCCCAACCTGACTCCTGTAAAGCAAACATGGCGAACTCAGGGACCCGGAAGGTCGATAGAATTACAAGAAGAAGTAGATGGACTTCTTAAAAAATAACTTTATACGAGTGTCGACATATCCCAATTGGGTCTCAAATCCAGTTCTCGTCAAAAAGTCTAACGACAAAAGGAGGGTATGCATAGATTACTCGGACCTTAATAAAGCGTGTCCTAAGGGCAGCTTCCCCCTGCCTAGAATCGACCAGCTTGTCGACACAACCGCTGGACTTGCACTTTTGTCTTTCATGGATGCATACTCCGGATATAATCAAATTATGATGCATGAACCAAATAAGGAGAACACAAGCTTTGTAACCGATAGAGGCTTGTACTGTTATAGAGTTATGCCATTCAGACTAATAAATGTTAGAGCAACATACCAACATCTAGTGAACTCCATGTTCAAATCCCAAATTTGGAACACTATGGAGGTTTACGTCGATGATATGCTAGTAAAATCCAAAAAGGCTGAAGACCACAAAGAGGATCTAGCAGAAATGTTCCATATCCTTAGAAAATTCGGTATGAAGTTAAATCCTCTAAAATGATCATTCGGGGTTTCATCAGGAAAATTTCTCGAATTTATAGTCAATGCCAGGGGCATTGAAGAGAATCCTTCTTAGGTCACGGCACTACAAGAAGTACAATCACCAAAAACAATAAAAGAGCTTCAGAGCTTGAATGGGAAAATTGCTGCCCTAAATCGCTTCATCTCTAGAGCAACAGATCGCTGCACCCCATTTTTTGACACTTTAAGGAAAGGAAGGAAAGACTTTCAATGGACTCCAGAATGTCAAGTAGCTTTCGAACAGTTGATTCAGCATTTGGAATCTCCACCAATGCATTCTAAACCCAGAGACGGAGAAGAGCTATTCCTATACTTGGCTGTATCACCACACGCCCTGAGCGCCGCACTTGTCCGGGAGGATGCCAAGGTCCAATGGCCAGTTTACTATATTAGTAAATGTATTGCTGGGGAAGAATTGAATTATCCAAAACTGGAGAAACTTTCGTACTGCCTACTGGTTGCCTCAAAGAAGTTGAGACCATATTTCCAGTCCCATCCAATAAAAGTCTTCACTGATCAACCACTAAGGCAAATCCTCTTTCGTCCAGAAACTTCTAGAAGGCTTCTAAAGTGGAACATTGAGCTCAGCCAATATGATATCACCTATCACCCTCGAAGAGCTATCAATGGGCAAGCTTCAGCGGATTTCATTGCTGATTCATGGACAGAGGAGAGGAAGTTGAGGAGCCAACGAGTGCGGCCCCTAACGAGAAGCTATACATTGATGGCTCAAGGAATGATTAGTGTTCAGGGGCTGGAATTGTCTTGGAAACTCCATAAGGCCATTCCTTATGTTATGCATTAAGATTGGAATTTCCATCAACCAATAATGAGGCTGAATACGAAGTACTGATAAATGGATTAAAGCTAGCAAAAGAGCTGAATTTAAAAGTCGTGCAGATCTTCAGTGATTCCCAATTGGTAGTCAGTCAGGTCCTTGGGGAATTCCAGACCAAAGTAGGAAATCTCCCCTCTTATCTCATTAGAGCTATGGAACTCCTTAACATCCTCGATCACTACACCATACTCTCATTCCAAGAGAAGAAAATGCAAAGGCGGACTCTCTTACTAAATACGCTAGTTCTTCTGATGCGCATTTGCTGGGGCAAGTACCTATTGAAGTCCTTACAACTCCTGCTATTGAAGAGGTAGATGTTGATTGGATTATGGAAATAGTTGAAGAACCCGAGTCCAGGATAACACCGATTGAGGAAAATATGCTCAACGGAACGCTTCCAAAGGAACCAAAAAAGAGGAGGAAGATACTGCACAAGGCACCATTATATATTGTTCATGAAGGGAGGTTATACAGATGGGGATTCTCTATGCCATTACTGCGTTGTGTATCCAAAGAAGAGTCAAAAGCAATATTGGCAGAACTGCATGGAGGAGATTGCGAAGATCACACCGGCGGTCAAACAATAGCCAAGAAAGTTCCGCGGTATGGATATTTCTGGCCCGATGTGAACCTAGACGCAATGATTTATGCCAAAAGATGTGATAAATGTCAAAGATTTGCAAAAATTCCGAGAGCACCACCAACTGAGTTGACAGAGATGGTCATCCCATGGCCATTTGCTGTCTGGGGCATAGATCTGATTGGGGCACTACCCACTGCAAAATCAAATATGAAGTACGCAATAGTGGCAGTCGATTATTTTACAAAATGGGTCGAAGCGGAGCCACTAGCCACTATTACGTCAAAGAAAGTAATCAACTTTTTGAAAAACATCATCTGCAGGTTCGGCATACCACAGAAAATAATCACTCATTATGGGACTCAGTTTGAAAGCGGGGAGTTCTTGGACTTTTGTGCCAAACACTAGATCAAGAAAAGTTTCTCGGTCATTGCCTATCCGCAAGCTAATGGGCAAGTTGAAGCGATCAACAAGATCCTAAAATCAACCATCAAAAAATGACTCGAGAAAGCCAAGGGCGGATCGGTTGATGAGCTTCCACTTGCATTAATGGTATATCGTACCACCCATAAAACGACAACAGGGCATACTCCGTTTTCACTGGCATTTGGATCTGAGGCAATGATCCCGGTTGAGCTGGATGTTCCGACTCATAGAAGGATCTACTTCGACCAAGCGGAAAATGAAAAACTTCAACTCGAAGCACTTGACTTGCTCGAGGAAAGAAGAAAGGAGTCGGAACTCGGAATCGTGGCACATCATAGAAGAATGGCTCGTCGTTTTAATGCTCGAGTTAAGCGAAGGATCTTCCAAATTGGTGATCTCGTTCTTAAGAGGATAATGACAGGAACCAGGGTGCTAGGACCTAACTGGGAGGGGCCATTTGTGATAAGAAAAAATTTCTCGGATGGTACATTTAAACTAAAGACAATGGACGGAGTCGAACTCCCAAGGGCATGGAATGATATAAATCTCCGTCACTTCTTCTTTTAATGTTCCTTTCATATTATTTATAAATAACATGCATTATACATACCATGCAACGCAATTACAAGTTCTATAAATATAGATGAAAGGAATCGCATAACCTGCGTAAATCGTAATTTGCAAATTTCTTGCTAAAATTCGACTTTAACCCAGGTCCTCTGAAAATATGATGATGCTATCATGATTTAACCAATCTTGGTGATTGTTATGGAATATCCTAACAGGATAACCCAAATGTCCACCACTTAATGCTAGAAACATCATTCACAGTAAACTCGAAGATGTGGAAGAATAACCGTGCAAGGACACAACACCAAGGATTGGTATGTCAAATGGTATAGTAAAATTGCGAGTTTCGCTAAAAGGACATCTTCTCATTTGCAAGGTCTCAAACCCTAGCTCTAATAAAGTGAAATAAAGGACCAATAAGTGAGCTAGCGTCAGTCCTGAGAAACTACATAAGTTATAAACCAAAGACCTCCCCGGGGGGCACTCGGTTAATCGTCGACGCCATTGATACAAGGCTAGACAACGAAACAAACACCGGGTTTTTATAAACCAAACACCTCCCTAGGGGCACTCAGTCAATCGTTCGAACCATTTATACATGGTCACCGACTGCGACAAACATTGAGTCTAAAAGACCTCTGCGGAGGCATCCGATCAGATGTTGGATCTTCCAAATCCGACTATCAGTTATGGGTCTTCCAAACCCAGTTACTGACGGATTATAAAGACCCCCGTCGAGGCATCCGATCATATTCCGGGTCTTCCAAATCCGGTTAATGACGGATCCAAAAGACCTCCTTAAAAGTGCCTTATAAATTCTACAAGTGGCCGAACCATTCGGACACAATGGATAAAGGTTTCACGAGTGCTACTTTTTGAACAAAAGCATAAAGTAGTATATGGCGTCAAGTTATACCAACTAGCTAACCATTGAGCATCGATGCAATTTCAAACTAGAACGATGTATTCCAACAAACAAAGTTCGATAAATTTTAAGAACATCGAAAGTTTGCCAAAACGCTTCGTTTAGTCCATAATTAGAAATTCAACATCGTTAAAACGATTAATTTGTTGTCAATATGGGCAATCAATGTTAAGATAACTAACCTAGAAATATGCAGCGTTTTTATTACAAAACAGGTTATGATGATCCGGGTTAAAACTGGGGCAACCACGCATCTATCAATACATTCCAATGTTCAAAGCCAAAGTATCATCGCACAAGAATAGGATCGTTGCATTCTAACAAATCATGTCATCGGTCGACTTTAAGCGAAGGACGACTGATCGGTCAATCCTCCAATAGCCGATCAGCCATAGACCGATCGTCTAAGTGATCACAAGCATCGACAGGCCGGCCTCAGACGCAAAATGCAAGCCATGATGGGTAAAATCGTACAAAAGGAAATGAGCCATGAAGTAGGTGGCATAGCAAATTAAACATCAACATTCCATCACCTGCAAAATGGACCAACAAACGCAATCACAGCAATCACCATAGTCGCATTGTACGTAAACTAACATAAGGAGTTAAAGTCGAGGACCGGAACTCGCTTAAATACAACCGGTCAAGAAATAGAGATCATAAAGCTAAAAGCTGTCAAGTGCCAGAAGAGGGAAGCTACTCATTTGGGTACTTTCGAGGCCTTCCCACCTTCCTCTTCACTGGAGCAGAGCCTGATGGGGAAGCGTCAGAAGCTAGCCTCTTACTAGATGGACCCACCAGCTCAATGTCTCCCTTAGGGAAGGCAGCAACGACAGCATCTCGGACTCTTAGAGCATGGATCAGTTTTGCCTTATCAACCTCCAAAACCGCAATGCGGTCAAGATTCTCTCAATGGAGTCTCTGAAGATCTCCAGCCAATGAATGCCAGTCTTGAAGCTTCTTCGCGGTCTGATCTTTGAGTAGATCCATCTGTCTCCCAATTTAATGCAGAGTATCCTCCATACGTCCGAGCAGTCTAGATTTGGCAACAACAATGTCACTAGATGTCACTTGGCGTTCGGAGGGCGACACGTCTAAGTTAGAAGAGACCCTTTGCAAGTTCCAACCTGAGAGCCACTTGGCAAGCTTAGCGTTGCACGCTACAGGAACATAGCGAGGCCTGTTCACAATGGTTTGGAGTTCTAGATAAGAGGGGCTGATAGGTGATGGAGAGTTCACCGAAGGTTGGCCCATTGTTTGACTTTCCAAGTCAAAAAACCTCTTCACTACAAGAAAAGTAAGCTTTAGTAGCTTTTAGTATCAGTGTTTCAACGTTGAATGCGGTAGTCTGTGTTCCTAGAAGGATTGTCTTTAGGGTTTAACGCTGAGAAAAATATTATTTTGTTTGCCGCCACGAAGACATTAATTTTTACTTAATTTGTCGCCACCTCTCATTTACTCGGACAAAATTTCATTTTCCCTTTTCTTTCAACCTAGGATTCATTCCTATTCTAGATTCACATTTTCCATTCATCAGTTTTGATATCAATACCGTAAATCCCATCTTCCTTTTTCCTCTACATTGATTTTGATTGAGCTTCTCTTTTACTGGATCTCGCATCAATTTTAGTTTCAATTTCCCTAAACTAGGCGAACAAGAAATTGGTGAGCGTTTTTTTGTTAGCCTTAGTTTCGGTTCATGGTCGAATATATGTGAATCATCAGATCTTATTTATTAAACTGAGTACAATGTTCAACCTAGTTTTTGATTAATACCAATTGCTTATAACTGTACTAAATAGAGTTATGTTTAGCTACTTGATAGGCAAACCCTTGACTCCTAGTTAGCTATACTATTGTATAGATAACCAACTGGTTTTGTTTTAATGTTGGAATTAATGAAGCTAATATGGTTTAGGTTGTTACCAATGTGACGTTGAGCTTTGTGAAGAATGCGGGACATTAAAATGATATACTCGATCAGAACTCGGCTGACAAAAGTAAGAAGCTTACTCTTCCTGGTATATGTTTTCTTTTCCATAACTAGTACCTAGGCTCTTATTTCATTTAATTGATTCATATATGATATATCTCAGGATAGCATGAAATTGCTAGATTGTTTTCGTTTATTATTTTACTAATACCCTTTTTACATTATGCCATATAAAAGCCAATTTGGAGGGTATGTAACACTGTTGTTAGTGATGGGCATGAAATAAAAACCCAGAAGCCAACAAAGCACTTTGTCCCTTTTGAATTCTACTTTGAGTGGGACTAGCAAGTCTACATTTGAATTTGATTGTTCTATTTTAAAGCTTTTGGTAAATTCAAACGTTAGTTTTTTTTTCCACAGATCTGAGCAGTTCTGTTTGAATTAGGAACACTTATGCCATATATGGAGCATTTGTTTGTGGTAAGATAGTCATTAGTCAGGCACTTTCAAAGGCGAGGTTTAATTTTATCAAATTAGTTAGGATAAAACCTTCTTTATAACTCTGTTGTTTGCAATTTCAGTTGTATCTCTTACAGTACTCTAATTCTGACACTTTGTCTACGTTGGCTGTGGTAACAACAAGTTATGAATTCAGGAATTTAAGATAAAATTTCGTAGAAAGAAAACCTATTTATTTTTGATAAAGAACCCATGAGTTATCAATTGTTTTGAAAGATTCATGACATATATACGAACTGTAATAAAGAAGGGCGTGGAATGTAAATAGAACCTTAGTTATATAGATGCATGATTTTGATAGTGCAGTTAATATTATATATAAAACATGTAAGTGTTATTATGAATCTATATTTGGATTATCATTGCTTGATTGCTTGGTCCTTTTGCATGGGTATGTTGGTGGTGCTGAATCGACTGTTGGGCTTGATATTATGTATGGAAATGTTGCTGGCTGTTTTATGGGTGGAGAAGTTTACTACACACGTGATGTTTGTGTAAATGTCAATCACAATATACCCCCGAGCCTAATACCCAGGTATCTCCTACAATTTGTTAAGGTACGCTCTTTTATAGTCATGTGCCCAGTCCTTTGTTTGTTTTCCTCAGTTTTTTTCCAAGGCATATTATATCTTGAGCAAGGCCTGTTAATAGCCATACAATCTTGATATAATGTATTAGTTGGGTTGTATTATTCAGTTTAACTCCTTAAGTTTGTAGAAAATTGATAATGTAACCATTGCAATTTCTGAATTAAATTCTGAAGCTTCCATAGGCCAAGTTGCTACTCGTATGACTAGATTAGTTACTGAAAGATTAAATAAAACATCTAAAGAATTGATGACCTTTCTTAATCAACAAATGAATCACCATATATAAAGCTTGTCTACGAAGTATAGTATTATTCCATTTTGTATTGGTTTTACATAATACAGTATATTCACAGTACGGTGTTCCCTTGTCGCACATCAACGTAACTGTTGTTTAGTTGTGTTGCTTTTATGTGTAAAATGATAAAAATAATAGTAACAATGAGGGAGTGTTTATTTATATCATCGTTGCTTTGTTGCGTCTTTAACCTTAGCCTTTTCTAATCATGAATGAATATAATAATGTATCAGAATCTTTTGGGTGTTTTTTTTTTTTTTTTTTTGGTTTTTGAGTTGCCTGTTTGAACCCAGTATGCTGAATGCATCCGCATATATCTGTCCTATTTGAGCAATCAAATATAAAAGAATAGAAACAAAATCCAGGAAGGCTTTTTCCTTCCAAGTCTTAGCTGTGCTGAAGCATATCTAGGTAGGCTTTCCAAATCTGCGCTGAAGCATATCCAGGAAGGCTTTTTTGTTCGATTCATCTATTGATGGAAGTTGTACAATGAAAATAGTATTTCATCGTATTTTTTTTAAAAACAACCTAATGTCTTGTAGTACAAATATTGGTGCCTGTCTTTTCCAGTTCATTGTCTAAGCTTCCATTTATCTACAAATGTTGGTGCTTTCTGTTTTTAATTGACATTATGCATTTTAGTTTCCTCGGAGTATTATGCATTTTACCCGAAATAAGCAAATGGCATGAATAATACAGTTTGTAGACTAATTAAATGATTTCGATTTTTCTTAATGTTGCATTTAATGATAATTAACTTGACAAAATTTAGTCATATACTTTGATTGTCAGCTATGACTATCCCAGTAGCTGATATGAGTATAAAATTAGAAATCTATCTTAACATCCAAGAAAATTGGTTAAAAAATAGCATGTAATATTGGGAAGTAATCTCGAAGAGTGTTTGTTGGTTATTTGTTTTAATACCCAAAAGTCTGTTACATGTTGCTCCTATGTACACATCCGTCCATTGGGGACAAATGCACTTGCAAGTTCAGACATACCGACTTGCAAATATGATAATTGAGTCTTCTGTCTTGGTGATATATCGTATAAAGCTTCCAGTCCTGCTATTTTAGGTGAAGGCAAACCTGAAAATTAAAACCATGCCATAATGTTTACACGAGGTGAACGTTTACAAACTATATATATGAACCAGGTAATTATTTCTGTTGGTGTTGCTTTGCTATATATCCATAATTATTTTTAAAAGAATATCAATATTGTAGGGAAATTACCCAGTGGAGGCCTTTCAGAATGAGAAATTTACTGCAATAATTTGTTAAAAAACAAGATGGTGTTAGATATCCCACTATACTTGGAGTTAGAGAACACATATTTAGTGGCAAGTTTGTCTCAGATTCTCAACATGGCTAAGAGAAGAAAATAATGCATGTTTTCTTGTATGAATTGTTGGTGGTAATTTTAAATCTTTTCATTATATAGTGTTCCTTCTCTTGGTTGGTTTATGTCAAATCAGGAAACTGGTTTTGTTACCACTAGACAACGACTGCTAACTAATCCTATCAGGTATAATTCTTGATTATGAAGCTAGATTACATAGTGTGCTGATATTGTACTGCTGTTTTGAACACTTACTATTCATAAAATAATTATTATAGAAAGTGATGTGCCTTGTTGATTGTCACTATTGGATGAACTAGTGATACCTCATTTACTTTTTTTGTTCTGCATAGACATTGAATTAATTAATGCACATGAATGTATACTCTGTTGCCAGAAAATTTGTACATGGTGAACTAATTTTATTATGAACATGTGTACTTTATTTTGGTAATAATCTAGTAAAGTACTTAGTTCATATTTTACGTAAATTTAGAAATTTTGTGACAGGGCTGAGGTATAATATTTTATCATAGCCACACGATGCATGTAGGGCTGAGGTATCATATTTCACTATTTCAAAAGAGCCAAAAATAATAATATTATTTTCATAAGTATGTTAAATGTGTTAATATAAGTTTAATGTTTTCTTTTTAAATTGCAGTTTGGTTAAGTCTGTGTTGAATCAAAAATCAAGTCGTAAAGAAAGAAATCTGATTTGAATTGGGATTTACGTAGTAAGATACTGAGATTTTTGACAACAATGGAAATGGTATTTTCATTATTACAATTTGTATAGGTAAAATATGCTTATTAAACTTCTATTGCGTTCATAAGCATAAAGTTTTGTGGTCGGTCTGATATGTATTTAGGAGGCGGAAGTTTTGTGATCTAACTCTTAAATTAGTTCATGTACACTTCCAAAGTACTAATCGAATTCAGTATAAATTTGTTTATGTGCACTTCCAAAGTGCCAACTTTGGTTCATTTTAATTGTGTTTAAATCTTAAAGTTTGGACATACACTGAGACGTTAGTTATTTAAAGTTAAATGTTTAGAGTATAAAGATATAACATTCTTTTTAGCTGCTTTTAAAATTTAAAGTTTATACATATACTGAGCTATTGTTTATTTTAAATTTTAATGTTTAGGGTATAACATATAATTTATGTTAGAGTATACTGGCTACATGACATTGAGTAAATTTTAATGCCCCTTCTACTGTCAAATTGCTAACCTGAGAACAAAGCAAGGAAAATAATTTATGTAAGATGAAGAAAGATGTTAGCAGTGTTCTCATCTACATACAGGTGAGTGGCTCAGTTGCAAATGCTGGTGAGATTCTCACCTGTGCAGGCAAGTGAGGGCAAAGGTCCAATGGACCTGCAACCCACTTTTTGTGACTAGCTGGGCCAATTTTGGTGCAACTCAAAAGTTCAGAAAAGAAAAACAGGTGTTCTGTTACTTATTGTATTCTGTTGTTGTTTGTATTCACTATTACTTATGTTCACTTTTGCACTAAAATGTTAACATGTCCAATTTTATTCTCTGTTGAATTTAGGTGGTTATTTTCTAGAATTAAAATTAATTCAAGTTAAGTTTTAGAGTGGTACACTTGTTTTTTTGTATAATTTGACAACCATGCTAAGCAGCAACATCGTTTAGATGTTTTTTGAAAGTTACTGCACTTAGAAATGTGTTCTTGAGTAATGCTTGGCCCAAATGACCTGTGCTTAGAGTTGACCCTATGAATGTTCCATGAATTAGGCATGTTCGTATTAATATATGTTTGATTAAATAAAAAATTATTTCTTTTTTAAATTTTAGAATTAATAATTTCTACAAATAAGACCCGTTTGAAATATGATTTCAATTAGCAAAGTATGCCATTATGATCATTTTTTACGAGTTTGTGTTGACGTCATTTCTCACAACCATACAACATATTTTCATAACAGGTATATAACAGGTATACAACATATCCGATGCAGAAACAGGGAGGAAACTGTCTAATGCTTTGCTAGACATAAGCAAAAGTGGATATATTTTCATAACAGGTATATAATAGGTCCAGCCAAACTAACAAAAGAAACCATATAACTCTGACCCTTATTTGCTCTAGTTTTAAGTATATATAATTTGGCAACAATTTGACAGACAGAAACCTTGAGGAAAAAGCAAAAGCAAACAAATGATCTGCTCGGAAATCCTTTAAGGCACCGACAACGGTAAAATCTTGTTATCTGTTTCTGCTTGCATCTATAGCTTCTTAGCTCTGTAAGACTACCTATGTCATTGTCATATCTAATATAGTAATTTACCTTGCAGTTTTGAGCAATTCTGTATCAACCTTATGAAATATATGCTAAATTTATCTAACTATAATGTGGTTTCAACTCATAGCAACAACTGCAAGCACTAATGGAAACATTGAGCACAACTGAACCACCTTATATCTGATGTGTTAAACCGAACACCGTTTGGAAGCCCGGAATATTCAAAATCTTCAGTGTTTTGAATCAGCAGAGATGCGGAGTGAGTAATACATATAATTTTTAGTTCCCTTTAAATGTTTTTAGCTAATTGGAAAACCCCTTCAGTTTTGAAGTAGAAGCATAGAACTTTGCATGCATCAGGTCAGCGCATTTGTCTTTATGTCGAACTTCATATCATATAGAAACATTGAAAAAGAGTATTTATTACTCCATGAACAAAAGTGAAGGGTTTGATAGAAGTTAAGAACTGTGAATGTTAATGAAGCTTTTGCAATTGCATGTGTGCGTGCTAGAGGCAATTAGGATTAGTTGTGCAGGTTATCCTACTAAAAGGGCATTTGATGAGTCCATTGATTGATTTAGTATGTTAGCTCCTGATCTTATGGATAGTTAAGTGAACGAGTATGTGGGAAATATCTTTTTATATTAGTTATTTTTGTTTTATATGTTTCATTGCTCATACAACCATTATTTATTTTTTATGTGGACACTCATTGTTTTTTTATGGTCTAGTGCAAGTATCGCAGCGGTGTAGTGCACCACAGAGCAGTGCAGCAGCATCACTCTATAGTGCATTTGCACCGCTGCAGTGGTACAGTGCATCAGTATTGCACATTTGCACACAACCGTTGTGATAACCCCAAACTTCCGTAGACCGAAAGTAAGGATAATCATTTTGGAATACAACATATTTACAACAAAAACAGATCTCAGATAATTATCATAACACATAAACCATAGCAGCGGAAATAAATGTCATCAGCATCATAATATCCATACATCAGAGTACGCAGTACATGATACAACTTAGCCAAATAAAGAGTCTCAACAAAAGGGAAATAAGTTTCAATGGAAAAGAAACAAGTCTCAAACTCCATTACATACATCAAAGTTACAGAAGATAAAATGTCTCAAAGCAGAAGTAAAAACTAGAGAAAAGGTCTTCTTCTTCTTCCTTCTAAGCAAGCTCCAATCAGAATGTATCACCTGAACCTGTCAATTGGCTGCCCATGTGGAAAGAGGGCACCCGAGTTTGCAAAGTGAAACAAACATTGAGTCAGTCATGGGACTGGTATGAGAAATCTTCCTATACTAACTATCAATATGGCGAATCACAGGACCACGCCGCTAATGCAGAATGAGTTTACTCCATTGGATTGCCAGTGCATAATTTTATAAAGTTTATATAAAACAGTGAAATGACTTTTGAAAAAATGAAATCATCATAAGACTCAAGTCCTATCACACAATGCAATGCACACAGGAGGATAGAGTTTTCCCTTATGATGATCAAACATGCTTAATACGTGAAAAGTAATATTTTAATATTATTATTAGTGTTTAAGCAGTATTAAAATACTTCAATATAAATGTATCAATCCTAAACGGCATAGGTACAATATACTACGTCGTCGTATATAAGTTTACAATCAAGACCGTGATGTCGTATTGGAAATTGGTTTTCTGTAATGAAATCGAGGCTAGGGATCGTCTTCTTCTGATTTGAGACACTCTTGCAAAAGCCTCAGGATCACACCTATGGGCAACCCTTGGAGCGGTAGTGCCGGTCCCCGCCTAACGGTAGTGGATTGGCCATTCCTGAACATACGTTTTCCGGTCCCTTTGGACCTATAATATGACCACTTCCGGCCTATAAAAACCCGAGGTACCTCAATCCATAATCCACATAAGTAAAATGTCGGGCCGTGTTAAAGCCCAAACATCACTTCTAGCTAGAAAGAAACGTATGCACTACCTACGGTCCATATCCCGTTTTTGGCTCATACCAGGGTGTGAGGCTCGCGAAGTCACGCTATACACAATGCTATGCCTAAACAGGCTATGCTTTAATCATTAGCCACAAGGCCTGCTTTTCAACAAAAGCCTTGATCATTGCATCTTGGCATGCCACATTGACAATTCACACCATGCGATCGATAACTATTACTATATACCTGGGTGTTAAGCAGAGAATAGATCCTCCACCACCAAACAGACATATATTAATACAAATCGATTAAATTACATGGGATGAGCTCCAACGTCAGACACGCATCCATTACAAGTCCGTTCTGGGTCTGAAAGGAACCGGAGACACCAAAGAGGCACTCGCTTATCCGCACGACCAACACACACGTCCGGAAAACTACTGCTTCAACCCCGTCCTGGGAGCAAGTTAGTCCAAGGCATCAATAGTCGTCGTCCATTCGATGTGAAGATCGTCGGTCTTCAACCATCGTCTTCTTATATCTTTGATTTAATCGCCGTGCAATTATTTGAAATGAGTTAAACTCGGTCTTTTCAATTAATTATCGCATAATTATAATTTAAAACATTTCATATATATTTATAACTATTTATCGCTATTTTTATTTAATTGAAAATAGCTCAAAATAAATAAACGACGTTTCGGGTCAGTGGGCGGCTCTGGCGTTGTTTTTACCAAAATTTGATTTACACATATCTTCAAATCTAACCGTCGAATTTTGATGAAATTTATATAGTTGGAAAGCTCTTCCCAAAGAGGTCCTAACGGTTCCAGTTTTGGGAAAATGCAACAGTCGGATCTTTCGGAATAATCGTTTGAAGTTACGATTATCGATACACGAACTGCCGCTCTCGTTTCGTTAAATTTTATATTTATATTTATATATAAACCATTTGGCGATTCCCATTATTAAAATCCATTCTTTTATTCTATAAAAACAATATTTTTGTTCGTCAATTCTAATGCGACAAAAATGACGTTTTCAACATTATACACTTTTATATTTAATAAAATAATATTTTTGTTCGCCAATTCTAATGCGACAAAAATGACGGTTTCAACAATGTATATTTTTATATTCAATAAAATAATATTTTTGTTCGCCAATTCGAATGCGACAAAAATGACGGTTTTCAACAATGTATATTTTTATATTCAATAAAATATCATTTTTGTTTGCCAATTCTAATGCGACAAAACCGACGGTTTCAAATTGTATATTTTTATATTCAATAAAATATCATTTTCGTTCGCCAATTCTAATGCGACAAAACTGACGGTTTCAACATTGTATATTTTTATATTCAATAAAATATCATTTTTGTTCGCCAATTCTAATTCGACAAAAATGACGGTTTCAACATGGTATATTTTTATATTCAATAAAATATCATTTTTGTTTGCCAATTCTAATGCGACAAAACTGACGGTTTCAACATTGTATATTTTTATATTCAATAAAATATCATTTTTGTTCGCCAATTCTAATTCGACAAAAATGACGGTTTCAACATTGTATATTTTTATATTCAATAAAATATCATTTTTGTTTGCCAATTCTAATGCGACAAAAATGACGGCGAAAATGTACTCTTTCTTTAATTACATAAAAATGTTCTTTTTATCCTATTCGTTTTAAATACATAAAAATGTACTTTTTATCCTATTCGTTTTAAATACACAAAAATGTACTTTTTATCCTATTCATTTTAAATACATAAAAATGTACTTTTTATGCTACTATAAAATGTAAATATTTTATCTCTTTTTCTTTTACATTGAAAAATGTAAATCTTTTATCTTTACGTTGAAAAATGTAAATCTTTCATCTTCACATAGAAAATGTAAATCTTATATTTTTACATAGAAAAATGTAAAGCTTTTATTTTTACATTGAAAAATGTAAATCTTATATTTTCACATAGAAAAATGTAAAGCTTTTATTTTTACATTGAAAAATGTAAATCTTATATTTTTACATAGAAAAATGTAAAGCTTTTATTTTTACATTGGAAAATGTAAATCTTATATTTTTACATAGAAAAATGTAAATTCACTAATTATCTTTATTACATTAGAAAAATGTAAATTCTCTAATTATCCTTATTACAATAGAAAAATGTAAATTTTATAATTATCCTTATTACATTAAAAAAATGTAAATTTTCTATTTCTCCTTATTACATTAGAAAAATGTAAATTTTCTATTTCTCTCCTTAATGCACATTTTTCTTTATAGGGGATATTTTCCTATCTAAGTCACATGTCAATTTGGTGTCAAATTATGATTACCAAAAATAATGGTTTTTGTTTAATCATTTCTATTTACCCAATGTCATGATTTCAATATCCACAAATATAATAATATGGTTTTTGTCTAACAATTTCTATAATTTATCCAATGTCGTAATTTCAATGTCCACACATACAACACAATATATGAGATGAATCACAATAAAAGGTCTCATCTTTATTTTATTTGTAAATCAAATAAAATATCTAATCTTTATTTGTAAATAAAATAAAATATCTAATCTTTATTTGTAAATCAAACAAAATATCTAATCTTTATTTATATTGTAAAACAAAATAAAATATCTAATCTTTACTTTATATTGTAAAACAAAATAAAATATCTAATCTTAATTTATCTTTTAATTAAAATTTAAAAGATTTAAACTTTCTTTATTTTATAAATCATAAACAAAATAAAGATTCAATCTTTTTGTTTATTTTGCAAATCAAAATAAAAATTCAAACTTTTGTTTTTATTTTGCAAATCAAAATAAAGAATTCAGCTTATGTTTTTATTTTGCAAATCAAAATAAAAACTTTTGTTTTTATTTTTCAAATCAAAATAAAGAATTCAATTTATGTTTTTATTTTGCAAATCAAAATAAAAATCAAACTTTTTTTAATTTTGCCAATCAAAATAAGAATTCAACTTATGTTTTTATTTTGCAAATCAAAATAAAAATCAAACTTTTGTTTTTATTTTGCAAATCAAAATAAAGATCAACTTTTGTTTTTATGTTGTGAATCGTAAATAAAGATTTAAACTTTCTTTGGTAAATCAGAATAAAGATTCAAATTTTCATTTTATTTTATAAAACAAAATAAAGATTCAATTTTTAGAAAGAAATACAGATAAAAATAAAAATAGAAATAATAAAGATGAGAACTTTATAGAGATTACATCAGAATTTATAGATCTAAACTGACATGCTACATCATGATATCACAACGAATATTAATCAACCATACAACAATCACAACATCATAGATCAGTAACAATAACATACAATGATTCACATAACAAATATAATTAAATTTTTTAATTATTCAGAATTTAGAAATCTCACCTTGCGTGGATTTAGATCTAAAAATTCAAACAGTCCAGAAAATGTTCCAATCAGTCTCAACACATCCTATTCGTTGTTACGATTCCAATGTTTCCGAGATCGTCAAATTCTAAGTTGAAACGAATTAGTTATGGTTAAATCAAGCTTGAAAACAATTTAAATTAATTAATTAGGAAATAAACCTTTCTTCCCCAATCAAATATCGGCCGTGAGCTTTCCTATTTCGTTCGATCCTTGTGTTGGCTTTTGCGGCCACTATAGGGATCGAGACACTGATCGGTCGGTGGCACGCCGGAGAGAGAAGTGGGGCGCACGAGGGGGGCCCGGTTTTGCTCAGCTCGGTCGAGCCTAGGGGGAGGGCGGCGGTTTGTTCGGCCGACGTTTGGGGAGGTGAGGCGGGCGCTAGGGGCGGTTTCAGGTAGCTTTAACCGTATGGATGGGAAGAGGAGGGAAGGATCTTCGATGTGTTGTGTGGTTTGGGTTCCAATTCGAAGAGATGAAGGAGAAATTAGGAGGAGAAGTTTCGGAGATCGGTGACCATGCGTTTTGAGGATGGCGGCTACTGGGTTGCACGATGAACAGTGTTTGGCTTTAGGGTTTACTATTTTTAGTGCATTTTTACAAAAAAAATCCACTTCTTTTAAACCGGACCAATTCCAATCCAAAAGAAAGTGACCCTAGACAATAACCCATATTCCGGATCCAATGGGATAGGTCCCGTGAGCCCAAACGGCTGTCTCTGGCCTGAATTATTTAATTTAATATTTAATTTCTTTATTAAATTAATTCGTTCGCACAAATAAATTCACCGAGGCCACATACGGACTCAGAAAAATCCAGAAAAAATATATTTGTCTTTGTTATGACGATACTGTCCTAACAAAATTAATTTTGTCGAATTTTGAGACTGTTTGAAAAATGGCTATTTTTCAGTCGATTGAATTTGACTAAAACCGACAAAACACATTTTCCTTTGCCACGCTCACATATTAATTCGAAAAATTCTAAAAATTGAAACCTAGGAATAATTTGACATTCTGGTTCCAACGAAAGCAGTTTCATTGAAAACAGAGATCCTTTGAAAATTGACTATTTTCACTGGCTTTAATATTATTTAAAATTGAAAATTTTAATTTCTGCCACATTTTTGCACCAAAATTATTTAAAATAAAAATTTTAAATTGGTTCGAATTTTCCGGGTCGTTACAATCTTCCCCACTTAAGAGTTTTTCATCCTCAAAAGGAAACAAAGTAAAGTAGGAAAAGAAGATGGAAAATATAAATTGTGGTAAATGTACCTTACACAAGAGTTATTCGGAGATGTCCACTCTACACTTGGGGTAAGCCTTTTTGAAGCTATCCTCTGTCTCCTAAGTACAGTCTCTAGGATCCCCACTCCATTGAAACTTGACTAGGTTGATCCTCTTGTTCCTCAAAATTTTGGTTTCTTTGCCAATGATCTTAATCGGGTCTTTTCTCACTGTTAGATTTGGAGCAATATCTAGGACCTGTTGATTTAATTCATCCTCTATCAGATCTGTATCATGCACATGCTTGCGAAGTTGAGACACATGAAATACATCATGCACCCCTGGCAACCAGTCAGGCAGCTGCACTCTATAAGCGAGAGTACCAATCCTTTCTAGGATAGGGAATGGACCAATAAATCTCGGTGCCAACTTTCCCGTCTTCCCAAAACGAATCACGCCTCTCAAAGGAGAAACCTTCAAGTATACTCGATCACCCACAGAGAATTCTAGATTTCTTCTTCGCTGGCCTGCATAGCTCTTCTGTCGGCTCTGAGCAGTCAACAAGCATTTCTTAATCAAGTCAACCTTATCCGATGCTTCTCGAACCATGTCGGGGCCCAAGACTAGTCGATTGCCTGTCTCCACCCAACATGCCGGAGATCTGCATGACCTGCCATATAGTAATTCAAACGGTGACATCTTCAAGCTTGCATGGTAGCTATTATTATAGGAGAATTCCACCAGGTGCAAGTGGTCCTCCCATGAACCGCCATAATCAAGAATGCAAGCTCGCAACAAGTCTTCCAAAACACGATTCACCCTCTCTGTCTGGCCATCTGTCTGAGGGTGATAGGCGAAGCTCAGATTCAACTTGGTCCCAAGCTCTTCTTGAAAAGCCCAAAATTTGCTGATAAATAATGAATCCCGATGACTGACAATGCTTTTGGGAACCCCATGTAGTCTGACTATCTCTTTAAGATAAAGTTGTGCCAAACTACGAGCTGTTCTATTGGACCGAACAGGGATGAAATGGGCAGACTTTGTTAAGCGATCCACAATCACCCATATGCTATCATTTCCTTTTCTGCTTCGGGGCAAGCCATCTATAAAGTCCACAGAAATTTCCTCCTACTTCCAACCTGGAATTCCCAGTGGTTGCAACAAACCGGCCAACTTTTGTCGATCACTTTTAACTTGCTGACAAGTGGGACATCTAGCAACATAAATAGAAATATCTCTCTTCATCGACCTCCACCAAAATGTGCGCTTGAGGTCGTGATACATTTTGCTCACTCCAGGGTAAACACTAAGCTTAGATTTATGACGTTCATCGATAACCTCCCTTCTGAGCTTAGAGTCGTATGGGACACAGATTCGGCTTAATAGCCTCAGAACCCCTTTGTCGTCAATTTGGAAACTCGTGTTTTCGCCATCTTGAATTCTTTTGATAATCCTCTGAATAAATTTATCATCCTTTTGAAGAGCATAGACTTTATCAATCAGAGGAGGAGTGATAATGAGATTGGCGAGAATAAGCTTGTCATCATCTGCATTCATTCTACTGAGCGCATCGGCCACAACGTTGGCTTTCCCTGGAGTATATAGGATATCCAGCTCATATGATGCAAGAAATTCGACCCAGCGTTGCTGCCTCATATTCAAATCCTTTTGGGTAAAAAGATGTTTCTAGGATTTGTGATCCGTGTAAATTTCAAACTTCTCACCCAAGAGATAATGCCTCCATATTTTAAGAGCAAACACAATGGCCATTAGATCAAGATCATGCATGACGTAATTCTTCTCATGCGGTTTCAGCTGGCGGCTAGCATATGCGACTACTCTACATCTTTGCATCAGCACCGCACCAATACCTTAAATAAATAAGGGATAACATGTTAAAATGGGATTTGACATTAAAAGAAAATGTTATCTCTGACATGTTAATATATAAAGGAAACAACCTTGTGTAGAAGCGTCGGTCCAGACTTTCAAATCCTGATTGCCATCTATGATGGTCAACACAGGAGCATTGGTCAACCTCTTCTTTAGCTCTTGGAAAGCTGTCTCACATTCCGGTGTCCAATTGAATTTTGTATGTTCCTTGGTCAGGTTTGTCAATGGGCGAGCTACCTTCGAAAAATCTTTGACAAATTTCTGATAATAGCCAGCCAGTCCTAAGAAACTTTTGACCTCTATGGGAGTTCTAGGCTGCTTCCACTCTTGGATGGCTGAGATCTTTACCGGATCTATTGAGATGCCTTCCTTTGATACAACATGGCCGAGGAATTTCACCTCTTCTTGCCAGAATATGCATTTAGAAAAAATTTCTTTCAGCACATTTCTTCGCAAAATCTCTAAGACTTCTCTCAGATGCTGCTCGTGCTCAGCAGTGGATTTAGAAAAGATGAGGATGTCATTGATAACACGAGCACAAATTTATTTAAAACATCTCTGAACACCCTATTCATCATATCAACAAAATATGCTGGAGCATTACATAGACCGAAGGGCATTACTAGCCATTCATAAAAGATATCCGGTCCTCGGAAAGTAGTTAAAGGCACACATTCTTCTGTAATGTGAAGTTGATGGAATCCTGTAGCTAGGTCCATCCTAGAGAATACTCGTGCCCCATGCAAGCGGTCAAGTAAGTCATCTATACGAGGCAGTGGGTATTTGTTTTTTAGAGTTTGTTTGTTGAGATCACGGTATTCTACACATAGCCTGAGAGTACCGTCTGATTTTGGGATGAACACCACTGCTGCTCCCCATTCTGAGAAGCTAGGCCTGATCAGACCCTTCCACAAAAGTTGCTTGGTTTGATTTCTCAGCTCCTCTTTTTCTTTTGGCGACATTCTCCGAATGGGATGTACGACAGGCCTTGCATTCAGAGCTAAATCAATTCGGAAGCTGATTTCTCTATGCAGAGGTAAGCCCTCAACTTCATTGAATACATCAGCGTAATCTTTGACGACAGGGATATCCTCAATAGAAGTAGGGTAACTTCTAGAGAAGACCAGAATGCCTTTCTGTCGGTGGCTGAGCCATGGCATGGGATACATGCATTCCCGAGATTAGTTTTAACTTTGACAGTTCTTTCGGCACGTTTGACTTCGGCCTCATATTTTGTCAGCCAATCTATCCCAAGAATAACGTCATAACCGGAGAAACTCATAACGATCAAGTCAAAGGGAAACTGGCAGCGAGAATAAGAAACAGATACTCTACAATACTGATCAAGAATAAGAGAACCTCCTATCGGGCTATTAGCTTTAATCAATTTTTTGAGTTTCCTTGGTTTCAGTTTCAACTTTTTAATTGCATCATTAGAAATAAAGCTTCGTGCAGCACCAGTATCAAATAAGATAGTAATAGGGATGTTCTTAATATTAAGCGTACCTCCTAAGACATCGAGTTTACCTGGGCCCTCGGCAGAAGCTGGTGCATCTGCTCCCTCATAAACATGTGCCACTTCAGTTTTCTTAAACAGGGGACAGTTTCTGGCAAAGTGCCCCGGCTTATGGCAGTTATAGCAATCCTGAGTGTTCCTGGGGTTTTGACCACGATCCTGAGAATTCTGGCCACGATTCTGGGAACTCTGACCACGGTTCTGACAAGGGCCTGAATCATTTCTCTTGACCTTTTTGGGTGCTCTACACTCGTAATCAAAATGTCCAATCTTGCCGCAGTTATAGCAGGTCACCTTGCTCTTGTCCCTCTTCTTCCCTTGGGGCTTAGCGGTAGAAGAATTGCCTGCCTCCGGCTTCTTGTTAGCCTGTTCCTTCTACTTGTTGCCTTGGCTTTTCACTCTATCCTGCGGTCCGGACTCGTCATTTTCCTCGTAGTGGCACGCCATCTCTACTACTTCATTGAAGGGAAACTTGATATGAGCAGTGACTCGGTTCAATTATTTCTTTGACAGACCCTTGATAAATTTTTTATTCTTGTCTACCGGATCTTAAATCAAACCAGGAGCATATCGGGAAAGCTCATCAAACTTCCTCACATACTCAGAAATGGTCATATTCCCTTGCTGTAGGTTAACGAACTGCTCGCGTAGGCGCTCTCTAGCTTGTGGGGGTATATACTTCTCATTGAAAAGTTCCTTAAATTTGGTCTAAGACATATTGGCCACGTCATTGCAGATTTTGATCGTATCCCACCAATGTCCGGCTTCCTCTTTTAGTTTCCATACTTCCAGGTAACGCTTTCACTGATCTTCCAGTTCTAAGCCCTCTAGGATCTTTTCACAATCTTTAAGCCATGCTTCTGCCTGAATCGCAGACTCTCGCCCCGTGAAAGGTACACCTCCTAGGTTTTTGAATTTCTTTGACATTCTCTCCAAATCGAAGGGCTGTGGAGGTGGAGGTGGTTGTGCTACGACCTCTGAAGTATGTTGTTCCTGAGTGATGGGTGTCTCATCTCTGGCTTGCCCTCCAGCTCCTACTCGGGCTCCTCCTCTAGCCCCGCCTCGAGCTCCACCTCGGGCTCTGCCCCGGGCTGTTCTTGCTCTAGTATCCATTTAAATTAGTTTGTACCATCAAGGAAAGAGTCAGACCAACAAAAATGAGAATTTTTAAGAAAAGATAAGATAAGGACAAGATGAAAAGATGATGATGTAATGACTGATAAATATTTGCTATTCTGCTGTGCTCATTCTAGGACATTACTTGTCCTATCTCTAATGAGCTACTCGCCTTAGAATAATGTGGATTCTATCTAGACGAATTGTTCTAAATATGTTATATTCCGAAGCTAAGGTTAACCTTAAGCTCTGATACCAACTGTGATAACCCCAAACTTCTGTAGACCGAAAGTAAGGATAATCATTTTGGAATACAACATATTTACAACAAAAACAGATCTCAGATAATTATCATAACACATAAACCATTGCAGCAGAAATAAATGTCATCAGCATCATAATATCCAATACATCAGAGTACGCAGTACAGGATACAACTTAGCCAAATAAAGAGTCTCAACAAAAGGGAAATAAGTTTCAATGGAAAAGAAACAAGTCTCAAACTCCATTACATACATCAAAGCTACAGAAGATAAAATGTCTCAAAGCAGAAGTAAAAACTAGAGAAAAGGTCTTCTTCTTCTTTCCAAGCAAGCTCCAATCAGAATGTATCACCTGAACCTGTCAATTGGCTGCTCGTGTGGAAAGAGGGCACCCGAGTTTGCAAAGTGAAACAAACATCGAGTCAGTCATGGGACTGGTATGAGAAATCTTCCTATACTAACTATCAATATGGCGAATCACAGGACCACGCCGCTAATGCGGAACGGGTTTACTCCATTGGATTGCCAGTGCATAATTTTATAAAGTTTATATAAAACAGCGAAATGACTTTTGAAAAAATGAAATCAACATAAGACTCAAGTCCTATCACACAATGCAACGCACACAAGAGGATAGAGTTTTCCCTTATGATGATCAAACATGCTTAATACGTGAAAAGTAACATTTTAATATTATTATTAGTGTTTAAGCAGTATTAAAATACTTCAATATAAATGTATCAATCCTAAACGGCTTGGTACCATATACTATGTCGTCGTATATAAGTTTACAATCAAGACCGTGATGTCGTATTGGAAATTGGTTTTCTGTCATGAAATCGAGGCTATGGATCGTCCTCTTCCGATTCGAGACACTCTAGCAAATGCCTCAGGATCACACCTATGGGCAACTCTAGGAGCGGTAGGGCCAGTCCCCACCTAACGGTAGTGGATTGGCAATTCCTGAACATACGTTTCCCGGTCCCTTTGGACGTATAATATGACCAATTCCGGTCTATAAAAACCCGAGGTACCTTAATCCGTAATCCACATAAGTAAAATGTCGGGTCGTGTTAAAGCCTCAACATCACTTCTAGTTAGAAAGAATCGTATGCACTCCCTACGGTCCATATCCCGTTTTTGACTCATACCGGGGTGTGAGGCTCGCGAAGTCACGATATACACAAAGCTATGCCTAAACAGGCTATGCTTTGATCATCAGCCACAAGGCTTGCTTTTCAACAAAGTCTTGATCATTGCATCTTGGTGTGCCATATTGACAATTCACGCCATGCGATCGATAACTATTACTATCACTGTTTTAAATCTCGCAAATATCGCCCGAGATCTCCTCCGAGATCTCGTTTTGGGCTCCTTCCGAAATGAAACAACAAATATCACTCTAAATCTCCTTTCGAATATATCGCCCAAGATATTACAATATCGAACGATATATTGACCGAGACGAAATACTGGAATATCGTCCGAGATCTTAGTTTTTTTTGTTTAAATTTTAAATTTGTGTCTGAACTAGAACTATAATTAAAAAACTCAAATCTAGCCATATCAATCTTTTGTTATTTTACATTTTGTATGTTAAATGACTATACTGTATGTTCGTATATATTTTACAATGCTTATGATTTTCATATTCGTGTTTTTACATACATGTTACTTATGAAATTATGTATTTTATGGTCTATTTATGCTAAATTTTTTTTTAGTGTTTTGGATCCTTTTAGTGTTTCCTATCTAACAATATTCTTGTTTTAAGCATATTACGATTTAAAGTATGAATGAACTTTCGCAAAATAAAGAATAATAAAGTTATTTTGCATTTTAAGTTTAAGTTACTATGTTCTTGATAGCATTCATAAAAGTCATTTTGTTAAAATATCATTTTTAACATATCATGTACCCCGAGATTGTTCCGATATGAACTTTTAGACCTGAGATGAAAATCCGAGACGAACTCCCGAGTTAGACTCATCTCGTCCGAGATCTCCCTCGATACGAGACCGAGTCTATAAAATCCCCAAGACGAAACGCGATCGGTATCCGATATTTAAAACCTTGATTACTATATACCCGGGTGTTAAACAGAGAATAGATTCTCCCCCACCAAACAGACATATATTAATACAAATCGATTTAATTACATGGGATGAGCTCCAACGTCAAACACGCATCCATTACAAGTCTGTTCTGGGTCTGAACGGAACCGGAGACACCAAAGAGGCGCTTGCTTATCTGCACGACCAACACACACGTCCGGACAACTACTGCTTCAACCCCGCCCTGGGAGCAAGTCAGTCCAAGGCATCAGTAGTCGTCGTCCATTCGATGTGAAGGTCGCCGGTCTTCAACCATCGTCTTGTTATATCTTAGATTTAATCGCCGTGCAATTATTTGAAATGAGTTAAACTCGGCCTTTTCAAATAATTCTCGCATAATTATAATTTAAAACATTTCATATATTTATAACTATTTATCGCTATTTTTATTTATTTGAAAATAGCTCAAAATAAATAAACGACGCTTCGGGTCAATAGGCGGCCCTGGCGCTATTTTTACCAAAATTTGATTTACACATATCTTAAAATCTAACTGTCGGATTTTGATGAAATTTATATCTTTGGAAAGCTCTTCCCAAAGCGGTCCTAACGGTTCCAGTTTTGGTAAAATCCAACGGTCGGATCTTTCGGAATAATCGTTTGAAGTTACGATTATCGACACACGAACTACCGCTCTCGTTTCGTTAAATTTTATATTTATATTTATATTTATATATAAACCATTTGGCGATTCCCATTATTAAAATCCATTCTTTTATTCTATAAAAACAATATTTTTGTTCGTCAATTCTAATGCTACAAAAATGACGTTTTCAACATTATACACTTTTATATTCAATAAAATAATATTTTTGTTCGCCAATTCTAATGCGACAAAAATGACGGTTTCAACAATGTATATTTTTATATTCAATAAAATAATATTTTTGTTCGCCAATTCGAATGCGACAAAAATGACGGTTTTCAACAATGTATATTTTTATATTCAATAAAATATCATTTTTGTTTGCCAATTCTAATGCGACAAAACCGACGGTTTCAAATTGTATATTTTTATATTCAATAAAATATCATTTTCGTTCGCCAATTCTAATGCGACAAAACTGACGGTTTCAACATTGTATATTTTTATATTCAATAAAATATCATTTTTGTTCGCCAATTCTAATGCGACAAAAATTACGGTTTCAACATTGTATATTTTTATATTCAATAAAATATCATTTTTGTTTGCTAATTCTAATGCGACAAAAATGACGGCAAAAATGTACTCTTTCTTTAATTACATAAAAATGTTCTTTTTATCCTATTCGTTTTAAATACATAAAAATGTACTTTTTATCCTATTCGTTTTAAATACACAAAAATGTACTTTTTATTCTATTCATTTTAAATACATAAAAATGTACTTTTTATGCTACTATAAAATGTAAATATTTTCTCTTTTTCTTTTACATTTAAAAATGTAAATCTTTTATCTTTACATAGAAAAATGTAAATCTTTCATCTTCACATAGAAAAATGTAAATCTTATATTTTTACATAGAAAAATGTAAAACTTTTATTGTTACATTGAAAAATGTAAATCTTATATTTTTACATAGAAAAATGTAAAGCTTTTATTTTTACATTGAAAAATGTAAATCTTATATTTTTACATAGAAAAATGTAAAGCTTTTATTTTTATATTGAAAAATGTAAATCTTATATTTTTACATAGAAAGATGTAAATCCTCTAATTATCTTTATTACATTAGAAAAATGTAAATTCTTTAATTATCCTTATTACATTAGAAAAATGTAAATTTTCTAATTATCCTTATTACATTAGAAAAATATAAATTTTCTATTTCTCCTTATTACATTAGAAAAATGTAAATTTTCTACTTCTCTCCTTAATGCATATTTTTCTTTATAGGGGATATTTTCCTATCTAACTCACATGTCAATTTGGTGTCAAAATATGATAACAAAAAATAATGGATTTTGTCTAACCATTTCTATTTACCCAACGTCGTAATTTCAATATCCACAAATATAATAATATGGTTTTTGTCTAACCATTTCTATAATTTATCCAACGTCGTAATTTCAATGTCCACATATATAACAATGTATGAGATGAGTCACAATAAAAGGTCTCATCTTTATTTTATTTGTAAATCAAATAAAATATCTAATCTTTATTTGTAAATAAAATAAAATATCTAATCTTTATTTGTAAATCAAACAAAATATCTAATCTTTACTTTATATTGTAAAACAAAATAAAATATCTAATCTTTACTTTATATTGCAAAACAAAATAAAATATCTAATCTTAATTTATCTTTTAATTAAAATTTAAAAGATTTAAACTTTCTTTATTTTATAAATCATAAACAAAATAATGATTCAATCTTTTTGTTTATTTTGCAAATCAAAATAAAAATTCAAACTTTTGTTTTTATTTTGCAAATCAATATAAAGAATTCAGCTTATGTTTTTATTTTGCAAATCAAAATAAAAACTTTTGTTTTTATTTTTCAAATCAAAATAAAGAATTCAACTTATGTTTTTATTTTGCAAATCAAAATAAAAATCAAACTTTTGTTTTTATTTTGCCAATCAAAATAAGAATTCAACTTATGTTTTTATTTTGCAAATCAAAATAAAAATCAAACTTTTGTTTTTATTTTGCAAATCAAAATAAAGATCAATATTTGTTTTTATGTTGTGAATCATAAATAAAGATTTAGACTTTCTTTGGTAAATCAGAATAAAGATTCAAATTTTCATTTTATTTTGTAAAACAAAATAAAGATTCAATTTTTAGAAAGAAATACAGATAAAAATAAAAATAGAAATAATAAAGATGAGAACTTTATAGAGATTACATCAGAATTTATAGATCTAAACTGACATGCTATATCATGATATCACAATGAATATTAATCAACCATACAACAATCACAACATCGTAGATCAGAAACAATAACATACAATGATTCACATAACAAATATAATTAAATTATTTAATTATTCAGAATTTAGAAATCTCACCTTGCGTGGATTTAGATCTAAAAATTCAAACAGTCCAGAAAATGTTCCAATCAGTCTCAACACGTCCTATTCGCTGTTACAATTCCAATTTTTCTGAAATCGTCAAATTCTGAGTTGAAACGAATTAGTTATGGTTAAATCAAGCTTTAAAACAATTTAAATTAATTAACTAACTAATTAATTAGGAAATAAACCTTTCTTCGCCAATCAAATATCGGCCGTGAGCTTTCCTATTTCGTTCGATCCTATGGTTGGCTTTTGCGGCCACTACAAGGATCGAGACACTGATCGGTCGGTGGCACGCCGGAGAGGGAAGTGGGGCACACGAGGGGGGTCCGGTTTTGCTCAGCTCGGTCGAGCCAAGGGGAGAGGGCGGCGGTTTGTTCGGTCGACGTTTGGGGAGGTGAGGCGGGTGCTAGTGGCGGTTTCAGGTAGCTTTAACTGTATGGATGGGAAGAGGAGGGAAGGAGCTTCGATGTGGTGTGTGGTTTGGGTTCCAATTCGAAGAGATGAAGGAGAAATTAGGAGGAGAAGTTTCGGAGGTCGGTGGCCATGCGTTTTGAGGATGGCGGCTACTGGGTTGCACGATGAACAGTGTTTGGCTTTAGGGTTTACTATTTTTATACTATTTTTAGTGCATTTTTACAAAAAAATCCACATCTTTTGAACCGGACCAATTCCAGTCCAGAAGAAAGTGACCCTAGCCAATAACCCATATTCTGGATCCAATAGTACAGGTCCCGTGAGCCCAAACGACTGTCTGTGGCCTGAATTATTTAATTTAATATTTAATTTCTTTATTAAATTAATTCGTTCGCACAAATAATTCACCGAGGCCACATACGGACTCAAAAAAACCCAGAAAAAATATATTTGTCTTTGTTATGACGATACGGTCCTAACAAAATTAATTTCGTCGAATTCTGAGACTGTTTGAAAAATGGCTATTTTTCATTCGATTGAATTTGACTAAAACCGACAAAACATATTTTCCTTCGCCATGCTCACATATTAATTCAAAAAATTCTAAAAATTGAAACCTGCAATAATTTGACATTCCGGTTCCAACGAAAGCGGTTTCGTTGAAAACAGAGATCGTTTGAAAATTGACTATTTTCACTGGCTTTAATATTATTTAAAATTGAAAATTTTAATTTCTGCCACATTTTTCCACCAAAATATTTAAAATAAAAATTTTAAATTGGTTCGGATTTTTACAACCGTGGTATCGATGCACCACCACTGTGTGCAAATGCACTGCACCACTAAGTTTTTCTATAATTTTATTTGAGTGGGCCATTAGAGGTCGAGGTTAGAGGAAACCTTGTACATGCATAAGTAAATAAGAAAACACTCCGTATTTTGTAAATGAAAAAAACAGTACCTACGGTTATTTGTAGTTGCGATTATAATGTTATGCAACAACAAAGCAACGTGAATATGAGAGATGAAGAGAATGCTGAAATAGTGAGGGAAAAGGAACACAAAAAGGAATAGAAATAAAAAAGTTGTAACAAAACTATACCAATGCACAATCAACAACAAATAAAAAAAGTACAAAAACAAAATAAAAATAAAACAATTGTGAAAAACTGAGATTTGTTTTTCTTTTTGAAATGAATAAACGAAGTGATTTTTTTTCGAAAGTAAGCCTAAATGAAACAAATGCAAAAAATAAAACAAAAAAGAAGATAAACAAAACATAAAGGAATTTTTAGATTTAAAAATTAAATTAAAACAAATGTAAGATATAATTTGAAGAGTAAAATTAAAATTAAATTGTTATGTCTGCGGTGACAATAAATTAAGATTAAAAGTAAAATATACTTTGGTTAGCTTGTCAATGCAGTTAAAGCTGCATTATGTTCCATTTTTACTTATGTCTCATATGTTCATCGTTTGTTACTGATTTCTTTTTCTCTTTTATTTTTTCAGCAGATTTCTAATGATATAAAAAAAAGAGATCATTGCTATCATCTATATATGAATTTGTAACTTTCTTCTGCAGGTAAGTAGGCTAACTTATTTTGCATCATAAGTATTCTACCTTATAAATTTCATCGTTATCACTTTGGTAGTGTTTACTGTTGATTATCATTTCTTCTTAAATGTTTTAACAGGCTTAATTTTGAAATGTCAAAGCGGTATGCGCCAAACCAGTGGTTGAAGAGATGGCTTTGCTTTTAACATGCATTGTACATATGTTTGTCTTAATAAGTATGTTTGAGTGTTGTATGAAGCCGTTTATAGATGTCATTTTTGTTTATGGATGTAACACCCCACCTCCGCCCAGGTGACTCTTGCAAGCACCCTAGCTTCGGAGGGGCGTTTAAACAAGGTAAACATGCATGCAGATATCACAAGACAGAATATATAAGTAAAACAGAGTAGTAAAGCAGCGGATAAAACTAGCATTTCAAAACCATAGTTAAGTTACAACAAAGTACTTGATCATTATTTTCCAACAAACAAAGTCTAGCATAAACTTAAATACTGAAATATATAAAGTACTATCCCCAAAATGACGTGGTAAACCATAGCATGCTCACTGTCCAAACGTACATGAGCTCAATCCAGCAAGCAAGCAAAGCGATCCAAGCTAAGCACCAATGTTCCCACCCTGAGAACCTGGGGGGGGGGGGGGACGGAAGAAAAGAAGCGAAAGGAAAACGGGTCAGTCATAAAGACTGGTAAGCCCTATCTACTATCAGCATAAAAACTAGTAAAGTTAACTGGCATGAGGAACTGAGATGAACATAAGGATAATTACATACTAGCTTGGTGAATATCTAACAGATAGTTCAAAGGAGTCATCGCATAATCAAGGTGAAGTTTTTCACCACAGGTGTACCAGCATTCTAACATGTCATGTATAAATAGGAATTTATCCCTTGGCCTAAACTTGGCCCAGTATCAGGTGTTTGACTTAAATCAAGATCCAACTTCTTGGTACCAATTCTAGTATAATAGGATTAGGTGTTACCCCAATGTTTACATCGAAACAGGATGGAACAGAATGGTCCATACAGAGATAGAGTTTGGGAAAAATGGGCTTTTACCACCCTAATAGATAAAGTACAGAAACGGAATGCTAACAATAATGGGCCTTCACCACCCTAACAGAACAGAGTACAGAAACGGAATACTACAATTAGGTGTACACTAGTAGTGGGCCTTTACCACCCTAACAGACGGTACCACGCAGAAACAGACGGGTGTTACCACCCAACAAAACAGACGGTACCAACAGAATCAGACAGAGCTAAGTGTACCATAAATCCTACCCAAGCGATCGGCTCCCTAATACATAAATACCCTGTGTCGGCCCCACGATAGGGTGTATCACTCCCTAAAGTGGCAACCAATTGGCACAGGCATATTTACAGATGTCACGGCGTCTTACATCCTCAGAGGCAGACCGGGATCCATGCACGCACATGACCCGGTTGGAACGCACCATCAACACCCATCGCCATTATCAGAATGAACCACTTATAATTAGTTCAGTAAGCGTGCCCGGACCCCACCTACAATTGGGTCAAAGTTTTGATACCAGAAAGGGTTACTGACTAATATGGGTCCCAAACAACAAATGACACAAGTATTCCCCCTTGTGTCCCCAGACTATCAGATTCAGATTAACTTATTAACAGAGTTCAGACATACAAAGTTCAAACGATCAGTTTTCAGACTAACGGATCAGATAACAGATTTACAAACTTGCCTAACTTGGTGTGGGTCCTACAGATCCGCAAAACAGGTTCGTTTAATTTATCAATCAAGTTAGTTTATCCAGACCAGGTATCAAATTGGTTCTCAGCCTTATCAAATTACTGAGTTGGATTGGTTAAGTATAGTTCAACTTAACCCCGTTAAATTACCGAGTTCAGATTGGTTAAGTGTAGGTTAACTTAACCCCGTTAATTTACCGAGTTCAGATTGGTTAAGTGTCATAAGTCAAATTTACTTAACCTTATCATGTAGCATTAATTAATTTAATGCACCTTAACCTCTTACGTTAGACCTCGTTGTGGTTACTAGTTAAGTCGGGCGGTTCCGGGTAGCTTTACACCACAACCTAGTCTAACCTCGAGTTCAAGCACTACTTGACCAACTTCTCACATTGGGTCTTATTGTTTGTAGCCACTAGTTAAGCCGGTCGGTTCCGGGTAGATTTGTGCTACAAACTCAACCCAACCTCGAGTTGGCCACATTTATATTTTCTAAGTGTCATGTCCATTATGTTTCCAAAACATAATTACAAGTTAACATATCATGTCATGTTATAAAAACCATGTCCATGTCATAATGTTACCCAACCCCAACGTAATCCCATCGTTTACATAGTCGCAACAACGCATAAAGGATAAAATAGGGAACTTGGCATAACCATGACAAAAAGATGTTGAAGCCACAAGTTTAACATGGTGGCATATGAAATGTTCATATGTTCATATACTTGCATATTGCATTATTAGGCCTCAAAAGCATGCATAAAACCAAACTTAGCATATAAGTGATACATGGTGGTAAATGACATGTAGAAATGGTCATAAGTTCGCATTTAGCCTCACATGCAAGTTATCATAAGGGATATGATAACTTACATGTTGCCAAAATGCAACCTTTAGCATAAAGCTTGAAGCTTTAGGTTCATAAACTCAAGGTAAGCTTGCATAACATGATAACATGAGTAAAACGATCAACCCAAACTTTCATAACATACATGGCAAACTTGCATATCATAACATAGCAAACTTGCATAACATAACATGGTAAACTTGCATATCATAACATGGCAAACTTGCATAGCATAACATAGTAAACTTGCATATCATAACATGGCATACTTGCATAACATAACATGGTAAACTTGCATATCATAACATAGCAAACTTGCATAGCATAACATAATAGCATGTAACATACTTAATGTTCAAACCCAAACTTGCAACATTCATTTAACTTCATAGTTCATATCTAAGAGTAGGAAAAGGGCTTACAATGCTATGAAGACCCAAAAATATATATAAATTGAGACGAAGCCCTTATGCAACAATAAAACCCAAATATGAAGCTCCAAATCAATAAAAACCCTTGCTTTATGATGTAAAGATTGCAACTTGACTTGAATGCAAGCTAATAATGCTCATTTAGACTTGAAATCACTAGAATGAACATGAATCTCTCATAGGAATAAGCTTAGAGATTTTTAAGAGAGAGTGGAGGCCATGAGAGGAATAATTTTGCCATAGTTTAGTTGCATGAATGAATATTAATGATTTAGGGGTGGGTTAGGGGCTTATTTATAGAGATTAGGATTAGTTTTAAGCCTTAGGATCATCCCTAGATCTAATCTCAACCTTAAAAACCGAATCTGGCCCAAGGACCGAGCCAACACTCAAAACAGGTGCACCAGGCAAAACTGCCCGTGCTGTCCATGTCGACACCCAAGTCGACAGGGCTGTCGACTTGGGCCTAACCATGTCGACTGCCCAGTCGACAGGGCTGTCGACATGGGTGGTCTGGCGGGAAATTCCCCCCTACGTCCAGTTGCCCTAATCTCGAAATTTAAACCTGAATTTTAAATCTGTTTTTACTTTGGAATTTTCTGAGAACTTCAATGGGCCTTAATCGGGTCATACGGACTCCGATTTTCGAAAACTCGGACTCTATTTCGCGTATTTTTCCGAGACGAACGCAATGGCACAGCCCGTTTCCCTTGATTCAGATTTTTAAATTAAATTCTGCCTCGATTTACGTTATAACAAGTTATCAGAAATACAGGTTGTTACATTCTCCCCTCCTTAAAGGATTTCGTCCTCGAAATCTTCAAGTTAGGAAGAACGCATCCTACCATCCATCATCCATCTACTCAAATCATCATTCACGAGCAATCATTGTCCTTAAAGATTCTAATGCAGTATGAACATATGTAAAAGGTGTGTGTATATGTTCTTATCTAATGCAAAGATCATCAATGCAAAGTATATTAGTGAAATGAATCCATTATGCATGCAAATAGTCCTAATCATATAATACTATATGTGTGCACAAACATTCGTCCATATGCAACATCCATGTGCTGAATTAACCATCTTGCAACCATAAGAATTGAAAATGTACACACGTCCATATGCAATATGAGAGTGTATTTCAAGCCGATCTAGTGCCTAGTGTGTGTTTATGCATCCACGAGCAACCACTAGCAACCACTTGCATCCACTTGCAACCATCAAACATAACATGTCTCAAACACATGTTTACACCCATAGGATTCCTATCTCAACAAGATACAGTCGAGTGATGGAAGCGAGTACAGATAAAACAAAAACTTGGTACATATACTTACAGACTACTAGTACAGATCAGATTTCCCCAAATGATTCTTAGGAAACTAAGCATGGTAGAAACCCCGAATGTATTCGTCATAGTCACCCTCATGCCCAACACAGATACTCTCAAACCCCAATTTATCACAAACAGATGAGTTATAACTCTCAGGGAGTTTGAGACTATTACCAGATCAGAAGCAAGACTAGCATTAAAGTACCGAGTTTCCATTTCAGAATCAAAATACCAGAAAAAGAGTTTCAAACTGAAAATCAGACAAGGAAAATTAAACATCCTACAGACAAATTATTCTAGCCCTAATCTATTCACTCGCCATGCGAGTATTCACCGTTCCTTCCGATGTAGTCCCTTTCTTCTTCGGGCAGTCCCTAGTGAAGTGTCCCATCTCTCCACAGTTAAAGCAAGTGCCCTTCCTCTTTCTGCAATCCTTGTTTAGATGAGTTGAGCTTCCATAAGTAAAGCACTTTTTTTCCTTCTTATCTTCAGACTTCTCCTCCTTCGTTTGCATTTCCTTTTTGGGCCCCGTTTTCTTGTTTTGAGACTCATTCACCTTGACCTCCTTCTTTGCACTCTTGTTCTCTTCATTGAGTAGGGCCATATCTACCAAACTCTCAAACGTGCCCCCCATGGGCACATGAGACATAGCTAACTCCTGTAACGGCTCATTCAATCCTCTAGCAAAACGAAGAGCCTTCTTTTGAGAAGTACTCACCATATCCAAGCCAAAACGAGCTAACTGATTGAACTTGTTCACATATTCTTTGACAGACATGTCTCCTTGCTTCAAAGTAATAAACCTCTCCATTTGCAAATTCTCTTCAGCAGAAGACAGAAACTTAAGCCCGAATCTTGTCCTGAAATCGGCCCAAGTCTCAACGGGCCTAGTCGCGGTGGTGATCTCGCACAAATAAGCGGCTTCATCCTTCATAAGCCAAACCGCCAACAAGATCTTTCTCTGATCATCTAATCCAAAGATAGTGAATAAATCCTCGGCCTCTTTCAACCAATTCCGGGCCTCTACAAAAGTCTCGGCACCTAGAAAGTTCTTGCCACCCATTGCTTTGAAGTCCTTGCAAATCTTCGTGAACTCTACTGGAGGATGCTGAGGGGGAGGAGGAGGAGGAACCTTAGCAACAGGAGGAGGAGGAACATTAACCACCGGAGGAGGAGTAACATTTGCGGGGCCGGCTTCGGTCGCCCTAGCCTCCATAAGTCTCCTATACCAAACAGGAACTTGCACTCCCTCTGGGATAACAAAGTTATCTGCCATACTGAAACGAAGGAAAAGATAGATTCAGAACGAGGAAACTAAGAATAGATAACTAAGGATTGTGCTAATGGCTTTTGGGGAATAGCCTTTTTTTTTTAAAATACTAGACTTTTCTTTGGAAAATACTTTATACTTGATTTGAAAATAGTTTTTCAAAAGCTTTTGTTCCTTCTCGTAAACCATATGCTCTGATACCAAATGTAACACCCCACCTCCGCCCGGGTGACTCTTGCAAGCACACTAGCTTCGGAGGGGCGTTTAAACAAGGTAAACATGCATGCAGATATCACAAGACAGAATATATAAGTAAAACAGAGTAGTAAAGCAGCGGATAAAACTAGCATTTCAAAACCATAGTTAAGTTACAACAAAGTACTTGATCATTATTTTCCAACAAACAAAGTCTAGCATAAACTTAAAAACTGAAATATATAAAGTACTATCCCCAAAATGACGTGGTAAACCATAGCATGCTCACTGTCCAAACGTACATGAGCTCAATCCAACAAGCAAGCAAAGCGATCCAAGCTAAGCACCAATGTTCCCACCCTGAGAACCTGGGGGGGGGGGGGGAAACGGAAGAAAAGAAGCGAAAGGAAAACGGGTCAGTCATAAAGACTGGTAAGCCCTATCTACTATCAGCATAAAAACTAGTAAAGTTAACTGGCATGAGGAACTGAGATGAACATAAGGATAATTACATACTAGCTTGGTGAATATCTAACAGATAGTTCAAATGAGTCATCGCATAATCAAGGTGAAGTTTTTCACCACAGGTGTACCAGCATTCTAACATGTCATGTATAAACAGGAATTTATCCCTTGGCCTAAACTTGGCCCAGTATCAGGTGTTTGACTTAAATCAAGATCCAACTTCTTGGTACCAATTCTAGTATAACAGGATTAGGTGTTACCCCAATGTTTACATCGAAACAGGACGGAACAGAATGGTCCATACAGAGATAGAGTTTGGAAAAAATGGGCTTTTACCACCCTAACAGATAAAGTACAGAAACGGAATGCTAACAATAATGGGCCTTTACCACCCTATCAGAACAGAGTACAGAAACGGAATACTACAATTAGGTGTACACTAGTAGTGGGCCTTTACCACCCTAACAGACGGTACCACGCAGAAACAGACGGGTGTTACCACCCAACAAAACAGACGGTACCAACAGAATCAGACAGAGCTAAGTGTACCCTAAATCCTACCCAAGCGATCGGCTCCCTAATACATAAATACACTGTGTCGGCCCCACGATAGGGTGTATCACTCCCTAAAGTGGCAACCAATTGGCACAGGCATATTTACAGATGTCACGGCGTCTTACATCCTCAGAGGCAGACCGGGATCCATGCACGCACATGACCCGGTTGGAACGTACCATCAACACCCATCGCCATTATCAGAATGAACCACTTATAATTAGTTCAGTAAGCGTGCCCGGACCCTACCTACAGTTGGGTCAAAGTTTTGATACCAGAAAGGGTTACTGACTAATATGGGTCCCAAACAACAAATGACACAAGTATTCCCCCTTGTGTCCCCAGACTATCAGATTCAGATTAACTTATTAACAGAGTTCAGACATACAAAGTTCAGACGATCAGTTTTCAGACTAACGGATCAGATAAAAGATTTACAAACTTGCCTAACTTTGTGTGGGTCCTACAGATCCGCAAAACAGGTTCGTTTAATTTATCAATCAAGTTAGTTTATCCAGACCAGGTATCAAATTGGTTCTCAGCCTTATCAAATTACTGAGTTGGATTGGTTAAGTATAGTTCAACTTAACCCCGTTAAATTACCGAGTTCAGATTGGCTAAGTGTAGGTTAACTTAACCACGTTAATTTACCGAGTTCAGATTGGTTAAGTGTCATAAGTCAAATTTACTTAACCTTATCATGTAGCATTAATTAATTTAATGCACCTTAACCTCTTACGTTAGACCTCATTGTGGTTACTAGTTAAGCTGGGCGGGTCCGGGTAGCTTTACACCACAACCTAGTCTAACCTCGGGTTCAAGCACTACTTGACCAACTTCTCACATTGGGTCTTATTGTTTGTAGCCACTAGTTAAGCTGGTCGGTTCCAGGTAGATTTGTGCTACAAACTCAACCCAACCTCGAGTTGGCCACATTTATATTTTCTAAGTGTCATGTCCATTATGTTTCCAAAACATAATTACAAGTTAACATATCATGTCATGTTATAAAAACCATGTTCATGTCATAATGTTACCCAATCCCAACGTAATCCCATCGTTTACATAGTCGCAACAACGCATAAAGGATAAAATAGGGAACTTGGCATAACCATGACAAAAAGATGTTAAAGCCACAAGTTTAACATGGTGGCATATGAAATGTTCATATGTTCATATACGGGCATATTGCATTATTAGGCCTCAAAAGCATGCATAAAACCAAACTTAGCATATAAGTGATACATGGTGGTAAATGACATGTAGAAATGGCCATAAGTTCGCATTTAGCCTCACATGCAAGTTATCATAAGGGATATGATAACTTACATGTTGCCAAAATGCAACCTTTAGCATAAAGCTTAAAGCTTTAGGTTCATAAACTCAAGGTAAGCTTGCATAACATGATAACATGAGTAAAACGATCAACCCAAACTTGCATAACATACATGGCAAACTTGCATATCATAACATAGCAAACTTGCATAACATAACATGGTAAACTTGCATATCATAACATGGCAAACTTGCATAGCATAACATAGTAAACTTGCATATCATAACATGGCATACTTGCATAACATAACATGGTAAACTTGCATATCATAACATGGCAAACTTGCATAGCATAACATAATAGCATGTAACATACTTAATGTTCAAACCCAAACTTGCAACATTCATTTAACTTCATAGTTCATATCTAAGAGTAGGAAAAGGGCTTACAATGCTATGAAGACCCAAAAATATATATAGATTGAGACGAAGCCCTTATGCAACAATAAAACCCAAATATGAAGCTCCAAATCAATAAAAACCCTTGCTTTATGATGTAAAGATTGTAACTTGACTTGAATGCAAGCTAATAATGCTCATTTAGACTTGAAATCACTAGAATGAACATGAATCTCTCATAGGAATAAGCTTAGAGATTTTTAAGAGAGAGTGGAGGCCATGAGAGGAATAATTTTGCCATAGTTTAGTTGCATGAATGAATATTAATGATTTAGGGGTAGGTTAGGGGCTTATTTATAGAGATTAGGATTAGTTTTAAGCCTTAGGATCATCCCTAGATCTAATCTCAACCTTAAAAACCGAATTTGGCCCAAAGACCGAGCCAACACTCAAAACAGGTGCACCAGGCAAAACTGCCCATGTTGTCCATGTCGACACCCAAGTCGACAGGGCTGTCGACTTGGGCCTAACCATGTCGACTGCCCAGTCGACAGGGCTGTCGACATGGGTGGTATGGCGGGAAATTCCACCCCTGCGTCCAGTTGCCCTAATCTCGAAATTTAAACCTGAATTTTAAATCTGTTTTTACTTTGGAATTTTCTGAGAACTTCAATGGGCCTTAATCGGGTCATACGGACTCTGATTTTCGAAAACTCGGACTCTATTTCGCGTATTTTTCCGAGACGAACGCAATGGCACAGCCCGTTTCCCTTGATTCAGATTTTTAAATTAAATTCTGCCTCGATTTACGTTATAACAGGTTATTAGAAATACGGGTTGTTACAATGGATTTATGTAAGCTTTGTTTATGGATATTGTATTCAAATTAATTTATGCAAATTTTTAATGTTTATATTTTATAGGTAGTTTTTAGTGTCATTTGGTGTTATTTATATTATTTGGTTGAATTATAACTAAAGCACCGTCAGTTCTATGGAAAGACAATGCACATTACTGCAATATTAGAAAAATGCTATTGAAAGTTATTAACGGCGTTTATAATCCGTTGAAGAAAAGCTTTTGAGAACCAATAATATTTTTACAACGATGTTTTAACGCTGTTCAATATTGGTTTAACAACGTTTATTTTATGCTGTTAATAATTTAGCATCTACGACTGCATGATGGTATACAGCGTTCATAAAAACGTTGTTAAACCCTATTACAGCGTTTTAAAGATGCTGTCCAATATTGTTTCAACAGCGTTCATTTTTCGCTGTTAATAATTTAGCATCTACGACAACATGTGGTTACACAGCGTTTATACTAACGCTGTTAAATCCCATTACAGCGTTTTTCAAACGCTGTTAAAAGCTTATTTTTGTGTAGTGCTTGGACCTGAGCTCTTGAGGAGATGGGTCCATCCTGCATAAAAAAGGAAATGCTCAAACATTCTATGTCGACTTCTTAATCATTAAAGTGAGCAAGTATAAGAAAATAATGGGATGGATTCCAAAAGCAGCCGGCCGGTATTGATTTCAGCCCAGGCCGATCGGAACCTCAAAGAAATGTCCAGAAATGCATAAATAACCAACCAGTCGGAACTAGTCACATACCAAAGAGTTATAGGACTGACCGACGCTTGGGACAAACTGGTCGGTACCATTAACTTCTCAAGAGAATGAAGCCAACCGGTCGGAATACAGACCAACGGGTTCCCCCACTCCCTCAGAAACTCAATGTGGATCGACCGGAACCCATACCGACCTCAAAAACTAAACGGTTGTCGTTCTTTTGAAATTTCCAACTCAAAAGCTTTACGGTAGAAATTTTTGAAATCAATCGTCAGGGAATGAAAGAGATAAATGAAATGGTTTTCCAACCATTTGAAATCTTCCACTAAATTGTTTGGAAAAGAAGATTTTATTGAAAAAAAGAGTAGATTCTGAAACTTAAAAAAAATCCTGATTAATGAATTCATTTACCAAATATTGCGGGAAAGAAGAAAAATCAAGATGGGTATTAAGTAAAAATTCTCTGAAAATATTATGAAAACTTGGCAAAGTTAAAAATTAGAGGATACTTGGCATGAGAACCGAGATGCGATGAGACGCGAGCTGAATCGGTACTAAAGTTGACTTGGATCAGATTGAAATTCGGTAATTAATTACTTATAATATATTCTATCTTTATTGGTTTGAAGGTAATCTTATTTTGCCAATTGTTTCAAGCTAAATACTATTGTTTTACTTAAACTATTTTACCAAAATAATTTATTTTGTATGTATGCTTTGCTTTGTTTTCTACTTTTCTAAATTATTTATATTAAATCAATTTATTTGAACATATTATTTTACTAAATTAGTTTATTTAACTTTTATGTTCTTTATTTTTCTTAAACTTGTTTGTATTTATATTTAACCTTCTATTTGAACTAAATTAGTTAAATTTAACAATTTATACTTTTGATATTATTTAACCTATTTATTTATCTCAAACTCAAATTAATTTCTTTGTAAATTATTGTATTTGCTTATGTTATACCAAAATATTTATTTTATTTTACTATTTATTTAAACTATTTTACCTAAATTATCTTGTACTTGACTATTTTATTTGAAGTCTTACTTTATTCCTTACCCAACTTGATATTTCAACTTATGTTTTGAAACCCTTACTATTTTACTTGAAATGATTGAACTTGATGTATTTAGATCCGAACAATTTTCGGTCTAAGTAACTAAATGCGAAGATTCGGTTTAATAACAATATATGTATAAAGCCGAATTAAAGGAGATATTTTAGAAATGAACCTCACATAAAGGAGTGAAAGGTGAAAATGTGAAAGCACGCACGTAAGTGGGCTTATTTGTTAAGAAATCATATAAATATGTTGAGAATATCACCCCATTTTTCAGATTAAACAATAGCCGTTAATCAAATTCTAACGAATGTCTTAAGTGGAGGAGAAAACTGATTTCCCACTTGAAGCTATACGAAGTTTGAGCAATAAGGTTAATACGATAAAATGCGATATGTATTTAAGTGAAACAGATTGAACAAATCAATTGAATTATGTATTTTCCTTTATTAAAAGAAACCGGCAAGAACGAGTAAGTCGAATGAAAATTTCTCAACAAGTATCCACTTGAAATACAAAGGAAGAAAATGAAAATATTAAAGTAAGATTTACTCAAGAGGAAATTTTATATCGAGTATCCCATGATTGAGCTGCTGAAACTTGTATCCTTGTGTGTCATTGACTTTCCTATCTTGACCTAGGTTAATCATTTAAACTCGGACCGTTCACTCCTGGGTAATGGCTTCCATACCTTTTATCTTATGAATTCGGCCAAGTATTTTGATTTAAGCCATTATGCCTTTTGATACTCGTTTGATGTTGAACTTCTATTTTTAAGCGCATGGAATTTGATATAATCCATGTATGTATACATTTGTGCCATGTATCAAACGGAACCAAGATGTAATTCAAACTAGATAACTTATAACAAACAATAATGTTGTATGTGCCAATCTTAGTTTAAAACGATTATTTTGTCAACTACTTTGTTCATGAGCTTATGTCAAGTTAACTTATCGATGCTTTCTCTATGTGTTTTGATACTATATTTATACTTGGTGTAAATACATTTATTGTGTAGTTAAACGTTTAAATAAATGATGATCATTTGAAGGTGATAACGTTTCTTTTTCTACCTTATTAGGTTTTATATTGTCCCCGCCATGATCAACGCTTTGAATTTGAGAGCTTTCACCTAATAACATAATCTACATTGGTTATGCTATTTGCATATAATGAAGAGTATTTATAACTTTTTTATACCAAAGTGGAAATATATATGTAAAATTACCTTTTGAAAGAAGCTCATTATCCATAATACTAGATTTATCATTTCAACAGTGTTTAGTTTTTTTTTTTCTTTCTTTCTTTGAGCCATCATTGTTCATAATTCAAGGCCTTACAATATAAACAACATTAGACAGGAATGTTAGGGGCTCCAAAATGAGGTAGATGATAGCTGCTTTAACCCTATTTTGATTAATAATTTCTACAACGCTTGGTCTTAATTAGTTAAATCTCTTCATACTGAATCTGTTAACCTAAGGTGGAACGCTAAAATGGATTGCCTTTCAAATGAGGACTTTGCTAGCAAATTTTTTTAATGCTAGAATGACTCCAAGTGGAAATAAAAGCGATATTGGGAAATAATGAATAGTGGGTGTAAAGTTGTAAATGAAGCTTCACGCATAAAGAAAGAACCTATTACATGTTTTTACTTTATGCAACGCTGACTCGTATCCCATCACATTTCCTAGCATCATTGCAAAATATGTTATCAATGATAACACTCAAGATATTTTACTTGCTCCAGTCAGAATTAAGGAAGTAAAGAATGCCATCTTTAATTCTTATATTGACAAAACAGGAAAAATTTGTGAAGGGCAAAAAAACCAAAAAAATTGTCCAAAAGGACAAGGGGCAAAAAACTTGTCCAAAAAGACAAGTTTTAGTGTAAAGTGGAAAAACGTGGGACCCTCCTGAAATTCACCATTTGCACTAAAACTTGTCATTTTGGACAAGTTTTTTGGTGGTTGTCCTTTTGGGCAAATAATTTGATGAGTTTGTCCTTATGGAAAAAATCCCCGTTTGAGGTTGTCTCTGAATAATTTTTTTTTAATAAAGACGAATTATTAAAGAAAAAATCATACTATACTTTAATCACTCTTACGCCTAAAGTTAACATCCCTAATGGTTAGATGATTATAGTTCTATATCTTGTTGCAATTTCATTTACAAAATTATTGCTAATAATTTATGCAACGAACTAGAAATATTTTTAATATATATTTTTCTTGAAAATCAAAGTGTCTTTATACTTGGTAGACTTATTTCTCATAACACTTTATGAGATGCTTAAAAATTTTAATGTAAAAAATAAGAAGCTCGTGTGGTTAAAAATTGATTTGCACAAAGCTTTTGATAGAATAAATAGAAATTTCATTATAAAAAAATAAGAAGCTCATGTGATGGAGGTCGAATGACATTATAAAATGTTGTTTGTTAAATTTTTTGTAATTTACATATTGATTTGATGTGTACCAACGTTGTATTTTATTTGTGCATACATGAAAAAAAAAATCAACCATTTATCACCCAATTTTAGGTTAGCTGGAAATCTTATAAGTATACACAACATTAATGATCTGGCACTTGCAAATAGCAATAATGGGTAAGTAGATGTTAGCGTTCCGTTTTTGTTACCTTTGGCGTTACAATCTACTGATGCCCTTGTATTAAATCCTGTCAAACATAAAAGCTACATATCCACACAGGTACTTGAAAGAGAATAAGAAAAAATTAGTTATCTTAGCAGATATGCCATCCTTTTATTCAACGATGAACTTTCACATACAACAAACAGTCAGCCAAAGGAGAATTATACTGTTTGTTTTCCCAGAAATTAATTTGCATTGCAATCAAGAAAATATATGATCACAGTCAATACTGTACCATAAAAATATAAAATTGGTAAAATTTTATCTTTGCAAATGCTGAACCATATACTAACATTCAACAATGAATTTCAATCTGAAATCACTTACCAACTAATCTTTGTATTTCTTTTTGGGAACTCTGTCTACTCCATATATTCATGCAAGCTTATCAGAGGAAATCACCATTCACCAGCTTCCTAAAGCCAAAGCTATTAATAATAATAATAATTTAATTTAAGACCATGTAGACTATAGAAAATCCTCAAATTTGAGCATATGATTCTCTACCTCATTTAGTACCTTTGGCTCCAACCTGGTGTGCTGTGGTTTTAAGGTTGCTGAGCGCGTACGAACAATTACAGAGATAATGAAGACGGGGAGCGCCCAGGTCATAGGCGAGAAGAAATATGATGTGATCTTTGAATCAAAGTCCCTATCCTTGAATATATGTCTGTGGTTGCTTATGTTTTCTACGTTACGTCTAAGCGTCAGCTAAATGGCATGTGCAGTTACACGTTTGACAAAGCTAAGGTGATACTGATTATATGTGGCGCTTATATGCTCTTTTGTATTCCATTTGCACTATGCATATGTTAGTAAAGTTCCTAGAAAGTTTAGTTTAGCACATGAATATGCTAATAACGTAGTATAAGTGCGGTGAACGCTTTTGATAACAATGCAAATTTAAAATGCCACACAAATATCCTCTACTTAAACAATTGTTCACATTGCTGAAATTGGTAACTACAACAATTCATCCTAATAACAAACGTTTAGTAGCCAAGCCAATATCACGTTTCTTGAGACAATCTCATAACTGTTCAGTTACTCAAATAATAATGTTCCAATGACTTAAACTAACCAGACTATCTTGCTAACCCTGATTCAATCAAAGATAAGCAATCATGTTTAAAATGATGGTGAAATATTTCTCTTTGGGATTTTTCAAGCCTTTTTATTCTCTGTTATATCATTCTGGCATGGAACTGATGGAAGTCCAGTTCTGGCTTCGCTCCTCTTCCTGTGAGCGGGTGTAGGGTATGGTGTGTCTCTATGTGCATTAGCTAATTGTGTTGGTCTAACAATTTATGAGTGTAGCTGATATCGACACGCACACACGCACGTACACATATACAAATATTTCTTATATACATAATGTATTTTGCAGCTAAGCCATATCTTAGCTGTCAACGATCACTACAAGAGAAACAGTAGTTTCCAACGGCCAGGGGCCGTTGGAGGCCGTTGGTCAACCCGTTGGTATATGGATCAACGGTTTCCAATGACTTCCAATGCAAACAACGCTCATTTTCCAACGGCTTCCAACTAGTAGATATGGCCACGTGTCTCATATTTCTGATCAAAGGGACGTAGGAAACGGATGGAAACCGTTGCAAAAAAGCAGTTTATCGCCGTTGAAAACCGTTGGTGGTGGATGACCAATAAGCTGTTGCACGCCGTTGCTCGCCGTTGGAAATATGGGTGTTTTTTTTTTTACAGATTTCAGATTTGCCACTTCAAGCCATACACAACACAATCAACCATTGAAACTGCTCCAGTCCGAGCATATAACTAAAAATCTGAACCATATATACACCCAATCAAAGTAAAAAATAAAAATCAAACATAAAACACATTAACTAACTAATATTTACATAATATACGTCGCCAAAACATCATAACCCATGTCCAAACATAGTCAAAACAACACAACCATGTCCAAATATCATAACCAACACACCACACTATCACCAAAGCATCATAACATGTCCAAACCATCAATATATACAATAACCATGTAGCAAGCCTCACTAACTCTCAAAACACACACAACCATGTCTAAACGCTAACCTGACCAACTCTCTCCACCGGAAGATGAAGGTGGCGTACCGTACTGGGCAATGAACTCCGCTAGCTTCTGATTAAGTAACTCTATCTATTGGTCACGCCGATCCTCACGCTCACGAAGCTCCACAATTTCTGTTTTTAGCTGTTCGATTACTTCCTTGTCCTGAGCCCTCTGATACGCCTCCTGAGATGATCTAACCTGTATCATTTACGAGTACATGTATAATTAGCCATATCATAATTTTTTATCAACATTGTTATCTTTGTTTTACTTATACTAAATGATCTTATTTTATCATTAATAAGATGTCATTCCAATGTATTTCTAAATGTATTCGAAAGTACTAATAACCATATTATTTTTGTATGAATATATTAAGTAATGGGAAATATTTTTTAGTTATTCCAAAAATTAAAGCACACAATGTTCATAGTTTTGCACTTTAGTCCCATCATATAATGATATTTGCATATTAATTCGTTTGAAGCAGTTGATATTTTATAAACTCAATTAGTATTGGATAACATCAAAATTGAAAGAAGCAAAACTATGAACATTTCAAAAATAAATAAATTATATATTATATAATTAAATTACATTATTAACCTCAAGGTATACTCTTAACCTCACCAATATTTTTTGTATGAGTGATGTAAAATGAGTTGATAGGTAATTGTTCTACATGTGTGATGTAAAATAATTTGAGTATTACCTCTAGATTTCCATAACCGTATCGTCTGTTCCGGGTGGGCTTATCCATGATAGCATCAAATATCATGTCCTCCTCATCCTTGGTCAACTCAGTCCTCCCAGTAGATTCCAGTAAATACGCCTTATGTGCTTGAAATTTCTCCTGTTAAACATAAAACAAATGAAATTAGATAACACTATCTTAATTTAATTATACCTGTAACTTAATTATTCTATACTTACATATCGCTCACGCGCCTTATCATCATAGTCCCAACTGTACGAAACTGAGCCTATGTCGTCAGTCTGACTCAGTGCATGAGTATGCTCGAAAACATCCCAGTACGACACAGGAGCCATACGCACTCTCTCCTGAAATAAGCATGCATATATATATATATATATATATATATATATATATATATATATATGTGTGTGTGTGTGTGTGTGTGTGTGTGTGTGTGTGTGTGTTTGTAAATTAAAACTTAAAGTTAAATCAACTATTAAATTTAAACGATGCAATTATTAAATATACCAGATCCTCTCGATGGTGCTGAAACGACTTCGACCCACCTCGATGTGTAACAGGATTCTTGCTCATGTTAGCTGCATTTCTCTCAGACGAGGCCTATACATTTAATTTGTTTTTAAAAATGTATTATTCCAAATCACATATTAAATGAATAGAATAAAATAAATTAAATATGCAGTAAATTTACCAAAAAATCCTCATTATTGTTCCAATAAGCAAGCAACTCATCCCACACTGATTTGCCTATCCAATTCGGTTTTTTCCCACCTGATTTCAGACTGTTCATTGTCTCTCTGCAATTTTTTGCCACTTTAGAATTCCAGTGGCGTTTGACGTGATCTAAATCTGTCCCCTGCAGATCCACTGAACCCTGCATTTTAACAAAAAAATAGCATACATATATGAACTTATCAAATAAGAGCATGAGTACTTAACATAATAAATGTTATATCACACATACCAGAAAATCCTGCCATATAGTCTCCTTCACAATGTCGGGTACCGACGTCCATGTGGGCCAACATGCAGTCGTGCGAGCCTGATATGCACGTCTAGATATCTTCAAGGCTGTGTTGGACGGCTCCAACTCAAACCCCCTGTGATAAATGAAAAAAAAATATGTCTATTCAAACAAAAATTTATATAATTTATTGTACATGAATTAAATTTATACTAAAAACTTAGTATTTACCCTTTGCTGGCTTTTGGCTTAAGCCAGACCACAGGACGAGATAAGTCCGATGGACCACCCTCATCACCTCCTTGTGACATCACCTGTTACAGATAACAACATAACGTATATAGCATAAACATGAAATAGCTATGTAAAAATAAGGTATGAGATAACATGAGTAGGAAATGTTATGATTCTGTATGTTACTTGTTAATAGACATGTCTACTTAACATATGAGTTACTTGTACATAGATAACATAAGATGTAACAACCCGCAAATTCTGGGCCAGTTTAAAATTTTTATTTTGGCAATTTTGGGGAATTTTGATTATTTAAAATGAATTATTTTAAATAATATCGGCGTGAAATTTATTTTGGATATAATTCGAACGTATATATTATACGCGTCGTCGTTAGAATATAAATATTTATATATAATTATAAATAGAATTGAAAATGGCGCGGTAGTTCGATAATTCGATTTCAAACTTCAATTGAATGTACCGGGTGCAAAACAATCCGGATTGTAGTGAAACCAAAAATAATGGAATCTAATAGTGAATATCTTTCCAACGAATCCGAAAAATCAAGATTTCATAACGTGAATCAAAAGATATGTCCAGTTGAAAATTCTGAATAGTCGCTATGGAATTCAGGCCCTTAAAAATGGACATTTTGCAAATGACCTCGGATTTCGACGAAACCACTTTTGTCGGGTCCGGGATGTCAAACTATTGCTAGGTTTCAAATTTCATAATTTTTCGAATCAATATGTGAGCGTGGCAAAAGAAAACGCGTTTGACCAGTTTCTATTGAATTTCATCGACTGGAAATTGGCCATTTTTCAAACGGTCTCAGAATTCGACGAAACTAGTTTTGTTAGGACCGTATCATCAATACGAAACTAGAAAATATTTTTCAGGAATTTTTCTAGTTAGTATGTGACCCAGGTAATTTGAAATGTACGTTTAAAATTCAATATAAGGATTTAAATTGTAAATTTCAACAGAAACTGATTGTAACGATCAAACCAGCTTGCGATACATATCCCATTGTGTTCGGAATGGGGGTAAAACGCTATGGACGACAGGCGGTGGACCTCATTTCGAGGTCATATGTAAAAGTCAACCCTTGTGCATAATTTAATAATTAAATAATATAATAAAATAATAAAAAAATACATTCCCCCCTTTTTCTTCCTCGTTGGCCCCCCCCCCGATCAGTATTCACAAACGAAATAAAAAAAAAAAAAAAAAGAGACCAAACCCTAACCCTAAAAGTATCGCGCCGCCCCGACGCTCGAGCCGCCTGAACCCATCGCCGACGAACCCTCGACGCCGCCTCCTTCCAGTGTCGAAGCCGCCTTCACCTCGAGACTTCTCAAGACACCCAGTCGCGACAACCCCGTCACCGCCGAACGCCACGAGCCACCGCCGACCAATCTTCTCCTCCCATTCGAAGCTAGGTGAGCGTTTAATTTGATTTTATTTTTATTTTTGCTTTTTGTTTTGTTTTATAGTGAATGCATAAACTTTTTTTTTATATATATGAATTATAAAACTGACTTTTGTTTTAAGTTTTTAAAACAGAATTTTTAAAAAGAAGAAACTTATAAAAACTGTTTTTTTTATATAAAGTTTTAAAACTGAAATTTAAAAAGGAGATTTAAAAACTGTTTTTAAAAAGAAATCAAAAACTGATTTTTAAAAAAAGGAGAAATCGAAAACTGTTTTTGAAAAATAATTTAAAAACTGTTTTGAAAAATAATTTAAAAACTGTTTTGAAAAAGGCAAAACTGCATTTGAAAAAGAGAAAATAAAAACTGCATTTTTTAAAAAAAAGAAGAAAAAAATGCATTTTTAATAAAAGAAAAACTGCATTTATTTTAAAGATAAAAACTGCATTTATTTAAAAGAAAAAAAAAGATTATAAAAGCAGTTTTGAAAGAATAATAAAAATATAATCTTTATATTTAATAGCGAAGTCAAAATGCAATCTTTATATATTGAATAACATAGTGAAATTCGATTTTTACCTATGTAGAGGATACAGTCAACGAAAGCAACAAGAAGGACAAGTAGGCGAAGTTTCTATTAAGGAAATCAATCGTGTGAGAGGATAGCTATTGGTGAGGATTTCTCACTCTTCAATTTCTTTTTAAAATTTTATATATATGTGTTGAAAGTGGAAGTGAATTGCTATATATAAATATCTATATATATATATATATATATACGCCCCTCGTCCACAAACCATGGACGATATTTATTGGTTGAAATTGTTGTGAAAATTGATTGATAGCGAAGTGAAATAACATATATATGAAAAGTGAAATTTATATATATAGCGAAGTGAAATAACATATATATGAAGAGTGAAATTTATATATATAGCGAAGTGAAATAACATATATATGAAGGGTGAAATTTATATATATAGCGAAGTGAAATAACATATATATGAAGAGTGAAATTTATATATATATATAGCGAAGTGAATATCGAATATATTGAAAGTGAAAATATTCGAATTGAAAACAATGTATATGAAATATTCGAATTGAAAACGATATATATATATGTATGAAATGAAAACAATGTATATGAAATATTCGAATTGAAAACGATATATATATATATATGAAGTGAAAACGATATATATATTGAAAGTGAAAATATCGAATATATCGAAAGTGAAAATATTGAATATATTGAAAGTGAAAATATTGAATATATTGAAAGTGAAAATATCGAATATATTGAAAGTGAAAATATTGAATATATTGAAAGTGAAAGTATCGAATATATTGAAAATGAATATATCGTATATATTGAAAAATGAATATATCGTATGTATTGAAAATGAAAATATCGTATATAGTGAAAGGTGAATATATATATATATATATATGAATTGAAAACGATGTATATGAAATATATATATGAATTGAAAACGATGTATATGAAATATATATATGAATTGAAAACGATGTATATATATATGAATTGAAAACGATGTATATGAAATATTCGAATTGAAAACGATGTATATGAAATATTCGAATTGAAAACGATGTATATGAAATATTCGAATTGAACTGAATAGAAAACGAATTCGAATTGAATTGAATAGAAAACGAATTCGAAATGAATTGAATAGAAAACGAATTCGAATTGAATTGAATAGAAAACGAATTCGAATTGAATTGAATAAAAAACGAATTCGAATTGAATTAAATAGAAAACGAATTCGAATTGAATTGAATAGAAAACGAATTCGAATTGAATTGAATAGAAAACGAATTCGAATTGAATTGAATAGAAAACGAATTCGAATTGAATTGAATAGAAAATGAATTCGAAATGAATTGAATTGAAAACGAATTCGAATTGAATTGAAATTTGAATTGAATAGAAATGAATTTTAAAACGAATCTATAAAGAAGAATTCAATTGTGATTTGAATTGAAAAGGAAGTTGAAAATGTTTTTGAAACGAATTCAAAACTATTTATATAATTCGTTTTAAATAGAAATCGACGAACTATATATTATATATATTATATATATAATATAATGGCCTGAATAGAACGCGCCGCGCCGCGGCAGTTCGTGAATTTCGACCATTTATTTCAAACGGACATTGCGGGAGATCCGACCGTCGGATTCTCCTAAAACCGGAACCGTTGGGTTCGTATCGAAAAGAGCTTTCTAATGAATGTTAGAAATTTGAAATCTAACGGTTGGATTTGGAATTATGTCCAAATCAAATTCGAAAAAGGTCGCTGTAAGTGCAGTTCGATGGCCATTGTTGGAAATCGACTGTACGGGCCTTGATAAAATTATTAAAAATAGTAATAATTTGTGTAAAATCATAAGAAATGATTTAGAAAGAATTGGGATGAAAAACTCCATATTTGAAAAGATAAAAATAGATTTTTATCGAAATGAACTAGTTTTGAACTAGAATTATAATTCTATTTATTTTTAAATAAATAAATTGAATTCGAAAAGGGTTTTAAAAATAACCAAAATTTCCAATGATTGCATTGGAGTGGATTTGAATCGAAATTGTCTTCGGAATATTTCGATGTTGGAATTCGTGATTATACAGGTGTTGTTATGGAAATTTGAAAGATATATATTGATATCGTTATTTCCAATACGACATTTGTTAGTCGTAGAATTCGATATTGAATATAAGCCGATATATTTTCTATTCAGAGCCTTGTATTGAATATCGAATGTGATTTGGGTTTGTCGTGAATGGTGTCTTCACTAACACTATTCTTGAACCCAGTTGAGAAAAGATTAAATCTTTTTATTTAGATTTAATGAAGTGTACCAATTAAATAATATTTAATTGGAATTGAATTGATATTGATTTTTGGGTTTATCGTGAACAGTGTTTTAAATAACACTCGTTCTTTAACCCGATAATTAATGGAATGTGACTTTGGGTTTATCGCGAACCGTGTTTTTAGATGACACTGATTCTTTAACCCAGTCACAGATTAAAACTAAGTGGAGTTTTAATGAATCTTTAATTAGATTGAAAAGATCGAGAATGGAGTATCACCAGTTTTGCTCCAGGCGATAGTTAAATCTTTAATTAGATTTGAACGTGAAATTTAGAAACTAACTGTCGGTTAGCCAAGCAGAATGGTTTTCTGGATATTGATCCGATGTTGGTTTCGGCCTTCGGGGTTAATATTTGGGGAATTATTCTCTTGATTAATTTACGGTTAGTGACTAATGAATTGGAATGAGGCGTATGTTAAATTTGATTGATTGATGGTTTGGATTGTGCTCGACCAGTTTAGGAGCAGAATATGCTTTTGCATTTAGCATTGGGTTGGGTTGAAAATATCTGTGTGCTAACGCCTTGTGAAACACTTCACGATTTGACGATAAGGTGTTTAGCGATGTTGTGTTCATTTCAAATTTAACGAATGATTGTGAAATGATATTTTTCTTAAGTGAAAAGAAATGTATTCCCGATTTTGGACAGGGAATGTTTTATAAAAATGTTTTATAAAACAGAAAGGATTTCGAGGCCCAAAACCCGATGATTTCTAAAGTGATTTAGAAATGTATTATATGTTACATTGTGATTATTATGTTGTGAAATGATTTTCCCTACTTCGGGATATGAAATGATTTAGTATGTGACTAAAGATTCGGGTAACCCTGAGACTAAAAGTATGGGTGAGAGGGCGGTGTATGCTCTCCTGAGTGGGAGGTGCATCGTCGGTGTAGCCTACTCCTATGTGGGGTAGGTGCACATATATATATCGAGTTGCGAGGTGCGTACCCTTTGCCTTGTCGATGGGGAGCACGATATTTGGTTGCATACTTGTTTGTATGCATTGTTATGTTTTGGAATTCATATTTCCAAATGATTTGATTTGAGATCCCGAAGTGAAATCTACTTTGATATAGAAAGTTAGATATGTATTTCAAATGATTTGAAATAAGAAATCGGGAATAAAATCCAAAGGAATAATTTCTGTAAATTGAATTGGATTTGGAAAATCTAAGTGTGGTGATTAATCTAAATGGGTAGATTGGGATATTGCATGTTGATTGATGCATAGTAGATCCATATATCTATATTGATTGTTGTTTATACACTGGCTTTCATGGGGGTAAACCCGTTCCGCGAAAGTGGCGTGGTCCCGTGATTTGCCTTATTTTTGAACAAAGTTAACAACTGTTTTTGAGTTCTCACACCAGTCCCATGACTGACCTGTAGTTTGCTTTTCCCTTGCGAACTCGGGTGCCCCTATTTTCCACACGGGCAGTCGAGTAGTTTTATTTTGCAGATGTTTTGAGCAGGATTCTGGATTGAAGCTTTAAGCTGTGTCCAGACATTTACAGTCTTCCGCTGTGTAGTTTATATTTCCGCTGTGCACTGTTTTACATTTATGTAAATTTATCTTCCGCTGTGTATTATATTTCGATATACTCTGATATTCTGTACTCTGATGTAACATTATTATGATGTTTATTGAAGTCTTCTGTTATTTGTTCTGATGTGTTGTATACCCAAAGTTAGCGTATGCGGGATTCGAACGGTCTTGGTCGGTTTAACGATCGATTAGGTCCGGGCGAAATCCGTGTCGTTACAACGTGGTATCAGAGCTTTGGTTAAACTCAAATCTTTGGGGTACAACTCATTAGAACTGAACAAAAGACTCATCAGAGGTAGGATTAGTAATGTCCTATAAAAGAATCCTCATTAGAGATAGAATCAGTAGCATTCTAGGATGAGTGACTCGTTAGAGATGGGGTTAGAAATGCCCCAGAATGAGTCGAGAGTTATTTGTTTATAAATAACGTATTTGTGATTATATATATAATCTGATTTTAGAAAATATGATTTTAAATATATAAAATTATATATTTGAAAATATAATCAATTAATTGATTGATGTTTGTGTTGTTTGTTTACTTGTTTGATAATTTTTAACCATTTAGCCAATTGAACCAAATAGTAAACTGTATTGAAATTTGGTTGCAAATGCATGCATATACTTGCACTTACATTGAACAGGTCATAGCAAGGAGGCTAGAGCAGAGAATAAAATTTGTTTGCCCGACAAATAGGTACATGTTTACTACATAATTTCCTGTTTTGTTTGGGTGATGATGATTTTGTGAGCCTATTGGCTAGCCGCTTGGCTTTTTCTTTTTCTTTTTGAGATCTGAAGGACCGGGAACGCTATTTGCAATTTCCCGATGCTCCCATTGCAAGGGAGGTTATGGCGAAATTTTTCGAAAATTTAGGGTGTTAGCCAAATTTTTGAAATTTTGAAAATTCTCAGAAACTGAAAAGTTGGAGAATGGAAGCCAGGTCGAGCGTAGAGTTGAATTATCAAACCACTTTCGACTTTGTTCCTTTTCGGGGACGAAAAGTTTTAAGTGGGGGAGATTGTAACAACCCGCAAATTCTGGGCCAGTTTAAAATTTTTATTTTGGCAATTTTGGGGAATTTTGATTATTTAAAATGAATTATTTTAAATAATATCGGCGTGAAATTTATTTTGGATATAATTCGAACGTATATATTATACGCGTCGTCGTTAGAATATAAATATTTATATATAATTATAAATAGAATTGAAAATGGCGCGGTAGTTCGATAATTCGATTTCAAACTTCAATTGAATGTACCGGGTGCAAAACAATCCGGATTGTAGTGAAACCAAAAATAATGGAATCTAATAGTGAATATCTTTCCAACGAATCCGAAAAATCAAGATTTCATAACGTGAATCAAAAGATATGTCCAGTTGAAAATTCTGAATAGTCGCTATGGAATTCAGGCCCTTAAAAATGGACATTTTGCAAATGACCTCGGATTTCGACGAAACCACTTTTGTCGGGTCCGGGATGTCAAACTATTGCTAGGTTTCAAATTTCATAATTTTTCGAATCAATATGTGAGCGTGGCAAAAGAAAACGCGTTTGACCAGTTTCTATTGAATTTCATCGACTGGAAATTGGCCATTTTTCAAACGGTCTCAGAATTCGACGAAACTAGTTTTGTTAGGACCGTATCATCAATACGAAACTAGAAAATATTTTTCAGGAATTTTTCTAGTTAGTATGTGACCCAGGTAATTTGAAATGTACGTTTAAAATTCAATATAAGGATTTAAATTGTAAATTTCAACAGAAACTGATTGTAACGATCAAACCAGCTTGCGATACATATCCCATTGTGTTCGGAATGGGGGTAAAACGCTATGGACGACAGGCGGTGGACCTCATTTCGAGGTCATATGTAAAAGTCAACCCTTGTGCATAATTTAATAATTAAATAATATAATAAAATAATAAAAAAATACATTCCCCCCTTTTTCTTCCTCGTTGGCCCCCCCCCCCGATCAGTATTCACAAACGAAATAAAAAAAAAAAAAAAAGAGACCAAACCCTAACCCTAAAAGTATCGCGCCGCCCCGACGCTCGAGCCGCCTGAACCCATCGCCGACGAACCCTCGACGCCGCCTCCTTCCAGTGTCGAAGCCGCCTTCACCTCGAGACTTCTCAAGACACCCAGTCGCGACAACCCCGTCACCGCCGAACGCCACGAGCCACCGCCGACCAATCTTCTCCTCCCATTCGAAGCTAGGTGAGCGTTTAATTTGATTTTATTTTTATTTTTGCTTTTTGTTTTGTTTTATAGTGAATGCATAAACTTTTTTTTTATATATATGAATTATAAAACTGACTTTTGTTTTAAGTTTTTAAAACAGAATTTTTAAAAAGAAGAAACTTATAAAAACTGTTTTTTTTATATAAAGTTTTAAAACTGAAATTTAAAAAGGAGATTTAAAAACTGTTTTTAAAAAGAAATCAAAAACTGATTTTTAAAAAAAGGAGAAATCGAAAACTGTTTTTGAAAAATAATTTAAAAACTGTTTTGAAAAATAATTTAAAAACTGTTTTGAAAAAGGCAAAACTGCATTTGAAAAAGAGAAAATAAAAACTGCATTTTTTAAAAAAAAGAAGAAAAAAATGCATTTTTAATAAAAGAAAAACTGCATTTATTTTAAAGATAAAAACTGCATTTATTTAAAAGAAAAAAAAAGATTATAAAAGCAGTTTTGAAAGAATAATAAAAATATAATCTTTATATTTAATAGCGAAGTCAAAATGCAATCTTTATATATTGAATAACATAGTGAAATTCGATTTTTACCTATGTAGAGGATACAGTCAACGAAAGCAACAAGAAGGACAAGTAGGCGAAGTTTCTATTAAGGAAATCAATCGTGTGAGAGGATAGCTATTGGTGAGGATTTCTCACTCTTCAATTTCTTTTTAAAATTTTATATATATGTGTTGAAAGTGGAAGTGAATTGCTATATATAAATATCTATATATATATATATATATACGCCCCTCGTCCACAAACCATGGACGATATTTATTGGTTGAAATTGTTGTGAAAATTGATTGATAGCGAAGTGAAATAACATATATATGAAAAGTGAAATTTATATATATAGCGAAGTGAAATAACATATATATGAAGAGTGAAATTTATATATATAGCGAAGTGAAATAACATATATATGAAGGGTGAAATTTATATATATAGCGAAGTGAAATAACATATATATGAAGAGTGAAATTTATATATATATATAGCGAAGTGAATATCGAATATATTGAAAGTGAAAATATTCGAATTGAAAACAATGTATATGAAATATTCGAATTGAAAACGATATATATATATGTATGAAATGAAAACAATGTATATGAAATATTCGAATTGAAAACGATATATATATATATATGAAGTGAAAACGATATATATATTGAAAGTGAAAATATCGAATATATCGAAAGTGAAAATATTGAATATATTGAAAGTGAAAATATTGAATATATTGAAAGTGAAAATATCGAATATATTGAAAGTGAAAATATTGAATATATTGAAAGTGAAAGTATCGAATATATTGAAAATGAATATATCGTATATATTGAAAAATGAATATATCGTATGTATTGAAAATGAAAATATCGTATATAGTGAAAGGTGAATATATATATATATATATATGAATTGAAAACGATGTATATGAAATATATATATGAATTGAAAACGATGTATATGAAATATATATATGAATTGAAAACGATGTATATATATATGAATTGAAAACGATGTATATGAAATATTCGAATTGAAAACGATGTATATGAAATATTCGAATTGAAAACGATGTATATGAAATATTCGAATTGAACTGAATAGAAAACGAATTCGAATTGAATTGAATAGAAAACGAATTCGAAATGAATTGAATAGAAAACGAATTCGAATTGAATTGAATAGAAAACGAATTCGAATTGAATTGAATAAAAAACGAATTCGAATTGAATTAAATAGAAAACGAATTCGAATTGAATTGAATAGAAAACGAATTCGAATTGAATTGAATAGAAAACGAATTCGAATTGAATTGAATAGAAAACGAATTCGAATTGAATTGAATAGAAAATGAATTCGAAATGAATTGAATTGAAAACGAATTCGAATTGAATTGAAATTTGAATTGAATAGAAATGAATTTTAAAACGAATCTATAAAGAAGAATTCAATTGTGATTTGAATTGAAAAGGAAGTTGAAAATGTTTTTGAAACGAATTCAAAACTATTTATATAATTCGTTTTAAATAGAAATCGACGAACTATATATTATATATATTATATATATAATATAATGGCCTGAATAGAACGCGCCGCGCCGCGGCAGTTCGTGAATTTCGACCATTTATTTCAAACGGACATTGCGGGAGATCCGACCGTCGGATTCTCCTAAAACCGGAACCGTTGGGTTCGTATCGAAAAGAGCTTTCTAATGAATGTTAGAAATTTGAAATCTAACGGTTGGATTTGGAATTATGTCCAAATCAAATTCGAAAAAGGTCGCTGTAAGTGCAGTTCGATGGCCATTGTTGGAAATCGACTGTACGGGCCTTGATAAAATTATTAAAAATAGTAATAATTTGTGTAAAATCATAAGAAATGATTTAGAAAGAATTGGGATGAAAAACTCCATATTTGAAAAGATAAAAATAGATTTTTATCGAAATGAACTAGTTTTGAACTAGAATTATAATTCTATTTATTTTTAAATAAATAAATTGAATTCGAAAAGGGTTTTAAAAATAACCAAAATTTCCAATGATTGCATTGGAGTGGATTTGAATCGAAATTGTCTTCGGAATATTTCGATGTTGGAATTCGTGATTATACAGGTGTTGTTATGGAAATTTGAAAGATATATATTGATATCGTTATTTCCAATACGACATTTGTTAGTCGTAGAATTCGATATTGAATATAAGCCGATATATTTTCTATTCAGAGCCTTGTATTGAATATCGAATGTGATTTGGGTTTGTCGTGAATGGTGTCTTCACTAACACTATTCTTGAACCCAGTTGAGAAAAGATTAAATCTTTTTATTTAGATTTAATGAAGTGTACCAATTAAATAATATTTAATTGGAATTGAATTGATATTGATTTTTGGGTTTATCGTGAACAGTGTTTTAAATAACACTCGTTCTTTAACCCGATAATTAATGGAATGTGACTTTGGGTTTATCGCGAACCGTGTTTTTAGATGACACTGATTCTTTAACCCAGTCACAGATTAAAACTAAGTGGAGTTTTAATGAATCTTTAATTAGATTGAAAAGATCGAGAATGGAGTATCACCAGTTTTGCTCCAGGCGATAGTTAAATCTTTAATTAGATTTGAACGTGAAATTTAGAAACTAACTGTCGGTTAGCCAAGCAGAATGGTTTTCTGGATATTGATCCGATGTTGGTTTCGGCCTTCGGGGTTAATATTTGGGGAATTATTCTCTTGATTAATTTACGGTTAGTGACTAATGAATTGGAATGAGGCGTATGTTAAATTTGATTGATTGATGGTTTGGATTGTGCTCGACCAGTTTAGGAGCAGAATATGCTTTTGCATTTAGCATTGGGTTGGGTTGAAAATATCTGTGTGCTAACGCCTTGTGAAACACTTCACGATTTGACGATAAGGTGTTTAGCGATGTTGTGTTCATTTCAAATTTAACGAATGATTGTGAAATGATATTTTTCTTAAGTGAAAAGAAATGTATTCCCGATTTTGGACAGGGAATGTTTTATAAAAATGTTTTATAAAACAGAAAGGATTTCGAGGCCCAAAACCCGATGATTTCTAAAGTGATTTAGAAATGTATTATATGTTACATTGTGATTATTATGTTGTGAAATGATTTTCCCTACTTCGGGATATGAAATGATTTAGTATGTGACTAAAGATTCGGGTAACCCTGAGACTAAAAGTATGGGTGAGAGGGCGGTGTATGCTCTCCTGAGTGGGAGGTGCATCGTCGGTGTAGCCTACTCCTATGTGGGGTAGGTGCACATATATATATCGAGTTGCGAGGTGCGTACCCTTTGCCTTGTCGATGGGGAGCACGATATTTGGTTGCATACTTGTTTGTATGCATTGTTATGTTTTGGAATTCATATTTCCAAATGATTTGATTTGAGATCCCGAAGTGAAATCTACTTTGATATAGAAAGTTAGATATGTATTTCAAATGATTTGAAATAAGAAATCGGGAATAAAATCCAAAGGAATAATTTCTGTAAATTGAATTGGATTTGGAAAATCTAAGTGTGGTGATTAATCTAAATGGGTAGATTGGGATATTGCATGTTGATTGATGCATAGTAGATCCATATATCTATATTGATTGTTGTTTATACACTGGCTTTCATGGGGGTAAACCCGTTCCGCGAAAGTGGCGTGGTCCCGTGATTTGCCTTATTTTTGAACAAAGTTAACAACTGTTTTTGAGTTCTCACACCAGTCCCATGACTGACCTGTAGTTTGCTTTTCCCTTGCGAACTCGGGTGCCCCTATTTTCCACACGGGCAGTCGAGTAGTTTTATTTTGCAGATGTTTTGAGCAGGATTCTGGATTGAAGCTTTAAGCTGTGTCCAGACATTTACAGTCTTCCGCTGTGTAGTTTATATTTCCGCTGTGCACTGTTTTACATTTATGTAAATTTATCTTCCGCTGTGTATTATATTTCGATATACTCTGATATTCTGTACTCTGATGTAACATTATTATGATGTTTATTGAAGTCTTCTGTTATTTGTTCTGATGTGTTGTATACCCAAAGTTAGCGTATGCGGGATTCGAACGGTCTTGGTCGGTTTAACGATCGATTAGGTCCGGGCGAAATCCGTGTCGTTACAACGTTGAAATACCTACAAAATATGAATTTGATTCGTACTAGGTAAAAACAAACATAAAATTACCTTTTTAAAATCAGGATTATTGGTTAGTCGTCCTCATCACTTTCAGATTCTGACTCCATTTCCTCCTCCATATTTGGTTCATTTGTAGTCTCAAATACGTCAATTAATGTGTTTGATTCATCGTTTAGAGGTCCAAAATCTGTTTGATCATCGGTTATTACTACTTTTGGATTTTCGTCGACATCTGCTTGATAAGCTTTGTCGTCGACAATATTACATCCGTCAAAAGTAAACCTTGCCTTTGTTTTGAAAACAACCCACTAATCTATTTTTTCTCTTCTCATAGATGGATAAGAAGCATAATAAACTTGAAGGGCTTGTTTGGAAAATACAAAAGGATCGTACTTATAACAACGGGGAGTATGTCTCACTTCAATAAGATTATATTTTGGGTGCACGTTTATTTCAGAACCCGAAACGTTGCTGAACCACTTGCACTTAAACAAAAATACTTCTTCCGCGGGTCGTGTGAAATATGTCAATTGCAGAATCTTGTTTAGCATGCCATAAAAATCATGTATATGGTCGTTTGGATCATCACTACCTTTCACAAATATACCGCTATTGTCAGTTAATTTTTCAACACCATATTCTTTAGTGTTAAATTTATATCCATTAACAAAGAATATTGGATATGTCCTGACATTTCTTTTTTGTCTTATTGCCAAATGTTTCAATCCTTCGTCCACAACACAATTTGTTGGATCAAAAACATAATTAGTAAGCCAACTAGCGAATTCTTTGCTGATATCACCGTTTGGATACTGTGATTCATAAATGTTGCAATTATAGGACAAATGTTACATTTATGATTAAACATTTAGTACATGTATACGTAGATGTATAAGTTCATTACCTAACGAACAGGTGCAACTTCAGTGAAATTGAGAAGAATATATGTGTGTGCTGCATTATAATATGTATCATTCAGCCATTCTTCCACACATCTACCAGAAGGCCGTCCATGTTTTTAAAAAATTGATAAAGTCGCTGGACAGTCATCTTGATCAATGCCTTCGTCATTACGCGCAGTACTTGCAAATGATATGTTCACATGATCACTAAAATAATGGGAGAAAAAAAATGAAGCTACTTCTTCGAAGTATGATTTGCAAATAGAACCTTCAACTCAAGCTTTCTGCCCCATTTTTTTCTTTAGATGATTTAAATACCTATTTATAATTAATGCAAATTATTTTTATTACACGTTTCGTTAACCAAAATTTAAATTAACTAAAAATTAATATACCTTTTAAATGGATACATCCATCCATATTGCACAGGCCCTCGAAGGCGTGCTTCTAACGGAAGATGAATAGGTAAATGCTCCATAACATTGAAAATACCTGGAGGAAATATTTTTTCCAATTTGCAGAGTAATAAAGGGATTTCTTCCTCTAGTTTACGTAGACGATCAAGTTTTAATGTAGTAGAACAAAGCTCTTTATAGAACAAACTAAGCTCCGTTACAACAGTCCAAACTTTTACGAGCAATAGTTCTTTGAAAGCGACGGGCAATAAATTTTCCATCATAACTTGACAGTCGTGACTTTTCATCCCGCTAAGTTTGTTGTTTTTATAGTCGACGCATCTACGAAGATTGGAAGATATACCATCTGGGAATCTTAATCCTTCCATCCATTTTAAAAATATTTTAATTTGATTACTGTCCAATTCATAGCACGCTTTCGGTTTTTTGGTGTCATTTGGCTTTATATGAACCTCCGGACGATTACATATTACTTCAATATCGCGTCTTGATTTCAAATCATCTTTTGTCATTCTTTAACATTCAAAATTATATTGATTACATTATCAAAAACGTTTTTCTCATTATGCATCACGTCAATATTATGACGAATCAGAAGATCATTCCAATAAGGCAACTCCCAAAATATGTTCTGTTTCCACCAATTACGAGTCATTGATTTACCTTGAATTTCTTCATGTACTTCGGTTTCATGAATCTTGGGAAGATCTTTTACAAGTTCAAACATTTGTTCACTTGTCCATACTTTAGGTGGTCGCAAAGTTTCATGCATATTGACTGTAAAAAATTTCTTATCTCTTCTAAAAGGATGATTAATTTTAAGGAAACACCTGTGACAGTCAAACCATGAAATTTTCTTTCCGATAGGTAAAGAAAATGCTCTTGTTTCTTGCATGCAATACGGACAAGCTAGACGTCTAGCCGTACTCCAACCTGAAAGCATTGCATAAGCAAGAAAATCGCTAATTGTCCACAATAGAGAAGCACGCATACAAAAGGTTTTTTCGTGAAATATCATATGTTTCTACCCCTTCATAGCACAATTTTTTTTAATTCTTCAATCAACGGTTGTAAATACACATTGATTCCTTGCGTCGGATCATCAGGACCAGGGACGACAATTGTGAGAAACATATAAGCGTTTTCATACACATCCACGGAGGTGAATTATAAGGTGTTACAATTATAGGTCAAGATGAATATTTAGAACCAAATTGAGAAAATGATGAAAACCCATCCGTACATAAACCAAGTCTAACGTTACGACTCTCAGATGCGAAATTGGGATATTTTTGGTCAAAATGCTTCCATGCTTCTCCATCGGACGGGTGTGTTAACGTACCTACTTCACATGTTCTTACGCTGTGTCATCTCATATGTTGCGCGGTTACAGAATATGCATATAACCTTTGAAGTCTAGGAATAATAGGTAAATAATGCATATGTTTATACGGGACTTCCTTTCCCTTTTTATTTCTAGATTTGTATATTTCTTGATTACATATTCTACAATTCTTAAGGTTGATATCTTCCTTCCAAAATAGCATGCAACCCTTTACATATGTATCTATTTTTTGATACGGTAAACCAAAGACCGACATCAATTTTTTAACTTCATAATGATTTTCACATATCAAATTATTAGGAGGCATATGCCGCTTCGCAGCTTGTACAACAGCTGTAAATCCAGCTTCTATGAGGTTTTATTTTGATTTCATCGCAATGTATTCAGCAATTACTGATAATTGAGTTCCGCTTTCACAACCTTCCCAAATGGGTTTTTTCGCTGCATCTAGTAAATCATATATTTTTTTGGTTTGAATATTTGGTTCTTCTTCATCATTACCATCATTATCATTAAATTGTTGAACCGGAAACATTGAACGTGCAGCATCTTCAACCATTTGTTCTACGAGATTCGTCGTACCAATTTCATTATTCACTACTTCCTCAACTTGTGTAGACATAGATGCTAATGGTTCTCGATGACGATCCCAAACTGAATAGTTTGGCACAAAACCATAATGACGCAAATGAACTCTAACCATTTGTGGTATCTAATGCTTCAATAACTTGCATCTACTACATGGACAACGGATTTCGACGTCATTTCCATTATTACTTAAATGCGAAATCAATAAACACGCTGACACCGTTAATAAATTGTTTCTTTATTGAGCCACCAGTTTCTCTTCTTGGTACATCCAGCTTCGATCATTAAAATATTCGCGATCCATTTTTCCTAAGTACATATAAAATTAGAAATAATGTTAAATTTTACAATTTTTATTAATTTTATAACAATTTTTGTGTTCGTCACTAAATTCTCAAAATTCCCTTAGAACTGATATATGCATTTAATGTTGAAATATATTCACAATTTTATTACCGAATGCATGTTATGTTAATTGACCATTTACTGGTGTGTCATCCTACCTCCCATTATAAATACAATAACGTAATTAAATCACGTAAATCTTTTCAATTTAAACGATTCAACAAAATTTCGGTAGCACTTCTCTTTAGCTCCCTGAAAAGTACACAATTACGTGTACACAGGGAACATAAAGGAAGTACTTTCGAAATTTTGAGAACCATTTAAAATGGAATATTTTACGAGATTTAATTTCATTATTTTGTTCATAACTTGTCCAATACAAAAGACAAATCCAACAAATATTGTATATGATGAATATAAATGTCCGTTTTGTTAATAAAACGAATATTCACATAACGATTATATACAATACATATCAGACGGGGCCAAAAAAACTCTCTAAGGCTTTATGAATGTAACATATTACAATTTGGTTTTTTTCGTGATTGAAGTGTATTTTTTCAACTTTGATTTTGAAATTTCAACTTAAAAAAAATTTAAAATCATAGTTGCAGGTTTATGATCAGTTGCGGAACTCAAAAAAAGGCCAAAGCTCAAGCCGTGCACGTTTGTGCGCCTTAGCGCCTTAATTAACTACTCTGAATTGTACGTATATGAATTTTATCATATATACGTATATTTTCAACATAGAATCTAACTGTGTAGTCGTACATTATAAATGTTGTTTTCACTAATTTTTTATAAAACATACACATAAATATTTCTATTTGAACCACGTTCTTTCAAAAATTTAGATATATTTTTCAATGCATACATCACTATATATGTATACATATGTATATATTCAACTCGAACTAATTAAACCCTAGATTAGCAACATAATCAAATAAATCTATAAATACAAACGTACTAACAAAAACCAATTAAACTAACTAAAACTCTAGATTAATTAACAACTAAGTAATTTATAAATAAAAACCCTAAATGTGACGAAAAGGAATTTCGCTCGGCCCTAACCAGTCGCTAAACCGACTCAGACCGTTCGAAACGCCCTATCGTTTGAGAACAGGACAAAGTAGAACGCATACAGAAGAACATTTCACTGTATATTACAACAATGCATCAAATTACAAGAATATACAGAGTATAAATGAATATTACACAGAAATATCAGAGATTTAAATTACATTTAAATACATAGCAGCGGAAAATAATACAATACACAACTAGAAGAGATATACGGGTACAAAGCTTTCCGGATATCGTTCCAGCTGTAAACCAGGATCCAGTGAATATAAATCTGCAAAACCAAAACTACTAGCTGCCCGTGTCAAAATAAGGGCACCCAGAGTTTAGGTCAAAACAATAAACTCCAGGTCAGTCATGGGACTGGTGTGAGAACTAAAACAGTTATTAATCTTTATTTTAAATCATTAGGTAAATCAAGGGACCACGCCGTATAACACGGAACGGGTTTCCTCCCAAGAATACCAGTGCATAAAACAAACAGCGCAATGCTAAATAAAGAAAAATGAAGCTGTTATAAGACCCAGGTCCTATCACACAATGCAACGCAAGCCGGGGGATAGGGTTTTCCCTTATAACAGCCAAAGAATGCTTGATACGTTTAAAACAAATCATTTGATACTAATAATAAGTGCATAGTGTATAAAACAACTTCAAATCATAAGTATCAATCATAGGCGGCATGAGCGTCCCATGCCACTATGTCGCCATATATAGGTTTACAAATAAAACCGCAAAGTCACGTATTTGGAAATTGGATTTCCGTCTATGAACCGAGGCAAAAGATAGTCCTCACCCACTTCGAGACTGTCTAGCCCGAGCCTCAGGGTCAGAGCGCATCGACCCTTGGATCCTCAGGGCCGGTCCACCGATGTGGATTAAACTTAAACCCTGAACATGCGTTTCCCCACCCTATGGGGTGTAAATCTGGTCCGTCTGCCGACCAGAATGCATCGGCCGAAACCGATATCACCGAGGCGCCTCGCAACAGCAACAACCACACAAGTCAAACTCGTCAGGGCGTGTAAAACCACTGACGCCACTTCTAGCTAGAAAGAAACGCATGCCCTCCCTGACGTCCTCTCCCGTTTTTGGTTCACAACCGGGGTGCGAGGCTCGCGAATTCACGTTACACAAAGCTGTGCCACACAGGCTGTGCTTTGATCATCACCACAAGACTTTTCTTTTCAACAGAAGCCTCGATCAATTGCCACTTAGGCATGCCACACAGGCAATTCACTCCATGCGTTTGATATCCATCAATATATAACCCCTGAGCTCGTACGTCTCAGAGAAGGGCGTTAAGCAAGAGAATAAATTCTCCACCGCCAAACAGATATATATTTAATAGAGATCAATCACACGGACTAAAATCCAATGTCAGACACACAGTCCATTTACAAGTCCGTTCTGGGTCTGAACGAAACCGGAGGCACCTAGTACCCCGCATATCCATCGATCTCCAAGTACGTCTGGACGATCACCAACTGTTTCCATCTTCTTGGGTGTACAGCCCAATCAAGATCATCAGTAAGCACCCAAACGACGTGAAGACTTCTGGTCTTCGACCACCGTCTTCATCTTCGACACCATGTCGAATCAGTTATTCAGAATGGGATAAACCCGGTCTTTCTGAATAACTCGCGTATATATTATAAAAGTGTTACACAAACACAACATACGCCTCATTCCAATTCAGAATATTCCTTTATTCAAATATTCCTATACTTTGGGAAAAGTTCCCATTAATTTTATCCAAGATAAATTCTTTAAATTTATTCTTTAATCACCTTTGAATATCAATTCAAACTAGTCGGGATTAGCGAACCACACCGAAGTAATCATTTATTTTATTTCCCAATCCCAACCTATTCATCCCATGAAGTAAAACTGGTAGTACTTCATATCTAACACCACAGTGTTATCGGTAACTCAATTACCATTTCACGTTCAAATCTAATTAAAGATTTAACTATCGCTTGGAGTAAAACTGGTGATACTCCATTCTCGATCTTTTCAATCTATTTAAAGATTCATTAAAACTCCACTTAGTTTTAATCTTTGACTGGGTTAAAGAATCAGTGTCGTTTAAAACGCAGTTCACGATAAACCCAAAAATCAATATCCATTCAATGCCAATTAAATATTATTTAATTGGTACACTTCATTAAATCTAAATAAAAAGATTTAATCTTTTCTCAACTGGGTTCAAGAACAGTGTTAGTGAAGACACCATTCACGACAAACCCAAATCACATTCGATATTCAATACAAGGCTCTGAATAGAAAATATATCGGCTTATATTCAATATCGAATTCTACGACTAACAAATGTCGTATTGGAAATAACGATATAAATATATATCTTTCAAATTTCCATAACAACATCTGTATAATCACGAATTCCAACATCGAAATATTCCGAAGACAATTTCGATTCAAATCCACTCCAATGCAATCATTGGAAATTTTGGTTATTTTCAAAACCCTTTTCAAATTCAATTTATTTATTTAAAAATAAATAGAATTATAATTCTAGTTCAAAACTAGTTCATTTCGATAAAAATCTATTTTTATCTTTTCAAATATGGAGTTTTTCATCCCAAATCTTCACAAATCATTTCTTATGATTTTACACAAATTATTACTATTTTTAATAATTTTATCAAGGCCCGTACAGTCGATTTCCATCAATGGCCATCGAACTGCACTTATAACGACCTTTTTCAAATTTGATTTGGACATAATTCCAAATCCAACCGTTAGATTTCTAATTTATCACATTCATTAGAAAGCTCTTTTCGATACGAACCCAACGGTTCCGGTTTTAGGAGAATCCGACGGTCGGATCTCCCGCAATGTCCGTTTGAAATAAATGGCCGAAATTCACGAACTGCCGCGGCGCTGCGCGTTCTATTCAGGCCATTATATTATATATATAATATATACTTCGTCGATTTCTATTTAAAACGAATTATATAAATAGTTTTGAATTCGTTTCAAAAACATTTTCAACTTCCTTTTCAATTCAAATCACAATTGAATTCTTCTTTATAGATTCGTTTTAAAATTCATTTCTATTCAATTCAAATTTCAAATTCAATTTGAATTCGTTTTCAATTCACTTTATTTCGAAATCGTTTTCAATTCAATTCATTTCGAAATCGTTTTCAATTCACTTTGAATTCGTTTTCAATTCACTTCATTTCGAAATCGTTTTCAATTCAATTCATTTCGAAATCGTTTTCAATTCACTTTGAATTCGTTTTCAATTCACTTCATTTCGAAATCGTTTTCAATTCAATTCATTTCGAAATCGTTTTCAATTCACTTTGAATTCGTTTTCAATTCACTTCATTTCAAAATCGTTTTCAATTCACTTCATTTCGAAATCGTTTAAAATCGATATAAATATCGTTCACGTCAAAATGGCGTCAAACTAATCAATACGACTTCATAAATTTCTATTTTCAAATATTCTATTTCAAATATTTCCATTTCTAAACTGGAATGAGGCCCAATCAATTACCATATAAAATTAATTATATGGATTTTCACACAACACATGTATATAATAGCATTGAAAAATGATCAACCATCAACCAAAGTGCACCACACTGTATAAGCATCAAATAAAGATATCTAACGCTTATAACAGCCTGTCAATCAATCGATCGACATATTTAATCAATCAGGATGAGTGGACTTCAAATTTCATCCCAACACCCGTGTGGAGTTTCAAACAATCAAACGCATATTTTATTTGTGCAGTTGGGCGATGTGTAAAATTTATCGACCCAATCAATGTCCTTCAAATAGGTGTACATAAACAAACCGTCTGGTTTGTAAATGAATATTTATTTATTCACATTCACGTTAAAAATTATATTTTTAACGATAAAAACATTTTATTCCAACATATGAATTTCTATTCAGTTCATTCTTTAAATAAAATGATATTTTTATTTTTCTAACATATTTTAGAAAATTTCGGCGGCATAACGGCACTATACTAGAAACGGGACGAGGCCTAGCCTTATCCCCGGTCTAGTGAAGGCCCACGCCATTCACTCAACAATCACAATCACCAAAGAATTCAATTTCAAATCAAATCATCTAATCAACTACACAACCAAACAATTTAACAAACAAGCCATCCATGGTCTGTGGATGACGGGTGTCGGGTGCTACTAAACACCGTCTGCATCCTAGTATATATATAACTAGAAAAATTAAATTGAAAGGTGAGAAGTTCTCACCGATAGCTATCCAATCATCTTGACTCTTCTTCTCGCCTTTTTATCATCTTCTTGTGCCCGTAGTCACTATATATATAAAAATCATACATTTTTATATTCGATGTCTTTAAAATAAAAATCACATTTTTATTTATTCACTTTCCATTCAAAAATCATATTTCTATAATCACTTCATATATTTAAAAATCGAATTTTTACTACGATGTTCGATATATAAAAAAAATATCTCATTTTTACTATGCTATTCAATATATAAAAATCATATTTCTATTTCGATGTCATATAGATAAAAAAATTCCATTTCAAAAATATTTATTTCACCTTTATAAAAATAAAGTTTTCGCCTTTATATAAAATAAAGATTTCGCCTTTATATAAAATAAAATTTCGCCTTTATATAAAATAAAGATTTCGCCTTTATATAAAATAAAGATTTCGCCTTTATATAAAATAAAATTTCGCCTTTATATAAAATAAAATTTTGCCTTTATATAAAATAAAGATTTCGCCTTTATATAAAATAAAATTTCGCCTTTATATAAAATAAAGATTTCGCCTTTATATAAAATAAAATTTCACCTTTATATAAAATAAAATTTGCAAAGATTATATTTTTATAGTTTTAAAAATCATATCTTTTTCTCCTAAAAAAATTTTAAACCTTTTTGCTTTTAAAGATTAAACCTTTCTATAGTGAAAAATTAAACCTTTTTCTATTTCAAAGTTTTTATTTCTTTAAAAAAATCAGTTTTTAAATTCTTAAAAATTCAGTTTTTAATATTCTTAAAAAATCAGTTTTCAAACTTCTTTTCCAAATCAGTTTTAAATCATTTAAAAATCGGTTTTCTTTTCTGTTTTAAATAAAAATAAAAATAAAGTAAATAAATTAAAAACTTACAGGGGGGGCGCTTTCCACCGTTGAACTTCGAAGGGGGGGGGGGGGGGGTTCCATCGCAGGTGGTAAATCGGGATGTGGGGGGGGGGGGGTTTGTGCGCACGGGTCGGAGGCTGAGCTCCGGTGGTCTGGTGGGCCAAGGGGAAGCGGGCGGAGGTGGGATAACCTCCGGTGGTGGAGCATAGGCGGAGGAGGGTCTTGGCGGTTTCTTGGGGGGGGGGGGCTTCGACGAGGAGGGACGAAGGAGGGGAGGGCCTCGCGAGAGGGAGCGCCGGCGGCGCCTGGAGGGTGGTTCCCCTTCCGTCGATCTTTTCCTCTTTCTTTTTCTTTTTTATTTTTTTTTTATTTTTTCTGAACGGGGAAGAGAATTGGAGGGGGGGGGGGGGGGGTTATTATAAAAGTTATATTATTTAATTTATTTTTATTTTTTTAATTGCAAGAAGGTTGACTTTCACAAACGACCTCTAAACGAGGCCCACCGCCTGTCGTCCATAGCGTATTACCCCCATTCCGAACACAATGGGATATATATCGCAAGCTGATATGATCGTTTGAATCAGTTTCCGTTCAATTTACATTTAAATCACTATATTGAATTTTAAACGTACATTTCAAATTACCGGGGTCACATACTAACTCGAAAAATTCCTGAAAAATATATTCTAGCTTCGTATTGACGATACGGTCCTAACAAAACTAGTTTCGTCGAATTCTGAGACCGTTAGAAAAATGGCCAATTTCCAGTCGATTAAAATCAACTGAAACTGGTCAAACGCGTTTTCCTTTGCCACGCCCACATATTGATTCGAAAAATTATGAAATTTGAAACCTAGCAATAACTTTACATCCCGGACCCAACAAAACTGGTTTCGTCGAAATCCGAGGTCGTTTGCAAAATGTCCATTTTTAAGGGCCTGAATTCCATAGCGACTATTCAGAATTTTCAACTGGACATATCTTTTGATTCCCGCTACGAACTTTTGATTTTTCGGATTCGTTGGAAAGATATCATCAATTAGATCCTATGATTTTTGGTTTCACTAAAATCCGGATTGTTTTGCACCCGGTACATTCAATTGAAGTTTGAAATCGAATTATCGAACTACCGCGCCATTTTCAATTCTATTTATAATTATATATAAATATTTATTTTCTAACGACGACGCGTATGAATATATACGTTCGAATTATATTCAAAATAAATTTCTCGTCGATATTATTTAAAATAATTCATTTTAAATAATCAAAATTCGCTAAAATTGCCAATTTAAAATTTTCAAACTGGCTCGCATTTTACGGGTTGTTACAATCTCCCCCTCTTAAAACTTTTCGTCCCCGAAAAGGAACAAAGTCGAAAGTGGTTTGATCATTCAACTCTATATTCGATCTGGCTTCCATTCTCCAACTTTTCAGTTTCTGAGAATTTTCAAAAATTTCAAAAATTTGGCTAACACCCTAAATTTTCGAAAAATTTCGCCATAACCTCCCCTGCACCGGGAGCATCGGGGAATTTCAAATAGCTTCCCCGGTCCTTCAGATCTCAAAACGAAAAAGAAAAAGCCAAGCGGCTAGCCAATAGGCTCATAAAATCATCATCACCCAAACAAAACAGGAAATTATGTAGTAAACATGTACCTATTTGTCGGGCAAACAAATTTTATTCTCTCCTCTAGCCTCCTTGCTATGACCTGTTCAATGTAAGTATATGTATATGCAAGCAAATGCGACCAATTTCAATACAATTCATTATTCGATCAAATTAGGCATAATGGTTCAAAATTAGCAAACAAATGAACAAACAACACAAACATCAATCAATTAGTGAATTAGAGTTTCAAATTCATAATTTTGATACATATACAAAAATCAGATTTTTGGTGCCAAATCACAACAATAAACCTTATCAAATTGGTTCTCACACCAGTCAATAGGAAATATATAGAAAGCCCACTTTCGTCACTCGAACATAAATTCTAATGATGGAGCTCCATCATCAAAATCATCTCCGGGCGATTAGAGCGTAATTCTATATCTATCCAGTATATTAAAATTTCGAATACACGCGGATCAGACGTATACGCAAAATCTATATATACTGGATTGTCCAACTCAATATAAATAGATAATCAAATACGAATAATTGATTAAAATTTTCAAAACAAAAATTGTTTTCATTTTCAAAAATATACCCTTCACACTCGTTCTAGGATACTACTGATCCTATCTCTTACGAGTCATTCTCGTTGGATATTACTACTCCAATATCTGATGAATTCTTTCGTACGGTTCTAATGTGTCTTGTTCTCGAGCTCTGTAAACCAAAGCTCTGATACCAAATGTGACGAAAAGGAATTTCGCTCGGTCCTAACCAGTCGCTAAACCGACTCAGACCGTTCGAAACGCCCTATCGTTTGAGAACAAGACAAAGTAGAACGCATACAGAAGAACATTTCACTGTATATTACAACAATGCATCAGATTACAAGAATATACAGAGTATAAATGAATATTACACAGAAATATCAGAGATTTAAATTACATTTAAATACATAGCAGTGGAAAATAATACAATACACAACTAGAAGAGATATACGGGTACAAAGCTTTCCGGATATCGTTCCAGCTGTAAACCAGGATCCTGTGAATATAAATCTGCAAAACCAAAACTACTAGCTGCCCGTGTCAAAATAAGGGCACCCAGAGTTTAGGTCAAAACAATAAACTCTAGGTCAGTCATGGGACTGGTGTGAGAACTAAAACAGTTTTTAATCTTTATTTTAAATCATTAGGTAAATCAAGGGACCACGCCGTATAAAACGGAACGGGTTTCCTCCCAAGAATACCAGTGCATAAAACAAACAGCGCAATGCTAAATAAAGAAAAATGAAGCTGTTATAAGACCCAGGTCCTATCACACAATGCAACGCAAGCCGGGGGATAGGGTTTTCCCTTATAACAGCCAAAGAATGCTTGATACGTTTAAAACAAATCATTTGATACTAATAATAAGTGCATAGTGTATAAAACAACTTCAAATCATAAGTATCAATCATAGGCGGCATGAGCGTCCCATGCCACTATGTCGCCATATATAGGTATACAAATAAAACCGTAAAGTCACGTATTTGGAAATTGGATTTCCGTCTATGAACCGAGGCAAAAGATAGTCCTCACCGACTTCGAGACTGTCTAGCCCGAGCCTCAGGGTCAGAGCGCATCGACCCTTGGATCCTCAGGGTCGGTCCACCGATGTGGATTAAACTTAAACCCTGAACATGCGTTTCCCCACCCTATGGGGTGTAAGTCTGGTCCGTCTGCCGACCAGAATGCATCGGCCGAAACAGATATCACCGAGGCGCCTCGCAACAGCAACAACCACATAAGTCAAACTCGTCAGGGCGTATAAAACCACTGACGCCACTTCTAGCTAGAAAGAAACGCATGCCCTCCCTGACGTCCTCTCCCGTTTTTGGTTCACAACCGGGGTGCGAGGCTCGCGAATTCACGTTACACAAAGCTGTGCCACACAGGCTGTGCTTTGATCATCACCACAAGACTTTGCTTTTCAACAGAAGCCTCGATCAATTGCCACTTAGGCATGCCACACAGGCAATTCACTCCATGCGTTTGATATCCATCAATATATAACCCATGAGCTCGTACGTCTCAGTGAAGGGCGTTAAGCAAGAGAATAAATTCTCCGCCGCCAAACAGATATATATTTAATAGAGATCAATCACACGGACTAAAATCCAATGTCAGACACACAGTCCATTTACAAGTCCGTTCTGGGTCTGAACGAAACCGGAGGCACCTAGTACCCCGCATATCCATCGATCTCCAAGTACGTCTGGACGATCACCAACTGTTTCCATCTTCTTGGGTGTACAGCCCAATCAAGATCATCAGTAAGCACCCAAACGACGTGAAGACTTCTGGTCTTCGACCACCGTCTTCATCTTCGACACTATGTCGAATCAGTTATTCAGAATGGGATAAACCCGGTCTTTCTGAATAACTCGCGTATATATTATAAAAGTGTTACACAAACACAACATACGCCTCATTCCAATTCAGAATATTCCTTTATTCAAATATTCCTATACTTTGGGAAAAGTTCCCATTAATTTTATCCAAGATAAATTCTTTAAATTTATTCTTTAATCACCTTTGAATATCAATTCAAACTAGTCGGGATTAGCGAACCACACCGAAGTAATCATTTATTTTATTTCCCAATCCCAACCTATTCATCCCAGGAAGTAAAACTGGTAGTACTTCATATCTAACACCACAGTGTTATCGGTAACTCAATTACCATTTCACGTTCAAATCTAATTAAAGATTTAACTATCGCTTGGAGTAAAACTGGTGATACTCCATTCTCGATCTTTTCAATCTATTTAAAGATTCATTAAAACTCCACTTAGTTTTAATCTTTGACTGGGTTAAATAATCAGTGTCATTTAAAACGCAGTTCACGATAAACCCAAAAATCAATATCCATTCAATGCCAATTAAATATTATTTAATTGGTACACTTCATTAAATCTAAATAAAAAGATTTAATCTTTTCTCAACTGGGTTCAAGAACAGTGTTAGTGAAGACACCATTCACGACAAACCCAAATCACATTCGATATTCAATACAAGGCTCTGAATAGAAAATATATCGGCTTATATTCAATATCGAATTCTACGACTAACAAATGTCGTATTGGAAATAACGATATAAATATATATCTTTCAAATTTCCATAACAACATCTGTATAATCACGAATTCCAACATCGAAATATTCCGAAGACAATTTCGATTCAAATCCACTCCAATGCAATCATTGGAAATTTTGGTTATTTTCAAAACCCTTTTCAAATTCAATTTATTTATTTAAAAATAAATAGAATTATAATTCTAGTTCAAAACTAGTTCATTTCGATAAAAATCTATTTTTATCTTTTCAAATATGGAGTTTTTCATCCCAAATCTTCACAAATCATTTCTTATGATTTTACACAAATTATTACTATTTTTAATAATTTTATCAAGGCCCGTACAGTCGATTTCCATCAATGGCCATCGAACTGCACTTATAGCGACCTTTTTCAAATTTGATTTGTACATAATTCCAAATCCAACCGTTAGATTTCTAATTTATCACATTCATTAGAAAGCTCTTTTCGATACGAACCCAACGGTTCCGGTTTTAGGAGAATCCGACGGTCGGATCTCCCGCAATGTCCGTTTGAAATAAATGGTCGAAATTCACGAACTGCCGCGGCGCGGCGCGTTCTATTCAGGCCATTATATTATATATATAATATATATAATATATACTTCGTCGATTTCTATTTAAAACGAATTATATAAATAGTTTTGAATTCGTTTCAAAAACATTTTCAACTTCCTTTTCAATTCAAATCACAATTGAATTCTTCTTTATAGATTCGTTTTAAAATTCATTTCTATTCAATTCAAATTTCAAATTCAATTTGAATTCGTTTTCAATTCACTTTATTTCGAAATCGTTTTCAATTCAATTCATTTCGAAATCGTTTTCAATTCACTTTGAATTCGTTTTCAATTCACTTCATTTCGAAATCGTTTTCAATTCAATTCATTTCGAAATCGTTTTCAATTCACTTTGAATTCGTTTTCAATTCACTTCATTTCGAAATCGTTTTCAATTCAATTCATTTCGAAATCGTTTTCAATTCACTTTGAATTTGTTTTCAATTCACTTCATTTCGAAATCGTTTTCAATTCACTTCATTTCGAAATCGTTTAAAATCGATATAAATATCGTTCACGTCAAAATGGCGTCAAACTAATCAACACGACTTCATAAATTTCTATTTTCAAATATTCTATTTCAAATATTTCTATTTCAAATATTTCCATTTCTAAACTGGAATGAGGCCCAATCAATTACCATATAAAATTAATTATATGGATTTTCACACTACACATGTATATAATAGCATTGAAAAATGATCAACCATCAACCAAAGTGCACCACACTGTATAAGCATCAAATAAAGATATCTAACGCTTATAACAGCCTGTCAATCAATCGATCGACATATTTAATCAATCAGGATGAGTGAACTTCAAATTTCATCCCAACACCCGTGTGGGGTTTCAAACAATCAAACGCATATTTTATTTGTGCAGTTGGGCGATGTGTAAAATTTATCGACCCAATCAATGTCCTTCAAATAGGTGTACATAAACAAACCGTCTGGTTTGTAAATGAATATTTATTTATTCACATTCACGTTAAAAATTATATTTTTAACGATAAAAACATTTTATTCCAACATATGAATTTCTATTCAGTTCATTCTTTAAATAAAATGATATTTTTATTTTTCTAACATATTTTAGAAAATTTCGGCGGCATAACGGCACTATACTAGAAACGGGACGAGGCCTAGCCTTATCCCCGGTCTAGTGAAGGCCCACGCCATTCACTCAACAATCACAATCACCAAACAATTCAATTTCAAATCAAATCATCTAATCAACTACACAACCAAACAATTTAACAAACAAGCCATCCATGGTCTGTGGATGATGGGTGTCGGGTGCTACTAAACACCGTCTGCATCCTAGTATATATATAACTAGAAAAATTAAATTGAAAGGTAAGAAGTTCTCACCGATAGGTATCCAATCATCTTGACTCTTCTTCTCGCCTTTTTATCATCTTCTTGTGCCCGTAGTCACTATATATATAAAAATCACACATTTTTATATTCGATGTCTTTAAAATAAAAATCACATTTTTATTTATTCACTTTCCATTCAAAAATCATATTTCTATAATCACTTCATATATTTAAAAATCGAATTTTTACTACGATGTTCGATATATAAAAAAAAATCTCATTTTTACTATGCTATTCAATATATAAAAATCATATTTCTATTTCGATGTCATATAGATAAAAAAATTCCATTTCAAAAATATTTATTTCACCTTTATAAAAATAAAGTTTTCGCCTTTATATAAAATAAAATTTCACCTTTATATAAAATAAAGATTTCGCCTTTATATAAAATAAAGATTTCGCCTTTATATAAAATAAAATTTCGCCTTTATATAAAATAAAATTTCGCCTTTATATAAAATAAAGATTTCGCCTTTATATAAAATAAAATTTCGCCTTTATATAAAATAAAGATTTCGCCTTTATATAAAATAAAATTTTGCCTTTATATAAAATAAAATTTGCAAAGATTATATTTTTATAGTTTTAAAAATCATATCTTTTTCTCCTAAAAAAAATTTAAACCTTTTTGCTTTTAAAGATTAAACCTTTCTATAGTGAAAAATTAAACCTTTTTCTATTTCAAAGTTTTTATTTCTTTAAAAAATCAGTTTTTAAATTCTTAAAAATTCAGTTTTTAATATTCTTAAAAAATCAGTTTTCAAACTTCTTTTCCAAATCAGTTTTAAATCATTTAAAAATCGGTTTTCTTTTCTGTTTTAAATAAAAATAAAAATAAAGTAAATAAATTAAAAACTTACAGGGGGGGCGCTTTCCACCGTTGAACTTCGAAGGGGGGGGGGGGGTTCCATCGCAGGTGGTAAATCGGGATGTGGGGGGGGGGGGGGGGTTGTGCGCACGGGTCGGAGGCTAAGCTCCGGTGGTCTGGTGGGCCAAGGGGAAGCGGGCGGAGGTGGGATAACCTCCGGTGGTGGAGCATAGGCGGAGGAGGGTCTTGGCGGTTTCTTGGGGGGGGGCTTCGACGAGGAGGGACGAAGGAGGGGAGGGCCTCGCGAGAGGGAGCGCCGACGGCGCCTGGAGGGTGGTTCCCCTTCCGTCGATCTTTTCCTCTTTTTTTTTTTTTTTTCTGAACGGGGAAGAGAAATGGAGGGGGGGGGGGGTTATTATAAAAGTTATATTATTTATTTTTATTTTTTTAATTGCAAGAAGGTTGACTTTCACAAACGACCTCTAAACGAGGCCCACCGCCTGTCGTCCATAGCGTATTACCCCCATTCCGAACACAATGGGATATATATCGCAAGCTGATATGATCGTTTGAATCAGTTTCCGTTCAATTTACATTTAAATCACTATATTGAATTTTAAACGTACATTTCAAATTACCGGGGTCACATACTAACTAGAAAAATTCCTGAAAAATATTTTCTAGCTTCGTATTGACGATACGGTCCTAACAAAACTAGTTTCGTCGAATTCTGAGACCGTTAGAAAAATGGCCAATTTCCAGTCGATTAAAATCAACTGAAACTGGTCAAACGCGTTTTCCTTTGCCACGCCCACATATTGATTCGAAAAATTATGAAATTTGAAACCTAGCAATAACTTTACATCCCGGACCCAACAAAACTGGTTTCGTCGAAATCCGAGGTCGTTTGCAAAATGTCCATTTTTAAGGGCCTGAATTCCATAGCGACTATTCAGAATTTTCAACTGGACATATCTTTTGATTCCCGCTACGAACTTTTGATTTTTCGGATTCGTTGGAAAGATATCATCAATTAGATCCTATGATTTTTGGTTTCACTAAAATCCGGATTGTTTTGCACCCGATACATTCAATTGAAGTTTGAAATCGAATTATCGAACTACCGCGCCATTTTCAATTCTATTTATAATTATATATAAATATTTATTTTCTAACGACGACGCGTATGAATATATACGTTCGAATTATATTCAAAATAAATTTCTCGTCGATATTATTTAAAATAATTCATTTTAAATAATCAAAATTCGCTAAAATTGCCAATTTAAAATTTTCAAACTGGCTCGCATTTTACGGGTTGTTACACTAAATTAGCAAATTAAATGATTAAACCCTACATTAGCGACTAATTAACAACATCATACATACAATCATACACAAACGTACACTAATTAACAAAATTAGGGTTAATATACACAAACATACCTTCAAATGGGAGAGAATCCGAGATTAGAGAGGAGAAGAGAGTGCCTTAACCGACTTGGAGAGATCCTTGTTGGATGGGGGCACGGAATAGGGTGATTCCAGAATTAAAGGAGTGGGATTTGGGGGTTTTTGCAAAGGAATTCGTGGTGAAACGAAATGGGGAAGAACGAGGAAGCTTCGGGTGATTTTGCTGCAGGCCCATATAACGGGTACCAACTGCCTCCATCGGTTTTATAACCGACGGCCGCCAACGGTTTCCAACGGCCAATATTTGGACTCCGTAAGATAATACAAAATTTTGGCTTTCGTTGGAGGCCGTTGGTCAACGGCCGTTGGAACCACCCGTCTATATACTGTTCAATCCTTGTAGTGGATACACACAAAATTATACAAAGAACAAAACGACGGGTGAATATAGGGAACCATTTTATGACAAAAGAAGTTTTCCGATGAAACAACTACAATCGAAACACCAATAAAGATGATTAAGTAACCAAAAACTAACCTTTCATGTCAGTATAAAGTAAAACCAACCTCTAAGTAATAGCAATAAAGACGATTATGCAGGCATAGATTCCCCATTGATTTCACTAATAATGATGCCATGATGCTTGCAGCAATCTGTCCTGTCACTTCCCTGCATGTAGCTGGCTCTACTGTAGTTCATTTCCAAGCCAAAATTTCCCTGGTATCTAATCCACTACCATGTAGCTGGTCCCCATCTTTCCCAATGCATCGCCTCAGCAATCGCCTCCTACTGAATTCCTACTGTGTGACGTCCCCAAACCCCGTACTGGCGGTGGCAAGGGTAATCCTTGGAATATAACACAGAAACAGATAATAGCAGAATAGAATTAAGTAAATACACCAGATAATGCACAATAGAATATACTGGATAAACGTAATCATCAAAGTTACACAGTATACATGATCATACTTAGTACAAATACAGTTCAACTATACATATATGTCTACAGCAGAAAAACAAGCATAATGTACAATAGGAGCTGAACAGCATAAAATGAGATAAATAATAGAATCCATCTTCAGCTCCAGCTATCCGGATAAAGCCAGCTAAACCTGAATACAAGGCTGCCCGTGTAGAAAAAGGGGCACCCAAGTTTGAAAGTGAAACAAAATACGAGTCAGTCATGGGACTGGTTTGAGAAATCGACTTAACACATTTATAATATGGCTAATCACAGGACCACGCCACTTTCATGGAACGGGTTTACTCCATCGGATTGCCAGTGCTTTAAAACAAATAATCCTTTTAAACATCACAATGCTTTTTATAAAAATGAAGCCATTATAAGACTCAGTTCCCATCACACAATGCAACGCAAACCGGAGGATAGAGTTTTACCTTATAATGGCCAAAATATGCTTGATACGAATAAAAAAAAGCATTTGATATTATTACTAGTGTTTATAAGTTTCAAAAACAATTTCAATCATAACTATCAATCATAGACGGCATGGGTACTATATATCATGTCGCCATATATATATATACAATCAAAACCGCACGGTGTCGTATTCGGAAATTGGATTTCCGTCATGAACCAAGGCAAAAGATAGTCCTTACCGAATTCGAGACTGTCTAGCCCGAGTCTCAGGCACAGCCGCAACCGTACCTTGGATTGTCAGGGCCGGTCCACACGGAGTGGATTATAATGACTGAACAATGCGTCTCTCCGCCCTTCGGGGTGTAAATGAGCCAACGAATGACTCCATCGGTCCCGGATCGACCGATATAACCGAGGCGCCTCGCAACAGTAATGTAACAACCCGAAAATCTGGGCCAGTATAAAATTTTCATTTTGGCAATTTTAGCGAATTTTGATTATTTAAAATGAATTATTTTAAATAATATCGACGAGAAATTTATTTTGAATATAATTCGAATGTATATATTTGTTTGAATCATCGTTAGAAAATAAATAATTATTTATATATATAAAAGGAATTGAAAATGGCGCAGTAGTTCGATAATTCGATTTCAAACTTCAATTGAATATACCGGGTGCAAAACAATCCGGATTTTAGTGAAACGAAAAATAATAGGATCTAATAGAGAATATCTTCCCTACGAATCCGACAAATCGAAATTTCATAGCGGGAATCAAAAGATATGTCCATTTGAAAATTCTGAATAGTCGCTATGGAATTCAGGCCCTTAAAAATGGAGATTTTGCAAACGACCTCGGATTTCGACGAAACCAGTTTTGTTGGGTCCGGGATGTCAAGTTATTGCTAGATTCCAAATTTCATAATTTTTCGAATCAATATGTGAGCGTGGCAAAGGAAAACGCATTTGACCAGTTTTAGTTGATTTTAATCGACTGGAAAATGGTCATTTTTCAAACGGTCTCAAAATTCGACGAAACTAGTTTTGTTAGGACCGTATCGTCAATACGAAGCTAGAAAATATTTTTCGGGAATTTTTCTAGTTAGTATGTGGCCCCGGTAATTTGAAATGTACGTTTAAAATTCAATATAGAGATTTAAATGTAAATTCAACGGAAACTGTTCGTAACGATCGAATCAGCTTACGATACATATCCCATTGTGTTCGGAATGGGGGTAATTAGTTATGGACGACAGGCGGTGGGCCTCGTTTCGAGGTCGAAATTAAAAGTTGCTTTATAAATGAAAATTAAAATAATATATATATATACCATTCAAACCTAATTTCCCATTCACTTTTCAAACCGTGGTCAACGGGGTCAAACCCGCCTCCTTCCTCAATTGGAACGACGGAATCGCTCCCCCTTCTCGTGCCTCCGACCATCGTGGCTGCGCCGCCCTCTCCACTGGCCATCGCTTCCCTCTCGCGCTCGCTCCCCACTTCTCCTCTATTCTCTCTCCTCACAAGCCCTTCCGCCGCTCAATCCTAACCCGCCTGAAAGCCCGGCGTTGCTTCCCCTCCGCCTGCACCCAGTTCCGCCGCCTTCGACCTTCAGAGCCACCACCGACGTCATCCCCTTCAGCTCCTCCCTCCACTCTGTAAAACCACGAGCCCATTCAAGCCGCCCCCCAAGCCCTAACGCGCCATCCGAAGCCACCTGAAGCCCCGACCATCCCTGCGACACTCTTTTCCCCCCGGAACGCTGTAAGTTTTACCCCCTTTTCTTCTTTTTATTTGTTTATTTATTTTTATTTATCTATTTAAAGGTAATTCAATTTATACTTTATAGCGTTTAAAGGATAGATTTTGTTTAGAGAAAATATTTGATCTTTAGTTATGAAAGATTTCATTTTTATTTATTAAAAGAAAGGTTTGAGATGAAAAAAAATATGATTTTTATATATTGAACATCGAAGTAAAAATATGATTTTTATATATTGAACATCGAAGTAAAAATATGATTTTTATATATTGAACATCGAAGTAAAAATTCGATTTTTATATATTGAATAGCATAGTAAAAATTCGATTTTTATATATTGAATAGCATAGTAAAAATTCGATTTTTATATATTGAATAGCAAAGTGAAAATTCGATTTTTACATATGTAGAGAATACGGCCAACGAAGATGACAAAAAGGCGAGAACGATGAAGATTTCTATCAATGAAGTGTCGTGGTATTGGATAGCTTTCGGTGAGAATTTCTCACCTTTCAATTTCTTTTTCTAGTTATATATATATACTAGGATGCAGACGGTGCTTAGTAGCACCCGACACAATCGTCCACAGACCATGGACTTGTTTGTTTGATTGCATGAATTAGTTGGATTATTTGATTGAATTGAATTGTTTGGTGAAATGAAATTGATTTGATTGATGTGTGAATGGCGTGGGCCTTCACTAGACCGGGGATAAGGTTAGGCCTTGTCCCGTTTCTAGTATCGTGTCGTTATGCCGCCGAAATTTTCTAAAAATAAGTTAGAAAAATAAAGATAACATTTTATTTAATAAATGAACCAAATAGAATATTCATAGGTTGAATAAAATAGTTTGATCGTTAAAAATATAATTTTTAACGTGAATGTGAATAAATAAATATTCATTTACAAACCGGACGGTTTGTTTATGTACACCTATTTGAAGGACATTGATTGGGATGATAAATTTTACACATCGCCCAACTGCACAAATAAAAATCTGTGTTTGATTGTTTGAAACCCCACACGGGTATTGGGATGATATTTGAAGTACACTAATCCCGATTGTTTAGTTGTATGTCGATCGATTGATTGACAGGCTGTTATAAGTGTTGAATATTTATCTTTGATGCTTATATAGTGTAGAATGCACCTTGGATGATGGTTGATTATTCATCGTTGTTGGTATATACATGTGTTGTAGAAAATCCATATAATTAACATTATATGGTAATTGATTGGGCCTCATTCCAGTTTTGAAATAGAATATTTGAAATAGAAATATTTGAAAAGAAATAATTGAAATAGAAATATTCGAAAAGGAATATTTGAAAATATCAATATATGAAGCCGTGTTGATTAGATTGACGCCATTTTGACGTGAACGATATTTATATCGATTTTATTCATTTTATAATGAATATCGAAAGTGATTTCAAGATCTGATATTTTGAAATGAATTGAATATAAAGCGATTTCGAAATGAATTGAATATAAAGCGATTTCGAAATGAATTGAATATAAAGTGATTTCGAAACGAATAGAATATAAAGCGATTTCGAAATGAATTGAATTGAAAACGAATTCGAATTGAATTTAAAACAAAGTGAAATGAATTCAAATTGAATTGAAACTTGAATTGAATAGAAATGAATTTTAAAACGAATTTATAAGGAAAGATTCAATTTTGATTTGAATTGAGATGGAAGTTGAAATTGTTTTTGAAACGAATTTAAAAACTATTTATAAAAATTCGTTTTAAATAGAAATCGATGAAATATATATTATATATATTATATATATAATATAATGGCCTGAATAGAAGGCGCCGCGCCGTGGCAGTTCGCGAATTTCGACCATTGACTTCGAACAGATATTGCGGGAGATCCGACCGTCGGATTCTCCTGAAACTGAAACCGTTGGGTTCGTATCGAAAAGAGCTTTCTAACGAATATTAGAAATTAGAAATCTAATGGTTGGATTTGGAATTATGTCCAAATAAATTTGAAAAAGGTCGCTGTAAGTGCAGTTCGATGGCCGTTGGTGGAAATCGACTGTATAGGCCTTGATAAAATTATTAGTAATAATTTGTGTAAAATCATAAGAAATGATTTGTGAAGAATTGGGATGAAAAACTCCATAGTTGAAAAAAAATAGATTAAAGAATAAATTCCAGAAATTTATCTTGGATAAAATTAATGGGAACCTCTCCCTATGAATGTGAAATTTAGTAACTAACTGTCGATTAGCTAAGCAGAACGGTTTTCTGGATATTGGTCTGATGTTGGTTTCGACCTTCGGGGTTAATATTTGGGTGATTATTCTCTTGTTAATTTACGGTTAGTGACTGATGAATTGGAATGAGGCGTATGTTGTGTTTGTGTAACACTTTTATAATATATGCGTGAGTTATTCAGAAAGACCGGGTTTATCCCATTCTGAATAACTGATACGACGATAAGTCGAAGATGAAGACGATGGTCGAAGACCGGAGGTCTTTACGTCGTTTGGGTGATTACTGATGATCTTGATTGGGCTGTACACCCAAGAAGATGGAAACAGTTGGTGATCGTCCAGACGTACTTGGAGATCGATGGATATGCGAGGTACAAGGTGCCTCCGGTTTCGTTCAGACCCAGAACGGACTTGTAAATGGATAGTGTGTCTGACGTTGTATTCCTTTATACTGTATTGGTGATCTCTGCTAAATATATATCTGTTTGGTGGCAGAGAATTTATTCTCTTGCTATACACCCTTCTCTGAGACGTACGAGCCTAGAGGTTATATATTGGCAGAAATCAGTGGTACAGTATGGACTGACAATGTGGCATGCTGAGTTGCATGGATCAAGGCTTTTGTTGAAAAGCAAAGTCTTGTGGTTGATGATCAAAGCACGGCCTTGTGTGGCGTAGCTTTGTGTAACGTTGATTCGCGAGTATCACACCCGGTATGAACCAAAAACGGGAGACGAACCTCAGGGAGGGCATGCGTTTCTTTCTAGTTAGAAGTGGCGTCAGTTGTTTTACACGCCCTGACGAGTTTGACTTATGTGGTTGTTGCTGTTGCGAGGCGCCTCGGTTATATCAGTTTCGGCCGATGCTTCTGGTCGGCTGACGGGCCAGGCTTACGCCCCAAAGGGCGAGGAAACGCAGTGTTCAGGAATAATAATCCACATCGGTGGACTGGCCCTGACGATCCAAGGGGCAGTTGCGGCTGTTCCTGAGGCTCGGGCTAGACAGTCTCGAATCGGTGAGGATCTTGCCCCTAGCCTCGGTTCATACCATAAATGATAACCCAACTTCCAATATGACATTGCGGTTTTGATTGTAAACTTATATATGGCGACATAGTGGTATGGGTCATTCATGCCGTCTATGATTGATACTTATGATTTGAAGTTGTTTTATACACTATGCACTTATTATAGTATCAAATAATCTGTTTTAAACGTATCAAGCATTCTTTGGCTATTATAAGGTAAAAAACCCTATCCCCCGGCTTGCGTTGCATTGTGTGATAGGACCTGGGTCTTATAATAGCTTCATTTTTCTTTATTTAGCATTGCGCTGTTGTTTTATGCACTGGTGTTCTTGTGAGGAAACCCATTCCGTGTTATACGGCGTGGTCCCTTGATTTACCTAACTTTAAAAATAAAGATTTATATCTGCTTTAGTTCTCACACCAGTCACATGACTGACCTGGAGTTTATTGTTTTAACCTAAACTCTGGGTGCCCCTATTTTGACACGGGCAGCTAGTAGTTTTGGTTTTGCAGATTCATATTCACAGGATCCTGGTTTACAGCTGGAACGATATCCGGAAAGCTTTGTATCCGTATATCTCCTCTAGTTGTGTATTGTATTATTTTCCGCTGCGAAGTATTTAAATGTAATCTCTGATATTTTCTGTGTAATATTTATTCATTTATACTCTGTATATTCTTGTAATCTGATGCATTGTTGTAATATACAATGAAATGTTCTTCCGTCTGCGTTCTATTTTGTCGTGTTCTCAAAACAATCCGTTCTTTCTCTTCTCAAGGGAGACCGGGGTACTATATATCATGTCGCCATATATCAATCATAGACGGCATGGGTACTATATATCATGTCGCCATATATATATATACAATCAAAACCGCACGGTGTCGTATTCGGAAATTGGATTTCCGTCATGAACCAAGGCAAAAGATAGTCCTTACCGAATTCGAGACTGTCTAGCCCGAGTCTCAGGCACAGCCGCAACCGTACCTTGGATCGTCAGGGCCAGTCCACACGGAGTGGATTATAATGCCTGAACAATGCGTCTCTCCGCCCTTCGGGGTGTAAATGAGCCAACGAATGACTCCATCGGTCCCGGATCGACAGATATAACTGAGGCGCCTCGCAACAGTAACAACCACATAAGTCAAACTCGTCAGGGCGTGTAAAACCACTAATGCCACTTCTAGCTAGAAAGAAAACGCACGTCCCCCTGAGGTCCTCTCCCATTTCTGGTTCATACCTGGTGTGAGGCTCGCGAATTCACGTTATACACAAAGCTACGCCACACAGGCGGTGCTTTGATCATCACCACAAGACTTTGCTTTTCAACAGAAGCCTTGATCACTGCATCATAGCATGCCACACATGCAATTCACACCATGCAATTGATGGCTATCAATCACACAGAATAAATTCCAATGTCAGACACACAGTCCATTTACAAGTCCGTCATGGGTCCGAACGAAACCGGAGGCACTATATACCTCGCAAACCCATCGACCTCCACGTACGTCTGGACGATCACCACTCATTATCCATATTTCGGGATGCCTCCCAATCAAGACATCAGTTGCCATCCAAACAAGGTGAAGATCTCCGGTCTTCGACCACCGTCTTCATCTTCGATTTCTTATCGTCGATTCAGTTATTCAGAATGGGATAAACCCGGTCTTTCTGAGCAACTCGCGTATATGATAAACAAGTGCAACACAAATACACATATGCATCATTTCAATTCATTAGTCGCTAACCGTAAATCAGTAAGAGAACGATTTCCCAAATATTAACCCCGAAGGCCGAAACCAACATCAGATCAACACCAAGGAAACCATTCGACTTAGCCAACCTTCAGTTAGTTTCTAAATTTCACATCCATATCGTTTATACTATTTTATAACGATTTATTGCTATTTTTATTTATTTTAAAATAGCCAATTTATTCAGAACGACGCTTCGAGCCATAACGTCGTCGTGGCGCTGTTTTTCTTCAGATTTAATTTACACATATCTGAAAATATAACCGTTGGATCTTTACAAAGTTTACATCATTAGAAATATCTTTTCAAAACGAATCCAACGGTTCCAGTTTCGGGAAAATCCGACGGTCGGATCTCCCGGTATAATCGTTTGAAGTTTCGATTTCAAAATACGAACTACAGCGTCGTTATTCAATTTAATATAATTATATATATATATATATAATCGATTCTGGAGCTGTTTTTCTTCATATTTGAATTAAACATTCCAGACAATCCAACCATTGGATTTTTTTCAAAGTTGGTGCCGTTGGAAAGATATTTCCAAAGCGAACCCAACGGTTGCGGTTTCGGGAAAATCCGATGGCCGGATCTCCCGCACTAATCGTTTGAAATCACGATTTCAAAATACGAACTGCAGCTTCGTTATTAGATATATTTCAATTCTATTTATATATATCGATTCTCCGATTTCAAAACTATATGATTTTCATACATTTGATAAAAATGATATTTTTATCTAACTGTCTTCTATTTCAACACTTCACTATTTTTAACAATTCATGTATATAATAAAAATGTGATTTTTAATGTAAAACAATTTATTTCAAAACACGACTATTTTATATAGTTCATATAGATGATAAAAATATGATTTTTATTATAAAACAATTTCTTTCAAAACACGACTATTTTATATAGTTCATATAGATGATAAAAATATGATTTTTATTATAAAAGAATTTATTTCAAAATATGAATACCATTCAACACATGAATTTCAATTCAACGAATGAATTTCGATTCAACACATGAAGGTTTTCTATAGTTTATATATATAGATAAAAAAGTGATTTTTATATTTAAAACACGAATACCATTCAACACATGAATTTCAATTCAACGAATGAATTTCGATTCAACACATGAAGGTTTTCTATAGTTTATATAAATAGATAAAAATGTGATTTTTATATTTAAAACACGAATACCATTCAACACATGAATTTCAATTCAACCAATGAATTTCGATTCAACACATGAAGGTTTTCTATAGTTTATATAAATAGATAAAAAGGTGATTTTTATATTTAAAACACGAATACCATTCGACACATGAATTTCAATTCAACGAATGAATTTCGATCCAACACATGAAGGTTTTCTATAGTTTATATAAATACATAAAAAGGTGATTTTTATTGCAAAACAATTTATTTCAAAACATGAATGTCATTCAATAAAGGAGTTTCTATTCAACACACAAATATAGTTTCAACACATGAAAATAATTCTAACACATGAATATTATTCAAAATTTCGGCAGCATAACGACAGGGTAGTTAAAACTGGGACCGTCCCTAGTACGGCTCCTCGCTCTACCTTAAAGCCTCGCAGCTTTTGACAATGGGGAATCATGCATCTAGTTCGCACGCAGGCAGCATGTATTTTTTTTTTCATTTCCACTAACTAATCCTATGTGGTTTCAACCAAATATTTCTCAACCCCAAACGGGTATTTTTCAACCACCATCAATCAGTTTCAACCACAAACAATTCTAATCAACCATTCGTAATCAACCAAATTTCACACCAATCACAACCAATAAATATCGTCCATGGTTTGTGGACGAGGGGCATATATATATATATATATATATATATATATATAATCATTTCACTTCTATTTCAACACATATATAATTTTTACAATGCATATACAACTTATACATCGAATGTACAACTTATACAACGCTTATACAAGAGGTATACAACGCTTATATAATTTATACATCATCTTTTTCCATATCGTTTATATTCACATAGAATATAATATAACTCCAAAATATTCTTATCTGAATTTATAACTCAACATTTCAAATCCAGATTAAATCAATATTCAATTTATATTAAAAATCCATTTATAATATAAATAAATCGTTATAAATTATTAAGGAATTCCATAGCGATTTTTCGAAAATTAATTTGGACATAAATCAAAATCTACACGACGAAATCCCGATTTTTCTCTTCCATTAGAAAAATATACTTCACCAGCTCTGAACGTTTCTTATTTCACAGAAATCCGATTTAAAACGGGTTCTGTATATTCGTTTAAAGTTCGAATCGCCAAATTGCGAACTACCGTGCCATTTCAAGATTGATTATTATAATAATATAATTTAACGTTCTAACTCTGAAATCGTCATTATAAATCAATTCTAAACTAAAATAAATTGTAACGACCCATATTTTTGACCGTTCAAATCGACAATAAACTACACATGTCGACCCAAACAAATCGCAAAAGCAGGTAGTTATTGTGAAAAGAAGAAAAGAAAGAAAGAAGAAAACAAATCACAGAATCTCACAGCGGAAGGACAACATATAATAAACAGATAGTATTTTAAAACAATTGAAATGTGTACATTGATTTTTAACATTCAACGATTATCAGAGTTACATATACATACGGGTGTACATAATAAGCAGCGGAAATAAATGCAGCGGAAATACATATATAATAGATATATACCAAATCTTCGTCTTCTATCTCCAAGGCAAAGTAATCTTCATTAACTGCAACATCTGCTGACCCGAGCGTATTGCATAAAAAGAAAACACAACAAACACCCGGATCAGCACTAAATCATCTCATATCAGTCAAATCAAAATATGAAATAACATCAGTGTCATGGGTACAGTAACTCAAGAGATGTTACGGGATTTTTCCATCTCTCAAGGATCCGTTAAACTAATACATACATAATATAGTACGCTATTATGATAGTGTCTATCCAGTAAAGTATAAATACTGAAAATAGCGTAAGCGGGATTACCATATTACCCTTACGCCGTTATAGGCATCAACAGTCTATACAGTACCTTAAATTCACCGTATTGGTGTTATCAGAGGGCACTCCATAGAAGGCAATGCTAAATCAAAATTGTATGGGCTCGATATGGATATATATGACAAGGCACTCGAGGCAATGCCCAGGGTAGGATTCTACCAATTGCACTCCCGGACCGGTGGTAACGCATAGCAGCCACTACCGCCCACCTCGGAACACACTCCCAAAGTCATAAATGGGACCAAATCATCATCATAGTCATAGAAATATTATCGAAGAAGTGTGTCCGATCAAAGGTGCTACCTCAATTAGTCACGGTATAGCTCCTGTTTTAGTCATTTCAATTCTGACCCGAAGGTCAGGGCTATTTCGTCATCGATCATCTTCTTCGATTCAATAATCGCCTCCAAGTCATCATACTCATTCTGGATACATCATAACGTTCACAGTCGTCAAAGTGGTATCGACACTGACAGAGAGTATGCCTTATGTCGACTCCGGTCTCTTTAACAACCAACGCTTACATCTTTCACATCGGTCGGTTCTTTTATATTTGATAAAGGTTCGCCTTCATATCAAAATATCATCTTCTGTTTCGAACCCAATTTATATTCAAATAGAATATAATTCCATATCAAAATATCTCAATCATTCCAAAACCGATTTATTCCAAACTAGAATATATTTACATGTCATTTTATTATACTCGTATAATATTCAAATCGATCTATATTCACATAGAATATACTTCATCTTGAAAGATTTAGTTATTTCCAATCAATTTACATTTGCAATCCCTTCATATTCAAATAGAATATATTTTTCCATATCTGTTCATTTAGATCTTCGAAAATCCCATTTATATTCGAGTAGAATAAATCTACCTTTCCATATCAAAATCGGTTTAACATCAAATTCATATTCAGATAGAATATAATTTATCTCAACTCCATTTGATCCAACAGATTGAATCCAAACATTTCCATTCGGAAGAAATTCATAATTTCAAAATACTTGTAAACTAAAGGCTTTATATGATAATAATAATAAAAAAATGATAATAATAATAAATTTTATATAAATAAATATATAGATATACATATAGGATATATAATTAAAATAAATTAGTAATTTAAATATTATATATTTACTTAAATATAGGTTTACTAGAAAATTTTGAAAAATGAATTATAAGGAAAAATTTATTTAAAAATACAATAGTTATAAGTAAAGGCAAGTAATAAATTTAAAGCAAGAATAATTATTTGGAATCAAATGCATAAATATATTTAAAAATAAATTTCTCTAATCAAAATCTTCCTTCCTTCCAAATTTCAATACTTGAATCTATCCTCCGGTCTCAATGGAGTTCATAAAATTCCATATCTCGTTTCAATCTTGTTCAAAACAACTGTTTGATTTTCAGGAGTTCAAATATATATTCAAACTGAGTTAAAACACCCAAATACCCTCGATTTCCAAATTTCCCAAAACTTATATTCCAAAAGAATTTATTTCCTTGTAATCCAAACTCTTAATTTGAAAAGATTTAAATCATACTCAAATCCCAATTTAAATATTTCCCCCTTTGTTTTTTGGAAAATTCCTTTAACCCTTTTAAATCAACATCCCAGTTCAGAATCTTCAAAGAATTGAATTATCGAGTATCGGCACATTTCTTTAAATGCAATTCTATCAAATAAAATTTCAAATATTTAAAAATCATTTAACCAACCGATGTCTATATATAATTATCTATCCAATGGCCAAGTGATTTTAAATTTAATTTCTCGATATTTTAGGGATGGATCTATCATTTCAATCCAAATCAGGGTCACATAGATTTATCATTTCACTCTGCGTTCTTAATTTATTTCCATCGATAAATCCCGGTTTATTGGATGCCCGTAACATCAAGGTGAAAAATTGGGATTCATCGTCAATAATGAACACACGGACATCCATATACTGAAGTAAGTAACATTTCAACAAAATCATTCAGTGATTACATCAAACAAGGCATTCATCACACAACACTCTATTCCATGGTAAATGGTTAAATCAATTCAAAAATTAAAGTGTTGAGATTTTCTAACTAGAATATTTAAATTAAATTTAAATAACTAACTATCGAATTTCATTACATGTCAAGTTTAAGCAACCATTCACCAAATCAACACAACCATGCAACCAAAATTATTTCATAATTTAATTCGATAAATATGGGAAATAATTCAGTATTTCGTGAGCGAAGAATCACTCACCTTTGGGTCCTTAGTGGATCGGACGTCCAATCATAGCTCAAAATTTGACAGTCTCCAAACGCAGCCAGGTTAGTGTCAAAACGTCCGCAATTCCGCCACGATCCCAACGCAACAAACCGCGTCCAAATCCGAGTCCATACGAAGAAGTTATGAGCATTTTACGGTTTGAATTTAAAATATATAAAAATTAATATAAAAACCCTCACCCAACCATCACTTGACACGTCAGCAGGCCAGCACTCTTCCTCCCGCTCACCTCTTTCCACGCTACAGTACCTTCGCCGAAATGAACCCAAAAATCCCCAAACTTTGACCGCCTGTCGTGACCTACTCCGGCCATAAGACCGGCCAAAACCACCGGCGTTCGAACGCCCTTCCCCAGGCGTACCTCCGGCATCAAGCACCGGCCGTCCGTCGCCCCTTTCCGTTCGTGCCATCGCCATAAAGATCCGGTTTTGGAAACCCTAAATCGCCAAATTCCGGTGACATGCACCACCATAGAACCTCCAACTACCATCGTTCAACTCGTATCGATGTTCTCCTCAATACCCAGAAGTTAGTTTCTCCAATTTCCTCAGAAATTAAAAAACCCCAAATACTAGGTTAGGGTTCCGAAATTCTAACCTTTGACCCTCAAATTCCGGCCACTCCGCTCACTGCATGTCGAACTGAATGGTACCAGCAGCTTCCTGACGTCACGAGCTTCGATTTGACATATAATTAGATGGGTTTTGGAGAGATTTTATTTTTTTAGAGTTGTATTTTTATTTAAAGCTAGGGTTTTGAAATTTTTATTCAGCCATTAAGAAGAGAAATAGATGGAGGAAGTGTACGTGTTGTTGAGAATGGCTGATGAAGTGGTAATGGTTTTATTTATATAAAATTATAAGGCCCAAATATGAGGAATACCAAATTATCCATTTACAAGGGTCTCGTTCACATTTTCTCTCGTACGAACAAACGGTAAGTCGGATTGTAACGCAAATTGAAATCCTATAATAATTCACTGTTCCGGTTCCGGTGGCGCCAGTTTCGTCGAATTCCGAGACAGTCGCCAAAACAGTTAAATTTCACCGTTAATTAATTAATTAATTATTCAATTATTCGATTAACCGTTTTAAATTCAAATTAAATATTCATTGAATTAAAATTTAAATCAAATTATAACTTAAATAAATTTCTACAAATAAGTTTCACACATTTTCAAATCATAATTTGATTATTTGAATCTTGATTGAAATTTCAGTTATAAATTAACGACTTAAAACCCCACCATTAAATCAATTAAATTTGAATTCCTTTTTTTTTAAATTAACTCACTCACATTAATTTAATTATTTAAATATTCAATTTCAAATTACTGCTTTTCAAAAACTAAATTTGAAAAATATATTTACTCAACTTAAACAATCATCATAAAAAAAATAACACAAATTTGATTTTACCTATATATTCCAATTTATTTATTTTAAATTGAAATTTAAATATACTGAAAATTATGGGATGTTACATTCTCCCCCACTTAAAAATCTTTTCGTCCTCGAAAAGAGAGCGAGATAAGGTATTAAACAAGTCATACTTCCAAATCCATACTTAAAAATAACAGTTATAAAATAAGTATATAGTTATAAAACCTCATAAATTTTCTAACTCCCGAAATCACGAAAAATTTCGGCAGCATCTCCTTTGTACGGAGAGGTCCGGAAATCACCACATATATAAAAATCCTATTATACATCTCATCACTCGATGAGGCATCCCAAAAATGGGGAAAAACAAAATATAAACCACCAAAATTTTGTAACACAGTTACGTACCTTCCTTAGCATTTATTTACAAATTTTACTTACCTTAGCGTTTAGCGTTTTAGCGCAAGCGAGCTCCGAAGCGTAGTGCGACTTCCTTACACCTGCTACATACTCACATACACATAAGTATTAAGCATATATACCATAAAGAGCAAGCGTATACAACTTACACAACATATACTAAGCATTTCAACCTCAAAACTAAAATACTCATAACAGGTCAGCGAACAAATCAAGGTTTATCACCCATTAGATGCTGGAATTTGACTAAAGCACACTAGGAAAAAGTTGTAGCATTTATTTCAGGCTTTCCGAATTGTCCAAATTCGTCGAATTCAGAGAAATCGTTCAAAAGTTATGACCATTTTAGTGAAGGCAAACGCCTCAACCCCTGTACTGAAAAATGCAGATCTGAGTTGTTCAACCCAGTTTTTAACCCCTTAAACAGCTAAATTTTAATAAGTATAATATAGAAAAGATTTAGTTTCGATTCTGGCCTTTCCGAATTGTGCTTGCACATTAAAATCCGATGTTCCGTTAGAAAGTTATGGTCAAAACAATATAGGTATACGCTTCAGATTTTTATTTTCTGCGCGTTGAAGTACAACTAATGTTTGGATTTCAGCCCAACAAACCTGAAAATTTGACAGGGCTTTATTAACAAAGGTTTTAGTTCAGGTTTCAAGGTTTCCAAAAAGTCTGGAATCGTCGAATTCCGATCAGCCCATCAAAAGCTATGGTCATCTTAGTTTCAGCTTATCAATATTTCAGGTTTTCGCATAAACGTCTACTTATTTCATTTGAAGTTTCTAACCATTCGATTTCAAAATTTGGAAATTCTTTAACGCTTCAAATTAGTTATCACTCCATCGTTCGAGAAGCGGATTCACATTCGATTGCTTACTTTATTTTGATATTTTTACTATTCAAATTTCCGGTTTCATTTCAAGTATTAAATTCCGATTAAACTTGAGTTCACTTTAAAAATTCCTACGAACTTGATTACCTAGACCTTTAACCCCTTAGCATGAATCCATTTGCCAAACTCCTCTACATCAATTTCCATTACCAATGGTATCATTTCCGAAAGAGATTTCAAAATTCACCTTCATGTCAATTTAGTTCAACCAAATTTCCCTTAATGTTGATTCATTTGAGTTGGAGTTTTAAACCTTCGAATTTCCAAACGTTAGCAAACCTCGACCACTAGATTTGGTTATCACTTATTATGCCATGGTTTACCTGTTAGTTATTTGTATGAATCCTATTATACTTACTCAATCCAATTATCTATATAAACTCTAAATCGACTCATTAAATTTTCCTAAGTTGATTTCTTTATATTTCCATGTCCTACTTTAATATCTCCAATTCCTAATTTAGGATTTGTTTAACTATCATCTTACTCCGCATAAGCCAAATTCCACACTACATCTTATTTCATTTGTCCGGTACTTAGATCCATACCCTTTACCATTTCTTATTCACTTATTCTCATTTCAATTTAAATTAGACATTATTTCACTTACTCAACTTAATTTATTCGACTCTCAAATCATGGTTCGAATTAAAGATGGTTCATAACTCAAATTTATACGTAGTTCTCAATCAATTACTATTCGATTTCCTAAGTATACTTTACTTAATTCAATTTCTTTACTCAACTTAACTCCTATTCCGTTTGATAATAGGATTTTCATTACATTCATTTCACCATTTATACTTGGATTTCCATCCAGTGTATTGTGCTAACTAGGTTTACCCCATTTAGATTTATACGCCTTGATTCCACATATACACAAATCCGCCATTTATTCCTTCATTTTAATTTATCGGCCAATTGTATTTATCATCAAACTTAAATTTCTATTATTTCTTCTCGAACAAGCTTAACAACTTATTGATTATTCAAACTTATGAGTTGTTACTCTTATTGCCCCAACTAAAATTTTCCATTTCAATTTTGATCGACCTTAGTTAAAATTTATTTCAAAGTTAATTTAAATTTTCTCTAAAACCCTTCTCGACAAAACTTAGAATTTCTTGAACTTACTCATCGTCCAAGCTTAAAGGTTTAAATGACTATTTCGTTTTCTCTTAGTACTCAAGTCCGTTTGGGTTTATAACTCAAATTTCTAATAATAGAGTTAATTTAGTACTTAATCAATATCGTTAATTAAGATGGACTTAAATGCTTGATTCCGGGGTTTTTTTTTACCATTTATAGAAAATCATACCATACAAGGAAATTTTTAACTCCAAATCCTTGAATTAACAAAGAACCTAGAATTTCAATTTTGGTTTTATTTAAATTCACTTTAAATAACGTACATTAATATTTTAATATACTTTATACCATATGGAATCTTAAATCCGAACTTTTACCAACCAGTTACGAAAGTACAGAGTGGTCTCCCCCACTTAAACTCTTTAGAATAAACATCGATAATGCGTGCACTCATTACCGACATCGTTTCTATGGTTCAAGAAGGGATTTCACACTTATTCTTAAATTCCTTTTAAATCATTTCCTTTTTGAAACACTTATAATACGATATTATTTCAAAATCCAACAACTATTTCAAGAGTACCCCAGGATCAAGTTTCAAGTCCATTTCTATTTTATTTGCAAAATATATCTAAACCCAATTGGACTTAAAAGGGTTTCATTAAATTTCTAAATATTTTCTAAATTCATTACCTTTTTCCTTATTAGATTTATTATCGAATCAACCGTAATAGGTATTAATTTAATATTACCGCCTACTAAACGAATACATACATACTTGAACTAAATATATATTCAATATATATTTTAAAAATACGATCGAAAACCATATTATATCGATCATTCTGTTCGATTATTTAGAAATTCCTATCGATTATATGGCGTCCCATATATCGACCAAAACCCATAAATATTCAACAGAACAAATCGACACAAGATAAAACCAATTTATATCAAAATACAAGTATGCTCTCTCATATCACTCAAACTCATCCTAGGGCGTTTCTAACCCCATCTCTAATGAGTTGATTCCCAACAGAGCCAAGGTTATCGCCAACCATCGCTCTGATACCAACTATAACGACCCATATTTTTGATCGTTCAAATCGACAATAAACCACACATGTCGACCCAAACAAATCGCAAATGCAGGTAGTTATTGTGAAAAGAAGAAAAGAAAGAAAGAAGAAAACAAATCACAGAATCTCACAGCGGAAGGACAACATATAATAAACAGATAGTATTTTAAAACAATTGAAATGTGTACATTGATTTTTAACATTCAATGATTATCAGAGTTACATATACATACGGGTGTACATAATAAGCAGCGGAAATAAATGCAGCGGAAATACATATATAATAGATATATACCAAATCTTCGTCTTCTATCTCCAAGGCAAAGTAATCTTCATTAACTGCAACATCTTCTGACCCGAGCGTATTGCATAAAAAGAAAACACAACAAACACCCGGATCAGCACTAAATCATCTCATATTAGTCAAATCAAAATATGAAATAACATCAGTGTCATGGGTACAGTAACTCAAGAGATGTAACGGGATTTTTCCATCTCTCAAGGATCCGTTAAACTAATACATACATAATATAGTACGCTATTATGATAGTGTCTATCCAGTAAAGTATAAATACTGAAAATAGCGTAAGCGGGATTACCAAATTACCCTTACGCCGTTATAGGCATCAACAGTCTATATAGTACCGTAAATTCACCGTACTGGTGTTATCAGAGGGCACTCCATAGAAGGCAATGCTAAATCAAAATTGTATGGGCTCGATATGGATATATATGACAAGGCACTCGAGGCAATGCCCAGGGTAGGATTCTACCAATTGCACTCCCGGACCGGTGGTAACGCATAGCAGCCACTACCGCCCACCTCGGAACACACTCCCAAAGTCATAAATGGGCCCAAATCATCATCATAGTCATAGAAATATTATCGAAGAAGTGTGTCCGATCAAAGGTGCTACCTCAATTAGTCACGGTATAGCTCCTGTTTTAGTCATTTCAATTCTGACCCGAAGGTCAGGGCTATTTCGTCATCGATCATCTTCTTCGATTCAATAATCGCCTCCAAGTCATCATACTCATTCCGGATACGTCATAATGTTCACAGTCGTCAAAGTGGTATCGACACTGACAGAGAGTATGCCTTATGTCGACTCAGGTCTCTTTAACAACCAACGCTTACATCTTTCACATCGGTCGGTTCTTTTATTTTTCATAAAGGTTCGCCTTCATATCAAAATATCATCTTCTGTTTCGAACCCAATTTATATTCAAATAGAATATAATTCCATATCAAAATATCTCAATCATTCCAAAACCGATTTATTCCAAACTAGAATATATTTACATGTCATTTTATTATACTCGTATAATATTCAAATCGATCTATATTCACATAGAACATACTTCATCTTCAAAGATTCAGTTATTTCCAATCAATTTACATTTGCAATCCCTTCATATTCAAATAGAATATATTTTTCCATATCTGTTCATTTAGATCTTCGGAAATCCCATTTATATTCGAGTAGAATAAATCTACCTTTCCATATCAAAATCGGTTTAACATCAAATTCATATTCAAATAGAATATAATTTATCTCAACTCCATTTGATCCAACAGATTGAATCCAAACATTTCCATTCGGAAGAAATTCATAATTTCAAAATACTTGTAAACTAAAGGCTTTATATGATAATAATAATAATAATAAAATGATAATAATAATAAATTTTATATAAATAAATATATAGATATACATATAGGATATATAATTAAAATAAATTAGTAATTTAAATATTATATATTTACTTAAATATAGGTTTACTAGAAAATTTTGAAAAATGAATTATAAGGAAAAATTTATTTAAAAATACAATAGTTATAAGTAAAGGTAAGTAATAAATTTAAAGCAAGAATAATTATTTGGAATTAAATGCATAAATATATTTAAAAATAAATTTTTCTAATCAAAATCTTCCTTCCTTCCAAATTTCAATACTTGAATCTATCCTCCGGTCTCAATGGAGTTCATAAAATTCCATATCTCGTTTCAATCCTGTTCAAAACAACTGTTTGATTTTCAGGAGTTCAAATATGTATTCAAACTGAGTTAAAACACCCAAATACCCTCGATTTCCAAATTTCCCAAAACTTATATTCCAAAAGAATTTATTTCCTTGTAATCCAAACTCTTAATTTGAAAAGATTTAAATCATACTCAAATCCCAATTTAAATATTTCCCCCTTTGTTTTTTTGGAAAATTCCTTTAACCCTTTTAAATCAACATCCCAGTTCAGAATCTTCAAAGAATTGAATTATCGAGTATCGGCACATTTCTTTAAATGCAATTATATCAAATAAAATTTCAAATATTTAAAAATCATTTAACCAACCGATGTCTGTATATAATTATCTATCCAATGGCCAAGTGATTTTAAATTTAATTTCTCGATATTTCAGGGATGGATCTATCATTTCAATCCAAATCAGGGTCACATAGATTTATCATTTCACTCTGCGTTCTTAATTTATTTCCATCGATAAATCCCGGTTTATTGGATGCCCGTAACATCAAGGTGAAAAATTGGGATTCATCGTCAATAATGAACACACGAACATCCATATACTGAAGTAAGTAACATTTCAACAAAATCATTCAGTAATCACATCAAACAAGGCATTCATCACACAACACTCTATTCCATGGTAAGTGGTTAAATCAATTCAAAAATTAAAGTGTTGAGATTTTCTAACTAGAATATTTAAATTAAATTTAAATAACTAACTATCGAATTTCATTACATGTCAAGTTTAAGCAACCATTCACCAAATCAACACAACCATGCAACCAAAATTATTTCATAATTTAATTCGATAAATATGGGAAATAATTCAGTATTTCGTGAGCGAAGAATCACTCACCTTTGGGTCCTTAGTGGATCGGACGTCCAATCATAGCTCAAAATTTGACAGTCTCCAAACGCAACTAGGTTTGTGTCAAAACGTCCGCAATTCCGGCACGATCCCAACGCAACAAACCGCGTCCAAATCCGAGTCCATACGAAGAAGTTATGAGCATTTTACGGTTTGAATTTAAAATATATAAAAATTAATATAAAAACCCTCACCCAACCATCACTTGACAAGTCAGCAGGCCAGCACTCTTCCTCCCGCTCACCTCTTTCCACGCTACAGTACCTTCGCCGAAATGAACCCAAAAATCCCCAAACTTTGACCGCCTGTCGTGACCTACTCCGGCCATAAGACCGGCCAAAACCACCGGCGTTCGAACGCCCTTCCCCAGGCGTACCTCCGGCATCAAGCACCGGCCGTCCGTTGCCCCTTTCTGTTCGTGCCATCGCCATAAAGATCCGGTTTTGGAAACCCTAAATCGCCAAATTCCGGTGACATGCACCACCATAGAACCTCCAACTACCATCGTTCAACTCGTATCGATGTTCTCCTCAATACCCAGAAGTTAGTTTCTCCAATTTCCTCAGAAATCAAAAACCCCCAAATACTAGGTTAGGGTTCCGAAATTCTAACCTTTGACCCTCAAATTCCGGCCACTCCGCTCACTGCATGTCGAACTGAATGGTACCAGCAGCTTCCTGACATCACGAGCTTCGATTTGACATATAATTCGATGGGTTTTGGAGAGATTTTATTTTTTTAGAGTTGTATTTTTATTTAAAGCTAGGGTTTTGAAATTTTTATTCAGCCATTAAGAAGAGAAATAGATGGAGGAAGTGTACGTGTTGTTGAGAATGGCTGATGAAGTGGTAATGGTTTTATTTATATAAAATTATAAGGCCCAAATATGAGGAATACCAAATTATCCATTTACAAGGGTCTCGTTCACATTTTCTCTCGTACGAATAAACGGTAAGTCGGATTGTAACGCAAATTGAAATCCTATAATAATTCACTGTTCCGGTTCCGATGGCGCCAGTTTCGTCGAATTCCGAGACAGTCGCCAAAACAGTTAAATTTCACCGTTAATTAATTAATTAATTAATTATTCAATTATTCGATTAACCGTTTTAAATTCAAATTAAATATTCATTGAATTCAAATTTAAATCAAATTATAACTTAAATAAATTTCTACAAATAAGTTTCACACATTTTCAAATCATAATTTGATTATTTGAATCTTGATTGAAATTTCAGTTATAAATTAACGACTTAAAACCCCACCATTAAATCAATTAAATTTGAATTCCTTTTTTTTTAAATTAACTCACTCACATTAATTTAATTATTTAAATATTCAATTTCAAATTACTGCTTTTCAAAAACTAAATTTGAAAATTATATTTACTCAATTTAAACAATCATCATAAAAAAAATTAACACAAATTTGATTTTCCCTATATATTCCAATTTATTTATTTTAAATTGAAATTTAAATATACTGAAAATTATGAGACGTTACATAAATACTTTAAATTATCCAATTTACACAATATTGTGAATTCTACTATTCTCCGACTATTCTAGAATTAAATATATTATTCTATTATTTAATTTAATTAAATATTCAATATTATTTAATTAAACAACCATTAAAATATTTCATCACTATTTATAAAATTAAATAAATTAATTATTATATTGCTAAAAATACGGGACGTTATAGGAAACGCCGTATACCCTATCCAATATAAGGATCGAGGGGGGTGCCCCTATCCCTACCAGGTGTGTAGCGACCACACCCAGCCTATCTCGGTCGACCGAATCCATCCTCATATCAAAAGTATACTGATCAAACCATCAGTTCACCATCATACCGATGTGTGAGGCTCGCGAATTAACGCTACACAAAGCTATGCTAATTAAAGCTGTGCTTTGATCATCATCCACCAAGCTCTACTTTTCAACAAAAGCTTGGATCACTGCAACTCAGCATGTCACACTGTCAATCCATACCATATCATTGATTTGTGCCAATATATAACCTCTGAACTCCTACGTCTCAGAGAAGGGTGTTAAGCTAGAGAATAAATTCTCCGCCACCAAACATATATATATATATTTAGCAGAGATCAACGAATACAGTATAAAGGAATACAACGTCAGACATACCATCCATTTACAAGTCCGTTCTGGGTCTTATAGAAACCGGAGGCACCTTATTACTTGTCCCATATGTCCAATACAGGAGAGAGGCCCTCATATACCTGAACAATCAACAAATACGTCCGAATGGCTACCACTGTAGCCCCTTCAAGGTAGCTACTCCAATCATGGGCATCAGCAGAAATCCATCCATTCGATGTGAAGATCGTCGGTCTTGCACCATCTTCAATCACTTCGATTTTTTGTCGTATCGATTATTCAGAATGGGTTAAATCCGGTCTTTCCTAAGAACTCGCGTATCTTATAATCAAGTGCTATAACAACACATCATACGCCTCATTCCAATCCAGAATATTCTTTTATTCAAATATTCTTTTCAAAATTTAAACCAAATCAAGGTTTTCCAAACTAGTCGGGAGTAGCGCACCTTACCGAAGTAATCATTTGTTTTATTTCCCAATCCCAACCTATTCATCCCATGGAGCAAACTGGTAATACTCCATATCTAACACCACTGTGTTATCGGTAAAATTTAATTACCATTTCATGTTCAAATCTAATTAAAGATTTAACTGTCGCTTGGAGCAAAACTGGTGATACTCCATTCTCGATCATCTCCCAAATTTTATAATTTAAATTATCACATTCACATTTCAATCTAATTAAAGATTCATTAAAACTGCGTTTAGTTTTAATCTTTCCAAAAACCACTATTAATGATTATTTAACTTTGGAAACACAAACATATCACATCGACATTCTACACCGTACCACTGATTTCTGCCAATATATAACCTCTAAGCTCGTAGATCTCAGAGAAGGGTGTTAAGCAAGAGAATAAATTCTCTGCCTCCTACCGGATATATATTTAGCAAAGATCAACGAATACAGTTCAAAATACAATGCCAGACATGAAATCCTGTCTTTAATAGGGTTAAAGAATGAATGTACGTTTAAACACAGTCCATGATAAACCCAAAATCACATTCCATCAAACTGGAACTTTCACAAAAAACATATCAATATATAATTGATATAAATTTCCGTATCAAACTAATAATATAAATGGAATAACGACAAAGCCTTTTAAATTCCATATATAATAACAGTCTTCCTTCACAGAAGCTCATCTCGATTATTACCAAATCGAATTCCATTCAATTCCAATTTAATATATTAAATTGGAAATTTTTACTTTGGAAAAATGCCATTAATCTTAATTAAAAGATTATAAATTCCAAATCGTATTCTTCACTGTTAATTGCGTTAAAGAAAATGTGTTATTTAAGACACCGTTCACGATAAACCCAAAAATCCAATTCTTTTATTCAAATTAAATGTTAATTAATTGGCAAACTTCACTAAATATTAATCTAAAGATTTATTCTTTTCTCAAATGGGTTTAAGAACAGTATTAATAAAGACACCATTAACGACAAACATAAAATCTAATTCCATTCCAATTAAATTAATTAATTGGTAAATTTTGCTAAATCTTAAGTAAACGATTTATTCTTTTCTCAACTGCGTTTAAGAACAGTGTTAGTAAAGACACCGTTCGCGACAAACCCGAAATCCCATTTGATATTAAATACAAGGCTCTGAATAGAAATTCCTTGACTTATATTCAATATCAAATTTTGAAACCAACAAATATCGTATTGGGAATAACGATATATATATATATATATATATATATATATCTTCCAAATTTCTCAATAATATCTGTATGATCATGTAATCCAATATTGTAATATTCCGAAATTATTTCCATTCCAATTTATTCCTTGGAAAATTCTGGTTATTTTAAAACCATTTTCAAATCCAATTTATTTATTTCTAAAAATAATTGGATAATTATTCTAGTTAATAACTAGTTCATTTCGATTAAAATATATTTTTATCTTTTCAAACTTGGAATTTTTCATCAAAAATCTTTCCAAATCATTTATTATGATTTTACATAACTTTTCCATATTTTTAATAATTGTAATATCGCCCGTATGGTCGGTTTTCGATAACGGCCACCGAACTGCATCCATATCGACTTTTTCTGAAATCGATTTGGACATATATTAAAATCCAACAATTAGTTTTCAAATCTCTTGTGTTCGTTGGGAAGCTCTTTTCGATATGAACCCAGCGATTCTGGTTTTAGGAGAATCCGATGGTCGGATCTCTCGATACATCCATTTGAAGTTAATTGTGAAAGGTAGCTGCGCGGCACGTTCTATTCAGGCCATTAAATATATATAATATATATATCGTCGATTTCTATGTAAAACGTATTTCATAAATCATTTTAAATTCGTTTTAAAAATGATTTCCACTTCCATTTCAATTTTAAATCAAAACTGAATATTCCTTTATAAATTCATTTTAAAACGATTCCAATTTCATTTTCAAATTTAAATTAAAATTGAATATTCCATTATAAATTCATTTTAAATTCATATTAAATGATTTCAATTTCATTTTCAAATTTAAACCAAAATTGAATATTCCATTATAAATTCTTTTAAATTCATTTTAAAACGATTTCAACTCCATTTCAATTAAATTCAAAATTGAATATTCCATATCATTATAATATTAAAATGATAATATTTTCAAAATATCATATTTTGAAATCACTTTCCGATATTCATTATAAAATGTATAAAATCGACAAAAAAATCGCGTTCGTGTTAAAATTGCGTTTAACTACTTAACACGGCTTCATATTTCAATATTCACTGAATATTATTTTAAAATGTTCATTAATTCTGAATTAGAATCAGACTTAATCAATTACCATATATGTAACATCCCAGATTTTCGTACGCTGATTACGGATATTAAAATCCATTTTAAATAATGTTTTGGTGATATAACTTGATTTTATATCGAATTTATTTATTTAAAATGGAGTTCGAATATATATATTTATAATTTAATTATAAAACGAGCTGCAGCGGCGCGGTAGTTCGTATTATAACGCTCTGAACTTCAACTGAATATACAGGATCTGATATAAATCGGATTTCAGTAAAACAAGAAACAGTTGAATTGATTAGATGATAATTTTCAAATGTAAGAGAAAAATGGAGATTTCATAATGTAAGTTGAAAGTTATGCCTAAATAAAATTTTCAGAAAATCACTATGGAATCGTTATTAAACCATAACGATAATTTAATATAATTAGATATCGGTTTCGAATCTGGAAAAAACCTTTGAAACGTAGCTATAATTCAATTTTTAGAATTTTACTGTAATTTTTAATTAATTAAATATGTAGTTTTCTTTTAGAGTGTTTTGCACCCCGTATCTGCATTTCGGGATTTCACAATATAAGTTAACCTACCGATATTATTATATTTTTGGGATCGTGGGGCGTTGGTCGATACAACGGTATTTTTATTTCTGTCTATAGCAGTCCTTAAATGCTATATTTTTATGAAGCACGGTACCCTAAAAATCTAACCTCCAATCAAATCTAACTAATGAACCATACTTGCGTGCCACATTTTATGTCGACTGAAACCTTTGCTACCGTCCATGGTTTGAAGAAAAATATCTCACTTTGCATCTGTCAATGTTATCAACGCACGCCCATGATAAATTTTTTCTTTGCCTAATAATATCTTCTATTCTCTACAAAAGTGCATTGTCCCATCAAAGTAAGGTATACAACACCCTATTTCTCACAAAAGCTAAAGATTTAAAACGCACGCAACCATGCCTACACGACCTCCCCTTTCCTTTCAAAATTAATAAGCATGGTATTGAAATGAAAACTCACCATAATTAATATGAGCTGACCTATTTTTTCCTAAAAGCATAACGCTACAAATTTATGTTGTACCGCGAGAAATAGACATGGTTCTTGTCTTCCCTGTTCTGCTTGTATATATATATATATATATATATATATATATATATATATATATATATTACTTCATCTTTTCGTTTCTCCAGACAAAAAACTAACGAAGCTTTCCTCTTCTTCGTCCTAAGCATAGCCATTCTTTTGAAAACAAAATATCACCAAAGCTGGAAAATAAAAACGACGTTGCTTTCACTCTCTGGATACTCTAACTTCTTCCCTTACTAGAACCATAAGTTGAAATAGTATATGTATATATATATATATATAAAAGAAGTAAACGAAGGAGGAGAGTACGACGTTTAGGGGTCGGAGACAAGTCGATGGGCGGAGTTTCAAGATGAATAGTGAATATTGTGTCGTACCATTCACTGATGCAGCAGGAAAGTCGGGGAGTATTGGAGCATGGCGAAGGATGGAGCGTGCGTTGTTTGACAGGAGGATAGCATGGAAGTAATGTGTTATGTTTATAATATAGTAAAGTAAGGGGAGAAGAAAGGGTCATCTGTTGCGGAACGTGCTGTATGGGAGAGCAAGAATTGCTACATGTGGAGTTTCACGTTTTGAAAGAACTGGGGTAAGAAGAAAGTAAGGACGAGAAAAGGTGAGGAAATGAAGTAAGACGTGATGGTTTTGCAGTGCGCGCTCCTTTGATAAAGAGGTGATGCGTGGAGAGTGTCAGGGCACAAGGGTCGCTAGTAGATGAAAGTGTCGTTCAGGAACTAACGCGAGGAGGAGGGGAAAGAAGCAAACATGCGCAACATTGGTTGGAATGGGGTGATGTAAATGGGTTTGGAATTTGTATGGATTCATGGTTGCATTGTTTGGAAAGAGGAAAATGATGTAGGGTGTGTCACGTGGGCAGTAAGTGAAATGGGGAGTGATAAAAAGGAAGGGGGTAATGCGGATGTTTTCTGGAACATACAGATTTCTCAAGGAATATGTGGCGGTGGGATCCTGACATCAGTAATGGTGGAAGGTCAATGTCAGTGGCAATGTCAGGTTAGAAGCCAGGGATATGGTGGAGGTGCGGTACTCGTTTGTTCATGTGGAGGATGGTTCGAATGAGGGAAATAAGATATTCCTGTAGAACGAGAAGAAGAAACATTGGGCCTGGGGCTTTGTTTTGGCAAAACGCGTGAAGACTAATTGGTCTAATGACGAGATTTAATTATAATAAAGGTAAAGCTTAACTATTCAATATGCAAGGATACATATACAATTTGTTTAAATGCTATGATCAGTTTATTAAAAAGAGAGATGTCAGGTTCAACATTTCAGGCGTTGACTGCAGTTGTTTAAGGAGGACTTTCAGCGAAGTATACTTCGAATAAGACGAGGATTATTACCGTAATTGACAGTCAAAATGATTAGGGTAGAATTTCATATTAATAATTAATAATAAATTATTCAAATTTAAGTCGTTAACTTATGTATCGTATAATTATTGCATACGTACATAGAATTAGACGAAACAATGACTATTGGGATCGTGATCACGATATCTATGCTGTTGAGCTGGAACAGAGTGGTTTGGATGCAATCAGCGTTTCATTAATTTTAAACACCCATTTAAAATTTGATGAAACGACGCGTGAATCGACCATCGAGAACAAAGATGAGTTAATTCTCACACTTTTCTGGATTACTAGGATGTGTTAAATTCATATAAATATAATTCACTGTTAAATTAGATGTTTGAATGCCATGGTTGCGTAGTGTTTGATTGTCGACATTTTATTTATATTGAATTAGATAATTTAGTTTAAATTCTTGCTTCATTTGCTGTTATAAAATTATATTGTGGTCTGATATGCAGTGAAGAACAGGTTGAGGGATCTGACCAGATTCCTCAAATAAATTACATATTATTGATTGTTCATATTACCCCCACACATGGATTATTTACCCCAAATGATATTATAACCTGTTTGAATTATCGATGGTTGAATGGGTGTTAATCGTTGAATTTATATTCAACGATTATAGTGTTTTAATCAATAAACCATATTGATTAAGTATTTGGCAGTAGATGGCCTAATACCCATCGTTTCAAAATGTCATTTTGCCGTTAGGCAAATTAACGGAGTTTTATGTTATAAAATATATTTTTGTAACTGGATCGAAGTCTTCAATTTTTATTTTATGAAAGTTAGTTAAAATAAAAGGGATTATAAATATATCTTTATTTACAATCCGGATTATGAACGAAATTATTAAATGTTATTTATAACGAAATTCTTAAGTCGTTAATAAGATTGTATGAATTAACCTACGGGTTAGGAAATTAGAATAATTGTTTATTTAAACAATTAAACGGTTTTTATTATGTTAATTAAGTTGATAATTAACTTGAGAAGGTGGATTAGCCAGTCAATAAATGTTTATAAGTCAACAAGGTTGACCGTTAATGTAGATTGTATATTAGATTAATTTAATCTAATAATCTTATGATCAATCGTTAAGATTTATTCTAAGTAGTTAATTTATCTTTAATTAACTACGTTTAACGTTATTTATTTAGTTATTTATTTCTAATAATGAATTATTAGTTTATATGGAAGTAAACTACGCTTACTTCAAACTTGATGATAAGATTTATTAAAGCAATTTACTTTTTAAATAATTTCATTTAAGAATTAAAACAAGAGTAATGAGATTTTAATTGAATCGGTAAAGGGAATTTTAATAAATTCCAAGATGTGTAAACTAGGTTGAAAAAGGAATTTGCGTAAAGATTCAGTAAATGAATTATATAATAAATCCCAGTTTATAAACTAAAGTTTATAAAAATATTCGTAAGCTAATATGAATAAAACTTTACGTAGTCGAGTTAAATGGATGAAATGAGAAATTGGTTAGTGGATTGGTACAAGGATTCTGATAATGGATTAAGTAATGGAATCCAAAATATAGTTTTATAATATGTGAAATGGTTTAGGGTAAAATATTAGTAAATGGATTATTGTCGTATAATCTGGATTATAAATGGACTTATACAAGAAGATTTAGGATAAGGATATAATAGATGTTTAAAAGTAAATCAGATTTGTCTAAGAGCAAATTTACTTAATTAACGAATTAAGTAAAAGGGAATTAGAATATAAGGTGGGTTTTCAAATGAAGAAAAGGGTTTATAAAACCATATTTAAATTAAATAATAAACAGAAATGGGAATAATATGTTGGATATTTGGGTTTCAAACTTTCACCATCTTATGATAAGAATGTTGTCGATCAAGGTCTGAGAGGTAAATAAAATTCCCCAACTTGAACGACTTCACTATTATCGAGAGACAATATCAGTTTGAAATGGTGGAGGTATTGAGATTAATTTATTTTATTGCAACATTTGCAAGACTTTAAAATACAAATAAACTGTTGGGTTTAAAATAAACAATGTATAATTTAACATTGTTTGGTCGAGTTGAAGTGTAATGAAATATTATGGGTGAGATACACTTATTCTAGGTAATAAGTAAATAAAGAATGTCTTTCGAAGAAAATGGAAATGCTTATGTTAAAGGGGAGAAATAAAAGTAAATATTTGAATTCAAATTATATAAAAAGGACTCGAATGAAGAGTAATATTTAAAGTATGGGTTTAATGAAACCAAGTAGGTTATATAACAATTAAAATGTCACTCGACATTGTTTGGCCATACGAGAATTAATTAATGGGAGTTATAATATTAAGCGGGTGATATATCGATACTTTCAAAAGTAAAGTTAAAAAAGGGATTGTGAAGAATATAAAGTAATATTGCCATGGTAAAGGGAATGGAAAGGTGTGGGATAATATAACGATATTAAATCGATATAAAGGTTTTAAAAGAATGGTTTTATCAAAGGGTCTGGGCTGCCAATATACTTAACAATATTATTAGGATCGATAGTTAAAAACCAAACTATCGATGAAATATTCTATTAGACCTTTTGACGTGTTGTCTCGAAGAGACCGGGATGGGGACGACCCAAAACCACTTTGATCCAACATTAAGTACGAACTAACTGGCATAAAATGTAGATGGAGCATAGAAGACCATATATCTTCATGAAACGGAAGAACTGCCTATAATCTCTGGGTGGCTCCCATATAAAGAGGTACACTGTGGCTCTGTCGTGATTGGAGTTTACGGATTGCAAGGAATGCTCGCTACTGATCCTTGGGGTGACTCCTATATAAGGAGGCAGTAGGAGAGTGCCTTCGGTTCATCCTGTTCCTGAATGACTTGTATGGATGAATGTTTGACAGAGTATTTCCTGAGGGTCACGAACGTTGATTTTTACAAATATTCCAAGTTTGGTGGCAAAGAAATTCTCTTGCTTAACACCCAGAGTGTATTTGTGGATGTCAATTAATGATTTAAAGGATCTGACATGTAGCATTCAAAGTAAACGGAGACGTGCTGTTATAAAAGATAAAAGTGATCTCCAGCCTCATCAACCGGGAGTTGACAAAAATCGGACAGGCAGCAAGGCTAGTTGGGTCGTCCCCAAGCAGGGTGTATTGTCACCATCTAGAGAATTTTCATATTTGTTACTTCTTTTCATTTCTGTATCTCCGCGGATGTGAGGCGGGCCCTTAAAACCTCAGGGTGGCAATATATTCGATACACTCAAGTTAAATGAGTGGTCGGTCATGTGTGGCCGGGTTGCAAGACGTTCTTGTTGAATCCTGGTGTATCCCCTCTAGAGTACACTTATCGGAAGGTGGTTCCAAACCTTATCAGAGTTGGAATCCAATCCCCAATAAACGCCATGCAATTTTCGATTTTATAATAAATATGCAGAGCGTGAGATGCAAGCGTTCTAGTAGATGGTTATTTATTTGTGATATGATAGACACTATTATAATTTCATTGGATTTTATATATAAAAACAATTTTGGGTTATAGTAAGGTAAAAACCGTCCGTGTTTATGTGTGGGATAGTCTTACTATTATCCTTTCTTTGAAAAAGGATTTCCAAAGTTAGACAAGTTGTTTGTTGTGAATTGATTACTGAAAGTATTCCAGACTGATCAAGGTGAATTTTATTTTAAATCAAATGTGCTCGTGTCAAACCGAGTATATTTCCAGGTTAGGTTTCGCTGGAGTTTCAGGAGCTGGAGGCAGGTGGCTTCACCATTAATTATTCAGAGTTTATTTCCGTTGTGTCTGATATATGATGTACTCTGAAGATTGGTATGTGTATGCAGTTTTTATAAATGGATTTGATATATTATGTTTACTAGTTCTGCTGTGAGATTCTGATGTTCTTCTTATTCTTCTTTTCTAATATTTCTTTCTTTCTATTTCCCATCCTCTAATTTCTTTTATTAAAGATTCGTAATTTCGTGTAATTTGGGTTGGACATGTAAGTGGTAATTAGTCGGCTTAAATTGGTATGGATTTACGGGCCTTTACAATTGGTATCAGAGCTATTGGTTTAGTAATAACCTTGGCTCTGTGGCGTAACTTAGTAGAGATGTGGTTAGTAATACCCTAGATTGAGTTCAGAGTATATATATGAGAGCGCATATTTGAAATTTTATTATTTTTAAACTGGTTTGACCAGTGTATTTTGTAAAAGAAATTATTTATTCAAATTATTATTATAGTGATCAACTAATGATTGAGTTGAATTAGAATTTAGAATGGATTATAAAATTTGAAATGATTTAACCAAATGGCAATTTCAAATATGAAATTTGAAAATAAACTTCAATGTGAAGAAATTCTTAATCAAAGTGGATATTAAAGTGAATATGAATCAGAATGATTTGGTTATGTTGATTGTGCCTTGTTTGATTGAATGATTGATTGCATAGTGAAGAATAAAAATTGATTGCATAGTGAAGAATAAAACTTGATTGAAATCAATCTTAGATGAATGAGTTGAACTTATAATAAATCCAAATGGATTGCTAAGAAACAATTATAAACAAACAAAATTCAATTTGAATGATTAAGGTAATTATGTATTGTGATTAATTGGTCGTTAGTTAGGATAAATAGGATTTATCAACCGTTAACAAGAAATTAATTGAAATGGGAAGCAAGGAAGTAAATTCCAGTATTATGAATCGACAGTAAAATCAGTTATGAGATGAAGTTCAAACCTGTGTTTGTTATTTGCGGTGTAAATTGAGATAAGTGCAAATTCCAGAAAGCTATGGAATCGATTTGGAAATAGAGATTGTAGTGCAAATTGGATAACAAAGAGCATTTAGTTGATTGCATCAAAATTGGAATTGAGTTGCCCTACAAAAAGGTAAACCTTAATATATTATTGAATGGTGATTAATTTTATGCCCCAGAGTTGGGTAGCCATTTGGTATAGGTTTTCTTTTCGAGAAGTTGTGGCCCAAAGTGGCAGTTGTAGTCGTACTGATCAAACTACGCAGAGGAGGTGCGGGCGAAATTTTCAAAAATCTCAAAGTGTTTGTATTTATTTTTATGTTAATTCAAAATAATTATTTTAAAATAATTAGTTCGGATCATTCTTCTTACCTTGTAATTTCGGGGACGAAATTCTTTTAAGGGGGAAGGTATGTAACGTCCCAGATTTTCGTACGCTGATTACGAATATAATAATCCGTTTTAAATAATGTTTTGGTGATATAACTAGATTTTATATCGAATTTATTTATTTAAAATGGAGTTCGAATATATATATTTATAATTTAATTATAAAACGAGCTGCAACGGCGCGGTAGTTCGTATTATAACGCTCTGAACTTCAACTGAATATACAGGATCTGATATAAATTGGATTTCAGTAAAACAAGAAACAGTTGAATCGATTAGTTGATAATTTTCTAATGTAAGAGAAAAGTGGTTATTTCATAATGTAAGTTGAAAGTTATGCCCAAATCAAATTTTCAGAAAATCGCTATTGAATCATTATAAAACAATAAAGATAATTTAATATAATTTGATATCGGTTTCGAATCTGGACAAAACCTTTGAAGCATAGCTATAATTCAAAATTTTAGAATTTTACTGTAATTTTTAATTAATTAAATATGCAACTTTTTATTTGGAGTTCTTTGCACCATATATCAGCATTTCAGGATTTCACAATATAAGTTAACCTACCGATATTATTACATTTTCGGGATCGTGGGGCATTGGTCGATACAATGGTATTTTTATTTCGGTCTATAGCAGTCCTTAAGTGCTATATTTTTATGAAGCACGGTACCCTAAAAATCTAACCTCCAATCAAATCTAATTAATGAACCATACTTGCATGCCACATTTTCTGCCAACTGAAACCTTTGCTACCGTCCATGGTTTGAAGAAAAATATCTCACTTTGCATCTGTCAATGCTATCAACGCACGACCATGATAAATGTTTTCTTTGCCTAATAATATGTTCAATTCTCTATAAAAGTGTATTGTCCCATCAAAGTAAGGTATACAACAAGCTATTTCTCACAAAAGCTAAAGATTTAAAATGCACATAAGCATGCCTACACGACCTCCACTTTCCTTTCAAAATTAATAAGCATGGTCTTGAAAAGAAAACTCACCGTAATTAATATGAGCTGACCTATTTTTGCCTATAAGCATAACGCTACGAATGCTGTACCGTGAGAAATAGACATGGTTCTTGTCTTCTCTATTCTGCTCGCATGTATAAAGATTACTTCATCTTTTCGTTTCTTCAGACCAAAAACTAACGAAGCTTTCCTCTTCTTCATCCTAAGCATAACCATTCTTTTAAAAACGAAATATCACCAAAGCTAGAAAATAAAAACGGCGCTGCTTTCACTCTCCGACTACTCCAACTTCTTCCATTACTAGAACCGTAAGTTGAAACAATATATGTGTGTATATATATATAAAAGAAGTAAACGAAGGAGGAGAGTACGACATTTAGGGGTCGGAGGCAAGTCGATGGGCGGAGTTTCAAGATGGATAGTGAATATTGTGTCGTACCATGCGCTGATGTAACAGGCAAGTTGAGGGAGTATTGGAGCATGGCGAAGGCTGGAGCGTGCGTTGTTTGACAGGAGGATAGCATGGAAGTAACATATTATGTTTATAATATAGTAAAGTAAGGGGAGAAGAACGGGTCATCAGGTGCGGAACGTGCTCTGTGGGAGAGCAAGAATTACTACATGTGGAGTTTCACATTTTGAAAGAACTGGGGTAAGAAGAAAGTAAGGATGAGAAAAGTTGAGGAAGTGAAGTAAGATGTGATTGTTTTGCGGTGCACGTTCCTTTGATAAAGAGGTGATGCGTGGAGAGTGTCAGGGCACAGGGGTCGCTAGTGGATGAAAGTGGCATTCAGGAACTAACGCGAGGAGGAGGGGAAAGAAGCAAACTTGCGCAACATTGGTTGGAATGGGGTGACGTAAATGGGTTTGGAATTTGTATGGATTCACGGTTGCATTGTTTGGAAATAGGAAACTGATGTAGGACGTGTCACGTGGGCAGAAAGTGAAATGGGGAGTGATAAAAAGGAAGGGGGTACTGCAGATGTTTTCTGGAACATATGGATTTCTCAGGGAACATGTGGAGGTGGGGTCCTGACATCAGTAATGGTGGAAGGCCAGTGTCAGTGGCAGTGTCCGGTCAGAAGCCAGGGATACGGTGGAGGTGCGGTACTCGTTTGTTCATGTGGAGGATGGTTCGAATTGGGGAAATAAGATATTCCTATAGAACGAGAAGAAGAAACATCGGGCCTGGAGCTTTGTTTTGGCAAAACGCGTGAAGACTAATTGGTCTAATGACTAGATTTAATTATAATAAAGGTAAAGCTTAACTATTCAATACACAAGGATACATATACAATTTGTTCAAATACTATGATCAGTTTATTAAAAAGAGAGATGTTGGGTTCAACATTTCAGGCGTTGACTGCAGTTGCTTGAGGAGGACTTCCAGTAAAGTATACTTTGAACACGAGGAGGATTATTACAGTAGTTGACGGTCAAAATGATTAAGGTAGAATTTCATATTAATAATTATTAATAAAGTATTCAAATTTAAGTCGTTAGCTTATGTATCGTATAACTATTGCATACATATATAGAACTAGACGAAACAATGACTATAGGGATCGTGATCACGATATCTATGCTATTGAGCTGGAACGAAGTGGTTTGGATTTAGCTAGCGTTTCATTAATTTTAAACGCCCGTTTAAAATTTGACGAAAAGACGCGCGAATCGACCATCGAGAACAAAGGTGAGTTAATTCTCACACTTTTCTGGATTACTAGGATGTGTTAAATTCACATAATTATAATTCACTGTTAAATTGGATGTTTGGATGCCATGGTTGCGCAGTGTTTGATTGTCGACATTTTATTTATATCGGATTAGATAATTTAGTTTAAATTCTTCCTTCATATGCTGTTATAAAATTATATTGTGGTCTAATATGCAGGGAAGAACAGGTTGGAGGGATCCGACCGGATTCCTCAAATAAATTATATATTATTGATTGTTCATATCACCCCCACACATGGATTATTTACCCCAAACGATATTATAACCTGTTTGAATTATCGATGGTTAAATGGATGTTAATCGTTGAATTTATATTCAATGATTACTGTGTTTTAATAAATAAACCGTATTGAATAAGTAATTGGCAGGAGATGGCTTGATACCCATCATTTTAAAATGTCGTTTTGCCATTAGGCAAATTAACGGAGTTTTATGTTATAAAATATATTTTTGTAACTGGATCGTAGTCTTTGATTTTTATTTTATAAAAGTTATTAAAATAAAAGGGATTATAAATATATCGTTATTTATAATCAGGATTATAAATGAAATTATTAAATGTTATTTATAACAAAACTCTTAAGTCGTTAATAAGATTGTATGAATTAACCTACGGGTTAGGAAATTAGCATAATTGTTTATTTAAACAATTAAACGGTTTGTATTAAGTTAATTAAGTTGATAATTAACTTGAGAAGGTGGATTAGCCAGTTAATAAATGTTTATAAGTCAACAAGGTCTACCGTTAATGTAGATTGTATATTAGATTAATTTAATCTAATAATCCTGTGATCAGTCGTTAAGATTTAAAGAATATTCTAAGTAGTTAATTTATCTTTAATTAACTACGGTTTAACGTTGTTTATTTATTTCTAATAATGAATTGTTAGTTTATATTGAAGTAAACTACGCTTACTTCAAACTTGATGATAAGGTTTATTAAAGCGATTTATTTTTTACAAAATTTCATTTAGGAAGTAAAACCAGAGTAATGAGATTTTAATTGAATCGGTAAAGGGAATTTTAATAAATTCCAAGATGTGTAAACTAGGTTGAAAAAGGAATTTGCGTAAAGGTTCAGTAAATGAATTGTATAATAAATCCTACTTTATAAACCAAAGTTTATAAAAAAGATTCGTAAGCTAATATGAATAAGACTTTACCTAGTTGAGTTAAATCGATGAAATGAGAAATTGGTTAGTGGATTGGTACAAGGATTCTGATAATGGATTAAGTAATGGAATCCAAAATATAGTTTTATAATATGTTAAATGGTTTAGGGTAAAATGTTAGTAATTGGATTATTGTAGTATAATCTGGATTATAACTGGACTTATATAAGAAGATTTAGGATAAGGGTATAATAGATGTTCAAAAGTAAATCAGATTTGTCTAAGAGCAAATTTAGTTAATTAATGAACTAAGTAAAAAGGAATTAGAATATAAGGCGGGTTTCCAAATGAAGAAAAGGGTGCGTTTTCTATAGGTCCCTGTTAAGTTTCAAAATTAGGCTCACATCCAGTCATAAACTTATTATAAATTTAGTCCCTGTTTTCATTTTTACGTGTTATTCATAATATTTTCATACATGTATGCAAATATTCTGAATGAATATTTGCATACATGTATGCAAATATTTTGAATATTTGCATACATGTATGCAACAAATCTAATGAATATTTGCATATATATATGCAAATATTCTAAATTTTTGCATACATGTATGCAACTATTCTGAACGAATATTTGCATACATGTATGCAAATATTCAACAGAATAGTTGCATACATGTATGCAAATATTCAAAATATTTGCATACATGTATGCAACTATTCTAACGAATATTTGCATACATGTATGCAAATATTCTGAATGGTTGTATACATGTATGCAAATAAAGTTGAACTAATGCTGATGAATTATTTCAGAAATATGCAATTTTTCTAAATAGAAAAATAGGGAACTAGTTTATAATAAGTTTAAGACCGGATGTGAGCCTAATTAAGTTTCAAAATAGGGACCTTAGCCTAATTTCTACTTTAAATTAAATAATAAACAGAAATGGGAATAATATATTGGATATTTGGGTTTCAAACTTTTACCATCTTAAGATAAGAATGCTATCGATCAAGGTCTGAGAGGTAAATAAAATACGCCAACTTGAACGGCTTCACTATTATCGAGAGACGATATCAGTTTGAAATGGTGAAGGGATTGAGATTAATTTATTTTATTGCAACATTTGCAAGACTTTAAAATACAAATAAACCGTTGGGTTTAAAATAAACAATGTATAATTTAACATTGTTTAGCCGAGTTGAAGTGTAATGAAATATTATGGGTGAGATACACTTATTCTAGGTGATAAGTAAATAACGAATGTCTTCCGAAGAAAATGAAAATGGTTATGTTAAAGGGGAGAAACAAAAGTAAATATTTAAATTCGAATAATATAAAAAGGACTCGAATGAAGAGTAATATTTAAAGTATGGGTTTAATGAAACCAAGTAGGTTATATAACAATTAAAATGTCACTCGACATTGTTTGGCCATACGAGAATTAATTAATGGGAGTTATAACATTAAGTGGGTGATATATCGATACTTTCAAAAGTAAAGTTAAAAAAGGGATTATGAAGAATATAAAGTAATATTGCCATGGTAAAGGAAATGGAAAGGTGTGGGATGATATAACGATATTAAATCGATATAAAGGTTTTAAAAGAATGGTTTTATCAAAGGGTCTGGGCTGCCAATATACTTAACAATATTATTAGGATCGATAGTTAAAAACCAAACTATCGATGAAATACTCTATTAGACCTTTTGACGTGTTGTCTCGAAGAGACCGGGATGGGGACAACCCAAACACACTTCGATCCAACGTTACGTACGAACTAACCGGCATAAATTGAAGATGGAGCATAGAAGATCGTATATCTTCATGAAACGGAAGAACTGCTTATAATCTCTGGGTCGCTCCCACATAAAGAGGTACACTGTGGCTCTGTCGTGATTGGAATTTACGGATTGCAAGGACTGCTCGCTACTGATCCTTGGGGTGATTCCTATATAAGGAGGCAGTAGGAGAGTGCCTCCGGTTCATCCTGTTCCTGGATGACTTGTATGGACGAATGTCTGACAAAGTATTTCCCGAGGGTCATGAACGTTGATTTTTACAAATATTCCAAGTTTGGTGGCGGAGAAATTCTCTTGCTTAACACCCAGAGTGTATTTGTGGACGTCAATTAGTGATTTGACGGATTTGACGAGGTGACATTCAAAGTAAATGGAGACGAGCAGTTATAAAAGATAAACGTGACCTCAAGCCTTATCAACCGGGAATTGACAGAAATCGGGCAGGCAGCATGGCTAGTTGGGTCATCCCTAAGCAGGGTGTATTGTCACCATGTAGAGAATATTCATATTTGTTACTTCTTTTCATTTCTATATCTCCGCGGATGTGAGGTAGGCCCTTAAAACCTCAGGGTGGCAATATATTCGATACACTCAAGTTAAATAAGTGGTCGGTCATGTGTGGCCGGGTTGCAAGACGTTCTTGTTGGACCCTAGTATATCCCCTCTAGAGTACACTTATCGGAAGGTGGTTCCATACCTTGTCGGAGTTGGAATCCAATCCCCAATAAGCTCCATGAGGTTTTCGATTTTATAATAAATATGTAGAGCGTGAGATGCAAGAGTTTTACTAGATGGTTATTTATTTGTGATATGATAGACACTATTATAATATCACTGGATTATATATATATATATATATATATATAAACTATTTTGGGTTATAGTAAGGTATAAACCGTCTGTGTTTATGTGTGGCCTGGTCTTACTATTATCCTTTCTTTCAAAAAGGATTTCCAAAGTTAAACAAGTTGTTTGTTGTGAATTGATCACTGAAAGTATTCCAGACTGATCCGGGTGAATTTTGTTTTAAATCAAATGTGCTCGGGTCAGACCGAGCATATTTCCAGGTTAGGTTTCGCTAGAGTTTCAGGAGCTGGAGGCAGGTGGCTTCACCGTTAATTATTCAGAGTTTATTTCCGCTGTGTCTGATATATGATGTACTCTGATGATTGATATGTGTATACAGTTTTTGTAAAGAGATTTGATATATAATGTTTATTCGTTCCGCTGTGAGATTCTGATGTTCTTCTTATTCTTCTTTTCTAATATTTCTTTCTTTCTATTTCCCATCCTCTAATTTCTTTCTATTAAAGATTCGTAATTTCATGCAATTTGGGTTGGACATGTAAGTGGTAATTAGTCAGCTCAAATTGGTACGGATTTACGGGCCTTTACAATTTAATTTTATTTATATGGATTTCATACATCACACGTATACAACAATAATGATAAACAATCATTAAAAAATCATACAACATCCAGAGTGCATTTTACAATTGTATAAGCATTAAATTAAATAAATAACGCTAATTCAGTTTGTCAACCCATCGATTGACATACCACTAGTCATTGGGATCAGTGTATGTCAAATATCATCCCAATACCTGTGCGGGGTTTTCAAACCATAAAAACTATTTATTATTTGTGCAGTTGGGCGATGTGCAAAAATTATCATTCCAATCAATATCAGATAAATAAGTGTACATAAACAAACCGTTCGATTTGTAAATGAATATTTATTTTATTTTCATTTCATGATAATTTTTGTACATAGTTTATACAAATAATTTTTATATACAACAATATCAAACAATCACAATCCAAACAAACAATCAACTGGTTTGTACAAAAAAATAGTGCCGGGAGCTACTAAGCTCCGTCTGCAACCTGTTATATAATAGCTGTAAAATAAATTGAGTGAGAGAGAGTTCTCACTTTCGTTTCTACCCCTCCATTCTTTTATTTTTGAATTTCTCTTCTATTCGGATTTGAATTTGCTTGGAATTCTAACGTGCTCCCTTTCTGTTCTGGTCAGTTCTGAAATGTAGTGTTTGTTGCTGCGAATCCAATGCAACTTGAATCGACAGATTTGGACCTCGTATATGAGAGATATTGTATTAATTACATTAATTACACAAATTAAAATTAATTAATAAATTAATTAGACTAATTACTTTTCCTTAATTACATGTTCCCTCTTAAACCATCGTTCTAGAATAAACCGATAACCCCAAACCCTCGACTTCTTCCTCCCCTTGCGCGCCACGCTTGAAGCACCCGGTGATCGATCCAACATCCCCTCATCGAGCGCCATTCCTCCACCTTCCCACACCTCCACTGTCGTCAAGCTCTAGGCAGCGATCTGCCTTAGAAACACCCTTGAACGACGAATGTTTGAGCAGCAAATTGGCACCGTCCAAGCCACTAATCACGATCAAAGTTATATGATTTTAAAGATCTTAACAATCTCTTCAATCATTGCTCTTGGAGTTTCAAATAATTTTGCTTAGATTGGAAAATTTTGAAGCCCAAAAATCGGACGTTTCTGGCCATAGAAAACTGGTGGTGGCTGTTGTGAATTGGACGAGCTAGGGTTTCAAGAGGAAAGAGCTTTTATATAAAAATTTATTAATATCTAATTCATTTAATTGTTTTATTTTGAAGATTTGCGTTCGAACTCCAAATCAAACCAACGACTGTCGCCCCCAGCTAAATGCCCCTATTCTAGACACAATGAAATATGTTTCGTAAGCTAATTCGACTATTTCGATCAGTTTTTATCAAAATTAAAATATAAATCAATATATTTTGAATTTGAACGTATATTTTAATTTACCGAGGCCATATACTAACTCGAAAAATTCCAGAAAAATAAATTTAGCTATGTTTTGATGATACGGTCCTAACGAAACTAATTTCATCGAATTTGGAGATCATTTGAAAAATGGTCATTTTCCAGTCGATTAAATTCAAACTGAATTGACCAAACGCGTTTAAATTCGTCACGCTCGCATATTAATTCCAAAAATTATGAAAATTGGAATCTAGCAATAATCTGACATTCCAGATCCAACAAAAGCTGTTTCGTCGAAAACAGAGGTCATTTGCAAAATGGCTATTTTTAAGGGTTATATTTTATATTAAATTCCATAGCGACTATTTCAAATTTTAAACTGGACATAACTTTCAATTCCCATTATGAAATCTGGATTTTTCACATTCGTTAGAAAGATATAATTAAACAAATTCAAATATTTCTGGTTTTACTGAAATCCGATTTATTTTGAGCTCTATACATTCATTTGAAATTTAAAATCGAATTTTCAAACTATCGCGCCATTTCAGGCTCATTTTATAATTAAAATAAATTTTTATGTTCTAACTTCAATTTAAATAGATTTTTAGTCGTTATTAATTAAAATAAACTATTTTAAATATTCAAAATCCATTAAAATTGCTAAAATAGAAAAATTAAATTGCTTCAGAAATTCCGAGTTGTTACAATCTCCTATACTTAAAATATTTTCGTCCTCGAAAAGGAACGGAGTTGACTTTCTTTCTGGCTTTCATTCTTCAACTTTTCTGTTTCTAAGAATTTTCTAATTTCTCAAAAATTTGGTTAACACCCTAAATTTTCGAAAAATTTCGCCATAACCTCCTTTGTACGGGTAGATATTTAAAACAGCAACTAGCCTCACAGGGCCCTTATCGATCCAAAAGAAAAAGAAAAAGCCAAGTGGCTAGCTAATCAGCTCATAAAATCATCAAACCCAAGAAATACAGTAAATATGTACCTATTTGTCAGGCATACAATTTTATTCCTCTTCTTAGCTTCCATGCTCTGACCTGTTCATTATATATACATGTACATATATGCAATTCTAATAAATTTTCAATTCAGTTCAATTTTTGATTCAATTTGGCTAAATTAACTTTCATTTTCTTATTGGTTTTATCATTCCAATAATTTTATTAGTTGAACTAATAATCAAACAACACAACCAGCAATCAATTTGTGAATTAAATTTCCAAAACATTTAACTTTTGTATATATATTCAAAAATCATATTTCTAATGTCAAATCACAAACAATAACCCTATCTAAGTTTTGGTTCTCACACCAGCCAAATGGAATCATATAGATATCCCACTTTCGAAACTCGAACACAAATGCTGATGATGATATATCAATCATCAGAATCATCTCCGAGCGACTAGAGTGTGATTCTATATCTACTAGTATATTGGAGATTTTGAATACATGCTTGCAAGATGTATATTCAAACTCTTCTTACACTTGATAGTCCAAATTCAATATAAAATAAATATACTTAAATACATATAATAAGTTATAAATTTCAAAACCAAAATTTGATTTTAAAAATAGCACTCTTCAAACTCATTCTAGGATACTACTGATCCTATCTCTAACGAGTTACTCTTATTGGATATTACTAATCCAATCTTCGATGAATTCTTTCGTTTGGTTCTATGTGTCTTGTTCTCGAGCACTGTAAACTAAAGCTCCAATACCACGCTGAGACGACCCAAACTCACCCTTACCGGAAAGCCCAGATTGAATTGAGAACACGACAAAACAGAACATGAACAATAGAACATTTCATTGCTTATTACAACAATTTACATAAGATTACAAGAATATATCAGAGTATGAATAATATACAACACAGAAAAATATCATAGATTTAAAATACATAGCAGCGGAAAACAATACATAAGTACAATGCATAGCGGAAAATAACAATTGACACAACTGAAAGAAATATACGGATTCAAAGATTTCCGAATATAGCTCCAGCTATAAATCCAGGATCTTAGGAAAAGAAATATCTGCGAAAACCAAAACTACTAGCTGCCCGTATGGAAAATATGGGCACCTAGAGTTTAGGTTAAAACAATAAACTCCAAGTCAGTCATGAGACTGGTGTGAGAACTAAAACAGTTATTTAAAACTTTACCTTTAAAATAAGGTAAATTAAGGGACCACGCCGTATAACACGGAATGGGTTTACCCCCAAGAATACCAGTGCCTAAAACAAACAGCACAATGCTAAATAAAGAAAAATGAAGCTATTATAAGACACAGGTCCTATAACACAATGAACGCAATCGATGATAGAGTTTTACTTTATAATAGCCAAATATGCTTGGTACGTTTTAAAACAAATCTTTTATTATTACTATAAGTGAAGAAATCAACTTCAAATATAAATGTATCAATCATAAATGGCCTGAGCGCCCCATCCCACTATGTCGCCATATAGGTATACAATCAAAACCGAAAAATGTCGTATTTGGAAGTTGGATTTCCATCATAATGGCTACTAATTCGAAAGATCGATCACGTAGTGAAATTCCCAACGGCTTACGTCCCGTTCATGAGAAAACGCCGTAATGCACATCCGCACTATCCTAGAAATCAAGTATCTCAATGGCTTACGTCCCGTGCATGACAAAACGCCATATACCCTATCCAATATGGGAATCGGTGTGAGGGGGTGTGCCCCTTTCCCTACCAGGTGTGTAGCGACCACACCCATCCTATCTCGGTCGACTGAATCCATCCTCATATCAAAAGTATACTGATCTAACCATCATACCGATGTATGAGGCTCGCGAATTAACGCTACACGAAACTATGCTAATTAAAGCTGTGCTTTGATCATCATCCACCAAACTCTGCTTTTCAACAAAAGTTTGGATCACTGCAGCTCATCATGTCACACTGTCAATCCATACCATATCATTGATTTCTGCCAATATATAACCTCTGTGCTCGTACGTATTAGAGAAGGGTGTTAAGAAAGAGAACGAATTCTCCACCACCAAACATATATATATTTAGCAGAGATCAACGAATGCGGTATAAAGGATTACAACGTCAGACATACCAACCATTTACAAGTCCGTTCTAGTTCCGATAGAAACCGGAGGCACATTATTCCTCGTCCCATATGTCCAATACAGGAGAGAGGCCCTCGCATACCCGAGCAATCAACAAATACGTCCGAACGGCTACCACTGTAGCCCTTCAAGGTAGCTACTCCAATCATGGGCATCAGTAGCAACCCATCCATTCGATATGAAGATCGTCGGTCTTGCACCGTATTCAATCTCTTCGATTTTTCGTCGTATCAATTATTCAGAATAGGTTAAACCCGGTCTTTCCGAGTAACTCGCGTATCTTATAATCAAGTGCTATAACAACACATCATACGCCTCATTCCAATCCAGAATATTCTTTTATTCAAATATTCTTTTCACAATTTAAACCAAATTAAGGTTTTCCAAACTAGTCGGGTTTAGCGCACCTTACCGAAGTAATCATTTGTTTTATTTCCCAATTCCAACCTATTCATCCCATGGAGCAAAACTGGTAATACTCCATATCTAACACTACTATGTTATTGGTAAAATTTAATTACCATTTCACGTTCAAATCTAATTAAAGATTTAACTATCGGTTGGAGCAAAACTGGTGATACTCCATTCTCGATCATCTCCCAAATTTGATAATTTAAATTATCACATTCTCGTTTCAATCTAATTACAGATTCATCAAAACTCCACTTAGTTTAATCTTTCCAAAAATCATTATTAATGATCATTTAACTTTGGAAACATAAACATGTCACATGGACAATCTACACCGTACCACTGATTTCTACCAATATATAACCTCGTACGTCTCAGAGAAGGGTGTTAAGAAAGAGAATAAATTCTCTACCACCAACCAAATACGTATTTAGCAGAGATCAACGAATACAGCTTGAAATACAATGTCAGACATGAAATCATATCTTTAATAGGGTAAAAGAATGAATGTTCTTTAAAACACAGTCCATGATAAACCCAAAATCACATTCCATCAAACTGGAACTTTCACGGAAAACAGATCAATATATAATCGATATAAATCTCCGTATCAGAATAATAATATAAATGGAATAACGGCAAAGCCTTTTAAATTCCATATATAATAAAGGTCTTCCTTCACAGAAGCTCATCTCGATTATTACCAAATTGAATTCCATTCAATTCCAATTTAATATATTAAATTGGTTAACTTTACTTGGAAAAATGCCATTAATCTTAGTTAAAAGATTATAAATTCCAAATCGTATTCTTCACTGTTAATTGGGTTAAAGAGCAAGTGTTATTTAAAACACCATTCACGATAAACCCAAAAATCCAATTCTTTTATTCAATTCCAATTAAATGTTAATTAATCAGAAAACTTCACTAAATCTTAATATAAAAATTTATTCTTTTTTCAGCTGGGTTTAAGAACAGTGTTAATAAAGACACAATTCACGACAAACCCAAAATCTAATTCTGTTCTAATTAAATAAATTAATTGGTAAATTTTACTAAATCTTAATTAAAAGATTTATTCTCTTCTCAACTGGGTTCAAGAACAATGTTAGTAAAGACACCGTTCACGACAAATCTGAAATCCCATTTGATATTAAATACAAGGCTCTGAATAGAAATTATATCGGCTTATATTCGATATCAAATTCTGAAGCCAACAAATATCGTATTGGGAATAACGATACATATATCTTTCAAATTCCTCAATAATATCCGTATAATCACGGAATCCAATATAGAAATATTCCGAAGATTATTTCCATTCCAATTTATTCCTTGGAAAATTCTCGTTATTTTAAAACCATTTTCAAATCCAATTTATTAATTTCTAAAAATAATTGGATTATTATTCTAGTTAATAACTAGTTCATTTCGATAAAAATATATTTTTATCTTTTCAAACTTGGAATTGTTCATCCAAAATCTTTCCAAATCATTTATTACGATTTTACATAATGTTTCTATATTTTTAATAATTTTAATATCGCCCGTACAGTCGGTTTCCAATAACGGCCACCGAACTGCATCCATAGAAACCTTTTCTGAAACCGATTCGGACATATCTTAAAATCCAGCCATTAGTTTTCTAGTCTCTTGTATTCATTGAAAAGCTATTTTCGGTACAAACCCAAGGTTCCAGTTTTAGGAGAATCCGACGGTCGGATCTCCCGTTACGCCCATTTGAAGTTAATGGTCGAAATTCGCGAACGGTCGCTGGGCGTCACGTTCTATTCAGGCCATTAAATATATATATATATATATATATATATATATATATATATTATACATATCATCGATTTCTACTTAAAACATATTTTATAAATTATTTTAAATTCGTTTTAAAAACGATTTCCACTTCCATTTCAATTTTAAATCAAAATTGAATATTCCTTTATAAACTCGTTTTAAATTCATTTTAAAATGATTCCAATTTCATTTTCAAATTTAAATCAAAATTGAATATTCCATTATAAATTCGTTTTAAATTCATTTTATAACGATTTCAATTTCATTTTCAAATTTAAATCAAAATTGAATATTCCATTTTAAATTCGTTTTAAAACGATTTCAACTTCATTTCAATTAAATTCAAAATTGAATATTCCATATCATTATAATATTAAAATGATAATCTTTTGAAAATATCATATTTTGAAATCACTTTCCGATATTCATTATAAAATGAATAAAATCGACATAAAATCCCGTTCGTGTTAAAATGGCATTTAACTACTTAACACGGCTTCACATTTCAATATTCACTGAGTATTATTTTAAAATGTTCGTTAATTCTGAACTGGAATCAAACTCAATCAATTACCATATAATTTTATTTATATGGATTTCATACATCACACGTACACAACAATAATGACAAATAATCATTAAAAATTCATACAACATCCAGAGTGCATTTTACAACTGTATAAGCATTAAAATAAATAAATAACGCTTATACAGTCTGTCAACCCATCGATTGACATACCATTAATTATTGGGATCAGTGTATGTCAAATATCATCCCAATACCCGTGTGGGGTTTTCAAACCACAGATACTGTTTATTATTTTTGTAGTTGGGTGATGTGTAAAAATTATCGTTCCAATCAATATCAGATAAATAAGTGTACATAAACAAACCATCTGATTTGTAAATGAATATTTATTTTATTTTCATTTCATGATAATTTTTGTATATATAAATAATTTTTATATACAACAATATCAAACAATCACAATCCAAACAAATAATCAACTGGTTTGTACAAAAAAATATTGTCGGGAGCTACTAAGCTCTGTTTGCAACCTATTATATAATAACTATAAAATAAATTGAATGAGAGAGAGTTCTCACTTTCCTTTCCACTCCTCCATTCTTTTATTTCTGAATTTCTGTTCTGTTTTATTTGAATTTTCTTGGAATTCTAATGTGCTCCATTTCTGTTTTAGTCAGTTCTGAAATGTAGTGTTCGTCGCAGCGAATGCAACGCAACTTGAACCGATGGATTTGGACCTCATATGTGAGAGATATGGTATTAAATACATTAATTACATAAATTAAAATTAATTAATAAATTAATTGGACTAATTACTTTTCCCTAATTAGATGTTCCCTCCTAAACTTTCTAACTAGGAATAAACCGATAACCCCAAACCCTCGACTTCTTCCTCCCCTTGCGCGCCACGCCTGAAGCACCCAGTGATCGATCCAACATCCCCTCCTCGAGCGCCGTTCCCCCACCTTCCCACACCTCCACCGGCGTCAAGCTCGAGGCAGCGATCTGCTCTAGAAACACCCTTGAACGGCAAATGTTTGAGCAGCGAATTCGCGCCGTCCAAGCCACTAATCACAATCAAAGTTATATGATTTTAAAGATCTCAACAATATCTTCAATCTTTGCTCTTGGAGTTTCGAATAATTTTTCCTGGATTGGAAAATTTTGAAGCCAAAAAATCGGATGTTTCTAGCCTTAGAAAACTGGTGGTGGCTGTAGTGAATTGGAGGGCTTGGGTTTCACGAGGAAAGGGCTTTTATATAAAATTTTATTAGTATCTAATTCATTTAATTGTTTTAATATAAAGATTTGTGTTTAAACTCCAAATCAAACCTAACGACTATCGCTCCTAGCTAAATGCGCCCATTCCAGACACAATGAAATATGTATCGTAAGTCAATTCGACTATTTCGATCAGTTTATATCAAAATTAAAATATAAATCAATATATTTTGAATTTGAACGTATATTTTAATTTACTGAGGCCATATACTGACTCCAAAAATTCTAGAAAAATAAACCTAGCTATGTTTTGATGATATGCTCCTAACTAAACTAATTTCGTTGAATTTGGAGACCGTTTGAAAAATGGTCATTTTCTAGTCGATTAAATTCAAACTGAACTGACCAAACGCGTTTAAATTCACCACGCTCACATATTAATTCAAAAAATTATGAAAATTCGAATATAGCAATAATTTGACATTCTAGATCCAACAAAAGTGGTTTCGTCGAAAACGAGGTCATTTGTAAAATGGCTATTTTAAGGGATATATTTTATATTAAATTCTATAGCGACTATTTCTAATTTTAAACTAGACATTCAATTCTCGTTATGAAATATGGATTTTTCACGTTCGTTAGAAAGATATAATTAAACGTTTTAAATATTTCTGGTTTTACTGAAATCCGATTTATTTTGAATTCTGTACATTCATTTGAAATTTAAAATCGAATTTTCAAACTACCGCGCCATTCAGGCTCGTTTTATAATTAAAATAAATTTTTACATTCTAAATTCGATTTAAATAAATTTTTAGTTGTTATTATTTAAAATAAATAATTTTAAATATTCAAAATCCGCCAAAATAAAAAATTTAAATTGGTTCAGAAATTCCGAGTTGTTACATTGTGGATCATGCAACAGGATATGTATCTTTACATCGTATAATGTTGTTTAGTTTTATGCATTGAAGTGGGAAATGATCCAATCATTGATTGAGCCAAGATATTAGGTAGGCGTCTATCATATGATATGATAATTGGTTTATCGTATATCCAATGACATTGAGCATTGGAGATGTTAGACGTGTGATAGTTATTATATTGTGTATGTGATGTATGCATTATCGAATCTGACACCCAAACACTCTAGTAAGTACTTTGAGTAGTAGCATATCCATTATGCATATTATGTGCTAAATTTGTGGTTGCGTAAGTAGATCATGCATGACTTTTCATACCACTGGTTTTTATTATTACATGTCAACTATATTTGTTTTGGAATTGTAGATCGTTCATACCAGACTGTTGTCTAACTTAAATTTATTTGCATTTCTCTTTGTTATGTGGTACTTTTAAATAAGTAGGTCAAGAAGAAAGTATGATAATAGTGTTAAATCGCTCAGCACTAAACCAAAGATGATCAATAGAAATAAATAATATAATTACAACAGAGACAATATGGTAAATCACATACTAGTTCGGACTTCCAACCTATGTCCAACCCCAAAACCCTTTGTTAGTTCACTATCAGTATCCTTACTTCACCCAGAGGAAGAGGTTTACAAAATCCGCTTGAACAACTGTAACAACCAGCTATTTCCAACCACTCTAGTCGATAATAAAACTCACTCGAATTGTTTGAAATAACAAATTGCTACTGCTATTGGGTTTAATAGAATCAAATCACAGAACTAGAATAGTACGTCATCTCTCAGCAGAACACAATAATATAATACATAAGAGTTTACGTTAACAAATACCGCGGGAGTTTAATACATCTGATTTCTAGTACGTAAGACATAACATAATTTAATAGATAGAAGTGAGGTCTTCAATCAACCACCAGTTTTGTAAGGCAAAATCTCAAAGCTCTTATACTTGGTCTAACCCGAGCATAATACAAAAACAAAACACTTGAGTCACCATATAATACATATAATCAATTTCAAGTGAAATGTTTAAATAAATGGATCAGTAAAAGGATGTTTGGGGTTTCCAACCTGTGAAGATCCATGGAACTAGATACATATAATATAATACGCTATAATAATAGTATCTATAGAAAATATACTGTAACACCCCGTAATTTTATAACATTAAAATTCACAAACTAAAGTATACTTAATTTTTAGAAAAGAATTAAGTGAAATGGGTTGCGCTATTATGTTCGTTTCAAAATTTTGGGTCAAGATAGACATTTGGTTTGCACAGAACGGATACCTTATGAAGATGTTATTAAGCCTTGAAGTTTGTATGCATATGAGATATATATATATATATATATATATATATAATATGCAAAAAAAGTTCAAAACAACGAATTAGGAGGGGGAATAACCGAACCGGCCCATTTTTGAGGTCGACCCGAGCCACGCTGGATCGACTAGGGGTTGATTCAGGGTGTTTGGCTGTCAACCCATGGGCCGATTCGCTCAAAGGTAGATGTGGCATCTGATTGGTTCTCATGGTTCAGGGTTAATCTAATGGTCCTAAATAACTTCCTACACCTATATATACACCCTAAGACCTAACCCTAATTCATAAATATTATCTATGACACCATTATGCTGTCAAACTCTCTCTTAAACCCTAGCCGCCGCCTCTAAATCAAATCTCAAGTATTCAACTTCAACTCAAATTAAAGATTAGAGCTTCTACAACAATTCAAGAAGATAAATCAGCAACACCGCAACGTTTCTACACCAATTTCAGTGCATAATTCTATTCTTTAACCACGAAAGGTGAGTACAGTGATTTTCACAATATAATGGGATTAAAAGTAACATGATGAAGTTGTAAAGAGGATTCATATGTATGTATGCAATTTAAATTTCATCAAGTCTTCACCTTTTTGATTCATGTCATCATATGCCTATGTTTCTATGTAAAGTTCATACCTTTATCAGTTTGTTCATGTTGAATTTGTCATTATGCCTCTATGCCAGTTTATATGCCCCTTTATTTCATGATGTTGTTTTAATTCCAATTTTCTGTGATTTGATTCTCTCTTCTTATCCCTATTCCTTTTATTTTTGGATCTAGGCTACCTTCGAGCCTATGTTAAAAATACGCGCGAATGCGAATACATGGGAACGAGGGAAATATGTGAAATATGGAAAATTGGATATTATTGGACATTTTGGATAATGGGATAATATGTGAAATTGGCATATTTGGGTATGAATTACATGGAAAATTGATGAAATTGCCTATAATTGTGAATCTGTAATTGAGGCTAATTGATATGTAATTAGCGACAATTTGGAATAGGCAATATCATAAACATAATTATATATTTAATTGGATATACATGACATGAAAATTGGGTATGGGTGAAATACGATTATTAATAAACCTTTGACACGAGGTTAGGCGCAATTGTGGCGTAAGACTGCCTGGAACCGCCCGGCAAATCCAGCTGCCATAATTTGACGTCTAATGTGAGAGGTCAAAGGAATGAATTGTAGGCGCAACGGTTAATGACACGAGGTTAGGCCCGGTTTGTGCCGTAAGACTGCCCGGAACCGCACGACAAATCCAGCGGCCACAAAGCGTTCGGTCTAATGTGGGAGGTCATGCACCGTTCGTCATAAGGAATGAATTAAGGAATACTAACCATAATAAAACATGGGTATGGTTAGAGGGTTAAGTGGGGTGACATGTAAATTATGACATGTAAATATGGACTTAACCGGTATAAGATAAGACATGTAAATTATGACATGTAAGTATGGACTTAACCATAGCATGTGTAAGACATGGACATTTGAACTAAAATGGTTAAGTGGGAGAAAAACCTAGTGGGGACCAAGCATAGGTGGGAGACTTGTGTCGGATGGGGGACCCATTTCAACCAGTAACCCGTTTGAGTGTCTAATTGGGCCCAGTACAAGGCCGGGGTTGGGGAACGCTTACTGGATTTGAATGTAAGAGGTCAAAACATGAATAGTGGTGGTAACGCGAGTCCAACGGTTTCATGTGCGTGCATGGGTCCGGGCTGGTAGATAAGACGTTGTTGAATCTTGTAGGTATGGCCGTGCATTTTATGTTGGTATCGGGGTTGCCACTTTGGGGAGTGATACAACCCACTATGGGGCCAGCACGGGTGCCTATGGGGTTTAGGGAGCCGATCGAATGGGTAAGGTAAGGGTACCTTAGCGGTGGTAGGAGCAAACCAGCACCTACGATAGCAGCTAGGTACAAGCAACTACCAAGTATGTCATGTGGGTATAGTTAGTGGGAAGGGATCAACCTTTAGTAAATAGAGACTAGTAGATGTTGCGTGTAATTAAGTAATGCGGTGTAACTTAGCAAAAGTGCGGTGTAACAAAATACATGTTGGTTGAGTTGGATAGTCCTTTGGGTGCTATTCTGATGTTGACTTCGGTCTTCGGGGTTAGTACTTGGAGGGTTGTTCGCTTAGTCAAGGTGTAGGATTGTCTTAGTACTTAAGAACAGAATCATCTTGTCCATCCTTTTTATCTACCTTATCTATGTTACAGCCATATCATGATGCCTATTTATGTCTTGATCATTTACCTTACCTATTATTTGTTAAAATTACTGGACTCGCCAAACTTTATGTCTGACCCGTTTTGTTTCCACCTCTTTTCTTTCCTTCCCCCCCCCCCTCAGGTTTGCACGGAGGGAATACTACAGCTTAGTGCCGATTTCTTTCAGTTGCTTGAAAAGAGTAGATGTATCGCTTTGGACTCTCTCATCTTTATGGCTTTGCTTATACTCAGTGGGGATTTATGCATTTATGTTATTTAAGTATTTGCTTCTTTATGTACTTTGAAGTTTTGGAAAAGACAATTGATCGTGTTGTAATGATTTTGGAGACTACTTATGTAAGCTTATTTTGATGTTATGATTCTATGAAATAAGTTTTATCTTCCGCTTTGTTTTATTTATTTACTCTTGTATTTTATATGTTCTATACTACTATAACGCTTCATGACATTAATGCATTCCCTTTGTGAGTGACATTAATGGCCATGGGGTGTTACACTTGGTATCAAAGCTAAGGTTACAAGAAAAGATAAAAAGTTTTGAAAAGTGTTTTCAAAAGTATTATTTTCCAAGAAAGTATTTTCAAAAACTTGTTTTAAAGAAGCTGTTTTCAAAGAAAGTTTACTTTAAGGAGCATAATACTCGCAAGCCATACATCTCTCTTTCACTTCCCTTGTTTTGAAACTCTTTCTTTTTCTTTTTAGTATGTCTGGAGCATCTGAGATACCAGAGGGTGTTCATGTACCCGGTTGGTTTCGTCAACATCTCGAGGCTAGGGCCTCTACCGTGGGCCCGACCGACGTTCCTCCTCCCCCAGCTCCGGTCATTCCTCCACATGGAGATGCTTTCTCCAAGATATGTAAAGACTTCCGTTCGATGGGTGGAAAACCTTTTAGTGGGTCCGAAACATTCGTTGAAGCTAGAAATTGGTTGAAAGAAGTAGAGGATCTTTTTGGTATCTTTGAGGTGGATGATAGGAGGAAAGTCCAGTTGGCTGCGTGGTTGATGAAGGATGAGGCTTCGTATTGGTGGGAGGTCACTAATGGAGAGCGTCCAGTTGAGACATGGGCGGATTTCAGGAATAGGTTCGAAGCGAAATTTCACTCATGAGCAGAAGAGAACTTATACATGGAAAGGTTCTTGGCGTTGAAGCAGGGAAATCTATCAGTAAAAGAGCACGTCAACAAGTTCAATCAGTTGGCGAGGTTTGGCTTAGACTTGGTTAACACACCCGAAAAGAAGGCCCTGAGATTTGTTAAAGGCTTGAATGAGCCGCTACATGGGCTGGCTATGACCCACATTCCCATGGGGGCCACCTTTGAGAAGCTGGTTGACATGGCGCTTATGCATGAAGAGGAGAAAGGAGCTAATGCGAATAAGGCATCGGAGAAGAAAGGGGGTCAAAAGAAAGCCCAACAGCAAAAGAAGGGTGGCAAAGAGAAGAGGAAGTGTCATAACTGTAGGATACCCGGTCATCTAAAGAAGGACTGTAGGAAGAAGAAGAAGTTCGCTTGTTATCATTGTGGTGATGCGGGTCATGGAGTGAAAGACTGTCCTAAGAAGCAAGGGCAGAGGGAAGGGTCTACTTCGGGAGGGCAAGTTCATGCTCCCATGGCTCCGGGACAAGGGAAGGTAGAAAAATTTCTGTCGAAAGTTTGATTTTCTTGTTTGATCATCATGTCCGTACTTTATTCGATTCTGGTGCATCACATTCGTCTATCTCTACATTATTAGTTGAAACACTGCACTTAAATACTAGTCTCGTTGTGGATCCCATTGTAGTCTCAAATCCTATTGGTGGGTCAGCTCATTTATCCATGGTTTGTAGGGATTTGAGATTGTCTATCTTAGGCGTTGGTTTTGAATGTAATGCTTTTGTGCTTAGTTTCATGGGCTATGGGTTGATTCTAGGGATGGATTGGCTAGCCAAACATGGTGCCATCCTAGATTTTGAACGAAGGGTAGTAAAATTGTTGATTCATAGTGGAAAGATCCTTGATATTTCTTGTGACCCTAGAGGATCGGTGATGCTTAGTTATCTTGAGTCCCTTGATGCATCCAATGATTATTTTCATTCTGTTCGTATAGTCTATGAATATGTTGATGTCTTCGATGAGGTGAGGGGTCTACCCCCAAAACGTGAGATAGATTTTCGTATTTATCTTGTAGACAATGCAAAACCCGTATCTCTGCTAGTACGCCACACGGCTCCTCGTGAGAGGAGGGAATTCAATAAGCAAGTAGGGGAGTTGCTTGAGAAGGGGTTCATAAGAAATAGTATATCAGAGTGGGGCGCTCCAGTAGTATTTTCCACGAAGGCAGATAGGTCCCTTAGACTTTGTGTGGACTATAGAGAACTTAATAAGATTACTAAGAAGAATAGGCACCCACTGCCGAGGATTGATGATCTCTTCGATCAGTTAGTTGGCGCCTCAGTGTTTTCGCAGTTGGACTTAGCCATTGGTTTCCATCAATTGAGAGTGGCTGAGGATAGCATAGACAAGACTGCCTTTAGGACTCCGGACGGTTTCTATGAGTGGCTTGTGATGCCCTTCGGTTTGACAAACGCCCCCGCATACTTTGTTGACTTAACGAGTAGGGTGTTTAGGGAGTACGTTAATAAATTCGTGGTGGCCTTTGTGGATGACATCTTGATCTTTTCTAAGAGCGAGGAAGAGCATGCCCTACATCATAGGGAAGTGTTGGAGACCCTTTGAGCACATAACCTTAAAGCTAAATTTTCTAAATGTCACTTTTGGAGGAAGGTAATGCGATTCTTAGGGCACATTGTTTCCAAGGAAGGGATAGCTGTGGATACCGCGAAGGTGGTGGCCATCCAAGATTGGAAGGTCCCTAAAAATGCTACCGAGGTGAGGAGTTTCTTGGGGTTGGCTGGCTACTATAGGAAGTTTATCAAGGACTTCGCAAAGATATCAGCCCCATTGACACGCTTGACAAAGAAGAACCTAGTTTTCACGTGGGGACGTAGATTGTGATGATGTGTTCCAACGTTTAAAGAGAGCTTTGACCACAACCCCAATCTTAGTGTTGCCAGATGGGAGTAAGCCATTTACCGTTTATACCGATGCTTGTGGGACAGGACTAGGCGCAGTCTTAGTGCAAGATGGGAGTGTAATAGCCTATGGTGGAAGCCAGTTGAGAGTGCATGAGAGAAATTACCCTACACATGACCTAGAGTTGGCCGCTATCGTTTTTGCGCTTAGGTCTTGGCGACATTATCTTCTTGGCGAAAAGTTCGAATTGTGCACAGATCATAAATCTCTAAAATACTTGTTTTCTTAAAAAGACTTGAACTTAAGGCAGCAGAGGTGGATGGAGTTCTTGGCGTCCTACGATTTCGAGATAGCATATACCCCTGGCAAGGGTAACGTTGTGGCGGATGTCTTGAGTAGGAAAAGGTTGAACTTGAGTCCTTTGTTTGTTGAGCGGCAAAGTTTAGAGTTCATCTCCACCTTTGATTTTAGACCATCCATTGATTATGTACCCGGTTTGCTAGCATCCTTAGAGGTCAGACCTACGATTTTGGGACGGATTGGTGAGGCACAGCAAGATGGCCCACAGTTGGTTGAGTTAGTAGAGAAGCTCATAAGGGGGGGTCAACGAGCCATCTTAGTAGGTATGCCCTAGATGATAAGGGTTGGTTGCGTAGGGACGATAGAATTTGTGTACCGCGGGACGAGAGCTAGAGGAAGGCTATTCTTGATGATGCACATCGTTCAAAGATGACCATTCATCCCGGCGGGGACAATATGTACAATACATGAAGCGAGTTTTCTTTTGGGCCGGTATGAAGAGGGATGTGGCCGAGTATGTTGCTAGATGCTTGGTGTGCCAACAAGTAAAAGTGGAGCAAAAGAAACCCGGTGGGTTGCTTCACCCATTGGAGGTTCCACAGTGGAAGTAGGATAGTGTCTCGATGGATTTTGTCGATAGGTTGTCGAGATCGAGGAAGGGTATTACGGGGATTTGGGTTGTGGTAGACAGACTTACTAAGAGCGCCCATTTCATTCCCATGAAGAGTAAGAGGACCTCTCCATGGTTAGCTTCTGTATACATTCGATAGATAGTTCGTTTGCACGGTGTTCCTTCTAGCATAGTAAGCGACCGAGATCCTATCTTTACTAGCGAGTTTTGGAAGAGTTTGCAAGAGGCGGTAGGGACTCAGTTATGTTTGAGTACCGCATATCATCCTCACATGGACGACCAGACTAAGAGGGTAAATCACATTCTAGAGGACCTTTTGAGGTTATTTGTCTTAGACTTTGGAGGTACATGGGAGGAGCATCTTCCTTTGGTGGAGTTCGCGTATAATAATAGCTTTCATTCTAGCATTGGCATGGCACCTTTCGAGGCTCTTTATGGAAGGCCTTCTCGTTCACCTACATGTTGGTGGGAATCTACAGATAAGATCTTGCTTGGGCCCGATATGATTAGAAAGACTTCGGAAAAGATCGATTTGATTCGAAGGAGGATGAAGACGGTGCAAGATAGGCAGAGATCTTATGCGGACAGGAGGAGGAAAGATCTTGAGTTTGATATTGGGGACATGGTCTTTATCAAGTTGTCTCCATTACGGAATGTTGTTCGCTTTGGGTCCGTTGGAAGTTAGAACCAAGGTTCGTAGGGTCGTTTCCTATTAAGGAGAGGATTGGACATATGGCATATAGACTGGAGTTGCCCGAGAGACTTAGTGGTGTACACGACGTATTCCATGTATCACATTTGAGGAAGTGCTTGCATGAGACCGTGGAAGTGGTAGAGCCGAGCTTGCTTAGAGATGTGGAGATAGAGCGTGATGTGACGATTCGACGAGCTCCTACATGCATTCTTGGGTCGGAGATTAAGAAGTTGAGGAATCGAGAGGTCAAGCTAGTCAAAGTGCAATGGGGAGATGATGAGAGCGACGCTACTTGGGAGACGGAAGAGAATGATGCGTTTATTGTACCCTTTTCTTTTCGAAGGTATGTCTTTTAATTTCTCCTTTATCGTTTAGCTTGTACTTGTTCTATCTTTAGCATGTCCTCCCGCTAGTATCTTTGACCTTTAGATAGGGTAGTCCCATGGTTGAAACATGTGTTTGAGACATATTATGTATGTATGGTGGATGCATGTGGATGCAAGTGTTTGCTAGCGGTTGCTCGTGGATGCATATACACACACTTTAGGCACTAGATCAGCTCAGTCACTTTCATATTGCATATTGTATATAAATGGATGTATTTAGTAAAATGAACATACGTTGAATGTGTGTATCATGTGATGTTGCATTTAAATAAATGGTTGTGCACACATGTAGTAATGATATGTATAGGGTTCTTTGCATACATGATGGATACATGGCACTATCATTATTTGCATTAAGGAGGTCGACTGAACCAGTGGACCGCCGGATTTTGCATTAGTATACAGACATATACACACTATGCATATGTACATGAAAAGCATTAGAAATCTTTTAAGGACAATGGATGCTTGTGGATGATGGTTGAGTAGATGGATGATTGGATAGTAGGATACATTCTTCTTAACTTGGAGATCTCGGGGACGAAATCCTTTAAAGAGGGGAGAATGTAACACCTCGTAATTTTATAACATTAAAATTCACAAATTAAAGTATACTTAATTTTTAGAAAAGAATTAAGTGAAATGGGTTGCGCTATTATGTTCGTTTCAAAATTTTGGGTCAAGATAGACATTTGGTTTGCACAGAACTGATACCTTATGAAGATGTTATTAAGCCTTGAATTTTGTATGCATATGAGAGAAATATATATATATATATATATAATAAAATAAATAAATATGCAAAAAAGGTTCAAAACAGCGGCTAGGGAGGCGGAATAACCGAACCAGCCCATTTTTGAGGTCGACCCGAGCCTCGCTGGGTCGATTAGGGGTTGATTCAGGGTGTTTGGCTGTCAACCCGTGGGCCGATTCGCTCAAAGGTAGATGTGGCATCTGATTGGTTCTCATGGTTCAGGGTTAATCTAATGGTCCTAAATAACTTCCTACACCTATATATACACCCTAAGACCTAACCCTAATTCATAAATATTATCTATGACACCATTATGCTGTCAAAATCTCTCTTAAACCCTAGCCGCCACCTCTAAATCAAATCTCAAGTATTCAACTTCAACTTAAATTGAAGATTAGAGCTTCTACAACAATTTAAGAAGATAAATCAGCAACACCGCAACGTTTCTACACTAATTTCAGTGCATAATTCTATTCTTTAACCACAAAAGGTGAGTACGGTGATTTTCACAATATAATGGGATTAAAAGTAACATGATGAAGTTGTAAAGAGGATTCATATGTATGTATGAAATTTAAATCTCATCCAAGTCTTCACCTTTTTGATTCATGTCATCATATGTTTATGTTTCTATGTAAAGTTCATACCTTTATCAGTTTATTCATGTTGAATCTGTCATTATGCCTCTATGCCAGTTTATACGACCCTTTATTTCATGATGTTGTGTTAATTCCAATTTTATGTGATTTGATTCTCTCTTCTTATCCCTATTCCTTTTATTTTTGGATCTAGGCTACCTTCGAGCCTATGTTAAAAATACGCGCGATTGCGAATACATGGGAACGAGGGGAATATGTGAAATATGGAGAATTTGATATTATTGGACATTCTGGATAATTGGATAATATGTGAAATTGGCATATTTGGGTATGAATTACATGGAATTGATGAAATTGCCTATAATTGTGAATTTGTAATTAAGGCTAATTAATATGTAATTAGTGACAATTTAGAATAGGCAATATTATAAAAATGATTATATGTTTAATTGGATATACATGACATGAAAATTGGGTATGGGTGAAATACGGTTATAAATAAACCTTTGACACGAGGTTAGGCGCAATTGTGGCGTAAAACTGCCTGGAACCGCCCGAAAAATCCAGCTGCCACAATTGGACGTCTAATGTGAGAGGTCAAAGGAATGAATTGTAGGCGCAACGGTTAATGACATGAGGTTAGGCCCGGTTTGTGGCGTAAGACTGGCCAGATCTGCCCGACAAATCTAGCGGCCACAAAGCGTTCGGTCTAATGTGGGAGGTCATGCACCGTTCATCATAAGGAATGAATTAAGGAATACTAACCATAATAAGACATGGGTATGGTTAGAGGGTTAAGTGGGGTGACATGTAAATTATGACATGTAAATATGGACTTAACCGGTATAAGATAAGACACGTAAATTATGACATGTAAGCATGGACTTAACCACATCATGTGTAAGACATGGGCATTTAAATTAAAATGGTTAAGTGGGAGAAAAACCTAGTGGGGGCCAAGCATAGGTGAGAGGCTTGTGTCGGATGGGGGACCCGTTTCAACCAGTAACCCGTTTGAGTATATAACTGGGCCCGGTACTAGGCCGGGGTTAGGGCACGCTTACTGGACTTGAATGTAAGAGGTCAAAACGTGAATAGCGGTGGCAACGCGAGTCCAACGGTTTCATGTGCGTGCATGGGTCCGGGCTGGTAGGTAAGACGTTGTTGCATTGTGTAGGTATGGCTGTGCATTTTATGTTGGTATCGGGATTGCCACTTTGGGGAGTGATACACCCCACTGTGGGGCCAACACGGGTGCCTATGGGGTTTAGGGAGCCAATCGAATGGGTAGGGTAAGGGTACCTTAGCGGTGGTAGGAGTAAGCCGACACCTACGATAGCAGCTAGGTACCGGTAACTACCAAGTATGTCATGTGGGTAAAGTTAGTGGGAAGGGATCAACCTTTAGTAAATAGAGACTAGTAGATGTGCGGTGTAATTAAGTAATGTGGTGTAACTTAGCAAAAGTGCGGTGTAACAAAATACATGTTGGTTGAGTTGGATAGCCCTTTGGGTGCTAGTCTGATGTTGACTTCGGTCTTCGGGGTTAGTACTTGGAGGGTTGTTCGCTTAGCCAAGGTGTAGGATTGTCTTAGTACTTAGGAACGAAATCATCTTGTCCATCCTTTTTATCTACCTTATCTATGTTACAGCCATATCATGATGCCTATTTATGTCTTGATAATTTACATGACCTATTATTTGTTAAAATTACTGGACTCGCCAGACTTTATGTCTGACCCGTTTTGTTTCCACCTCTTTTCTTTCCTTCCACCCCCCCCCCCTCAGGTTTGCAAGGAGGGAATACTACAGCTTAGTGCCGATTTCTTTCAGTTGCTTGAAAAGAGTAGATGTATTGCTTTGGACTCTCTCATCTTTATGGCTTTGCTTATGCTCAGTGGGGATTTATGCATTTATGTTATTTAAGTATTGCTTCTTTATGTACTTTGAAGTTTTTGGAAAAGACAATTGATCATGTTGTAATGGTTTTGGAGACTACTTATGTAAGCTTGTTTTGAAGTTATGATGTTATGAAATAAGTTTTATCTTCCGCTGTGTTTTATTTATTTACTTTTGTAATTTATCTGTTCTATACTACTATAACGCTTCATGACATTAATGCATTCCCTTTGTGAGTGACATTAATGGCCATGGGGTGTTACATATACTATCTAAAATAGCGTAAAAGGGATCGCCATATTATACTTATGTTTTTTGTAAGCACTGTAGTCTATATACTACCTAATACTAGTGACATTAGAGGGCGCTCCATAGAAAACAATGCGAAATCAAAGTCATAGAGGGCTCTGTGACATGACACAGAAGCAATACTCATGGCATGAATCTATCGTTTGCACTCCCAGACTGGTGGTAATGCATAGCCGCAACTACCACCCACGTAGGTTAGCACTCTCATAATCAAATATGTACATCAAATTAATCAAGCCAAATCGAGGAATTGAGATAATAATAGGAAGGAGTGTTGCCGATAGGGGTGATCAACACATTTGATCATGGTATAGCTCATGTGTTAGTCATTTGAATCATGATCCGAAGGTCAAGGCTATCCATCATCATTCTCTTTCTTCAAATACAGTAATCGTTAGCCAAATCCATCCTACTTCGTTCTGCATTCTATGCCATGTGCACAGTTGTTAAAATGGTATCGGTAGTGGTAGAGAGTATGGCAATACCGACTTCGGTCTCTTTAACAACCCGAATGCTTATTTCACACCGTGGTCATTAAATTTGGAAGCATATTTCAATATGAATTACTTCAAGCATTGATTTTATTTATCAATCTATCAGGTTGATTCAATTATAAAATTTCGTTTCAAGTTTCCAATTTCATACTTACTAACCGATTCATTATTAAAACTTCACATTTGATTTTAGATTTCAAGTAACCAAAATCATTATTCAATTGAATCTTTATATTTAATGTTTCAGAGTTAAATGCTCAGAATGGACATATATACTTCTATTTAAAAATAGTTAAGTTTGATAAAAAATAGTTTAATGTATTATAGTTAAATTTTGTATAAAATCATTTGATATTTATAAAACTTGTAATAATTAAATTTTGTTTATAAAGGGTTGATTAATATAGTATAAGAACATACATTAGTTAAATGAAATATATAAAAAGAGTGTTATTAAAATAGGTATAAAATATATTTAGTTATTTGAAATAAATACTAAAAGATAAGTCGGCTTAAATAGAATAGTTGCAGTATAAAATATTTAATCTGAATAAATAATCTTGTCTGAACCAAATATCTATATTTCAAAAATCTGACTCAACATTAACTTAGATTTCGAATTTCAATTCGATTTAAAACTCGATTATTATAAATTTCAATTTTCAAAACAAAATGTTTGAGTTATATTACAACTTGAATTTCAATTTTTAAACCATTAACTATTGTTTGGTCTGAAATTTAAATTCCAAATTCATGATGTTCATTTGTGATCGACGATTTTAGTTGTAACTAGAAACCGCGATTTTATTTAACCGCAAGCGCATGGCGTCTGTTGTAATAATTGTACGAGTATCGGTCGAACTCACAGGGAGCTGTATAATTTGCTAATGTTTATTTAAATTCTAGGCGAGTTAGACAAATTCAGGATTAATGTTTTAATTAAGAATTAGACGAGAATAGCAATGATTTTGCAGAGAATATGTAAGAGCTCTGAGAATTAGAGATGAGAACTATTAACCTCTTGGAAAATCAATTGATAACAAGAAATTAAGAATAAAAAACGGAAAATACAATGCAAGCAAGAACAAAAGTTAAAATATAACAAAAGAGAGCACAAATTGAAAGGTGTAAGAAGAATTTAATAGGAAGAAATATAATAAAGAGAAGAACAAGAAGAAAACCAAATTTTATTAATGCAGTAGAAGTTGATTACAAGAGAATAGACTAAAAGAAAATACACGAAAAATCTAAGTTGATGCCCTATTGGCATCTCATGCCAAGATGTCTAAATTAACGCTAGGTAGGCGTATTTATAGTGCTCTCTAGATCTAGATCTAAAAAGAATTTTTTTTTGAAACTTTGGCTTGATCTTCCATTCTTTTCTCCTTCTTTATTGTTCTGGAAATCTCTTTCTTTATATTTCTAGGAGCTTCTTGCTTAGTACATTCTAGAAACTTTTGAATTGATCTTTTCGTATATGCTTCTTGATCTAGCTCACTTCATATTCTCCTAGAAGCTTCTATCTCTAGAATCTTCTTGAGTTAGCCCCTTTTTAGATGTAATTTCTTCTTATTTTGAAAATAAAGTACCTGCCATAAACACGATTAAAAAGACCGAGTGATACTGTCTTAGAATAATAAAATGCATAATTAAGCAGTGTAAAATTTACACAATTTGATGTTCATCAAATACCCCCACACTACAAATTTTATTTGTCCTCAAATAAAAAAAACCTAACTAAATTTATTAGCCACACTTTCGTTGGGAATCACGATTGCATTTAGCATACAGCAAGCTTTTAAACCCCTAGGTGTCCCCAGTAGGACGAGATGTGTCTCGTGAGGGTTTTTAGTGGATACTACCCACAAAATCCAATGCAACATGATATGCTATTAACGCAACTATATAAATGAAAAGAACATATGTAAAATATGATGAATCGGTTTGTTCTAAATAGTTACAATATTGTAGCATATAAATGCACTAGTCAAAATCAAGAAATTTAAGTTCACCACTTAGAATCAAACTTCAAACAAAAATCTAGTTTTCATCACATTAGACTCAAGCTTGCTAATATTTAGGTTAATACATGGTAAAATTACAAAATTTGTTTTTTCTAGATTGTCAAAGTTTGTAAAGTGGTATCAAATCGATAAAACTAAAGAGTATGCTTTGATTTCATTCACCTTCACTCTCCTCATTATTTATATGTTTACTTAACGGTAATTTTTTTCTTTAATGCATACACCTAACTCATAGACCAAGGTACACCATCCATGCACTGCCTTTCGGGCTTACGTGAGAATGGAATAGAGCTTGGCGGATTGTGCAAACTGACTCTAACAATGTCAGTATAGGTCGTTGATCCTTAGGTGCCCATCTCGTAAAGAGACCAGGGTATACCTCTCATGCACTGCCTTCCGGGCTTATGTGAGAGCGGGACAGAGCTTCGCGGGTGTAGCGACCCGTACTTCCCGGCCGGCCTAAACCGAACTAGAAGGCGAACTACTTTGAGAACAAGACTAATCAAAACACTGATAGAAGAACATTTCATTGCTTACTACAATAATTACATCAGAGTACAAGAATATTCTAGAGTATAAATAAATATTACACATCATAAAATATCAGAGACTAAAATACATTACATTGCAGCGGAAAATAATACATAACACAACTGAAAGAGATAAACAAATACACAGCTTTCCGAATATAGCTCCAGTTGTAAAACCAGGATCCTATATAAAGAAATATCTGCAAAACCGAAACTACTAGATGCCCGTGTGGAAAATAAGGGCACCCAGAGTTTAGGTTAAAACAATAAACTCCAGGTCAGTCATGTGAATGCTGTGAGAACTAAAAAGTTATAAATTTGATTTTAAAGTTAGGTAAATCAAAGGACCATGCCGTATAACATGGAACGGGTTTCCTCCCAAGAATACCAGTGCATAAAACAAATAACGCAATGCTAAAGAAGAAAAATGAAGCCATTATAAGACTCATGTCCCATCACATAATGCAACGCAAGCCGAAGGATAGAGTTTTACCTTATAATAGCCAAATAATGCTTGATATGTGAAATTTCATATTTTATTATTGCTATAAGTGAAGGAATTAACTTCAAATATAAATGTAACAATCATAGACGACATGGGTACCATCTATCATTTCGCCATACAAGTTCTACAATTAAAACCGCATGTCACATATTGGAAGTTGGATTCCATTTATGAACCAAGACACGGGATCTTCCTTACTGAATTCGAGACAATCTAACCCATGTCTCAGGCTCAGAGCCTCGAGTGTTCCTCGGATCTTCAGGCCGGTCCACACTTATATTAGTGGATTAGTAATTCCTGAACAATACGATTCCCCGCCCTATTGGGCTTAAGTCTGGTTAATATGTCGACCATATCCATCCATCGGCCCCGTAGTGACCGATTTATCCGAGGTACCTTTCTTTCCATCATCCACATAAGTAAAAATGTCTGAGCTCCATACCATGACACCACTCCTATCTAGAAGGAGACACATGTTATCCCTACCCTGTAGTCCTCTCCCGTTTCTGGTTCACACCGGGGTGTGAGGCTCGCGAATTAACGCTATACGTAAAGCTATGCCATTTAAGGCCGTGCTTTGATCATCAACCACAAGATTCTGCTTTTCAACAAAAGCCTCGATCACTACATCTCAGCATGCCACACAGGAAATTCACGCCATGAGACTGATGTCTATTGATATATAACCCCTGAGCTCGTACGTCTCAGAGAAGGGTGTTAAGCAAGAGAATAAATTCTCCACCACCAAACAGATATATATTTAATAGAGATCAATCAACACAGAATAAAATCCAATGTCAGACGCACAGTCCATTTACAAGTTCGTTATGGGTCTAAACGACCTTATTCCTCGTCCCAATCAATGTCATTCAAATGGGTGTACATAAACAAATCGTCCGATTTGTAAATGAATATTTATTTCAATGCATCACTATTTTATATAGTCCATATATTTAATAAAAATGATATTTTTATTGTTCAAATATTTTATTCAACACATGAATATTTTATTTTCCATTTCACATCACAATCACAATCAATTTCCACAACACAATACAATCAAACAAGTCGTCCATGGTCTGTGGACGACGATGTTAGGAGCTACTAAGCCCCGTCTGCAACCGATTATATATTTAACTAGAAAACAAGATTAGAGTGAGAATTTCTCACCTTTGGGATCCACTCCTCCATTCTTTATTTCTGAACGGTTTGGATTTGGATTTGATCCCAGTAGGTTCCATCGCAATCTATTTCACACGATTTCTATATTAAAAATCACATTTTTAACATCGCTATAGAAATATATATTTAAAAATCATACTTTTGTTATAACGCTATAAAAATCACATTTTTAATATATCGCTGCATGTATAAAAATTGCATTTTTATATCACTTCTATATATATAAAAATCTAATTTTTGTCTCCGCTTTATATATATATATATATATAATCATATTTTTATATGCTACCATATAAATAAAAATCATATCATTATATCGCTACTTCATATATAAAAATCATATTTTTATATACGATATTTATAATTAAAAATCACATTTTTAATTACATAAACAAGTAAAAATGGAAATGAAAGCTCACCAGCGGATTGACGGAGCGGGGTGGTGGCGACCAAGTGGTGGTGGAGGCGGAGGTGTTATTTGCAAATATGTAAAATATAAAATATTCGATTTTTATTGAGTGGGGGGTCTATGGTCGGAATCGGGTGGCTGAGGGGGCGATGTGGGGGTTTGGAGGGGGAGGAGGTATTTGCGGCAGGTGGTGGTAGGGTAGTGGGGGTCGTTGGTTCATCGGAGCAGAGAGGTTTAGGGTGGTTTCGGGTCTAGGGTTCGAATTAAGGGAGGAGGGAGGAGAGAGGAGGCGCTGGAGGAGGGGATAGTCGGGGACGGGGGTTGCGCGGCGGTGCGGTGGGTGGTGAGGGCCAGCGGAGGCAGGAGCGACGTGAGGCAGCGGCTGTGTGTGGTTTGTAAAGTGAATAAGGTTTTGACCCAAAGAATGAATATATATTAATATTTTAATTATTTATTTAATTCCGTAAAAGCAACTCTTTCATTCTACTCCGAATCGAACCCAACGACTATCGTCCCTAGCTAATTACCCTCATTCGGAACGCAATGGGATATGTCCCGTAATCCAATTCAACTGTTTCGACCAGTTTTTCTTTAAATTAAAATACAAATCAACGTATATTTAATTTAAACGTACATTTTAATTTACTAGGGCCACATATTGACTCTAAAAATTCTAGAAAAATTATTTATGACTTTGTTTTGTTGATACTGTCCTAACAAAACTAATTTCATCAAATTTGTAGACCGTTTGAAAAATGGCCATTTTCTGGTCGATCTAAATTGACTGAAACTAACAAAACGCGTTTTCTTTCCACACTCACATATTAATTCCAAAAATTTTGAATTTTGGAATCTAGCTATAATTTGATTTTCCGGATCCAACATAAGTGGTTTCACCGAAAACGGAGGTCGTTTGCAAAATAACTATTTTTAAGGGCTATATATCTATCTATATTATAATGGGAATACCTTGAAATGAAGCTTTTGAAATGTCTAAAATGGCCTTTTAAGTTTCTGCTACAACATAGGTTATTTTGATTATTAGCCAACATCCCACTACCTCATTTTCTCTGTTTCCTTTTCACGTTTTCACAACCTCTGCGGGAAGTTTGTTTGCATCCTCCTCCCCCATTTTCTTAAAAATACACAGAGCGAAGGCAATTTCAGTCACACCAATTCCAAGACAAAGCAAACCTAGCAACGATGTCGACCGAAGCTCAACAGCCAGAATCCTAAACCTACCGAAAAGCTCATCTACTCAAAACCCCTCCGCAATCTCCCTAAGTATCTGACCCCCTCCGCAATGCACTCGCGACGCCGTCACTGATCGCCTTCATCGAACCCTAACGGATCCCACGTCTATCCTCATCGAACGATATAGCGGCATCCCCCCCCTCCACGATGAAGCCGCCTCTACTGCCGCCACCATCGAGCAGGAGGCCTACTCTGCAATCGTCGCCAATGAAAGTTCCAGATCTGAGGATACTGAGGATGGAATCAAGGTTGTAGAGCTGTATTCGAAGGAGATCAGTCGAAGAACAATGTATTTAAAGACTGGAAGAAGGCAAACAAGTATTATTCTTTACATATTTTGAATTAAAGTTCAGTTGTTTTCTTCTTTGTACTAAATTTGTGTTTGAAAAATTTCTGGAAAATAATATGTGTTTCATCTGCCGAATCATGAATTAGATGCCTGGTGCATTTGCCATGACTTTAAATTTATAGAATATCAGACATGGATGTGGTGAACAGAAGTCTAGAACTTTTAACTTAATCAGAACATAAATAAGTTTGGAACTGTTAAAAGATTAACCTTTCCATTTCTATTGTATTTCTGATCACTTTGAATTTTTGTAATTTATGTATCTGATAACCACATCCGTGGCTGCTATTTCGTTCTATGTTAGTTTACATCATATAGTCTCATTAATACTGAAGTCATCATTGGCTGACTTAAGATCCAAAATTTGGTTTTGGATTTTTTTCATGATATTGAAGGCATTGGAAAAGGGGGAAGACTCAGAATGATCATACAAAAGCCTAAAATTTCCGTTTTCTCTCGACCATATCAGTTCTACTCCTACTTTTGTAAGTTGTGCAATGTTATTTATCTTTGTACCAACTGTTATGACTCAAGTACACTTGCAACTCACTACACTACTTATATTTTCATTTGATATATTTTCGATTGGTATTTAATGGAATAGAGTTGCGTTTTTTTGTTGCTACCTACGGCTGTAATCATTATTAATTTTTCGTTTGATTATCATGCTTTATATTTGTTTACCTCATAATTTCTAATTACTATTCAGGTCCTCATTGTTCAATTGAAGATCCAATAATTTGGGTTTGAATTTTTCAGTGATATTCCATGCATCGTAAATGGAGGAAGATAAAAAATAGTAACAAGCCTAAAATATCCATTTTCTCCCAAATCTGCTCAGGTTTACTCTCAGTTCCCAAGTTGTCCAGTTGAATTTGTCTTTGTAACAATTGTTATGACTCAGCTGCACACGCATTTCATTACATTAGTTGGGTTTACATCTGATGTGTTTTCACAACCCCCGCGGGAAATTCTCCTCCCCTATTTTCTTAAAAATACGCAGAGCGAAGGCAATTTCAATCACACCAATTCCAAGACAAAACAAACCTAGCAACGATGTCGACCGAAACTCAACAGCCAGAATCCTAAACCTACCGAAAAGCTCATCTTCTCAAAACCCCTACGCAATCTCCCTAAGTATCTGACCCCCTCTGCAACGCACTCGCGACGTCGTCACTGATCGCCTTCATCGAACCCTAACGGATCCCACGTCTATCTTCATCAAGCGATATGGCGGCATCTCCCCCCCTACGACGAAGCCGCCTCTGCTGCCGCCACCGTCGAGCCGGAGGCCTACTCTGCAGCCGACGCCAATGGAAGTTCCAGATATGGGGATATTGAGGATGGGATCAAGGTTGTAGAGCTGTATTCAAAGGAGATCAGTCGAAGAACAATGGGTTTAAGGACCGGAAGAAGGAAAACAAGTATTATTCTTTACATATTTTGAATTAAAGTTCTGTTGTTTTCTTCTTTGTACTAAATTTGTGTTTAAAAAATTTCTAGAAAATAATATGCGTTTCATCTGCAGAATCATGAATTAGATGCTTGGTGCATTTGCCACGACTTTAAATTCCCATTAAATTCATAGAATATCAGACACGGATGCGGTGAACAGAAGTCTAGAAATTTTAACTTAGTCAGAAATAAGTTTGGAACTGTTAAAAGATTTACCTTTCCGTTTCTTTTGTATTTGTGATCACTTTGAATTTTTGTAATTTATGTATTTGATAACCACATCCGTGGATGCTATTTTGTTCTATGTTAGTTTACATCATATAGTCTCATTAATACTGAAGTCATCTTTGGTTGACTTAAGATCCAAAATTTGGTTTTGGATTTTTTCATGATATTGCAGGTATTGGAAAAGGGGAAAGACTCAGAATGATCATAACAAAGGCTAAAATTTCCATTTTCTCTCGACCATCTTAGTTCTACTCCCACTTTTGTAAGTTGTGCAACATTATTTATCTTTGTACCAACTGTTATGACTCAAGTACACTTGCAACTCACCACATTACTTATATTTTCATTTGATATATTTTCAATTGGTATTTAATGGAATAGAGTTGCGTTTTTTTGTTGCTACCTGGGGCTGTAATCATTATTAATTTTTTGTTTGATTATCATGCTTTATATTTGTTTACCTCATAATTTCTAATTACTATTCAGGTCCTTATTGTTTAATTGAAGATCCAATAATTTGGGTTTGAATTTTTCAGTGATATTCCATGCATCGTAAAAGGAGGAAGACTAAAAAAATAGTAACAAGCCTAAAATATCCATTTTCTCCTAAATAAGCTCAGGTTTACTCTCAGTTCCCAAGTTGCCCAGTTGTATTTATCTTTGTAACAATTGTTATGACTCAGCTGCACATGCATTTCATTACATTAGTTGGGTTTACATCTGATGTGTTTTCAATTGGTATTTGATGGAATATAATTGTTTTTTATTTTTATTTTGTTGTTGTTACCTAAGGTCATAATCATTACTGTATGTTCAAATAGTAGTGAAATTCAGATATACCAATTATGTTAGGTAATCTAATTCTTATTAGATATAAATATACAAATAAATTCTTAATGTAACTGTAGTTTCTAAGAGCAACAATTTGATTTTCTATCAGCTTTTAAGGTTTGGAATCAGATTTGATTTCCTTCTCATATTGTCAATATTTAGGATTTGGAAAAGAGGTGAATATGTAACAGTTTTTGCAAACAACAAATGGATTAGTTGCTAAGCTCACAATGAAAACAAGCTACGCATTTAGCAAGTGAATCTTTCTTCATTTCTTATATGGTTGATATAGATCTTTTTATTAATTATTCAGTTTCTTATTTAGAATTTTTAGTTACTACGATTATTGTATAATATTCTGTTTATTAAAGATTCATTCCATAAGCATTGTAATGTGTGTATTTTTATGGATCTGTGTGTGTAAGAACCAAGAAAATGGAAGATGTATAACCTGCACCTAATTAATGCTTACTTCATTTCTCTTTACTTCTCTCAAACATAACCAAACATAATTTAATTAATGTCATCCAATAAATGCACCTAATTCATACTAACATAATGTTCTCATGATTTGGACCATAACTTCTTCCAATTGAGAAAGCCAACAACTAAAATTTATGAAACCCCCTTAATCAAGACTAATGCTTTGACTTGAGTGAATGAGGTGCTTCTTCATCTCATATGGTGGTTTTATTGAGATTCTATACATGTACTCCACTATAATTGATATTTCGATAACAACCAATGTATACCATATAAATTAAAGAAGTATTAGTTCATTGAAACGTCGGCGACACTAAATATTTACTACATCGCATAATAGTATTTATCAAATATTATTAGATCACTGAATAGTTAGTTTTATGATGAATACTTTTAAACAAAACAAAGAGATAATTAGCCTTTTGTTGATAATCTTTTAATGAAATTAGTAAGTACTTCAAATAAAATAAAAGAATCAGGTATCCTGAATTCCACATTGTTACTGATTTAGTATGATATATAAATAATTGTAATTTTATTTTCCAGTTATTGTCTATCTAGAGCAGATGGAAAGATGGAATTCGAGTGGGAGAGTTTCATAATGAAGATGGTCGTCCTGGGTATGTAAGCCTATCTTCTAAGCATGTTAAGATCATGCACCGGTAGCAAAAGTCTCATAGTTCGAAGGCATACATATTGGGCTCAGGTGATCCTTACTCTCTCCTTTTATCTCCATGGCTTATATTTATTCATATGGATATAACAAATGATGAATTGTACATAATGTGGTTGTTATAGGGAAAATCGTGGAAAAACTAACAATTTTACTTAATTTACTCTTTACTGTCTTGGTCGTTATGGTTCAATAAGAAAAAAGGAAAAAAAAAACTACACTGTACAGTGGTCACAAGATTTCTTAAAATAGTAGCGCAACTAACCATATGTATTTTTATGAAAACTGATTTATGTAATTGGTCTAATCATTTTTTCATATAAAAGTATCTACTAAACATTTTTGTTGAAAATAGTAATTCCTATAATCTAAGACTAAGTCCTCACCGTGTTTGGTAAATCCAACTGCAAATACATGTATTTAATTACTAAGAATTTTTTTTCTTACTAAATGACATTGATACTTACTGTCCACTAATAATGACTGCATTTTTTTTCCATTACTTATATTGTACTATCGTTACAAGTTATCCTAAATTTGTGTTTGAAAATCAATTATTAGGTCCATTTTTAGGTTTTCATGTGGTTGAGTTGATGTTTTGAATTGAAGCTTTCTAGCAATTTGTTCTTTGTCAAAATTTATCCTCACACCGATGGAAACAAAATTAATTTTGATTTAATCTAGATTGCCTTTCATAAATTTGAATGAGTTTAAAAAGAAAATTACCCAGAAAAACTTGATTGAGGACATAGTTTTGCATGAATGTTACTTCGTTAAAATAGAATAAAAAATCGGCTGAAAAATTACTGTTAACATATACCGAAAACTGAGTCATTTTCAATTTCTCTTTGCTGACATGTCAAAACTATAAGGGAATATAATCTATTTTTTCAACCTCTCCATTTTTCTTATTTTGTATGACTTTATTTAATTTCTTATTTCCTGTTCTTGAAAATAATAATTATTCCCCGTTTACCTCATTACACATTACTATGACAGTTTCTTCCTTACCTCAGTAGAAAATTATGTCTTCAATTTTGATTTGTCCCCATACTTCCTGACTCCTCCTTTCCATAAATAAATTTATTTCATTTTTTCCACATCAACCTTTACACGTTTGATTGTATTTGACGCCAAATTTAAAAGCCTTGAACATTTATATTTGTTATTCTTCCCCTCCTCTATTCAGAAACTTCAAGTCAATTAACATAATTAAAATTCCATCTTTAGCTGCATGTCTATAATTAGTATCATGTTTCTGTTCATACATAATTCCTGCTCTTTACATATTAAAAATCATTATGTAATTGTGAACTTCTATTTTGTTTCTTACTTCTTTATCCATTCACTTCGATTTTGAGTAATTATAATCTTGCTTCGCTGATTCTTCACATTTTTGAGTTAATTACATTTGATTGATAAGCATTCCTTCGGTAATGAAAATGAGTGTTTCTTGAAATATCTATGAGAGCATCATGCAATTTTGATTTGTTGGGCACAAAGCCAATGGATCTATGTTTTATGCGTTTCATTGCTTTGTTAGGTTTCATTACTACTAAAATAGAGAAGAAATTATTCGAACATGATAGATTTCATTACTACTAAAATTTCATCGCTATGTTAGGTTTCTATTTACGTGATAACGACTATGTCGCCTATATTATTTTTGGAAATCCGTTCTAGTAATAAATATTAATGATCTTTTCATTTTCAATGGCAGTTTCACAGATATGACTTTTATATCACACTTTTATATCACTAAAATAAATAAATGTACATATTTCTTATAACAAAGAAAATTATGTAAAACATCTAGATCGTCATTAGCTAAACCTCAAACATTCAAAATATACGTATTTATGTAGTGCATTTCTACGTTAATATTCAACTCCATATGGAATTTAGGGTGAATATTGGTAATCATAAATATGTAACTAGTCACTCCATGTCCAATTTATCATTAATTAAGTTGTGGATTTGCTAACGTTGGCATACTCATTTTCCGTGTTTTACCATTTAGTATAGAGGTTGTCATTCATATTTTATATTCCATTGGTTAGGTTCAAAAGTTAAAATTAATATTAATTTTTACTCTGTCGAACATAACAATACTTTAGTAACTCTATCTGGATGATCTATGTTTGATGTAATCTTAATATTTATTGTTTAATTTTCATTACAATTCATAGTCAGCTAATTTAGCCATTGACTCACCAATTTGGTATGGTATGTTCTGTCATGGCCTTTCATAAATTTGTAATCAAGCGCATCTACGTTTGTAGACATCGCATATGGCCACATATTGGACTAATGTATCCACGAAGCAATTTTTCTAATTTTTTACAGTAAATCTGATTCATGGGATGTTTTAACATTAATTTATGTCCTAGCATTAAACTTATTTTGTTTGTGGCTAAATTCTAACGATAATTGAACTGTATGCTAAAATTGATTACACGTTCTTTATGACATGGAATATTTTAGTCTTGAAGAACTCCATAATTAATGCGATTATAAATGAAATAGAGTACTGCATTTCAAATTACAACATTGTATAAGTTCTAGTGCATTTTTAAAATAACTTGGCAACGTTCAAAACCCTTTTTTTCTTTTGATTCCCCTAGCCTGTTTCCTACACCTGCATGCAATATTGTACCCACTAACTCTTCAGCACCCACTAATAGTCTAATATCCCCAAACAGAAACCAGCCACTATCCTTTCTCAGTTGTCCTATTTTGCTTCCATAAATAGAAAATAAGATAACATAGTTAGATTCTACTCCAAATTCAAATATGCAGTTCTCCATATTTGCAACTGCATATTGATTGTCAGTCATCTTACACATGAGATTTTACTACGGTCCGATACTGTCACTTTTAGCATATTTTTAATTACTGGGAAATTGACATAATGACAAAGTTGAAAAAAAAGCTTAATTGAAAGACATCAAAATTTATTTTTAGGCTGAAAAACAAACTCTAAAAAAAAATCAAGATCCAACTTACATCTTTACGGCAGCTCCAATTAAAATTTTAAGATCTATTTATTTATGTGTAATATGAGGTGAATAACGCATTTTATATGTAAAATAGTTTTATGCTATATATGTATTATTTGCTGCTCATAAATGCAAACACATATTACAATGACTCTCAGTTGAGAGATTTGGGGGAAAAAGTTAAATTTTAGTTTGATGATTGCACTGTTCAAAGAATTAAAAAAAACAAAAAGCACTGTAGGATGACATACGTGAAGCTAACGTTTTAACAATAGAAACATGATTCTTTTTCCACTTTTTGTTTAAACAATGTTTTCGATTTTGCATTCATCAGAAATGTTCTCAATTGTTTTACCACGTCTATTTATTCGGTAATTTAAAAAAAAAATGATTGTCACAGTGTTCAGTTGTGTACAAAGCTGAAGTTGAAAACAACTAGCTCAAGAGTTCATTGAATTATAGAATTTCATCGACCAATCTTTTTGGTGTATACATGTTATATCAAATGCGTTATTACTACTTTTTCTGTTTTTTTAAGGAAAAATCATATCATCAACATGTATTAATGTATATTATTTCTTTTAAAATAAATCATGATTTACCCTCCATCAAATTGGACATCTAATGTGAAACTGAATCGATTATTGGCAAGTGGAATTTGCATATCTGCACTTGATATGCATGTATATGGATAATTTCTCTGTCTGTGTAAATTCATTTTAACAGTATAATGAATATCCATTAAGAAAACAATCGTTTCCCTGTTTTTATTTCCTAACATATGTTTATCAAAATTGGTATATTTTACTGACATATTTTGTGATAAGACTTTAGTTGTTTTACAGATGTTTGGTTGTTTTTTGGAACCAATGTCCTTTTGTCAGACTTGAATCCAGAAAGGCCTAGATAGGTATAGGTAAACATTTATTATTTGTTTTTCAAACTTGTAAAATCTTTTGTTTGGTTTGCCTGTTTGATTATTTAATCAAAGTTCTTTATTTTGATGATTCCTGCTCTATATTGACTTGGTATACGTTTTGAATGCTCCCTTTGTGATCAAACTTTTGTTTTTCCCCCCTCCTATGATGCACTATCTGTGCATATTATGTACCTTTTATGTGTACCTTTAAATTTACATTTGAGTTAAACTTACTATTGAGGTTCCTTATATAGAAGTTGAAAATTTATTTCAATTTGGCTTGAAATAGTCCTATTTAACTGTTTAATATTAGTATGCACATAGTAAACCAATATATGATCTGAATTATCAGAGTTTCATCAACAACTGACCTCAGCGCATTCATTCCAGGTGGAAATTTTTGGAGTAAGAGGTGGAAAAAATGTTGGAGGGGAAGCATCATAAAATATGCTACAATTTAGAAAGACACGAAGGGTTGTTTGTAACTTACAAGATATACAAAATATAACACATCAAACGCACCAATGCTTATATAAATACATATTTACATCTGTGTTGCATTTATCAACGGTGCCCCGTTTGTATATTTTGTTTGTACAAGTACAAAATGAAAGACAGAGTACATATATTTATGTTGTGTAAAGTTATATTGTATTATTTGACTAGGTAGTAATGACTTAACATTTCTGACTTTCACAAGTTTTTCCAGTACATGATTTTTAAAACCAGTTGCATGCATCATTCATACACGTTTAAAGACCCGTCATATTGTTTTACCTTTTCTATTAATATCATTTGGAGATTTACTATCCTTGGTTGTTTTCAAGTCTATGATCAGTCACTATAAGGTGGAGGGCTCGGTGATGAGGTAGAGCTGCGATGCAAGACTGAGGGTCTGTTAGTCTGGTAGAAGGGGGAAAGGGAGAAGCTGGTGTGAGCTGATGCGGGGTGGAGGAGGCGGAGGTTCTGGGCAGTAGGTCGAGCTTAGTCGGAGGCGCAGGTGGTTGCGGGGGAACATAGGGAGAGGGAGGTTGGAGCGGTGGGGACAGGAGGACGCTATTCATCGTAGGGAGAGTAGGGAGGCAGTGGATTTTGTTAGTTTATGATCAATCACCATTTTTAGTACATATAAAGAAAGTTGACATCTACAAGTTAACGTCGCTTATGTAATGCATGATAGTGTTATGTTTATTTTTTGTACATGAATCTTTTCCAATTAACAATGTCAAAATTTGTGTTGGTTGCAACGAAAGGAGGTGGACAATGCATGCATGTGTTCTACCGTTGCTTGAATACGTTTTTACTTTTTGTACTTATCTTTCACAGTGTTTATATATATGTACGGTAATTTGTGAAGAATGCAATACCACTATGCCATTTGTATTTTCAATGTTTTTTCTGATTGTGTTCTTCTCAGTATACGTTGGCTTTCGTGAAATTTACATATCGATTTATGTGCAATGCAAAGACGGCTTATTCAAAATAAATCTCATTTCTTCCCCCATTCATTTTCATTTTACCCAACAAAAATCAAACATGAACAACCATGCTGATCTAACAAGACGTGAAAAAAGAAGGCCGGAAATACCATGAATGTGAACGGCTATAGGGACACAAAATTAAGCTATAAATTTCATAATAAGATTTCTTTTTTAAATAACATATTTCGAACAAATTAGATTGATGCTCGAAATTGTAGCAACAAGTTTTTTGTACATTTGTTCATGAATACTTCACAATAAAAAAATTGGTTTGCATATCTATTTTTTGTTGCATATGGCTAAAATTTCGAAGTAATTGATTTTGATTCGTTTATTTCACACGTCCAACATACGTCTTCATGGTTTTGTTATTCATGATAACATTGAATTTCTCCATAAGGAAAATATTTAATTTCTCAATGTACTAAATTACAACTTGAAATTTATATAACAAGACATTATTCATTTGACCATAATTTCACTACCACCAAATTCGGTCTCAGTAGTCTATGCACATGTCCAACAGACGTGCTGGACATACTGGTTATATTAATATATATATAAATTCTACAACGACTTTCATGAATTTTAAACTGGACATAAATTTTAATTTATAAAGTGAAATCTTAGTTTCTTACATCCATTAGAAAGATATTATTAAAAAATTCAAATATTTTTGGTTTCGTCCTATTCTGACTTATATTGAATTCTGTATATTCATTTGAAATTTGAAATCGAATTTTCACACTACCGCGCCATTTCAGGCTCGTTTTATAATTAAAATAAATTTATTCATTCTAACTTCATCGAAAATAATTTTTAGTCATTATTATTTAAAATAAATCATTTTAAATATTCAAAATTCATTAAAATTGCCAAAATAAAATTTTCAAATTGGTTCTGATTTTCCGGGTTGTTACAGCGGGTGTGCACACCAACGCTAGATGTACTAGCAATGTTGGATACCCTTAGTTTATTAATTATTGCTATCGTTATCATTATAATTATTAGCCAAGAGAGGATTATGCAAAATCATCTTAGCACCTCTTCATTATATAGATTTGAAAACTGTTAACTTGTGTATTCTAGGGATAACACTTTTTAAATAATGACAATAAATAACCAACTCCATAATTGCCACCTATGAATCAGCCTATATATTAGCTTACTATTATCGTGTGTGATTTACACTTTTCATCTTATTTTCCATCTAAAGCTAATGATTCACAAAAATTTCCGTCAAATGACTATTGCAATATATCTAACCTACTGTATCTATTTATAATATACCGATTTGTTTTCAAATAAATGCTATGCCCTAAATGCGCATGCTTAAAATAAATGTGATTTTACATGCTGAAAAGAAAAAAAATGAGTGTAACTAGGAAAAAAAAATGTAAAATAAAAAAAATGAATGAATGCAATGTGAGTCTCCCCCCACAATTAAATTCAACAGTGTCCTCACTGTTCATAACGATTTCTAAACTTGAAGGAAAGTACCCATAAATGAATGCAATGCAAAATGATTTGTAATATAAAATGCAATTTACTGATATGTAGAAATGGATTATGTATAAAATAATATATATGTTTGCGATACATATATTGCCACCACCTCTTTCTTCTGCACTTGGTTTTTGTATTATTTGTTCCCCCACACTATGCTTAGGTACATTGCTTAATAAGAAACTTCTTTTCACCAACATCTCATTTTTATACCTAGATTTATAGTTAATTAGATTGATATCTATTTATCTTGTAAATGTAGATTTCTCCAACCAAGCTTTGTGTATGACGTGATTCATATACTTGACAAATTTATCAGTGTAATCCTTGAAGAATAAAAAATTGTGCATAACTGTAGTTAATTTAGTAGAATCAAGAGGTGATCTAAGATAATGTTCAATATCAAGTGCTTTGTTAGTTGACATTTCAATATTCTCAACAAGTTCAAAATTAATCTTGGTTTCACCTTTACAATCAGTCTCATTAGTAGAATTTTCAACTTCACACGTAAAACTCTCACGTTTTTCCCCTTTTGCAATTTCTTCGAAATTTAAATTTATTTCATTGTTGTGTGAAAGTTCATTCTCGAACAGTCCGAAAAATTTGTGTTCACAAAATTCTTCATCTTTGACAAAGCCACCAACAATTTTATTATCGTTGTCATATTCAGTTTCAAACATCATTGTTTTTGTTTCATTCATGTCAGATAATGGGAGATTACAATTTAGATGTAAGTCAGTTTCATTAAAAGAATTGAAATCCAAATCTGTTAGTGAACCTTCAACAACTTCATTAGGGTTGTTGTTTTCAATTTCATAAGTTGTTCTTTCAAAATTATTGTTGTGAATAAGATTTGGATTATTGTTTGATTCATTGCAAGTTTGGCTTGGTGGTTCTTCATTCTCTTTATTTAATGATAAGTTCATTATCATGTTCATCAGTTTGTTTGTTTCTTTTCGAAATTGTTTAATTTGTCTCTCGAGACGAACATAGCCTTCTTCGTAGTAGTTATTTTCAAAATTGTAATTCAAGTCATTTTCTTTGTCAAAATTATTCTCAGATTCAATTTCGTTCTTATTTTCATCCATGTAAGTTTTTTGATATGGAAAATTCCCAAAATTATAATTCGGTTCATTTTCATCACCAATGTTATTACCATTTTTGATTTTGTTTTCGTATTCATCAAAATTACATTGTTCTGGGTAATCAAAATCCGTTTGATAATGGAAATTACTTTGATACTGAGAATCAAAATCATTGAAGTTGGAAGAGAAATTTTGGTTATTTTTAAAATGCTGACTTGAATTATTTTGAAAACATTGTTCATGTTGGGGATCGTTTTCAAAATGATATTTATGTTCATATTGATTTTAGAAAATTGATTGGATATGGAAGCTTTCTCTCTTTCTTTCTTCTCTCCTTAAAATCATGCAAAGTTTTGACTAAAAGTTTTGTATAGGCTTTTTCATTGTATTATAAATCTTCAAGTTGAGATCTGTTTGATGACCTTTTATAGCAATTATTAAAATTATAATCCAAATCATTGCACCTATCAAAATTATTTATGGATTGAGTTTCATTTTCATTTTCTTTAAAATCATATTGATGTTGGAAATCATTTTGGAAATGAAAATTATTATTAAAACGGTGAAAATCATTTCGACGATGCGAATTGGGCTCACAACCAAAATCATTAGAATTAAAAGAATAATTGTAATTTTGGTTGCTTTTTAAATGTTGATTTGGATTATTCCAAAAATGTTGTTTGTTTTGAAAATTGTTTGTACTATAACCAAAGTCATCTCCACTATTAAAATTGTTCTTAAGATGATTTTCATACGCATATTGATTTTTAAAATAAATTTTTTTGGATTCGTAAGTATTTTTTTGTGGATTAGACGAATAATTGAAACTATTCTAATTCGAGCAAAATCTGTTATTTCGATTATTTTTAAAATTTCGACTTTGGATTGTTTGACCATAAATTATCTCCCTTAAAGTTATCTTTTTCTTTGCATGATCATTCGAAGAAAATTTGTTACATTGACCATCAACCATTTTTCATATACGATTTAATAAGAGCACAAATAAATTCAAATAGAAGTAAACACATACAAAGTTATGTCTTGTCCAAAACATGCTTGACTGAAATGCTTTGTGAACTCCACTACCAAGGTTGTTTAAGTGCCGACGTCACTCCTTTCGAATTGCCAATTGCTGTGCCAAATTATCTACTTCTTTGCCTTGCGTTTGATCAACTATTTTTGTTTGCCATTGACTTTGTCCAAGCATGCTGCACCCCTTTTATTTGACCACTTCCTCTTTGTTAATATAATATTTTTTAAGTCTAGATTCTTCAGTGCACCTTTTAACTCCCTCGATTCTTCAATTCTTCCTCCTTCTATTTAGTTATGCTGATCTGAATACTCTGGTAAATCACTTTTTTTTCCTAAAGTTATATGCAAGAAAAGAGTAAACAGAATAATGAAAACATAAAAAATGATTTTTTTTAAGAAGAGGAAAATCAAAACTAGAAAGAAAGAGGAAACTAAGAAGATAAAAAAAACAATTTTTTTAGTTGTAAAACAAGGAAATGTAAATGAAAAAAATGATTATTTTTCCTTTTTGATGTTATGTAATAGGAAATACCAAAGAGAGAAAGCTCCCCCCTTTTTTGAATGAAAACAAGAAGAAGAAATAAGATAACTAAATTAAAGTAAAACTTTTTTTAGCAGATAAAAGCAAACAAAAACTACTAATATTACCAATAGAAAGCTAAGCAAAACAAGCAGCTAAACTAAAGAAAAAAAATGATTTTTTTTTGTTTTTTTGATAATGAAAGAGAACAAAATCAAGAAATATAAGAAATGAAAACCAAAAGGAAAAAGTTGATTTTTTATTAAAGAAAATAAAAACTACTAGTGGAAAACAAAGGAAAATGAGCAATTTAACTAAAAAAATAAAAAAGCGATTTTTTTTAAAAGGTTGATAAAAGGAAACAAAGAAGAAAAAAAATCTAAAACTACTAATGACAAAACTAAACAACTAAACTAAGAAGGAAAAAATGATTTTTTTTCAAATATGAAGAAGATAAAACAAAATAGAAACAAAGGACTACAACTAAATACAAAATAGAAAAAAAACACAAATTAATAAATAAAGCTAACATGAATCGAATATCAAATAAACAATAGAAACTATTTTAAATCCTCGGCAACTAGAAACCACGATTTTATTTAATCGCAAGCGCACGACTTATGTTGTAATAGTTGTGCGAGTACGAGTTGAATCCACAGGAAGTAGTATAATTTTCTAATGTTAATTTAAATTCTAGGCGAGTTAGACAAATTCAGGATTAATGTTTTGATTAAGAATTAGACGAGAATAGCAATGATTTTGCAGAGAATATGAAAGAGCTCTGAGAATTAGAGATGAGATCTATTAACCTCTTGGCAAATCAATAGATATTAAGAAATTAAGAATAAAAAACAGAAAATATAGTGCAAGCAAGAACAAAAGTTAAAATAAAACAAAAGAGAGCACATACTGAAAGGTGTAAGAAGAATTTAATAGGAAGAAATATAATAAAGAGAAGAACAAGAAGAAAACTAAATTTTATTAATGAAGTAGAAGTTGATTACAAGAGAATAGACTAAAAGAAAATACAAGAAAATCTAAGTTGAAGCCCTATTGGAATCTCATCCAAAGATGTCTAAACAAATGCTAGGTAGGGGAATTTATTGTGCTCTTTAGATCTAGATCTAAAAAGAAGTTTTTTCTTGAAACTTTGACTTGATCTTCCATTCTTTTCTCCTTCTTTATTGTTATGGAAATCTCCCTCTTTATATTTCTATGAGCTTCTTGCTTAGCACATTCTAGAAACTTTTGAATTAATCTTTTTGTAGATGCTTCTTGATCTAGCTCATTCCATATTCTTTTAGAAGCTTCTTTCTCTAGAATCTTCTCGAGTTGGCCCCCTTTTAGATGTAATTTCTTCTTATTTTGAAAATAAAGTACCTGCCATAAACACAATTAAAAAGACCGAGTAATACTGTCTTAGAATAATAAAATGCATAATTAAGCAATGTAAAATTTACACAATTTGATGTTCATCAAATACCCCCACACTAGAACTTTTATTCGCCCTCGAATAAAAAACCTAACTAAATTTATTAGCCACACTTTCATAGGGAATCCCGATTGCATTTATCGTATGCAACAAGCCTTTAAACCCCTATGTGTCCCTAGTAGGACGAGTTGTGCTCGTGAGGATTTTCAACGAATACTACCCATAAAATCCAATGCAGCATGGTATGCTATTAATGCAACTATATGAATTAAAAGAGTATATGTAAAACATGATGAATCGGTTTGTTCTAAATAGTTACAATATTGTGGCATATAAATGCACTAGTCAAAATCAAGAAATTTAAGTTCATCACTTAGCATCTAACTTCAAACAAAAATCCAGTTTTCATGACATCAGACTCTATCTTGCTAATATTTAGGTTAAAACATGGTAAAATTATGAAGTTTGTTTTTTTATAGATTGTCAAAGTTTGCAAACTGATATCAAATCGATAAAACTAAAGAGTATGCTTTGATTTCATTCACCTTCCCTCTCCTCGTTATTTATATGTTTACTTAACGGTAATTTTTTTCTTTAATTCATACACCAAACTCATAGACCAAGGTACACCATCCATGCACTGCCTTTCGGGCTTACGTGAGAATAGAATAGAGCTTGGCGGATTGTGCAAACTGACTTTGACAATGTCAGTATAGGTCGGTGATCCTTAGGTGCCCATATCACCCCTGCAGATTTTTACATGCTTACAGGGATTGAGATTGGCCGCCCCGACAGAGTCTCCTGCCCATTTGATACCTTGTATGAGTCTCCCAAGTCTTACTTGCGGTATTTGTCAGACTTATCTGCGGCTCATATCTCCCATGGTGCCGTTTCAGTCACATATTTACTTGATTACATTACAGCACATTTCGATGCAGTGGATTTCCATGACACAGTATATCGGGCCACCATTTTATATATCCTTGGTTTGACATTCTTTTCGAACCAATGGAGTACGATTAGATTGGGCTATCTAGTAGTATTAGCCGATTTAGATCAGCTGCATATGATTAATTGGGGCACTGCTATTTTGGGTTATTTGTATACCGCTCTTGACTCTTACGCTTTTGGAGCGGTTCAACAAATGTTTGGAATTTGGTACATGTTGTCATGCTGGTACTATGAGTACACGACCAACATGCATCCACGCATGTTGCCCACCGCCAGTCATAACGACGAGTCCTTTTTCCCACATACGCGTAGATGGGAGGGAAGTCATCTAGTCTGGAGTGTTCCTGCTGCTGTGAGACACGATTTGATGGAGGCCCATACTCAGTTAGATTTGAGGGAAAGGGGCAACATATTACGAGCACCTTGGACTTCTTATTGGATGTTACTTTTAGCAGGAGGCCCGCTACCTGATGACCACCCACTCTTCCTTGCATTTCGTTTATCTCTTCGCCGTGTCCTCTTGCTCCCACCGGCCCACCTTCCTATTTGGTACTTGGGTGATCGCTGTTATTATTAGGGCCCTGGCCAGACGCGCGTACCTGCAGATCCACCTCTTCCGATGATATGTTTGAGCCTCGTCGTTCTATAGTGAGACAGTACATACAGGGTCTGAGACAAGGAGGATGTGTTGATACGACCGAGTTTTACATACCCGACACAGATTTTGACCCTTATTGGGTTCGGGTAGCTCCCAGGCGGTACTTGTTGCCCGATTATATACGGGGTGTGAACTCCGATCACATTGGTCCCGGATTGGTTACTGGTAGAGTTCATCCTCCACCGTTTAATTTTGACTCGACCCCTACACAGATCTACGACCAACCTATGGATTTCACTCTGACCGATACATTTCAGACATTTGATCTCAGTGGTACACAGGTGTCCCTGCCAATTATCTACCCACCTTCTCACATGGTAGCAGGTGTCCCTACTGCTGGATTATATCCGGCACATGAGGTATTCATCTTACTTGTGGATTTATTACCTTGTACATTCTAAGTTATAGAAACTGATTTTATATGTTCTATATTTGAAGTATGCACCCTGGCTAGACCATCATAGGATACATATTGCCGCTATTCAGGAGATGACCCTGCTACATGCTCAGTCCTTATATCAGGAGTACCAGGCGATAGTTCAGTGTTTGTAGGAACAATTTGACGACTTACATGCCAGATTAGCAGTAGCAGGGGGTGGTGATACAGGAGCATCAGGTACGGTTGGAGGGTCATGTACCGGTGGAGGTTCAGGTGCTGATGGCGGACTGGGAATGGGTGGAGGATTAGGTGGTGTTGGAGGATTGGGTGAGGGTGGAGGATTAAGTAGCGACGATGACGATTTTCCTTTTTATGATGGTGATGGTAGCGGGGATGACATGGAGGAGGATGGTGAGGAGTCTGGGCATGATGATGACGATGATGCTGCGGATTTAGATTGACTTTCATGAGGATACTACTAGTGATATTTTGATTTTTGTTATCATGATGTATATATGTGTATGGCATGATGAAGTGGACTTTACGTTATTCTTTCTTGATGTATATATGTGTATGTCACGTTGATGCATGTTGTACTATATTATCTACATTTTATATTTATTACTATCGACAACTATATTTTATAATGTTATGTGTACTAGAAACCTTTATTATCTATATTTTATGATGCTCTGTGAAATGTTGTTTGAAACGTTTAATTATAAAACAATGTTTGAATCGTTTTATTTATAATTTAATAATAAAACGAACTGCAGCGGAATGATAGTTCGTAATATAACGTTTTGAAATTTAATTTGTTGTACAGGATCCAATTTAAGTTGGATTTCTTCGAAACAAAAAATGTTCGAATTGAATTGATAACATTTTCCAATGGAAGAGAAAAATAGAGTTTTCATGCTGTAGATTTTGTTTTATGGCCAAATCAAATTTTCAAATAGTCGCTGTGGAATTCCTTTATTAATTATAACGTTTATTTAAATAAAATAAATGATTCTTATTTAAAGTAAAATCATTTTGGCTTGGAATTCAACCAATAAAGCAGTGCACGACACGATGTACACTCCATTGTCTGTATATAGGTAGGGACGACCCTGTCTTTCGCTTGTAATATTGTTTTGGACGACCCTGTTTTTCGCTATATATAGCGGCTTCTTCGAAGCAGGCTAAACCCTCATTCACAATTTCTTTTCTTCCAGCTGCCTAATACTTCCTCTTTTCCCATTCCAGCCTTCTACTTGAAAAGAAAATAGTATAGTTGCCTTATCGGTGTATGTCGAAATAGGGAAAAGAAAGTGCAGGCTCCACCATGGACAACTTAGGAAATGACGATGAGGCAGTATCAAATCGACGACCTGGAAAAGAAAGGGTAGTTGAAGGCGCGTTGTCGAGCCACTATGTCTAGTTGGATCCAATCATTTATGCTGTTGTGAAGAAGAATCATTGGTCGTTGTTTCGAAAACCGAAAACATGATGGCCGTCAATTTTTCGGATGTGAAGCCTACGAGGACCACAAGGTTTTTCCTGATGAAATTGATTGTCATAACTTACCAGTGGATTGACCCTTCGATGTGCGAACGTGGAGTTCAATAAGCACTGGAAGTGCAAGCCGAAATAAGATGCTTGAACAAGATTGTTGCTAAGCCAACTAAAGCTGGATTTTTCCCTCGTCTGTGGTAGGTCTATGTGGAAGCTACCTTATCGTGTTTTATTGTACATTGAATTTGATGTTTATGTGTTCAGTTGTTGTGGTTCGTACGATTGTAATTTGGCAAATGTTGCAATATTGTATTTCGTATGTTTATGTGGAAACTATCTTATTGTTGTGTTCATTATTAAAACCTGGGATACATAAGGATATGCACCTTAATAATACAAATATCACGCATAGTCCAATGCCCAGAACGTCCATGATAGAGAATCTCCACTATGCACTACTAACTGTCCACTGTATCCATGATAGAGAATTTACACTATACACTTGCACTGGACAGTGTTAATGCCATGATAGAGAATCTACACTATGCACTAATCACTGTCCACTGTAGCCGTGATACAGAAACATTGAAATCTAATTTGTTTCTCAAAACGATATAAAAAACAGGATTTTAATTTTATTTACTATCATTTTGGGTCAGCATTTAACATGAACTACTACATGGACGACCCTACTTGTTAATTCCATGGCTACATTACGTGGACGACCTTGCACACATAAATTCCTAAGCAGCTATTACGTGGATGACCCTGCACACTATGAACTAGACCAAGACATGTACCGATAAAGGAACACTCGCACCAATAAAGGAGCTTTCTATCCAACAAACGAGCGCTCTATCCAATAAAGGAGCGCTCTATCCAATAAAAGAGCACCATGTCCACTAAAATGACACTCTGTCCAATAAAGGAGCACCATATTCAATAAAGGAGCACTTTATCCAATAAATGAGCACACTCCACCCAATAAAGCTACCCATTGACCAAGACTTCATACCTATACAACAACAACACCGCAACCATATTTCATATCCAAACACATTCACAAACAGAAATGGATTCCTATTTTATGACATGCATCATGGCTTTTAATAACGATTCGAAGGAAGAGGAAATCTTTCAAGAGGAAGCGGAATACATATAGGAAATATGGGACTTATACCATGAAGCCTACGGTTCATCGTCCACAAGTCGAGGGTATCGGTTCCCAGAAGGAGATTTATACACCGAAATCATGTTAAATGCCATAAGTCTTTGATGCAAGATTACTTCAACGACAGCTGCAATTACGGGCCTGATATGTTTCATAAGAGATTCAAGATGCAGGGAAAACTATTTCTTCGAATATTGGAGGCTATTCAAGGTAACAATGATTACTTTAAGAACAAACAAAATGCATCGAAGACGCAGTGGTTGTCCGGTTTTCAGAAAATGACAGCCGCTATGAGAATGTTAGCTTATGGAACTTATGTTGATGCTTTGTACGATGCATACCGAATAGTAGAGAGAACGACACTTGACACACTTGAAAAATTCTGTCAAGCTGTGGTGGACGTCTGCGGAGAAGAATACTTAAGGTCTACGAACGAAGCAGATGTAGTGCGTATCAGAGAGATGCACGAAAGCAGGGGACAGCTGGGAATGTTAGGAAGTCTGGACTGTATGCACTGAGAATGGAAGAACTTCCCTAAGGGATTACAAGGTGCATACAACGGGAAGGAAAGGCAACCAACCACATTTTGGAAGTTGTGACATCGTACGATCTGTGGATATGGCATGCTTTCTTCGGAATCGCCGGTTCAAATAATGACTTAAATGTTATAGAAAGATCCCATCTGTTCAATGATCTTGCTCAAGGCCAGGTACCTCCTTTAACATTTACCCTAGGCCTAAATACTTACGACCATGGCTATTACCTAGGTGACGACATTTACCCGAAATGGAGCACCATTGTTAAAATATGTCCAAATCCATTGAATCCTAAACAAGTCAAATTCGCGGTGATGCAGGAGGGACAAAGGAAATATGTAGAACAAGCTTTCAGTGTTTTACAATCTAGATTTGCAATGATAATTAATCCATGTCAGCTGTGGTCTAGGAAAAGATGTCTACAATCATGCTTTCCTACATCGTTCTACACAACATGATTATAAAAGATGAAAGAGATATGGATGAAGGGCAACACCACTACGAATATGGAGGTGCTTCGCAACCACACCTATTACTCCGACAAAACACACCGCTAACAGAAAAGGACTTCAACATTCATTTGATCCGTCATGTTATGTTTAGAGATGCACAACTCCATATCCGGCTGTAGAATGATGTTATGGATCATTTATGGAACCAATATGACTATACCTATTTATGAAGCTTCCTTGTCTGAACTCGTGTTCTATTTTATGATTGTCCTAACTTATCGATTTTTTTTGCAATAATGATGTTGTACTTTTTTATTTTATCAATCGCGTTCTACTGTATTTGTACGGGTTATTAACCAACAATTATTATGTTCTGAAGCTAAATTAGTTTATTTCGGTCTTCCTGAACATAACTATTGTGTACGAAATAATAACGATTTTATTTTGTCATATTAAAATATAAGCTAGGATAGGAAAACTAAAATTTAAAATCTAAATTTATGGTGCGTCGACTTTATCGTCTCGTTACGTAACGAGCCGATTTTATCGACGTGCGCCGAAAAAATCGGCTTGCTATGTGACGAGCTGAAAAAATCGGTGCGCGAGACCAATTCAGGATCCTGAATTGATCCCATAACATTTGCCTAAATATTACGGTCCCAAACATCTGTTGGGGAACAAAGCAACCTAAAATTACTGATTCAACACATGAATCAAGTGTTGTTGGAGTTGCTCTTATACTACGTCCTATTACTTTGTCTTATTACTTATATAACATATGAAATGATCACTATTTCAATCAAAATTTCTACTTTAATAATTCGTTCACTTCATTCATTGGTTAATCATGCATTTGTATTACTTTATACCCATAAATATAAATAGGTATGTGTAGATAATTTCTATATTATCCACTTCAGTATACACAACACAATCAGAGAGTCTTTCAAAGCTAACTTTAGTTTTATTGACATATTTTAAATCAGCAAATTACTATTGAATTGTTATATTTCAGTAGAAGCCAAAAATATCTTTGAAACTTTTGTTCCATCTCCTAGCAATAATAAAGTCACTGTTAAAAAGGTGAACTAAAAACCAATTGTGAAAATTAATAGGCATCCAAAAAACCTACGTTGGAAATATGTTATATGCATGTAGTGAAGAAACCCACAAACCAAATTAAGCAACTTATAGATTGTTCCAAGAATATTACGTTCTACCAAAATATATAATGTCATATGTAGTATGATTTAAATACTAAACTCAAAGAGCGATAATATTTAATAATATGATGAAGTAATGATTTCATATTCTAATCATCTACTTTTAGATTGTATCAACTACAACATGGAACACCAAAAAAATATTAAGTTTAACTTGCATATCCTAGAGTAAGAAAACTCATAATCTCAGGTGGTTGTTCAGGAGACATGTTTCGTGAAAGAAAGTGCTGAGCATACTGGTGGTGTTTTCCTAAATAATGCATATCAGTAGATATTAAAACATAGCAGTATATATTATGTCGGCCAGAGTTTTATGTACAATGTAATCAGGTTTATTCATGGTTATACCCGCTCTTATAACTCATTACATAAATGGGCCTGTAGTACTCTCAGCCCAACCGTTCATTTTGTACATTATATAAACAACGTTGCATTTGTATAATAATTCATTCAACAATATAACAAAGTTCTTAATTTTCAAAACAGTGCAAAATCTTTCTTGGTATCAGAGCACCTCACCATTGCTTATCGGCTATAAGATTCGCTCTTGCAAACAAATCACACAACAGTTAGTGTGGTAATTTCTCTCCTTAGTTAATTTTCATCATTGGAGAGAGTGAAGAGGCATTCTGATCATCAGTGCCTTGCCAATAGTCAATCTACACATCAGTTTCAGGAAAAGCTGCTGATCTGCATGTCAACCATGGCTGCATCTGAATCAACAGATCGCCAGTCTTCATTTTGGTATTAAGAAACATCAAAAAGTAAAGAAAAAGCCTCAAGAACTCAACTGTGTCGTTCAGTGATTCAAATCAGAGAAGATATCTTTAAAGAATCCCTCTGGTTGCTTACAGTTGATCTCCGAAACTAATTCTCCTCCCTCTTGATCCATTTCTTGGCCCAATTTAGTCGCTTACATTGCATATTTTCTTCATGGAAACTAGCAACAACAATAATTCCTCATCAACATCTATCAATGTCTCTGGCCCTCGAGAAGGAACAAGTGTTGCAGATAAATTGATAAAGACAGTGGTTAGCCCCCAATCTCAACTCATTATGGTTCAACTTGATGAAAATAATTTTCTACTATTGAAGTTACAAGTTGAAATAGTGTTAGATGGTTATGGTCTGGATGTATATATTATGGGTACTATTCCAACACCAGCTCAGTTTATCACAAATTCAGAAAATCATGTTGTTCCTAATGATAAATACATTAAGTTTCATAGACAGGATAGACAAATTTGTTCATGGCTATTGTCTTCTATAAATGAAAAACTCTTACCTCAAGTGATAGGATGCAAAACATCACTTGAAATATGGAAGAATATTGAAAAATGATTCAATAATCAATCTTATGCCAAAGTTATGCATTGTAAGCAACAATTACAAAAAATAAGAAAGGAAAACAGTACTATGGGGGAATATTTGAGCAAGAACAAATCTCTATGTGATTTGTTAGAAGCTGCAGGTCAAAAGCTTCGTGAATCTGAACAAATTCTTATTATCTTGAATGGATTAAGTGATGAATATGAAGTTGTTGAAGCCATCATATCATCACAAAAACAATTTTCATCCGTGGATGATGTTCACTCTATGTTACTGTCACACGAAGCCAGAATTGAAAGTAAAAGAGAGAAAGAAAATGAAATGAATGCCAATCATGTGGCTAACAGTGGTAAAAACAAAAATCCTAACATTGCCAACAGATTTGAGCAACCAAATCAAAGAGGTGGAAATAAAAATCGTGGAAGGGGCAGAGGAAGATGGAATTATAATAACAACAACAAGCCCAAATGTCAGATTTGCGAGAAAAGTGGTCACACATCAGGTAAATGTTATTTTATGTATAATACTAACTATAGTAATGGGAAGATTCAAACTAATCAAAGGGGGTCAAATATTAGTGCTAACATTGCTCAAGCCCAAACAGACAGTAGTAACCAGCCAGATTCATCAAGAAATCAAAATAAAACAACTAGATTGGGGCATATTAATGATGACAGCTGGTATCATGATTCATGGACTACAAATCATATCACTAACAATCTTGAAAATTGAAATCTTGGCAGCAGAGAATACAAAGGTAAACATACTATAAGTATGGGTAATGGTAAGTGTATTGGTATATCTCATATTGGAAATGGTAGCACAAGAGGTAAAAGACAATTATTCTTACACAATTTATTAAGAGTTCCTAAAATAAAGAAGAATTTGATTAGTGTCTCCCAATTTGCTAGAATAATAACATCTATTTTGAATTTTATCCAAAACATTTCTTGGTTAAAGATATACTAACTAAAGATGTTTTATTGCAGGGTGATGCTGTTAATGGCCTATATAAGTTTAGATTTAATGATTGTAAAACTCTTGATAAATGTCCGCCATATTATGCTACTGTTAATAGTGTTGAAAGTAATGTAACCTCTAATAGCAAATCTATTCTTGACATATGACACTGTAAACTAGGTCATCCTATTCTAAATATAGTTGAGAAAATTCTTCTTGACAATAAAATACCATTTACTGATGTCAATTTACCTCATGTATGCACCCATTGCCAAATGGGGAAAGTCATTAATTGTCTTTTCCAAATTCTACATCATGTTACAAACCATTTGAACTTATAATAGCTGACCTAAGGGGTTCAGCCCCTATTAATTTAGATGTTGGATACAAATATTACTTGTCATTTATTGATGCATGTACTAGGTACACATGGCTATTTTTCCTAAAGTCCAAATCAGAGACACATAGTATTGTGGTTAATTTTGTTAAGATGATTGAAAATCAATTCAACACCACCCTTAAGACTTTTCAATCTGATGGTGGAACTGAATTTAAACCAATTCATCAATTTCTTTAAAAATAAGGGTATAAATCATAGAATGACCTGTCCATACACCTCTGAACAAAATGGATTGATTGATAGAAAACACAGGCACATAATTGAATCTGGTTTAACACTGTTAGCACATGCGTCTTTACCCCTAAAATTCTGGTCTGAAGCATTTAATTCGTTTGTGTATCTTATAAACAAAATCTTACTAAAGTACTTGATGGGATAAGTCAACTAGAAAATCTATACAATGTTAAACCAGACTATGGTCAACTTAAAATGTATGGGTGTCTATGTTTCCCGTATTTAAGATCCTATAACTCTCATAAACTCGACTTTAGATCAAAGCCATGTACTTTTATTGGCTACTGTTCTAATCAAAAATGGTATAAGTGCATTGACTCTAGTGGCAAAATTTATATCAGTAGGCATGTTGTTTTTTAATGAGTTTATTTCCCATACAAAGAGTTAAGTATGAAAACTTCAAAAAAAGTGATCGATCCAAAAGTGATAATACATGTAACGACCCGGATTTCTGGTCGATTAATTTTGAATATTTTTTATATTTATTTTAATCATTGATTTGAGAATATAAATGAATTTTTATATTTAGTTATCAATTTAAAAACCGAAATATGATTTATTTCGAATATATATAATTATCGAAATACGAAATTGAATTTATTTGAATTCAAAGTCGACACTGAATTGAAAACAGTTCAGATAATCAATTCAAACTCCTGTTTGAATTAGAATAATAATATGAATTGATTATCGAAGAATAAATTGTTTTAAAAATTTATTTAAATCAATTTAAATTAATATCTTCTCCAGATGATCGAGTGTGGTTTCGATACCTGTCCCAGTGTGTTTAGAATAGTGATTTACCCTAGGAATGCCAGTTGTTGGGTTCAGAATGGAGTTCGAAATCAACGGGAAAATTTAATTAGTTAAATCTCATTGGTTAATTCAAATTTAAATTAAATCTTTTTTGTTGGCGGACCAAAACAAAACACGGTGCTTCTTCCATGTTCACAAATCAAAAAAGTTGTGCTTCTTTCATTACCACAAATCGCAACCACCCCTCTTCTATTATAAACCAAAATGGCCACTGCTCCTTTTTACTTTAAGTTCAATCCTCCCTTTATTTTTAATGTCGAAGCCACTGTATCCTCCAACGCAGTGAAATCTGCTCCATTTCCTTCATCTTAAATTCCAAAGCCTTTGATCTCAAACTTAAACCAGTCGATACCCTCATCCAAAATCCTTTCATTTCCTCCAGACATCGAAGAAAAACCGTTCCTCTTCAATTTCAAATATTCGAATTTTAAATCCCTAAACCCTCGATTTTTAATTGCGTATGAACTAAAGCGTCGACCCTAGGTCTTCATTAGTGGGTGCGATCATTTATGAGGATCTTGACTTCGAAGGTCATGATTGTAGTTGAGTGCAATGTGGGTTTGACAGCAGTTTGTTGAAGATCGATTTGTGGATCGGGTATGGTGCAACGTCCTGAGGTAGATCTGAAGTTCGTTAGTAAGAAGGGGGAAGATGTTCACGACGGTTTTTGGGGCATCGCTACAGTTCCTATAACTTATCGAAATCACGATTGCAAGAGGGTCTTTGAGGGTTGACTGCTGGTGTTCGGTGGGAAGCTTTCACGAAGGGGAGGTCTGAGGTAAGGTCATGAGTTGATTTCGGCCAGAAGAGGAGTTCGGTCTTTTTCTATTGAACGTGATAATTTTGGGGAGCAGTCGAGTGTTACGGTAATGATTTTCTAGAAAGAGTGGCGTGTGTTTCTAGTAAGGGCGGTAGGTTCAAACCGTAAACAGGGGAGAAGAAGATGGGGGAAAAAAGAAAAAAAAACATGGATTAAGGTATATTTCGAATTTCGATTTCTATCTTATATGGAAATGTTTTTATGCAATTAGAAATATATTTAAAGAAATATATTTAGGGAATCATTAAAATAAATAGTTAATGTGGAAATTTGATTAATGTATAGGAATTAGTTTATATTTTCATTAACTAACGAAAGTAAATAAATAAATATTGATATGAATCTTGTACATAAGTAAAATTTATTACACGATAACAGATCTTGGTGAAACGAGATGCTTTGTCTTTGCATTGTCGAAATACTTCTCAATGGAATTTAAATGGAATATTCGGCAAATAAAAAGCCTGGTGAGTAAATCTCACTCACCTGTTATTTAGAATTATTTTTATTTGGTAAAAATAATTGTTGTTTCTTGTTTGACTACTTTCTGGTTGATTTAAATATATTAGTTATCAAGGGTTGACTATTATATATATATACATATATATATATATATATATATATATATTGGGTTGATGATTGGATTGTTTCCGCAGTCTCGTTAGTGGATGCCTGTAGTTTCATAGCGGATGATTTCCCTATGCGCCCCACAAATATATATTAGTGGATGACCTTTATACTGCGATATCCTGCCTCAAAGCAGGATGGGTATTATTTATGTTGGCTAACGCCTGTGGTTGCAGGAAAACAGGTTGGAGGAATCCAACTGGATTCCTCAAAAATATTATTATATGTTTATTTTCATATATATATTCCCATATATGATGTGTTTGAAAACCCGTGAGTTGATAATTGAGTATTTTTGGGTGTTTAAATATGACTGGGCCAAAATGTTGATCTATAAAATATCGTGAAAGTGATATTTGAAAATTAAATGGAAAGTTCTATTTTTCTAAAAATAGAATTTGAAATTCGAATAAGCTAAGAAATATTTACTTGTTTTAAAAATAAAACAAGTATAGAAATTTTTAAATGAAATTTATAAATTAAATAATCAGGGAAGTATAGAAATTTATAACGATGTTTATAAATTAAATAATACAGGAAATTGAAGTAAATTTATAAACAGTGTTTATAAATAAAATGGACTGATTTTCATTAGATAATCGGGGGTTGAAATGAATTTATACATGGTGTTTATAAATGAAGGAGAAAATTATCATTTGATAATTTGAATATTTAAATTCAAATGTGAATTTAAAAATATATATGTGGAATCGGTTTAAAGAAGTAAAACGATGAAATTTATTCTGATGTTCAGAATATAAAATTGAACTAGAATAAATCCGTATGGGTTTATGATTTGAATTTGATTAGTTCGAATTTAAATTAAATATTAGGGTTTTTTTTATTTAAATAGAAGTTAAATTTAAATTTGAAATATAGATTCTATATATCTATATTTATATAGATAAGTTATAATATATAGAATATCCAAAAGTAGGATTTTGGTTTTAAATAGATTTCGAAACAGACGTGTTTAAATATAAAACAAGAAACTTATAAACAGTTTTTATAAGTAAAATGAATAAATTATCAAGAGATAATTTAAAATATTAAATTCAAGTGTGAATTTGAAAATAGGATTTGAAATCATTTCAAAAAGGAATGCTAGTTTTATTCTGAAATTTCAGAATATAAAAGGAATTGGGTTTCAAATAGGAATTTGAAAGGAAAGCTTGTTTTAAATTTTTAAACAAGAAAATTTATTTAAAAACGATGTTTATAAAAATAGGGAAATAAATTATCCTTGGATAATTTAGAAGTTTTATTTCGAGTATGAATTGAAAGGTGAATTGGAAAACGGTTTAAAATAGAATGATACATTTTATTCTGGAATTCAGAATACAAATTGAAGTGAGAAAAATCCAAATGGTTTATAATCAGAATTTGATTATATCGAATTTTATAAATAAATTATTTATAAAGGAATTAGAAGTTAAAATAGAAGATTGAATTATAAATAAATTTATAACTGAGTTAAGAAATAATCAACGATTAGGTATAATCAGAATTCTTAGGTTGAATTGGGAAAATTGGTTTAATATATATTAAAAATATTAGCATGGTGTTGAATTTATATATAAACGAAGTTAAAAGGTTTATATATTAAATATAATTAAAATGAACTCGCCGCGACACGGTAGTTCATAAATCGACGTTTCGAACTTCGATTGAGTATACATGACTCAATTTATGTTGGAATTCTTTGAAACAAGAATCGTCAGGGCTGGTTGAATAATAGTTTTCTAATAAAAGAGAAAAATCTGAATTTCGTCATATAGATTTTGAGTTATGTCAAAATCAAATTTTCAGAAAAACAGCGCCAGAACCATTATAAAAACCATAACGGTTTAATTAAATTAATAAAGGATTCTAAATAAATAAAATATGGATTTTTCATTATAAAAATCCAGACTTGAGTTATAACATGAATATGAAACCAAGTGAAATAAATGGAATGATTTCTGAAAAGAAAATCTTATTTTCGATTTGTTGAATAGAATTAACTAAGCAAATTAAGAATTTGTTAATTAAATTTAAGATTTGAGTTCAACCTTGAATAAGAAAATTAAACTTGTAAATTTATATTCAAATCGAATATGAAACCTGAGTTTGAAAAAAAGGAATTGAATTAGTGTATAAGTAAGTTGTAATATATTTGAACATGATATGTTCAAATATGAAAGTGAAATAGGCAAAAGAGTTGATTAACGAATTTATCTACGAGTTGAGTTAAAACAAGTATATTAAGTTCAAATGAATTAGAAATGTACGGATATACATGAGACAAGCATGGAATGTAGTTAATGAAGAGATATATTAGAATGCTCGACAAAAAGGTATGTATTTAATTCACATATGAGATTTTATGCGCCTTATCGGGAAGCTGCTTGGCTTTTTGATTTTCTTTTTGAATGGAGAGGGCCTGTGTGGCAAGGTTTGAATTTCGTCTGGTAGCCCCGTACAAAGGAGGTTATGGTGAATTTTTCCGGAAATTTAAGGAGTTAGAATATTTTTAAGAAAATTTGATTGTTAGAAATCAATGTATCGATATATAAAGAATTCGAAAAGGAAATGAACTTAAAAATAGAATATTATAAACAAAAAAAGAAATCTATGAATAAAATCTCTTAAGAATAAAAAGAGAAGCATATACGTGTTTTAGAAGTGGAAAATGTGTTAATATGGTGTTGATTATTCGAGTTAGCAGTCTTGTCTGTTTTAAAGTTAATAATATTTTTAGTCAAGGTCTGAGAGGTAATTCTACCCCAACTTGATTGATTTCATTATTAACTGATAAATAACAAGATTCAGTCTCGAATATCACTGATTGAATAAGAGTTAGTTGAATGCAGTATTGGGGGTTGTTTGTAATGATGTTTTACACAACATTCTTTTTAACCCAAGTAAGTAAATTTTGGAAATATAATAACAAATATTTCCTAAGTATAGAAATAAACGAGTCAGAAAAGAGATAAGTAATTGGAATGTTCTCCAATTAAATTTGGAAGATATTTTCTGAGTATAGAAAATATAAGAAGGCGATATATGGAAATGTTTTTCCAATGTTAATAACATATATTTTCTAAGCATATAAAATAATGAAAATATGAATATATATATATATATGTTTGATGGTTTGATTGATAATTCCATTTGGAAATAAGATCGTTGTGTGTACACGGACATTTTTCATTTGATAGTTATATCACCGACTATCAAAGTTCTCGACCATTTTAACGTTGTTAATATGGAGAGACCGATTGGATTATTATCCAAAGAACCACTCTATATTGGCGTAAGCGTTGTGAATCATATATGCCAAAGAAGATTGAAGACGGAGTGAAGTGCAAGGGCTGTTGTATAAGTCCTAGGTAGAGATTGCCTAGGATGGATGTACTGAATAGTGCCTTCGGTTTCGTTCAGTCCCAAAGCGAACATAAATGGACGAATATCTGACAAAGTATTTCCAAGGATCGAATGGGTTGGTCTGTATAAATATATATGGTTGCAACGGATTTATTCCCTTAGCATAACATCCAGAATATTTGTGCAAACCAATTAACGATTAATGGATCTGATAATGTGGCGTTCAAAGTGATCATCTTATCAATGAATGGAAAGTAATCGTAGCCTCTGGCCTCAACAACCGGGAAATGACCAAAATCGGGAAGGCAGCATGGATATGTGGTTAGCTCCCATTAGGGTGTATTATCAATTATCTAGAGATTCATTTAATTCCTTATTCTATTTGATGCAGTCCCATTCGGGAAACGGTTGCTTATCCCAACCGTTGGTGATATACATTCGATACACTCAATCTAAATGAGTGGTCGGTTATGTGTGGCTGAGTTGTAAGATGTTCTTGTTAAACTCGGTGTATTCTCCTCTAGAGATACACCAGCAGCAGGTGGTTCCATACCTTGTCATAGTTGGAAATCCATTACCCAATAATTGCTCGTGGTTTTGATTGTATTATATATGTGGAACGTGAGATGCAAATGTTCCACTAGATTCTATTTACTTGATTTAGACACTATTATAATATCAAAAGGGTTTGATATAAAGATTACCGTTTTCTTTCAAAAGGACTTGAAAGTTAAATCAAGTGTTTGAGGTTCTCATAAGGGAAAAACCCGTTCCGTGTTATACGGCGTGGTCTTATGAGATATCATTTAGTTTCTGAAACTGTTTTAAATTGTTTACTCATACCAGTCCCATGACTGACCCGGAGTTTATTTTTCTATGTTTCCCTAAACTCTTGGGTGCCCAAACTTGTACGGGCAGTCAAGTGGTTCAGGTATTTCCAGATATTCTTGGAGGATCTTGGATCAAGAGGCTTCAACGTTAGTTATCTAATGTTATTTCCGCTGTGTTGTAAGTTGTACTCTGATAGTGATACTCTGGTAAGTGTATGTTAAACTGTTGAAATTTCGTATTTCAAAAGTTATGATATATTATATTTTTTTCCGCTGCGACGTGAGATTCTGTGTTGTTATTTTTGTTCTACTTCTACCTTTTTCTTCTAAAAAAAATGATTCTTATTTTCGTGATATTTGGGTTGTATGTATGGTGTATGTAGTCAACTCTTATATTATGGATTTGCGGGCCATTACAATTGGTATCAGAGCTTAGGTTGAGCGTATACCTAGGCTTTGGTGGGATGTGCTCATTAGAGATAGGGTCAGTAGTACCCTAGAATGAGTTAAGTGTGTATATACGAGAGCACGTATTTGTTAATTGATATAAAAAAAATTATATTGTGTTGGCTAATCTGTTGAGTGGTTTATGAATTCTGGTCGAATCGTGGGATGCCACGATGTCGATAAGAGTTTGTAAATACTTGAACAGAAGATTGAACATGATATTGTTTAAAGAGGGTAAATGAAATAATTTTACACAAAATTCTATTTTGATAGAAAAAGAATAATTTTTTGAAATTATTATAATATATGGATGTGTTGAATGTTAATATTATAGTCAAATAAGATTATAAAAATTTGAAATGGTTAGTATAACCGAATATAATTTGTATGAATGAGATATACAAATGAGATGAATTAAAAATTTAATTCAAACCAGAATTTGGAATTTAAAATCCTGGGTGTTGGAAAAATATTTTCTGAAGTATATTAGAATAATATAGCTTTGTTTTAAAAGGATTTTGAAATTGTTTAAGCACTGAACTCACTTCAGTGGTTGGGAAATAATTCTGATGATGACTGCAACATCATCAGTGTTCATTTTTGAGTTTCTAAGTGATGAATGGCTACCTTAGAAAAGTTCTTTGTCAAAATTTGTTTTTAAAGAAAACAAGTGGTTTGAAAATTCAAATGTTTTGAATTTGTGATGGAAATAAATATATGTGTATATTTATGGGATTTCAAAAGGATTTGAAATAAAAGCCCAGGGATTTGAATTTTGAACTTAAATTTAACTTAATCAAGTTAAATGGATTGAAAGGAATAAATTGATTTAAAATCAATTTGAATGAATTTAAATTCATATGAAATGGAATACGAATTGATTGTAAATTATATAGACTAAATGAATGTAAACATATATGGGGTGCCATCTGAATTAAAACCAAATGTTTTGGTGGAATAAAATTTTTCAAATATGAAAGGTTGAGTTTTAACATTAGTGGGTTTTTTTAAAAAGTTAATTGGTTTGTAGCACTATTTCTACCTTAGTAATTTCGGGGACGAAATTCTTTTGGGGGGGGGGGGGGGGAGAATGTAACGACCCGGATTTCTGGTCGATTAATTTTGAATATTTCTTATATTTATTTTAATCATTAATTTGAGAATATAAATGAATTTTTATATTTAGTTATCAACTTAAAAATCTAAATATGATTTATTTCGAATATATATAATTTTAGAAATACAAAATTGAATTTATTTGAATTGAAAGTTGACACTGAATTGGAAACAGTTCAGATAATCAATTCAAACTCCTGTTTGAATTAGAATAATAATATTAATTGATTATCGAAGAATAAATTGTTTTAAAAATTTATTTAAATCAATTTAAATCAATATCCTCTCCAGATGATCGAATGGGGTTTCGATACCTGTCCCTGTGTGTTCAGAATAGCGGTTTTACCCTAGGAATGTCAGTTGTTGGGTTCAAAAAGGAGTTCGAAATCAACGGGAAAATTTAATTAGTTAAATCGCATTGGTTAATTCAAATTTAAATTAAATCCTTTTTGTTGGTGGACCAAAATAAAACACGGTGCTTCTTCCATGTCCACAAATCAAAACAAAAGTCGTGCTTCTTTCATTACCACAAATCGCAACCACCCCTCTTCTATTATGAACCAAAATGGCCACTGCTCCTTTTTACTTTAAGTTCAATCCTCCCTTTATTTTTAATGTCAAAGCTACTCTGTATCCTCCAACGTTGTGAAATCTGCTCCATTTCCTTCATCTTAAAATCCAAAGCCTTTGATCTCAAACTTAAATCAGTCGATACCCTCATCCAAAATCCTTTCATTTCCTCCAGACACCGAAGAAAAACCGTTCCTCTTCAATTTCAGATATTCGAATTTAAAATCCCAAAACCCTCGATTTTTAATTGCGTATGAACTAAAGCGTCGACCCTAGGTCTTCATTAGTGGGTGCGATCATTTATGAGGATCTTGACTTCGAAGGTCATGAGTGTAGTTGAGTGCGATGAGGGTTCGGCAGCAGTTTGTTGAAGATCGATTTGTGGATCGGGTATGGTGCGACGTCCTGAGGTAGATCTGAAGTTCGTTAGTAAGAAGGGAGGAAGATGTTCACGACAGTTTTTGGGGCATCGCTACAGTTCCTGTAGCTTATCGAAATCGCGATTGCAAGAGGGTCTTCGAGGGTTGACTGCTGGTGTTCGGTGGGAAGCTTTCATAAAGGGGAGGTCTGAGGTGAGGTCATGAGTTAATTTCGGCTAGAAGAGGAGTTAGATCTTTTTCTGTTGAACGTGATAATTTTGGGGAGTAGTCGAGTGTTAAGTGAGTGATTTTCTAGAAAGAGTGGCGTGTGTTTTGAGTAAGGGTAGTAGGTTCAAACCGTAAACAAGGGAGAAGAAGACGGGAAAAGAAAAAAAGAAAAAAAACATGGATTAAGGTATATTTCGAATTTCGATTTCTATCTTATATGGAAATATTTTAATGCAATTAGAAATATATTTAAAGAAATTTATTTAGGGAATCATTAAAATAAATAGTCAATGTGGAAATTTGATAAATGTATAGGAATTAGTTTATATTTTCATTAACTAATGAAAGTAAATAAATAAATTAATATTGATATGAATCTTGTACATAAGTATAATTTATTACACGATAATAGACCTTGGTGAAACGAGATGCTTTGTCTTTGCATTGTCGAAATACTTCTCAATGGAATTTAAATGGAATATTCAGCAAATAAAAAGCCTGGTGAGTAAATCTCACTCACCTGTTATTTAGAATTATTTTTATTCGGTAAAAATAATTGTTGTTGCTTGTTTGACTGCTTTCTGGTTGATTTAAATATATTAGTTATTTAGGGTTGACTATTATATATATATATATATATATATATATATTGGGTTGATGATTGGATTGTTCCTGCAGTCTCATTAGCGGATGCCCACAGTTTCATAGCGGATGATTTCCCTATGCGCCCCACAAATATATATCAGTGGATGACCTTCATACCGCAATATCCTGCCTCGAAGCAGGATGTGTATTATTAATGTTGGCTAACGTCTGTGGTTGCAGGAAAACAGGTTGGAGGAATCCAACTGGATTCCTCAAAATTATTATTATCTGTTTATTTTCATATATATATTCCCATATATGATGTGTTTGAAAACCCGTGATTTGATAATTCAGTATTTTTGGGTGTTTAAATATAACAGGGCCAAAATGTTGATCTATAAAATATCGTGAAAGCGATATTTGAAATTTAAATGGAAAATTATATTTTTCTAAAAATAGAATTTGAAATTCGAATGAGCTAAGAAATATTTATTTGTTTGAAAAATAAAAAAAGTATAGAAATTTTTAAACGAAGTTTATAAATTAAATAATCAGGGAAGTATAGAAATTTATAACGATGTTTATAAATTAAATAATATCGGAAATTGAAGTAAATTTATAAACGGTGTTTATAAATAAAATGAACTGATTTCATTGGATAATCGGGGGATTGAAATGAATTTATACAAGGCGTTTATAAATAAAGGAGAAAAATTATCATTTGATAATTTGAATATTTAAATTCAAATGTGAATTTAAAAATATATATGTGGAATCGGTTTAAAGAAGTAAAACGATGAAATTTATTCTGATGTTCAGAATATAAATTTGAACTAAAATAAATCCGTATAGGTTTATGATTTGAATTCGATTAGTTCGAATTTAAATAAAATATTAGGGTTTTTATTTAAATAGAAGTTAAATTTAAATTTGAAATATAGATTCTATATATCTATATTTATATAGATAAGTTATAATATATAGAATATCCAAAAGTAGGGTTTTGGTTTTAAATAGATTTTGAAACAGACGTGTTTAAATATAATACAAGAAACTTATAAATAGTTTTTATAAATAAAATGAATAAATTATCAAGAGGTAATCTAAAATATTAAATTTAAGTGTGAATTTGAAAATAGGATTTGAAATCATTTCGAAAAGAAGGAATGCTAGTTTTATTATGAAATTTCAGAATATAAAAGGAATTGGGTTTCAAATAGGAATTTGAAAGGAAATATTGTTTTAAATTTTTAAAACAAGAAAATTTATTTATAAACGATGCTCATAATAATAGGGAAATAAATTATCCTTGGATAATTTAGAAGTTTTATTTCAAGTATGAATTGAAAGGTGAATTGGAAAACAGTTTAAAATAGAACGATACATTTTATTCTGGAATTCAGAATATAAATTGAAGTGAGGAAAATCCAAAGGGTTTATAGTCATAATTTGATTATATCGAATTTTATAAATAAATTATTTATAAAGGAATTAGAAGTTAAAATAGAAGATTGAATTATAAATAAATTTATAACTGAATTAAGAAATAATCAGCAATTAGGGATAATCAGAATTCTTAGGTTGAATTGGGAAAATTTGTTTAATATATATTAAAAATATTAGCATGGAGTTGAATTTATATATAAACGAAGTTAAAACGTTTATATATTAAATATAATTAAAACGAACTCGTCGCGGCACGACAGTTCGTAAATAAGTGTTTTGAACTTCAGTTGAGTATACATGACTCAATTTAAGTTGGAATTCTTTGAAACAAAATCGTCAGGACTGGTTGAATAATAGTTTTCTAATAAAAGAGAAAAATCTGAATTTCGGCGTATAGATTTTGAGTTATGTCAAAATCAAATTTTCAGAAAAACAGCACCAGAACCATTATAAAAACCATAACGGTTTAATTAAATTAATAAAGGATTCTAAGTAAATAAAATATGGATTTTTCATTATAAAAATCCAGACTTGAGTTATAACATGAATATGAACCCAAGTGAAGTAAATGGAATGATTTCTGAAACGGAAATCATATTTTCGATTTGTTGAATAGAATTAACTAAGCAAAATAAGAATTTGTTAATTAAGTTTAAGATTTGAGTTCAATCTTGAATAAGAAAATTAAACTTGTAAATTCATATTCAAATCGAATATGAAATCTGAGTTTGAAAAAAAGGAATTGAATTAGTGTATAAGTAAGTTGTAATATATTTGAACATGTTATGTTCAAATATGAAAGTGAAATAGGCAAAAGAGGTTATTAACGAATTTATCTACGAGTTGAGTTAAAACAAGTATATTAAGTTGAAATGAATTAGAAATGTATGGATATACATGAGACAAGTATGGAATGAAGTTAATGAAGAGATATATTAGAATGATCGACAAAAAGGTATGTATTTAATTCACATATGAGGTTTTATGCGCCGTATCGGCAAGCCGCTTGGCTTTTTGATTTTCTTTTTGAAAGGAGATGGCCTGTGTGGCAAGGTTTAAATTTTTTCCGGTAGCCCCGTACAAAGGAGGTTATGGCGAATTTTTCCAGAAATTTAAGGAGTTAGAATATTTTTAAGAAAATTTGATAGTTATAAATCAATGTATCGATATATAAAGAATTCAAAAAGGAAACGAACTTAAAAATAGAATATTATAAACAAAAAAAAAAGAAATCTATGAATAAAATCTCGTAAGAATAAAAAGAGAAGTGTATACGTGTTTTAGAAGTGGAAAATGTGTTAATATGGTATTGATTATTCGAGTTAGCAGTCTTGTCTGTTTTAAAGTTAATAATAGTTTCAGTCAAGGTCTGAGAGGTAATTATACCCCAACTTGATTGATTTCATTATTAACTAATAAATAACAAGATTTAGTCTCGAATATCAATGATTGAATAAGGGTTAGTTGAATGCAGTATTGGGGGTTGTTTGTAACGATATTTTACACAACATTCGTTTTAACCCAAGTAAGTAAATTTTGGAAATATAATAATAAATATTTCCTAATTATAGAAATAAACGAGTTGGAAAAGAGATAAGTAATTGGAATGTTCTCCAATTAAATTTAGAAGATATTTTCAGAGTATAGAAAATATAAGAAGGCGATATATGGAAATGTTTTTCCAGTGTTAATAACATATATTTTCTAAACATAGAAAATATTGAAAATATGAATATACATATATATATATATGTTTGATGGTTTGATCGATAATTCCATTTGGAAATAAGTTCGTTGTGTGTACACGGACATTTTTCATTTCATAGTTAAATCACCGACTATCAAAGTTCTTGACCATTTTAACGTTGTTAATATGGAGAGACCGGTTGGATTCTTATCCAAAGAACCACTCCGTATTGGCATAAGTGTTGCAAACCATATATTCCAAAGAAAGTTGAAGACGGAGTGAAGTGCAAGGGTTGTTGTATAAGTCCTAGGTAGAGATTGCCTAGGATGGATGTACTGAATAGTGCCTTCGGTTTCGTTCAGTCCCATAACGAACGTAATGGATGAAGGTCTGACAAAGTATTTCCAATGATCGAATGGGTTGGTCTATATAAATATGTATGGTTGCAACGGATTTATTCCCTTAGCATAACATCCAGAATATTTGTGCAAACCAATTAATGATTAACGGATCTGATAATGTGGCATTCAAAGTGATCATGTTATCAATGAATGGAAAGTAATCGTAGCCTCCGGCCTCAACAACCGGGAAATGAAAACAATTTAGGCAGGCAGCATTGCTATGTGGTTAGCTCCCATTAGGGTGTATTATCACCTATCTAGAGCTTCATTTAATTCCTTATTCTATTCGATGTTGTCCCATTCGGGAAACGGTTGTTGATCCCAACCGTTGGTGGTATACATTTGATACACTCAAGCGAAATGAGTGGTCGGTCATGTGTGGCTGAGTTGTAAGATGTTTTTGTTGAAATTGGTGTATTCTCCTCTAGAGATACACCAGCGGCAGGTGGTTCCATGCCTTGTCATAGTTGGAAATCCATTACCCAATAAGTGCTCGTAGTTTTGATTGTATTGTATATGTGGAACGTGAGATGCAAACGTTCCACTAGATTATATTTACTTGATTTAGACACTATTGTAATATCAAAAGGGTTTTGATATGAAGATTATCTTTTTCTTTCAAAAGGACTTGAAAGTTAAATTAAGTGTTTGGGGTTCTCATAAGGGAAAAACCCGTTCCGTGTTATACGGCGTGGTCTTATGAGATATCATTTAGTTTCTGAAACTGTTTTAAATTGTTTACTCATACCAGTCCCATGACCGACCCAGTGTTTATTTTTCTATGTTTCCCTAAACTCTTGGGTGCCCAAATTTGTACGGGCATGTTAAGTAGTTCAGGTATTTCCAGATATTCTTGGAGGAGCTCGGAGCAGGAGGCTTCAGCGTTAGTTAGTTATTTCTGTTGTGTTGTAAGTTGTACTATGATAGTGATACTCTGATAAGTGTATGTTAAAGAGTTGAAATTTTGTATTTCAAAAGTTACGATATATTATATTTTGTTTCGCTGCGATGTGAGATTCTGTGTTGTTATTTATGTTCTTCTTTTACCTTTTTCTTCTAAAAAAATGATTCGTATTTTCGTGATATTTGGGTTGGATGTATGGTGTATGTAGTCAACTCTTATATTATGGATTTGCGGGCCATTACAATACATGAAATGCCAATTTTGGACAATAACTGGAGTACTGAAGATGGTGCCATGGCTGCTGATGCTCAAAATGATCTTCAACAAAGTCAAGATCACATTGAACCACCAGCCTTGCCTATGATTCACCTGTGCCATGCCGAAGTGAACAGAGATCGTCAAAAACTGACAATAATAAAGTTCTTGCTAGAAGTAATAATGATGAAAGCTCATCAACTAGAAATACAAATCAAACAGATGAAAGCTTACCATCTAACTCCAACCAGAATCAAGCTGGCCATCCTATGATGACAAGAGCCAAAAGTGGCATTTTTAAACCCAAAATTTACTCTACCTCAATCATCACTGATGAGCCAGCAAATTATGATCAAGCTGCTAAGGACAAAAACTAGAGAAAGGCCATGCAGGAAGAATACACTACCCTAATCAGAAATAACACATGGGAATTAGTGTATCTACCTCAAAATAAAAATATTATGGGATGAAAATGGACTTATAAACTGAAAAGAAACTCTGATGGCACAATAAGCAGGTACAAATCTAAATTGGTGGCAAAGGGGTTTACCCAAGAATATGGGTTTTACTTTAATGAAACTTTCTCTCCAATGATCAAGCCATCAACAATCAGGTTAATATTTACTGTGGCATTGACCAAAGGATGGAAAATAAAGCATTTAGATGTCAATAATGCGTTTTTAAATGGAAAATTGCAATAAGAAATATATATGCAACAACCACAAGGATTTACTCAAAATACTGCACAAGTATGCAAACTCAACAAAGCCATTTATGTACTCAAGCAAGCTCCCAGAGTATGGTTCAAAAGGCTGAAAAATACTCTGGGAACTATGGGTTACCAATCAACAAAACCTGATCCATCCCTCTTTACTAAATTTTTTGATTTATCAATATCATACATATTTGTATACGTTGATGATCTTATTATTACGGGTTCAGATGAAGCAGAAATTAAGCACCTAACAACTCAGTTAAACAAGCAGTTTTCTATTAAAGACCTGGGTGATGTCTCATATTTTCTGGACATAGAAGTAAATAGAAGATCAAATTATGAGATACATCTCTGTCAGAAAAAGTATATTTCAGAATTATTGATCAAGACTAAAATGGAAAATGCTAAACCACATCCAACACCAATGATATCAAATCAACACTTATCTAAAAATAGGGGAGAAGCCATAACTAATATCAAACAATATAGAAGTGTTGTAGGTGCATTACAATATGCAACTATAACACGACCTGATATTTCATTTAGTGTTAACAAGGTTTCTCAATTTATGCTTAATCCCCTGAATGAGCATTGGAAAACTGTGAAGAGGATTCTCTGATATCTTAAAGGGACAATCAACTATGGACTTACTCTAAAAGCTAGCAAACAGTTATATATCATAACCTATGTTGATTCAGATTGGGCATCAGATATTGATGACATAAAATCTGTAACAGGTTACTGTACTTACATTGGGAACAACATGATATCATGGTGCTCGAAGAAACAACCCATAATTTCTAGATCAAGTGCAGAAGCCGAGTATAGATCCTAGCTTATACTACAGCAGGAATACTTTGGGTACAATCAATACTTAAAGAGCTAAAGTTAACCACTGAGAGAAAGCCTATTATTTGGTGTGATAATCAAAGTGCCATACATATGTCTACTAACACTATACAGCATGCTAGAACTAAGCACATAGAAATAAATATTTATTTCGTTCGTAAGCAAGTTCAGAAGGGAAAGTTACAGATCAATCATATTCCTACTTATTATCAAAAAGCAGACATATTTACCAAGTCATTTTCAACTAAAAATTTCAATCGATTAAGAGACGAGCTAAAAATCAAAGGATAGTACGACCTGAGTGGCTAGAGATGGTGCTCGCCTTCATTATTGCTGATTTGATGTACCCTCTCATGTCGATCTACTCTGAAGAATCAACTACTGCCTGAATCAATGCAAATTAGGGTTCATCTTCAACCCTAGCAGTGAATTAAGGGCCTTCTCATGTCGATCTACTCTAGAGAACCAACTCTTGCCAGAATCAAAGAAAATTAGGGTTCGTCTCCAACACTAACCTTAGTTTGCAAGGGGGAAATAAAGCATAGCAGTAGATATTAAAACATAGCAGTGGATATTATGCCGGCGAGAGTTTTATGTACAATGTAATCGGGTTTATTTATGGTTATACATGCTCTTATAACACATTACATAAATGGGCCTGTAGTACTCCCAGCCCAACCATTCATTTTGTACATTACATAAAAAACGTTTCATCTGTACAATAATTCATTCAACAATATAACAAAGTTCTTCATTTTCAAAACAATGCAAACTCTTTCTTTCCTGACTCAGACTGAGTTCCGTGAACTCAGACCTAATCAACTCAAATGCAGAAGGATTACTTTTGGAAGTGAATTCATGGATTGCATGGTACACATCAGTAAATTCTTCTTACTCATTTATCTAAAACCATGTAAACTTGGATGTCTTAAGTTTAGCAACTGGTGCTTCATCTTTGACTCGTTGATCAAAGTATTTGCATTACTTATATAAGATAAGATAATAATAACTTGTGGTATAAAGCTATAAGACTTAATTGAAATGACGCATGTTAAATTATTAAAATTTGTATCCACATACCCTTGCAATTTGTCTGACTAATTATGCAGAAGAAATATTATACATCAATTGCATCTTCAAGACACTGTCTGTTCGCTTCTATATCTCAAAGATTTGTTGCAGTAAGCCCCGTGTAGCAACCGTGATAACCATGAGAGGTAGTCAAGGACAAATAAGACATTCAAAACTACATTATACGGCAACTATCCAATGTTTAATACATAAAAATGCACTGGTTAGAATCACAAATTTGTACCGTAATATCACCAAAATGACAGTACATTGCAAACAATTCGTTGGGCATGACGTATATAATTTATATAAATAGATGACAGTGCAGCTAAAAGGTATGCTGACAATAGAATAGAGGGACTATAAGAGCATCTCCAACAACGGAGCTTATTCATGTTACGGAGCTGAATATGCGTTGATTTTGCACCCAACAGATATTCTTAAGTGTAATATTCAATAAGATATTACGGGGTCAATTCAGATTTCTGAATTGGGCTTGCGCGCCAATTTTATCGGCTCGTGAAGTCGCGAGCCGATTTTTTCGGCGTGTGCCGGATAAATCGGCTCGCGACTTCATGAGCCGATAAAATGGGCGCCTGACTAGTTTAGATTTTTTTCCCCTATCCTAACTTATTCTCTAATATGACAAAATAAAATCGTTATTATTTTCTTAGAATAAACAAATTTGGAACATAATAATAGATGATTAATAACCCTTACGAATACAAGAGAACGCGATGGTACAATAGAAAAGAACATCTTTACTGCATACATGATCGATAAGTTCGGACAAGCATAAAATAAAACACGAATTCAGATAAGGGTGCTTCATAACTAGGTATCGCCATAGTGGTTCCATAAATGATTCATAAGATCCTTCTACAGCCGATGTGGGTGGAGTCTGCTCCTTTATTGGATAAAGTGCTCCTTTATTGGATAGAGTGTTCCTTTATCGACATGGTGCTCCTTTATTGGTACGAGTGCTTCTTAATTGGACAGAGTGTTAATTTGTTGGACAATGTGCACCTTTTATTGGATAGAGTGTTCCTTTATTGGACATAGTGCTCCTTTATTGGTAAGAGTGTTCATTTATTGGACGGAGTGCACCTTTATTGGACATAGCCCTCGTTTATTGGTACGAATGGTCTTTAATTGGATAGTAAATAGTGCACAGTGTAGATACTCTTTCATGGCTCTAGTTTACAGTGACTAGGACATAGGGGAGTTTCTCCATCACAAACGATAAGAGCGTTGGACTTTGCATTAAATAAATATTTTGCATTACATAACTTAGAAGCTTGCAACAACGACAATTACAACATGAATAAATGCCAAAGTACAATTGAAGGAACTACAACAACTGTACACATAAACATCAAATTTAAAGTACAATAATAAACGATAAGATAGTTTCCATCCACACCTACCACGGAGTGCGTAAAATCCAGCTCTAGCTGCCTCAGCAACATTCTTGTTTAAGCGTCGTATTTCGGCTTGCGCTTCCAATGCATATTGGACTCCACGTTCGCACATCGGAGGGTCAATCCACTACTTAAAGTAACAAACATCGTTTAAACAGAGTTAAACAACTAGAGTCATCCACTTACCCGTTCAATTTAAACATTTCAACACATGAAGGAGTTAAAAAGGAGGGTTGTCCCCATTTTATTTTATAAGAATCCTTTGTTTTATATAAATAATCACTATATTTTATAAACCAATTCCGAGGTGACTATTTGAAAATTCGATTTGGATGTAAAACAAAATCTACAACATGAAACGAGAAAAAATATTGTCAATTAGATGCAAACGTACATTCCATATGAAACGAGCGAACATTACACAGAACATACGAAACGAGCATCCATTACATAGAACACAAAGAAAAATAACATAAAGTCCAAAACATCGAGACATACACATATATACATCGAGCCATATATATATATATACGCACACACACATCGCGACATACACAAATATACATCATGATAAATCTGTAGCATCATCATCGGCACCATCCAAGTCCATGTCATCCCCGCTATCTGGAGGGTCATAATACGAAATATCGTCCGCATCACTACCACCTCCCGAACCGCCATCACCACCTAATCCTCCACCCCCACCTAAGCCTCCACCCCCACCTAATCCCATAACCGCACCTCCTGAACCGCCATCACCACCTAATTCTCCACCCCCACCTAAGCCTCCAACCCCACCTAATCCCGTAACCCCACCTCCTGAACCTCCATCACCACCTAATCCTCGACCCCCTCCCAGTCTGCCATCACCACCAAATCCGCCTCTTGAACCTCCATGAGTACATGACCCTACAGTGGTACATGATGCTCCTGCATCACCACCCCCTTCTGCCGCTAATCTGGCCTATAAGTCAGCGATCTGCTCCTGCAAACCCTGAACTATCGCCTGGTGCTCCTGATATGAGGATTGAGTATGTAGAAGGGCCATCTCCTTAATAGCCGCGATATGTATCCTGTGTTGGCCTAACCGAGGTGCATACTGCAAATATAGAACATATAAAATTAGTTTCTATAGCGTATAACATGCAACGTACAACGTATATTCACAAGTACAAATTTTACCTTATGTGGCGGATATAATCTAGCAGTAGGGACATTGTGTACCATGCGAGCAGGTAGGTAAATAATAGGCAGAAAAATCTGTGTACCACTAAGATCAAAAGTCTGAAATGTATCGGCCAGAGCGAAATCCGTAGGTGGTTCGGAGATCTATGAAAGGGTCGGGTCAAAAGTAAACGGTGGAGGATGAACTCTACCGCTAACCAATCGGGGACCAATGTGACCAGAGTTCACACCCCGCATATAATCCGGTAGCAAGTACCGTCTAGGAGCTATCCGAACCCAATAAGGACCAAACTCTGCGTCGGGTAAGTAAAAATCGGTCGTACCAACCCGTTCTGCCTGTCTCAGACCATGCACGTACTGTCTCCCTATAGAACGTTGCGGCCCGAACATATCAAGTGGCAGAGGAGGATCTCCAAGTACACGCAACTGACCGGGACCCTGGTAATAACATCGATCTCCCAAGTACCAAATAGGAAGGTGGGTGTAACAACCCGAACTTTAAACAACGTGTTAAGACAAGAATCAAGGCAGAATTAAATTATAAAATCTGAATCAGGATAAACGGGTTGTGCCATTGCGTTCGTCTCGGAAAAATACGCGAAATAGAGTCCGAAATTTCATAAATCGGAGTCCGTATGACCCAGTTAAGGCCCAACGAAGTTTCACGAAAATTCAAATCCGAAAACAGATTTGAAATTCAGCCCAAAAAGAGAGGCGGGAAAATTCCCGCCAGACACTCAGGGTCGACCCCTCCCCAGGGGGTCGACATGGGTGTCGACCCCTCCCCAGGGGGTCGACATGGGTGTCGACCCCTGTGTCGACCCCCCTATAGAACCCCGACCTGGTGCACCTGCTTGTCATGTTGGCTCGGTTTTGGAGGCTTGTGACGATTTTGGATGGCTTGGATTCGATCTAGGGTTAATCCTATGGCCTAAAATGCTCCTAAACTCTATAAAAAGACCCTAACCCCCTAACCTAAATCACTCAAACTCTCTCATGCCACGAAGTGCTGCCCAAATGCCAAGTGATCATGGCCTCCATCTCCAACTCCAAGAGACTATGCATGCAAATCGGATCCGAATCGAAAGGTGCAAGCTTGCTACACCAAATCGAGGCTCGATCAACGTTGCTACGGTGATTTCATGACGGTTCTTCATCAAAGGAGCCACCTTTCTTCGTCACGACGATGCATAATCCTTCCCTAAGCCTCGCTATGTAAGTTTTAGCTACTTGTAGATTCTAACGGTGGTTCTAATGTGACATGGGATAAAATGCGATGAAACATAAGTATGCTAGCTTATGTGAACCTAAATTTGCCCCTTTTTTATGATCTATGACCTTGTGCTAAGTTGTAGCGACTTAATCATGCCATTCATGTTATGTTTAACCTAGTATATCTTGCAAGTTTGAATCTTTATCTATGAAATGTTAGCATGAACCTTTGGGAACCACTTGACTTGTGAAACATGGGCAAAGACTTGACTTTGGGGCTTATGCATGTTTGTGGCCAAATTACCTTAGAATGCTATGCATGTTTGTGGCCAAATTCACTTATGATACTATGCATGTTTGTGGCCAAAATCCCTTATGATACTATGCATGTTTGTGGCCAATATGTTTGCATAATACCCTACTATGTGACTCGCTTCCACTTGGGTTGGAAATACGTTTGGGTAGCTTAGGAAAAACGTGGGTATGACATGAAAAACTTGACATGGGGTTTACATGAGAACATGACATTCATGATACTTTAAATATGGTCATGACACGTGGGGAAAACATGGAACTTGAACTAGACATGGGTGGGTTGTAAGTGTAATAAGACACTAGACCAAACATGAAAGTGGCCAACTCGAGGTTGGGTTGAGTTTGTAGCGTAAATCTACCCGGACTCGCCCGGCTTAACTAGTGGCTACAAACAATAGGACCCAATGTGGGTAGTTGGTCATGTAGCACTTAAAACCCGAGGTTAGACTAGGTTGTGGTGTAAATCTACCCGGACCCGCCCGGCTTAACTAGTAACCACAACAAAGTCTAATGTGAGAGGTTGAGGTGCATTAATCAAATTAATGCCACATGAAAAGGTTAAGTAACTTAGACTTAACTAATCTAAACACGGTAATTAGATGGGGTTAAGTAACCTTCACTTAACTAATCTAAGCACGGTAATTCGATGGGGTTAAGTTAAACACTTAACCAATCTAAACTTGGTAATTCAATGAGGTTAAGTAACCAATACTTAACCAACTTAACATGATAATTTAATGGGGTTAAGTAACTTATACTTAACCAATTATACATGAGGATTTGATAAGGTTAAGTAACCTACACTTAACCAATCTAATATGTGGACCTGGTAGGGTTAAGTCACAAGACCTTTTAAATTAGGCTTAACCATTGTAATACGATTAGTGGATGGGGTTAAGTTAACCTATATTTAACCAATCCGACTCGATAATATGATGGGATTAAGATAATCTATGCTTAATCAATCTAACATGATAATCTGATAGGGTTAAGACAAATAAATACTTAACCAATTTGACTTGGTAGGGTTAAGTCATGAGCTTCTTAGTACACTTAACCAACTTGTAGGGCTAAACCTTGAACTTAAAAACTTAGCCAATCTTGACATGATTCGTAGGTGGGCTAAGTCATGAACCTGAATAATAATACCTACCATCTTTAGTCAATCGTGTACGAACGGAAAGGCAGAGAACTCCCAACAGACCATGTTCTTGCTATCGAGTCATGGGTGAGGTTGGCCCATAGGAAAGTGGGGCTATAGTGGGGCCGGGATGTAGTTATCATACATGATTTTTCTTGGATTGCCTTTCAGTAGTTGAGGGAGGGGTCACGTGGGACCATAGCCATGGGCACAAAAACAGACCTTGATATCTGCATCAGCAGACGACTTAAAGCTCCCGACCGAGTTCCGTATTTCTTGATTTGCCCTGGCATGGAACTCGGATGGCACATTGAGGAACATGTGCGTCTAGACATGGAAAACGATTCACGCTACATACGCGGGATAAAGGGCGCGGTTGACGGGTGGCATAATCCCTAGTGGCCCTAGGTGGCTGAACCCAAACCGAGACACTGAAACGTTCATTAGGTAGCATAATCCCTAGTGGTCCTAGGTGACATAAATCCTAAGTGAACACGCGATAGTTCATGGTAAGAAAACATAACCAGATCAAGGGTAGCAGTCCAAAATAACCTCAAGGATAAAACGTTTACATGGGATAGCCCGTATGGCCTATGACAAAGGACTGAACTTATACATGGAAAGAAACATACGAGTTGGGAAAACCTACATATGCTATATATTAGGTTGACATGGACCATTACATGGCATTGGGCAAGGGACATTCATAGTTAACACATGACGCGGGTTAGGATACTAGTACGAGAGGTGCAGAGCAAATATACATGATAAATACCCTGGGATGGTATACGTGATAGACACCATGGGATGGTATACAGGATAGATACCTTGGGATAGTATACTTGATAGAAACCTGACGATGTGATACCTTGATTTATCATGACACTGTAGTTTATCATGATATCTTAGTTTACCTTGCTACAGTAGTTCAGCCTGTTACCCTGGTTTAGTTTATCTATCTTGTAGTCATCCTTATGTTTACTTTCAGTTTTTCATGTCATGTTACCTTTACCTGTTTTTATACTGGAAGTAGATAGGACTTACCAGTCTTTATGACTGACCCCGTTTTGTTTTGCCTCTTTGTCTTCCGTTTCCCCCCAGGTTTCAGGGAGGAAACATTGTTATCTAGTTCGGACTTCTTCTGCTTGAAGGTCATCACGCATGGCTTGGACTTTTCTTGGCTATGGCTACTTTACTGTTTTACTTGGGGAATAATTTATGAAATGGTTTTATGCTTCTTTACTATTGCAAGACAGGTTTTGATGTATTCTGACGTAAAAGGCTTTAGACCTTATTTTATAAGGTAATAAAATTTGTTTTACTTCCGCTGTTTTATATATGTTCTGTCTTGTAATATTTCTGTCCATGTTTACCTCGATAATGCTTCACCAAACCTAGTGCATTCTCTTTGTGAGTGACCCTAGCGGAGGTGGGGTGTTACATTTGGTATCAGAGCAGAAGGTTACCAGACTGGGCAAAAGTTTTTAAAACCTTCTGAAAACTATTTGAGAAACCATTTTACAAAGAAGCATTTTTCAAGAAAAGTTTTTAAAGGCTATTCCCCAAAAGCCATTAGCACTATCCTTTGTTTCCTTGATTGAATCTCTTTTCCTTTCTTTCCTCCATCTGTAGTCACAGTAGTTTTAACTGTGACTAATCCTTGTCTAGCTACGTAAGTGTTTTCCCGTACGATGGAGGAAGTTCTCGAGAGACCTGTTACTGAAGTTATAAGAAGGGATAAAGGACACAAGCTTAAGAATAAGCAACTTGTTGGTATGGCTTGATCCACAAAGGAAGATAAGGATGAGATCAGCAAGAAGGCAATCGTATGCCCTCACTAGCGTACCTAAGGAGGATGGTACCGTTTCTGTTAAAGGCTTAGCCTTTCTTTTCTATCATCCCGTCCAGACTTTGTTTTGATCATCGCATCATTTAAGTCTGCCTCGATAGTTGAGTCTCTGCACCTTAGTACTAGCATGATAGAAGATCCCATTTTTGTCCCAAATCTTGTTGGACGATCGGTCCATTTATTCATGACTTGTTTGGATTTCAGAATGCCTATGTTTCTAGGCCGTGGATGGATTCCAGGGATAAAGTGGTCATCCAATAAGGGGTGCCATTCTCGGTTTTGAAAGGAGGGTAGTTAGACTCTTGACTTGCTTTGGTAATAACCTCGAAGTCTCGTGTAACCTTCTAGGTTCTGTCATGGCTAGTTACCTAGAATCTCATGATGCAGTTGTTGGTAATCCGTTCGAGTAGAATTCGCCGCTAAGTCGGATGGTTCGTTTCGCTTATGCATGAGTTATGGGGATCACCCTAGTAAGTACACTTGGCAACATGGAATGGCATCGGCAGACGAGATCCAGAATTCCCTAGTGAATTTTGGAGAGCTTGCATGAGTAAGTGGATATGTTTGAGCCAAGTATACTAGGAAAAGGATAAGTGAAAGTGGAATAAGAGGCGACAATGAAATGAGTTCTAACTCATATCTTGGAAATAGGAATCAAGGAGCTACGAGATCATGGAGTTAAAAAGATGGTCAAGGCACCAAGGAATTAAGCTCAAGGAAACGCGACTTAGAAGACGTAAGGCTAGACACGCGCATCGTACCTCTTTTTAAAGAGTGTATCCTTGATCCCTGGTTTTTCCTGTAGAGCTTGCTCGCATGTTATCTTTTGGTGAATATCCTCTCGGTCCTGTTTCTGTTGCAAACCCCGTAGGGAGTTTACCTTGTTTATCTCCTCGATCCTATCGTGAGAACGTTAGGTAGAATCCTATGGATGTAAACATGTGTTTGAAACATGTTATGATTGATATGGTTGCCAGTGGTTGCTCGTGGATGCGCGAATACACATTAGATACTAGATCGACGCACTCACATTTCATATTGCATATGCACGAGTATTTATACCTGTTTATGGATGAAATTGAATGTGTTATCATGCGGATATTGCATAAGAATGAATGGTTGTGCACACATATAGCATTTATATGGCTAGGACTATTTGCATACATGTTGGATTCATGGCACTAAACATATTTTGCATTAGAAGATCATTCAGGCCTGATCATTAGCATTAGCTAAGGAACATATACACACACTTTCTTGCATGTGTTCATAAAGAATTAGAAGCCTTTTAAGGACCATGGTTGCTTGTGGATGATGTTTTTAGTAGATGGATGATGGATGGTAGGATACGTTCTTCCTAACTTGGAGATTTCGGGGACGAAATACTTAAAGGAGGGGAGAATGTAACAACCCGAACTTTAAACAACGTGTTAAGACAAGAATCAAGGTAGAATTAAATTATAAAATCTGAATCAGGATAAACGGGTTGGGCCATTGCATTCGTCTCGGAAAAATACGCGAAAAAGAGTCCGAAATTTCTTAAATCGGAGTCCGTATGACCCAGTTAAGGCCCAACAAAGTTTCACGAAAATTCAAATCCGAAAACAGATTTGAAATTCAGCCCAAAAAGAGAGGCGGGAAAATTCCCGCCAGACCCTCAGGGTCGACACCCATGTCGACATGGGTGTCGACCCCTCCCCAGGGGGTCGACATGGGTGTCGACCCCTGTGTCGACCCCCCCTATAGAACCCCGACCTGGTGCACCTGTTTGTCATGTTGGCTCGGTTTTGGAGGCTTGTGACGATTTTGGATGGCTTGGATTCGTTCTAGGGTTAATCCTATGGCCTAAAATGCTCCTAAACTCTTTAAAAAGACCCTAACCCCCTAACCTAAATCACTCAAACTCTCTCATGCCACGAAGTGCTGCCCAAATGCCAAGTGATCATGGCCTCCATCTCCAACTCCAAGAGACTATGCATGCAAATCGGATCTGAATCGAAAGGTGCAAGCTTGCTACACCAAATCGAGGCTCGATCAACGTTGCAACGACGATTTCGTGACGGTTCTTCATCAAAGGAGCCACCTTTCTTTGTCACGACGATGCATAATCCTTCCTTAAGCCTCGCTATGTAAGTTCTAGCTACTTGTAGATTCTAACGGTGGTTCTAATGTGACATGGGATAAAATGCGATGAAACATAAGTATGCTAGCTTATGCGAACCTAAATTTGCCCCTTTTCTATGATCTATGACCTTGGGCTAAGTTGTAGCGACTTAATCATGCCATTCATGTTATGTTTAACCTAGTATATCTTGCAAGTTTGAATCTTTATCTATGAAATGTTAGCATGAACCTTTGGGAACCACTTGACTTGTGAAACATGGGCAAAGACTTGACTTTGGGGCTTATGCATGTTTGTGGCCAAATTACCTTAGAATGCTATGCATGTTTGTGGCCAAATTCACTTATGATACTATGCATGTTTGTGGCCAAATCCCCTTATGATACTATGCATGTTTGTGGCCAATATGTTGGCATAATACCCTACTATGTGACTCGCTCCCACTTGGGTTGGAAATACGTTTGGGTAGCTTAGGAAAAACGTGGGTATGACATGAAAAACTTGACATGGGGTTTACATGAGAACATGACATTCATGATACATTTAAATATGGTCATGACACGTGGGGAAAACATGGAACTTGAACTAGACATGGGTGGGTTGTAAGTGTAATAAGACACTAGACCAAATGTGAAAGTGGCCAACTCGAGGTTGGGTTGAGTTTGTAGCATAAATATGCCCGGACCCGCCCGGCTTAACTAGTGGCTACAAACAATAGGACCCAATGTGGGTAGTTGGTCGTGTAGCACTTAAAACCCGAGGTTAGACTAGGTTGTGGTGTAAATCAACCCGGACCCGCCCGGCTTAACTAGTAACCACAACAAAGTCTAATGTGAGAGGTTGAGGTGCATTAATCTAATTAAAGCCACATGAAAAGGTTAAGTAACTTAGACTTAACTAATCTAAACACGGTAATTAGATGGGGTTAAGTAACCTTCACTTAACTAATCTAAGCACGGTAATTCGATGGGGTTAAATTAAACACTTAACCAATCTAAACTTGGTAATTCAATGAGGTTAAGTAACCAATACTTAACCAACTTAACATGATAATTTAATGGGGTTAAGTAACTTATACTTAACCAATTATACATGAGGATTTGATGAGGTTAAGTAACCTACACTTAACCAATCTAATATGTGGACCTGGTAGGGTTAAGTCACAAGACCTTTTAAATTAGGCTTAACCATTGTAATACGATTAGTGGATGGGGTTAAGTTAACCTATACTTAACCAATCCGACTCGATAATATGATGGGATTAAGATAATCTATGCTTAATCAATCTAACATGATAATCTGATAGGGTTAAGACAAATAAATACTTAACCAATTTGACTTGGTAGGGTTAACTCATGAGCTTCTAAGTACACTTAACCAACTTGTAGGGCTAAACCTTGAACTTAAAAACTTAGCCAATCTTGACATGATTCGTAGGTGGGCTAAGTCATGAACCTGAATAACAATACCTACCATCTTTAGTCAATCGTGTACGAACGGAAACGCTGAGAACTCCCAACAGACCATGTTCTTGCTATCGAGTCATGGGTGAGGTTGGCCCATAGGAAAGTGGGGCTATAGTGGGGCCGGGATGTAGTTCTCATACATGATTTTTCTTGGATTGCCTTTCAGTAGTTGAGGGAGGGGTCACGTGGGACCATAGCCACGGGTTCAAAAACAAACCTTGATATCTACATCAGCAGACGACTTAAAGCTCCTGACCGAGTTCCGTATTTCTTGATTTGCCCTGGCACGGAACTCGGATGGCACATTGAGGAACATGGGCGTCTAGACATGGAAAATGATTCACACTACATACACGGGATAAAGGGCGCGGTTGACGGGTGGCATAATCCCTAGTGGCCCTAGGTGGCTGAACCCAAACCAAGACACGGAAACGTTCATTAGGTAGTATAATCCCTAGTGGTCCTAGGTGACATAAATCCTAAGTGAACACGCGATAGTTCATGGTAAGAAAACATAACCAGATCAAAGGTAGCAGTCCAAAATAACCTCAAGGATAAAACGTTTACATGGGAAAGCCCGTATGGCCTACGGCAAAGGACTGAACTTATACATGGAAAGAAACATACGAGTTGGGAAAACCTACATATGCTATATATTAGGTTGACATGGACCATTACATGACATTGGGCAAGGGACATTCATAGTTAACACATGACGCGGGTTGGGATACTAGTACGAGAGGTGCAGAGCAAATATACATGATAAATACCCTGGGATGGTATACGTGATAGACACCATGGGAATGTATACAGGATAGATACCTTGGGATAGTATACTTTATAGAAACCTGATGATGTGATACCTTGATTTATCATGACATCGTAGTTTATCATGATATCTTAGTTTACCTTGCTACAGTAGTTCAGCCTGTTACCCTGGTTTAGTTTATCTATCTTGTAGTCATCCTTATGTTTACTTTCAGTTTATGCACGTCATGTTACCTTTACCTGTTTTTATACTGGAAGTAGATAGGACTTACCAGTCTTTATGACTGACCCCGTTTTGTTTTGCCTCTTTGTCTTCCGTTTCCCCCCAGGTTTCAGGGAGGAAACATTGTTATCTAGTTCGGACTTCTTCTGCTTGAAGGTCATCACGCATGGCTTGGACTTTTCTTGGCTATGGCTACTTTACTGTTTTACTTGGGGAATAATTTATGAAATGGTTTTATGCTTCTTTACTATTGCAAGACAGGTTTTGATGTATTCTGATGTAAAAGGCTTTAGACCTTATTTTATAAGGTAATAAAATTTGTTTTACTTCCGCTGTTTTATATATGTTCTGTCTTGTAATATTTCCATGCATGTTTACCTCGATAATGCTTCACCAAACCTAGTGCATTCTCTTTGTGAGTGACCCTAGCGGAGGTGGGGTGTTACAGTGGGCCAATGGGAACAAGAGGACACGTCGAAGAGATAAGTGACATGCAATGGCTAATGGACTGGCATCAGGTAGTGGGTCATCCGCTGAAAGTAACATCCAATAAGAAGTCCAAGGTGCTCGTAGTATGTTCCCCCTCACCCTCATATCTAACTGATACGAGCCTCCATCAAGTCATGTCTCACCCCAACAGGAGCACGCCAAACCCCGTGAGTACTCTCCCATTTACGCATGCATGGGAAAAAGGTCTCGGTAGCATGACTGGCGGTGGGCTGCATGTGTGGATGCATGTTGGTCGTGTACTTGTAGTACCAGCACGGTAACATGTACCAAAAATCGAACATCTGGCGAACCTCTCCAAAAGAATAGGAGTTAAGAGCGGTGTATAGATAACCCAATACGGCAGAGCCCCAATCAATCATATGCAGCTGCTCTAAGTCGGCTAGTGCTACTAGGTAGCCCGGTCTAGTCGAACTCTATTGGTTTGAAAAGAATGTCGAACCAAGGAGGTATAAAATGGTAGCCCTTAATACTAATTCATGGAAATCTACCACATCGAGATGCGATGTAATATACCGAAGTAAATATGTGATGGAAACAACACCATTAGCTATACGAGCCGCTGACAAATCTGGCAAATACTGCAGATAGGAATTGGGTGGCTCATAAGACGAATCAAATGGAAAAGTGATTCTATCTGGAAGGCCAATCTCAATCCACGTAAGCATGTAAAAATCGGCTAGGGTGATACCTAGCTCAAAATCTGGAAAGTGAAAAATGTGTGTCGTGGGCCACCATCTCTCTAATAAGGCCTCTACCAATGGTTGATCAAAGGACTGGGAAGGTCTAATACGTAAAAAGAGTCCAAACAAACTAGCTAGTAGCCTCTCCCGAATATGTACTGGTAATATGTCAAGGGCATGTAAAATAAACTTTTCCCAACTCCCGCGAAGGTATACGTACTCAGTCTATTAAAATTATAACAGTTAAATAACTATAAAACCAACAGTTCATACTATTAAAACGTATAACGTACATGCACTAAACTATAACGTAAAACCAACAGGGCATACTATTTTAAACTTCAGTAACTACAAATATTAAAAAAATAAAAATTAATACCGAAACGGTGGTCAGCACGGTAAAAGATCGATGAGTGAATCCTTGTGGCAGCTCATGGAGGATACGTAAGTCCTCAATCATCGTCCCCGCTGGTGGAGGAAGGTGAGCTGGATCAGATGAGTCGTTTGGCATAACTGGAATTGTCCATCTCCCCATCTTCGTTATGTGTGGCGGCATCCCGGCATCGTAATGAATAAAAAAAAGGAGGAAATAGGGGAAATTATACCAACCCCCCTCCGCCATATATAGGCGCGCGAGTCGATAAAATCGGCTCGCGCCTGTTGGGAGATATCCAAGATATCTCCCAACATGTTACGGGTCGTAATGTTACGAACCATAACCTTGTTGGAGATGCTCTAACTATACCTTGTATAGGATACATGGAGTTCCTATTTCCATCGGAGGACACCAATTTTTCTGTTCCCATTTCCTATATTCCCACATGTTCCATCCAATCACAACCCCTTGATTTCCACTTTTGGCAGTTAAATTCCTCGATTATTGGGGGACTTAAATGAAAAAAAGCAGAAATAAGGGGATTTGATTGGAGGGGCATGGAGGAATAGGGGAAATGTGAATAGAAGAATTGGTCTCCCATCAGAGATATTAAAATTTCAAACCATAGAAATTAAGCTTGAATAGTTTTTTTGGCCTTTCCCTTGAGAATATAAACAGAATTAATTGCGTCATGAAATATAAACAGTTTATAGTAATTAATAGCTAAGTGTGTAGATGTGTAACATCATGAAATTATCACGTCATGAAAAATTATATAAAGACATATATTTTTGGTTGTCTTCAATAAATCCAATGTCAAAATGTTCAGTCTTCTTCATTGTATATTGTCTTTATCCTTTGGAACCGTGCAGGTAGAGATGCTTACTACTCATTGACACCCTAACATGAACACATAAAAGTATTAGGGGAAACCTAAGTTATGTAGAAATCTTGAATGTGTTTAGAAAACTTGAATGTGTTATATCGTCAGAAATTGAAGGGAGGTATAAAAAATGTTTACTATTACGCGTCTCAGTTGTCATCTGTTCAAAATTGGAAGTTTATGCAAGCTATGTTGTACTTGTTTTTAACTGTATGTTTCTCATATTTGAATGCCAATCATACTACAGGGCAACTATGTGTTCATACTCAGAATTTTATTGCCATAAAATGTCAGTGCTGTAAGGTGACATAAGTAATAAATATAAACCGATAATACCTTAATCCAAAAAAGAATACCACATTACTCACATTTTCCCCTTCAAAGCTGTAATAAGGAATTCTAAGCTCATAGATGATGCATGGAAGCCCACTAAACCTTGATATTACAAGTCAGAGTTTTGAATAATACTTCACAATGAGGCCAAACATGTTTTTGAACTCCTAATTGTGATTTAAATAACCAATTAAAATATGATATTGCTTAAAAACACAAAATAGAAAATACTCGGTATGTTAATTCAGAACTAGGATTTTCTGGGTTGAGCATCAAATGTTAAGGCATGTGTAAGTACCAACAGCTCAACTATTTCAGTTCACAATTGCCCAGGTAAAGTTGTTTTATAAAAATCATACATATTTTTCAATTTATTCAAACCTCATGTGCCTCCAAATTATTTACTAAAAAATATCAGGTGGTGCTCTACAAATATTAAATGGGGCATAGATGTATCCATCCACTATTTATAGCAATACAGACCATAAAATCCAACATGAATAAGATTTAGGTACAATAATTCATGTGCTGAAGCATGTATAACAATAGTAGTTGAAAAAATAACCCAATTTCCATTATTATATAAATAAAAGTAAGGAAGAAAAGGGTACTTGTTGAAACATCAAAACTCTAAGATGCAATTTTACTTTTGTAGTAGTATTGGTTTTCCTCACTAAGATGCAATTTTACTTTTATAGTAGTATTGGTTTTTCTCAATATAACTAAATCAACTTCAATGTATTTCACTATTTCCATGGTTCAAAATTAGTATACCTTGGTGAGATTATTATAGTATCAGGTCTGCTGCCAGCCGAATAAACTATTTTAAGTTTTGATGAACCTTGCTGCAAGTCAGAGGCCTAATTCTTGCTTGTAGAGTATCCTTGTTGCTTCCTCGATGTTTTCATAAATGAATGGGTGAAATGTCTTCGTTGTTGTGTTTGATAGGAACACTATTAAGTTCTACCAACGTTGACAAGAATGTAGCAGGAATTTACATGCATCACAAGTTTTCTGACAAATATGCGGACAAACATATAAACAATTAAACATAAAAATTAGTTGTAACCATCAACAGGAGTTGTAAGAAAATGAGACCTGTTCTCAAAAACTTCCAATGATCTTTTTATTCCGTCAACCAGAACCTTCATAGTACTACACCATCTAGATGCAACACTGAATTATATTGACGGAAAGAATGCAAGAAATTACATTTACAATCACTTTTTGTTCTGTTAAACTAACTTGGTTGAAGTCTAACAACAAATCCTTTTAGAATTATGGGTAGCACTCCATGATGCCACAATTACACCAAAACAAAATCTCCCAGATATAAGAATAAGAAGATGAGAGATAAAACTAAAAGTATAATCAGTGAATAGTCTATAAATTATAGTAAAGAAAAATAAGGCAACTGGTTTGGCTGGAACATATGAGTAATAACTGAAAAATAATACATAGGGAAAAATTCGAAGAAATAACTTCAAACTAAAGTAGACATGGTTAATTGAAAAAGAGAAAATAGCAAAGTTGATTACCTGTAAAATAAGAAGTACTGGACAACCAGATGTAAGAGAATCATCGGTCGATGAAAAACGCTTTTGGTTGGCGAATTCTGTCAACTAAAAGCATGTCCAATAACCACCTATTCCTATCCTTAATTCTGAATTTTCAAAGGATTTGGCACCCAAAAATTATCTCTTTTCGTAATATTACGGAGAATATTACGGGGTCAATTCTGAATTTGGAACTAATCTCGGGCGTCGATTATATCGGCACGATCGGGAAGGCACTGAATTTTTCATCGCGTGTCTATAAAATAGCTGCACTCTCCCACCACCGAAATAATCAATGCCTGCCCTTATTTCAAAATTTAAAACTAAAACAAACTTGCCACATTGTTTTCTTACCATCCGAATTACTTTGCACAATGGAAGTCTACTTAGACAAATATATGTTCGATAAAATAAAACATAAGTTCGATCAAACGAAATGAATCATCATTACCACCTAATTTCATACAAACATAAGTTTGATAAAATAAAACATAAGTCAGATAACTATTATGAAGTTGTGCGTCTCTGAACTAAACTTGACGGTCCAAATAAATGGTTTGCCAGGAAATTTGTATTTGCATTGTGTATTGTGCAACTTTATTGGACATTGTGTCCCTTTGTCGATAAATGTGCATTTGCATTGTGCAACTTTATAGGTTAGAGTGATCTGCTTTATCGATTGGAGTGACCATTTATGGATAACTATGTATGTGTGCAGCATTATTGCTGACAAAAGCTTTGGAAATACCAGCATGTAAAGCAAAGTGGAACCGATGATCATTCACATCTACACAGTACGAAAAGCAAATGCATTTATTACTAGACCATTAAAGGCTGTCCTTTTCTGACGTAGTGAGTGTTTGATAAAGTTAAATTCAAATATGTATTTTTATTCCCTTCATTTATGTTATGTTCCGAATAAACAATACTTCCTGCAAATTCATACTTCATTTACTCAACGTTACAATTTAAGCCATGGACAACTGGGAGATTGATGATTATGCGATGAACAAATGTTACGATGCGTACGGACAATCAACGAATCGACCACAACTGAGTAAGGACAAATCAAAGTATGTCCCAGATCCTGAAGTTAATTCAATCCCTAGATCATTAAAGTCGAAAGGCCCGTCCTTGATCGCTCTTTTGCGCGCAGCTGTAGCAAATCAAAGGGCTGGAAAAGAAATTGTTTTTGAAGGGCGCGTTATCGAGCCATTAGGTCCTATTGGTACTACACTACCGGGTGGGTCCTACCCTATCTGCCGTTGTGGAGACGAATCGATCGTGGTTGTTGCCAAAACCGAAAAATTGTTGGTCGTCGATTCTTCGGTTGTGAAGCCTACGAGGACTATAGGTTCTACCCCTAATGAAGTTCAATGTTGTAATTTTACGTAGTGCATTGACCCTCCAATGTGCGAACGTGGACTTCAGTATCACTAGAAGTGCAAGCTGAAATAAGGCGCTTGAACAAGATTGTTGCTGAGGCAACTAGAGCTAGATTTCTCAGAAATCCATAGTAGGTTTATGTGGAAACTATCTTATTGTTTTTTACTGTACTTGGAATTGCTTAATCTTTTCATTTAAGATTACCCATTCACTGTATCATGTATCTTGTACTTTGTTATATTGAACGAAGTTTCTATGCAAGTTAAAAGGTATTGTTTATATTTACGAATGAAAATGAGTTAAAAATTAGGGTCGTTCCCTTTTTTAAACATTTGAATACACGAATGTGTTAAAAAATATGATTGTACTCATTGACATTAATGCTGACAAATGCTTTGGAAATCGCAGCACGTAAAGCAAAGTGGAACCAGTGACCGTTCACACCACGGTAGTACGAAAAGAAGATACATTTATTACGAGTCCATCATTGACTGACCTCTTTTGTCATGGCGTGTGTTTGTTAAAGTGATATAACCACTTATTAGTATGCTGCTGTTAAGGTTGGAGTAGAAGGACTGCTTAGTATGCTCACTTCAGAAATTGCTCCCATTGGACCACTATAGCACTGATATCGCATGCACCCCTTTTTACATTTTCGTACTTTACTTTTTTTGGTGTCATTGATAGCACGCGGCTACAAGTACATAAAGTTAAATTCGAAGATGTATTTATATCCCCTAATGTGATGCTCTTTTTACTCAACATTAATAATTTGAGCTATGGAGAACTAGGGGATTGACGATGAGGTGATCATCAACTATTATGACGCTTACGAGGCAGCAAGGAATCGTACACAGCTGAGTAAGGGTAAATCAAAGTATGTTCCTGAACTTCAACTTAATTCAATCCCTCGAACATCAAAGTCGAAAGCCACATCTTTGAATGCCCGTTTACGCGCAGCTGTAGCAAATCAACGACCGGGAAATGAAATTGTAGTTGAAGGGCGCGTTGTCGAGCCACTATGTCCTATAGGTACTACACTTTCGGGTGGATCCTACACTATCTGCCGTTGTGGAGAGGAATCGGTCCTGGTTGTTTCCAAAACCGAAAAAAATGATTGTCGTCAATTCGTCGGTTATGAAGCCTACGAGGACCATTAGATTTTTCCTGATGAAATTGAATGTTGTTACTTTATGTAGTGGATTGACCCTCCGATGTACGAATGTGGACTTCAATATGCACTGGAAGCGTAAGCCGAAATAAGGCGCTTGAACAAGATTGTTGTTGAGGCAACTAGAGCTGGATTTCTCAAAAAACCATGGTAGGTTTATGTGAAAGCTGTCTTATTGGTTTTTATTGTACTTCAGATTTCTTAATGTCGTATTTTGTATCATGTATCTTGTATTCTATATCATGTATATTGTATCTTATATATTATATCTTGTATCACGTATCATATATCATGTATCATGTATCAGGTATCATGTCACTTGTATTATGTTATATTGTTTAAACAGTCACTATGTCACGTATCTTGTATTTTTATTGAACGAAGTATGTACGCAAGTTAAAAGAAGTTGGTTATATTTACAAATCCAAAGGAGTATAGATCTAGGGTCGTCCCCGTTTAAATTAAACATTCCAGTGCACGAATGAGTTAAAAAATAGGGTTGTACTCATCTAGTGACCGTTCACATCACGTCAGTATGCAAAGCAGATTCCATACAGTATTATGTCAGGCTAAACAGTGTCTGTCAGCAAGTAAAGCACAATCGTAACAGTGACCAGTTGCATCGTTATTTGTTTTATTCTTTCGTACACTATGTAGCTGTAACACCCCGTAATTTTAAAACATGACTTAAGAAATAATTAAAGAATACTTAATTTTTATAATAAGAATTATAGAAAACGGGTTGTGCCATTGCGTTAGTCTTGGAATTCTGCTTGGGATAGAGTTCGAGTTTGCGTAAATCGGATATCATATGAAGAAGTTATGAAGCTTAGAAGATTTCAGTTTGAAGCAGAACTATATTAAAATTAAATAATAAAGTTACAAAACAATTCAAAACATTTCAAACAGTGAAAAGAGAGGGAGCAGGAAAATTCCGGCTCACAGGTGTTGACCCCCCGTGTCGACACCCCTCCAGGGGGAGTCGACATAGGTGTCGACCCCCCTATAGGGGTGTCGACCCCAGTCAGCCCAGATCTTGCCAACGTATTTCTGTGTTTTAGGGCTGAGTTGTCGTTCTGTGGTTGGCTGAATGACGTGTATTTCTGGTTTGGATGGTTCGGATGGCTCCTAAGCTAATCTAAAGGCCCTAATTAACTCACTACACCTATATAAACATACCTAGACCTAAACCCTGATTTCATTATACTAATTCATACGCCTATAAGCTGCCACAACCTAAACTAATATTTCTTCTACACTAAAGCAAATCAGAAAAGAGTATTCAAATTGGAAGATAAGAATCAAATTCTACAACAACAATTCAGAACTATTCTGTATTCTAAAGCCTGTCGCTGTGAGTCCACGTTACTTTCACTTATAATTAATTAAAAGTAATTTTGATAAGTTTGTGAATTGGACTTTATGAACATGCCTGTAAGATGAATCATATCATGTTTGGTGAATTCTTATCTTCTAGATTCATACCTAAAGTTTATGCTAATTGGATCTATCTTATTATTCTATGTCATTTTATGTTCCATATGCTAATTAGATCTATCTTATTGTTCTATGTCAGTGTAACTGCTCGGGTTTCGCCCGACCTGATCGATCGTTAAATCGACCAAGACCGTTCAAAACTCGAACACGTTAACTTTGGGAATACAACAACATCAGAACAATAACAGCAGACTTTTATAAACATTACAATAATGTTACATCAGAGTACAGAACTTATCAGAATATATTGAATAAAATTACAGCGGAAGATAAATAACAATAAATTAAATACAATACACAGCGGAAGACTTCGATGCTCTGGACATAGCTTTAGGCTTCAATCTAGGATCCTTCTTGAGATAAGAACCTGTAGACAAACTACTCGACTGCCCGTGTGGAGAAGAGGGCACCCAAGTTTGTAAAGGTGGAAACAAACAACGGGTCAGTCATGGGACTGGTGTGAGAATTCTAAACTAATTTAACTAATAGTAATAAGGAAAATCTAAGGACTACGCCGCTAACACGGAACAGGTTTACTCCAATGGATTGTCGGTGCATAAATTAAAGTAAATTGTTAAACAACGCAATGCTTTTTAGAAAAATGAAACCATCATAAGACTCAAGTCCCATCACACAATGCAACGCAAACCGGAGGATAGAGTTTTACCTTATAATGGTCAAAAATACTTGATACGATAAAAACGAATTTGATATTATTATTAGTGTATATATGTTACAAAACATTTCAAAGTAAATATATCAATCCTAGGAAACATAGCTACCATATACTATGCCTCCATACTAGTAATACAATCAAGTCCGTAGGGTCGTATTGGGAATTTGGTTTTCCATCACGAGTCAAGGCTAGGGAGGAGCTCCTTACTAATTCGAGACACTCTAGCTAATGTCTCAGGATTCCCCGTAGTGAACCCTTGGAAAGCTGCAGGGCGTTCCACACATACAGCTTCGTGGATTAGTTATTCCTGAACACACGTTTCCCGATCCTATAGGACCTATCATCCGAGGCGTGACACATTCCATCATCCACATAAGTAAATATCAGCCAGTTTAAGTACCGACACCACTTCTAGCTAGAAAGAAACATGCTGCTCTCCCTGCGTTCCCTTCTCCCATTTTAGACTCAACCGGGTTGTGAGGCTCACGAAGCAACTTTATAACCACAAGGCCTGCTTTTCAACAAAGCCTTGATCATCTTCATCTTAGCGTGCCACGTTGACAATTCACGCCATGCGATTGGTAACTATTAATACAGAACCTCTAAGGGTGTTAAGCAAGAGAATAAATTCTCTGCCACCAACAGTCGTATATTGATAGAAATCAATTGACATAGAACAAAATTCAACGTCAGACACACATCCATTTACAAGCTTATGCTCTGGGTCTGAGCGAAAGCCAAATCCGTACAAATCAACACTACGTCCGGATAACTAACATCTTAGCCCCGTCTTGGGAGCAAATCAATCAAGGGCCTCCACATTAGTTACCCATTCGATGTGAAGATCGTCGGTCTTCAACCGCCGTTTTCAATTCTTCCATTTAAAACGTCGTATCATTATTTAGAATGAGAGTAAACTCGGACTTTCCAAATAATCTTCGCATAATTATCATTTAAATTATTTCATAACGTTATTTTTTATCACTATTTTTATTTTGATAAGAATCGATATAAATCATTCCATGTAGTCATTAACATATAAGGGCAACGAATAAACCAAACAAACAACACACAATCATGTTCATGTATCATATTATGTTCAATGAACATTTCAATTCCATTCCCACATTTATTTATTAATAAACAATAGCTAAAATGTAACTTTCAATTTATTCTTTTACTGCATAGAAAATGTCATTAAAACATCTCTTTTTCTTATTTATTTACACTACATGTGAATAAATGTTTTCCTTTTCTTTTACTCAAATGTAAATAAGTGTTTTCCTTTTTTTCTACATATCCTATTTACATGAAAATGTAAATGAAAGTGTCATCTAAAATAATTCATTTTATTACATAAGAAAATGTAAATTTCTATTTCATATTTTACTTACATTCTTTCTCTCATTTAATTGGAAATGTAGTATTTCCTTCTTATTCATTAACTATAGAAAAATGTATTTTTTTTATTCTTTACACTATATTCTCTTTTATTACATTTAAAGAATGTAATTCTTTTAACTTATTTTGTTACCAAAAAATGTAATATTTCTTCTTTAGATTACATTAAGAAAAATGTAATTGACATTATACTGTAAAATCCTATCTTTCAATTGCATTGTAAAATTTCCTTCTTTAATTACGTTGTAAATGTAGTTAACATTACAGTGAAAAATTCTAACTTTTTAAATTACATTAAAGAAATGTAAATTTGATTACATCATCCAATTCTTCTTCTTAATTACGTTATAACTGTAATTTTCAATATAATGTAAAATCCTTCTTTAATTACATATAGAAATGTAATTTTTATTGCAAATTCTCATTCTTAATAAAAATGTGATTTATTTTTCATATACACAAACATGACATTTATAATATGATTTTGATTCATATGCATTACCTTGACATTTAAATATGGTCTGATTTCATATGCATTATCATGACATTGAAATATGGTTTTATTTCATATGCATTATCTTGACATTAAAATATGTTTTTATTTCATATGCATTAACTTGACCTTAAAATATGGTTTTATTTCATATGCATTAACTTGACATTAAAATATGGTTTTATTCATATGCATTAACTTGACCTTAAAATATGGTTTTATTTCATATGCATTAACTTGACCCTAAAATATGGTTTTGTTTCATATGCATTAACTTGACATTAAAATATAGTTTTATTTCATATGCATTAACTTGTCTTTAAAATATGGTTTTATTTCATATGCATTGAAGCTACTCCAAAACATGATTTTATATCATATGCACTATCATATACTAAAATATGATTCTATTTTCATATTTCTATTCAAACACTAGAAATATATTTATTTTCCTATTTCTGCACATCTGGCAAAATAAGTTGGTTTTCATGTCTTAACTGTGACGCTAAAAAATATATAATTTTATTCATGTTTTAACAAAAACGATAAAAAATATATTATTATTTACATATTCTAACTAAAACGAAGAAACTACGACAATAATCATATTCTACCGAAGACTGCTAAAAATATAATTTTAATCCACTTTTTCCATTAACGCTAAAAATATAACTATAATTCACTTACTCCATTAACGCTAAAAATATCATTATAATTCACTTATTCCTTTACACTAAAAATAAAATTATAATTTACTTATTCCATTACACTAACAATATGATCATTCAAAATTATATAGCGCTTATAACCATTACACTAACAATTTGATCATTTTAATGTAATGACATAGCGCTTAAAATAGTTTCATTTTGACTAAGATGGCATAACGCTAAATTTATATTCATTTTAACTGAAATGACATAACGCCTAATTCATATTCATAATTTCTAATGAAAACATTACTAATGTAAACATATTTTCTAACGTAAACATGTTTGCTAATGTAATCATTATTTTCTAATGTAAACATATTTTAACACAATGCTAAAATATGTTCATTTTTCATATGATTTAACACAATGCTAAAATTTGATTCATTTTCAATAAAATGTCATAACGAAAAAATTATGTTTACATTCACTATATTAACATAACGCTAAAATATGATTCATTTTCAATAAAATGTCATAACGCTAAAATATAATTCATTTTCGACTAAATTTACATAATGCAAAATGTATTCATTTTTCTAAAATGACAAAACGCCAAAATTTATATGTTAACTTTTTTCTATGTTTTCTCATATCATATAAAAGCATATTTTATATGTAAATATTTTTAACCATTCATATTAACATAAAAAGGATATTTTATGTTAAATTCTTCTTAACATTTTATTTTAACTCAAAAGGAATACTTTATGTTAAATCTTTCTAACATTTCAACGAAAACAAATAAAAGGTAACTTTGATTGTCGTCAATTCTAGTACAACAAAATATATAAAGAGTTATATTTTGTCTGCTTAACATTTTATAACTAAAATTTTATTTTAACCAATCTCAACATTTTATATCTAAAATGTTATATGTAAAACAAAATGAGTTTACAAATTTTGCCTTTTTATTTACACATAGGATATAAATAAAAATGTATACAACAAGATTGTCATTTTATTTACACATGTAGTGTAAATAAAATGTGGTTTTATAATTTTATCTATATTTACAAATAAAATGTTTAACCATTTGTCCTTTTTTTTCACACATGAAGTGTAAATCAGAATATATAAAACGATTTTAATGTTGCTAAATAAACACAGTCTATATAATATTCTTATTGGATTAAATTTTTTGGATCTAATCCGATTTACTGTCAAGTCACTATTTTTAATTGGATTAAATTTCTAGTTTAATCTAATTTACAGAACACGATGATTTTTATCGGATTCATACAGATCTATATCGTACGATAACATATCTAACAATACATTGCAATAAAATTCATCAGAACACAAGCGAAATTCATCACAGCACAGATCTGAACAAATAACATACATACAATTATTTAACAACGATAGAACAATTAATTAAATTAATTAAATTGTAAAAATCAGAGATTCTCACATCGTTTTGAATTTCTGCGCCGTTTAGATCCAAAAATGGGCCAAATTTCAACTTGCTCAGAATCAGGTCTAGTCTGTGCCATCGCGAAGGTCTTGGTCTCATGATCGTGGTGCACCTGAAATCGTTCGAATCCGAGTTCGTACGAACAAGATATGGTTAAATTAAGATTGGTAAATTTTTTGAATTAAATTAATTAAATAATCAAAAGTTGAAAAAGTCAACCTTCCACTTTCTTCCTCTTGCACGTTCCAACCCGTTCCCTTTTTATTTTTGAACCCATTTTGTTCAAAACTAGGTCTCCTTTTTTCTCGGGATTGGTGAAGCTAGAAGTCGATCAGAAGGTGGCAAATCGGAGAGGGGAGGGAGGGCTACGTGCGCCTAAGGAGGTGGAGGTCGCGGTGGGGGCTGTTTGGCCGTGGGTTGAGGAGGGGATTCCGGGCAAATTACTCACTTATACTTCATCATCTCCGTATTGAATCGAAGAGGATGAAGAGAGCTCCGATTTGGTATGAAGAGTGAGTGATTTCATGATTCTAACTGTAATCTAAAAATTGATTATTCTATATGTTATCCTTTTATAATAATATTATTTTCCAAAATATTAATTTTGAAATTTCTCTTTTAATATTCATTATAAAATGGATAAATAAATCGATAAACTCGTTCGGGTTTTTTTTAAATGCATTGCTATTTTTAAAACGGATAAAATAGCCCAACTCATTTTCTTATCCATTTGTATTTTATAATGGGCTACACCTCTCACATTTAGTCTACGACTTGTGGATGCTGGATGTTGTAACGACCCAGAAAATCTGAACCAATTTAAAATTTTTAAATTGGCTAAAATAATGGATTTTAAATATTTAAAATAAATATTTTAAATAATGGCGATGAAAACTGAGTTGAATCGACATTTGAAAACGAATATAATTAATTATAATTATATATAGAATTGAAAATGGCGCGGTAGTTCGATAATTCGATTTCAAACTTCAATTGAATATACCGGGTGCAAAACAATCCGGATTTTAGTGAAACCAAAAATAATGGAATCTAATTGGTAATATCTTTCTAACGAATCCGACCAATCGAAATTTGGTAGCGGGAATCAAAAGATATGTCCAGTTGAAAATTCTGAATAGTCGCTATGGAATTCAGGCCCTTAAAAATGGACATTTTGCAAATGACCTCGGATTTCGACGAAACCACTTTTGTTAGATCCGCAGTGTCAGGTTATTGCTAGGTTTCAAATTTCATAATTTTTCGAATCAATATGTGAGCGTGGCAAAAGAAAACGCGTTTGACCAGTTTCCGTTGATTTTAATCGACTGGAAATTGGCCATTTTTCAAACGGTCTCAGAATTCGACGAAACTAGTTTTGTTAGGACCGTATCGTCAATACGAAGCTAGAAAATATTTTTCTGGAATTTTTCTAGTTAGTATGTGACCCCGGTAATTTGAAATGTGCGTTTAAAATTCAATATAATGATTTAAATGAAAATTCAAAAGGAAACTGATTGTAACGATCAAATCAGCCTGCGATACATATCCCATTGTGTTCGGAATGGGGGTTAAACGCTATGGACGACAGGCGGTGGGCCTCGTTTCGAGGTCGTGGGTAAAAGTCAACTTTATGCAATTAATTTAATTAATAAAAAAAATATAAAATAATAATCTCCCTCCCTTTTCCTTCGTACTGGCCCCCCCGATTTCATAAAATCGAAAACACAAAAACAAAAAAAAAAAGGAAAGAAGAAAGCAGCAGCCGCCGCCATCAAAGTCGGTCAGAACCCCCACCGCGCGCCGATCCAGCCCTCCCCCTCGCGGAGCATCCACCCACCTCGAAGCTGCCGCCGACGTCTCCGATCCCCGCTCCTCCGTTCGAAACCCTAGAGTAGCCTCCCCCTGAAGCCTCGCCACCACCACCGAGATCCAGTGCCCCACCTCCAACGATCGGTGAAACCCCCCCCTCTGTAAGTATTTTGTTATTTTATTTTAATAATTTAAAAACTGTTTTTTTAATTAGGTTTAAAGACTGTTTTTTAATTATGATTTCAAACTGTTTTTTTAAGAATTCAAAACTATTTTTTTTTTATGATTTCAAAACTGATTTTGTTAAAAGAGAAAAAACTGAATATTTTCAAAAGTATAAAAACTGAATATTTTTAAAAGTATAAAAACTGAATATTTTTAAAAGTAGAAAAAAACTGGATATTTTTAAAAGTATAAAACTGAAATTTTTAAAAGTATTAAAACAGGAATTTTTAAAAGTATTAAAACAGGAATTTTTAAAAGTATTAAAACAGGAATTTTTAAAAGTATTAAAACTGGAATTTTTAAAAGTATTAAAACTGGAATTTTTAAAAGTATTAAAACTGGAATTTTTAAAAGTATTCAAACTGGAATTTTTAAAAGTATTAAAACTGGAATTTTTAAAAGTATTAAAACAGGAATTTTTAAAAGTATTAAAACTGGAATTTTTAAAAGTATTCAAACTGGAATTTTTAAAAGTATAAAACTGAATTTTTAAGAGTATAGAAAAAAAACTGATTTTTCGAAAAAGGATTTGAACTTTAAAAAGTAAAAATCATATTTTTATATATCGAAGGTCGAAAGAAAAATCATATTTTTATATGTTGAAAGTCGAAAGAAAAATCATAATTTTTTTTATATCGAAAGTTGAAGTAGAAATCAGATTTTTATATATTGAATAGCATAGTAAAAATTCGATTTTTACACGTGTAGAGAATACGGGCGAAAGCGACAAAAGGCGAAGATTTCTATAAAGGAAGTGTCGTGCAGTTGGATAGCTATTGGTGAGATTTCTGATTTAAAAAATATTATATATATGTGTTGAAAATGAAAGTGAATAGCTATATATAAATATCTATATATATATATATATATATATATATATATATATATATATATATACGCCCCTCGTCCACAAACCATGGACGATATTTATTGGTTGAAATTGTGGTGAAAATTGATTGATAGCGAATGGTTGTTTGGGATTGTTTGTGATTAATATTGGTTGATGGTAGTTGAAAAATACCCGTTTGTGATTGTGAAATATTTGGTTGAAACCACATAGGATTAGTTTGTGGAAATGAAATAAATATATACATGCCGCCTGCGTGCGAACTAGATGCATGAACCCCATTGTCAAAAACCGCGAGGTTTTAAGGTAGAGCGAGGAGCCGTACTAGGGACGGTGCCGGTGTAACTACCCTGCCGTTATGCTGCCGAAATTTTGAATAATATTCTTGTGTTGAATTGATATTCATTCGTTGTTTAGAAATTCATGTGTTGAATGGTATTCATATTTTGAAATAAATTGTTCGATAATAAACATCACATTTTTATCTATATATAGAAACTATTGAAAACATTCATGTGTTGAATTGATATTCATTCGTTGTTTAGAAATTCATGTGTTGAATGGTATTCATATTTTGAAATAAATTGTTCGATAATAAAAATCACATTTTTATCTATATATAGAAACTATTGAAAACATTCATGTGTTGAATTGATATTCATTCGTTGTTTAGAAATTCATGTGTTGAATGGTATTCATATTTTGAAATAAATTGTTCGATAATAAAAATCACATTTTTATCTATATATAAAAACTATTGAAAACATTCATGTGTTGAATTGATATTCATTCGTTGTTTAGAAATTCATGTGTTGAATGGTATTCATATTTTGAAATAAATTGTTTTATGATAAAAATCCCATTTTTATCACCAACTTGAACTATATAGAAAAATAGTGTTTTGAAATGAATTGTTTTACAATAAAAATCACATTTTTATTGTATGCATAAATCGTTGAAATGTGAAGTGTTAAAAATAGCCACTTGTTCAAAATAAACATATATGAGATGAAATATTCATTAATTAGCTAATGAAATGATTTGCACCTATTTATGTAACATTAGAATGAATGGAGTTTTTAAACCAAATAGAAATCGAATATGAAGTCGAATAGAAATGGATAAATGATAAGAACTGTATATATATGTACATGCATATTCATTGAACAGGTTATAGCAAAGGGGCTAGAGAAGAGGAATAAAATTTTGTACCCGACAAATAGGTACACATTTACTGATTTGTTTGGGTGATGATTTTGAGCCTGTTGGCTAGCCGCTTGGCCTTTTCTTTTTCTTTTTGAGATTAGAAGGACCGGGAACGCTATTTGCGATTTCCCGATGCTCCCGGTACAGGGGAGGTTATGGCGAAATTTTTCCAAAATTTAAGGTGTTAGAAAAATATTTGAAGTGAAAACGATATAGAAAACATTGAATGAACTATATTTATATAAATATATAAATATAAATAAAATTAAAACGAAACGAGGCCGTGCAGTTCGTATTTTGAAACTGTGATTTCAAACGACTAGTGCGGGAAATCCGACCATTGGATTTTCCCGAAACCTCAACCGTCGGGTACGCCTTGGAAATATCTTCCCAACGGCACCAACTTTGTAGAAATCCAACGGTTGGATTGTCTGGAATGTTTAATTCAAATCTGAAGAAAAACAGCGCCAGAAACGATTATATTTATTTATATATATAAATATAATTATATTAAATCGAATAACGACGCTGCAGTTCGTATTTTGAAATCGAAATTTCAAACGATTGTACCGGGAGATCCGACCGTCGGAATTTCCCGAAACTGAAACCGTTGGATTCGTTTTGAAAAGACCTTTCTAATGATGTAAATTTTGCGAAGATCCAACGGTTAGATTTTCAGATATATGTAAATCAAATCTGAAGAAAAACAGCGCCACGGCCGCCTTATGGCCCGAAGCGTCGTTTTGAATAAAATGGCTATTTTAAAATAAATAAAAATAGCGATAAATAGTTATAAAATATCATAAGCGATATGGAATAGAAATAAACTGAATTTGCTTGATTTGCGTGGCTTTTGATGGTTGAATGTGTTTGGTGTGAAAATTACATTAAAGAACACAATTGGTGTTGTCGAATAATTTAACCATTGAAATAAATCGATTTGAAATTCTAAATATACGTGAATTATTTGGAAAGGCCGAGTTAATTCTCATTTCGAATAATCGACCGACGATTGAAATTCGAAGATGAAGATGGTGGTCGAAGACCGGAGATCTTCACCTCGTTTGGATGGTAACCGAGGTCCTGATTGGGAGGCATCCCGAAATATGGATAATGAGTGGTGATCGTCCAGACGTACGTGGTGATCGAAGGGTTTACGAGGTATTTAGTGCCTCCGGTTTCGTTCAGACCCAGAACGGACTTGTAAATGGACTGTGTGTCTGACATTGGATTTTATTCTATGTTGATTGATCTCTGTTAAATATACATCTGTTTGGCGGCGAAGAATTTATTCTTTTGCTTAACGCCCTTCTTTGAGACGCACGAGCTCAGAGGTTGTATATCGATGGACATCAGTCGCATGGCATGAATTGCCTGTGTGGCATGCTAAGATGCAGTGATCAGGGCTTCTGTTGAAAAGAAAAGTCTTGTGGTGATGATCAAAGCACCGCCTGTGTGGCGTAGCTTTGTGTATAACGTGAATTCGCGAGCCTCACACCCCGGTATGAACCTAAAACTGGAGAAGGACCTCAGGGAGGGCATGCGTTTCTTTCTAGCTAGGGTGGTGTCAGTGACCTACCAGCCCTGACATTTATATACTTTTCACCTATGTGGTTGTTGCTGTTGCGAGGCGCCTCGGTTTGATCGGACGATCCGGGTCCGATGGAGTCATTCGTTGGCTCGTTTACGCCCCAAAGGGCGGGGAAACGTATTGTTCAGGCATAATAATCCACATCGGTGGACCGGCCCTGACGATCTAAAGGCTTGCCTGCGCGCTTGCCTGTGGCTCGGGCTAGAGAGTCACGAATTCGGTAAGGACTATCTTTTGCCTTGGTTCATGACGGAAATCCAATTTCCAAATACGTGACGATGCGGTTTCGATTGTATATATACATTTGGCGACATAGTGGCATGGGACGCTCATGTCGTCTATGATTGATAGTTATGATTTGAATTTGTTTTCAAAACATATAGACACTAGCAATAATATCAAATGCCTTTGCTTTATTCGTATCAAGCATATTTTGGCCGTTATAAGGTAAAAACTCTATCCTCCGGTTTGCGTTGCATTGTGTGATGGGAACTGAGTCTTATAACGGCTTCATTTTTATAAAAAGCATAGCGATGTTTAAAAGAAATATTTGTTTTGAAGCACTGGCAATCCAATGGAGTAAACCCGTTCCACGAAAGTGGCGTGGTCCTGTGATTAGCCAATTATATATGTGTTGAGTGGATTTCTCATACCAGTCCCATGACTGACTCGTAGTTTGTTTCACTTTCAAACTCGGGTGCCCCTTTTTCTACACGGGCAGCCTTGTATTCAGGTTTAGTTGGTTCTTTTTCTGGATAGCTGGAGCTGAAGATGGATTCTATCATTTATTTCTTTTTATGCTGTTCAGCTCCTATTGTACATATTTTGTTTATTTCCGCTGTAGACATTTATGTATAGCTGAACTGTATTTGTACTAAGTAAGATCCTGTATACTGTGTAACTCTGATGATTACTTTTATCCAGTATATTTTGTTGTTCATTCTGGTGTATTTATTTAATTCTGTTCTGCTATTATCTGTTTCTGTGTTATATTCCAAAAGATAACCTTGTTTCCGTGAGAACGGGAAATCGCGTCGTCTCAGATGTGCCGGTCGGTTCCGGGAAGACTTATTCCACAAGTTGGGTTTAACCTCGTGTCATGGCCCATTTCGTATTTGTGCATTTGGACCTCTCACATTAGGTTCAACATTAGTGGCTGCTGGATATGCAGGTCGGGTCCGAGCAGACTTCCACAACAAATGTAACCTAACCTCATGTCCAAGCACAATTATAATTTATAATTATAATTAATTTTTCCAAAAACATATTATTTGAAACTATCCTTTCCATTAAGGAATCTTGATTTTAAGATATTCTTTATTTCTAAATATCTTGATTTCAAGTATCATAATATAAATTGTAACTTTCGCTATTATTATGATTTTATAATAACAGCCTTTTCAAGATGTTCAATTTTGAAACCATATATATATATATATATATATATATATATATATATATATATATATACACACTTAAATATATTGACAGCAAAGATGTAATTTTTTTTATTAAATCCATTTATTGTAACTTTTAGACAATAAAGACATAATCTTTCTAAATCAACGTCAATTAATTTCATTAATTGAATATAAAATAAAAACATTCCTTTAATTCAAGATTGATAACGTTTTGGAAACAAATCTTCTAATTACATTAAAATGTAATAATTTGCAATACAAAAATCCCCATTTTAATTACATTAAAAATGTAACTAACGTAACCTGTCTAATCTTGCTTTTTAATTTGCAATGTAAATTGGTATACTTCCATTACATATGAAAATGAAATTTTATTACTTTGCAAATTATTATTCTTTCTTTTAATTTTATTTTCAATGCAAAACTTTAATATTTAATTACATAAAAAAAATGTAACTTTAATTTCGAATATATATTCTATTCTTATATAATACATTGTAAATGTATTCTTCTCATACCTTTCTTATTACATTGATAAAAATGTAAGTTTTCATTCTAATTTAAATTACATTAATAAATATGTAACTATTCATATCTTAATACATTAGTAAAGGTAAAATTCATACCTCATCATCTTAATTTCATTGTAAATGTAATTCATATGTTAAAATATATCATTTCCTTACGTACATTAAAATATATCGTTACATTACATACATTAATATATATAGTTTCATTACATAACAAAATTACATGTAAACATTCATTTTGATAAAAAAAAATATACTTCTCTTTCAATTCTTCTCTTTTTAATGTACATAAATAACATTAAAATCAAATCTTTCCTTTCCTTTTCTTTATTACATTAATAAAAATGTAAATCTTCCATTTCATCTTAGTTACATAAAAATGTAAAATTTAACTTATTACGTTAATAATGTAAATGCTTATCCATATCTTATTACAAAAGTACAAATGTAAATTTTAAATATGCACTTTTATTTCTATTAAAATTTGAATGAAAATGTCTTTATCCAATTTGCTTTTTCTTTTTTCCTTACACATACAATGTGAATAGATATGACTTTTCCAATTTCGTATACAATCTAATGTATAAACATGACACAAAAATGTCTATTTTAACTTGCATACAATTCTTATGTATAAACATGACATAAAAATGTCTATTTTTATTTTGTATACAGTCCAATGTATAAACATGACACAAAAATGTCTATTCTAACTTGCATACAACTCTTATGTATAAACATGACATAAAAATGTCTACTTTTATTTTGTATACAATCTAATGTATAAACATGACACAAAAAATGTCTATTCTAACTTGCATACAACTCTTATGTATAAACATGACATAAAAATGTCTATTTTTATTTTGTATACAATCTAATGTATAAACATGACACAAAAAATGTCTATTCTAACTTGCATACAATTCTTATGTTTCATTTTTATAAATAAAAATGAGAATTTTATTCACACAACAAATTTCTATTATTAACGTATATAAGAAAAGTATATTTTTATTTTACGATCAATTCTAACAATTCCAACTAGATCCAACAAAAGTGGTCTCGCCGAAAGCAGAGGTCGTTTGTAAAATGACTATTTTTAAGGGCTATATATTTAATATTAAAAATACATTTTTAAACAAATAATTTTCGAAACTCGAAATATATAAGTGTTTATACTTTTTAAATGCAGAAACGTCATTCTGAACTCAATGGAAGTGGTTTCGAGTCCAAATTCCTTCGTATGCAAAAAGTAGCATTTTTGACCTTTATAAATTTCATAGCGACCTTTCTAAATTTTAATTTGGGCATAACTTTTGATTCCTGTTATGAAATTTCAATTTTTCGGATTCGTTAGAAAGATATTTTTAAATAGATTCCAATATTTTTGGTTTCACTAAAATCTGTTAAATTTTGCATCCTGTACGGTCAGTCAAAGTTCAAGTTTGACTTTTCAAACTGCCGCGCTATTTCGAACTCCTTTTATAATTAAAATCAAATTATTCATTCTAACTTCGATTTAAATAAATTTTTAATCATTATTATTCTAAATAAATTATTTTAAATATCATAAACTCATTAAAATTACTTAATATAAAATTTTAAATTTACCCCAAAGTTTAGGGTTGTTACAATCTCCCCCACTTAAAAACTTTTCGTCCTCAAAAAGGAACGAAGCCAAAAGTTGTTTAATTAACTAACTCATCTTTCATTCTTTTATTGATTTCAATAATTTTATTTGTTGATTAACTTTTAAAATATATAACTTTATATATTTAAAAATCATATTTCCTAATAGCGGATTATATATATATAATCAAAATACGTTAATTATACACTTTTCACTCTCAGCTCATTCTAGGGCATTACTAACCCCATCTCTAATGAGTTTTCCCATTCTAGGATACTGCTGATCCTATCTCTAATGAGTATTCTTATTGGATATTACTAATCCAATCTATGATGAGTCTTTTGTTCGGTCCTAATGAGTTGTATCCCAAAGATTTGAGCTAACCAAAGCACTGATACCAACTGTAACGGCTCGGGTTTCACCCAACCCGATCGATCGTTAAATCGACCAAGACCATTCAAAATAACTTTGGGAATACAACAACATCAGAACAATAACAGCAAACTTTTATAAACATTACAATAATGTTACATCAGAGTACAGAATTTATCAGAGTATATTGAATAAAATTACAGTGGAAGATAAATTACAATAAATTAAATACAATACACAGCAGAAGACTTCGATGCTCTGGACACAGCTTTAGGCTTCAATCCATAATCCTGCTTGAGATAAGAACCTGTAGACAAACAACTCGACTGCTCATGTGGAGAAGAGGGCACCCGAGTTTGTAAAGGTGGAAACAAACAACGGGTCAGTCATGGGACTGGTGTGAGAATTCTAAACTAATTTAACTAATAGTAATAAGGCAAATCCAAGGACTACGCCGCTAACGCCGAACGGGTTTACTCCAATGGATTACCGGTGCATAAATTAAAGTAAATCGTTAAACAACGCAATGCTTTTTAGAAAAATGAAACCATCATAAGACTCAAGTCCCATCACACAATGCAACGCAAACCGGAGGATAGATTTTTACCTTATAATGGTCAAAAATGCTTGATACGATAAAAACGAATTTGATATTATTATTAGTGTATATATGTTACAAAAACATTTCAAAGTAAATGTATCAATCCTAGGAAACATAGCTACCATATACTATGCCTCCATACTAGTAATACAATCAAGTCTGTAGGGTCGTATTGGGAATTTGGTTTTCCATCATGAGTCAAGGCTAGGGAGGAGCTCCTTACCGATTCGAGACACTCTAGCTAATGTCTCAGGATTCCTCGCAGTGAACCCTTGGAAAGCTGCAGGGTCGGTCCACACATACAGCTTCGTGGATTAGTTATTCCTGAACACACGTTTCCCGATCCTATAGGACCTATCATCCGAGGCGCGCCACATTCCATCATCCACATAAGTAAATATCAGCAAGTTTAAGCACCGACACCACTTCTAGCTAGAAAGAAACGTGCTGCTCTCCCTGCGTTCCCTTCTCCCGTTTTAGACTCAACCGGGTTGTGAGGCTCACGAAGTAACTTTATAACCACAAGGCCTGCTTTTCAACAAAGCGTTGATCATCTTCATCTTAGTGTGCCACGTTGACAATTCACGCCATGCGACTAGTAACTATTAATGCACAACCTCTAAGGGTGTTAAGCAAGAGAATAAATTATCCGCCACCAACGGTCGTATATTAACAGAAATCAATATACATAGAACAAAATTCAACGTTAGACACACATTCATTTACAAGCTTATACTCTGGGTCTGAGCGAAAGCCAAATACGTACAAATCAACACTACGTCCGGATAACTACCATCTTAGCCCCATCTTGGGAGCAAATCATTCAAGGGCCTCAATACTAGTTACCCATTCGATGTGAAGATCGCGGTCTTCAATCGCCGTCTTCAATTCTTCCATTTAAAACGTCGTATCATTATTTGGAATGAGAGTAAACTCGGACTTTCCAAATAATCTTCGCATAATTATCATTTAAATTATTTCATAACGTTATTTTTTATCACTATTTTTATTTTGATAAGAATATATATAAATCATTCCATGTAGTCATTAACATATAAGGGCAACGAATCAACCAACCAAACAACACACAATCATGTTCATGTATCATATTATGTTCAAAGAACATTTCAATTCCATTCCCACATTTATTTATTAATAAACAACAGCTAAAATGTAACTTTCAATTTTTTTTTTTTACTGCATAGAAAATGTCATTAAAACATCTCTTTTTCTTATTTATCTACACTACATGTGAATAAATGTTTTCCTTTTCTTTTACTCAAATGTAAATAAGTGTTTTCCTTTTTTCTACATATCCTATTTACATGAATATGTAAATGAAAGTGTCATCTAAAATAATTCTTTTTATTACATAAGAAAATGTAAATTTCTATTTCATATTTTATTTACATTCTTTCTCTCATTTTATTGGAAATGTAGTATTTCCTTCTTATTCATTACACTATAGAAAAATGTAAATTTTCTTCTATTTTTTATTTTTTTATTCTTTACACTATATTCCCTTTTATTACATTATAAAGAATGTAATTCTTCTAACTTCTTTTGTTACAAAAAAAAAAAAAAATGTAATATTTCTTCTTTTGATTACATTAAGAAAAATGTAATTGACATTATATTGTAAAATCCTATCTTTCAATTGCATTGTAAAATTTCCTTCTTTAATTACGTTGTAAATGTAGTTAACATTACAGTGAAAAATTTTAACTTTTTAAATTACATTGAAGAAATGCAAATTTGATTACATCATCCAATTCTTCTTCTTAATTACGTTAAAATTGCAATTTTCAATATATTGTAAAATCCTTCTTTAATTACATATAGAAATGTAATTTTTATTGCAAATTCTCATTCTTAATAAAAATGTGATTTATTTTTCATGTACGCAAACATGACATTTAAAATATGATTTTGATTCATATGCATTACCTTGACATTAAAATATGGTCTGATTTCATATGCATTATCATGACATTGAAATATGGTTTTATTTCATATGCATTATCTTGACATTAAAATATGGTTTTATTTCATATGCATTAACTTGACCTTAAAATATGGTTTTATTTCATATGCATTAACTTGATATTAAAATATGGTTTTATTTCATATGCATTAACTTGACCTTAAAATATGGTTTTATTTCATATGCATTTACTTGACCCTAAAATATGGTTTTATTTCATATGCATTAACTTGACATTAAAATATGGTTTTATTTCATATGCATTGACGCTACTCCAAAACATGATTTTATATCATATGCACTATCATGTACTAAAATATGATTCTATTTTCATATTTCTATTCAAATGCTAAAAGTATATTTATTTTCCTATTTCTACACATCTAATAAAAATAAGTTGGTTTTCATATCTTCACTGCGACGCTAAAAAAAATATAATTTTATTCATGTTTTAACTAAAACGATAAAAATATATGATTATTTACATATTCTAACTAAAAACGAAGAAAATATGACAATAATCATATTCTACCTAAGACTGCTAAAAATATAATTTTAATCCACTTTTTCCATTAATGCTAAAAATATAATTATAATTCACTTTTTCCATTAACGCTAAAAATATCATTATAATTCACTTATTCCATTACACTAAAAATCTAATTATAATTCACTTATTCCATTACACTAACAACATGATCATTCAAAATTATATAGCGCTTATAACCATTACACTAACAATATGATCATTTTAATGTAATGACATAGTGCTTAAAATAGTTTCATTTTAACTAAGATGGCATAACACTAAATTTATATTCATTTTAACTGAAATGACATAACGCCGAATTCATATTCATAATTTCTAATGAAGACATTACTAATGTAAACATATTTTCTAATGTAAACATATTTGCTAATGTAATCACATATTTGCTAATGTAATCATTATTTTCTAATGTAAACATATTTTAACACAACGCTAAAATATGTTCATTTTTCATATGATTTAACACAATGCTAAAATTTGATTCATTTTCAATAAAATGTCATAATTACAAAATTATGTTTACATTCACTATATTAACATAACGCTAAAATATGATTCATTTTCAATAAAAATGTCATAACGCTAAAATATAATTCATTTTCGACTAAATTTACATAATGCTAAAATGTATTCATTTTTCTAAAATGACACAACGCCTAAATTTATATGTTAACCTTTTTCTATGTTTTCTCATATCATATAAAAACATATTTTATATGTAAATATTTTTAACCATTCATATTAACATAAAAAGGATATATTATGTTAAATTCTTCTTAACATTTTATTTTAACATAAAAGGAATACTTTATGTTAAATCTTTCTAACATTTCAACGAAAACAAATAAAAGGTAACTTTGATTGTCGTCAATTCTAGCACAACAAAATATATAAAGAGTTATATTTTGTCTACTTAACATTTTATAACTAAATTGTTATTTTAACCAATCTCAACATTTTATATCTAAAATGTTATATGTAAAACAAAATGAGTTTACAAATTTTGCTTTTTTATTTACACATAGGATATAAATAAAAATGTATACAACAAGTTTGTCTTTTTATTTACACATGTACTGTAAATAAAATGTGGTTTTCTAATTTTATCTATATTTACAAATAAAATGTTTAACCATTTGTCATATTTTTTACACATGAAGTGTAAATCAGAATATATAAAACGATTTTAATGTTGCTAAATAAACACGGTCTATATAATATTCTAATTGAATTAAAATTTTCGGATCTAATCCGATTTACAATCAAGTCACTATTTTTAATTGGATTAAAATTCTAGTTTAATTTAATTTACAGAACACGATGATTTTTATTGGATTCATACAGATCTAGATCGTACGATAACAGATCTAACAATACAATGCAATAAAATTCATCAGAACACAAGCGAAATTCATCACAGTACAGATCTGAACAAATAACATACATACAATTATTTAACAACGATAGAACAGTTAATTAAATTTTAAAAATCAGAGATTCTCACATCGTTTTGAATTTCTGCGCCGTTTAGATCCAAAAATTGGCCAAATTTCAACTTGCTCAAAATCAGGTCTAGTCAGTGCCATCGCGAAGGCCTCGGTCTCACGATCGTGGCGCACCTGAAATCATTCGAATCCGAGTTCGTACGAGCAAGATATGGTTAAATTAAGATTGGTAAAATTTTTGAATTAAATTAATTAAATAATCAAAGGTTGAAAAAGTCAACCTTCCTCTTTCTTCCTCTTCCACGTTCCAACCCGTTCCCTTTTTATTTTTGAACCCATTTTGTTCAAAACTAGGTCTCCTTTTTTCTTGGGATTGGTGAAGCTAGAAGTCGATCGGAAGGTGGAAAATCGGAGAGGGGAGGGAGGGCTACGTGCACCTAGGGAGGTGGAGGTCGCGGTGGGGCCCGCTGGGCGCGGTGGGGGCTGTTTGGCCGTGGGTTGAGGAGGGGATTCCTGGAAAATTACTCACTTATACTTCATCATCCCCGTATAAAATCGAAGAGGAGGAAGAGAGCTTCGATTTGGTATGAGGAGTGAGTGATTTCATTATTCTAACTATAGTCTAAAAATTGCTATATATTACCCTTTTATAATAATATTATTTTCCAAAATATTAATTTTGAAATTTCTCTTTTAATATTCATTAAAAAAATGGATAAAATAAATTGATAAACTCGTTTGGGTTTTTTTAATGCGTTGCTATTTTTAAAACGGATTAAATAGCCTAACTCATTTTCTTATCCATTTGTATTTTATAATGGGCTAGACCTCTCACATTAAGCCTACGACTTGTGGATGCTGGATGTGCCAGTCGGTTCCGGGCATACTTATTCCACAGGTTGGGCTTAACCTCGTGTCATGGCCCGTTTCGTATTTGTGCACTTGGACCTCTCACATTAGGTTCAACATTAGTTGCGGCTGGATGTGTCGGTCGGGTCCGGGCAGACTTCCACCACAAATGTAACCAAACCTCGTGTCCAAGCACAATTATAATTTATAAATATAATTAATTTTTCCAAAAACATATTATTTGAAATTATCCTTTCCATTAAGGAATCTTGATTTTAAGATATTCTTTATTTCTAAATATCTTGATTTCAAGTATCTTAATATAAATTGTAACTTTCCCTATTATTATGATTTTATAATAACAACCTTTTCAAGATGTTCAATTCTGAAACCATATATATATATATATAAACATATTGACACCAAAGATGTATTTTTTTTATTGAATCCTTTTATTGTAACTTTTAGACAATAAAGACATAATCTTTCTAAATCAACGTCAATTAATTCCATTAATTGAATATAAAAAAAAAACATTCCTTTAATTCAAGATTGATAACGTTTTGGAAACAAATCTTCTAATTACATTAAAATGTAATAATTTGCAATACAAAAATCCCCATTTTAATTACATTAAAAATGTAATTAACGTAACCTGTCTAGTCTTGCTTTTTAATTTGCAATGTAAATTGGTATACTTCCATTACATATTAAAATGAAATTTTATTACTATGCAAATTATTGTTCTTTCTTTTAATTTTATTTTCAATGATAAACGTTAATCTTTAATTACATAAAAAAATGTAACTTTAATTTCAAATATATATCCTATTCTTATTTAATACATTGTATATGTATTCTTCTCATACCTTTCTTATTACATTGATAAAAATGTAAGTTTTCATTCTAATTTAAATTACATTAATAAATATGTAAGTATTCATATCTTATTACATTAATAAAGGTAAAATTCATACCTCATCATCTTAATTTCATTATAAATGTAATTCATATGTTAAAATATATCATTTCCTTACGTGCATTAAAATATATCATTACATTACATACATTAATATATATAGTTTCATTTCATAACAAAATTACGTGTAAACATTCATTTTGATAAAAAAATATACTTCTCATTCAATTCTTTTCTTTTTAATGTACATAAATAACATTAAAATCAAATCTTTCTTTTCCTTTTCTTTATTACATTAATAAAAATGTAAATCTTCCATTTCATCTTAGTTACATAAAAATGTAAAATTTAACTTATTACATTAATAATGTAAATGCTTATCCATATCTTATTAAATAAATACAAATGTAAATTCTAAATATGCACTTTTATTTCTGTTAAAATGTGAATGAAAATGTCTTTATCCAATTTGCTTTTTTTTTCCTTACACATACAATGTGAATAGAAATGACTTTTCCAATTTTGTATACAATCTAATGTATAAACATGACACAAAAATGTCTATTTTAACTTGCATACAATTTTTATGTATAAACATGACATAAAAATGTCTATTTTTTTTGTATACAATCTAATGTATAAACATGACACAAAAATGTCTATTCTAACTTGCATACAACTCTTATGTATAAACATGACATAAAAATGTCTACTTTTATTTTGTATACAATCTAATGTATAAACATGACACAAAAAATGTCTATTCTAACTTGCATACAACTCTTATGTATAAACATGACATAAAAATGTCTATTTTTATTTTGTATACAATCTAATGTATAAACATGACACAAAAAATGTATGTTCTAGCTTGCATACAATTCTTATGTTTCATTTGTATAAATAAAACTGAGAATTTTATTTACACAACAAATTTCTATTATTAACGTACACAATAAAAGAATATTTTTATTGTACGATCAATTCTAACATTTCCAACTAGATCCAACAAAAGTGGTCTCGTCGAAAACAAAGGTCGTTTGTAAAATAACTATTTTTAAGGGCTATATATTTAATATTAAAAATACATTTTTAAACAAATAATTTTTGAAACTCGAAATATATAAGTGTTTATACTTTTTAAATGCAGAAACGTCATTCTGAACTCAATGGAAATGGTTTCGAGTCCAAATTCCTTCGTATGCAAAAAGTAGCATTTTTTACCTTTATTAATTTCATAGCGACCTTTCTAAATTTTAATTTGGGCATAACTTTTGATTCCTGCTATGAAATTTCAATTTTTTGGATTCGTTATAAATATATTTTTAAATAGATTCCAATATTTTTTGTTTCACTAAAATCTGTTAAATTTTGCATCCTGTACGGTCAGTCAAAGTTCAAGTTTGACTTTTCAAACTACCGCGCTATTTCTAACTCCTTTTATAGTTAAAATTAAATTATTCATTCTAACATCGATTTAAATCAATTTTTAATCATTATTATTCTAAATAAATTATTTTAAATATCATAAACTCATTAAAATTACTTAATATAAAATTTTAAATTTACCCTAAAATTTAAGGTTGTTACAGTCAGTTTATGTTCCATATGCCTAATTAAATCTATTTTATCGCCCTATGCCAGTTCATATGCCTAATTAGATCTATTTTATTGTTCTATGCCAGTTCATACTTCTTATTCTTATGCCAGTTTTGATGTCATGGTTCTCTTCACCTCTTCTCTTCTTTTCCTTTTTATGAGATTAGGGTAACTGCCAGCCTAACATATTATTATACGTAAGAATGACGTGGGAATGTTGTGGGAAAAGTTTGCGGAAATTATTGAATAATATACAGTTGGGAATAAAAAGAGTTGAAATCATGTAATTGATTTGGGGCATGAATTGGTACAATTTGTTTACATGAGATTATGGGCATAAATTTGGATTAAAATGATGAACACAATTTAGATTGGAAATTATGGGTATATATTATAATCCAAGATTTGAAATTGGGAACATGAATTAAGAAAGTGATAATGAACGCCTATGACACGAGGTTAGACTCGGATTGTGGTATAAGACTGCCCGAAACCATCCGGCATATCCAGCCACTGCAAACCGTAGTCTAATGTGAGAGGTTAACGGCAGAAAACTAGATGCGTATTAATGCAAATACACAAGGTTAGATTCGAATTGCGGTATAAGCCTACCCGGAACCGCCCGGCAAATCCAGCAACCGCAAAACGATAATCTAATGGGGGAGGTCTTGCAAGATTACGGTTATAATGAATTAATAAACACTTAACCAAGATAATACATGTAGTAAGAAATGAGGGTTAAGTGGGTGACATAGGTGACATGTGAAATATAATCAGAAGCACTTAACCATGGTGAAACATGTAAGAAGACTTGGGAATAAGAAGGGGTTAAGTGGGAATTCCTAGTGGGGACCAAGCTTAGGAGGGAAGCTTGTGTCAAGTGTGTGGACCCTTTTCAACCAGTAACCCGTTTTGTATCCATGTGAGCTCGAACAAGGTCGAGGACGGGACATGCTTAATGGGTTAGATTGTAAGAGGTCAAAAGCGTTAGCGGTGGCAACGCAAGTCCAACAGAGTCACGTGCGTGCGTGGTTCCAGGCTGGTAGGTAAGACGTTGCATCGTGTAGGTATAAGATGTGCATTCTAGTAGTATCGGGTTGCCACTTTAGGGAGTGATACACCCTACTATGGGACCAGCACGGGTATCTACGAGATAGGGAGCCGATCAAATAGGGAGGGTAGTGGGTACAACTAGTGGAGATAGGAGAAGGCGACACCTATGACAACAGCTAGGAGTACACGAAACTACCATCATTGTCATATGATTAGTGAGAGGGATCAACTTTCAATATGTAACTAGTATTGGTGCGGTATAGGAATTATCTTATAGTGATTAGAAGCGCAATCAACATTATATCATGTTCTTCTTGTTTATCTTGCCATATTTGCTTATGTTATAGTCATTTCTTATATCCAGTTTATGTCTTTATCCTGTTACTTTACTAATTATATAGTTAAAGTCAGTGGACTCGCCAGACTTTATGTCTTACTCTTTTGTTTCGCCTCTTTTCTTTCCTTACCCCCCAGGTCCTCAGGGTGAGATTAGTGGAGCTTGACTTGGATTTTCTCCTTCTTGAAGTGTTTGGAAGTGCTGAGAGTAATGCTCAACTTTATCTCTTTCTTTTTCATTATGGCTATTTGGAGTGGGATTATGATTTCTATGTACTCTGATAATAATTATGTTCAAGATGGATATTTATGTACTTGGTTTTATTATGTGGTTTTGATGATTGTAATTAGACATGTTTTTCTTTTCAGTTGCGATGAATAAATTTAAAATTTTTAAGTACCATTTTATATATCTGTCTTGTTATGTTATGTTCTATACTCTTACAACGCTCCATGAAAGTTGATGCATTCCCTTATTTAGTGACGTTACTGGAAGTGGGGTGTTACACGTGATATCAGAGCTGAAGGTTACCAGAACAGATAAAAAGATTTTGAAAACCGTTTTCAAAAGCATTTTTTGAGAAGTATTTTCAAAAACAAGTTTTGAAGAAGGTGTTTTCAAGAGAAAAGTTTATTATGAAAAACATAATCCCCAAAAGCCATATATCTATCTTTCGATTCTTTGTTTTGAATCTCTTCCTTTTCCTTTCAGCATGTCTGGGGAACCCATTATACCCAAGGGCGTACAGATTCCAGTGTAATGACCCGCATTTTCAGCAATATAATAATTAATTTATTTACTTATTTATAGAGTGATTTAAAATTCAAATGGTCGATTAATTAAATTATATTGAATATTTAATTAAAATAATAATTAAATAGTATATTTAATTCATAAATAATCAAAATTGGTGGAATTCACAATATAATGTGAACTGGACAATTTATAATATATAGTTCGATTTAGAGTTGAAATATATTAACGAATATATTATATAAACGAAGTTTGAACGTATAATTATATATATATATATATATATATATAATTAAAATCGAGATCGAAATGGCGCTACAGTTCGCGATTTGGCGATTTGAACTTCAACTGAATATACAAAATTCGTTTTAAGCCGGATTTCTGTGAAACAAGAAATGTATGGAGCTGGTGGAGTATATTTGTCTAGTGGAAGAGAAAAATCGGGATTTCGTCGTGTAGATTTTGATTTACGTCCAAATCAAATTTTAGACAAGTCACTTGGAATTCCTTTGAAATTTATAAAGGAATTATTTATATTTTAAAAAGGAATTTCAATATAAATCGAATATCGGGTTGAACCGGATTTGAAATATCGAGTTAGAAATCCATATAAGATTTTTCTGAAGCTGTATGGTATTCAACTATGAATATATACGATAATATTTATTTTTAAATATTAAATTTAATTGTTTTTAAATATATTTATATATTTAAAAGGGTTATTTAGGACTTTAAAAATAGCCAGTTTTGTAAATGACCTCAGAATTAGATGAAACTAATTTTGTTGGATCCGCAATATTAAATTATTGTTAAATTCCAATTTCAGTATTTTTTGAAGTTAGTATGTGGCCGTACCGATTTTTAAAGTGAAAAACTGTAACACCCTACCTCCGCCAGGGTGACTCTTACAAGCACTCTGACTTTGGAGGGGCGTTTGAATCAGGTAAACATGCATAATGATATATCAAGGCAGAACAAGAACATATGTATATATGTAAACAGAGTAAATAACATAGATAAAAAGCGGAAGATTTCAAACCATTTCAAAACAAGTCTGGTACAACATAATGTCAATTTTCCAAATACACAAGTCTAGATAAAAAAACGACATTACTGAAAAACTGAAATACATAAGTACTATCCCCAAAATAAGTGATAACCATAGCTAGCTTCATGTCAAGACCGTACATGAGCTAAAATCCCACAAGCAAGCGGTCAGAAATCCAAGCTAAGCTCCAATATTCCCTCCCTGAGAACCTGGGGGGGGGGGGGGAGGGAACGAAAGAAAAGAGGCGAAAGAAAACAGGTCAGTCAAAAAGACTGAGTAAGCCCTACTACAATCAATGTAAACTGATAAAGTTAACTGGCATGAGCAGCAGGGATGAACATAAGGATAACAACATACTAGCATGATGATTAACTAACAAGGTAGATAAAGGTGTCATCGCATAATCAGGTTTAAGGTTTTGCACCACAGGTGTACTAGCAAACTAACATGACTGGAATAAACAAGTATTGATCCTGTAACGACCCGGATTTTTCAGCTATTTGATTCGAATATTTAAATTTATTTTAAATATTTTATTTGGAATTTAATATTGAATTCGTTATCAAAGGACGACAATGCATTTATATTTTAAATTATAAAACGAACTCAAAGCAGCGCGGTAGTTCGTAAAATTTAATTTCAACTTCAACTGATCATACCAAATCCATTTTAAATCGGATTTCCTCGAAACAAGAAACGCTGGAATCTGTTAAACTGTATCTTTCTAACAGAAGTGAAAAATCGAAATTTCGGATTATATATTGCAAGATATGTCTAAATCAAATATACAGAAAAGCAGCGCCATGGCCATAACGGTTATTTAAATATATTTAAATATTGGCTTCGAATTTAGATAAGTTCTTTTGAGGCATAGTCATAATTTAATTTTTAGAATTTTACTGTAATTTTTAATTAATTAAATATGCAACTTTTTATTTGGGTATTTTGCACCCTGTATCAACATTCTGGTGTTTCACAGAATAAGTTAAACTACCGATATTATTATATTTTTGGGATCGTGGCACACTGCTGAGTGCGACGATTTATTTATTTCTGTCTATAGTGTGTCACATGTGGACAGAATTTTATATAACATGGTACGTTTAACTTTAAAGCTAAAGATCGTTAGTCAATTTCATCGAAATCAAATCATATTAGAAATAAATAAATAAAATAGTATGAAATAAGTTAAATATGTGAGTTCTTTCGAGCTGAAGGAAGGAGAAAGCAAGCCTAGCCTACAAAGAAAAGCTTACCTTCCGAAGCTGATACTCTGCATATCTACGAAACCAAACTCATCTCACACATACTTTTCTTGAAATGAAAACTCAAGCTGTCGCTCATGCCAGGAAACAACAACACATACCTATACACCCTGTTTTCCTAAGCTGCTGTACTGGAACCGACATATCTCACCATAATGGAAAGGGACATCTCATTGGAAATGAAAAGGGAAGGACTACACGTGCAGTACATCCTGGCGAAACAAGACAATACATAGCCTAGCGAGTTGGAAGAGAGGATATAAGATACACAGCCTTTTCGGCCTGCACATGCTACGCCAACTGTTCACCTACCTAGGACACAGCTAACTTATGATGGGAAAACACATGCCAACCAATGTTTTGTACAGCAGACATCCTTTAGACCAACAAAGACAATACCATGCCAGCTTCTTCGAAATGAAATATGTACAAATTCTTTTGCTTGTCCGCAGACCTACTCTACGTGGTATAGCTACACCCTAATACTTGCATGCTAAGTATTTTTACATATAAATATAGAGCATTGATCATTCCAGGCAGCTCATACCCGTAAAACAAAAACAAAATAAAATAAAACCAAACTCTCCTCCACTGTTTTCTTCTATCAATAGCATACATCTCCTCATTCGTATCAGCATACAAAAACCGAAGTTTTCCCCCACTATATGTATTCGAACATTAGAAGTGGTTGTTTCTCATTTCGGGTTAGGGTTGTTTTGTCCTGGTGGAGTGCGGTTACAGTGGGCGTGTTCTGGTGTAGGAGGGTTGGCCTGTTATGAACAGAGGAAAGTGGACGTGGTGCATGTTTGGACGTTGAAAACAAGGTAACAGGGGGTAGGAGTGAGATGCGTTAACATTTGCGAGTATGGGGTTGAATGACGTTGATGTTGTGTGGCGATGGGGAGAGGGTTCAGCTGTAAAACACGGTGGTGTTTCTGGGTGAATTAGTGGAGAAAGAAGAAAGGCGCGGGGGAAAAAGGAGTATGGGCGAAGCAGGTGGGCTTTTCGTATGGGCTTGGTCCTTTAAAAAAAAAAAAAAAAAGAGAAAATATAAATTAAAATGGTAAAGTGAGCAATGGGGAAGGTGGCCAAGTGATGTTGCGTGAAGAAGGGGAGTTACAGGAAGGTGGTACATGAAGTGGGCCGTTATTCATGAAGGAAGGTGGTACAAGAATTTGATAACATGATGGTGTGAAGGGGAAGGATCGGTGGAGCTACTGCTGCATGGTGTAGTGGTTTCATATTTGGAGAAAAAGGGGGAACGCCGGAAAGGAATTAGTGCATGGACTGTTGAAACAAGAAGGGAAAGCAAAATTGTCTAACGCTGAGAAGACAGTAGCAGAAGGATTAGCGGACCATTTAGCTATTAAGGTAAAATATAATTAATAATTTAGTTAATTAAGAATTACCTTATATTATATATGGTCACTTTACAATCAGTATATTTTGTTCATACAAGATTACGAAAACCCAGAAGCATTGGACTCACGGTGAAAAATGCAACACTGTTGTGTTGATTCAGACAGGATCGAAAGCAGTCAAGTTTCAGTTAATTTTAAATGCCAGTTAAAACACGCGAACCATCGACCGAAACAAGGTGAGTTAATTCTCACACATTTCTGAAATACTAGGATGTGCTAAATTCGTATAATTAAATTTAATTGGTTGATTGGATGCTTTGGATGCCTATGGTTGATTCAATGGTTGACTTTAATTATATTATCGTCGTTAAAATATTGCTATGTGCTGATATGAATTATTTTATTGATCTGTGTTGTAGGGAAGAACAGGTAGGAGGAATCAAACCGGTTCCTCAAACCTTTAATGTGCTGTTATTTCATATTTTATATGAATTGTTTGAAAACCCATTGACTTTAAAACCCCGTTGATTGTTGGTTGTTGATTGTGGTTGAACTTTGAATCAATATATAGTATTGATTGTGGAATAAATAGCAGATGATCATGATATACACTGTTTTATAAAAGATCGATTCACCGTCAGATGAATCGCTAGAAAAGAAGTTATGAAATTATTTTATAACCAATATAGATGTTTAACATACATTATTTTCAATAAAGTTCTAATAAGGAGAATAAACCAACTACATAAATACGTTGATTGGTTTAACCAAATTGACCGTGCGCGAAGCACGTGCTTATTAAGTGACTATTAAAAACGATTTTACTTAGCTAATTCAAGTGGCCGGATTTGACGAACAATTAGAACGGGTTACATTGATATTGATTTAAATAAAATTGAATAGAATTATTTAGATCTATTTATTTTTAAATGGCAAGATTTAGAATGATTAACTAACTGGTTAGTCGTAATGGTGAAAGTGTTAGAATAAAATATTTTGGGAAAATAACAGTGTAACGCCATTGAAGATTTGGGAATATAAGATTCCAAAATAAATGAATACTAAAGGGGGATTGCGGGTATGAAGTGATATTCCTATAATGAAAGAAACAAAAGGGAGATTGGTGAAAGTATAAAGAAAATTTCAAAGTATTGAAATAATATTTAAATGGGTTTGTTCTAAAGCAATGAGTGATGATTTTGGTGTTCAAATAACGAAGTCAAAGAAGATGCCGTTATGATAAGTTAATCGATAGGATAATAAGAAACGTTATAGAAATGTTTTGCAAATGTTATTTGAAGGTTAAGTTAGACAAAATTTTAAGATATTTTCTAGATATATAGATAAAAGAATTATAACATGTTTTAAACCAATATGTTATAAGGGCCAAGTGATGTTGTGTATAAACCAATGGCTTTGTTTTATTTTATGGTTGTTTATTTTGATAGTTAAAGAACCAACTATCAAAATCTGTCCAACGTTATTGGCACGGGAAGACCGGGATCGAATTTATATTCGAAAACCATTCCGACCAATAAATACGAATACGTCGAAGATGCTGATCGACATGGAGCAATTGAAGACCGTAAGTCTCCATGAGCGGAAGAACTATTGTTAAATACCTTTGGCTGATCCCCAGAGTTAACGATGATTCTATCGTGATTGGAATCTGCGGATTGCAAGGACTACTCGCTACTAATCTATAGGGTGATTCCTAGGATGTGGTAGGAGGGTGCCTTCGGTTCATCCTGTTCCTGGATGACGTGTATGGACAATGTGAAGGGTGGCCAGATGTTTCAAAAGTCGATTATAGCCTCAAGCCTCATCAACCGGGAAATGACAAAAATCGGGTAGGCAGCATGGCTATGTGGGTCGCACCCATTAGGGTGTATTGTCACCATCTAGAGAATATTCATATTTGTTACTTCTTTTCATTTCTGTATCTCCCGGGGATTACGGTGGTCGCGCGACAAAAAGCCGTAAGGTGATAATATGCTCGATACACTCAAGGGAAATGAGTGGTCGATCATGTGTGGGTCGGGTTGCAAGACGTTCTTGTTGAACCCAGTGTATTCGTCTCTAGAGATACACTATCGGCAGGTGGTCCCATACCTTGTCATAGTTGGAAATCCAATCTCTAATAAGCGCCCGCGGTTTTTGATTGTATACTATATATGTGGAGCGTGAGATGCAAGCGTTCTGCTAGATTCTATTTACTTGTATTTAGACACTATGACAATATTAGAAGAAGATATTGATTTCAAAATGGTTTGGGTTATAGTAAGGTAAAAACCGTCCGTGTTTATGTGTGGGCTGGTCTTACTATTATCCTTTGTTTCAAAAGGATTTCAAAGTTAAACAAGTTGGTTACTATATGAATTTATCACTGAAAGTATTTCAGACTGATCCGGGTGAATTTTGTTTTAAATCAAATGTGCTCGGGTCAGACCGAGCATATTATCAGGTTAGGTATCGCTTGGACCTTCAGAGGAGGAGTTGAAGTCGAGACGTATTCCATATATATACTGGTACTAGTTTTATTTCCGCTGTATGTTGTATTGATCTGAATGTATACTCTGATGTTGTGATATACAATTCTTTTATAAAGTATTATTGATTATTATATTTTGTCCATTCCGCTGTGAGATTCTGGTCTTCTTATTCTTCTATTCTGATATTTCTTTCCTTCTTTTCTCATCCTCTAACTTCTTTCTATTAGCTTTCTGGGTTTTCGATACTTGAGTTTTGGACACGGGAGGTGTTAGTGTCTGGATTCGAGTGTCGGAAATCCCGGGTCGCTACAGTTGGTATCAGAGCAATGGTTTAGTGATAACCTTGGCTCTGTGGTGTAACTCGATAGAGATTGGGTTAGTAATACCCTAGATCGAGTTGAATGTATATTTGAGCGCGTATTTGTTAATTAATATAAAAATTGTTTTTATATGGTGTTGGTTGGTTTGTCGAGTGGTTTAAAAATTCTGGTCGATGCAGGGTGCACACTGTATCGAAAAGTTTTTGTAAACCCTTGAACGAAGTAATTCGACACAATATTGTTTTGAAAAGCTGGGTAAATGAAATAATTTTGCCCAAAATTATATTTTTGTTATTAAAGAATAATTTTCTGAAATTATTATTATATATGGATGTGTCGATGGTTATTATTATAATTAAATAAGATTTTAGATTGAGGTGTTTATATATTGAACCGATTTGAACTTGGTTGAGAACTGATTTGGGGTAAATAAATTGAAATGAGAATTAGATTTAATTGTATGAATGAATCTTATGAATTGAAATTGAAACTAGTCAATTGAAATCTGGCTTGTGTTAGGTAAGATAAGGAGTGAATGTATCCAAACAAAACAAATGGAAATTTGTTGGATTATATGAATATGGATTTGAATTGGATTTAGAACCAATGAATGGGTTGAGCTTGATAAAATGAGATTCAAGGATAAAGAGTTTGAATGATATCCAAAGTGGAGCTAAGTACAAGTTTCAGAAGGCTGTGGTATTAGTTAGACAGACTGGAAGCCCAGATTGGAAGACGAAGAGAAGTTACTTGGTTTTCTTCGAAATTGAAATTGAGTTGCCCGACAAAAAGGTAAACCTTAATATTATTTGGGTGTTTGAATTTATACCCGAGATGGGTGAGCCGCTTGGTTTTATTTTCTTTGGATCGATATGAGAAGCCCAGAGTGGCGTTGGTAGTTGTTTGAATTAAATAGTACAGAGGAGGTGCTGGCGTTTTTTTTTAAATTTTTGAAAAGTTAAAAACATTTTTCTTAATATTTTAAATGAATTATTTAGAAATTAATTGAATTCGGAACATTCGTCTTACTTAGCAATTTCGAGGACGAAATTTATTTAAGGGAGGAAGAATGTAACGACCCGGATTTTTCAGCTATTTGATTCGAATATTTAAATTTATTTTAAATATTTTATTTGGAATTTAATATTGAATTCGTTATCAAAGGACGACAATGCATTTATATTTTAAATTATAAAACGAACTCAAAGCAGCGCGGTAGTTCGTAAAATTTAATTTCAACTTCAACTGATCATACCAAATCCATTTTAAATCGGATTTCCTCGAAACAAGAAACGCTGGAATCTGTTAAACTGTATCTTTCTAACAGAAGTGAAAAATCGAAATTTCGGATTATATATTGCAAGATATGTCTAAATCAAATATACAGAAAAGCAGCGCCATGGCCATAACGGTTATTTAAATATATTTAAATATTGGCTTCGAATTTAGATAAGTTCTTTTGAGGCGTAGTCATAATTTAATTTTTAGAATTTTACTGTAATTTTTAATTAATTAAATATGCAACTTTTTATTTGGGTATTTTGCACCCTGTATCAACATTCTGGTGTTTCACAGAATAAGTTAAACTACCGATATTATTATATTTTTGGGATCGTGGCACACTGCTGAGTGCGACGATTTATTTATTTCTGTCTATAGTGTGTCACATGTGGACAGAATTTTATATAACATGGTACGTTTAACTTTAAAGCTAAAGATCGTTAGTCAATTTCATCGAAATCAAATCATATTAGAAATAAATAAATAAAATAGTATGAAATAAGTTAAATATGTGAGTTCTTTCGAGCTGAAGGAAGGAGAAAGCAAGCCTAGCCTACAAAGAAAAGCTTACCTTCCGAAGCTGATACTCTGCATATCTACGAAACCAAACTCATCTCACACATACTTTTCTTGAAATGAAAACTCAAGCTGTCGCTCATGCCAGGAAACAACAACACATACCTATACACCCTGTTTTCCTAAGCTGCTGTACTGGAACCGACATATCTCACCATAATGGAAAGGGACATCTCATTGGAAATGAAAAGGGAAGGACTACACGTGCAGTACATCCTGGCGAAACAAGACAATACATAGCCTAGCGAGTTGGAAGAGAGGATATAAGATACACAGCCTTTTCGGCCTGCACATGCTACGCCAACTGTTCACCTACCTAGGACACAGCTAACTTATGATGGGAAAACACATGCCAACCAATGTTTTGTACAGCAGACATCCTTTAGACCAACAAAGACAATACCATGCCAGCTTCTTCGAAATGAAATATGTACAAATTCTTTTGCTTGTCCGCAGACCTACTCTACGTGGTATAGCTACACCCTAATACTTGCATGCTAAGTATTTTTACATATAAATATAGAGCATTGATCATTCCAGGCAGCTCATACCCGTAAAACAAAAACAAAATAAAATAAAACCAAACTCTCCTCCACTGTTTTCTTCTATCAATAGCATACATCTCCTCATTCGTATCAGCATACAAAAACCGAAGTTTTCCCCCACTATATGTATTCGAACATTAGAAGTGGTTGTTTCTCATTTCGGGTTAGGGTTGTTTTGTCCTGGTGGAGTGCGGTTACAGTGGGCGTGTTCTGGTGTAGGAGGGTTGGCCTGTTATGAACAGAGGAAAGTGGACGTGGTGCATGTTTGGACGTTGAAAACAAGGTAACAGGGGGTAGGAGTGAGATGCGTTAACATTTGCGAGTATGGGGTTGAATGACATTGATGTTGTGTGGCGATGGGGAGAGGGTTCAGCTGTAAAACACGGTGGTGTTTCTGGGTGAATTAGTGGAGAAAGAAGAAAGGCGCGGGGGAAAAAGGAGTATGGGCGAAGCAGGTGGGCTTTTCGTATGGGCTTGGTCCTTTAAAAAAAAAAAAAAAAAAAAAAGAGAAAATATAAATTAAAATGGTAAAGTGAGCAATGGGGAAGGTGGCCAAGTGATGTTGCGTGAAGAAGGGGAGTTACAGGAAGGTGGTACATGAAGTGGGCCGTTATTCATGAAGGAAGGTGGTACAAGAATTTGATAACATGATGGTGTGAAGGGGAAGGATCGGTGGAGCTACTGCTGCATGGTGTAGTGGTTTCATATTTGGAGAAAAAGGGGGAACGCCGGAAAGGAATTAGTGCATGGACTGTTGAAACAAGAAGGGAAAGCAAAATTGTCTAACGCTGAGAAGACAGTAGCAGAAGGATTAGCGGACCATTTAGCTATTAAGGTAAAATATAATTAATAATTTAGTTAATTAAGAATTACCTTATATTATATATGGTCACTTTACAATCAGTATATTTTGTTCATACAAGATTACGAAAACCCAGAAGCATTGGACTCACGGTGAAAAATGCAACACTGTTGTGTTGATTCAGACAGGATCGAAAGCAGTCAAGTTTCAGTTAATTTTAAATGCCAGTTAAAACACGCGAACCATCGACCGAAACAAGGTGAGTTAATTCTCACACATTTCTGAAATACTAGGATGTGCTAAATTCGTATAATTAAATTTAATTGGTTGATTGGATGCTTTGGATGCCTATGGTTGATTCAATGGTTGACTTTAATTATATTATCGTCGTTAAAATATTGCTATGTGCTGATATGAATTATTTTATTGATCTGTGTTGTAGGGAAGAACAGGTAGGAGGAATCAAACCGGTTCCTCAAACCTTTAATGTGCTGTTATTTCATATTTTATATGAATTGTTTGAAAACCCATTGACTTTAAAACCCCGTTGATTGTTGGTTGTTGATTGTGGTTGAACTTTGAATCAATATATAGTATTGATTGTGGAATAAATAGCAGATGATCATGATATACACTGTTTTATAAAAGATCGATTCACCGTCAGATGAATCGCTAGAAAAGAAGTTATGAAATTATTTTATAACCAATATAGATGTTTAACATACATTATTTTCAATAAAGTTCTAATAAGGAGAATAAACCAACTACATAAATACGTTGATTGGTTTAACCAAATTGACCGTGCGCGAAGCACGTGCTTATTAAGTGACTATTAAAAACGATTTTACTTAGCTAATTCAAGTGGCCGGATTTGACGAACAATTAGAACGGGTTACATTGATATTGATTTAAATAAAATTGAATAGAATTATTTAGATCTATTTATTTTTAAATGGCAAGATTTAGAATGATTAACTAACTGGTTAGTCGTAATGGTGAAAGTGTTAGAATAAAATATTTTGGGAAAATAACAGTGTAACGCCATTGAAGATTTGGGAATATAAGATTCCAAAATAAATGAATACTAAAGGGGGATTGCGGGTATGAAGTGATATTCCTATAATGAAAGAAACAAAAGGGAGATTGGTGAAAGTATAAAGAAAATTTCAAAGTATTGAAATAATATTTAAATGGGTTTGTTCTAAAGCAATGAGTGATGATTTTGGTGTTCAAATAACGAAGTCAAAGAAGATGCCGTTATGATAAGTTAATCGATAGGATAATAAGAAACGTTATAGAAATGTTTTGCAAATGTTATTTGAAGGTTAAGTTAGACAAAATTTTAAGATATTTTCTAGATATATAGATAAAAGAATTATAACATGTTTTAAACCAATATGTTATAAGGGCCAAGTGATGTTGTGTATAAACCAATGGCTTTGTTTTATTTTATGGTTGTTTATTTTGATAGTTAAAGAACCAACTATCAAAATCTGTCCAACGTTATTGGCACGGGAAGACCGGGATCGAATTTATATTCGAAAACCATTCCGACCAATAAATACGAATACGTCGAAGATGCTGATCGACATGGAGCAATTGAAGACCGTAAGTCTCCATGAGCGGAAGAACTATTGTTAAATACCTTTGGCTGATCCCCAGAGTTAACGATGATTCTATCGTGATTGGAATCTGCGGATTGCAAGGACTACTCGCTACTAATCTATAGGGTGATTCCTAGGATGTGGTAGGAGGGTGCCTTCGGTTCATCCTGTTCCTGGATGACGTGTATGGACAATGTGAAGGGTGGCCAGATGTTTCAAAAGTCGATTATAGCCTCAAGCCTCATCAACCGGGAAATGACAAAAATCGGGTAGGCAGCATGGCTATGTGGGTCGCACCCATTAGGGTGTATTGTCACCATCTAGAGAATATTCATATTTGTTACTTCTTTTCATTTCTGTATCTCCCGGGGATTACGGTGGTCGCGCGACAAAAAGCCGTAAGGTGATAATATGCTCGATACACTCAAGGGAAATGAGTGGTCGGTCATGTGTGGGTCGGGTTGCAAGACGTTCTTGTTGAACCCAGTGTATTCGTCTCTAGAGATACACTATCGGCAGGTGGTCCCATACCTTGTCATAGTTGGAAATCCAATCTCTAATAAGCGCCCGCGGTTTATGATTGTATACTATATATGTGGAGCGTGAGATGCAAGCGTTCTGCTAGATTCTATTTACTTGTATTTAGACACTATGATAATATTAGAAGAAGATATTGATTTCAAAATGGTTTGGGTTATAGTAAGGTAAAAACCGTCCGTGTTTATGTGTGGGCTGGTCTTACTATTATCCTTTGTTTCAAAAGGATTTCAAAGTTAAACAAGTTGGTTACTATATGAATTTATCACTGAAAGTATTTCAGACTGATCCGGGTGAATTTTGTTTTAAATCAAATGTGCTCGGGTCAGACCGAGCATATTATCAGGTTAGGTATCGCTTGGACCTTCAGAGGAGGAGTTGAAGTCGAGACGTATTCCATATATATACTGGTACTAGTTTTATTTCCGTTGTATGTTGTATTGATCTGAATGTATACTCTGATGTTGTGATATACAATTCTTTTATAAAGTATTATTGATTATTATATTTTGTCCATTCCGCTGTGAGATTCTGGTCTTCTTATTCTTCTATTCTGATATTTCTTTCCTTCTTTTCTCATCCTCTAACTTCTTTCTATTAGCTTTCTGGGTTTTCGATACTTGAGTTTTGGACACGGGAGGTGTTAGTGTCTGGATTCGAGTGTCGGAAATCCCGGGTCGCTACAGATCCCTTGGCCCAAGCTTTGGCCCAATAACATGAAATGACCCTAATACAAGGTCCAACCAAACGGTCTAGTCGATCGACTCCCTATAAGCCTAACTCGTCAAGTGTCGGTGTCATACGACCCAACTACGAAGTGTAGCTAAACTGTGCTAGGTCCACCCTAGGGTGTATCAAGTCCTAGGGTGTCAACCACTGACACAAATCAATGCACGCACAGTCTAAACCTACTGGTGCCCGTGCCTGCTTTTTCAACTCCGGACCATGTGCACGACCACGACCCGTCTGAACCTACCCGGCGCACCTACTCAGCCGTCGTTTTGGTCGCTTACATGGCATCCCAGTAATCGTGCCCCTCCCTAGCCTAGTCCCTAGGGTATCATGATACAACTAAGAGGGTTACTGGTGCAAAGGACAACGTAACTAGGGTTTCCTTAATGGGTTAAACGTGGTTAACCCAACCCATTCAAGTACCAAGTTGGTTAAGTGTACCCAAGGTTCATGACTTAACCCTACCAACCCATCGTGTTTAATTGGTTAAGTATTCAAGCGGTCCATGACTTAACCCTAATCACGAGGCATTAATTAATTAATGCGCCTTAACCTCTCACATTAGACTTTGTTGTGGTTACTAGTTAAGCCGGGCGGGTCCGGGTAGCTTTACACCACAACTTGGTCTAACCTCGGGTTCAAGGTACAACATGACCAACTTCTCACATTGGGTCCTATTGTTTGTAGCAACTAGTTAAGCCGGTCGGTTCCGGGTAGGTTTACGCTACAAACTCAACCCAACCTCGAGTTGGTCACACTTATATTTTCTAAGTGTCATGTCCACCATGTTTCCAAAACACATTACAAGTTTTCAAGCAATTGGGTAGACCTAACTTAATAGGTAAATTCCCAATGGGTAGACCTAACTTAATAGGTAAATTCCCAAGCTTATGTTTTTATGTCTTTTAAGTTTACCCAACCCCAAACGCAATCCCATCGCTTACATATCGCAATAGCGCATAAAGGATAGAAAGAGGGAACTTGGCATAATCATGACATAAAGGTGTTGAAGCCACAAGTTCAACATGGTGGCATATGAAATGTACATATGTTCATATACTTGCATATTACATTTTAGGCCTCAAAAGCATGCATAAAACCAAACTTAGCATATTGGTGATACATGGTGATAAATGACATGTAAAAATGGCCATAAGTTCGCTTTTAGCCTCACATGCAAGTTATCATAAGAGATATGATAACTTACATGTTGCCAAAATGCAACCTTTAGCATAAAGCTTGAAGCTTTATGTTCATAAGCCCAAGATAAGCTTGCACAACATGATAACATGAGCCAAATGATCAACCCAAACTTGCATAACATAACTTGCATATCATATGGCAAACTTGCATATCAAACTTGCATAACATAACTTGCATATCATATGACAAACTTGCATATCAAACTTGCAAAACATAACTTGCATAACATATGACAACTTGCATATCAAACTTGCATAACATAACTTGCCTATCATATGACAACTTGCATATCAAACTTGCATAACATAACTTGATGAACTTGCATATCACATCATAGTAAACTTGCATAACACATCATAGTAAACTTGCATATCATATGACAACTTGCATATCATACATTTAACTTTAGAGTTTAAGTATGAAAGGAATAGGGCTTACAATGCTTAGGAAATATGACAAAGCCCTTATGCAACCAATTAGACCCAAAATGCAAGCTCTAACATAAAAACCCTTGAGCCAAAATGATCAAAACTCTTTCTTTATGATGTAAATATGGAAACTTGACTTGAATGCAAGCTAATGACACTCATACAAGCTTGAAAACACTTGTATGCATGGAAAATCTCATAGAAATTTATTTAGGAATTGTATGAAGAGAGTGGAGGCCATGAGAGGATTGATTTTGCCATAGTTTAGTTGTATGAATGAATAATGATGATTTAGGCTAGGTTTAGGGGTCCTTTTATAGAAGTTTAGGTTAGTTTAGGCCATAGGATTAACCCTAGTTTAGATCTAAACCATCAAAAATCGTCATAGGCCAGCAGAACAGACCAGAGAACCAAAACAGTTGCACCAAGCCAGCCAGGGTCAAGCCAGAAAGCTGTGCAGGCTTCTGGCTCGACACGGGCGCACTTTCCAAGTGCGCCAGTGTATTTTTGTGCTGGCGCACTTCACAAGTGCGCCATTACATTCTGGCTTGTTTTCGGTTTTTCTGCCTAACTTCGTTCGTCCATATCTTCTTCATACGGACTCCGATTTTCGAAAACTCGGACTCTATTTCGCGTATTTTTCCGAGACGAACGTAATGGAATAGCCCGTTTCCCTTAATTCAGATTTATAAATTAAATTCTGCTTCGATTTACGTTATAACAGGTTATTGAAAATACGGGTTGTTACATTCTCCCCTCCTTAAAGGATTTCGTCCCCGAAATCTTCAAGTTAGGAAGAACGTATCCTACCATCCAACATCCATCTACTCAAAACATCATCCACGAGCAATCATTGTCCTTACAAGATTCTAAATGTTGTATGAACATATGCAAAGGTGTGTGTATATGTACTTATCTAATGCAAATATTATCAATGCAAATTATGTTAGTGAAATGAATCCATATGTATGCAATTCCTAACATAATGTATACCATCTATATGTGTGCACATAACATACATCCATATGCAACATCCATGTGATAACACAAAAATTTCCATCCATGAATAAGCATAAACACCCATGCATATGCAATATGAGTGTGTGAGCCGATCTAGTGCCTAACGTGTATAATGCATCCACGAGTAACCACTTGCAAACACTGGCAACCACTTGCAACCATCAAACATAACATGTTTCAAACACATGTTTCATCCAAAGGGTTTCTACCTAAGGTTCTCATGACAAGATTAACATGATATAGATAGCAAAAGAAAGATATGCTACAAAGAGATCGGGAAGATAAGCAGGATATACTCCTTTCGGATTACAAGAAATCCCTTCCTATTTCACTTACTCTACTATCATTCTTGGCTTAAACATAACCATGACCTCATGATTTCATGCAAGCTCTCCAAAATTCACTAGTGAATCCTGGATCTCGTTTACTTACCATAAAGTATTCCACGCAGCAGAACTTTTCTCGAAAATACCAATCCACGTTGCCAATGAACCATCCGCCTGCGAATGATAGGCCGTGCTTAGATTCAGTTGCTTGCCCATGACTTCTCGTAGACTATCCCAAAACTGGCTAGTGAAGATTAAGTCATGGTTACTAACTATACTTTAGGGAACCTCGTGCAACTGCTTTATTTCTTAAAGTAAACTGTCGCTAGCTATGATGCAGTCCTTTCGCTCTTTACCGGAGTGAAATGAGCGCTCTTCGTGAGTCTACCTACTATGACCCACATGCTCGTATTCTCTTTCCTTGACCTAGGCAGTCCATCCACGAAATCCTTCGTGATGCTTTTCCCTCTTCCATTGCGGGGACCTCTAATGGATATAATTGCCCACCGGACTTCTATAACTCGGCCTTAATCTGTTGGCACCACATGCACTTGGGACAAACTTGGCCACCTCCTCGGGTGATGTGCATCTTCAAGAACCTTCTTTCTCTCATCGCGTCTTAGCCATCCCTTGTCATCTATAGCGAGGTGTCTTAACATCTCGCCTCGAATTAACTTGTTCATGATCTCGACTAACTGCGGGTCTTCTTTCTGCGAAGTCCCTACTTGATCCAGAAGGGTAGGTTTAAGCTCAAGGGACGCTAACTAACTAACTAAACGGAGAGAACTTCTTACTTCAGTTGCATTCCTTGGAGTCTTCCAATCCTGAACTACAACCACCTTAGCGGGATCCACCGCTAAGCCTTGCTTAGAAACTATATGCCCAAGGAATCTAACTCCTTTTTCTCCAAAATGACATTTGGAGGACTTGGCTTTCAACCGATGCGCTCTAAGCGTATCCATCACCTCCACGAGCTGCCTTGCGTGCTCTTCCTCATCCTTGGAGAAGATCAGAATATCATCTACGAAGACCACGACAAACTTGTTCAAGAACTCCCTGAACACCCTACTCATCAAGTCCACGAAGTAGGCGGGTGCATTAGTCAAACCGAATGGCATGACCAACCATTCTAAGAATTCATCCGGAGTTCTGAACGCAGTCTTGTCTATACTATCCTCAGCTACTCTGAGCTGATGGAATCCAGTAGCAAGATCAAGAGAAAACAGATGTTCCTACAAGCTGATCAAACAAATCATCGATCCTTGGCAATGGTTGTCTATCCTCTTCGTTTAACTCACGATAATCAGCACAAAGTCAAAGAGAACCATCTGCCTTGGTAGTAAATACTACAGGTGCTCCCCATTCAGATATACTTCATTTAACGAAGTTCTTCTCAAGCAACTCCTTGACTTGCTTTCTTAACTCTCATCTTGCGGGGCCATGTGCCTTACCGGCCACGAAACTTTCTTGGCATTATCAACCAGATAAATGCGGAAATCTAACTCTCGTTTAGGGGTAACCCCCTTCACTTCACCCAAGATATCAGGATATTCTCGGACCACCCTCACCGATTACAAACTATCGATAGACGAGTTGAGGGATTCAAGATAACACAACATGACGGGACTCGTAGGGTTACTAGAAATTTTTAGGGTATTACCGAGGCGAGTCATGAGCCTCACAACCCTATGCTCAAAAATCAAGGATGGCTCCAAAACTGGACAACCCATCCATGCCCAAAATCAACCCATACCCCAAGAAACCGAGAATATAAGCATCACACGAGATCTCTACACTAAAGATAGAGATTTTTAAATCCACGTAGATAATAGACAAATGGGTGGAACCCCCAATTGGATTTGAAACACACACGGGATCATTCACTAGACTAGTACTTAGGTGCAAACTTTCAACTAGATCAGATGAAATAAACTATGCGATGCACCAAAATCAAACAAGGTAAGAACTGGAAAATCAGAAATATATACAAGGCTCTCAACAGAAATACTACCTCGATCGGGAACTGGAGCGGCATTGAGAGCATGAACTTGCCCTCCTGAAGGTCCAGCACGTTGAGGCTGACCCTGGCCTTGCCCTTGCTTCCTAGGGCAATCCTTGTTAAAATGTCCCGTCTCTCCACAGTGAAAGCACCCACCCAATTTCCTTCTCTTCTTCCTACAGTCCTTGACTATGTGCCCAACTATCCCACAGAAGTTGCACTTTCTTGTTTCCTTTGCCTTGTTCTTGTTGCCCTTGTTGTTCTGATTGCCTTGACTGCTCTGACCACTTGGATTACCCTGATTTCCTTTTCCCTGGGAATCAGTCTTCTTGGCTTGAGTATCATTTTTCTTGACATCTCCCTGAAAGCCATATCAACCAAGCTCTCAAACGTGGCCCCATGGGGAATATGTGACATAGCCAATCCCTGCAACGGCTCATTCAATCCTCTAGCAAAACGAAGAGCCTTCTTCTGAGGAGTATTCACCATATCCAAGCCAAAACGAGCTAACTGATTGAATTTGTTCACATATTCTTTGACAGACATATCTCCTTGTTTCAAAGTTATGAACCTCTCCATTTGCAGATTCTCCTCAGCAGAAGATAGAAACTTAAGCACGAACCTTGCCCTGAAATCGGCCCAAGTCTCAACAGGCCTAGTACCATTGGTGACTTCCCACCAATAAGCGGCCTCATCCTTCATAAGCCAAACCGCCAACAAGATCTTCCTCTGATCGTCTAACCCAAAGATAGCAAATAAATCCTCGGTCTCTTTCAACCAATTTCTGGCCTCTACAAAAGTCTCAGTGCCTTGAAAATTCTTGCCACCCATTGCTTTGAAATCTTTGCAAGTCTTTGCGAAGTCAGCTTGAGGATGCTGAGGGGGAGGAGGAAGAGGAACCTCAGCGACATGAGGAGGAGGAACATTAACTACCGGAGGAGGAGGAAGAGGAGGAGGAACATCTGCGGGGCCGACTTCAGTCGCCCTAGCCTCCAAAAGTCTCCTATACCAAACAGGTACGTGTACTCCCTCCGGAATGGCAAAGTTATCGGCCATACTGAAAACGAAGAAAAAGATAGATTCAGAATGGAGAAAAACGAAGGAATTTTGCTAATGGCTCTTTGGGGAATAGCCTTTAAAATAAACTAGACTTTTCTTTGGAAAATACTTTATACTTAGTTTTGAAAATAGTTTTCCAAAAGTTTTCAAAAAACCTTTTTGTTCCCTTCTCGTAAACCATATGCTCTGATACCAAATGTAACACCCCACCTCCGCCAGGGTGACTCTTGCAAGCACTCTGACTTTGGAGGGGCGTTTGAATCAGGTAAACATGCATAATGATATATCAAGGCAGAACAAGAACATATGTATATATGTAAACAGAGTAAATAACATAGATAAAACAGCGGAAGATTTCAAACCATTTCAAAACAAGTCTGGTACAACATAATGTCAATTTTCCAAATACACAAGTCTAGATAAAAAAACGACATTACTGAAAAACTGAAATACATAAGTACTATCCCCAAAATAAGTGATAACCATAGCTAGCTTCATGTCAAGACCGTACATGAGCTAAAATCCCACAAGCAAGCGGTCAGAAATCCAAGCTAAGCTCCAATATTCCCTCCCTGAGAAACTGGGGGGGGGGGGGGAACGGAAGAAAAGAGGCGAAAGAAAACAGGTTAGTCAAAAAGACTGAGTAAGCCCTACTACAATCAATGTAAACTGATAAAGTTAACTGGCATGAGCAGCAGGGATGAACATAAGGATAACAACATACTAGCATGATGATTAACTAACAAGGTAGATAAAGGTGTCATCGCATAATCAGGTTTAAGGTTTTGCACCACAGGTGTACTAGCAAACTAACATGACTGGAATAAACAAGTATTGATCCCTTGGCCCAAGCTTTAGCCCAATAACATGAAATGACCCTAATATAAGGTCCAACCAAACTGTCTAGTCGATCGGCTCCCTATAAGCCTAACTCGTCAAGTGTCGGTGTCATACGGCCCAACTACGAAGTGTAGCTAAACTGTGCTAGGTCCACCCTAGGGTGTACCAAGTCCTAGGGTGTCAACCACTGACACAAATCAATGCACGCACAGTCTAAACCTACTGGTGCCCATGCCTGCTTTTTCAACTCCGGACCATGTGCACGACCATGACCCGTCTGAACCTACACCGGCGCACCTACTCAGCCGTCGTTTTGGTCGCTTACATGGCATCCTAGTAATCGTGCCCCTCCCTAGCCTAGTCCCTAGGGTATCATGATACAACTAAAAGGGTTACTAGTGCAAAGGACCACATAACTAGGGTTTCCTTAATGGGTTAAACGTGGTTAACCCAACCCATTCAAGTACCAAGTTGGTTAAGTGTACCCAAGGTTCATGACTTAACCCTACCAACCCATCGTGTTTAATTGGTTAAGTATTCAAGCGGTCCATGACTTAACCCTAATCACGAGGCATTAATTAATTAATGCGCCTTAACCTCTCACATTAGACTTTGTTGTGGTTACTAGTTAAGCCGGGCGGGTCCGGGTAGCTTTACACCACAACTTGGTCTAACCTCGGGTTCAAGGTACAACATGACCAACTTCTCACATTGGGTCCTATTGTTTGTAGCAACTAGTTAAGTCGGTCGGTTCCGGGTAGGTTTACGCTACAAACTCAACCCAACCTCGAGTTGGTCACACTTATATTTTCTAAGTGTCATGTCCACCATGTTTCCAAAACACATTACAAGTTTTCAAGCAATTGGGTAGACCTAACTTAATAGGTAAATTCCCAATGGGTAGACCTAACTTAATAGGTAAATTCCCAAGCTTATGTTTTTATGTCTTTTAAGTTTACCCAACCCCAAACGCAATCCCATCGCTTACATATCGCAATAGCGCATAAAGGATAGAAAGAGGGAACTTGGCATAATCATGACATAAAGGTGTTGAAGCCACAAGTTCAACATGGTGGCATATGAAATGTACATATGTTCATATACTTGCATATTACATTTTAGGCCTCAAAAGCATGCATAAAACCAAACTTAGCATATTGGTGATACATGGTGATAAATGACATGTAAAAATGGCCATAAGTTCGCTTTTAGCTTCACATGCAAGTTATCATAAGAGATATGATAACTTACATGTTGCCAAAATGCAACCTTTAGCATAAAGCTTGAAGCTTTATGTTCATAAGCCCAAGATAAGCTTGCATAACATGATAACATGAGCCAAATGATCAACCCAAACTTGCATAACATAACTTGCATATCATATGGCAAACTTGCATATCAAACTTGCATAACATAACTTGCATATCATATGACAAACTTGCATATCAAACTTGCATAACATAACTTGCATAACATATGACAACTTGCATATCAAACTTGCATAACATAACTTGCATATCATATGACAACTTGCATATCAAACTTGCATAACATAACTTGATGAACTTGCATATCACATCATAGTAAACTTGCATAACACATCATAGTAAACTTGCATATCATATGACAACTTGCATATCATACATTTAACTTTAGAGTTTAAGTATGAAAGGAATAGGGCTTACAATGCTTAGGAAATATGACAAAGCCCTTATGCAACCAATTAGACCCAAAATGCAAGCTCTAACATAAAAACCCTTGAGCCAAAATGATCAAAACTCTTTCTTTATGATGTAAATATGGAAACTTGACTTGAATGCAAGCTAATGACACTCATACAAGCTTGAAAACACTTGTATGCATGGAAAATCTCATAGAAATTTATTTAGGAATTGTATGAAGAGAGTGGAGGCCATGAGAGGATTGATTTTGCCATAGTTTAGTTGTATGAATGAATAATGATGATTTAGGCTAGGTTTAGGGGTCCTTTTATAGAAGTTTAGGTTAGTTTAGGCCATAGGATTAACCCTAGTTTAGATCTAAACCATCAAAAATCGTCATAGGCCAGCAGAACAGACCAGAGAACCAAAACAGGTGCACCAAGCCAGCCAGGGTCAAGCCAGAAAGCTGTGCAGACTTCTGGCTCGACACGGGCGCACTTTCCAAGTGCGCCAGTGTATTTTTGTGCTGGCGCACTTCACAAGTGCGCCAGTACATTCTGGCTTGTTTTCGGTTTTTCGGTCTAACTTCGTTCGTCCATATCTTCTTCATACGGACTCCGATTTTTGAAAACTCGGACTCTATTTCACGTATTTTTCCGAGACGAACGCAATGGCATAGCCCGTTTCCCTTAATTCAGATTTATAAATTAAATTCTGCCTTGATTTACGTTATAACAGGTTATTGAAAATACGGGTTGTTACAAAAATAGTCGATAGATTGACCTTTAAAAATACGCTGTGTGAGCATACGAGGTCGAAATTCGACGAAATCGTTTTCGTTGGAACCGTAATGTCAAACTGTAGCTACATGACAATTCCCGTGATTTTTGGGTATCATGAGTGATCACAGGAATTTTTAAAGACGAGTATGACATTAGTAATTAAACAAAATAATTGAATAAAATATCCTAACAAATTTGATGGTAAAAAAGAAGCCACATCTAATCGTTTTCAGCCACAAAGAAGAATCCCGCCCCTTATAAAAACGTTCTTACAAGCCGCCACATTTCTTTCTTCCTCAACCAAATATCGTGAGCAAGAAAATCATAGGAAAATAAATGAAAAATCAAATATTAATCTAAAAATCCCAATCCGAACATATTCGAGATCCTGGAGGAAGCCGCTACGATCTGGTATGCTTCGTTTGTGGTTCAACATCATTTTCGTTCGCTGTCCTCTTCGATACAGCAGCTAGGGCTGACGGATTCGCAAGGTGAAAGCACTGTTTGACGAAACCGATGTTAGACTTGGGTTTGTGGGGGTGAAACCGCACGAGTTTGCAAAGTTTAGTCAGTATTAACATGTGGCGGTCGTGCACTGGAAATGCATTTTGCAGGGCGGAATCGAACGAGGATTGAGGGTATGAGGAGATGGAGATTCAGGTGTGGAGTTAAATGGTGAGGCTCATTTCTGAATCGATCAGAAAATGGGGGGCACGTTGTGTTTGAAAGGGGGAAAATGGTGTTCGTGGATGTCTGGAGAGGTTGGTATTTGCGGAAGAAGGTTTTAAACGAGGTAGGCTGGGCTTAAACGTGGATGGGCTGGTTGGGAAAATAGGGTGAGGCCCGGAAATTTAAATCCAAGTTTTTGTTTATTTAATTATAATATGTATTAACTTCGTAGGGTCATAACTTGATCATACGATATCAGATTGACGAACCGTGAGTTGCGTTGGGATCGTATGGGCGGTGGCTACGCATTGGAACTGACTGGGAGTGGATTGAAGCTCGTTCGAATTTAGGGAGAAATAAATTGTTTGATTCAAATCAAATGACAGTTTATCGTTCTTTAACGATGAACTGCCAATGTGAGTAAATCTCACTAACTCTGAACAGTTTATATTTTCATATTGTATTTTTAAAACTGTTAAAAATTGTCTAATTTACTGTGTGTTGACTATTTGATTGAACTGCTAGTCAGTTAGTGGAAATTATATATATATATATATATAAATAAATATATATATATATAAACCGTTAAATCCATATATATTGATTCTGTGAACAGAATAATTCATATTGAACTGAAAGTAATGATAATCATATTGTGTAACATCTATGGATGCAGGAAAACAGGTTGGAGGAATCCGACTGGATTCCTCGACAGTTATTTTATTGTTCTTCATATATTGTGATATATGATGTAGTTATAATCTGTGGTTGATTATATGTGTTTGGATGATATTGGTCATCGTGATTTGATGTGTTAAGTACCATAAAATATTGGAACGGGAAAAGGAAATTTTCAAAGTGATATTGAAAATAGAATATTTATAAACTGGAATATTTATAAATTGGAATATTTATAAGTAGGAGATATTAAGGGAATAATTTTAAAATCAAAGGATTTCATAAAAGAGAAAATATTTATAAAATCAACAAAGATTTTATAATTGGAGATATTTATAAATGGAACTTATTTATAAATGGAATATTTATAAATAGGGAATATTGTTAAGTGGAATTATAACTGAAGGGTAATCTTTATAAATGGAATATTTATAAAGTGAATTATTTATTTAGGATAAATTAATAAGATAAAATAATGAGATATTTATTTATTGAATAAGTAGAATAAGATAAACAGGGGATATTTATTTGTTAAATAAACAGGAGGTATTAAATGAGGTATTTATTTATATAAATAGGCCATGTTAGGTGAATTATTTATTTATTTAGAAAATAAGATAATAAAGGGGTTATTTATTTAGGATAAATAAGATATTTTATAGGAAATATTTGCAAACCATTTGCAAATAGAATAGAGAAGGAAAATATTTGTAAACCATTTACAAATAGAATTGAAAGGGATATTTATTTGGAAAACAAATAAGATATGATTAAAGGAAATATTTATCTTTTGATAAATAAAGAGATATATAAGTCTGAACTTATATGAAGAAGTAAACAGGAAAATGGGGCATATTTATTTATAAATAATATTTATAAATTAAGTAAATATTTGTCATTGGATAAATAGAATATATAAGTCAGGACTTATATAGAGAAGTAAGAATCGATTTCAACATCGACATCTGAAACTGAATAAGGACGAAGAGTTAACCAGTTAGAGTTAATCAGTTATAGCTAATCAGTTAGAGTTAAATCAAATATTAGTTTATTCGAAGAAAGGAGTTAATCGAATCAGAGATATTCGAAGTAAGTTAATCGAATCAGAGATATTCAAAGTGAGTTAATCGAATTAGAGTTATTCGAAGGGAGTTAATTGAATCTAGTTATTCGACATGAGTTAAATCAAATATAGTTTATTCGAAGAAGAGAGATTATCAAATATAAGTTATTCGAATGTAAGTTATTCGAATAAGAATTAATCCAGTAAGAGTTAAATAGAGTTAGAATTAATCGAATAAGAGTTATTAGATTGGAGTTATTCGAATAAGAGTTATAGAATAAGAGTTAACCAAATAGGAGTTGATAAATTAGTTGTTCGTTATTTATTCGAGTTAGGAAATAAGAGTTAGATTAAAGTTATTATATTTCAGAAGCAGGAAATTATAACACCACTGTAATAATCAAATGATTCTGTAAAGGAGTTGGACTCGTAAATTATATCCGGAAGTTTCGTAAGGAAGTGTTAAAGAGTTAAAAGATAAACTTACTCTATTTCGAGATTTGAAATGTTGTTCAGTTAAGGTCTGAGAGGTAGTTATACCCTAACTTGATTGACTTCGTTTTAAATTTAGAAATGGTTATGGTTCGAGAGTGAAAGTGGTTAAGTGAATTTAGTAAATAAGTAAAGTGGTTTGAGTTGTCATCGCAATGTTGATTTAAATATCTGTTTAAATCCAAGTAAAGGAGTTTTGGAAATGTTTTCCAAATAAGAACCAGAAATGTTTTCTGATATAGAAAATAAGAAATGGAAATGTTTTCCAATGGTAATAACATATATTTTTCTAAATTTAGAAAATAAGAAATGTTGAATATAGGGAAACAGGAGATGAAAAATGAACTAAGGAGATAAATTTTAAATGATGTTTGATCGATATAATTTCCCTTTGGAAATGATATCATTGTTTGCACACGTGTTTTTCTTTGATAATTAACTCACCGACTATCAAAGTTTTTGACCATTTTAACGTTGTTAATATAGAGAGACCGGTTGGATTATTATCCAAAGAACCACTCTGTATTGGCATAAGCGTTGCGAATCATATATGCCAAAGATAATTGAAGACAGAGTAAAGTGCAAGGGCTGTTGTATAAATCTTAGATAACAGTGCCTAAGATGGATATACTGAATAGTACCTTCGGTTCATCCTGTTCCTGGATGACTTGTATGGATGAATGTCTGATAGAGTATTTCCAGAAAGGTCACGTACATCGATTTCTTCAACCGTATGAAGAGTGGAAGCGGAGAAGGAAACTTCTTTTAACTGACACGTAATGTATGGTTGTAGATGTGAAATTAGTTATTTATGATGGATCTGAAAATGTGGCATTCGAAGTGAATCTTATGTGATGATAAAGCATAACCTCAAGCCTCATCAATTGGTAAATGACAAAAATCGGGCAGGCAACATGGCTATGTAGGTCGCACCTATTAGCGTGTATAATCACTTGATCTAGAGTTTCATTTACTTCTAAAAATCTATTGTTGATGCTGTCCCATTCGGGAAACGGTTGCTGATCCCAACCGTTGGTGATATACATTCGATACACTCAAGCGAAATGAGTGGTCGGTCATGTGTGGCCGGGTTGCAAGATGTTCTTGTTGAACCCAGTGTATTCCTCTCTAGAGGTACACTAGGGAAAGGTGGTTCCATACCTTGTCACAGTTGGAAATCCATTACCCAATACATGCTTGCGGTTTTGGCTGTATACTATATATGTAGAACGTGAGAGGGAAGCGTTTCTGCTAGATGATTATTATATTGTGGTTGATAGACATTATTGTAATATCAAAAGGTTTTTGATATAAAGATATTTTGGATTCTCATAAGGGAAAAACCCGTTCCGTTATACGGCGTGGTCTTATGAGATATCGTTTACTTGTTCAAACTGTTTTAAACTGTTTTACTCATACCAGTTCCATGAATGACTCAGAGTTTATTTTGTTTTCCATAAACTCTTGGGTGTCCAATTTTGTACAGGCAGTCAAGTAGTCGGGATTTACAGATACTTGAAGAGCTGGAGCAGGAGGCTTCAGGATCATATAGCCATAGTTTATTTCCATTGTGTTGTAAGTGCTATACTTTGATAATGATGTATATTCAAGTACAAATTTATATTTCAAATTTATGTTATATATATTATATGTTATACGTTTCGTTGTGAGGTTCGTGTTACTCTGATGTTGTGCTCTTCTTCTTCTTATGTTCTAAGTTTCTATCTTATCTATTCTCACCCTCCAATTTCTTTCATTAACCATCCGGTATTTTCGATTCTTGATGTTCGATATGTGTTGTATATCGGATAATCAAGATCGCAAATTTTCGGGTCGTTACAACTAGGCTGGTTCAGAAGGTATCTAGAGACTAAGGCTACCGCCGCAGGCCCAACAGACATTCCTCCTCCCCCAGCTGTAGCCGCTCTCCTCCTCCCCGTGTAGATATTTTTTCTAAGATATGTGAATACTTACGTGCGAGGGGAGGAAATCCATTTTATGGAACCGAGACATTTGTTGAGGCTCGAAATTGGCTCAAGGAAGTGGAGGACTTGTTTGGTATCTTTGAGATAGATGATGGAAGGAAGGTTCAGTTAGCTGCCTGGTTGATGAAGGATGAATCTGCATTTTGGTGGGAAGTAACTAGTGGAGGACGTGCAGTGGAGACATGGATGTATTTTAGACAAAGGTTCAAGTTGAAATTTCTTTCACGAGCAGAGGAGAGTTTATACATGGAGAGGTTTTTGGCTTTGAAACAAGGGAGTTTGTCTGTGAAGGAGTACGTTAATAAGTTTAACCAGTAAGCAAGATTTGGTATGGAATTAGTAAATACACCACATAAGAAGGCCTTGAGATTTACCAAGGGTCTGAATGAACCATTACACGGGTTAGCTATGTTCCACCTTCCTATGGGGGCTACTTTCGAGAATCTTGTTGATATGGCGCTGATGCATGAAGAGGAGAAAGGTGCTAATGTAGTTAAGGCACATGACAAGAAAGTGGATCCAAAGAAAGCACAACAACAACAAAAGAAAGGCAGTAAGGATAATAAGGGCCAAGGGAAGAAAAGATGTTTTAATTGTGGGACACCGGGCCACCTAAGCAAGGACTGTAGGAAGAAAAATAAGACGGGTTGCTTCCAATGTGGTGAGGTAGGACATCTGATTAAAGACTTCCTAAGGAGCCAAGGACAAGGGCAAGGGCAGAGGACATGACCTACTTCTGGAGGGCAGGTTCATGCTCTCATGGCACGAATACAGGAGAGAGGTAGAAACATTTCTGTTGAAAGTTTGATTTTCCTTTTAGATCATCCTATTCGAACTTTGTTTGATTCTCGTGCTTCACATTCGTTTATATCTTCTTCGTTAGTTTAAACACTACACCTAAATACTAGTCTAGGTATGGATCCCATTGTAGTCTCAAATCCAATTGGGGGTACGGCTCATCTTTCTACGTTATGCCAGGATTTGAGAATATATGTGTATGGCGTCGAGTTCGAATGCAACGCTTATGTGCTTGGGTTCAACGGCTGTGGGTTGATTCTAGGAATGGATTGGTTAGCCAGATATAGTGCCATTCTCGACTGTGAAAGGAGGGTAGTTAGATTGTCGATATCTCATGCGACCCTAAGGGTTCTGTTGTGCTTAGCTACCTAGAATATCTTGGCACTTCTATTGATGATTTACAATCTATTCGAGTAGTCCGTGAGTATGCAGATGTCTTTGAGGAGGTTAGGGGCTTACCTCCAAAACGCGAGATAGATTTCTGTATATACTTGGTGGACAGTGCAAAGCCAGTTGCATTGCCTTTGCGCCACATGGCTCTAAGAGAAAGGAGGGAGCTTAGTAAACAAGTCAAAGAGTTGCTTGAGAAAGGGTTCATAAGAAGAAGTATCTCGGAGTGGGGTGCTCCAGTTGTTTTTACTACGAAGGTTGATGGTTCACTTAAATTGTGCGTGGACTATAGGGAGCTGAATAAGCTCACAAAGAAGAACAGACACCCCTTGCCGAGGATAGATGACTTGTTCGATCAGTTGGTTGGTGCTTCGGTTTTCTCATAATTGGACTTAGCTACAGGATTTCATCAGCTAAGGGTGCTTGAGGAAAGCATCGATAAAACTGCATTTAGAACTCCCGACGATTTCTTTGAATGGATCCCTTTTGGTTTGACGAATGCACCCGCATATTTCGTAAACTTGATGAGTAGGGTGTTTAGGGAGTTTCTAAACAAGTTCATGGTAGTCTTTGTGGATGATATCTTGATATCCTCTAGAAGCGTGGAAGAGCATGCCCTACATCTTAGGGAAGTCTTAGAGACCTTTCGAGCACATCAACTCAAAGCTAAGTTCTCCAAGTGTCATTTTTGGAGGAAGGAAATGAGGTTCTTAGGGCACGTGGTCTCTAAGGAAGGGATAACAGTGGATCTCGCGAAGGTGGTAGCAATCCAAGATTAGAAGATTCCTAAGAATGCAATAGAAGTAAGAAGTTTTCTTAGTTTGGCGGGGTATTATAGAAAGTTCATCAAGGACTTTACTAAGATATCAGCCCCGCTTACACGGTTGATAAAAAAAGAATTTGTCCTTTTCTTGGGATGTTGATTGTGACGATGCTTTCCAACGTTTGAAGAGGGCATTGACGACAGCTCCAGATTTAGTTTTGCCTGATGGGAGTAAATCGTTCACAGTATATACCGATGCTTACGGGACAGGGCTTGGTGCAGTTTTGATGCAAGAGGGAAGGGTGATATGCTATGGTGGAAGGCAGTTAAAGGACCATGAGAAGAATTACCCTACCCATGACTTAGAATTAGCCGCTATAGTGTTTGCGCTTAAGTCTTGGCACCATTATCTCCTTGGCGAGAAGTTTGAGTTGTATACAGACCATAAGTCACTAAAATACTTGTTCTCTTAGAAAGATCTAAACTTAAGGCAACATAGGTGGATGGAGTTCTTAGCATCCTACGATTTTGAGAATGCATATACCCCTAGCAAGGGTAACGTTGTTGCTGACACCTTGAGTAGAAAGAGGTCGACTTTAAGTCCTTTGTTTGTTGAGTGACAGAGTTTAGAGTATATCTCTACCTTTGACTTTAGACCCTCTCTCGATTATGTACTCGGTTTGTTGGCATCACTAGAGGTGCGACCTACGCTTTTGGGTCATGTTGGAGAGGCCCAGCGAGGTGACCTACAGTTGATAGAGATAGTAGACAAGCTTATAAGAGGGGATTCTTCGAGCCATCTTAGTTGGTATACTAAAGATGACAAGGGTCGGTTGCGTAGGGATGGGAGACTTTGCGTATCACGAGACGAGAGTTTGAGAAGGACAATTCTTGAAGAAGCACATCGTTCTAAGATGACCATACATACCCGTGGTGATAAGATGTATAGGGACATAATGCAAGTTTTCTTTTGGACCGGAATGAAGAAGGATGTGGCTGAGTTCATTTCTAGATGCTTAATGTGCCAGCAAGTCAAGGCTGAGCAAAAGAAGCCTGGTGGTTTGCTTTACCCTTTAGAGGTTCCACAGTGGAAGTGGGAAAGTGTTTCCATGGATTTATCGATGGGTTGCCAAGGTCAAGGAAGGGTAATATGTGGTTTTGGGTAGTAGTGGGTAGACTTACCAAGAGCGCCCATTTTATTCCCGTTAAAAATAAAAGAACCACGGCGTGGTTAGCATCTGTTTATCTCCGAGAGATAGTTCGTCTACATGGCATACCTTCTAGTATTGTGAGCGATTGTGATCCCATTTTCACTAGTGAGTTTTGGAAGAGCTTGCAAGAGGCAGTAGGAACAAAATTGTGTTTGAGCACCGCTTATCACCCTCAGACGGACGGTCAAACAGAAAGAGTGAATCAGATTCTAGAAGAACTTTTGAGACTATGTATCTTGGACTTTGGAGGGACATGGGAGGAACATCTTCCATTAGTAGAGTTCGCCTACAACAACAGCTATCAGACTAGTATTGGCATGACACCCTTTGAATCTCTATATGGGCAACCTTGCCGATCACCTACTTATTGGTGGGAGTCTACGGATAAGATTTTGCTTAGGCCCGATATGATTAGAGAAACTTCGGAGAAGATAGACTTGATTCGAAGACGCATGAAGACAGCACAAGACCGGAAAAAGTCATTTGCTGATAAGAGAAGGACCGATCTTGAGTTCGATGTTGGAGACATGGTCTTTATTAAAGTGTCACCGTTGAGGAATGTAGTTCGTTTTGGGTCTGTAGGGAAATTGGCACCAAGGTTCGTAGGGCCATTCCCCGTTACAGAGCGAATTGGACAGATGGCCTACAGAGTGAAGTTTCCCGAGAAGCTTAGTAGTGTTAATGACGTATTTCATGTGTCGCATTTGTGGAAATGTTTACATGATACCACGGAAGTAGTAGGGCCGAGCATGCTTAGAGAAGTGGAAGTAGAGCGAGATGCCACCATTAGACGAGCTCCTACATGCATCCTAGGATCGGAGGTCAAGAAGTTACGCAACTGAGAGGTCAAGTTGATTAAAGTCCAATGGGGAGATGATCAAGGAGACGCGACTTGTGAGACTGAAGACAGGATACGCACGTCGTACCCTTTCCTTTTTGAGGGTAGGTTCTTAACTTCTCTTTTTTCTACCGCTTTGTTTATACTTATTCTATCGTTTAGTGTATCCTCTTGGTTATATCTTCGATCTTTAGGTAGAAAATCCTATGGTTGTAAACATGTGTTTGAGGCATGTTATGATTGGTGGATGCAAGTGGACGTAAGTGTTTGCTAGTGGATATATTTATACACATTATGCACTAGATCGGCTCAATCACTTTCATATTGAATATGAATGAGTGTGCATATTTAAATAAATGGATGTATATTAAATGTGTTATCGTATGGATGTCACATTTGAATGAATAGTTGTGCACTCATATAGAAATGATATGTATCATTACGATTTTTTTGTGTACATAATGGACGCATGGCACTATCATATTTTGCATTAAGGAGGTCAACTGAATCAGTAGATCGCCTGATCTTTGCATTAGATAAGGAACATATACATACACTTTTGCATATGTTCATATGACATTAGAAATCTTTTCAGGACAATGGATGCTTACGTATGATGGATGAGTAGATGGATGATTGGATGGTAGGACACATTCATCTTAACATGAAGATTTCGAGGACAAAATCCTTTAAGGAAGGGAGAATGTAACACCCCGTAATTTTAAAACATGACTTAAGAAATAATTAAAGAATACTTAATTTTTATGAGAAGAATTAAGTGAAACAGGTTGTGCCATTGCGTTCGTCTCGGAATTCTGCTTGGGATAGAGTCCGAGTTTGCGTAAATCGGATGTCATATGAAGAAGTTATGAAGCTTAGAAGATTTTAGTTTAAAGCAGAATTAGATTAAAATTAAATAATAAAATTACAAAATAATTTAAAACATTTCAAACAGCGAAAATAGGGGAGCGGGAAAATTCCCGCTCACAGGTGTCGACCCCCCCTCCAGGGGGAGTCGACATAGGTGTCGACCCCCCTATAGGGGTGTCGACCCTTGTCATCCCAGATCTTGCTGATGTGTTTCTGTGTTTTAGGGCTGAGTTGTTGTTCTGCGTTTGGCTGAATGACATGTATTTCTGGTTTGGATGGTTCTGATGGCTCATAAGCTAATCTAAAGGCCCTAATTAACTCACTACACCTATATAAACATACCTAGACCTAAACCCTAATTTCATTATACTAATTCATACGCCTCCATGCTACCACAACCTAAACTAGTCTTTCTTATACGCTAAAGCAAATCAGAGTAGAGTATTCAAATTGGAAGATAAGAATCAAATTCTACAACAAAAATTCAGAACTATTCTCTATTCTAAAGCTTGTCGTTGTGAGTCCACGTTACTTTCACTTATAATTAATTAAAAGTAATTGTGATAAGTTTGTGAATTGGACTTTATGAACATGCCTGTAAGATGAATCATATCATGTTTGGTGAATTCTTATCTTTTAGATTCATACCTAAAGTTTATGTTCCATATGTTAATTGGATCTATCTTATTGTTCTATGTCAGTTTATGTTCCATATGCTAATTGGATCTATCTTATTGTTCTATGTCAATTTATGTTCCATATGCCTAATTAGATCTATTTTATTGCTCTTTGCCAGTTCATATGCCTAATTAGATATATTTTATTGTTCTATGCCAGTTCACACTTCATACGCTTATGCCAGTTTTGATGTCATGGTTCTCTTCCCCTCTTCTCTTCTTTTCCTTTTTATGAGATTAGGCTAACTGTGAGCCTAACATATTATTATACGTACGAATGACATGGAAACATTGTGGGAAAAGTTTGGGGAAATTATTGAATAATATGCAGTTGGGCATAAAAAGACTTGAAATAATGTAATTGATTTGGGGAATGAATTGGTACAATTTGTTTACATGAGATTATGGGCATAAATTTGGATTAAAATGATGAACATAGTTTAGATTGGAAATTATGGGTATATATTATAATCCAATATTTGAAATTGGGAACATGAATTAAGAAAGTGATAATGAATGCCTAAGACACGAGGTTAGACTCAGATTGCAGTATAAGACTACCCAGAACCGCCCGGCATATCCAGCCACTGCAAACCTTAGTCTAATGTGAGAGTTCAAAGGCAGAAAACTAGATGCGTAATAATGCAGAGACACGAGGTTAGATTCGGATTGCGGTATAAGCCTTCCCGGAACCGCCCGGAAAATCCAGCAACCGCAAAACGATAATCTAATGTGGGAGGTCTTGCAAGATTACGGTTATAATTAATTAATAAACACTTAGCAAAGATAAGACATGTAGTAAGACATGGGCGTTAAGTGGGTGACATGTGAAATATAATTAGAAGAACTTAACTATGGTGAAACATGCAAGAAGACATGGGAATAAGAAGGGGTTAATGGGAATTCCTAGTCGGGACCAAGCTTAGGAGGGAAGCTTGTGTCAAGTGTGTGGACCCTTTTCAACCAGTAACCCGTTTTTGTATCTATGTAAGCTCGAACTAGGTTGAGGACGGGGCACGCTTACTGGGTTTGTTTGTAAGAGGTCAAAAGAGTTAGCAGTGGCAACGCAAGTCCAACGGAGTCACATGCGTGCGTGGGTCCAGGCTGGTAGGTAAGATGTTGTTGCATCGTGTAGGTATAAGTCGTGCATTCTAGTAGTATTATGTTGCCACTTTAGGGAGTGATACACCCTATTGTGGGACCATCACGGGTATCTACGAGTTAGGGAGCCGATCGAATGGGAGGGTTGTGGGTACAACTAGTGGAGATAGGAGCAGGCAACACCTATGACAACAGCTAGGAGTACACGAAACTACCATCATTATCATATGATTAGTGAGAGGGATCAACTGCAGTATGTAACTAGTATTGGTGCGATGTAGGAATTATATTATAGTGATTAGAAGTGCAATCAACGTTATATCATGTTCATCTTGTTTATCTTGCCATATCAGCTTATGTTACAGTCATTTCTTATATCCAGTTTATGTCTTTATCCGGTTACTTTACTAATTATATAGTTAAAGTCACTAGACTCGCCAGACTTTATGTCTGACTCTTTTGATTCTCCTCTTTTCTTTCCTTTCCCCCCCAGGTCCTCAGGGTGGGATTAGTGGAGCTTGACTTGGATTTTCTCCTTCTTGAAGTGCTTGGAAGTGCTGAGAGTAATGCTCAACTTTATCTCTTTCTTTTTCATTATGGCTATTTGGAGTGGGATTATGATTTCTATGTACTCTGATAATAATTATGTTCAAGATGGATATTTATGCACTTGGTTTAGTATGTGGTTTTGATGATTGTAATCAGACATGTTTTGCTTTTCCGCTGCAATGAATAAATTTTAAATTTTTAAGTACCATTTTATATATCTGTCTTGTTATGTTCTGTTCTATACTCTTATAACGCTCCATGAAAGTAAATGCATTTCCTTAGTGAGTGACATTAATGGACGTGAGGTATTACAGCAGCTATATATATCTATCAAATTATTCCCAATTTACCTCTCTCAAACAAATTTGTTTCCAACTTCTCTTTGCATTCCCACAATTATGCCATCTTGGCCATCATCTTCAGACTCTGATGAAGCACGGTATGAACATATAAGACTCCAGGAGTTGCGGATGGATTCTCACATCTCAAACTAATGAGGCCTCCGGATAAACCTCTACATGAAGCTCCACAACCTCCACATGAAGCTCAAGAACCACATTTTCAACTTTCGTATCAACAACAACAGGCTCAACAACGTGCCCGACGTTTGCGCATTGTAATTCCTCTATATATGCTACGGCTGAAGACGACGAGGTTCAATATGCAAGTATTGTATGCTTATGTGGTTTTAAGGCTCCACAACTAGTCATCCGACATGGAAACGATGTTGGATGCCGATATTATTGTTGTCCCGTGTGTATGAACGGATGTGACTTCGGACAGTGGGGAGACGAACGTTTTCCTTCTAGAGCAATTGCATATGCTTTGGAACAAGAAGAAGAGATAAGAAAGTTACAAAATCAAGTCAACGACCTTAGCCATGCCAATTACCGACTTCAACATAGTTTAAATTAGAGATTTAATATTTAGGGTTCCTGTGTCGGTCTGAAATGTTTATGACTGGATGTATCTTTATGCTTAATGTTAGTTGTATTATTATGCTATCTATATGTTGTATCGTTATGTGAGTAGTCGTATTTGTATGCTTTATTATTGGTTGTATTATGATATTTATGTATTTAAATAGACGTTTCAAATCAATCTTAATAGAAAAATAAATGATATATACGTAAATTAAATAATTGCAGATAAAAAATCCCACAAAATAAGTTAACTATGCTGAAATATAATTTAATCCACCGAGTTAACCAAATTAATCAAATTAGGTGTGTAATATAGTTAGTATAACAAATTTAAGTGTACATAACCCTAAGGCGTCTATTTTATGCACGCTTCAACATAACATGCCGATATTATAGGTGCTCGTGTATAAAATAAACGCGCGCCGATAAAATCGGTGCACTCCTATAGGAAAATTTTGCCAAATTCCACATAATGTTACGTCTCGTAATATTACGAGACGTAATTCTACTAGAGATGCTCTAAGTGGAAATTGGGGCAAATCAATTATTAGTACGGAGGAAATTCTTTGTTTCCAATTTGAAGATGGGAATACGGGATTAGAAATTTGGAAGAAGAAAATTATTTAAGGGTCACAGCATAGGGAGTATAGTAATGCTGCAGCAACCGACATTTGGTAGGTCAAGAAATGTAGTAGGAAAAGAAGTCGTTTTATTTACAGTAGATCCGTGAATTGCGCGATTTCCAGCCGCATATTTTAGGATGTAGTGAATTTCATCGCAAAATTTTTGGTCGTTCTAGCATCGCCCTAGAGAGTAAGGAGAAAAAGGTCGAGGAAAAAACGAAGAGCGGTTAGCATGTCCAACGATGTTACAGGTCCTAATATTACCACCCGTAAGATTCAGGGGGAGGTGGGAAAATTCCCCAACAATAGCACGCCGATTTTATCGGTGCGCTGCTATTTTAACAAAGCACGTTGATAATATCGGCGCGTTACAGTAATGCCCTGATAAAATTGGCGTGCTATGTCAATATAATGTGAAATTTGATTTTTTTTTTTCCTTTTAGGTTTATTTATTGTTTATGTTGATATAAAAATTTTGAATGAACATATAAAACTCACAATACAACTGACAATAAAGCATAAGAAAACAGTTGCTCATAAACATAACAAAACAACTAATATTAAGTAGACCGGTACAAATAAAACAGACGTTACAACATCCGTAATCAAACTAATACATCATATGTTGCAACATCCGCAAGATACAAATACAATAGACATTACTACATGCACCAAAAGCACTAAATGATACAACTAACGACTAGACCGAAGTAAAGTAAGAAAATAAATTCGCAAGCAAACTAAATGTTACGTTCAATATCAAGAGATTCCAAAGTGGTTCTAAGTTGCCTAATCTCTTGTTCTAACTCGTTGACATAAGAAATACCCATTGGACATAAACGGTCGTCAATCCATTCAAATTAATTGCAGTCGTTTGGCCATAATGAGCATAACTGGAGTCTACGACCAATGTTTTCTCCATCCGCCCTTACCACCACATCCACCGCGTACCCACAGTGGCAACAAACGGGATAAGAGTTCACCTCTTGATCGTTTGGAGGTTGGATAATTGTAGTTGCTCGTACCTCTTGTTCGTATTTAGATTGATTTGTTGAGAATTGATCTACCACTTCTTATGTTGGAGGGAGAGTAACATTAGCCGCTTGTACCTCTCGTTCAAATACAGGCTGAACTACTAAATGGCTAAAATCTTGGATATAATCAACTAGTTCCTGGATTCTAAGTAGTTTAAGATCTGGGAAATCATGATGCACATCCTCGTAGTGCCTCTCTTGGCATTTGATAAGCCAATCAATATCGTTCTTGGACTACTTGGCGGTGGTTGAGCTATGTTTTGATCCCAGTCAGAATCCGTTGACGAGGGCCATAAAGGCATAGTTGTAGGAATGCAAATTCTTGTTGGAAACAAAATTGTTTGAGTGAGGTAAGTTGTGAAAAAGTCATAGAGATATATAGCCACATAGTGTGCAAGTGAATAAAACAAATAATGATGTGAACGGTCACTATTACAACTTTGCTTTACTTGCTGCTCGACGCGGTTTTTCCTGATGTAATACCGTAGGGAATCTGCTTTTCGTACCATCGTGATGCGATCGGTCACTGCTTCCACTTTATTGTACGTTCTACACTTTCCAAAGCAATTGTCAGGCATAATGTTCGTGTGGTTGGAGTACGAGCCTAAATTTTAACTCATTTATGTATTGAAGTGTTTAATTAAACCGGCCGACCCTAGTTTTTAACTCATTTGCATTCATAAATGAAACAATACCTTTTAACTTGCGTACAAACTTCATTCAATATAACAATTTACAAGATAAAGGATACAGTGAGCGTTCGACCCAACGATAAAGTACGACATAACGTTGGATACAAACTTATTTCGTTCTCTCCTTTATTAAAGCAGTAAACATGTCATATTATGGTTGAAGTCAGTTTTAATCAGTAAGACTTGTCAAGTCATGTTGTTTCCATTCTTTGGAAGGGCTATAACACATTGACAATGTTTTGTAGAGTGTAGTAACATTAATTGTTCTATGGGAGAGTGAAGGAAACTCAACTATTGATGACATAATGTAGTCATGTCATATGTTTCTATTCTACAGCTCAAATTAAATTATATTACGGATACCAAGATAATACGACAAGTTGTCATACAACTATGACAGATGTACACACCTTTTAAAGAAAGAGCTTTATCACCTCCTCTCGTTTAAATATTTTATACTTTAAGTGAGAAACCATTGCTTTTTTATTCTAGGTGTTCGAGTATTTCTATATAAAGATAATATGTATTTTTTTGTGTAGATTAAATGGACGATTGGGAAATAAGTGATGAAACCATGGATAAAATGTTTGATGAGTATGAACGGAACAAGGCGGACGAGAAAAAAGGTAGATTCGTTCTAGATACACAAGTAGAAGAGGTGGAAAAACCGGTTCAGAATCCAAATACACGTTCTCGATCTTCTGTTGAAACCCAACGAGTAGTTGAACTTCAGAATCCAAAACCACGTTCATAATCCAACACAACAAGGCAAATAGGTAATCTTAATCATCACAACCGAAGTAATGCAAGCTTCAGTACTACTACAACCGAATTCTCTCCTCAGGATTTACTTGTACTCATGAAATCATATATCGAAGTTGATTGAAGAAATTTGTTACTGTTGCAAAATTGAGGAGGTCTAACCCATGAAGAATTCTTTGCAATGATAACAAGATTACATAACAACCATCGTACCTGCACTACCACACGATATTCTATTGAAATCCATATGGCTCATCAGCTTTTCGTAGAAGCTTGTGAATGATACCATAAGATTATAGAGACAGTTGAAGATGAAGACATACTTAAAACGAATAAAGCAACTTATGATTCTTGTTACCTTTCATAGTACGGTACTGATTTTGTTGGCCACAAAGCCTATGAACTTCTTTATAGTTGGCTAACCCGATACGGGGCTAAATAGCTAAACTATTTTATTTTCGTGGTTGAACTTGTGTTTTATTTAATAATCATATGAAGAATATGGAGTTATTCTAATTTTATACTTTAATATAACATTTAAAACTATCAGCTTATGCAGAAAGTAGCAATATAAATAAAGCATGCATTTCATTGGTAAAAAAATAGTTACGACGGTAGGAAATGTAACATTACTACATCAACATAATACAAGCAACTAGTAATAAAGATAGTGATGAAAAAGCTACCTACAACTGAGGAAACCTTGACATTAGAATACGCTGTTTCAATCCCATCCAATATTCCTTCTCTATTTCATCCATTCCAGTCAAATCTTTGGCCATGATAGCATTCCCATTTTGTTGTTGCTTATATGCTAACTCATTCGATAGATATTCTAGCCTCTTCTCTTCCAAATCAGCAAACCTTTTCATAACCTCTATGTTTTGCTTTGCATCTTCACGTCTTTCTACATGTCTACGATCATTTTCTTCGTGGTGTGCGTTCACTTTTCCATCAACGACAAACGTAAATTTTCCCTTTCTTTTCGCAGCTTTGACTCCCTGAGGTCTAAAATCTACATCAATCGTGGTATTGAACTCATCAAGTTGGTTTTCACCTTGACATTGAGAAGTTTTGGCCGTTGACTCGCTAGGACTAGAAGAATACCCAGTTTTAGAAGCTTTTTCTTGCCCTTGATAGTAGTTTGAACATCGTGTAGGATCTTAGCAAGTTCAGAGTTCAATTTTGGTTGGCTAGTAAGCAGATCATTACAATAAATGATAATAATGTGGCCTTTTCGCCCCATTTTCTCTACCAAAAAGCTTCATGAGCTCCTCGTTTTCCATTCCTTTCTAATTAAAAAAATGAAATATGATTCATAAATAATATATACTCAACTAACGTACGTCGTAAGAAAATATACTAGATTGTCCTCTCCTCCCATGCCGCTTGGATTCGCTATCTTTGTTTTATAAATTTGTGATTCATAAAACGTTGTTTCATGACTGATTTTGCCAAGCCGACCCTGAATCGCCGACAACGTCCGTAATCCTTCTAGATTCTTCTCAACAAAGGTGTTCATAATTTTTTTCAAAACGTAGCAGCTGATTAGTCGTTCCCCGTAGCCGAATCTTGTGAGAAATGACAATAGATTCTGCATAAATCAATGTCCTCCTCGTTTGTCCACGGAATAGTTGATTGTTTGCTTGAAGGAGTAGCTAGACCATAGTTCGTGTTGTCTTGCTAAAACTGGATTCCATCCATCATTGGATGTGAAAAATCTCCGAATGATGAAGATATTATAGAGTTAGAATTTCTTTAGATTTAAGAGACAGAAAGAAATTGAATTTATTTTGTGATGTAGAATGTTAGAAAGGAACCAATTTATAACTGAAAATATAGTCATTTGAAAAATTATGATTGTTTTATAGTCGTCGAGAAATAAGCCAATTTGTTGTTGTTTAATGAAAATGTAACCGTTAATAGCTGTTGGGAAATCTTGGGGTGATGCACGCCTGTAACGACCCAGATTTTCTAGTCAATTTATTTTGAATATTTAATATTATTTTAAATATTGAGATGATAATATAAATCGATTTTTATATTGAATTATCGATATATTTATCGTAATACGAGGATCTTAAGTAATTCAATTTGAAATGGAGTCAAAATGATTTATATGGATTTTATTTGAATTATAAACGATAATAATAATTTATTATCTAGAAAATGATTTGTTTTGAGTTTAAATTATATTATATTAGTTCAATATGGTATATATGTTTAAATTAAATTTCAGAATATATACTGTTCAATTTAGAATAGCATTATTACATTTAAATGTCGGTCTATACGCAAGATAACGGTTCGTGATTTAAATTAATGGACCCCGAGATGTTTGATTGTGGATAGGTTCGAAATCAAATCAGAATCCATTTTAAAAGAATAAAAATCTCTGTAATATCAAATTACATTAAATTTCCTACCCTGTTTTGAGTACTTCAGCTACTACTCTCCTTGTACCTGCATACAGGCCATTCCTTCACCCGAAGTCTTCTTCAATATATAATCACAAGCATACCCCTTCCCTTTTCTATTTTCTCCTTCAGCGGAAATCCAAAGAAAATTTCGCTCTTCGTTTTAACTACAAACCAAAACTTGTTTTCGCTGTTTCAGTTAAAACCGTGATTTCCTTTCCCCTTTTCATTTCATTTACAAACCGCTAATAAAATAAAGAAATGGTCCTTCCTTTTGTGAAGCACGAGTTCTTCTCAAATACCCGAAGCCATCTCTTCAAACACATTATACTAAATCAAAATCGATCCACCAGTCAAAAATAAAAAGGGGATTTGAAATCAATTCCAAATTACGATTTACATCACTCCAGTAGCTCGCGCACGCTTGAAGATGGGAGTTCGAATTGGTAAGGATTCGAGAAAAGGGGTGCGATTTAATTCTCTGATGAGCGGTTTAAGGCAGCAATGTCAAGAATTCGATCGTGAGATTTTCGAAGACAAACTACAAGGTGGTGCGATGTTGGTCTTGGTATGGTGCGAGTTGGTCTGTACTGGTGTCAGGAGGAGTGCGATGTATTGATGGATACTAGGGTTCAAACTTGATAGAACTTCAGGTGATGGAAGTAGTAGTCGCGATGGAGTTTTTGGGTCACAAAGAGGTTACAGTAGCAAATTGGAAAAGGGGAAAAGTCGCGATGGGGAGAATGATGTTACATCATTCGATTGTGGCACTCGATATTTCCGAACAAAGAAGCGACAGCGACACTGGAGGATAATGGGTTAGACGAGTGGTTTTTGAGTTTGAATTCTTCTGTTCAGTTGTGATGAAGGCGTCGCATGGAGAAGCTTTTCAGTAAGGCATGAAAGGTTATTTGTAAAGACCCGCAACCTCCCCGTAAAGGGAAGCGTCGGATAGTTCGAGAACAAGCCACAACAGAACGCATACAAAGAACATTTCATTGTATATTACAACAATGCATCAGATTACAAGAATATACAGAGTTTAAAAGAATATTACACAGAATTATCAGAGATTTAAATTACATTTAAATACAACGCAGCGGAAAATAATACAATAAACAACTAGAAGAAGATATACGGATACAAAGCTTTCCGGATATCGTTCCAGCTGTAAACCAAAATCCTGTGAATATAAATCTGCAAAACCAAAACTACTAGCTGCCCGTGTCGAAATAAGGGCACCCAGAGTTTAGGTTAAAACAATAAACTCCAGGTCAGTCATGTGACTGGTGTGAGAACTAAAACAGTTGTTAATCTTTGTTTTTAAAGTTAGGTAAATCAAGGGACCACGCCGTATAACACGGAACGGGTTTCCTCCCAAGAATACCAGTGCATAAAACCAACAGCGCAATGCTAAATAAAGAAAGATGAAGCTGTTATAAGACCCAGGTCCTATCACACAATGCAACGCAAGCCGGGGGATAGGGTTTTCCCTTATAACAGCCAAAGAATGCTTGATACGTTTAAAACAAATCATTTGATACTATTATAAGTGCATAGTGTATAAAACACTTCAAATCATAAGTATCAATCATAGGCGGCATGAGCGCCCCATCCCACTATGTCACCATATATAGGTTTACAAATAAAACCGCAAATGTCACGTATTTGGAAATTGGATTTCCGTCTATGAACCGAGGCAAAAGATAGTCCTCAACCGATTCGTGACTCTCTAGCCCGAGCCACAGGTCAGAGCTCGAGTGACCTTGGAGCGACAGGGCCGGTCCACCGATGTGGATTAAAATGCCTGAACACTACGTTTCCCCACCCTATGGGGTGTAAGTCTGGTCCGTCAGCCGACCAGAATGCATCGGCCGAAACCGATATAACCGAGGCGCCTCGCAACAGCAACAACCACATAAGTCAAACTCGTCAGGGCGTGTAAAACCACTGACGCCACTTCTAACTAGAAAGAAACGCAAGTCCTCCCTGAGGTCCGTCTCCCGTTTTTGGTTCATACCTGGTGTGAAACACGCGAGGTAAACGTTACACAAAGCTACGCCACAAAGGCCGTGCTTTGATCATCACCACAAGACTTTGCTCTTCAACAGAAGCCTTGATCATTTGCATCTTAGCATGCCACACAGGCAAACCATCCTATGCAACCGATATCAGTCACACAGAATGAAATCCGATGTCAGACACACAGTCCATTTACAAGTCCGTTCTGGGTCTGAACGAAACCGGAGGCACCTAGTACCTCGCATATCCATCGATCTCCAAGTACGTCTGGACGATCACTAACTGTTTCCATCTTCTTGGGTGTACAGCCCAATCAAGATCATCAGTTATCACCCAAACGACGTGAAGACCTCCGGTCTTCGACCATCGTCTTCATCTTCGACTTATCGTCGTATCAGTTATTCAGAATGGGATAAACCCGGTCTTTCCGAATAACTCGCGTATATTTTAAATAAGTGTTACACAAACACAACATACGCCTCATTCCAATTCATTAGTCACTAACCGTAAATTAATCAAGAGAATAATTCCCCAAATATTAACCCCGAAGGCCGAAACCAACATCAGATCAATATCCAGAAAACCATTCTGCTTGGCTAACCGACAGTTAGTTTCTAAATTTCACGTTCAAATCTAATTAAAGATTTAACTATCGCCTGGAGCAAAACTGGTGATACTCCATTCTCGATCTTTTCAATCTAATTAAAGATTCATTAAAACTCCACTTAGTTTTAATCTTTTGACTGGGTTAAAGAATCAGTGTCATTTAAAAACACGGTTCACGATAAACCCAAAATCACATTCATTAATCGTCGGGTTAAAGAACGAGTGTTATTTAAAAACACTGTCCACGATAAACCCAAAAATCAATATCGATTCAATTCCAATTAAATGTTATTTAATTGGTACACTTCATTAAATCTAAATAAAAAGATTTAATCATTTCTCAACTGGGTTCAAGAACAGTGTTAGTGAAGACACCATTCACGACGAACCCAAATCACATTCATTAATTATCGGGTTAAAGAACGAGTGTTATTTAAAACACTGTTCACGATAAACCCAAAAATCAATATCAATTCAATTCCAATTAAATGTTATTTAATTGGTACACTTCATTAAATCTAAATCAAAAGATTTAATCTTTTCTCAGCTGGGTTCAAGAACAGTGTTAGTGAAGACACCATTCACGACGAACCCAAATCACATTCATTAATTATCGGGTTAAAGAACGAGTGTTATTTAAAACACTGTTCACGATAAACCCAAAAATCAATATCAATTCAATTCCAATTAAATGTTATTTAATTGGTACACTTCATTAAATCTAAATAAAAAGATTTAATCTTTTCTCAGCTGGGTTCAAGAACAGTGTTAGTGAAGACACCATTCACGACAAACCCAAATCACATTCGATATTCAATACAAGGCTCTGAATAGAAAATATATCGGCTTATATTCAATATCGAATTCTACGACTAACAAATGTCGTATTGGAAATAACGATATACATATATATCTTTCAAATTTCCATAACAACACCTGTATAATCATGAATTCCAACATCGAAATATTCCGAAGACAATTTCGATTCAAATCCACTCCAGTGTAATCATTGGAATTTTGGTTACTTTTAAAACCCTTTTCGAATTCAATTTATTTATTTAAAAATAAATAGAATTATAATTCTAGTTCAAAACTAGTTCATTTCGATAAAAATCTATTTTTATCTTTTCTAATATGGAATTTTTCATCCCAATTCTTTCTAAATCATTTCTTATGATTTTACACAAATTATTACTATTTTTAATAATTTTATCAAGGCCCGTACAGTCGATTTCCATCAATGGCCATCGAACTGCACTTATAGCGACCTTTTTCGAATTTGATTTGGACATAATTCCAAATCCAACCGTTAGATTTCAAATTTCTAACATTCATTAGAAAGCTCTTTTCGATACGAACCCAACGGTTCCGGTTTTAGGAGAATCCGACGGTCGGATCTCCCGTAATGTCCGTTTGAAATAAATGGTCGAAATTCGCGAACTGCCGCGGCGCGGCGCGTTCTATTCAGGCCATTATATTATATATATAATATATATATAATATATACTTCGTCGATTTCTATTTAAAACGAATTATATAAATAGTTTTAAAATTCGTTTCAAAAGCAATCTCAACTTCCTTTTCAATTCAAATCAAAATTGAATTCTTCTTTATAAATTCGTTTCAAAATTCATTTCTATTCAATTCGAATTTCAATTCAATTTGAATTCATTTCAATTCGCTTTTAATTCAATTCGAATTCGTTTTCAATTCAATTCATTTCGAAATCGTTTTCAATTCAATTCGAATTCGTTTTCAATTCAATTCATTTCGAAATCGTTTTCAATTCAATTCGAATTCGTTTTCAATTCAATTCATTTCGAAATCGTTTTCAATTCAATTCATTTCGAAATCGTTTTCAATTCAATTCATTTCGAAATCGTTTTCAATTCAATTCGAATTCATTTTCAATTCAATTCATTTCGAAATCGTTTTCAATTCAATTCATTTCGAAATCGTTTTCAATTCAATTCGAATTCATTTTCAATTCAATTCATTTCGAAATCGTTTTCAATTCAATTCATTTCGAAATCGTTTTCAATTCAATTCGAATTCATTTTCAATTCAATTCATTTCGAAATCGTTTTCAATTCAATTCGAATTCATTTTCAATTCAATTCATTTCGAAATCGTTTTCAATTCAATTCATTTCGAAATCGTTTTCAATTCATTTCGAATTCGTTTTTAAAATCGATATAAATATCGTTCACGTCAAAATGGCGTCAATCTAATCAACACGGCTTCATATATTCCTTTATTTTCAAATATTCTATTTCAAATATTTCTTTTTCAAATATTTCTTTTTCAAAACTGGAATGAGGCCCAATCAATTACCATATAAAATTAATTATATGGATTTTCATACAACACATGTATATAATAGCATTGAAAATAATCAACCATCAACCAAAGTGCACTACACTGTATAAGCATCAAATATAGATATTCAACGCTTATAACAGCCTGTCAATCAATCGATCGACATATTTAATCAATCAGGATGAGTGAACTTCAAATTTCATCCTAACACCCGTGTGGGGTTTCAAACAATCAAACACATATTTTATTTGTGCAGTTAGGCGATGTGTAAAATTTATCGACCCAATCAACGTCATTCAAATAGGTGTACATAAACAAACCGTCTGGTTTGTAAATGAATATTTATTTATTCACATTCACGTTAAAAATTATATTTTTAACGATAACACATTTTATTTTGACATATGAATTTCTATTCTTCATTTACACAAATAAAATGATATTTTTATTTTTCTAACATATTTTAGAAAATTTCGGCGGCATAACGGCACGATACTAGAAACGGGACAAGGCCTAGCCTTATCCCCGGTCTAGTGAAGGCCCACGCCATTCACACATCAATCAAATCAATTCGTTATGCAAACCACAAACTTTGGAGTAAGGGTCTAACCTAGCCTTACTCCTTCGCCTTATAACGGCGCACGTCTAATCCTAACCAATTTATCGATTCGATTTTTCACACCACAAACCACATTCAAACCAATATCGCAATCAATCACCAAACAGTCAAACAAACAAGTCCATGGTCTGTGGACGATTGTGTCGGGTGCTACTAAGCACCGTCTGCATCCTAGTATATATATATAACTAGAAATAAAATAGAAAGGTGAGAAATTCTCACTTATAGCTATCCTAGCTCCACGGCTCTTCTTTGATAGAAAACTTCATCGTTTCGCCTTTTTGTCACCTTCGTTGCTGCTTTCACTACACACGTAAAAATCACATTTTTTTACTACGCTATTCAATATATAAAAATCGAATTTTTAGTTCAAAGTTCAATATATAAAAATCGAATTTTTAGTTCAAAGTTCAATATATAAAAATCAAATTTTTAGTTCAAAGTTCAATATATAAAAATCGAATTTTTATTTCAAAGTTCAATTTATAAAAATCGAATTTTTATTTTAAAGTTCAATAGATAAAAATCATATTTTTTTTTCGAAGTTCAATATGTAAAAATCTAGTCTTCGCCTTATAAAAAAATATAGTCTTTGAAGTTCAAACCTTTTTCTAAAAATCAGTTTTTACTTTTATTTTAAAATCAGTTTTAAAATCTTATCAAATCAGTTTTTAAATATTTAAAAATTCAGTTTTTAAACTCTTATCAAATCAGTTTTTATATATTTAAAAATTCAGTTTATAAAATTCTTAAAAATCAGTTTACAAATCTAATTAAAACCAGTTTAAAATGCTTTTAAAAAAAACAGTTTAAAACCCTAAAATAAAAATAAAATAAAATGTTTACTGTTACCTGCGAAGAAGGGGGGGGGATGCTGCTGTCGGTGGTCATCAGGCGGGGTTGGACGTCGGAGCCGAGGTGGTGGCCAGCAGGGGCTTCGATTCGGAGCTGAACAAAAGGGGGGGGGACTACGGGGTTGTCGCGCCGTGGGGGCTTCGCTCCGTCGAGGAGGGCAGGTGAGAGAGGAGCGAGGCTGGAGGGAGGAGGCACCTGAGGGGAAGATCGGCGGCAGCTCCGCCTGTGGCGGCGGCGAAACTCTGGGGGGCGCGATCGATGTCTGAAGTTTTTTTTTTTTTTTTTTTTTTTTTTTTTTCTTATTTTCTGTTTGAAATGAATGGACGGGGGGGGCCAAAGTGTTTTAAGGAGGGCAAAGATTTTTTTTTTTTTATTATTAATTTTATTATTATTTAATTCAACCTTAAGTTGACTTTTTTCATACGACCTCGAAACGAGGCCCACCGCCTGTCGTCCATAGCGTTCTACCCCCATTCCGAACACAATGGGATATGTATCGTACGCTGATTCGGCTGTTACAATCAGTTTCCGTTGAATTAACATTTAAATCACTATATTGAATTTTAAACGTACATTTCAAATTACCGGGGTCACATACGAACTTTAAAAATTCCAGAAAAATATTTTCTAGCTTCGTATTGACGATACGGTCCTAACAAAACTAGTTTCGCCGAATTCTGAGACCGTTTGAAAAATGGCCAATTTCCAGTCGATTAAAATCTACTGAAACTGGTCAAACGCGTTTTCCTTTGCCACGCTCACATATCGATTCGAAAAATTATGAAATTTGGAATCTAGCAATAACTTGACATCCCGGACCCAACCAAACTGGTTTCGTCGAAATCCGAGGTCGTTTGCAAAATGTCCATTTTTAAGGGCCTGAATTCCATAGCGACTATTCAGAATTTTCAACTGGACATATCTTTTGATTCCCGATATGAAATCTTGATTTTTCGCATTCGTTGGAAAGATATTATCAATTAGATTCCATTATTTTTGGTTTCACTAAAATCCGGATTGTTTTGCACCCGGTACATTCAATTGAAGTTTGAAATCGAATTATCGAACTACCGCGCCATTTTCAATTCTATTTATAATTATATATAAATATTTATATTCTAACGACGACGCGTATAAAATATACGTTTGATTTATATTCAGAATAAATTTATCGTCGATATTATTTAAAATAATTCATTTTAAATAATCAAAATTCGCTAAAATGGCCAAAATAAAAATTTTAAACTGGCCCAGATTTTCGGGTTGTTACAATCTCCCCCACTTAAAACTTTTCGTCCCCGAAAAGGAACAAAGTCGAAAGTGGTTTGATTATTCAACTCTACGCTCGACCTGGCTTCCATTCTCGAACTTTTCAGTTTCTGAGAATTTCTAAAATTTCAAAAATTTGGCTAACACCCTAAATTTTCGAAAAATTTCGCCATAACCTCCCCTGCAATGGGAGCATCGGGGAATTCCAAATAGCTTCCCCGGTCCTTCAGATCTCAAAAAGAAAAAGAAAAAGCCAAGCGGCTAGCCAATAGGCTCACAAAATCATCATCACCCAAACAAAACAGGAAATTATGTAGTAAACATGTACCTATTTGTCGGGCAAACAAATTTTATTCTCTGGCTCTGGCCTCCTTGCTATGACCTGTTCAATATATATATGTATATGCAAGCAAATGCGACCAATCTTCGATACAGTTCAATATTTGATTCAATTAGGCTAAATGGCTAAAAATTAGCAAACAAATAACGAAACAACACAAACATCAATCGATTAGTGAATTAGAGTTTCAAATTCATAATTTTGATACATATACAAAAATCATGTTTTTGATACCAAATCACAACAATAGGCCCTATCTAATTTTGGTTCTCACACCAGTCTAATGGAAATATATAGATATCACACATTCGAAACACGAATATAAATACTAATGATGTGGCCACATCATCAGAATTATCCCCGGGTGTCTAGAATGTGACTCTATATCTATCCAATATATTAAAATTTCAAATACACGCGGATCAGACGTATACGCAAAATCTATATATATTGGATTGTCCACATCAATATAAATAGGTAATCAAATACGAATAATTGATTTAAATTTTCAAAACAAAAATTTGTTTTCACTTTCAAAAATATACTCTTCACACTCGTTCTAGGATACTACTGATCCCATCTCTAACGAGTCATTCCCGTTGGATTTTACTAATCCAATATCTGATGTATTCTTTCGTATGGTTCTAATGTGTCTTGTTCTCTAGCTTTGTAAACCAAAGCTCTGATACCACGTGTAAAGACCCGCAACCTCCCCGTAAAGGGAAGCGTCGGATAGTTCGAGAACAAGCCACAACAGAACGCATACAAAGAACATTTCATTGTATATTACAACAATGCATCAGATTACAAGAATATACAGAGTTTAAAAGAATATTACACAGAATTATCAGAGATTTAAATTACATTTAAATACAACGCAGCGGAAAATAATACAATAAACAACTAGAAGAAGATATACGGATACAAAGCTTTCCGGATATCGTTCCAGCTGTAAACCAAAATCCTGTGAATATAAATCTGCAAAACCAAAACTACTAGCTGCCCGTGTCGAAATAAGGGCACCCAGAGTTTAGGTTAAAACAATAAACTCCAGGTCAGTCATGTGACTGGTGTGAGAACTAAAACAGTTGTTAATCTTTGTTTTTAAAGTTAGGTAAATCAAGGGACCACGCCGTATAACACGGAACGGGTTTCCTCCCAAGAATACCAGTGCATAAAACCAACAGCGCAATGCTAAATAAAGAAAGATGAAGCTGTTATAAGACCCAGGTCCTATCACACAATGCAACGCAAGCCGGGGGATAGGGTTTTCCCTTATAACAGCCAAAGAATGCTTGATACGTTTAAAACAAATCATTTGATACTATTATAAGTGCATAGTGTATAAAACACTTCAAATCATAAGTATCAATCATAGGCGGCATGAGCGCCCCATCCCACTATGTCACCATATATAGGTTTACAAATAAAACCGCAAATGTCACGTATTTGGAAATTGGATTTCCGTCTATGAACCGAGGCAAAAGATAGTCCTCAACCGATTCGTGACTCTCTAGCCCGAGCCACAGGTCAGAGCTCGAGTGACCTTGGAGCGACAGGGCCGGTCCACCGATGTGGATTAAAATGCCTGAACACTACGTTTCCCCACCCTATGGGGTGTAAGTCTGGTCCGTCAGCCGACCAGAATGCATCGGCCGAAACCGATATAACCGAGGCGCCTCGCAACAGCAACAACCACATAAGTCAAACTCGTCAGGGCGTGTAAAACCACTGACGCCACTTCTAACTAGAAAGAAACGCAAGTCCTCCCTGAGGTCCGTCTCCCGTTTTTGGTTCATACCTGGTGTGAAACACGCGAGGTAAACGTTACACAAAGCTACGCCACAAAGGCCGTGCTTTGATCATCACCACAAGACTTTGCTCTTCAACAGAAGCCTTGATCATTTGCATCTTAGCATGCCACACAGGCAAACCATCCTATGCAACCGATATCAGTCACACAGAATGAAATCCGATGTCAGACACACAGTCCATTTACAAGTCCGTTCTGGGTCTGAACGAAACCGGAGGCACCTAGTACCTCGCATATCCATCGATCTCCAAGTACGTCTGGACGATCACTAACTGTTTCCATCTTCTTGGGTGTACAGCCCAATCAAGATCATCAGTTATCACCCAAACGACGTGAAGACCTCCGGTCTTCGACCATCGTCTTCATCTTCGACTTATCGTCGTATCAGTTATTCAGAATGGGATAAACCCGGTCTTTCCGAATAACTCGCGTATATTTTAAATAAGTGTTACACAAACACAACATACGCCTCATTCCAATTCATTAGTCACTAACCGTAAATTAATCAAGAGAATAATTCCCCAAATATTAACCCCGAAGGCCGAAACCAACATCAGATCAATATCCAGAAAACCATTCTGCTTGGCTAACCGACAGTTAGTTTCTAAATTTCACGTTCAAATCTAATTAAAGATTTAACTATCGCCTGGAGCAAAACTGGTGATACTCCATTCTCGATCTTTTCAATCTAATTAAAGATTCATTAAAACTCCACTTAGTTTTAATCTTTTGACTGGGTTAAAGAATCAGTGTCATTTAAAAACACGGTTCACGATAAACCCAAAATCACATTCATTAATCGTCGGGTTAAAGAACGAGTGTTATTTAAAAACACTGTCCACGATAAACCCAAAAATCAATATCGATTCAATTCCAATTAAATGTTATTTAATTGGTACACTTCATTAAATCTAAATAAAAAGATTTAATCATTTCTCAACTGGGTTCAAGAACAGTGTTAGTGAAGACACCATTCACGACGAACCCAAATCACATTCATTAATTATCGGGTTAAAGAACGAGTGTTATTTAAAACACTGTTCACGATAAACCCAAAAATCAATATCAATTCAATTCCAATTAAATGTTATTTAATTGGTACACTTCATTAAATCTAAATCAAAAGATTTAATCTTTTCTCAGCTGGGTTCAAGAACAGTGTTAGTGAAGACACCATTCACGACGAACCCAAATCACATTCATTAATTATCGGGTTAAAGAACGAGTGTTATTTAAAACACTGTTCACGATAAACCCAAAAATCAATATCAATTCAATTCCAATTAAATGTTATTTAATTGGTACACTTCATTAAATCTAAATAAAAAGATTTAATCTTTTCTCAGCTGGGTTCAAGAACAGTGTTAGTGAAGACACCATTCACGACAAACCCAAATCACATTCGATATTCAATACAAGGCTCTGAATAGAAAATATATCGGCTTATATTCAATATCGAATTCTACGACTAACAAATGTCGTATTGGAAATAACGATATACATATATATCTTTCAAATTTCCATAACAACACCTGTATAATCATGAATTCCAACATCGAAATATTCCGAAGACAATTTCGATTCAAATCCACTCCAGTGTAATCATTGGAATTTTGGTTACTTTTAAAACCCTTTTCGAATTCAATTTATTTATTTAAAAATAAATAGAATTATAATTCTAGTTCAAAACTAGTTCATTTCGATAAAAATCTATTTTTATCTTTTCTAATATGGAATTTTTCATCCCAATTCTTTCTAAATCATTTCTTATGATTTTACACAAATTATTACTATTTTTAATAATTTTATCAAGGCCCGTACAGTCGATTTCCATCAATGGCCATCGAACTGCACTTATAGCGACCTTTTTCGAATTTGATTTGGACATAATTCCAAATCCAACCGTTAGATTTCAAATTTCTAACATTCATTAGAAAGCTCTTTTCGATACGAACCCAACGGTTCCGGTTTTAGGAGAATCCGACGGTCGGATCTCCCGTAATGTCCGTTTGAAATAAATGGTCGAAATTCGCGAACTGCCGCGGCGCGGCGCGTTCTATTCAGGCCATTATATTATATATATAATATATATATAATATATACTTCGTCGATTTCTATTTAAAACGAATTATATAAATAGTTTTAAAATTCGTTTCAAAAGCAATCTCAACTTCCTTTTCAATTCAAATCAAAATTGAATTCTTCTTTATAAATTCGTTTCAAAATTCATTTCTATTCAATTCGAATTTCAATTCAATTTGAATTCATTTCAATTCGCTTTTAATTCAATTCGAATTCGTTTTCAATTCAATTCATTTCGAAATCGTTTTCAATTCAATTCGAATTCGTTTTCAATTCAATTCATTTCGAAATCGTTTTCAATTCAATTCGAATTCGTTTTCAATTCAATTCATTTCGAAATCGTTTTCAATTCAATTCATTTCGAAATCGTTTTCAATTCAATTCATTTCGAAATCGTTTTCAATTCAATTCGAATTCATTTTCAATTCAATTCATTTCGAAATCGTTTTCAATTCAATTCATTTCGAAATCGTTTTCAATTCAATTCGAATTCATTTTCAATTCAATTCATTTCGAAATCGTTTTCAATTCAATTCATTTCGAAATCGTTTTCAATTCAATTCGAATTCATTTTCAATTCAATTCATTTCGAAATCGTTTTCAATTCAATTCGAATTCATTTTCAATTCAATTCATTTCGAAATCGTTTTCAATTCAATTCATTTCGAAATCGTTTTCAATTCATTTCGAATTCGTTTTTAAAATCGATATAAATATCGTTCACGTCAAAATGGCGTCAATCTAATCAACACGGCTTCATATATTCCTTTATTTTCAAATATTCTATTTCAAATATTTCTTTTTCAAATATTTCTTTTTCAAAACTGGAATGAGGCCCAATCAATTACCATATAAAATTAATTATATGGATTTTCATACAACACATGTATATAATAGCATTGAAAATAATCAACCATCAACCAAAGTGCACTACACTGTATAAGCATCAAATATAGATATTCAACGCTTATAACAGCCTGTCAATCAATCGATCGACATATTTAATCAATCAGGATGAGTGAACTTCAAATTTCATCCTAACACCCGTGTGGGGTTTCAAACAATCAAACACATATTTTATTTGTGCAGTTAGGCGATGTGTAAAATTTATCGACCCAATCAACGTCATTCAAATAGGTGTACATAAACAAACCGTCTGGTTTGTAAATGAATATTTATTTATTCACATTCACGTTAAAAATTATATTTTTAACGATAACACATTTTATTTTGACATATGAATTTCTATTCTTCATTTACACAAATAAAATGATATTTTTATTTTTCTAACATATTTTAGAAAATTTCGGCGGCATAACGGCACGATACTAGAAACGGGACAAGGCCTAGCCTTATCCCCGGTCTAGTGAAGGCCCACGCCATTCACACATCAATCAAATCAATTCGTTATGCAAACCACAAACTTTGGAGTAAGGGTCTAACCTAGCCTTACTCCTTCGCCTTATAACGGCGCACGTCTAATCCTAACCAATTTATCGATTCGATTTTTCACACCACAAACCACATTCAAACCAATATCGCAATCAATCACCAAACAGTCAAACAAACAAGTCCATGGTCTGTGGACGATTGTGTCGGGTGCTACTAAGCACCGTCTGCATCCTAGTATATATATATAACTAGAAATAAAATAGAAAGGTGAGAAATTCTCACTTATAGCTATCCTAGCTCCACGGCTCTTCTTTGATAGAAAACTTCATCGTTTCGCCTTTTTGTCACCTTCGTTGCTGCTTTCACTACACACGTAAAAATCACATTTTTTTACTACGCTATTCAATATATAAAAATCGAATTTTTAGTTCAAAGTTCAATATATAAAAATCGAATTTTTAGTTCAAAGTTCAATATATAAAAATCAAATTTTTAGTTCAAAGTTCAATATATAAAAATCGAATTTTTATTTCAAAGTTCAATTTATAAAAATCGAATTTTTATTTTAAAGTTCAATAGATAAAAATCATATTTTTTTTTCGAAGTTCAATATGTAAAAATCTAGTCTTCGCCTTATAAAAAAATATAGTCTTTGAAGTTCAAACCTTTTTCTAAAAATCAGTTTTTACTTTTATTTTAAAATCAGTTTTAAAATCTTATCAAATCAGTTTTTAAATATTTAAAAATTCAGTTTTTAAACTCTTATCAAATCAGTTTTTATATATTTAAAAATTCAGTTTATAAAATTCTTAAAAATCAGTTTACAAATCTAATTAAAACCAGTTTAAAATGCTTTTAAAAAAAACAGTTTAAAACCCTAAAATAAAAATAAAATAAAATGTTTACTGTTACCTGCGAAGAAGGGGGGGGGATGCTGCTGTCGGTGGTCATCAGGCGGGGTTGGACGTCGGAGCCGAGGTGGTGGCCAGCAGGGGCTTCGATTCGGAGCTGAACAAAAGGGGGGGGGACTACGGGGTTGTCGCGCCGTGGGGGCTTCGCTCCGTCGAGGAGGGCAGGTGAGAGAGGAGCGAGGCTGGAGGGAGGAGGCACCTGAGGGGAAGATCGGCGGCAGCTCCGCCTGTGGCGGCGGCGAAACTCTGGGGGGCGCGATCGATGTCTGAAGTTTTTTTTTTTTTTTTTTTTTTTTTTTTTTTCTTATTTTCTGTTTGAAATGAATGGACGGGGGGGGCCAAAGTGTTTTAAGGAGGGCAAAGATTTTTTTTTTTTTATTATTAATTTTATTATTATTTAATTCAACCTTAAGTTGACTTTTTTCATACGACCTCGAAACGAGGCCCACCGCCTGTCGTCCATAGCGTTCTACCCCCATTCCGAACACAATGGGATATGTATCGTACGCTGATTCGGCTGTTACAATCAGTTTCCGTTGAATTAACATTTAAATCACTATATTGAATTTTAAACGTACATTTCAAATTACCGGGGTCACATACGAACTTTAAAAATTCCAGAAAAATATTTTCTAGCTTCGTATTGACGATACGGTCCTAACAAAACTAGTTTCGCCGAATTCTGAGACCGTTTGAAAAATGGCCAATTTCCAGTCGATTAAAATCTACTGAAACTGGTCAAACGCGTTTTCCTTTGCCACGCTCACATATCGATTCGAAAAATTATGAAATTTGGAATCTAGCAATAACTTGACATCCCGGACCCAACCAAACTGGTTTCGTCGAAATCCGAGGTCGTTTGCAAAATGTCCATTTTTAAGGGCCTGAATTCCATAGCGACTATTCAGAATTTTCAACTGGACATATCTTTTGATTCCCGATATGAAATCTTGATTTTTCGCATTCGTTGGAAAGATATTATCAATTAGATTCCATTATTTTTGGTTTCACTAAAATCCGGATTGTTTTGCACCCGGTACATTCAATTGAAGTTTGAAATCGAATTATCGAACTACCGCGCCATTTTCAATTCTATTTATAATTATATATAAATATTTATATTCTAACGACGACGCGTATAAAATATACGTTTGATTTATATTCAGAATAAATTTATCGTCGATATTATTTAAAATAATTCATTTTAAATAATCAAAATTCGCTAAAATGGCCAAAATAAAAATTTTAAACTGGCCCAGATTTTCGGGTTGTTACATTATTGTGGAATTAGGATTTATTGGGGGTTACTGTACTATGATGGTAGGAAGGCCAAAAGGGTGTTAAGGGGAGATTGTGAGCTTGTTGTGGTGGTGTTCATGAGGTGCGAATTAGGGCAGCGACAGTAATGTATGGTGGCAGTGTCAATGGAGAGAATTTGAGTGCGGAATGGTGCATTCATGGTTGGTGAAAGTGTGAAGATGAGGCTCGCATTTATTATTTAGGAAGGAGGGATGGTAGTTGACAGTGAGGCGAGTTAGTTACAGGCAATCTGCATTTTTCTAAAGCTGAGAAGAAGATAATAGCAAAAGGTGATTAACAAATGATTAGCGGCTTATTAGCTTAAGGTAATTATTTTAAATTTAGTAATTAAAGTTTAAATTTAATTTAAAATATTCAATAGCCAATGACATGTTAAACATATACAAGGTTTTATCAAATTAAATCAGTTGAGTTGATCACAGCTGCGGGATACATAATCTGGAATAAGAAAATAAATTTGGAATCAGAATCATCGAATAAAAATCACGGTGAGTAAATCTCACTCACCATTTATTTATAATTATTTTTATCAGTTAAAAATAATTGGTTGTTGCTTGTTTGGTTGCATTCAATATTTTTGTGCATCTTAAATATATTAGTTATTTAGGCTTGGTGATTGCTATTATATATATATATATATATATATTTGTGGTTGGATTTCCCGCAGTACCATTAGCGGATGCCCGCGGTATCATTAGCGGATGATTACCCTATACGCCCCACGCTATGATAGTGGATGACCTTCTATACCGCGATATCCTTCCTCGAAACAGGATGGGTATTATTTCTGTTGACTAACGTCTGTGGATGCAAGAAAAATAGGCTAGAGGAATCCAACTGGATTCCTCAAAAATATATTATCTGTTTGTTTATTTATTTGCATATACACTGTCATATATGATGTGTTAGAAACCAGAAATAAATAATTGGTTGCTTGAATATCACTGGGCCTAAGTGTTAATTTATAAAAATGTCCTGAAAGGGATATTTGAGATTTAAAAGGGAAATTCTATTTTTTTTCTAAAATAGAATTTGAATTTTCAAATAGATTTGAAATATAAACTTGTTTTTAAAATAAAAACAAGTAGTTCCTTTATAAACGAAGTTTATAAATAGTTCATTTATAAACGAAGTTTATAAATAAAGTGAAATGAATTATCATTGGATAATTCAAAAATAAAAATCCAAGTGTGAAATCGAAAAGGTAAATTTATTTTTCCAAGGAAGAAATTTTATTTCAATTGAATTGAAATGGACTTGTTTAAATATATAAACAAGTAAAAGAAATGATGCTTGTAAATGAAAAGGGAAAATTATCATTTGGATAATTCATAGATTTAAATTCAAATGTGAATTTAAAAATAGAAATGGGAAAATCGTTTTAAAGAAATAAACGATGGAATTTATTCTGACGTTCAGAATATAAATTGAACAAAAATAAATCGATAAGGATTTATGATTTGAATTCGATTAATTCGAATTTATTTAAGCAGAAGTTAAATTGAATATGAAAATAAATTAGGTGTTATATTTATAAGTTATTATAAATAGAAATTTCCAAAATGAGATTTTAGTTTTAAAAAGAAATTTGAAAGGGGAACTAGTTTAAATATTAAACAAGGAAATTTGTAAAATGGTGTTTAAAAATAAAATGAATAAATTATTAAGAGATAATTTGAATATTAAAATTTAAAGAGAATTAAACTTTAATTTGAACATAGAAAATTTGAATATAGATATTCAAATGGGATTTAAATATAGAATTTGAGTATAGATATTCAAATGGGATTTAAATATAGAATTTGAATATAGAAATTGTAATGGAATTTGAATATGGGAAATTCAAATAGATTTGAAATGGAATTTGAATATAGAAGGTCGAAGTATAAATAAATTTATTTCTGAGTTGGGGAAAATCGACAATTTTAGAAGATCAGAAATATTATGTTGAAATGGATTTGATATATATTAAAATATATCAGGATGGAGTTGAATTTATTTTAGACGAAGTTTAAACGTTTATATATATAAATATAATTAAAACGAGCTCGCCGCAGCGCGGTAGTTCGTAAATTGGCGATTCGAACTTCAATTGAGTGTACCGAACTCAATTGAAGACGGAATTCTTTGAAACAAGAACCGTCAGGACCGATTTGATAATAGTTTTCTAATGGAGGAGAATAATCTCGATTTCGTTGAATAGGTTTTGAGTTATGTCAAAATAAAATTTTCGGAAAAGCAGCGCCAAAACCATTATAAAACCATAACGGTTTATTTAAATAAATTAAAGGATTTTAAGCAAATAAAATCCAAATTTCTATTTAGAAAAAATCCAGATTTGAGTTATAAAATATATCGGAACTCAAGTGGAGTAATGAGTTGATTTTTGAAACAAAAATCAGATTTTTGATTATTGAATAGAATTAACTAATTCGAATAGTAATTAGTTAATGAAATTTTGAATTGATATTGGGCATTGAATAAGTAAATTCGATTTGAAAATTTATATTCAAAATCGAAAAGAAAACTAGAATTGAAATTGAAAATTCAATTTGGTTATGAGCAAGTTAAATATTTTGTTTGAACATGTTATGTTCAAACAAAGAAGTAAAATAGGCGAAATAGCTAATTAAAGAATAAATGAGCGAAACTGAATTCAAACGATTGGATTGAGTTAAATTGAATTGAAAATAGGTGAACATGTGTTAAACAGGTTTGGGATGAAGTATACGAAGATTTTAATTTATGTGCCAACAAAAAGGTACACGTTTAAATTCCATATGAGGTTTTATGCGCCGAATCGGCAAGCCACTTGGCTTTTTTATTATCTTTTTGAATGGAAAGGGCCATGGGAGGCTATTTGAAATATCCCAATGCTCTCGGTACAAAGGAGGTTATGGCGAAATTTTCCGAAAATTTAAGGAGTTAGAATATTTTTAAGATAATTTGATAGTTAGAAATCAATGTATCGATATATATAGAATTCAATAAGGAAACAAAATTAAAAATAGAATATTTTAAAAAAAAGGGAAATCTATAAATTAGAAATAGAAAGCGAACCATTTACATGTTTTAAAAATGAATAATTGGGTTTTATGGTGTGTTTATTCGAGGTAAGTGGTTTTGTCTGTTTTGAAGTTATTGATGTTTTCAGTCAAGGTCTGAGGGGTAATTTTACCCCAACTTGATTGATTTCATTTTTATTTGATAAATAGCAAGATCCAATCTCGAAGAGAAGTGTTTGAATAATTGTTTGTTGAATAAAATATTTTGGGTTGTTGTAACAATGTTTTATACAGCATTAGTGTAACGACCCAGGTTTTTAAAACAGTTTATTTTAAATATTTAGTAGGGTTTTAAATATTGATTCGAATATAAATGGATTTTTATTATGGAATTTATCGGGTTAATAATCGATATATGGTTTAATATCAAATATATTGAATAATCGTATACGAAGAAGAAACCAATCGGATTTAGAGTTAAAACTATATTGAAAACAATTTAGCCGATTTATATAAATTTTATATTGAATTAGAGCAATAATGATTTATTGCTCATAAATAAATTGTTTGAAATCTATGTAGGTGTTAAATCGAATTTAATCTATATTATTTATTTGAATGGTTATTTCTTCTATATAGTCAAATTTAAATATCAGAAACTGTATCGTTGAGTCCAGAATATCGTATAAGGCTGGAAACGTCAGTCGTTACGGTTAAATACCGATTTGGGGTTGCGAGTTAAGGACACAAGATATTTGAAAATATTATATATAACAAAAAAAAAAAATCATCAAACCAAATAAAATTAACATCCATCAGCCGACCTATTCTATATCCCATACCCAGACATATTTTCCATCGAGCCAACAAAATTGTCTCCCATCCTCAACATCGAACAAACAACAAATTAATGGGTTCGTACTTTTGGTTCCCTATCATCCTCTATAAATCAAGCCGCTACCCTCATTTTTTTCTGCAAATTGAATATGGCCGATCTTATATCCTCAATTGAAATCAAAAGGGAAACGTGACTTCCCCTTTTATCGAATCAAATCCGTGATAATCCTCTGAGAGCTCGGCTTCGAGCATCAGAGACGCTTGCGAATCAGGAGGAAAGGGGTGAGCTTTCAACAGCTTCGTTCGATTTTAGGGTTCTGGAGAGACATGAATACGAGAGAAGGGTGCGACGAGATTTCCGAGGGCTCGATTTCTGGTAGTTCACGAGGTGCGACAGCAGCTTTCAGGGGAGGTGCGATGGGGTCCAGGACTGCTACAAGTATTCCGACCTCGATAGTGGGTTTGCGCGGAGTTGCAGATGGGTGCGATGTCTTGGGTAGAGGCCGACGTTGGAGTTGGCGATGGGGCTTTCTGAGGAGCGACGGGCGGTAAGGGTCAGTCGCAGTGATGTCAGGGGATGCTCGTGGGATTTTGGGAAGGGGACGTAACAAGAGAGAAAATGGTTAAGGTAATTTATTCTTGCTTAAATTCATTTAAATAAAAAAATGGTATATACATGTATAAGATCCTGGTAACTAATTTATGTTATATTGAATATATACATAGATTAGTTTAATTACTTGTTAAGCTAAAATCAAATTTAGCAACCGAAGGAAAATATATAGGAAAGAAATTCATTCGTTTGAATAGTTATTTAATAAAATAATGCTTAATCAGAAAATTTAAATAAATTTTCGTAGGTACGAATTCATTCGAGAAGATTCGTAGTCAATGATCTGAAATTAAACAGGATATTCAGCAATGGAAATCACGGTGAGTAAATCTCACTCACCTTTAAAATTATTTTTATTTCATTTAAAAATAATTGTTTGTTGCTTGTGTGAATATTTTCTGGTTGCTTTATATATATTAGTTATTTAGGCTATATATATATATATATATATATATATTGGGTTGATTTGTTGGTTGGATTCCCGCAGTCTCATTAGCGGATGCCCGCAGTTTCATAGCGGATGATTACCCTATACGCCCCACGCTATGATTAGTGGATGACCTTCTATACCGCGATATTCTGCCACGAAGCAGAATGGGTATTATTTATGTGCTAACATCTGTGGATGCAGGAAAACAGGTTGGAGGAATCCAACTGGATTCCTCAAAAATATATTATCTGTTTGTTTAATTGTTTGCATATATATTGTTATATATGATGTGTTAGAAAAATAAATAATTGGTTGCTTTGTGTGTTTTATCACTGGGCTTAAGTAATGATATTTAAAAATATCGTAAAAAAAAGATATTGGAGATTTAAAAAGGGAAAATTCTATTTTTAAATAGAATTTGAATTTTTAATGGAAATAAAAGTATAAACTTGTTTTTGAAAAATAAAACAAGTAGTTCTTTATAAACTAAGTTTATAAATAGTTCTTTTATAACGAAGTTATAAATGAAGTGAAAAGAATTATCATTTGATAATTCAGAAATAGAAATACAAGTGTGAAATTGGGATTTGAAATGAAATTTCAAATAGGATGTGAAATGGAATTTTTAAATATATAACTCAAATGAAATTTGAGTATAACAATTGAATAGTAAAATTAGAAAAGGGAGTTTAAATATTTGAATTTTAAAAGGGGATTGAATATTAGAAATTCAAATAAGAAGTTCAAATAGAATTTGAATAGACGAAATTAGAATGAAAAATAAAATTTGAATTCAAGAAATTAAATTAAAATTTGAATTCAAAGGAATTCGAATAAAGAAATTCAAATAGAGATTTGAATGTAAAATTTCAAAATAAAATTTGAAATATAGAACTTCAAAGAAGAATTGAATAGAATTTGAAATATAGTATTTCAAAGAAGAATTCAAATGTGAAATTTGAATAGAGATTTGAATGGAATTTAAATATGAAATTTGAATAGAGGTTTGAAAAAGAAATTCGAGTATTGAATTTGAACATGGAATTGAATATAGGAATTCAAGTAGAAATTTGAATATGAGATTTCAAAATAGAATTTGAAATAAACTTTGAAAATAGAATTTCAAAGTAGAATGGGAAATGGAATTTCAAATAGGAAATCCAAAGGGTTTTGAAATGGAATTTGAATTCAAGGGAATTCAAATGAATTTGAATATTAGAAATTCAAATGGTGTTAATGAATTTGAATATTAGAAATTCAAATGGTATTGAAAATGAATTTGAATATTAGAAATTCAAATGGGGTCGGAAATGGAAAATGGAATTTGAATATAAGAGATTCAAATTGAATTCAAATCGGATTTGATCTATGGAATTTGAACATGAAATTCAAATGGGTTTTAAACTATGGAATTTTGAATATAGAATTTAAAAAGGAGTTTAAATATTTGAACTTCAATAGAATTCAAATATAGAAATGGAAATATAGAAGTTCAAATGGAATTTAAGTATAAAGTTTGAATAAAAGAATTCAAATGAATTCAAGTATTGAATTTGAATATAGGGAATTCAAATAGAAATTTAAGTATTGAATTTGAATATCAAATAGAAAGGGATTGAAATTTGAATATGGAATTCAAAGTGAGATTGGAATTTGAATCAAGGAATTCAAATAGAGTGGAATAGAGTTGAATTCATTTTTAAGAAGTTTAAAGGTTTATATATATAAATATAATTAAAACGAACTCGCCGCAGCGCTGCAGTTCGTAAAATAGCGATTCGAACTTCAATTGAATATACAGAACCCAATTGAAGTCGGAATTCTTTGAAACAAGAAACGTCAGGACCAGTTTGATAATAGTTTTCTAATGAAAGAGAAAAATCTGAATTTCGTCGTATAGATTTTGAGTTATGTCAAAATCAAATTTTCAGAAAAACAGCGCCAGAACCATTATAAAACCATAACGGTTTATTTAATTAAATTAAAGGATTTTAAGCAAATAAAAATAGAAATTTCTATTTAGAAAAATCCAGATGTGAGTTATAAAATGTATGTGAACTCTAGTGGAGTAATGAGTTGATTTCTGAAATAGAAATCAGATTTTTGATTTATTGAATAGAGTTAACTAATTCGAATAGAAATTAGTTAATGAGATTTCGAATGAATATTGAGCTTTAAATAAGTAAATTCGATTTGAGAATTTATATTCGAAAAAGAAAAGAGAACTGGAATGGAAATTGAAATTCAATTTGGTTATGAACGAGTTAAATATTTTATTTGAACATGTTATGTTCAAACAAAGAAGTGAAATAGGCAAAAGGGCTAATTAAAGAATAATTAAGCGAAACCGAATTCAAACGATTCAAATTTGAATTCAAACGAATGGATTGAGTTGAATTGAATTGAAAACAGGTGAACATGTGTAAGCAGGTTTGTTATGAAGTATATGAAGATTTAAATTTATGTGCCCGACAAAAAGGTACATGTTTAATTCATATATGAGATTTTATGCGCCGTATCGGCAAGCCGCTTGGCTTTTCCTTTTTCTTTTCGATTGGAGAAGATACCGGGAAGCTATTTGAAATTTCCCGATGCTCCCGATACAGGGGAGGTTATGGCGAAATTTTCCGGAAATTTAAGGAGTTAGAATATTTTTAAGAGATTTTGATAATCTGAAATCATTGTATCGACGTATTGAATTCGATAGGAAAGTGAATATAAAAATCGAATGTTGTAAACAAAAAGGGATAGAGATAGATGATTGGAATTGTTTCCAATTGCAAATAGAGATATTTTCTAATATATAGAAAATAAAAGAAATTAATATTTGGAAACGTTTTCCAAATGGCATAAGAGGCCAAGATGGTTATTGAAATGTTTGGTTAACAAACATTGATAGAAAAAATGGAGAAGAGATTTAATTAATGACATATTAATTAAAGAGCCCAGTGATTTGTTTGATATGTTTGGATGAACACTTGTTTTTATTCGATAGTTAAATCACAGACTATCGAAGTTTTTGACCATCGTTGTCAATATGGAGAGACCGGTTGGATTATTATCCGAAGAACCACTCCGTATCGGCATAAGCGTTGCGAACCAAGTATGCTGAATATATTGAAGACGGAGTAAAGTGCAAGGGCTTTTCTATTTATAGAAATAGTGCCTTCGGTGTCGTTCAATCCCAGAACGAACGTAAATGGACGAATGTCTGACAAAGTATTTCCAATGATCAAAAGGGTTGGTCTGTATAAATATATATGGTTGCAACGGATTTATCCCTTAGCATAATATCCAGAATATTTGTGCAAACTCAACTAGTGATTAACGGATCTGACAATGTGGCATTCAAAGTGATTGTGTTATCAAGGAATGGTAAGTAATCGTAGCCTCAGGCCTCAACAACCGGGAAAGGACAAAAATCGGGCAGGCAGCATGGCTATGTGGGTCGCTCCCATTAGGGTGTATAATCACCTATCTAGAGAAATTCCTTTTGTTTCTAAATCTATCGATTCTGCCCATTCGGGAAACGGTGGTTTGAGTCCAACCGTTGGTGATATACATTCGATACACTCAAGCGAAATGAGTGGTCGGTCATGTGTGGGTCGGGTTGCAAGACGTTCTTGTTGAACCCAGGTGTATTCGCCTCTAGAGATACATCCTCGGAAGGTGGTCCCATACCTTGTCATGTTGGAAATCCAATCTCCAATAAGCGCCATGCGGTTTTTGATTTTATCATATATATGTGGAGCGTGAGATGCAAGCGTTCTGCTATTTGGTTATTTACTTGATGTAGACATTATTATAATATCATTGGATTTGATATCAAGTGTTTTGGGTTATAGTAAGGTAAAAACCGTCCATGTTTATGTGTGGGCTGGTCTTACTATTATCTTTTCTTTTGAAAGGATTTTTAAAAGTTAAACAAGTGGTTGGAGTTTACTCACACCAGTCCCATGACTGACCCAGAGTTTATTTTGTTTTGTTTTGTTTTCCCTAAACTCTTGGGTGCCCAAATTTGTACGGGCAGTCAAGTGTTTCAGGCTTTTACAGATACACTTGGAGGAGCTTGAAGGAGGCTTCAACGTTAGTTATTTAGAGTTACTTCCGCTGAATCAAATGTTATGTGTACTCTGATGATGGTATGTGTATATGTACAAAACAGATTTGTATTTCGAAGCTTATGTTATATAATATATTTTATTCGTTCCGCTGTGAGTTTGTGATCTTTGTTTTCTTCTATTCTAATATTTCTTTCTTTCTATTTCTCATCCTCTAACTTCTTCCTATTAATGGATCGTATTTCTGTGTTATTTGGGTTGGACGTGTGTTGTATTTAGTCAACTCAGATAGCCCGGATTTGCGGGCCATTACAATTAGTTTTAATCCAAGTGATGGAATTTTAGAAATATAACAGTAAATATTTCCTGGGTATAATTAAAGTAGTTGGGAAAGAGATAAGTGATTGAAATTGTTTTCAATTACAAATAGAATACATTTTCTAACCATAGAAAATAATAGAAGGCGATATATGGAAAAGTTTTCCAAATAGCATAAGAGGCCAAGATGATTATCGAAATTACTTGGTTAACAAATATTGATAGAGAAATAGAGAAGTGAATTAATTAATGAAATATTAATTAACAGGCCCAGTGATTGATTGATGTTATGGATGAATGGATGTTTTGTTTTTTTTTCTTCGATAGTTAAAGAACCGACTATCGAAGTGTTTGCCAATATCGTTGACAATATGGAGAGACCGGTTGGATTATTATCCGTGAACCACTCTGTATTGGCAGTAGCATTGTGAATCAATTTATATAAAGATAATCGAAGATGGAGTAAAGTGCAAAGGCTTTTTCTATTTATAGAAATTGTGCCTTCGGTTTCGTTCAATCGCAGGGCGAACGTATATGGATGAATGCCTGACAGAGTATTTCCAATGATTGAATATGTTGGTATGTATAAATATATATATATATATATATATATATATATATATATATATATGGTGGCAACGGATTTATTCCCATAGCATAATATCCAGAATGTATTTGTGCAAATCAATGAGTGATTAACGGATCTGACAATGTGGCATTCAAAGTGATCGTGCTATCAATGAATGGCAAGTAATCGTAGCCTCAGGCCTCAACAACCGGGAAATGACAAAAATCGAGCAGGCATCATGGCTATGTGGGTCGCTCCCATTAGGGTGTATTATCACCTATCTAGAGATTCATTTAATTTCTTATTCTATTTGATGTTGTTCCATTCGGGAAACGGTTGCTGATCCTAACCGTTGGTGATATACATTCGATATACTCAAGCAAAATGAGTGGTCGGTCATGTGTGGGCCGGGTTGCTAGATGTTCTTGTTGAACCCAATGTATTCCTCTCTAGATATACACTATCTGAAGGTGGTTCCATACCTTGTCATGTTGGAAATCCAATCTCCAATAAGCGCCCTACGGTTTATGATTTTATACTATGAATGTGGAGCGTGAGATGCAAGTGTTCCGCTAGATTCTATTTATTTGATTTAGACACTATTATAATATCACTGGATTTTTGTATCAAAGTGTTTTGGATTATAGTAAGGTAAAAACCGTCAAAGTTTATGTGTGGGTTGGTCTTACTATTATCCTTTCTTTCGTAAGGATTTTGAAAGTTAAACAAATGGTCGGAGTTTACTCACACCAGTCTCATGACTGACCCAGAGTTTATTTTGTTTGTTTTTCCCTAAACTCTTGGGTGCCCAAATTTGTATGGGCAGTTAAGTAGTCGAGATTTTACAGATTCATTTGGAGGAGCTGGAAGCAGGAGGCTTAACCAGTTAGTTATAGATTATCATATTTTCGCTGTGTACAATGTGATATCTGGAAACAGGTGTTTATAACTGTTCCAGGAATAACTGTTGTGCTCTGATGATGGTATATATATAAAGTTACTGATTTGTATTTCAAAAATTTATGTCATATAATATATTTTATTCGTTCTTCTGTGAGATTTGTCTTCTTTGTTTTCTTCTATTATAATATTTCTTCTTTCTATTTCTCATCCTCTAACTTCTTTCTAATAATGATTCGTATTTCTGTGCAATTTGGTTTGGACGTGTTGTGTTATTAGTCAACTCAGATAGTACAGAATTTGTGGGCCATTACAGTTGGTATCAGAGCCAGGTTGAGCGAACACCTAGGCTTTGTGGAATTGTGCTCATTAGAGATAGAGTCAGTAGTACCCTAGAATGAGTTAAGTGTATATATACGAGAGAGCATATTTGTAAATTGATATGAAAATTGTTTTATATTATGTTGGTTTGTCTATTGAGTCGTTTATGAATTCTAATCGAATCGTGGGATGCCACGAAGTCGATAGGAATTTCTAAATACTTTACAGAGAAAATTCGACACAGTATTGTTTTAAAGGGGGTAAATGAAACAATTTTACGCAAAAATTCTATTTTTATAGAAAAGGAATAATTTTCTGAAATTATTATAATAGATGGACTTGTTGGATGTTGTTTTTATAATCAAATAAGATTATAAAATTGGATTGGTTATCTATAACCAAGTAGAATTTGTATACAAATGAAATATATACAAATGAGATGAGTTAAAAATTTGATTCAGAATTTGAATTAGAATTAAGATTTTTAAATCCTGGGTGTTTGGAAAAATATTTTCGAAGTATATTAAAAAACTATAGTTTTATTTTGAAAGGGTTTTTGAATGAAAATCATTTTGAATTGATTTTTTAAAATGATAAAGCACTGAACTCACTTCAGTGGTTCGGAAATATATCTGACGATGGTCGCGACATCATCAGTGTTCATTTTCGAGTTTCTAAGTGATGGATTGCTACCTTAGAAAAGTTTTGATGTGAATTTGTTTGGAAGAAAACAAATTTAGTTGGAAAATTCAAATATTTTGAATTTGAAAAGATTATAAATATATGTACATGTTTAAGTGATTTCAAAATGATTTGAAATGAATACCCTGGGATTTGGATTCTGAAATTGGAATATAACATAAGCCATTTAGATGGATTGAAGTGAATCAATCGACTAGAATCAATTTGAATAGGTTTATTGGAATATAGGTTGGATATAAATGGATTGATCGTAGATCATTTGAATTAAATGAAGGAAGACCAAAAGTTTTGGTGGAAATTAATTCATTGAAATATGAGGAGTTGAGTTTCAAAATAAGTGAGATTTTGAAAAGTAATGGATTTGTACCATTTTTCTTACCTTAGCAATTTCGAGGACGAAATTATTTTAAGGGGGAAAGAATGTAACGACCCAGATTTTCTGGTCGACTTATTTTGAATATTTAATATTATTTTAAATATTGAGCTGATAATATAAATCGATTTTTATATTGAATTATCAATATAATTATCGTAATACGAGGATCTTAAGTAATTCAATCTGAAATGGAGTCAAAATGATTTATATGAATTTTATTTGAATTATAAACGATAATAATAATTTATTATCTAGAAAATGATTTGTTTTGAATTTAAATTATATTATATTAATTCAATATGGTATATATGTTTAAATTAAATTTCAGAATATATACTGTTCAATTCAGAATAGCATTATTACATTTAAATGTCGGTCTATACGCAAGATAATGGCTCGTTGTAACAACCCGAAAATCTGGGCCAGTTTAAAATTTTTATTTTGGAAATTTTAGCGAATTTTGATTATTTAGAATGAATTATTTTAAATAATATCGACGAGAAATTTATTTTGAATATATTTAGAACGTGTATATTATATACGTCGTCGTGAGAATATAAATATTTATATATAATTATAAATAGAATTGAAAATGGCGCGGTAGTTCGATAATTCGATTTCAAACTTCAAATGAATGTATCGGGTGCAAAACAATCCGGATTCTAGTGAAACCAGAAACATTAGGATCTAATTGATAATATCTTTCCAACGAATTCGAATAATCGAAATTTCATAGCGGGAATCAAAAGATATGTCCAGTTGAAAATTCTGAATAGTCGCTATAGAATTCAGGCCCCTTAAAAATGGGAATTTTGCAAACGACCTCGGATTTCGACGAAACCACTTTTGTTGGATCCGTAGTGTCAAGTTATTGCTAGGTTTCAAATTTCATAATTTTCGAATCAATATGTGAGCGTGGCAAAGGAAAACGTGTTTGACCAGTTTCAGTTGATTTTAATCGACTGGAAATTGGCCATTTTTCATACGGTCTCAGAATTCGACAAAACTAGTTTTGTTAGGACCGTATCGTCAATACGAAGCTAGAAAATATTTTTCTGGAATTTTTCTAGTTAGTATGTGACCCCGGTAATTTGAAATGTACGTTTAAAATTCAATATAGTAATTTAAATGTAAATTCAACGGAAACTAATCGAAACGATCGAATCAGCTTACGATACATATCCCATTGTGTTCGGAATGAGGGTGATTAGCTAGGGGCGACAGTCGTTGGGTTTGATTTGCAGTTAGTTGCAATAAACAACTAATTTGCAAATTAAAATAATAATTAAAATTTATATAAATATCTCTCAAAGGGTCAAAACCCTAGGTCCACGTTTCATTGTCTGGTCAAAATAATTAAGGCCGCCTCCACTCTCACGAACGAACCTGATCGTTCCGAATTCAATCATCAATTCCTCCCAAAATACAATGAATTAACCAACGATTTATAAAGGAAAATCAAAGTTCTTGCCTGGATCTTCAAGTTGATATGGATACAAGCGATTTTCGTGAATCGTATTACGTGAATTTGGGGTTGAAACCGATGGAGTTTGAGCGGATTTTGGAGTCTCCCTGGGGCGTCGAGTTCTGCACGACGGGGGGAGGAGGGAGGCGCCATGTAGGCGGTTCCGGTGGGCACTTTTGATCGGCGTTCGGTCTATTCAGGAAGCGGCGGCGTGGAGCTTTCCTTTGGCGATGATGGGTTTCAACTAACAGGAGTAAACAATGGAAGAAGATGCGGCCTTCCTATGTTAATCGAAGGTGATTCCTTTTGTTATGAAAACATTATTTTAAATCTGTTTTATTTATAAAAAAAATATTTTAGAAATATAAATAGCATTTAGTTTCAGTATAAAAAAAGGGGAGATAACGATCTTATAAAAATGTAATTTTTATATTGATAACATGGTGTTAAAAATGCTCCTTTTAAAGAGATTTTTAAATATGGTTTTATATATAACCTTGTTTTTAAAATATGGTTTTATATAGATAGCTTTGAAATAAAAATCATTTTTCAATTTATATAACGGTTAAAATATGATTCTTTAGGATATAAATAATATTGTTTTAAAAAAATATAAGGTGTTATAAAAATGTAATCTTTATATAAATAGAAAATGAAAAGATAAGATTTTTATATATTGAACAGCGAAGTAAAAATTCGATTTTTATATATTGAATAGCATAGCAAAAAAAAATTCGATTTTTATATATTGAATAGCATAGTAAAAATTCGATCTTTATATATTGAGTAGCGATAAAAATTCGATTTTTACATATGTAGTGAAAGCGGACAACGAAGGTGACAAAAAGGCGAGAACGAAGAAGATTTATATCAAAGAAGAGTCAAGATGATTGGATAGCTAATCTGTGAGAATTTCTCACCTTTCAATTTCTTTTTCTAGTTATATATATATACTAGGATGCAGACAGTGTTTAGTAGCACCCGACACAATCGTCCACAGACCATGGACTTGTTTGTTTGATTTCAAAAATTAGTTAGATTATTTGATTGAAATTGAATTGTGTGGTGAAATGAATTGATTTGATTGATGTGTGAATGGCGTGGGCCTTCACTAGACCGGGGATAAGGCTAGGCCTCGTCCCGTTTCTAGTATCGTGCCGTTATGCCGCCGAAATTTTCTAAAATATGTTAGAAAAATAAAAATATCACTTTATTGAATAAATGAACTGAATAGAAATTCATGTGTTGAAATAAAATGTTTTTCTCGTTAAAAATATAATTTTTAACGTGAATAGGAATATAGTGAATGTGAATAAATAAAATATTCATTTACAAACCGGACGGTTTGTTTATGTACACCTATTTGAATGACATTGATTGGGTCGATAAATTTTACACATCGCCCAACTGCACAAATAAAATCTGTGTTTGATTGTTTGAAACCCCACATGGGTGTTGGGATGAAATTTGAAGTTCACTCATCCTGATTGATTAAATATGTCGATCGATTGATTGACAGGCTGTTATAAGCGTTAGATATCTATATTTGATGCTTATACAGTGTAGTGCACTTTGGTTGATGGTTGATTATTTTGCAATGCTATTATATACGTGTGATGTATGAAAATCCATATAATTAACATTATATGGTGATTGATTGGGCCTCATTCCAATTTAGAAAATAAAGAATATTATAAAATAAAGGTTCATGTGTTGACTGTACTCATCCGTTGAGATTAGTCATGTGTTGAACGAAATAATTTAACAAATATAGTCACACGTGGACAGTACTCATTCGTCGAGATTAGTCGTGTGTTGACAAAAATAAATATTCATTTGTTGAATAGAATAAAGGAATATATGAAGGCGTGTTGATTAGATTGACGCCATTTTGACGTGAACGATATTTATATCGATTTTATTCATTTCGAAATGAATTGAATTGAATACGATTTCGAAATGAATTGAATTGAATACGATTTCGAAATGAATTGAATTGAAAACGATTTCGAAATGAATTGAATTGAATACGATTTCGAAATGAATTGAATTGAATACGATTTCGAAATGAATTGAATTGAAAACGATTTCGAAATGAATTGAATTGAAAACGATTTCGAAATGAATTGAATTGAAAACGATTTCGAAATGAATTGAATTGAAAACGATTTCGAAATGAATTGAATTGAAAACGATTTCGAAATGAATTGAATTGAAAACGATTTCGAAATGAATTGAATTGAATACGATTTCGAAATGAATTGAATTGAAAACGATTTCGAAATGAATTGAATTGAAAACGATTTCGCAATGAATTGAATTGAAAACGATTTCGAAATGAATTGAATTGAAAACGATTTCGAAATGAATTGAATTGAAAACGATTTCGAAATGAATTGAATTGAAAACGATTTCGAAATGAATTGAATTGAAAACGATTTCGAAATGAATTGAATATATAATGATTTCGAAATGAATTGAATATATAACGATTTCGAAATGAATTGAATATATAATGAATTCGAATTGAATGGAAAACGAATTTGATTTCTATTGAATAGCAAACAAAAACGAATTCGAATTCAATTGAATAGATAACGAATTCAAATTGAATTGAAATTTGAATTGAATAGAAATGAATTTTAAAACGAATTTATAAAGAAGAATTCAATTTTGATTTGAATTGAAATGGAAGTTGAAATTGCTTTTGAAACGAATTTAAAACTATTTATATAATTCGTTTTAAATAGAAATCGATGAAATATATATTATATATATATAATATAATGGCCTGAATTGAACGCGCCGCGCCGCGGCAGTTCGTGAATTTCGACCATTTATTTCAAACGGACATTACGGGAGATCCGACCGTCGGATTCTCCTAAAACCGGAACCATTGGGTTCGTATCGAAAAGAGCTTTCTAATGAATATTTGAAATTTGAAATCTAACGGTTGGATTTGGAATTATGTCCAAATCAAATTTGAAAAAGGTCGCTGTAAGTGCAGTTCGATGGCCATTGATGGAAATCGACTGTACGGGCCTTGATAAAATTATTAAAAATAATAATAATTTGTGTAAAATCATAAGAAATGATTTAGAAAGAATTGGGATGAAAAACTCCATACTTGAAAAGATAAAAATAGATTTTTATCAAAATGAACTAGTTTTGAACTAGAACTATAATTCTATTTATTTTTAAATAAATAAATTGAATTCGAAAAAGGGTTTTAAAAATAACCAGAATTTCCAACAATTATATTGGAATGGATTTGAATCGAAATTGTCTTCGGAATATTTCGAGATTGGATTTCGTGATGATACAGATATTGTTATGGGAATTTGAAAGATATATATATATATATATCGTTATTTCCAATGCGATATTTGTTAGTCGTAGAATTTGATATTGAATATAAGCCGGTATATTTTCTATTCAGAGCCTTGTATTGAATATCAAATGTGATTTGGGTTCGTCGTGAATGGTGTCTTCACTAACACTGTTCTTGAACCCAGTTGAGAAAAGATTAAATCTTTTTATTTAGATTTAATGAAGTGTACCAATTCAATAATATTTAATTGGAATTGAATTGATATTGATTTTTGGGTTTATCGTGAACAGTGTTTTAAATAACACTCGTTCTTTAACCCGATAATTAATGAATGTGATTTTGGGTTTATCGTGAACCGTGTTTTAAATGACACTGATTCTTTAACCCAGTCGAAGATTGAAACTAAGTGGAGTTTTAATGAATCTTTAATTAGATTGAAAAGATCGAAAATGGAGTACCACCAGTTTTGCTCCAGGCGATAGTTAAATCTTTAATTAGATTTGAACGTGAAATGGTAATTGAATTTACCGATAACACGGTGGTGTTAGATATGAAGTATTACCAGTTTTACTTCATGGGATGAATAGATTGGGATGGGGAAATTAAAATAAATGATTACTTCGGTAAGGTTCGCTAATCCGGACTAGTTTGAATTGATATTCAAAAATAGATTAAAGAATAAATTCAAGAAATTTATCTTGGATAAAATTAATGGGAACCTTTCCCTATGAATGTGAAATTTAGAAACTAACTGTCGGTTAGCCAAGCAGAATGGTTTTCTGGATATTGATCTGATGTTGGTTTCGGCCTTCGGGGTTAATATTTGGGAAATTATTCTCTTGATTAATTTACGGTTAGTGACTGATGAATTGGAATGAGGCGTATGTTGTGTTTGTGTAACACTTATTTAAAATATACGCGAGTTATTCGGAAAGACCGGGTTTATCCCATTCTGAATAACTGATACGACGATAAGTCGAAGATGAAGACGATGGTCGAAGACCGGAAGTCTTCACGTTGTTTGGGTGATTACTGATGATCTTGATTGAGCTGTACACCCAAGAAGATAGAAACAGTTGGTGATCGTCCAGACGTACTTGGAGATGGATGGATATGCGAGGAAAGTGCCTCCGGTTTCGTTCAGACCCAGAACGGACTTGTAAATGGATAGTGTGTCTGACGTTGTATTCCTTTATACTGTATTGGTGATCTCTGCTAAATATATATCTGTTTGGTGGCAGAGAATTTATTCTCTTGCTATACACCCTTCTCTGAGACGTACGAGCCTAGAGGTTATATATTGGGAGAAATCAGTGGTACAGTATGGACTAACAATGTGGCATGCTGAGTTGCATGGATCAAGGCTTTTGTTGAAAAGCAAAGTCTTGTGGTTGATGATCCAAGCACGGCCTTGTGTGGCGTAGCTTTGTGTAACGTTGATTCGCGAGTATCACACCCGGTATGAACTAAAAACGGGAGACGGACCTCGGGGAGGACATGCGTTTCTTTCTAGTTAGGAGTGGCGTCAGTGCTTGAACCGGCTGACGAGTTTGACTCATGTGGATATTGCTTATTATTACTTGCTGAAAAGCGAGGCGCCTCGTGATATCGTTTAACAACCCGAAAATCTGGGCCAGTTTAAAATTTTTATTTTGGCAATTTGTAGCGAATTTTGATTATTTAAAATAGATTATTTTAAAAAAAATCGACGAGAAATTTATTTTGAATAGAATTCGACGTATATATTATACACGTCGTCGTTAGAATATAAATAATTATATATATAATTATAAATAGAATTGAAAATGGCGCGGTAGTTCGATAATTCGATTTCAAACTTCAATTGAATGTGCCGGGTGCAAAACAATCCGGATTTTAGTGAAACCAAAAATAATGGAATCTAATTGATAATATCTTTCCAACGAATCCGAATAATCGAAATTTCATAGCGGGAATCAAAAGATATGTCCAGTTGAAAATTCTGAATAGTCGCTATGGAATTCAGGCCCTTAAAAATGGACATTTTGCAAACCACCTCGGATTCCGACGAAACCAGTTTTGTTGGGTCCGCAGTGTCAAGTTATTGCTAGATTCCAAATTTCATAATTTTTCGAATCAATATGTGAGCGTGGCAAAGGAAAACGCGTTTGACCAGTTTCAGTTGATTTTAATCGACTGGAAATTGGTCATTTTTCTAACGGTCTCAGAATTCGACGAAACTAGTTTTGTTCGGACCGTATCGTCAATACGAAGCTAGAAAATATTTTTCTGCAATTTATAGAGTTAGTATGTGACCCCGGTAAATTGAAATGCGCGTTTAAAATTCAATATATAGATTTAAATGTAAATTTAACGGTAACTGATTGAAACGATTGAATCAGCTTGCGGTACATATCCCATTGTGTTCGGAATGGGGGTAAAACGCTATGGACGACAGGCGGTGGACCTCTTTTAGAGGTCGTATGTAAAAAGTCAACATTTTACAAATAAAATAATTATCTCCCCCCCTTTTTAACTCTGCCCCCCCCCCCCCCCCGTATCATTTTAAAATTGAAAAAAAAAAAAGAATCGATCGATCCTTTCCATCGCCACCCTCCGTTCGTCGTCATGACCACCGCCAGGCCGCCGGAGGTGCAGCGCCTCACCCCTCCCCCTTCCGATCTGCCTCGCCCTCTCCTTCTCGTGACGGCAAACCCCAAAACCCTAATTCCCCAAACCGAGCCCAACCCCTAGCCTCGCAAGCCAGCTCGCCGCCTCCGCCTGGCACCAGTAGCCAACGCACATCCCTCCCCAGACTCCGCGAGCACCAACGAGGCAACCGCCCTCCAGCAACCGACGAGACTCCACAAACCCCAACGACCAGAAAACGACCCCCTCGAATTGTAGGCGTTGTAAGTTTTTATTTATTTTTAATTTATTTACTTATTTCCTAAAGGATTTTTGCATCTAAAAGAAAGGATTTTTATTTTACATATCGTTGTATAAAGAACAGATTTTTATTATATACAACAATGTATAAAGGGGGGATTTTTGTTGTCATGAAAGCGTATTAAAAATGTGATCTTTTACATATATATAGCGAGTTAAAATATAATTTTTTATAATAAAGAGAAGTTAAAAATATAATTTTTATATAATATAGATAATAAAAATTCGATCTTTATTATGTAGGAGGTATAAAAATATAATCATTATTATGTAGAAGAATTAATAATATGATTTTTATATTTTTAAAGTATTAAAGATATAGTCTTTACTATATAGCGACTATAAAAATATGATTTTTGTTTAGATAGAGAAGTGAAAATATAATTTTTACATGATAGGAATACTAAAAATATCATCTTTATATGTGTAGAAAAATAAAAATGAGATTTTTATAAAGATGAAATCTTTAAATTTGAAAAGGCGAAGTCTATGTTTTTATAAAGGTGAAATCTTTATTTTAGAAAAGGCGAAATCTTTATATGGAAAATAGCGTGATAAAAATATAATTTTTATATATTGAACAACGAAGTAAAAATTTGATTTTTATATATTGAACTTCGAAATAAAAATATGATTTTTATATATTGAATAGCAAAGTAAAAATATGATTTTTATATATATATCGAACATCGATGTAAAAATATGATTTTATATATGTAGTGGCTACGGGCGAAGAAAGTGATTAGAGAGGAGAACAGTGAAGATTTCCTGCATTAGAAGTGCCGTGGAGTTAGGATAGCTATCGGTGAGAACTTCTCACTCAAATTTTCTTTTGCTAGTTATATATATATATATATACTAGGATGCAGACGGTGTTTAGTAGCACCCGACACCCGTCATCCACAGACCATGGATGGCTTGTTTGTTAAATTGTTTGGTTGTGTAGTTGATTAGATGATTTGATTTGAAATTGAATTGTTGGGTGAAATAAATTGATTTGATTGATGTGTGAATGGCGTGGGCCTTCACTAGATCGGGGATTAGGCTAGGCTTTGTCCCGTTTCTAGTATCGCGCCGTTATGCCGCCAAATTTTTTCTAAAATAAGTTAGAAAATAAAAATACCATTTTATTTAAAGAATGAACTGAATAGAAATTCATATGTTAAAATAAATTGTTTTATCGTTAAAAATATAATTTTTAACGTCAAGTGAATAAAATAAAATATTCATTTATAAACCGGACGGTTTGTTTATGTACACCTATTTGAAGGACATTGATTGGGACGATAAATTTTACACATCGCCCAACTGCACAAATAAAATATGTGTGTGATTGTTTGAAACCCCACACGGGTGTTGGGATGAAATTTGAAGTTCACTCATCCTGATTGATTGAATATGTCGATCGATTGATTGACAGGCTGTTATAAGCGTTAGATATCTATATTTGATGCTTATACAGTGTAGTGCACTTTGGTTGATGGTTGATTATTTTTCAATGCTATTATATGTGTGTAATGTATGAAAATCCATATAATTAACTTTATATGGTAATTGATTGGGCCTCATTCCAATTTGAAAAATAAAGAATATTATAAAATAAAGGTTCATGTGTTGGCAGTACTCATCCATTGAGATTGGTCATGTGTTGAACGAAATATTTTGATAATAACAACTATTTTGAAAAGAAATATTTGAAATAGAATATTCGAAAATAGAAATTTATGAAGCCGTGTTGATTAGATTGACGCCATTTTGACGTGATCGATATTTATATCGATTTTATTCATTTCGAAATGAATTGAATTGAAAACGATTTCGAAATGAATTGAATTGAAAACGATTTCGAAATGAATTGAATTGAAAACGATTTCGAAATGAATTGAATTGAAAACGATTTCGAAATGAATTGAATTGAAAACGATTTCGAAATGAATTAAATTGAAAACGATTTCGAAATGAATTAAATTGAAAACGATTTCGAAATGAATTGAATTGAAAACGATTTCGAAATGAATTGAATTGAAAACGATTTCGAAATGAATTGAATTGAAAACGATTTCGAAACGAATTAAATTGAAAACGATTTCGAAACGAATTAAATTGAAAACGATTTCGAAACGAATTGAATTGAAAACGATTTCGAAATGAATTGAATTGAAAACGATTTCGAAATGAATTGAATTGAAAACGATTTCGAAATTAATTGAATTGAAAACGATTTCGAAATGAATTAAATTGAAAACAATTTCGAAATTAATTCAATTGAAAACGATTTCAAAATGAATTAAATTGAAAACGATTTCGAAATGAATTGAATTGAAAACGATTTCGAAATTAATTGAATTGAAAACGATTTCGAAATGAATTGAATCGAAAACGAATTCAAATTGAATTAAAAGTGAATTGAAATGAATTCAAATTGAATTGAAATTTGAATTGAATAGAAATGAATTTTAAAACGAATTTATAAAGAAGAATTCAATTTTGATTTGAATTGAAATGGAAGTTGAAATTGCTTTTGAAACGAATTTAAAACTATTTATAAAATTTGTTTTAAATAGAAATCGACGATATATATATTATATATATTATATATATAATATAATGGCCTGAATAGAACGCGCCGCGCCGCGGCAGTTCGTGAATTTCGACCATTTATTTCAAACGGACATTACGGGAGATCCGACTGTCGGATTCTCCTAAAACCGGAACCGTTGGGTTCGTGTCGAAAAGAGCTTTCTAACGAATATTAGAAATTTGAAATCTAACGGTTGGATTTGGAGTTACGTCGAAATCAAATTTGAAAAAGGTCGCTGTAAGTGCAGTTCGATGGCCGTTGATGGAAATCGACTGTACGGGCCTTGATAAAATTATTAAAAATAGCAATAATTTGTGTAAAATCATAAGAAATGATTTGTGAAGATTTGGGATGAAAAACTCCATATTTGAAAAGATAAAAATAGGTTTTTATCGAAATGAACTAGTTTTGAACTAGAATTATAATTCTATTTATTTTTAAATAAATGAATTGAATTTAAAAAGGGTTTTGAAAATAACCAGAATATCCAATGATTGCATTGGAGGGGATTTGAATCGAAATTGTCTTCGGAATATTTCGATGTTGGAATTCGTGATTATACAGGTGTTGTTATGGAAATTTGAAAGATATATATTTATATCGTTATTTCCAATACGACATTTGTTAGTCGTAGAATTCGATATTGAATATAAGCCGATATATTTTCTATTCAGAGCCTTGTATTGAATATCGAATGTGATTTGGGTTTGTCGTGAATGGTGTCTTCACTAACACTGTTCTTGAACCCAGTTGAGAAATGATTAAATCTTTTTATTTAGATCTAATGAAGTGTACCAATTAAATAATATTTAATTGAAATTGAATTGATATTGATTTTTGGGTTTATCGTGAACAGTGTTTTAAATAACACTCGTTCTTTAACCCGATAATTAATGAATGTGATTTTGGGTTTATCGTGAACCGTGTTTTTAAATGACACTGATTCTTTAACCCAGTTAACGATTAAAACTAGGTGGAGTTTTAATGAATCTTTAATTAGATTGAAATGATCGAAAATGGAGTATCACCAGTTTTGCTCCAGGCGATAGTTAAATCTTTAATTAGATTTGAACGTGAAATGGTAATTGAATTTACCGATAACACTGTGGTGTTAGATATGAAGTATTACCAGTTTTACTTCATGGGATGAATAGGTTGGGATGGGGAAATTAAAATAAATGATTACTTCGGTAAGGTTCGCTAATCCCGACTGGTTTGAATTGAGATTCAAAAATAGAATAAAGAATAAATTCAAGGAATTTTTCTTGGATAAAATTAATGGGGACCTTTCCCTTTGAATGTGAAATTTAGAAACTAACTGTCGGTTAGCCAAGCAGAATGGTTTTCTGGATATTGATCTGATGTTGGTTTCGGCCTTCGGGGTTAATATTTGGGAAATTATTCTCTTGATTAATTTACGGTTAGTGACTGATGAATTGGAATGAGGCGTATGATGTGTTTGTGTAACACTTATTTAAAATATACGCGAGTTATTCGGAAAGACCGGGTTTAGCCCATTATGAATAACTGATACGACGATAAGTCGAAGATGAAGAAGATGGTCGAAGACCGGAAGTCTTCACGTCGTTTGGGTAATTACTGATGATCTTGATTGGGTTGTACACCCAAGAAGATGGAAACAGTTAGTGATCGTCCAGACGTACTTGGAGATCGATGGGATGCGGGGTACTAGGTGCCTCCGGTTTCGTTCAGACCCAGAATGGACTTGTAAATGGACTGTGTGTCTGACATTGGATTTTAGTCCGTGTGATTGATCTCTATTAAATATATATCTGTTTGGCGGCGGAGAATTTATTCTCTTGCTTAACGCCCTTCTCTGAGACGTACGAGCTCAGGGGTTATATATTGATGGATATCAAACGCATGGAGTTAATTGCCTGTGTGGCATGCCTAAGTGGCAATTGATCGAGGCTTCTGTTGCAAAGCAAAGTCTTGTGGTGATGATCAAAGCAAGGCCTTTGTGGCGTAGCTTTGTGTAACGTTTACCTCGCGTGTTTCACACCCGGTATGAACCAAAAACGGGAGAGGACCTCAGGGAGGGCATGCGTTTCCTTCTAGCTAAAAAGTGGCGTCAGTGGTTTTACACGCCCTGACGAGTTTGACTTATATGGTTGTTGCTGTTGCGAGGCGCCTCGGATTGATCAGTCGTTCTCGAACCGATGGAGTCATTTGTTGGCTCATTGACACCCCAAAGGGTGGGGAAACGCAGTGTTCAGGCATTTTAATCCACATCGGTGGACCAGCCCTGTCGCTCCAAGGGTCACTCGAGCTCTGATCCTGAGACACGGGCTAGAGCGTCTCGAATCGGTTGAGGACTATCTTTTGCCTCGGTTCATAGATGGAAATCCAATTTCCAAATACGTGACATTTGCGGTTTTAATTGTAGAACTAGTATGGTGACATGATATATGGTACCCATGCCGCCTATGATTGATACTTATGATTTGAAGTTGTATTATACACTATGCACTGACTATAGTATCAAATGATTTGTTTTAAACGTACTAAGCATGTTTGGCTATTATAAGGGAAAACCCTATCCTCGACTGCGTTGCATTGTGTGATGGGACCTGGGTCTTATAATAGCTTCATTTTTAGAAAAGCATTGCGCTGTTTACTTGTAAGCACTGGTATTCTTGGGAGGAAACCCGTTCCGTGTTATACGGCGTGGTCCCTTGATTTACCTAACTTTAAAATAAAGATTAACTGTTTTAGTTCTCACACCAGTCACATGACTGACCTGGAGTTTATTGTTTTAACCTAAACTCTGGGTGCCCTTATTTTGACACGGGCAGCTAGTAGTTTTGGTTTTGCAGATTTATATTCACAGGATCCTGGTTTACAGCTGGAATGATATCCGGAAAGCTTTGTATCCGTATATCCCTTCTAGTTGTGTATTGTATTATTTTCCGGTGCTATGTATTTAAATGTAATTTGAATCTCTGATATTTCTGTGTAATATTTATTCATACTCTGTATATTCTTGTAATCTGATGCATTGTTGTAATATACAGTGAAATGTTCTTTTATATGCGTTCTATTTTGGCTTGTTCTCAAACGATAGGGCGTTTTGAACGGCCTGGATCGGTTTAGCGACTGGTTCGGACCAAGCGAAATTCCTTCTCGTCACAGTTGGTATCAGAGCTTTGGTTTACAAAGCTCAGAGAACAAGGCACATTAGAACCATACGAAAGAATTCATCAGATATTGGATTAGTAATATCCAATGGGAATGACTCGTTAGAGATAGGATCAGCAGTATCCTAGAACGAGTGTGAAGAGTATATTTTTAAAATGAAAACAATTTTTGTTTTGAAAATCTAAATCAACTATTCGTATTTGATTATTTATTTCATATTGATTAGGACAGTCCAGTATATAAAGATTTTGCGTATGCGCCTAGCTAGCGTGTATTCGAAGTTTTGATATATTGGATAGATATAGAGTTACACTCTAGTCACCCAGGGGTGATTCTGATGATTGATATATCATCATCAGAATTTATATTCGAGTGACGAACGTGTAATATCTATATATTTCCTATTGACTGGTGTGAGAACCAAAAATTAGATAGGGCCTATTGTTGTGATTTGGCATCAAAAACATGATTTTTGTATATGTATCAAAGTTATGAATTTGAAACTCTAATTCACTAATTGATTGATGTTTGTGTTGTTTGTTTGATAATTTTGAACCATTATGCCTAATTTGATCAAATATTGAATTGTATTGAAATTTGGTCGCATTTGCTTGCATATACATATACTTACATTGAACAGGTCATAGCAAGGAGGCTAGAGCAGAGAATAAAATTTGTTTGCCCGACAAATAGGTACATGTTTACTACATAATTTACTGTTTTGTTTGGGTGATGATGATTTTATGAGCCTATTGGCTAGCCGCTTGGCTTTTTCTTTTTCTTTTTTGAGATCTGAAGGACCGGGGAAGCTATTTGAAATTCCCCGATGCTCCCGGTGCAGGGGAGGTTATGGCGAAATTTTTCGAAAATTTAGGGTGTTAGCCAAATTTTTGAAGAATTTGAAAATTCTCAGAAACTGAAAAGTTGGAGAATGGAAGCCAGATCGAACGTAAAGTTGATTAATCAAACCACTTTCGACTTTGTTCCTTTTCGGGGACGAAAAGTTTTAAGTGGGGGAGATTGTAACAACCCGAAAATCTGGGCCAGTTTAAAATTTTTATTTTGGCAATTTTAGCGAATTTTGATTATTTAAAATAGATTATTTTAAATAAAATCGACGAGAAATTTATTTTGAATAGAATTCGACGTATATATTATACGCTTCGTCGTTAGAATATAAATAATTATATATATAATTATAAATAGAATTGAAAATGGCGCGGTAGTTCGATAATTCGATTTCAAACTTCAATTGAATGTGCCGGGTGCAAAACAATCCGGATTTTAGTGAAACCAAAAATAATGGAATCTAATTGATAATATCTTTCCAACGAATCCGAATAATCGAAATTTCATAGCGGGAATCAAAAGATATGTCCAGTTGAAAATTCTGAATAGTCGCTATGGAATTCAGGCCCTTAAAAATGGACATTTTGCAAACGACCTCGGATTCCGACGAAACCAATTTTGTTGGGTCCGCAGTGTCAAGTTATTGCTAGATTCCAAATTTCATAATTTTTCGAATCAATATGTGAGCGTGGCAAAGGAAAACGCGTTTGACCAGTTTCAGTTGATTTTAATCGACTGGAAATTGGCCATTTTTCTAACGGTCTCAGAATTCGACGAAACTAGTTTTGTTAGAACCGTATCGTCAATACGAAGCTAGAAAATATTTTTCTGCAATTTATAGAGTTAGTATGTGACCCCGGTAAATTGAAATGCGCATTTAAAATTCAATATATAGATTTAAATGTAAATTTAACGGTAACTGATTGAAACGATTGAATCAGCTTGCGGTACATATCCCATTGTGTTCGGAATGGGGGTAAATCGCTATGGACGACAGGCGGTGGACCTCTTTTAGAGGTCGTATGTAAAAAGTCAACATTTTACAAATAAAATAATTAAATAAAAAAATTATCTCCCCCCCTTTTTAACTCTGGCCCCCCCGTATCATTTTAAAATAGAAATAAAAAAAAAGAATCGATCGATCCTTTCCATCGCCACCCTCCGTTCGTCGTCATGACCACCGCCAGGCCGCCGGAGGTGCAGAGCCTCACCCCTCCCCCTTCCGATCTGCCTCGCCCTCTCCTTCTCGTGACGGCAAACCTCAAAACCCTAATTCCCCAAACCGAGCCCAACCCCTAGCCTCGCAAGCCAGCTCGCCGCCTCCGCCTGGCACCAGTAGCCACCGCGCATCCCTCCCCAGACTCCGCGAGCACCAACGAGGCAACCGCCCTCCAGCAACCGACGAGACTCCACAAACCCCAACGACCAGCAAACGACCCCCTCGAATTGTAGGCGTTGTAAGTTTTTATTTATTTTTAATTTATTTACTTATTTCCTGAAGGATTTTTGCATCTAAAAGAAAGGATTTTTATTTTACATATCGTTGTATAAAGAACAGATTTTTATTATATATAACAATGTATAAAGGGGGGATTTTTGTTGTCATGAAAGCGTATTAAAAATGTGATCTTTTACATATATATACGCGAGTTATATATATTGTAGGTGTATGTTGTGTTTGTTGTCATGAAAGCGTATTAACAATGTATAAAGGGGGGATTTTTGTTGTCATGAAACCCTAATTGTAGGCGTATGTTGTGTTTGTGTAACACTTATTTAAAATATACGCGAGTTATTCGAAAAGACCGGGTTTAGCCCATTCTGAATAACTGATACGACGATAAGTCGAAGATGAAGATGATGGTCGAAGACCGGAAGTCTTCACGTCGTTTGGGTAATTACTGATGATCTTGATTGGGCTGTACACCCAAGAAGATGGAAACAGTTAGTGATCATCCAGACGTACTTGGAGATCGATGGGATGCGGGGTACTAGGTGCCTCCGGTTTCGTTCAGACCCAGAACGGACTTGTAAATGGACTATGTGTCTGACATTGGATTTTAGTCCGTGTGATTGATCTCTATTAAATATATATCTGTTTGGCGGCGGAGAATTTATTCTCTTGCTTAACGCCCTTCTCTGAGACGTACGAGCTCAGGGGTTATATATTGATGGATATCAAACGCATGGAGTGAATTGACTGTGTGGCATGCCTAAGTGGCAATTGATCGAGGCTTCTGTTGAAAAGCAAAGTCTTGTGGTGATGATCAAAGCAAGGCCTTTGTGGCGTAGCTTTGTGTAACGTTTACCTCGCGTGTTTCACACCCGGTATGAACCAAAAACGGGAGAGGACCTCAGGGAGGGCATGCGTTTCCTTCTAGCTAAAAAGTGGCGTCAGTGGTTTTACACGCCCTGACGAGTTTGACTTATGTGGTTGTTGCTGTTGCGAGGCGCCTCGGATTGATCGGTCGTTCTCGAACCGATGGAGTCATTTGTTGGCTCATTGACACCCCAAAGGGTGGGAAAACGCAGTGTTCAGGCATTTTAATCCACATCGGTGGACCGGCCCTGTCGCTCCAAGGGTCACTCGAGCTCTGATCCTGAGACACGGGCTAGAGCGTCTCGAATCGGTTGAGGACTATCTTTTGCCTCGGTTCATAGATGGAAATCCAATTTCCAAATACGTGACATTTGCGGTTTTAATTGTAGAACTAGTATGGTGACATGATATATGGTACCCATGCCGCCTATGATTGATACTTATGATTTGAAGTTGTATTATACACTATGCACTGACTATAGTATCAAATGATTTGTTTTAAACGTACTAAGCATGTTTGGCTATTATAAGGGAAAACCCTATCCTCGACTGCGTTGCATTGTGTGATGGGACCTGGGTCTTATAATAGCTTCATTTTTAGAAAAGCATTGCGCTGTTTACTTATAAGCACTGGTATTCTTGGGAGGAAACCCATTCCGTGTTATACGGCGTGGTCCCTTGATTTACCTAAATTTAAAATAAAGATTAACTGTTTTAGTTCTCACACCAGTCACATGACTGACCTGGAGTTTATTGTTTTAACCTAAACTCTGGGTGCCCTTATTTTGACACGGGCAGCTAGTAGTTTTGGTTTTGCAGATTTATATTCACAGGATCCTGGTTTACAGCTGGAATGATATCCGGAAAGCTTTGTATCTGTATGTCCCTTCTAGTTGTGTATTGTATTATTTTCCGCTGCTATGTATTTAAATGTAATTTGAATCTCTGATATTTCTGTGTAATATTTATTCATACTCTGTATATTCTTGTAATCTGATGCATTGTCGTAATATACGGTGAAATGTTCTTTTATATGCGTTCTGTTTTGGCTTGTTCTCAAACGATAGGGCGTTTTGAACGGCCTGGATCGGTTTAGCGACTGGTTCGGACCGAGCGAAATTCCTTCTCGTCACATATCGGTTTCGGCCGATGCTTCTGGTCGGTTGACGGGCCAGGCTTACACCCCATAGGGTGGGGAAACGTAGTGTTCAGGCATAATAATCCACATCGGTGGACCGGCCCTGTCGCTCCAAGGCTTGCCTGCGCGCTTGCCTGAGACACGGACTAGAGCGTCTCGAATCGGTGAGGATCTTGCCCCTAGCCTCGGTTCATACCATAAATGATAACCCAACTTCCAATACGACGTCTTGCGGTTTTGATTGTAAACTTATTTATGGCGACATAGTGTTATGGGGCATTCATGCCGCCTATGATTGATACTTATGATTTGAAGTTGTTTTATACACTATGCACTTATTATAGTATCAAATGATTTGTTTTAAAACGTATCAAGCATTCTTTGGCTGTTATAAGGGAAAACCCTATCCTCGGCTGCGTTGCATTGTGTGATGGGACCTGGGTCTTATAACAGCTTCATTTTTTCTTTATTTAGCATTGCGCTGTTTGTTCTATGCACTGGTATTCTTGGGAGGAAACCCGTTCCGTGTTATACGGCGTGGTCCCTTGATTTACCTAACTTTAAAATAAAGATTAACTGTTTTAGTTCTCACACCAGTCACATGACTGACCTGGAGTTTATTGTTTTAACCTAAACTCTGGGTGCCCCTATTTTGACACGGGCAGCTAGTAGTTTTGGTTTTGCAGATTTATATTCACAGGATCCTGGTTTACAGCTGGAATGATATCCGGAAAGCTTTGTATCCGTATATCTCTTCTAGTTGTGTATTGTATTATTTTCCGCTGCTATGTATTTAAATGTAATTTAAATCTCTGATATTTCTGTGTAATATTCATTTATACTCTGTATATTTTTGTAATCTGATGCATTGTTGTAATATACAATGAAATGTTCTTTTATATGTGTTCTGCTGTGGCTTGTTCTCGAACTATCCGACGCTTTCCTTTACGGAGAAGTCACGGGTTTTCACAGTTGGTATCAGAGCTTTGGTTTACAGAGCTCGAGAACAAGACACATTAGAACCCTACGAAAGAATTCATCAGGTAACTGGATTAGTAACATCCAATGGGAATCACTCGTTAGAGATGGGATCAGTAGTATCCTAGAACGAGTGTGAAGAGTAAATTTTTAAAATGAAAACAATTTTGGTTTTGAAGATTTAAATCAATTATTTGTATTTGATTATCTATTTATATTGATGTGGACAATCCAGTATATATAGATTTTGCGTATACGTCTGATCCGCGTGTATTCGAAATTTTAATATACTGGATAGATATAGAATTACACTCTAATCGCCCGGAGATGATTTTGATGATGGAGCTCCATCAATAGAATTTATGTTCGAGCGACGAAAGTGAGATTTCTATATATTTCCTATTGACTGGTGTGAGAACCAAAATTAGATAGGGCTTATTGTTGTGATTTGGCATCAAAAATCTGATTTTTGACTATATATCAAAGTTATGCATTTGAAAAGCTAATCAACTAATTGATTGATGGTTGTGTTGTTTGTTTATTTGGTTGATAATTTTGAACCATTTAGCCTAATTGAACCAAATATTGAATTGTATTGAAAATTGGTCGCATATGCTTGCATATATATGTACTTACCTTGAACAGGTCATAGCAAGGAGGCTAGAGCAGAGAATAAAATTTGTTTGCCCGACAAATAGGTACATGTTTACTACATAATTTACTGTTTTGTTTGGGTGATGATGATTTTATGAGCCTATTGGCTAGCCGCTTGGCTTTTTCTTTTTCTTTTTGAGATCTGAAGGACCGGGGAAGCTATTTGAAATTCCCCGATGCTCCCGGTGCAGGGGAGGTTATGGCGAAATTTTTCGAAAATTTAGGGTGTTAGCCAAATTTTTGAAGAATTTGAAAATTCTCAGAAACTGAAAAGTTGGAGAATGGAAGCCAGATCGAACATAGAGTGGATTAATCAAACCACTTTCGACTTTGTTCCTTTTCGGGGACGAAAAGTTTTAAGTGGGGGAGATTGTAACAACCCGAAAATCTGGGCCAGTTTAAAATTTTTATTTTGGCAATTTTAGCGAATTTTGATTATTTAAAATGAATCATTTTAAATAATATCGACGAGAAATTTATTTTTAATATATTTAGAACGTGTATATTATATACGTCATCGTTAGAATATAAATATTTATATATAATTATAAATAGAATTGAAAATGGCGTGGTAGTTCGATAATTCGATTTCAAACTTCAAATGAATGTACCGGGTGCAAAACAATCCGGATTCTAGTGAAACCAAAAACATTAGGATCTAATTGATAATATCTTTCCAACGAATTCGAATAATCGAAATTTCATAGCGGGAATCAAAAGATATGTCCAGTTGAAAATTCTGAATAGTCGCTATAGAATTCAGGCCCCTTAAAAATGGGAATTTTGCAAACGACCTCGGATTTCGACGAAACCACTTTTGTTGGATCCGCAGTGTCAAGTTATTGCTAAGTTTCAAATTTCATAATTTTTCGAATCAATATGTGAGTGTGGCAAAGGAAAACGTGTTTGACCAGTTTCAGTTGATTTTAATCGACTGGAAATTGGCCATTTTTCATACGGTCTCAGAATTCGACGAAACTAGTTTTGTTAGGACCGTATCGTCAATACAAAGCTAGAAAATATTTTTTTGGAATTTTTCTAGTTAGTATGTGACCCCGGTAATTTGAAATGTACGTTTAAAATTCAATATAGTAATTTAAATGTAAATTCAACGGAAACTAATCGAAACGATCGAATCAGCTTACGATACATATTCCATTGTGTTCGGAATGAGGGTGATTAGCTAGGGGCGACAGTCGTTGGGTTTGATTTGCAGTTAGTTGCAATAAACAACTAATTTGCAAATTAACATAATAATTAAAATTTATATAAATATCTCTCAAAGGGTCAAAACCCTAGGTCCACGTTTCATTGTCTGGTCAAAATAATTAAGGCTGCCTCCACTCTCACGAACGAACCTGATCGTTCCGAATTCAATCATCAATTCCTCCCAAAATACAATGAATTAACCAACGATTTATAAAGGAAAATCAAAGTTCTTGCCTGGATCTTCAAGTTGATATGGATACAAGCGATTTTCGTGAATCGTATTACGTGAATTTGGGGTTGAAACCGATGGAGTTTGAGCGGATTTTGGAGTCTCCCTGGGGCGTCAAGTTCTGCACGACGGGGGGAGGAGGGAGGCGCCATGTAGGCGGTTCCGGTGGGCACTTTTGATCGGCGTTCGGTCTATTCAGGAAGCGGCGGCGTGGAGCTTTGCTTTGGCGATGATGGGTTTCAACTAACAGGAGTAAACAATGGAAGAAGATGCGGCCTTCCTATGTTAATCGAAGGTGATTCCTTTTGTTATGAAAACATTATTTTAAATCTGTTTTATTTATAAAAAAAAATATTTTAGAAATATAAATATCATTTAGTTTCAGTATAAAAAAAGGGGAGATAACGATCTTATAAAAATGTAATTTTTATATTGATAACATGGTGTTAAAAATGCTCCTTTTAAAGAGATTTTTAAATATGGTTTTATATATAACCTTGTTTTTAAAATATGGTTTTATATAGATAGCTTTGAAATAAAAATCATTTTTCAATTTATATAACGGTTAAAATATGATTCTTTAGGATATAAATAATATTGTTTTAAAAAAATATAAGGTGTTATAAAAATGTAATCTTTATATAAATAGAAAATGAAAAGATAAGATTTTTATATATTGAATAGCGAAGTAAAAATTCGATTTTTATATATTGAATAGCATAGCAAAAAAAAATTCGATTTTTATATATTGAATAGCATAGTAAAAATTCGATCTTTATATATTGAGTAGCGATAAAAATTCGATTTTTACATATGTAGTGAAAGCGGACAAAGAAGGTGACAAAAAGGCGAGAACGAAGAAGATTTATGTCAAAGAAGAGTCAAGATGATTGGATAGCTAATCTGTGAGAATTTCTCACCTTTCAATTTCTTTTTCTAGTTATATATATACTAGGATGCAGACGGTGTTTAGTAGCACCCGACACAATCGTCCACAGACCATGGACTTGTTTGTTTGATTTCAAAATTTAGTTAGATTATTTGACTGAAATTGAATTGTGTGGTGAAATGAATTGATTTGATTGATGTGTGAATGGCGTGGGCCTTCACTAGACCGGGGATAAGGCTAGGCCTCGTCCCGTTTCTAGTATCGTGCCGTTATGCCGCCGAAATTTTCTAAAATATGTTAGAAAAATAAAAATATCATTTTATTGAATAAATGAACTGAATAGAAATTCATGTGTTGAAATAAAATGTTTTTCTCGTTAAAAATTATATTTTTAACGTGAATAGGAATATAGTGAATGTGAATAAATAAAATATTCATTTACAAACCGAACGGTTTGTTTATGTACACCTATTTGAATGACATTGATTGGGTCGATAAATTTTACACATCGCCCAACTGCACAAATAAAATCTGTGTTTGATTGTTTGAAACCCCACACGGGTGTTGGGATGAAATTTGAAGTTCACTCATCCTGATTGATTAAATATGTCGATCGATTGATTGACAGACTGTTATAAGCGTTAGATATCTATATTTGATGCTTATACAATGTAGTGCACTTTGGTTGATGGTTGATTATTTTGCAATGCTATTATATACGTGTGATGTATGAAAATCCATATAATTAACATTATATGGTGATTGATTGGGCCTCATTCCAATTTAGAAAATAAAGAATATTATAAAATAAAGGTTCATGTGTTGACTGTACTCATCCGTTGAGATTAGTCATGTGTTGAACGAAATAATTTAACAAATATAGTCACACGTGGACAGTACTCATTCGTTGAGATTAGTCGTGTGTTGACAAAAATAAATATTCATTTGTTGAATAGAATAAAGGAATATATGAAGCCGTGTTGATTAGATTGACGCCATTTTGACGTGAACGATATTTATATCGATTTTATTCATTTCGAAATGAATTGAATTGAATACGATTTCGAAATGAATTGAATTGAATACGATTTCGAAATGAATTGAATTGAAAACGATTTCGAAAGGAATTGAATTGAATACGATTTCGAAATGAATTGAATTGAATACGATTTCGAAATGAATTGAATTGAAAACGATTTCGAAATGAATTGAATTGATAACGATTTCGAAATGAATTGAATTGAAAACGATTTCGAAATGAATTGAATTGAAAACGATTTCGAAATGAATTGAATTGAAAACGATTTCGAAATGAATTGAATATATAATGATTTCGAAATGAATTGAATATATAACGATTTCGAAATGAATTGAATATATAATGAATTCGAATTGAATGGAAAACGAATTTGATTTCTATTGAATAGCAAACGAAAACGAATTCGAATTTAATTGAATAGATAACGAATTCAAATTGAATTGAAATTTGAATTGAATAGAAATGAATTTTAAAACGAATTTATAAAGAAGAATTCAATTTTGATTTGAATTGAAATGGAAGTTGAAATTGCTTTTGAAACGAATTTAAAACTATTTATATAATTCGTTTTAAATAGAAATCGACGAAATATATATTATATATATTATATATATAATATAATGGCCTGAATAGAACGCGCCGCGCCGCGGCAGTTCGTGAATTTCGACCATTTATTTCAAACGGACATTACGGGAGATCCGACCGTCGGATTCTCCTAAAACTGGAACCGTTGGGTTCGTATCGAAAAGAGCTTTCTAATGAATATTAGAAATTTGAAATCTAACGGTTGGATTTGGAATTATGTCCAAATCAAATTTGAAAAAGGTCGCTGTAAGTGCAGTTCGATGGCCATTGATGGAAATCGACTGTACGGGCCTTGATAAAATTATTAAAAATAGTAATAATTTGTGTAAAATCATAAGAAATGATTTAGAAAGAATTGGGATGAAAAACTCCATACTTGAAAAGATAAAAATAGATTTTTATCAAAATGAACTAGTTTTGAACTAGAACTATAATTCTATTTATTTTTAAATAAATAAATTGAATTCGAAAAAGGGTTTTAAAAATAACCAGAATTTCCAACAATTATATTGGAATGGATTTGAATCGAAATTGTCTTCGGAATATTTCGAGATTGGATTTCGTGATGATACAGATATTGTTATGGGAATTTGAAAGATATATATATATATATATATATATATCGTTATTTCCAATGCGATATTTATTAGTCGTAGAATTTGATATTGAATATAAGCCGGTATATTTTCTATTCAGAGCCTTGTATTGAATATCAAATGTGATTTGGGTTCGTCGTGAATGGTGTCTTCACTAACACTGTTCTTGAACCCAGTTGAGAAAAGATTAAATCTTTTTATTTAGATTTAATGAAGTGTACCAATTCAATAATATTTAATTGGAATTGAATTGATATTGATTTTTGGGTTTATCGTGAACAGTGTTTTAAATAACACTCGTTCTTTAACCCGATAATTAATGAATGTGATTTTTGGTTTATCGTGAACCGTGTTTTAAATGACACTAATTCTTTAACCCAGTCGAAGATTGAAACTAAGTGGAGTTTTAATGAATCTTTAATTAGATTGAAAAGATCGAAAATGGAGTACCACCAGTTTTGCTCCAGGCGATAGTTAAATCTTTAATTAGATTTGAACGTGAAATGGTAATTGAATTTACGGATAACACGGTGGTGTTAGATATGAAGTATTACCAGTTTTACTTCATGGGATGAATAGATTGGGATGGGGAAATTAAAATAAATGATTACTTCGGTAAGGTTCGCTAATCCCGACTAGTTTGAATTGATATTCAAAAATAGATTAAAGAATAAATTCAAGAAATTTATCTTGGATAAAATTAATGGGAACCTTTCCCTATGAATGTGAAATTTAGAAACTAACTGTCGGTTAGCCAAGCAGAATGGTTTTCTGGATATTGATCTGATGTTGGTTTCGGCCTTCGGGGTTAATATTTGGGAAATTATTCTCTTGATTAATTTACGGTTAGTGACTGATGAATTGGAATGAGGCGTATGTTGTGTTTGTGTAACACTTATTTAAAATATACGCGAGTTATTCGGAAAGACCGAGATTATCCCATTCTGAATAACTGATACGACGATAAGTCGAAGATGAAGACGATGGTCGAAGACCGGAAGTCTTCACGTTGTTTGGGTGATTACTGATGATCTTGATTGGGCTGTACACCCAAGAAGATGGAAACAGTTGGTGATCGTCCAGACGTACTTGGAGATGGATGGATATGCGAGGAAAGTGCCTCCGGTTTCGTTTAGACCCAAAACGGACTTGTAAATTGATAGTGTGTATGACGTTGTATTCCTTTATACTATATTGGTGATCTCTGCTAAATATATATCTGTTTGGTGGCAGAGAATTTATTCTCTTGCTATACACCCTTCTCTGAGACGTACGAGCCTAGAGGTTATATATTGGCAGAAATCAGTGGTACAGTATGGACTGACAATGTGGCATGCTGAGTTGCATGGATCAAGGCTTTTGTTGAAAAGCAAAGTCTTGTGGTTGATGATCAAAGCACGGCCTTGTGTGGCGTAGCTTTGTGTAACGTTGATTCGCGAGTATCACACCCGGTATGAACTAAAAACGGGAGACGGACCTCAGGGACGACATGCGTTTCTTTCTAGTTAGGAGTGGCGTCAGTGCTTGAACCGGCTGACGAGTTTGACTCATGTGGATATTGCTTATTATTACTTGCTGAAAAGCGAGGCGCCTCGTGATATCGGTTTCGGTCGATGCTTCTGGTCGGCTGACAGGCCAGGCTTACACCCCATAGGGTGGGGAAACGTAGTGTTCAGGCATAATAATCCACATCGGTGGACCGGCCCTGTCGCTCCAAGGCTTGCCTGCGCGCTTGCCTGAGACACGGGCTAGAGCGTCTCGAATCGGTGAGGATCTTGCCCCTAGCCTCGGTTCATACCATAAATGATAACCCAACTTCCAATACGACGTCTTGCAGTTTTGATTGTAAACTTATTTATGGCGACATAGTGTTATGGGGCATTCATGCCGCCTATGATTGATACTTATGATTTGAAGTTGTTTTATACACTATGCACTTATTATAGTATCAAATGATTTGTTTTAAAACGTATCAAGCATTCTTTGGCTGTTATAAGGGAAAACCCTATCCTCGGCTGCGTTGCATTGTGTGATGGGACCTGGGTCTTATAACAGCTTCATTTTTTCTTTATTTAGCATTGCGCTGTTTGTTCTATGCACTGGTATTCTTGGGAGGAAACCCGTTCCGTGTTATACGGCGTGGTCCCTTGATTTACCTAACTTTAAAATAAAGATTAACTGTTTTAGTTCTCACACCAGTCACATGACTGACCTGGAGTTTATTGTTTTAACCTAAACTCTGGGTGCCCCTATTTTGACACGGGCAGCTAGTAGTTTTGGTTTTGCAGATTTATATTCACAGGATCCTGGTTTACAGCTGGAATGATATCCGGAAAGCTTTGTATCCCTATATCTCTTCTAGTTGTGTATTGTATTATTTTCCGCTGCTATGTATTTAAATGTAATTTAAATCTCTGATATTTCTGTGTAATATTCATTTATACTCTGTATATTCTTGTAATCTGATGCATTGTTGTAATATACAATGAAATGTTCTTTTATATGTGTTCTGCTGTGGCTTGTTCTCGAACTATCCGACGCTTTCCTTTACGGGGAAGTCACGGGTTTTCACACTCGTGATTTAAATTAATGGACTCCGAGATGTTTGATTGTGGATAGGTTCGAAATCAAATCAGAATCCATTTTAAAAGAATAAAAATCTCTGTAATATCAAATTACATTAAATTACCTAACCTGTTTTGAGTACTTCATCTACTACTCTCCTTGTACCTGCGTATAGGCCATTCCTTCACCCGAAGTCTCCTTCAATATATAAACACAAGCATACCCCTTCCCTTTTCTATTTTCTCCTTCAGCAGAAATCCAAAGAAAATTTCGCTCTTCATTTTAACTACAAATCAAAACTTTTTTTCCCTGTTTCAGTTATAACCGTGGTTTCCTTTTCCCTTTTCATTTCATTTACAAACCATTGATAAAATAAAGTAATGGTCGTTCCTTTTCTGAAGCACGAGTTCTTCTCAAATACCCAAAGCCATCTCTTCAAACACATTATACTAAATCAAAATCGATCCACCAGTCAAAAATAAAAAGGGGATTTGAAATAAATTCCAAATTGTGATTTGCATCACTCTAGTAGCTCACGCACGCTTGAAGATGGGAGTTCGAATTGGTTAGGATTCGAGAAAAGGGGTGTGATTTAATTCTCTGATGAGCAGTTTAAGGCAGAAATGTCAAGAATTCGATCGTGAGATTTTCGAAGACAAACTACGAGGTGGTGCGATGTTGGTCTTGGTATGGTGCGAGTTAGTCTGTACTGGTGTCAGGAGGAGTGCGATGTATTGATGGATACAAGGGTTCAAACTCGATAGAATTTTAGGTGATGGAAGTAGTAGTCGTGATGGAGTTTTTGGGTCACGAAGAGGTTACAGTAGCAAATTGGAAAAGGGGAAAAGTCGCGACGGGGAGAATGATGTTACAACATTCGATGGTGGAACTCGAGATTTCCGAACAAAAAAGCGACAACAACATTGGAGGATAAGGGGTTAGACAAGTGATTTTTGAGTTTGAATTCTTCTGTTCAGTTGTGATGAAGGCGTCGCATGGAGAAGCTTTTCAGTAAGGCATGAAAGGTTATTGTGGAATTAGGATTTATTGAGTGTTACTGTACTATGATGGTAGGAAGGCCGAAAGGGTGTTAAGGGGAGATTGTGAGCATGTTGTGGTGGTGTTCGTGAGGTGCGAATTAGGGCAGCGACAGTAATGTATGGTGGCAGTGTCAATGGAGAGAATTTGAGTGCGGAATGGTGCATTCATGGTTGGTGAAAGTGTGAAGATGAGGCTCGAATTTATTATTTGGGAAGGAGGGATGGTAGTTGACTGTGAGGCGATTTTGTTACAGGCAATCTGCATTTTTCTAAAGCTGAGAAGAAGATAATAGCAAAAGGTTATTAACAAATGATTAGCGGCTTATTAGCTTAAGGTAATTATTTTAAATTTAGTAATTAAAGTTTAAATTTCTTTTAAAATATTCAATAGCAAATAACATGTTAAATATATAAAAGGTTTTATCAAATTAAATCAGTTGAGTTGATCACAGCTGCGGGATACATAATCTGGAATAAGAAAATAAAATTGGAATCGGAATCATCGGATAAAAATCACGGTGAGTAAATCTCACTCACCTTTTATTTATAATTATTTTTATTAGTTAAAAATAATTGGTTGTTGCTTGTTTAGTTGCATTCAATATTTTTGTGCATCTTAAATATATTAGTTATTTAGGCTTGGTGATTGCTATTATATATATATATATATATGTATTGGTGGTTCGATTTCCCGCAGTACCATTAGAGAATGCCCGCGGTACCATTAGCGGATGATTGCCCTATACGCCCCACGCTATGATAGTGGATGACCTTCTATACCGCGATATCCTGCCTCGAAGTAGGATGGGTATTATTTCTGTTGACTAATGTCTGTGGATGCAGAAAAAACAGGTTGGTGGAATCCAACCGGATTCCTCAAAAATATATTATCTGCTTGTTTATTTGTTTGCATATATACTGTCATATATGATGTGTTAGAAACCTGAAATAAATAATTGGTTGCTTGAATATCACTGGGCCTAAGTGTTAATTTATAAAAATGTCCTGAAAGGGATATTTGAGATTTAAAAGGGAAATTCTATTTTTTTTTTCTAAAATAGAATTTGAATTTTTAAATAGATTTGAAATGTAAACTTGTTTTGAAAATTAAAACAAGTAGTTCCTTTATAAACGAAGTTTATTAATAGTTCATTTATAAACGAAGTTTATAAATAAAGTGAAATGAATTATCATTGGATAATTCAGAAATAAAAATCCAAGTGTGAATTCGAAAAGGGAAATTTATCTTTCTAAAGAAGAAATTTTATTTCAAATGAATTGAAATGGACTTGTTTAAATATATAAACAAGTAAAAGAAATGATGCTTGCAAATGAAAAGGGAAAATTATCATTTGGGTAATTCGTAGATTTAAATTCAAATGTGAATTTAAAAATAGAAATGGGAAAATCGTTTTAAAGAAATAAATGATGGAATTTATTCTGATGTTCAGAATATAAATTAAACGAAAATAAATCGATAAGGATTTATGATTTGAATTCGATTAATTCGAATTTATTTAAGCAGAAGTTAAATTGAATATGAAAATAAATTGGATGTTATATTTATAAGTTATTATAAATAGAAATTTCCAAAATGAGATTTTAGTTTTAAAAAGAAATTTGAAAGGGGAATTTGTTTAAATATTAAAAAGGGAAATTTGTAAAATGGTGTTTATAAATAAAATGAATAAATTATCAAGAGATAATTTGAATATTAAAATTTAAAAAGAATTATAATTTAATTTGAATATAGAAAATTTGAATATAGATATTCAAATGGGATTTAAATATAGAATTTGAGTATAGATATTCAAATGGGATTTAAATATAGAATTTGAATATAAAATTGAAATGGAATTTGAATATGGGAAATTCAAAAAGAATTGAAATGGAATTTGAAAATAGAAGGTCGAAGTATAAATAAATTTATTTCTAAGTTGGGGAAAATCGACAATTTTAGAAGATCGGTAACATTATGTTGAAATGGATTTGATATATATTAAAATATATCAGGATGGAGTTGAATTTATTTTAAACGAAGTTTAAACGTTTTTATATATAAATATAATTAAAATGAGCTCACTGCATCGCGGCAGTTCGTAAATTGGCGATTCGAACTTCAATTGAGTGTACAGAACTCAATTGAAGTCGGAATTCTTTGAAACAAGAATCATCAGGACCGATTTGATAATAGTTTTCTAATGGAGGAGAAAAATCTGGATTTCTCGAATAGATTTTGAGTTATGTCAAAATCAAATTTTCAGAAAAGTAGCGCCAGAACCGTTATAAAACCATAACAGTTTATTTAAATAAATTAAAGTATTTTAAGCAAATAAAATCCAAATTTCTATTTAGAAAAAATCCAGATTTGAGTTATTAAATATATCGGAACTCAAGTGGAGTAATGTGCTGATTTTTGAAACAGAAATCAGATTTTTGATTATTGTATAGAATTAACTCATTTGAATAGTAATTAGTTAATGAGATTTTGAATTGATATTGGGCTTTGAATAAGTAAATTCGATTTGAAAATTTATATTCGAAATCGAAAAGAAAACTAGAATTGAAATTGAAAATTCAATTTGGTTATGAGCAAGTTAAATATTTTGTTTGAACATGTTATGTTCAAACAAAGAAGTAAAATAGGCGAAATAGCTAATTAAAGAATAAATGAGCGAAACTGAATTCAAACGATTGGATTGAGTTAAATTGAATTGAAAACAGGTGAACATGTGTTAGACAGGTATGGGATGAAGTATACGAAGATTTTAATTTATGTGCCCGACAAAAAGGTACACGTTTAAATTCCATATGAGGTTTTATGCGCCGAATCGGCAAGCTACTTGGCTTTTTGATTTTTCTTTTTGAATCGAAAGGGCCATGGGAGGCTATTTGAAATATCCCGATGCTCCCGGTACAAAGGAGGTTATGGCGAAATTTTCCGGAAATTTAAGGAGTTAGAATATTTTTAAGATAATTTAATAGTTAGAAATCAATGTATCGATATATATAGAATTCAATAAGGAAACAAAATTAAAAATAGAATATTGTAAACAAAAGGGAAATCTATAAATTAGAAATAGAAAGCGAACCATTTACATGTTTTAAAATTGAATAATTGGTTTTATGGTGTGTTTATTCGAGGTAAGTGGTTTTGTCTGTTTTGAAGTTATTGATGTTTTCAGTCAAGGTCTAACAGGTAATTTTACCCCAACTTGATTGATTTTATTTTTAATTGATAAATAGCAAGATCCAATCTCGAAGAGAAGTGTTTGAATAATTGTTAGTTGAATAAAATATTTTGGGTTGTTGTAACAATGTTTTGTACAACATTAGTTTTAATCCAAGTGATGGATTTTTGGAAATATAACAGTAAATATTTCCTGAGTATAATTAAAGTAGTCGGGAAAGAGATAAGGGATTGAAATTGTTTTCAATTACAAATAGAATACATTTTCTAACTATAGAAAATAATAGAAGGCGATATATGCAAATGTTTTCCAAATAACATAAGAGGCCAAGATGATTATCGAAATTACTTGGTTAACAAATATTGATAGAGAAATAGAGAAGTGAATTAATTAATGAAATATTAATTAACAGGCCCAGTGATTGATTGATATTATGGATGAATGGATGTTTTGTTTATTTTTCTTCGATAGTTAAAGAAACGACTATCGAAGTGTTTGCCAATATCGTTGACAATATGGAGAGACCGGTTGGATTATTATCCGTGAACCACTCTGTATTGGCAGTAGCATTGCGAATCAGATTATATAAAGATAATCGAAGACGGAGTAAAGTGCAAAGGCTTTATCTATTTATAGAAATTGTGCCTTCGGTTTCGTTCAATCCCAGGACAAACGTATATGGACGAATGCCTGACAGAGTATTTCCAATGATCGAATATGTTGGTATGTATAAATATATATATGGTGGCAACAGATTTATTCCCTTAGCATAGTATCCAGAATGTATTTGTGCAAATCAATGAGTGATTAACGGATCTGACAATGTGGCATTCAAAGTGATCGTGCTATCAATGAATGGCAAGTAATCGTAGCCTCAGGCCTCAACAAATGGGAAATGACAAAAATCGGGCAGGCAGCATGGCTATGTGGGTCTCTCCCATTAGGGTGTATTATCACCTATCTAGAGATTCATTTAATTTCTTATTCTATTCGATGTTGTCCCATTCGGGAAATAGTTGCTGATCCCAACCGTTGGTGTTATACATTCGATACACTCAAGCGAAATGAGTGGTCGGTCATGTGTGGGCCGGGTTGCAAGATGTTCTTGTTGAACCCAGTGTATTCCTCTCTAGAGATACACTATCGGAAGGTGGTTCCATACCTTGTCATGTTGGAAATCCAATCTCCAATAAGCGCCCTATGGTTTTTGATTTTATACTATGTATGTGGAGCGTGAGATGCAAGCGTTCCGCTAGATTCTATTTATTTGATTTAGACACTATTATAATATCACTGGATTTTTGTATCAAAGTGTTTTGGATTATAGTAAGGTAAAAACCATCCATGTTTATGTGTGGGCTGGTCTTACTATTATGCTTTCTTTCGAAAGGATTTTGAAAGTTAAACAAATGGTCGGAGTTTACTCACACAGTCCAATGACTGACCCAGAGTTTATTTTGTTTGTTTTTTCCTAAACTCTTGGGTGCCCAAATTTGTACGGGCAGTCAAGTAGTCGTGATTTTAGATATTCATTTAGAGGAGCTGGAAGCAGGAGGCTTCACCAGTTAGCTATAGATTATCATATTTCCGCTGTGTACTATGTGATATCTGGAAACATGTGTTTATAACTGTTCCAAGAATAACTGTTGTGCTCTGATGATGGCATGTATATAAAGTTACTGATATATTTTATTCGTTCCGCTGTGAGATTTTTTTTCTTCTATTCTAATATTTCTTCTTTCTATTTCTCATCCTCTAACTTCTTTCTAATAATTATTCGTATTTCTGTGCAGTTTGGGTTAGACGTGTGGTGTTATTAGTCAACTCAGATAGTATGGATTTGCGGGTCGTTACAACGCAGATTTTATCAACGTGAAGTATAGCGAGCCGATTTTCTCGACGTGCGCCGAAAAAATCAACTTGCAATGCTACACGCCGATAAAATCGATACACGAGGCCAATTTCGAATTCAAAATTGGCTACACAATATTTCCCTGAATATTATGTGTTAGAATATCTATTGGGGGAAATTTATTGGCTTGATTACTTATTCAGGGTATGAATACCCTTCTGTTGGAGAGGCTCTTAAAATGAGGAAAAACGGTTTTGTTGAGCATGTAATACCCACGTTGTATTTTGTATTTTGCACATATAGGAAAAAAGGCAACAGACCAGTATGTTGTATTTTGAAATAAGAGCTTTTGATGTGTCCACATCAGCGGAGAAGGGTTCTTGCTTTAAGGTTTAAGTAATAGATATATTATTGATTAGCACTCCATGACGCCACCATTCCACCAAAAAAAAATCATCCAGATGTAAGAGTAAGAAGCTGAGATATAAAATTAAAAGTATGATCAATGAATAGTCGATAAATTATGGTAAGGGAAAATACGTCAATTGGTTTGGAAGGTACATATGAGTAATAATTGAACAATAATGCATAGGGGGAAAATTCGAAGAATCAACTTCACACTAAAGTAGATAGGGTTAATTGAAAAAAAGGAAATAGCAAAGTTGATTACCTGTAAAATAATAAGTAGTAGGAAACCAGAGGTAGGCGAATCATCGGTCGATGAGCAACGCTTTTGGTTGGCGAGTTCTATCTACTAAGTGGAAATTTTAGCAAATCAATTATTAGTACGGAGGGAATTTTATGTTTCCAAATTGAAGATTGGAATACAAGATTAGAAATTTGGAAGAAGAAAATTATTTAGGGGTCGTAGCATAGCGAGTAAGGAGAAACAGGTTGAGGAGAAATGAAGAGCGGTTAAAATGAGGAAAAGCGGTTATGTTGAACATGTGACACCCACGTTGTATTTTTTATTTTGCGCAAATGGGAAAAAGGCAACGGACCAGAATGATGTATTTTGAAATAAGAGCTTTTGATGTGTCCACATTAGCGGAGAGGGGTTCCCTCTTTAAGGTTTAAGTAATAGATAATAGATTACACTTAGTGGGCATGTTGGATGAAAATTTATTTATGATTATAAGATTAGATATTTAGAACGTTACATAAGCTGAGCACATTGAACCTAAAACTAATTGTTCACAATGCACTGCTGACCAAAAGGAAGTTGCATAAAGTAATTCTAAGACCATGAATGTATTATTTTGTACATTAGATAGAAATTAGTTAATAGAGTATCATTCTATAAATCTACATATGAAATTAGGAGAACTTTACAAGTAACATATGAAGGCACTAGTAAAGTTAAACAAATAAGATCTCCTCATTAACTAATTAGTTCTAGTTTTTTATAATGAGTCCAAATGAATCAGTATCTGACATATATGGTAGATTTCAAGATATAGTACAGTCTCTTATGCATTAGGTAAAAACTTTTTTGAAGAATTTTAAATTAGGAAAAATTTAAATTCACTTACTTCTAATCATGGTTAAAAGACTTTAACAACTGAATAGACTAATGATATTAGTACTCTAAAAATTAAAGAGATAGTTGGTGTTGAGTATAACTAGAGCTGTCAATGAATACCCAAAAAATATGATATCCATCCGAATCCATATCCGAAATATGAAAAATACCCGTTTTCCGACATTATACGAAAAGCGGATAAGGATATCCTATATCCGAAAAGCTTTTCGAATACGGATATGGTTATAGTGGTATCTATATCCGGAAAATATATGTATGACTAATTGATGTAATATACATAACTCAAAACAGAAAAATAGAGTTAATAATTATTCTGTAACTATTGGATGTTACTATGATATAATTTTTTGTCCATTTTTAGTGAAAAATGGTAGTTTTAGTGTTTAATTTTGGAATATTTTTTGATATACTTTTGGATATTAGTATAAAACAATGTTCATCATCACACTTCTTTATTTCCTTGCTTTTTTTTAAACATTAGTATAAAAATTACTTTCTTTTGATCCAAACCTTTTTATTTAAGCTCTTAAATTTATTAATTACGAGCGGAGCGGATAAATATCCAATATCCATCTGTATCCTAAAATTAAGAAGGTACGGATATCCGATATTCGAAAATGAAGCGAATACAGATACAGATACTGATATGGCATTATCTGTATCCGAAAGCATCCGTTGACAACCCTAAGTATAACAATATGGTTTTGTTTGATTATAACAAACATATATATTATTATATAAATGTGTTTGTATATGTACTATTCTCTATTGCATCACATACAGAAACAAATATTTATTTTGAATAAAATGCTATTGCACAGTATTTAATATTTAAATGGTTTTTTGTTTAGATAAATATTTTATTTCAACATTTGAAATAGTACAAACTTCTAACTCCACTATTGCACATTTCACTATGATATAATACATTCAATTCACATTTATGTTCATTACATTGATTACTCACTGCAATACCCATTTCACTCAGTTACATATACAGACACATACACACACACCGACACACACTGAGTCTTCAATTGCTTCAAGATCCAGTCCAGTTACCTATATACATGTCATAGAAACACACACAGTAAAATGGAAAGAAAATAGAATTAACTATAGTCAAATATAAATTTATTCTAAATTTCATTTGCCTCAGAATTTTGGTGTGTTTCTCATTATATTTCTAGATTTGATATGATATATATACATTTATTTGAGTCTATGCTGCTTGTGATATTCATAGAGATTCACGGTAAACATCACAAGGTAGACAACTAGTGCCCGTAGATCAGCCTCAAGACAACTATAGTGGTCTGCTGATCAAGACTAGCCTCGACTCACATTGTGGTATGCTAATCTTGACTAGCCACGACATAATTGTTGGATCTATATTAGCCTTAGATGTGGGTGAATAGGGTTTATTGAATTTTAACGAGATATTAAAAATATTCACAGCACAGATTATAGCAAAGTAAGTATATGCAGAATGTAAATGACACAAATTTTACCTAGCTTCGACAGACTATTCCTACTGCTGCATTTACTAAGGTTTCTACTAGGTAATAGAACAGACTCCACTTACAATGCCATGTAAACTCGCGAACCACTCGCTCATATTCTAATCCTACGCTCAAAACCCTAGACTTGTAATGACCCAGTTTTCATCGACTTTGGTTATCGCCATACACTCCATGATGACTAACCAAACATCGAAAAATATCGGAAAGTTAATAGAAAGAAGTTAGAGGGTGAGAATAGATAAGGTAGAAACTTAGAATAGAAGAAGAAGGAGAACATACAACATCAGAGTAACACGAATCTCATAGCGGAACGAACAACATATAATAGATAATATATCCTTGAAATAAATCAGTATATGTATACAGTACATTATCAGAGTACAACACTTACAACACAACGGAAATAACTATAGATAAAAATCCTGAAGCTTCCTGCTCCAAGCTCTCCAAGTATATCTGTAAATCCCGACTACTTGACTGCCCGTGCAAAATTGGGCACCAAAGAATTTAGGGAAAACAAAACAAAATAAACTCCGGGTCAGTCGTGGGGCTGGTGTGAGTAAAACAGTTTGAGCCATTAAACAATATCTCATAAGACCACGCCGTATAACGGAACGGGTTTTTCCCTTATGAGAATCCAAAGTAATCTTTATATCAAAACTCATTGATATTATAATAGTGTCTATCAACCACAATATAATAATCTAGAGGGAACGCTTTCATCTCATGTTCTACATACATAGTATACAATCAAAACCGCAGTGACACGACCCGAACTTCCCCGTTAAGGAAAACGCGGATAGCGTTGAGTACAAGACAAAATAGAACGCATACAGAAGAACATTTCAATGTATATTACAACAATGCATCAGATTACAAGAATATACAGAGTATGAAACAATATTACACAGAAATATCAGAGATTTAAATTACATTTAAATACATAGCAGCGGAAAATAATACAATACACAACTAGAATGAGATATACGGATACAAAGCTTTCCGGATATCGTTCCAGCTGTAAACCAGGATCCTGTGAATATAAATCTGCAAAACCAAAACTACTAGCTGCCCGTGTCAAAAATAGGGGCACCCAGAGTTTAGGTTAAAACAATAAACTCCAGGTCAGTCATGTGACTGGTGTGAGAACTAAAACAGTTAATCTTTATTTTAAATCATTAGGTAAATCAAGGGACCACGCCGTATAACACGGAACGGGTTTCCTCCCAAGAATACCAGTGCATAAAACAAACAGCGCAATGCTAAATAAAGAAAAATGAAGCTGTTATAAGACCCAGGTCCTATCACACAATGCAACGCAAGCCGGGGGATAGGGTTTTTCCTTATAACAGCCAAAGAATGCTTGATACGTTTAAAACAAATCATTTGATACTATTATAAGTGCATAGTGTATAAAACAACTTCAAATCATAAGTATCAATCATAGGCGGCATGAGCGTCCCATGCCACTATGTCGCCATATATAGGTTTACAAATAAAACCGCAAATGTCACGTATTTGGAAATTGGATTTCCATCTATGAACCGAGGCAAAAGATAGTCCTCAACCGATTCGAGACTGCCTAGCCCGAGCCTCAGGATCAGAGCTCGAGTGACCCTTGGATCCTCAGGGCCAGTCCACCGATGTGGATTAAACTTAAACCCTGAACATGCGTTTCCCCGCCCTATGGGGCGTAAACGAGCCAACTAAATGACTCCATCGGTTCGAGAACGACCGATCAATCTGAGGCGCCTCGCAACAGCAACAACCACATAAGTCAAACTCGTCAGGGCGTGTAAAACCACTGACGCCACTTCTAGCTAGGAAGAAACGCATGCCCTCCCTGACGTCCTCTCCCGTTTTTGGTTCATACCGGGTGTGAAACTCGCGAATCAAACGTTACACAAAGCTACGCCACAAAGGCCTTGCTTTGATCATCACCACAAGACTTTGCTTTTCAACAGAAGCCTCGATCAATTGCCACTTTGGCATGCCACACAGGCAATTCACTCCATGCGTTTGATATCCATCAATATATAACCCCTGAGCTCGTACGTCTCAGAGAAGGGCGTTAAGCAAGAGAATAAATTCTCCGCCGCCAAACAGATATATATTTAATAGAGATCAATCACACAGACTAAAATCCAATGTCAGACACACAGTCCATTTACAAGTCCGTTCTGGGTCTGAACGAAACCGGAGGCACCTAGTACCCCGCACATCCATCGATCTCCAAGTACGTCTGGACGATCACCAACTGTTTCCATCTTCTTGGGTGTACAGCCCAATCAAGATCATCAGTTATCACTCAAACGACGTGAAGACTTCCGGTCTTCGACCACCGTCTTCATCTTCGACACCACGTCGAATCGGTTATTCAGAATGGGATAAACCCGGTCTTTCTGAATAACTCGCGTATATATTATAAAAGTGTTACACAAACACAACATACGCCTCATTCCAATTCAGAATATTCTTTTATTCAAATATTCCTATACTTTAGGAAAAGTTCCCATTAATTTTATCCAAGATAAATTCTTTAAATTTATTCTTTAATCTCCTTTGAATATCAATTCAAACTAGTCGGGATTAGCGAACCACACCGAAGTAATCATTTATTTTATTTCCCAATCCCAACCTATTCATCCCATGAAGTAAAACTGGTAATACTTCATATCTAACACCACAGTGTTATCGGTAAATTCAATTACCATTTCACGTTCAAATCTAATTAAAGATTTAACTATCGCCTGGAGTAAAACTGGTGATACTCCATTCTCGATCTTTTCAATCTAATTAAAGATTCATTAAAACTCCACTTAGTTTTAATATTTCTCTGGGTTAAAGAATCAGTGTCATTTAAAAACACAGTTCACGATAAACCCAAAATTACATTCATTAATTATCGGGTTAAAGAACGAGTGTTATTTAAAACACTGTTCACGATAAACCCAAAAATCAATATCAATTCAATTCCAATGAAATCTCATTTAATTGGTACACTTCATTAAATCCAAATGAAAAGATTTAATCTTTTCACAACTGGGTTCAAGAACAGTTTTAGTGAAGACACCATTCACGACAAACCCAAATCACATTTGATATTCAATACAAGGCTCTGAATAGAAAATATATCGGCTTATATTCAATATCAAATTCTACGATTAACAAATGTCGTATTGAAATAACGATATAAATGTATATCTTTCAAATTCCCATAACAACATCTGTATAATCACGAATTCCAACATCGAAATATTCCGAAGACAATTTCGATTCAAATCCACTCCAATGCAATCATTGGAAATTCTGGTTATTTTTAAAACCCTTTTCAAATTCAATTTATTTATTTAAAAATAAATAGAATTATATTTCTAGTTCAAAACTAGTTCATTTCGATAGAAATCTATTTTTACCTATTCAAATGTGGAGTTTTTCATCCCAAATCTTCACAAATCATTTCTTATGATTTTACACAAATTATTACTATTTTTAATAATTTTATCAAGGCCCGTACAGTCGATTTCCACCAATGGCCATCGAACTGCACTTACAGCGACCTTTTTCAAATTTGATTTGGACATAATTCCAAATCCAACCGTTAGATTTATAATTTCTCACATTCGTTAGAAAGCTCTCTTCGATACGAACCCAACGGTTCCGGTTTTAGGAGAATCCGACGGTCGGATCTCCCGTAATGTCCGTTTGAAATCAATGGTCGAAATTCGCGAACTGCCGCGGCGCGGCGCGTTCTATTCAGGCCATTATATTATATATATAATATATATATAATATATTTCGTCGATTTCTATTTAAAACGAATTATATAAATAGTTTTAAATTCGTTTCAAAAGCCATTTCAACTTCCTTTTCAATTCAAATCAAAATTGAATTCTTCTTTATAAATTCGTTTTAAAATTCCTTTCTATTCAATTCAAATTTCAATTCAATTTGAATTCATTTCAATTCGCTTTCAATTCAATTTGAATTCGTTTTCAATTCAATTCATTTCGAAACCGTTTTCAATTCAATTCATTTCGAACTCGTTTTATATTCAATTCATTTCGAAATCGTTTTATATTCAATTCATTTCGAAATCGTTTTCAATTCAATTCATTTCGAAATCGTTTTCAATTCAATTCATTTCGAAATCGTTTTCAATTCAATTCATTTCGAAATCGTTTTCAATTCAATTCATTTCTTAATATTCATTTCTTAATATTCATTTTAAATTGAATAATATCAATATAAATATCGTTCACGTCAAAATGGCGTCAATCTAATCAACACGGCTTCATATATTGATATTTTCAAATATTCCATTTCGAATATTTCTATTTCAAATATTTCTATTTTAAAACTGGAATGAGGCCCAATCAATTACCATATAAAGTTAATTATATGGATTTTCATACAACACATGTATAATAGCATTGAAAAATAATCAACCATCAACCAAAGTGCACTACACTGTATAAGCATCAAATATAGATATCTAACGCTTATAACAGCCTGTCAATCAATCGATCGACATATTTAATCAATCAGGATGAGTGAACTTCAAATTTCATCCCAACACCCGTGTGGGGTTTCAAACAATCAAACACAGATTTTATTTGTGCAGTTGGGCGATGTGTGAAATTTATCGACCCAATCAATATCAGTCAAATCAGTGTATATACAAACAAACCGTCCGATTTGTTTATAACTATTCATTTATTCACATTCACGTTAAAAATTATATTTTTAACGATAAAACATTTTATTTCAACCTATGAATTTCTATTCAATTCATTTACACAATAAAATGATATTTTTATTTTCTAACATATTTTTAGAAAATTTCGGCGGCATAACGGCACGATACTAGAAACGGGACAAGGCCTAGCCTTATCCCCGGTCTAGTGAAGGCCCACGCCATTCACACATCAATCATATCAATTTCAATTTCACCAAAACAATCAAATCCAAATCAAATAATCTAACCAACTACACAACCAATCAAACAAGTCCATGGTCTGTGGACGGGTGTCGGGTGCTTCTAATAAGCACCGTCTGCATCCTAGTATATATATATATATATATATATATATATATATATATATATATAACTAGAAAAGTAGAATTTGAGTGAGAAGTTCTCACCGATAGCTATCCAATCATCTTGACTCTTCTTCTCGCCTTTTTATCATCTTCTTGTGCCCGTAGTCACTATATATAAAAATCACACATTTTTATATTTCGACGTCTTTAAATAAAAATCACATTTTTATTTATTCACTTTCAATTTAAAAATCATATTTTTATAATCTCTTCATATATTTAAAAATCGAATTTTTACTATGCTATTCAATATATAAAAATCGAATTTTTACTTTGAAGTTCCATATATAAAAATCCTATTTTTACTTTGCTATTCAATATATAAAAATCGAATTTTTACTTTGCTTCTCAATATATAAAAATCGAATTTTTACTTCGCTTCTCAATATATAAAAATCGAATTTTTACTTCGCTACTCAATATATAAAAATCGAATTTTTATTTCGAAGTTCAATAGATAAAAATCATATTTTTTTTATTTCTTCTACCCAATAAAAATTTCGCCTTTTCTATTTTAAAAAAATGATCTTTCCTATTCTAAAAACCCGATCTTTTCAATTTTAAAGTTCAAACCTTTTTCTAAAAAAAATCAGTTTTTACTTTTATTTTAAAATCAGTTTTAAAATCTTATAAAATCAGTTTTAATTTCATTTTAAAAAAAATCAGTTTAAATCTTTTTATAAAAACAGTTTAAAACCCTAATAAAAATCATTTATAAAAATCAAATTTTGCCTAATTTTATATATAAACAAAGCATTGTTTTACATATAAATAATTTTTCAAGGGTTTAAAATAAACAAATAAAATCAGATCTAAAAGAAAATATATAATAAAAATAAATAGGAAGGCTTACTGTTGTTTTTTTTCTCTTTTCTTTTCAGCGAAGGGGGGCGTCTTGACGTCGTGGAGACGGAGGAGGTTGGGGATGGCCGCGTCGGAGGTGGTTGAGCGGCCTTGGCGGAGCTCGAGCGATGGAGGTTCCACGGTCGATTCGGGGGAAATGGGTTTCGGGTTTGTGGTTCGGGGCTCGCGCTAAGGGAGGAGAGAGAGGAGATGGAAGCGTCGAGAGGGATGATCGGAGGGGTGAAGGAGGTCGGCCGACGGTAGGTGGTCTCAGGCTAGGGGCGCGGTGGTCGCTGCGAGGTGGAGGCAGTTTTTTTTTTTTTTTTTTTTTTAGTATCTGATTTTAAATCGGGGGGGGGGGGGGGGGCAGAGTTAAAAAGGGGGAAGAGAAAGTTTTTTTTTTATTATTTTTTTATTTTTATTATTTAATTATTTTATTTTCGAAGAAGTTGACTTTTACATACGACCTCTAAACGAGGCCCACCGCCTGTCGTCCATAGCGTTTTACCCCCATTCCGAACACAATGGGATATGTATCGCAAGCTGATTTGACCATTTGAATCAGTTTCCGTTTAATTTTCATTTAAATCACTATATTGAATTTTAAACGTACATTTCAAATTATCGGGGTCACATATTAACTAGAAAAATTCCAGAAAAATATTTTCTAGCTTTGTATTGACGATACGGTCCTAACAAAACTAGTTTCGTTGAATTCTGAGACCGTTTGAAAAATGGCCAATTTCCAGTCGATTAAAATCAACTGAAACTGGTCAAACGCGTTTTCCTTTGCCACGCTCACATATTGATTCGAAAAATTATGAAATTTGAAACCTAGCAATAACTCGACATCACGGACCCAACAAAAGTGGTTTCGTCGAAATCCGAGGTCATTTGCAAAATGTCCATTTTTAAGGGCCTGAATTCCATAGCGACTATTCAGAATTTTCAACTGGACATATCTTTTGATCCCTGCCATGAAATTTTGATTTCTCGGATTCGTTGGAAAGATATTCACTATTAGATCCTAATGTTTTTGGTTTCACTAAAATCCGGATTGTTTTGCACCCGGTACATCCAATTGAAGTTTGAAATCGAATTATCGAACTACCGCGCCATTTTCAGTTCTATTTATAATTATATATAAATATTTATATTCTAACGACGACGCATATAATATAAACGTTCGAATTATATTCAAAACAAATTTCTCGTCGATATTATTTAAAATAAATCATTTTAAATAATCAAAATTCGCTAAAATTGCCAAAATAAAAATTTTAAACTGGCCCAGATTTTCGGGTTGTTACAATCTCCCCCACTTAAAACTTTTCATCCCCGAAAAGGAACAAAGTCGAAAGTGGTTTGATTATTCAACTCTACGTTCGATCTGGCTTCCATTCTCTAACTTTTCAGTTTCTGAGAATTTTCAAAAATTCAAAAATTTGGCTAACACCCTAAATTTTTGAAAAATTTCGCTATAACCTCCCCTGCAATGGGAGCATCGGGGAATTTCAAATAGCTTCCCCGGTCCTTCAGATCTCAAAAAGAAAAAGAAAAAGCCAAGCGGCTAGCCAATAGGCTCATAAAATCATCATCACCCAAACGAAACAGTAAATTATGTAGTAAACATGTACCTATTTGTCGGGCAAACAAATTTTATTCTCTGCTCTAGCCTCCTTGCTATGACCTGTTCAATGTAAGTACGAATATATGCAAGCATATGCGACCAATTTTCAATACAATTCAATACTTGTTTCAATTAGGCTAAATGGCTAGAAATTAGCAAACAAATAAAAAAAACAACACAAACATCAATCAATTAGTGAATTTAACGTTTCAAATTCATAATTTTGATATATATACTGAAAATCTTGTTTTTGATGCCAATTCACAACAAAGTGTTCTAGCTATATAAGATTTGGTTCTCACACCAGTCTAATGGAAATATATAGATATCACACTTTCGTCACTCGAAAATAAATGCTGGTGATGGTATACTTCATCATCAGGACCATGTCCGGGCAACTAGAGTGTGATTCTATACCTATCCAATATATTAAAATTTCGAATACACGCGGATCAGACGTATACGCAAAATCTATATATACTGGATTGTCCACATCAATATAAATAAATAACCAGATACGAATAATTGATTTAAATTTTCAAAACAAAAATTTGTTTTCACTTTTATTTTAAAAATTTACTCTTCACACTCGTTCTAGGATACTACTGATCCTATCTCTAACGAGTCATTCCATTGGATATTGCTAATCCAATATCTGATGAATTCTTTCGTATGGTTCTAATGTGCCTTGTTCTCTGAGCTTTGTAAACCAAAGCTCTGATACCAAACTGACACGACCCGAACTTCCCCGTTAAGTAAAACGCGGATAGCGTTGAGTACAAGACAAAATAGAACGCATACAGAAGAACATTTCAATGTATATTACAACAATGCATCAGATTACAAGAATATACAGAGTATGAAACAATATTACACAGAAATATCAGAGATTTAAATTACATTTAAATACATAGCAGCGGAAAATAATACAATACACAACTAGAATGAGATATACGGATACAAAGCTTTCCGGATATCGTTCCAGCTGTAAACCAGGATCCTGTGAATATAAATCTGCAAAACCAAAACTACTAGCTGCCCGTGTCAAAAATAGGGGCACCCAGAGTTTAGGTTAAAACAATAAACTCCAGGTCAGTCATGTGACTGGTGTGAGAACTAAAACAGTTAATCTTTATTTTAAATCATTAGGTAAATCAAGGGACCACGCCGTATAACACGGAACGGGTTTCCTCCCAAGAATACCAGTGCATAAAACAAACAGCGCAATGCTAAATAAAGAAAAATGAAGCTGTTATAAGACCCAGGTCCTATCACACAATGCAACGCAAGCCGGGGGATAGGGTTTTTCCTTATAACAGCCAAAGAATGCTTGATACGTTTAAAACAAATCATTTGATACTATTATAAGTGCATAGTGTGTAAAACAACTTCAAATCATAAGTATCAATCATAGGCGGCATGAGCGTCCCATGCCACTATGTCGCCATATATAGGTTTACAAATAAAACTGCAAATGTCACGTATTTGGAAATTGGATTTCCATCTATGAACCGAGGCAAAAGATAGTCCTCAACCGATTCGAGACTGCCTAGCCCGAGCCTCAGGATCAGAGCTCGAGTGACCCTTGGATCCTCAGGGCCAGTCCACCGATGTGGATTAAACTTAAACCCTGAACATGCGTTTCCCCGCCCTATGGGGCGTAAACGAGCCAACTAAATGACTCCATCGGTTCGAGAACGACCGATCAATCCGAGGCTCCTTGCAACAACAACAACCACATAAGTCAAACTCGTCAGGGCGTGTAAAACCACTGACGCCACTTCTAGCTTGGAAGAAACGCATGCCCTCCCTGACGTCCTCTCCCGTTTTTGGTTCATACCGGGTGTGAAACTCGCGAATCAAACGTTACACAAAGCTACGCCACAAAGGCCTTGCTTTGATCATCACCACAAGACTTTGCTTTTCAACAGAAGCCTCGATCAATTGCCACTTTGGCATGCCACACAGGCAATTCACTCCATGCGTTTGATATCCATCAATATATAACCCCTGAGCTCATACGTCTCAGAGAAGGGCGTTAAGCAAGAGAAAAAATTCTCCGCCGCCAAACAGATATATATTTAATAGAGATCAATCACACAGACTAAAATCCAATGTCAGACACACAGTCCATTTACAAGTCCGTTCTGGGTCTGAACGAAACCGGAGGCACCTAGTACCCCGCACATCCATCGATCTCCAAGTACGTCTGGACGATCACCAACTGTTTCCATCTTCTTGGGTGTACAACCCAATCAAGATCATCAGTTATCACCCAAACGACGTGAAGACTTCCGGTCTTCGACCACCGTCTTCATCTTCGACACCACGTCGAATCAGTTATTCAGAATGGGATAAACCCGGTCTTTCTGAATAACTCGCGTATATATTATAAAAGTGTTACACAAACACAACATACGCCTCATTCCAATTCAGAATATTCTTTTATTCAAATATTCCTATACTTTGGGAAAAGTTCCCATTAATTTTATCCAAGATAAATTCTTTAAATTTATTCTTTAATCTCCTTTGAATATCAATTCAAACTAGTCGGGATTAGCGAACCACACCGAAGTAATCATTTATTTTATTTCCCAATCCCAACCTATTCATCCCATGAAGTAAAACTGGTAATACTTCATATCTAACACCACAGTGTTATCGGTAAATTCAATTACCATTTCACGTTCAAATCTAATTAAAGATTTAACTATCTCCTGGAGTAAAACTGGTGATACTCCATTCTCGATCTTTTCAATCTAATTAAAGATTCATTAAAACTCCACTTAGTTTTAATATTTCTCTGGGTTAAAGAATCAGTGTCATTTAAAAACACAGTTCACGATAAACCCAAAATTACATTCATTAATTATCGGGTTAAAGAACGAGTGTTATTTAAAACACTGTTCACGATAAACCCAAAAATCAATATCAATTCAATTCCAATGAAATCTCATTTAATTGGTACACTTCATTAAATCCAAATGAAAAGATTTAATCTTTTCACAACTGGGTTCAAGAACAGTGTTAGTGAAGACACCATTCACGACAAACCCAAATCACATTTGATATTCAATACAAGGCTCTGAATAGAAAATATATCGGCTTATATTCAATATCAAATTCTACGATTAACAAATGTCGTATTGAAATAACGATATAAATGTATATCTTTCAAATTCCCATAACAACATCTGTATAATCACGAATTCCAACATCGAAATATTCCGAAGACAATTTCGATTCAAATCCACTCCAATGCAATCATTGGAAATTCTGGTTATTTTTAAAACCCGTTTCAAATTCAATTTATTTATTTAAAAATAAATAGAATTATATTTCTAGTTCAAAACTAGTTCATTTCGATAGAAATCTATTTTTACCTATTCAAATGTGGAGTTTTTCATCCCAAATCTTCACAAATCATTTCTTATGATTTTACACAAATTATTACTATTTTTAATAATTTTATCAAGGCCCGTACAGTCGATTTCCACCAATGGCCATCGAACTGCACTTACAGCGACCTTTTTCAAATTTGATTTGGACATAATTCCAAATCCAACCGTTAGATTTCTAATTTCTCACATTCGTTAGAAAGCTCTCTTCGATACGAACCCAACGGTTCCGGTTTTAGGAGAATCCGACGGTCGGATCTCCTGTAATGTCCGTTTGAAATCAATGGTCGAAATTCGCGAACTGCCGCGGCGCGGCGCGTTCTATTCAGGCCATTATATTATATATATATAATATATATATAATATATTTCGTCGATTTCTATTTAAAACGAATTATATAAATAGTTTTAAATTCGTTTCAAAAGCCATTTCAACTTCCTTTTCAATTCAAATCAAAATTGAATTCTTCTTTATAAATTCGTTTTAAAATTCCTTTCTATTCAATTCAAATTTCAATTCAATTTGAATTCATTTCAATTCGCTTTCAATTCAATTTGAATTCGTTTTCAATTCAATTCATTTCGAAATCGTTTTCAATTCAATTCATTTCGAACTCGTTTTATATTCAATTCATTTCGAAATCGTTTTATATTCAATTCATTTCGAAATCGTTTTATATTCAATTCATTTCGAAATCGTTTTCAATTCAATTCATTTCGAAATCGTTTTCAATTCAATTCATTTCGAAATCGTTTTCAATTCAATTCATTTCGAAATCGTTTTCAATTCAATTCATTTCGAAATCGTTTTCAATTCAATTCATTTCGAAATTGTTTTCAATTCAATTCATTTCGAAATCGTTTTCAATTCAATTTATTTCTTAATATTCATTTCTTAATATTCATTTCTTAATATTCATTTCTTAATATTCATTTCTTAATATTCATTTTAAATTGAATAAAATCGATATAAATATCGTTCACGTCAAAATGGCGTCAATCTAATCAACACGGCTTCATATATTGATATTTTCAAATATTCCATTTCGAATATTTCTATTTCAAATATTTCTATTTTAAAACTGGAATGAGGCCCAATCAATTACCATATAAAGTTATTTATATGGATTTTCATACAACACATGTATAATAGCATTGAAAAATAATCAACCATCAACCAAAGTTCACTACACTGTATAAGCATCAAATATAGATATCTAACGCTTATAACAGCCTGTCAATCAATCGATCGACATATTTAATCAATCAGGATGAGTGAACTTCAAATTTCATCCCAACACCCGTGTGGGGTTTCAAACAATCAAACACAAATTTTATTTGTGCAGTTGGGCGATGTGTGAAATTTATCGACCCAATCAATATCAGTCAAATCAGTGTATATACAAACAAACCGGCCGATTTGTTTATAACTATTCATTTATTCACATTCACGTTAAAAATTATATTTTTAACGATAAAACATTTTATTTCAACCTATGAATTTCTATTCAATTCATTTACACAATAAAATGATATTTTTATTTTCTAACATATTTTTAGAAAATTTCGGCGGCATAACGGCACGATACTAGAAAGGGGACAAGGCCTAGCCTTATCCCCGGTCTAGTGAAGACCCACGCCATTCACACATCAATCATATCAATTTCAATTTCACCAAAACAATCAAATCCAAATCAAATAATCTAACCAACTACACAACCAATCAAACAAGTCCATGGTCTGTGGACGGGTGTCGGGTGCTTCTAATAAGCACCGTCTGCATCCTAGTATATATATATATATATATATATATATATATATATATATATAACTAGAAAAGTAGAATTTGAGTGAGAAGTTCTCACCGATAGCTATCCAATCATCTTGACTCTTCTTCTCGCCTTTTTATCATCTTCTTGTGCCCGTAGTCACTATATATAAAAATCACACATTTTTATATTTCGACATCTTTAAATAAAAATCACATTTTTATTTATTCACTTTCAATTTAAAAATCTTATTTTTATAATCTCTTCATATATTTAAAAATCGAATTTTTACTATGCTATTCAATATATAAAAATCGAATTTTTACTTTGAAGTTCCATCTATAAAAATCCTATTTTTACTTTGCTATTCAATATATAAAAATCGAATTTTTACTTTGCTTCTCAATATATAAAAATCGAATTTTTACTTCGCTTCTCAATATATAAAAATCGAATTTTTACTTCGCTACTCAATATATAAAAATCGAATTTTTATTTCGAAGTTCAATAGATAAAAATCATATTTTTTTTATTTCTTCTACCCAATAAAAATTTCGCCTTTTCTATTTTAAAAATATGATCTTTCCTATTCTAAAAACCCGATCTTTTCAATTTTAAAGTTCAAACCTTTTTCTAAAAAAAATCAGTTTTTACTTTTATTTTAAAATCAGTTTTAAAATCTTATAAAATCAGTTTTAATTTCATTTTAAAAAAAATCAGTTTAAATCTTTTTATAAAAACAGTTTAAAACCCTAATAAAAATCATTTATAAAAATCAAATTTTGCCTAATTTTATATATAAACAAAGCATTGTTTTACATATAAATAATTTTTCAAGGGTTTAAAATAAACAAATAAAATCAGATCTAAAAGAAAATATATAATAAAAATAAATAGGAAGGCTTACTGTTGTTTTTTTTCTCTTTTCTTTTCAGCGAAGGGGGGCGTCTTGACGTCGTGGAGACGGAGGAGGTTGGGGATGGCCGCGTCGGAGGTGGTTGAGCGGCCTTAGCGGAGCTCGAGCGATGGAGGGTCCACGGTCGATTCGGGGGAAATGGGTTTCGGGTTTGTGGTTCGGGGCTCGCGCTAAGGGAGGAGAGAGAGGAGATGGAAGCGTCGAGAGGGATGATCGGAGGGGTGAAGGAGGTCGGCCGACGGTAGGTGGTCTCAGGCTAGGGGCGCGGTGGTCGCTGCGAGGTGGAGGCAGTTTTTATTTTTTTTTATTTTTAGTATCAGATTTTAAATCGGGGGGGGAGGGGGGGGGCAGAGTTAAAAAGGGGGAAGAGAAAGTTTTTTTTTTATTTTTTTTATTTTTATTATTTAATTATTTTATTTTCGAAGAAGTTGACTTTTACATACGACCTCTAAACGAGGCCCACCGCCTGTCGTCCATAGCGTTTTACCACCATTCCGAACACAATGGGATATGTATCGCAAGCTGATTTGACCATTTGAATCAGTTTCCGTTTAATTTTCATTTAAATCACTATATTGAATTTTAAACGTACATTTCAAATTATCGGGGTCACATATTAACTAGAAAAATTCCAGAAAAATATTTTTTAGCTTTGTATTGACGATACGGTCCTAACAAAACTAGTTTCGTTGAATTCTGAGACCGTTTGAAAAATGGCCAATTTCCAATCGATTAAAATCAACTGAAACTGGTCAAACGCGTTTTCCTTTGCCACGCTCACATATTGATTCGAAAAATTATGAAATTTGAAACCTAGCAATAACTCGACATCACGGACCCAACAAAAGTGGTTTCGTCGAAATCCGAGGTCATTTGCAAAATGTCCATTTTTAAGGGCCTGAATTCCATAGCGACTATTCAGAATTTTCAACTGGACATATCTTTTGATCCCTGCCATGAAATTTTGATTTCTCGGATTCGTTGGAAAGATATTCTCTATTACATCCTAATGTTTTTGGTTTCACTAAAATCCGGATTGTTTTGCACCCGGTACATCCAATTGAAGTTTGAAATCGAATTATCGAACTACCGCGCCATTTTCAATTCTATTTATAATTATATATAAATATTTATATTCTAACGACAACGCATATAATATAAACGTTCGAATTATATTCAAAACAAATTTCTCGTCGATATTATTTAAAATAATTCATTTTAAATAATCAAAATTCGCTAAAATTGCCAAAATAAAAATTTTAAACTGGCCCAGATTTTCGGGTTGTTACAATCTCCCCCACTTAAAACTTTTCATCCCCGAAAAGGAACAAAGTCGAAAGTGGTTTGATTATTCAACTCTACGTTCGATCTGGCTACCATTCTCTAACTTTTCAGTTTCTGAGAATTTTCAAAAATTCAAAAATTTGGCTAACACCCTAAATTTTTGAAAAATTTCGCCATAACCTCCCCTGCAATGGGAGCATCGGGGAATTTCAAATAGCTTCCCCGGTCCTTCAGATCTCAAAAAGAAAAAGAAAAAGCCAAGCGGCTAGCCAATAGGCTCATAAAATCATCATCACCCAAACGAAACAGTAAATTATGTAGTAAACATGTACCTATTTGTCGGGCAAACAAATTTTATTCTCTGCTCTAGCCTCCTTGCTATGACCTGTTCAATGTAAGTATGAATATATGCAAGCATATGCGACCAATTTTCAATACAATTCAATACTTGTTTCAATTAGGCTAAATGGCTAGAAATTAGCAAACAAATAAACAAACAACACAAACATCAATCAATTAGTGAATTTAACGTTTCAAATTCATAATTTTGATATATATACTGAAAATCTTGTTTTTGATGCCAATTCACAACAAAGTGTTCTAGCTATATAAGATTTGGTTCTCACACCAGTCTAATGGAAATATATAGATATCACACTTTCGTCACTCGAAAATAAATGCTGGTGATGGTATACTTCATCATCAGGACCATGTCCGGGCAACTAGAGTGTGATTCTATACCTATCCAATATATTAAAATTTCGAATACACGCGGATCAGACGTATACGCAAAATCTATATATACTGGATTGTCCACATCAATATAAATAAATAACCAGATACGAATAATTGATTTAAATTTTCAAAACAAAAATTTGTTTTCACTTTTATTTTAAAAATTTACTCTTCACACTCGTTCTAGGATACTACTGATCCTATCTCTAACGAGTCATTCCATTGGATATTGCTAATCCAATATCTGATGAATTCTTTCGTATGGTTCTAATGTGCCTTGTTCTCTGAGCTTTGTAAACCAAAGCTCTGATACCAAACTGACACGACCCGAACTTCCCCGTTAAGGAAAACGCGGATAGCGTTGAGTACAAGACAAAATAGAACGCATACAGAAGAACATTTCAATGTATATTACAACAATGCATCAGATTACAAGAATATACAGAGTATGAAACAATATTACACAGAAATATCAGAGATTTAAATTACATTTAAATACATAGCAGCGGAAAATAATACAATACACAACTAGAATGAGATATACGGATACAAAGCTTTCCGGATATCGTTCCAGCTGTAAACCAGGATCCTGTGAATATAAATCTGCAAAACCAAAACTACTAGCTGCCCGTGTCAAAAATAGGGGCACCCAGAGTTTAGGTTAAAACAATAAACTCCAGGTCAGTCATGTGACTGGTGTGAGAACTAAAACAGTTAATCTTTATTTTAAATCATTAGGTAAATCAAGGGACCACGCCGTATAACACGGAACGGGTTTCCTCCCAAGAATACCAGTGCATAAAACAAACAGCGCAATGCTAAATAAAGAAAAATGAAGCTGTTATAAGACCCAGGTCCTATCACACAATGCAACGCAAGCCGGGGGATAGGGTTTTTCCTTATAACAGCCAAAGAATGCTTGATACGTTTAAAACAAATCATTTGATACTATTATAAGTGCATAGTGTATAAAACAACTTCAAATCATAAGTATCAATCATAGGCGGCATGAGCGTCCCATGCCACTATGTCGCCATATATAGGTTTACAAATAAAACTGCAAATGTCACGTATTTGGAAATTGGATTTCCATCTATGAACCGAGGCAAAAGATAGTCCTCAACCGATTCGAGACTGCCTAGCCCGAGCCTCAGGATCAGAGCTCGAGTGACCCTTGGATCCTCAGGGCCAGTCCACCGATGTGGATTAAACTTAAACCCTGAACATGCGTTTCCCCGCCCTATGGGGCGTAAACGAGCCAACTAAATGACTCCATCGGTTCGAGAACGACCGATCAATCCTAGGCGCCTCGCAACAGCAATAACCACATAAGTCAAACTCGTCAGGGCGTGTAAAACCACTGACGCCACTTCTAGCTAGGAAGAAACGCATGCCCTCCCTGACGTCCTCTCCCGTTTTTGGTTCATACCGGGTGTGAAACTCGCGAATCAAACGTTACACAAAGCTACGCCACAAAGGCCTTGCTTTGATCATCACCACAAGACTTTGCTTTTCAACAGAAGCCTCGATCAATTGCCACTTTGGCATGCCACACAGGCAATTCACTCCATGCGTTTGATATCCATCAATATATAACCCCTGAGCTCGTACGTCTCAGAGAAGGGCGTTAAGCAAGAGAATAAATTCTCCACCGCCAAACAGATATATATTTAATAGAGATCAATCACACAGACTAAAATCCAATGTCAGACACACAGTCCATTTACAAGTCCGTTCTGGGTCTGAACGAAACCGGAGGCACCTAGTACTCCGCACATCCATCGATCTCCAAGTACGTCTGGACGATCACCAACTGTTTCCATCTTCTTGGGTGTACAGCCCAATCAAGATCATCAGTTATCACCCAAACGACGTGAAGACTTCCGGTCTTCGACCACCGTCTTCATCTTCGACACCACGTCGAATCAGTTATTCAGAATGGGATAAACCCGGTCTTTCTGAATAACTCGCGTATATATTATAAAAGTGTTACACAAACACAACATACGCCTCATTCCAATTCAGAATTGTCTTTTATTCAAATATTCCTATACTTTGGGAAAAGTTCCCATTAATTTTATCCAAGATAAATTCTTTAAATTTATTCTTTAATCTCCTTTGAATATCAATTCAAACTAGTCGGGATTAGCGAACCACACCGAAGTAATCATTTATTTTATTTCCCAATCCCAACCTATTCATCCCATGAAGTAAAACTGGTAATACTTCATATCTAACACCACAGTGTTATCGGTAAATTCAATTACCATTTCACGTTCAAATCTAATTAAAGATTTAACTATCGCCTGGAGTAAAACTGGTGATACTCCATTCTCGATCTTTTCAATCTAATTAAAGATTCATTAAAACTCCACTTAGTTTTAATATTTCTCTGGGTTAAAGAATCAGTGTCATTTAAAAACACAGTTCACGATAAACCCAAAATTACATTCATTAATTATCGGGTTAAAGAACGAGTGTTATTTAAAACACTGTTCACGATAAACCCAAAAATCAATATCAATTCAATTCCAATGAAATCTCATTTAATTGGTACACTTCATTAAATCCAAATGAAAAGATTTAATCTTTTCACAACTGGGTTCAAGAACAGTGTTAGTGAAGACACCATTCACGACAAACCCAAATCACATTTGATATTCAATACAAGGCTCTGAATAGAAAATATATCGGCTTATATTCAATATCAAATTCTACGATTAACAAATGTCGTATTGAAATAACGATATAAATGTATATCTTTCAAATTCCCATAACAACATCTGTATAATCACGAATTCCAACATCGAAATATTCCGAAGACAATTTCGATTCAAATCCACTCCAATGCAATCATTGGAAATTCTGGTTATTTTTAAAACCCTTTTCAAATTCAATTTATTTATTTAAAAATAAATAGAATTATATTTCTAGTTCAAAACTAGTTCATTTCGATAGAAATCTATTTTTACCTATTCAAATGTGGAGTTTTTCATCCCAAATCTTCACAAATCATTTCTTATGATTTTACACAAATTATTACTATTTTTAATAATTTTATAAAGGCCCATACAGTCGATTTCCACCAATGGCCATCGAACTGCACTTACAGCGACCTTTTTCAAATTTGATTTGGACATAATTCCAAATCCAACCGTTAGATTTCTAATTTCTCACATTCGTTAGAAAGCTCTCTTCGATACGAACCCAATGGTTCCGGTTTTAGGAGAATCCGACGGTCGGATCTCCCGTAATGTCCGTTTGAAATCAATGGTCGAAATTCGCGAACTGCCGCGGCGCGGCGCGTTCTATTCAGGCCATTATATTATATATATAATATATATATAATATATTTCATCGATTTCTATTTAAAACGAATTATATAAATAGTTTTAAATTCGTTTCAAAAGCCATTTCAACTTCCTTTTCAATTCAAATCAAAATTGAATTCTTCTTTATAAATTCGTTTTAAAATTCCTTTCTATTCAATTCAAATTTCAATTCAATTTGAATTCATTTCAATTCGCTTTCAATTCAATTTGAATTCGTTTTCAATTCAATTCATTTCGAAATCGTTTTCAATTCAATTCATTTCGAACTCGTTTTATATTCAATTCATTTCGAAATCGTTTTATATTCAATTCATTTCGAAATCGTTTTATATTCAATTCATTTCGAAATCGTTTTCAATTCAATTCATTTCGAAATCGTTTTCAATTCAATTCATTTCGAAATCGGTTTCAATTCAATTCATTTCGAAATCGTTTTCAATTCAATTCATTTCGAAATCGTTTTCAATTCAATTCATTTCGAAATTGTTTTCAATTCAATTCATTTCGAAATCGTTTTCAATTCATTTCTTAATATTCATTTCTTAATATTCATTTCTTAATATTCATTTTAAATTGAATAAAATCGATATAAATATCGTTCACGTCAAAATGGCGTCAATCTAATCAACACGGCTTCATATATTGATATTTTCAAATATTCCATTTCGAATATTTCTATTTCAAATATTTCTATTTTAAAACTGGAATGAGGCCCAATCAATTACCATATAAAGTTAATTATATGGATTTTCATACAACACATGTATAATAGCATTGAAAAATAATCAACCATCAACCAAAGTGCACTACACTGTATAAGCATCAAATATAGATATCTAACGCTTATAACAGCCTGTCAATCAATCGATCGACATATTTAATCAATCAGGATGAGTGAACTTCAAATTTCATCCCAACACCCGTGTGGGGTTTCAAACAATCAAACACAGATTTTATTTGTGCAGTTGGGCGATGTGTGAAATTTATCGACCCAATCAATATCAGTCAAATCAGTGTATATACAAACAAACCGGCCGATTTGTTTATAACTATTCATTTATTCACATTCACGTTAAAAATTATATTTTTAACGATAAAACATTTTATTTCAACCTATGAATTTCTATTCAATTCATTTACACAATAAAATAATATTTTTATTTTCTAACATATTTTTAGAAAATTTCGGCGGCATAACGGCACGATACTAGAAACGGGACAAGGCCTAGCCTTATCCCCGGTCTAGTGAAGGCCCACGCCATTCACACATCAATCATATCAATTTCAATTTCACCAAAACAATCAAATCCAAATCAAATAATCTAACCAACTACACAACCAATCAATCAAGTCCATGGTCTGTGGACGGGTGTCGGGTGCTTCTAATAAGCACCGTCTGCATCCTAGTATATATATATATATATAACTAGAAAAGTAGAATTTGAGTGAGAAGTTCTCACCGATAGCTATCCAATCATCTTGACTCTTCTTCTCGCCTTTTTATCATCTTCTTGTGCCCGTAGTCACTATATATAAAAATCACACATTTTTATATTTCGACGTCTTTAAATAAAAATCACATTTTTATTTATTCACTTTCAATTTAAAAATCATATTTTTATAATCTCTTCATATATTTAAAAATCGAATTTTTACTATGCTATTCAATATATAAAAATCGAATTTTTACTTTGAAGTTCCATATATAAAAATCCTATTTTTACTTTGCTATTCAATATATAAAAATCGAATTTTTACTTTGCTTCTCAATATATAAAAATCGAATTTTTACTTCGCTTCTCAATATATAAAAATCGAATTTTTACTTCGCTACTCAATATATAAAAATCGAATTTTTATTTCGAAGTTCAATAGATAAAAATCATATTTTTTTTATTTCTTCTACCCAATAAAAATTTCGCCTTTTCTATTTTAAAAATATGATCTTTCCTATTCTAAAAACCCGATCTTTTCAATTTTAAAGTTCAAACCTTTTTCTAAAAAAAATCAGTTTTTACTTTTATTTTAAAATCAGTTTTAAAATCTTATAAAATCAGTTTTAATTTCATTTTAAAAAAAATCAGTTTAAATCTTTTTATAAAAACAGTTTAAAACCCTAATAAAAATCATTTATAAAAATCAAATTTTGCCTAATTTTATATATAAACAAAGCATTGTTTTACATATAAATAATTTTTCAAGGGTTTAAAATAAACAAATAAAATCAGATCTAAAAGAAAATATATAATAAAAATAAATAGGAAGGCTTACTGTTGTTTTTTTTTTCTCTTTTCTTTTCAGCGAAGGGGGGCGTCTTGACGTCGTGGAGACGGAGGAGGTTGGGGATGGCCGCGTCGGAGGTGGTTGAGCGGCCTTGGCGGAGCTCGAGCGATGGAGGGTCCACGGTCGATTCGGGGGAAATGGGTTTCGGGTTTGTGGTTCGGGGCTCGCGCTAACGGAGGAGAGAGAGGAGATGGAAGCGTCGAGAGGGATGATCGGAGGGGTGAAGGAGGTCGGCCGACGGTAGGTGGTCTCAGGCTAGGGGCGCGGTGGTCGCTACGAGGTGGAGGCAGTTTTTATTTTTTTTATTTTTTTTATTTTTAGTATCTGATTTTAAATCGGGGGGGGGGGGGGGGGAGAGTTAAAAAGGGGGAAGAGAAAGTTTTTTTTTATTTTTTTTATTTTTATTATTTAATTATTTTATTTTCGAAGAAGTTGACTTTTACATACGACCTCTAAACGAGGCCCACCGCCTGTCGTCCATAGCGTTTTACCACCATTCCGAACACAATGGGATATGTATCGCAAGCTGATTTGACCATTTGAATCAGTTTCCGTTTAATTTTCATTTAAATCACTATATTGAATTTTAAACGTACATTTCAAATTATCGGGGTCACATATTAACTAGAAAAATTCCAGAAAAATATTTTCTAGCTTTGTATTGACGATACGGTCCTAACAAAACTAGTTTCGTTGAATTCTGAGATCGTTTGAAAAATGGCCAATTTCCAGTCGATTAAAATCAACTGAAACTGGTCAAACGCGTTTTCCTTTGCCACGCTCACATATTGATTCGAAAAATTATGAAATTTGAAACCTAGCAATAACTCGACATCACAGACCCAACAAAAGTGGTTTCGTCGAAATCCGAGGTCATTTGCAAAATGTCCATTTTTAAGGGCCTGAATTCCATAGCGACTATTCAGAATTTTCAACTGGACATATCTTTTGATCCCTGCCATGAAATTTTGATTTCTCGGATTCGTTGGAAAGATATTCACTATTAGATCCTAATGTTTTTGGTTTCACTAAAATCCGGATTGTTTTGCACCCGGTACATCCAATTGAAGTTTGAAATCGAATTATCGAACTACCGCGCCATTTTCAATTATATTTATAATTATATATAAATATTTATATTCTAACGACGACGCATATAATATAAACGTTCGAATTATATTCAAAACAAATTTCTCGTCGATATTATTTAAAATAATTCATTTTAAATAATCAAAATTCGCTAAAATTGCCAAAATAAAAATTTTAAACTGGCCCAGATTTTCGGGTTGTTACAATCTCCCCCACTTAAAACTTTTCATCCCCGAAAAGGAACAAAGTCGAAAGTGGTTTGATTATTCAACTCTACGTTCGATCTGGCTTCCATTCTCTAACTTTTCAGTTTCTGAGAATTTTCAAAAATTCAAAAATTTGGCTAACACCCTAAATTTTTGAAAAATTTCGCCATAACCTCCCCTGCAATGGGAGCATCGGGGAATTTCAAATAGCTTCCCCGGTCCTTCAGATCTCAAAAAGAAAAAGAAAAAGCCAAGCGGCTAGCCAATAGGCTCATAAAATCATCATCACCCAAACGAAACAGTAAATTATGTAGTAAACATGTACCTATTTGTCGGGCAAACAAATTTTATTCTCTGCTCTAGCCTCCTTGCTATGACCTGTTCAATGTAAGTACGAATATATGCAAGCATATGCGACCAATTTTCAATACAATTCAATACTTGTTTCAATTAGGCTAAATGGCTAGAAATTAGCAAACAAATAAACAAACAACACAAACATCAATCAATTAGTGAATTTAACGTTTCAAATTCATAATTTTGATATATATACTGAAAATCTTGTTTTTGATGCCAATTCACAACAAAGTGTTCTAGCTATATAAGATTTGGTTCTCACACCAGTCTAATGGAAATATATAGATATCACACTTTCGTCACTCGAAAATAAATGCTAGTGATGGTATACTTCATCATCAGGACCATGTCCGGGCAACTAGAGTGTGATTCTATACCTATCCAATATATTAAAATTTCGAATACACGCGGATCAGACGTATACGCAAAATCTATATATACTGGATTGTCCACATCAATATATATAAATAACCAGATACGAATAATTGATTTAAATTTTCAAAACAAAAATTTGTTTTCACTTTTATTTTAAAAATTTACTCTTCACACTCGTTCTAGGATACTACTGATCCTATCTCTAACGAGTCATTCCATTGGATATTGCTAATCCAATATCTGATGAATTCTTTCGTATGGTTCTAATGTGCCTTGTTCTCTGAGCTTTGTAAACCAAAGCTCTGATACCAAACTGACACGACCCGAACTTCCCCGTTAAGGAAAACGCGGATAGCGTTGAGTACAAGACAAAATAGAACGCATACAGAAGAACATTTCAATGTATATTACAACAATGCATCAGATTACAAGAATATACAGAGTATGAAACAATATTACACAGAAATATCAGAGATTTAAATTACATTTAAATACATAGCAGCGGAAAATAATACAATACACAACTAGAATGAGATATACGGATACAAAGCTTTCCGGATATCGTTCCAGCTGTAAACCAGGATCCTGTGAATATAAATCTGCAAAACCAAAACTACTAGCTGCCCGTGTCAAAAATAGGGGCACCCAGAGTTTAGGTTAAAACAATAAACTCCAGGTCAGTCATGTGACTGGTGTGAGAACTAAAACAGTTAATCTTTATTTTAAATCATTAGGTAAATCAAGGGACCACGCCGTATAACACGGAACGGGTTTCCTCCCAAGAATACCAGTGCATAAAACAAACAGCGCAATGCTAAATAAAGAAAAATGAAGCTGTTATAAGATCCAGGTCCTATCACACAATGCAACGCAAGCCGGGGGATAGGGTTTTTCCTTATAACAGCCAAAGAATGCTTGATACGTTTAAAACAAATCATTTGATACTATTAGAAGTGCATAGTGTATAAAACAACTTCAAATCATAAGTATCAATCATAGGCGGCATGAGCGTCCCATGCCACTATGTCGCCATATATAGGTTTACAAATAAAACTGCAAATGTCACGTATTTGGAAATTGGATTTCCATCTATGAACCGAGGCAAAAGATAGTCCTCAACCGATTCGAGACTGCCTAGCCCGAGCCTCAGGATCAGAGCTCGAGTGACCCTTGGATCCTCAGGGCCAGTCCACCGATGTGGATTAAACTTAAACCCTGAACATGCGTTTCCCCGCCCTATGGGGCGTAAACGAGCCAACTAAATGACTCCATCGGTTCGAGAACGACCGATCAATCCGAGGCGCCTTGCAACAGCAACAACCACATAAGTCAAACTCGTCAGGGCGTGTAAAACCACTGACGCCACTTCTAGCTAGGAAGAAACGCATGCCCTCCCTGACGTCCTCTCCCGTTTTTGGTTCGTACCGGGTGTGAAACTCGCGAATCAAACGTTACACAAAGCTACGCCACAAAGGCCTTGCTTTGATCATCACCACAAGACTTTGCTTTTCAACAGAAGCCTCGATCAATTGCCACTTTGGCATGCCACACAGGCAATTCACTCCATGCGTTTGATATCCATCAATATATAACCCCTGAGCTCGTACGTCTCAGAGAAGGGCGTTAAGCAAGAGAATAAATTCTCCGCCGCCAAACAGATATATATTTAATAGAGATCAATCACACAGACTAAAATCCAATGTCAGACACAGTCCATTTACAAGTCCGTTCTGGGTCTGAACGAAACCGGAGGCACCTAGTACCCCGCACATCCATCGATCTCCAAGTACGTCTGGACGATCACCAACTGTTTCCATCTTCTTGGGTGTACAGCCCAATCAAGATCATCAGTTATCACCCAAACGACGTGAAGACTTCCGGTCTTCGACCACCGTCTTCATCTTCGACACCACGTCGAATTAGTTATTCAGAATGGGATAAACCCGGTCTTTCTGAATAACTCGCGTATATATTATAAAAGTGTTACACAAACACAACATACGCCTCATTCCAATTCAGAATATTCTTTTATTCAAATATTCCTATACTTTGGGAAAAGTTCCCATTAATTTTATCCAAGATAAATTCTTTAAATTTATTCTTTAATCTCCTTTGAATATCAATTCAAACTAGTCGGGATTAGCGAACCACACCGAAGTAATCATTTATTTTATTTCCCAATCCCAACCTATTCATCCCATGAAGTAAAACTGGTAATACTTCATATCTAACACCACAGTGTTATCGGTAAATTCAATTACCATTTCACGTTCAAATCTAATTAAAGATTTAACTATCGCCTGGAGTAAAACTGGTGATACTCCATTCTCGATCTTTTCAATCTAATTAAAGATTCATTAAAACTCCACTTAGTTTTAATATTTCTCTGGGTTAAAGAATCAGTGTCATTTAAAAACACAGTTCACGATAAACCCAAAATTACATTCATTAATTATCGGGTTAAAGAACGAGTGTTATTTAAAACACTGTTCACGATAAACCCAAAAATCAATATCAATTCAATTCCAATGAAATCTCATTTAATTGGTACACTTCATTAAATCCAAATGAAAAGATTTAATCTTTTCACAACTTGGTTCAAGAACAGTGTTAGTGAAGACACCATTCACGACAAACCCAAATCACATTTGATATTCAATACAAGGCTCTGAATAGAAAATATATCGGCTTATATTCAATATCAAATTCTACGATTAACAAATGTCGTATTGAAATAACGATATAAATGTATATCTTTCAAATTCCCATAACAACATCTGTATAATCACGAATTCCAACATCGAAATATTCCGAAGACAATTTCGATTCAAATCCACTCCAATGCAATCATTGGAAATTCTGGTTATTTTTAAAACCCTTTTCAAATTCAATTTATTTATTTAAAAATAAATAGAATTATATTTCTAGTTCAAAACTAGTTCATTTCGATAGAAATCTATTTTTACCTATTCAAATGTGGAGTTTTTCATCCCAAATCTTCACAAATCATTTCTTATGATTTTACACAAATTATTACTATTTTTAATAATTTTATCAAGGCCCGTACAGTCGATTTCCACCAATGGCCATCGAACTGCACTTACAACGACCTTTTTCAAATTTGATTTGGACATAATTCCAAATCCAACCGTTAGATTTCTAATTTCTCACATTCGTTAGAAAGCTCTCTTCGATACGAACCCAACGGTTCCGGTTTTAGGAGAATCCGACGGTCGGATCTCCTGTAATGTCCGTTTGAAATCAATGGTCGAAATTCGCGAACTGCCGCGGCGCGGCGCGTTCTATTCAGGCCATTATATTATATATATATAATATATATATAATATATTTCGTCGATTTCTATTTAAAACGAATTATATAAATAGTTTTAAATTCGTTTCAAAAGCCATTTCAACTTCCTTTTCAATTCAAATCAAAATTGAATTCTTCTTTATAAATTCGTTTTAAAATTCCTTTCTATTCAATTCAAATTTCAATTCAATTTGAATTCATTTCAATTCGCTTTCAATTCAATTTGAATTCGTTTTCAATTCAATTCATTTCGAAATCGTTTTCAATTCAATTCATTTCGAACTCGTTTTATATTCAATTCATTTCGAAATCGTTTTATATTCAATTCATTTCGAAATCGTTTTATATTCAATTCATTTCGAAATCGTTTTCAATTCAATTCATTTCGAAATCGTTTTCAATTCAATTCATTTCGAAATCGTTTTCAATTCAATTCATTTCGAAATCGTTTTCAATTCAATTCATTTCGAAATCGTTTTAAATTCAATTCATTTCGAAATTGTTTTCAATTCAATTCATTTCGAAATCGTTTTCAATTCAATTCATTTCTTAATATTCATTTCTTAATATTCATTTCTTAATATTCATTTCTTAATATTCATTTCTTAATATTCATTTTAAATTGAATAAAATCGATATAAATATCGTTCACGTCAAAATGGCGTCAATCTAATCAACACGGCTTCATATATTGATATTTTCAAATATTCCATTTCGAATATTTCTATTTCAAATATTTCTATTTTAAAACTGGAATGAGGCCCAATCAATTACCATATAAAGTTAATTATATGGATTTTCATACAACACATGTATAATAGCATTGAAAAATAATCAACCATCAACCAAAGTGCACTACACTGTATAAGCATCAAATATAGATATCTAACGCTTATAACAGCCTGTCAATCAATCGATCGACATATTTAATCAATCAGGATGAGTGAACTTCAAATTTCATCCCAACACCCGTGTGGGGTTTCAAACAATCAAACACAGATTTTATTTGTGCAGTTGGGCGATGTGTGAAATTTATCGACCCAATCAATATCAGTCAAATCAGTGTATATACAAACAAACCGGCCGATTTGTTTATAACTATTCATTTATTCACATTCACGTTAAAAATTATATTTTTAACGATAAAACATTTTATTTCAACCTATGAATTTCTATTCAATTCATTTACACAATAAAATGATATTTTTATTTTCTAACATATTTTTAGAAAATTTCGGCGGCATAACGGCACGATACTAGAAACGGGACAAGGCCTAGCCTTATCCCCGGTCTAGTGAAGGCCCACGCCATTCACACATCAATCATATCAATTTCAATTTCACCAAAACAATCAAATCCAAATCAAATAATCTAACCAACTACACAACCAATCAAACAAGTCCATGGTCTGTGGACGGGTGTCGGGTGCTTCTAATAAGCACCGTCTGCATCCTAGTATATATATATATAACTAGAAAAGTAGAATTTGAGTGAGAAGTTCTCACCGATAGCTATCCAATCATCTTGACTCTTCTTCTCGCCTTTTTATCATCTTCTTGTGCCCGTAGTCACTATATATAAAAATCACACATTTTTATATTTCGACGTCTTTAAATAAAAATCACATTTTTATTTATTCACTTTCAATTTAAAAATCATATTTTTATAATCTCTTCATATATTTAAAAATCGAATTTTTACTATGCTATTCAATATATAAAAATCGAATTTTTACTTTGAAGTTCCATATATAAAAATCCTATTTTTACTTTGCTATTCAATATATAAAAATCGAATTTTTACTTTGCTTCTCAATATATAAAAATCGAATTTTTACTTCGCTTCTCAATATATAAAAATCGAATTTTTACTTCGCTACTCAATATATAAAAATCGAATTTTTATTTCGAAGTTCAATAGATAAAAATCATATTTTTTTTATTTCTTCTACCCAATAAAAATTTCGCCTTTTCTATTTTAAAAATATGATCTTTCCTATTCTAAAAACCCGATCTTTTCAATTTTAAAGTTCAAACCTTTTTCTAAAAAAAATCAGTTTTTACTTTTATTTTAAAATCAGTTTTAAAATCTTATAAAATCAGTTTTAATTTCATTTTAAAAAAAATCAGTTTAAATCTTTTTATAAAAACAGTTTAAAACCCTAATAAAAATCATTTATAAAAATCAAATTTTGCCTAATTTTATATATAAACAAAGCATTGTTTTACATATAAATAATTTTTCAAGGGTTTAAAATAAACAAATAAAATCAGATCTAAAAGAAAATATATAATAAAAATAAATAGGAAGGCTTACTGTTGTTTTTTTTTTCTCTTTTCTTTTCAGCGAAGGGGGGCGTCTTGACGTCGTGGAGACGGAGGAGGTTGGGGATGGCCGCGTCGGAGGTGGTTGAGCGGCCTTGGCGGAGCTCGAGCGATGGAGGTTCCACGGTCGATTCGGGGGAAATGGGTTTCGGGTTTGTGGTTCGGGACTTGCGCTAAGGGAGGAGAGAGAGGAGATGGAAGCGTCGAGAGGGATGATCGGAGGGGTGAAGGAGGTCGGCCGACGGTAGGTGGTCTCAGGCTGGGGGCGCGGTGGTCGCTGCGAGGTGGAGGCAGTTTTTTTTTTTTTTTAGTATCTGATTTTAAATCGGGGGGGGGGCAGAGTTAAAAAGGGGGAAGAGAAAGTTTTTTATTTTTTTTATTTTTATTATTTAATTATTTTATTTTCGAAGAAGTTGACTTTTACATACGACCTCTAAACGAGGCCCACCACCGGTCGTCCATAGCGTTTTACCACCATTCCGAACACAATGGGATATGTATCGCAAGCTGATTTGACCATTTGAATCAGTTTCCGTTTAATTTTCATTTAAATCACTATATTGAATTTTAAACGTACATTTCAAATTATCGGGGTCACATATTAACTAGAAAAATTCCAGAAAAATATTTTCTAGCTTTGTATTGACGATACGGTCCTAACAAAACTAGTTTCGTTGAATTCTGAGACCGTTTGAAAAATGGCCAATTTCCAGTCGATTAAAATCAACTGAAACTGGTCAAACGCGTTTTCCTTTGCCACGCTCACATATTGATTCGAAAAATTATGAAATTTGAAACCTAGCAATAACTCGACATCACGGACCCAACAAAAGTGGTTTCGTCGAAATCCGAGGTCATTTGCAAAATGTCCATTTTTAAGGGCCTGAATTCCATAGCGACTATTCAGAATTTTCAACTGGACATATCTTTTGATCCCTGCCATGAAATTTTGATTTCTCGGATTCGTTGGAAAGATATTCACTATTAGATCCTACTGTTTTTGGTTTCACTAAAATCCGGATTGTTTTGCACCCGGTACATCCAATTGAAGTTTGAAATCGAATTATCGAACTACCGCGCCATTTTCAATTCTATTTATAATTATATATAAATATTTATATTCTAACGACGACGCATATAATATAAACGTTCGAATTATATTCAAAACAAATTTCTCGTCGATATTATTTAAAATAATTCATTTTAAATAATCAAAATTCGCTAAAATTGCCAAAATAAAAATTTTAAACTGGCCCAGATTTTCGGGTTGTTACAATCTCCCCCACTTAAAACTTTTCGTCCCCGAAAAGGTACAAAGTCGAAAGTGGTTTGATTATTCAACTCTACGTTCGATCTGGCTTCCATTCTCTAACTTTTCAGTTTCTGAGAATTTTCAAAAATTCAAAAATTTGGCTAACACCCTAAATTTTTGAAAAATTTCGCCATAACCTCCCCTGCAATGGGAGCATCGGGGAATTTCAAATAGCTTCCCCGGTCCTTCAGATCTCAAAAAGAAAAAGAAAAAGCCAAGCGGCTAGCCAATAGGCTCATAAAATCATCATCACCCAAACGAAACAGTAAATTATGTAGTAAACATGTACCTATTTGTCGGGCAAACAAATTTTATTCTCTGCTCTAGCCTCCTTGCTATGACCTGTTCAATGTAAGTACGAATATATGCAAGCATATGCGACCAATTTTCAATACAATTCAATATTTGTTTTAATTAGGCTAAATGGCTAGAAATTAGCAAACAAATAAACAAACAACACAAACATCAATCAATTAGTGAATTTAACGTTTCAAATTCATAATTTTGATATATATACTGAAAATCTTGTTTTTGATGCCAATTCACAACAAAGTGTTCTAGCTATATAAGATTTGGTTCTCACACCAGTCTAATGGAAATATATAGATATCACACTTTCGTCACTCGAAAATAAATGCTGGTGATGGTATACTTCATCATCAGGACCATGTCCGGGCAACTAGAGTGTGATTCTATACCTATCCAATATATTAAAATTTCGAATACACGCGGATCAGACGTATACGCAAAATCTATATATACTGGATTGTCCACATCAATATAAATAAATAACCAGATACGAATAATTGATTTAAATATTCAAAACAAAAATTTGTTTTCACTTTTATTTTAAAAATTTACTCTTCACACTCGTTCTAGGATACTACTGATCCTATCTCTAACGAGTCATTCCATTGGATATTGCTAATCCAATATCTGATGAATTCTTTCGTATGGTTCTAATGTGCCTTGTTCTCTGAGCTTTGTAAACCAAAGCTCTGATACCAAACTGACACGACCCGAACTTCCCCGTTAAGGAAAACGCGGATAGCGTTGAGTACAAGACAAAATAGAACGCATACAGAAGAACATTTCAATGTATATTTCAACAATGCATCAGATTACAAGAATATACAGAGTATGAAACAATATTACACAGAAATATCAGAGATTTAAATTACATTTAAATACATAGCAGCGGAAAATAATACAATACACAACTAGAATGAGATATACGGATACAAAGCTTTCCGGATATCGTTCCAGCTGTAAACCAGGATCCTGTGAATATAAATCTGCAAAACCAAAACTACTAGCTGCCCGTGTCAAAAATAGGGGCACCCAGAGTTTAGGTTAAAACAATAAACTCCAGGTCAGTCATGTGACTGGTGTGAGAACTAAAACAGTTAATCTTTATTTTAAATCATTAGGTAAATCAAGGGACCACGCCGTATAACATGGAACGGGTTTCCTCCCAAGAATACCAGTGCATAAAACAAACAGCGCAATGCTAAATAAAGAAAAATGAAGCTGTTATAAGACCCAGGTCCTATCACACAATGCAACGCAAGCCGGGGGATAGGTTTTTTCCTTATAACAGCCAAAGAATGCTTGATACGTTTAAAACAAATCATTTGATACTATTATAAGTGCATAGTGTATAAAACAACTTCAAATCATAAGTATCAATCATAGGCGGCATGAGCGTCCCATGCCACTATGTCGCCATATATAGGTTTACAAATAAAACCGCAAATGTCACGTATTTGGAAATTGGATTTCCATCTATGAACCGAGGCAAAAGATAGTCCTCAACCGATTCGAGACTGCCTAGCCCGAGCCTCAGGATCAGAGCTCGAGTGACCCTTGGATCCTCAGGGCCAGTCCACCGATGTGGATTAAACTTAAACCCTGAACATGCGTTTCCCCGCCCTATGGGGCGTAAACGAGCCAACTAAATGACTCCATCGGTTCGAGAACGACCGATCAATCCGAGGCGCCTCGCAACAGCAACAACCACATAAGTCAAACTCGTCAGGGCGTGTAAAACCACTGACGCCACTTCTAGCTAGGAAGAAACGCATGCCCTCCCTGACGTCCTCTCCCGTTTATGGTTCATACCGGGTGTGAAACTCGCGAATCAAACGTTACACAAAGCTACGCCACAAAGGTCTTGCTTTGATCATCACCACAAGACTTTGCTTTTCAACAGAAGCCTCGATCAATTGCCACTTTGGCATGCCACACAGGCAATTCACTCCATGCGTTTGATATCCATCAATATATAACCCCTGAGCTCGTACGTCTCAGAGAAGGGCGTTAAGCAAGAGAATAAATTCTCCGCCGCCAAACAGATATATATTTAATAGAGATCAATCACACAGACTAAAATCCAATGTCAGACACACAGTCCATTTACAAGTCCGTTCTGGGTCTGAACGAAACCGGAGGCACCTAGTACCCCGCACATCCATCGATCTCCAAGTACGTCTGGACGATCACCAACTGTTTCCATCTTCTTGGGTGTACAGCCCAATCAAGATCATCAGTTATCACCCAAACGACGTGAAGACTTCCGGTCTTCGACCACCGTCTTCATCTTCGACACCACGTCGAATCAGTTATTCAGAATGGGATAAACCCGGTCTTTCTGAATAACTCGCGTATATATTATAAAAGTGTTACACAAACACAACATACGCCTCATTCCAATTCAGAATATTCTTTTATTCAAATATTCCTATACTTTGGGAAAAGTTCCCATTAATTTTATCCAAGATAAATTCTTTAAATTTATTCTTTAATCTCCTTTGAATATCAATTCAAACTAGTCGGGATTAGCGAACCACACCGAAGTAATCATTTATTTTATTTCCCAATCCCAACCTATTCATCCCATGAAGTAAAACTGGTAATACTTCATATCTAACACCACAGTGTTATCGGTAAATTCAATTACCATTTCACGTTCAAATCTAATTAAAGATTTAACTATCGCCTGGAGTAAAACTGGTGATACTCCATTCTCGATCTTTTCAATCTAATTAAAGATTCATTAAAACTCCACTTAGTTTTAATATTTCTCTGGGTTAAAGAATCAGTGTCATTTAAAAACACAGTTCACGATAAACCCAAAATTACATTCATTAATTATCGGGTTAAAGAACGAGTGTTATTTAAAACACTGTTCACGATAAACCCAAAAATCAATATCAATTCAATTCCAATGAAATCTCATTTAATTGGTACACTTCATTAAATCCAAATGAAAAGATTTAATCTTTTCACAACTGGGTTCAAGAACAGTGTTAGTGAAGACACCATTCACGACAAACCCAAATCACATTTGATATTCAATACAAGGCTCTGAATAGAAAATATATCGGCTTATATTCAATATCAAATTCTACGATTAACAAATGTCGTATTGAAATAACGATATAAATGTATATCTTTCAAATTCCCATAACAACATCTGTATAATCACGAATTCCAACATCGAAATATTCCGAAGACAATTTCGATTCAAATCCACTCCAATGCAATCATTGGAAATTCTGGTTATTTTTAAAACCCTTTTCAAATTCAATTTATTTATTTAAAAATAAATAGAATTATATTTCTAGTTCAAAACTAGTTCATTTCGATAGAAATCTATTTTTACCTATTCAAATGTGGAGTTTTTCATCCCAAATCTTCACAAATCATTTCTTATGATTTTACACAAATTATTACTATTTTTAATAATTTTATAAAGGCCCGTACAGTCGATTTCCACCAATGGCCATCGAACTGCACTTACAGCGACCTTTTTCAAATTTGATTTGGACATAATTCCAAATCCAACCGTTAGATTTCTAATTTCTCACATTCGTTAGAAAGCTCTCTTCGATACGAACCCAATGGTTCCGGTTTTAGGAGAATCCGACGGTCGGATCTCCCGTAATGTCCGTTTGAAATCAATGGTCGAAATTCGCGAACTGCCGCGGCGCGGCGCGTTCTATTCAGGCCATTATATTATATATATAATATATATATATAATATATTTCATCGATTTCTATTTAAAACGAATTATATAAATAGTTTTAAATTCGTTTCAAAAGCCATTTCAACTTCCTTTTCAATTCAAATCAAAATTGAATTCTTCTTTATAAATTCGTTTTAAAATTCCTTTCTATTCAATTCAAATTTCAATTCAATTTGAATTCATTTCAATTCGCTTTCAATTCAATTTGAATTCGTTTTCAATTCAATTCATTTCGAAATCGTTTTCAATTCAATTCATTTCGAACTCGTTTTATATTCAATTCATTTCGAAATCGTTTTATATTCAATTCATTTCGAAATCGTTTTATATTCAATTCATTTCGAAATCGTTTTCAATTCAATTCATTTCGAAATCGGTTTCAATTCAATTCATTTCGAAATCGGTTTCAATTCAATTCATTTCGAAATCGTTTTCAATTCAATTCATTTCGAAATCGTTTTCAATTCAATTCATTTCGAAATTGTTTTCAATTCAATTCATTTCGAAATCGTTTTCAATTCATTTCTTAATATTCATTTCTTAATATTCATTTCTTAATATTCATTTTAAATTGAATAAAATCGATATAAATATCGTTCACGTCAAAATGGCGTCAATCTAATCAACACGGCTTCATATATTGATATTTTCAAATATTCCATTTCGAATATTTCTATTTCAAATATTTCTATTTTAAAACTGGAATGAGGCCCAATCAATTACCATATAAAGTTAATTATATGGATTTTCATACAACACATGTATAATAGCATTGAAAAATAATCAACCATCAACCAAAGTGCACTACACTGTATAAGCATCAAATATAGATATCTAACGCTTATAACAGCCTGTCAATCAATCGATCGACATATTTAATCAATCAGGATGAGTGAACTTCAAATTTCATCCCAACACCCGTGTGGGGTTTCAAACAATCAAACACAGATTTTATTTGTGCAGTTGGGCGATGTGTGAAATTTATCGACCCAATCAATATCAGTCAAATCAGTGTATATACAAACAAACCGGCCGATTTGTTTATAACTATTCATTTATTCACATTCACGTTAAAAATTATATTTTTAACGATAAAACATTTTATTTCAACCTATGAATTTCTATTCAATTCATTTACACAATAAAATGATATTTTTATTTTCTAACATATTTTTAGAAAATTTCGGCGGCATAACGGCACGATACTAGAAACGGGACAAGGCCTAGCCTTATCCCCGGTCTAGTGAAGGCCCACGCCATTCACACATCAATCATATCAATTTCAATTTCACCAAAACAATCAAATCCAAATCAAATAATCTAACCAACTACACAACCAATCAAACAAGTCCATGGTCTGTAGACGGGTGTCGGGTGCTTCTAATAAGCACCGTCTGCATCCTAGTATATATATATATATATAACTAGAAAAGTAGAATTTGAGTGAGAAGTTCTCACCGATAGCTATCCAATCATCTTGACTCTTCTTCTCGCCTTTTTATCATCTTCTTGTGCCCGTAGTCACTATATATATAAATCACACATTTTTATATTTCGACGTCTTTAAATAAAAATCACATTTTTATTTATTCACTTTCAATTTAAAAATCATATTTTTATAATCTCTTCATATAATTAAAAATCGAATTTTTACTATGCTATTCAATATATAAAAATCGAATTTTTACTTTGAAGTTCCATATATAAAAATCCTATTTTTACTTTGCTATTCAATATATAAAAATCGAATTTTTACTTTGCTTCTCAATATATAAAAATCGAATTTTTACTTCGCTTCTCAATATATAAAAATCGAATTTTTACTTCGCTACTCAATATATAAAAATCGAATTTTTATTTCGAAGTTCAATAGATAAAAATCATATTTTTTTTATTTCTTCTACCCAATAAAAATTTCGCCTTTTCTATTTTAAAAATATGATCTTTCCTATTCTAAAAACCCGATCTTTTCAATTTTAAAGTTCAAACCTTTTTCTAAAAAAAATCAGTTTTTACTTTTATTTTAAAATCAGTTTTAAAATCTTATAAAATCAGTTTTAATTTCATTTTAAAAAAAATCAGTTTAAATCTTTTTATAAAAACAGTTTAAAACCCTAATAAAAATCATTTATAAAAATCAAATTTTGCCTAATTTTATATATAAACAAAGCATTGTTTTACATATAAATAATTTTTCAAGGGTTTAAAATAAACAAATAAAATCAGATCTAAAAGAAAATATATAATAAAAATAAATAGGAAGGCTTACTGTTGTTTTTTTTCTCTTTTCTTTTCAGCGAAGGGGGGCGTCTTGACGTCGTGGAGACGGAGGAGGTTGGGGATGGCCGTGTCGGAGGTGGTTGAGCGGCCTTGGCGGAGCTCGAGCGATGGAGGGTCCACGGTCGATTCGGGGGAAATGGGTTTCGGGTTTGTGGTTCGGGGCTCGCGCTAACGGAGGAGAGAGAGGAGATGGAAGCGTCGAGAGGGATGATCGGAGGGGTGAAGGAGGTCGGCCGACGGTAGGTGGTCTCAGGCTAGGGGGCGCGGTGGTCGCTGCGAGGTGGAGGCAGTTTTTTTTTTTTTTTTTAGTATCTGATTTTAAATCGGGGGGGGGGGGGGGGGCAGAGTTAAAAAGGGGGAAGAGAAAGTTTTTTTTTTATTTTTATTATTTAATTATTTTATTTTTGAAGAAGTTGACTTTTACATACGACCTCTAAACGAGGCCCACCGCCTGTCGTCCATAGCGTTTTACCCCCATTCCGAACACAATGGGATATGTATCGCAAGCTGATTTGACCATTTGAATCAGTTTCCGTTTAATTTTCATTTAAATCACTATATTGAATTTTAAACTTACATTTCAAATTATCGGGGTCACATATTAACTAGAAAAATTCCAGAAAAATATTTTCTAGCTTCGTATTGACGATACGGTCCTAACAAAACTAGTTTCGTTGAATTCTGAGACCGTTTGAAAAATGGCCAATTTCCAGTCGATTAAAATCAACTAAAACTGGTCAAACGCGTTTTCCTTTGCCACGCTCACATATTGATTCGAAAAATTATGAAATTTGAAACCTAGCAATAACTCGACATCACGGACCCAACAAAAGTGGTTTCGTCGAAATCCGAGGTCATTTGCAAAATGTCCATTTTTAAGGGCCTGAATTCCATAGCGACTATTCAGAATTTTCAACTGGACATATCTTTTGATCCCTGCCATGAAATTTTGATTTCTCGGATTCGTTGGAAAGATATTCACTATTAGATCCTAATGTTTTTGGTTTCACTAAAATCCGGATTGTTTTGCACCCGGTACATCCAATTGAAGTTTGAAATCGAATTATCGAACTACCGCGCCATTTTCAATTCTATTTATAATTATATATAAATATTTATATTCTAACGACGACGCATATAATATAAACGTTCGAATTATATTCAAAACAAATTTCTCGTCGATATTATTTAAAATAATTCATTTTAAATAATCAAAATTCGCTAAAATTGCCAAAATAAAAATTTTAAACTGGCCTAGATTTTCGGGTTGTTACACGCAGGGACGTATTTTGTAATGGATTTCCAACTATGACAAGGTATGGAACCACCTTTCGCTAGTGTACCTCTAGAGAGGAATACACTGGGTTCAATAAGAACATCTTGCAACCCGGCCACACATGACCGACCACTCATTTCGCTTGAGTGTATCGAATGTATATCACCAACAGTTGGGATCGGCAACCGTTTCCTGAATGGGACAGCATCGACAATAGATTTTATAGAAGTAAATAAAACTCTAGATCAGGTGATTGATTATACACCCTAATAGGTGTGACCTACATAGCCATGCTGCCTGCTCGATTTTTGTCATTTCCCGGTTGTGAGGCTAGAGGCCACACTTATCTCTAACAGATCACGCATTTATTCACTTTGAATGTCACATCGTCATACCCGCCAAATCATAAATTGATTTCACCACAAATACCATGGGTATACAGCTAAGAGAAATGAATTCCTCCGCCACCAAACGTAAATACGTTTGAAGAGATCAACTTATGTGATCTATCAAATATACTCTTTCAGACATTCTTCCGTACAGGTCGTCCTAGGAGTGGACAAACCGAAGGCACTATTCAGTACAACCATCTTAGGCAATCTTTACCTAAGATTTATACAATAGCCCTTGCACTTTACTCTGTCTTCAATTATTTTTGGCATATATGATTCGCAATGCTTATGCCAATACAGAGTGGTTCTTTGGATAATAATCCAATCGGTCTCTCCATATTAACAACGTTAAAATGGTCGAAAACTTCGATAGTCGGTGAGTTAACTATCAAAGAAAAACAGTTGTGCAACCAAAGATATTATTTCCAGATGGAAATTACATCGATCAATCACCAATCAACTCTTATCCCTTTAAATTAATTTATCATTAATTTATTTCATTTTTCATTTCCTGTTTCCATATATTCAACATTTCTTATTTTATATTATCAGAAAACATTTCTGGTTCTTATTGGAAAACATTTCCAAAACTCCTTCACTATCCAACCTTACCATTCCTTAGTTAAGAAGGAAGTCAATCAAGTTGGGGTATAATTACCTCTCAGACCTTAACTGAACAATGTTTTAGCTTCGACATACTCAAAGTTTATCTTTTAAACCTTTAACAAACTTTCTTACGTAACTCTCGTTCGAATAAATCTCTATTCGATAACTCCTCCCTTCGAATAACTATATTTGATAATCTCTCTTACGAATAACTAGATTCGAAAACCTTTCTTCGAGTAAACTATATTTGATTAACTCTATTGATTTAACTCTAATCGATTAACTCTTTTCACTTAACTCCTTACTTAACTTCCTTCGAATAAACTATATTTGATAACTCCTCTTAACTCGATTCAAATAACTAATATTCGATAACTCCTTTTACTCGATTCGAATAACTAATATTCGATAACTCCTTTTTAACCAACTCTAATCGATTTATTCTAATTCGATTAACTCTATTTAATTACTCTATTGGTTAACTCTAACTCTAACTGGTTAACTCTAACTGATCAACTCTAACTAGTTAACTCTAACTGGTTAACTCTAACTGATTAACTCTAACTGATCAACTCTAACTGATCAACTCTAATTGATTAACTCTGACTGGTTAACTCTAACTGATCAACTCTAACTGATTATCTCTGACTGGTTTACTCTGACTGATTAACTTTGACTGATCAACTCTGACTGGTTAACTCTAACTGATTAACTCTAACTGATTAACTCTAACTTGATTTAACTCTAGTCAATTAACTCTAATTGATTAACTCTAATCAATTACTCTATTCGAATAACTGATATTCGTTTTAACTCTATTCGAATAACTATATTCGATTAACTCATTTCGATTAACTCTTTGAATTAACTCCTTTGATTAATTCCTTATCTGTTTGTTTATACAAATAATTCCTTTTCTATTTGTTTATACAAATAATTCCTTTTCTATTTGTTTATACAAAATAATTCCTTTTCTATTTGTTTACTTAACAAATAACAATTCCCTTTCCATTCTATTTATTTCCTAAATAAATATTTCTTTTATATTTTCTATTTATTTTCCCAAATGAATATTCCTTTTATCCTTCCATTTATTTTCTAAATAAATATTTCATTTATACTTCTATTTATTTTTCCCAAATGAATATTCCTTTTATCCTTCTATTTATTTTCTAAATAAATATTTCCTTTATACTTCTATTTATTTCCTAAATAAATATTTCTTTTATAACTTTATTTATTTCATAAATAAATCCTTTATAGTTCTATTTGTAAATATTTTACAAATTTTCCCTTTTTATTTTATTTGTAAATGGTTTACAAATATTATCTCTTATATCTGTTTCACCAATATGTCCTTGTATATCTTTATTTATTTTCTAAATAAATAATTCATTTAATATCTCCTATTTATTTACTAAATAAATATCTCATTTATAAAATCTTATGATTTTATAAATATTTCCTTTTATAAATATTCCATTTACAAAGATTTCCCTTACTATTTTTATTTCCACTTGAAAATATTTCCTATTTATAAATATTCCATTTATAAATAAATTCCTTTTATAAAATCTTCTTTGATTTTATAAATCTTTTTCTCTTTTATAAAATCCTTTGATTTTATAAATAATTTATTTTCAATATTCGTTTTGAAAATTCCTTTTTTAACCTTCCGGTATTATGGTATTTACCATATTAAATCACGATGACCAATATCGTCCAAACACATATAATCGCCAACAGAGTATATATCACATCATATATTCAATTATATGAAACAACAGTATTATTAATATTGAGGAATCCATTCGGATCCCTCCAATCTGTTTCCCTGCATCCACAGATGTTACACAATATAATCAACATCACTTTCAGTTCAATATGAAATATTCTGTTAACAGAATCAATATATATAGATTTAATGGTTTATATATATATATATATATATATATATATATATATACATATGTAATTTCCACTAACTGACTAGCAGTTCAATCAAACAGTCAACACATAGTCAATCAGACAATTTTTAATAGTTCTAAAAATACAACATGAAAATATAAACTGTTCAGAGTTAGTGAGATTTACTCACTTTGGCCGTTCATCGTTAAAGAACGATAAACTATTTGTTTGATTTGAATCAAACAATTTATTTCGCCATAAATTCAAACTAGCTCCAATCCACTCCCAGTCAGTTCCATTGGGTAGTGTCCGTCCATACGATCCTAACTCAACCAGTTTCGCTGAATTTCGTTTTCGTATGACAAAGTTATGAGGTTTACAAGTTAGTGTACATTTTTAAATTAAATAAAACTTTGGATTTAATATAAACGGGCTTTAACCTTTTATTTCTCCTCCGGCCCATCCTCTAAAGCCCAACCCGCACATACTATACCCGTCTTCCCCAAAACAACTGACCGCGACCTGCTCCTCTCCATTATCCCGTCGTTTTGCCACATCCTTCCTCCGATCAGTTCTCCCTCTTCCCTCCACTATTTCAAAAATCGAAACCATCATTCCACTCTCCTTCGAGTCCTCTTCCTCTACATAGCCACCATCCTCAATCCGCATCCTCCGAGCAAAACGTGTCCGGACCCTTCCACTTCGCTGTAGAGGAGAACAGTGACAGATTTTTTCTTCGAAATCACTACACTTTTGCCAACGGATCCTACTTCGCTTCCCAAACCCAATACCAACCAATGATTCTTGAATCGACGACCAAATTCCCAAATATACCCAACCCTAAATCGTCTGAGCCTCTCGCTGTGTTATCAGCAGCGAACAATAACATGTTCGAATGTTGCAAACTGAGTATAGACATGAGGAGAACTTACAAGGATCACCATATGTGAATTTCAAGATTTATTGATTCCTCTTTGAATTTATTAGTATTTTATGAAGATGGTTTGCTCACATTTTTTTATCCTTTTTGTGGTGGTTGCAATGTTTGATCATGAGGAAAAATGAGTTAGGTTTAGGAATAGGGTAGGAGTATTTATAGGTTATATAAATATGTAGATATTTTCGTTTAGATATTTTAGGATATTTTATTTTATTCGTATCCTTCTTCTAAAAATCCATACGATCACATATGATACCTAAAAATCACGAAAATGGACAGGAAACTAGAGTCCGACATTACGAACCCAACAAAACTGGTTTCGTCGAATTCCGACTTCGTATGCTCACACAACGTATTTTTAACCGTCAAAATACCGACTGTTCTTCACATTAAAATCCCGTACGGCCACATACTGACTTCAAAAATCACGGAAATTGAAATCTTGCAATAATTTAACATTGCGGATCCAACAAAATTAGTTTCATCGAATTATGACTCCGCTTGCAAAAGTGGCTATTTTTAAAGCTCTGAATAACCCATTTAAATATATATATATATTTAAATAAAAATTAAATTAAATATTTATAAATAAATTTTATCGTATATATTCACAGTGGGATAGCATATAGCTTCAGAATATTCCCATACGAATTTCTAACTCGATATTTCAGTATTAGAGTTATATCGATATTCGATTTATATTTAATTCTTTTAAAAATATAAATAAATCGATATAAATTATAAAGGAATTCCACAGCAACTTTTCTTAAATTTGATTTGGGCATAAATCAAAATCTACCCGAAGAAATCCCGATTTTTCTCTTCCACTAGAAAAATATACATCACCAGCTCCTAACGTTTCTTGTTTCATAGAAATCCGGCTTAAAACGAATCCTATACATTCAGTTGAAGTTCGAATCGCCAAATTACGAACTGCAGCGCCATTTCAAGCTCGAATTTAATTATAATATAATTATACGTTCAAACTTCGTTTATATAATATTTTCGTTATCGTAATTCTATTTTGAACTGAATTATATATTTTAAATTGCCCAGTTCACATTATATTGTCAATTCAGCAAATTCTGTTTATTTCAAAATTAAATATATTATTTAATTATTATTTTAAATTAAATATTCACTATAATTTTACTCAACGACAATTAAATCCTCTTAATCACCTTTTTAAATAATTAAATAAATTAATTATTATCGCTGAAAAGGCGGGTCATTACAAGACTAATCAACATCCCCTAGATCAGATTTTCCCCTAGCTACAAACCTATAGCTAGTATCCTTAGTTTTTGTAGACTCTAGTAAACTGCTAGTTAAAAACCTATCTAGATTCCCTAGCTTTTTACAGACATTAGAAAAACTGACTGGATTGATTTTACAAATGAAATAAACAAAAACAATTAAATCAACAAAACTAAAACCCTCTTTGAACATGACATAGACTAGGCCGGCCTCCCTTGTTGTGTGTGCGCACCCGTATTTCTTTTCCCGATCACTTTCCTCTTTGGGGATTAAAAATGGTGGATGATCCAAACAGCTAGGGTTTTACTTCTATTTCCAATTCTCAAATGACTGTTGAATAAATTGAATCTCTGTGGCTCTGTACTCTAGTGGCTTGCTCTTCGAATGAATTGGAAAGGTGGTCGAAAACTATATGAGTAAATTAGTTTTGAATTGACTTCTGCTCTTTGAATTTTGGCTTGTGTTTTCAATGAATTGTCGCTGATGAATAGGTGTAATTATATAGGATTATAAATCCGAAAAAAAATTGACTTCAAATATAATGACTTGGCTGATTTTGTGTTGCTTTCCCCTTTTGGTTCCCTCGATTGAATTGAATTCCTTGCCTTTGAATGTTGCGTGAATCTTGTGATGAACCAAGACATGATTTTGGTCTTCTGGAAAAATTGATTGGCCTCTTACAATTCTATTTTTTGTCCCTTAAGAAATTTGGAAATTCTAAAAAAAAAAAATTGAAAGGAAATGTTTCCAAAAGCATTCCTTCGAATTAAAAAAATCTTTCCTCTTTGGTTGATTCAAAACTGATTGATTACTAGAAAAACATAGAATGATTTAAAGGCTCATGACTATTGAATCATTTCTGGAATTACTTTAACCAATTTTGTCAAAAAAAACTAATCTATGTTCATTTCTAGAAAACATGTAACGACCCGGATTTTCGGCGACTTTGGTTATCAACATAAGCACGATGTCGATAACCAAAACATCGAAAAATCCCGGTAATTAATGAAAGAAATTAGAAGGTGAGAATAGATAAGATAGAAACTTAGAATAGAAGAAGAAGAACACAACATCAGAGTAAAACGAACCTCACAGCGGAACGAATAATATATAATAGATAACATAACTTTGAAATATAACAGTTATGTATACAATAGCACTTATCAGAGTACAGCACTTACAACACAGCGGAAATAACTATAGCTATATGATCTTGAAGCCTCCTGCTCCAAGCTCTTCAGATATATCTGTAAAATCCCGACTACTTGACTGCCCGTACAAATTTAGGCACCCAAGAGTTTAGGGAAAACAACAAAGTAAACTCCGGGTCAATCATGGGACTGGTATGAGTAAAACGGTTTAAACAGGTATATGAACAAGTAAACGATATCTCATAAGACCACGCCGCAGAACGGAACGGGTTTTTCCCTTATGAAAATCCAAAATATCTTTATATCAAAAACCTTTTGATATTATAATAATGTCTATGTACAAATAGATATCAACTAGCAGAAACGCTTTCATCTCACGTTCTACATATATAGTATACAATCAAAATCGCAAACACGTATTGGATAATGGATTTCCAACTATGACAAGGTATGGAACCACCATCCGATCAGTGTACACTAGGAACGATACACTGGAGTTCAACAAGAACATCTTGTAACTCAGCCACACATGACCGACCACCCATTTCGCTTGAGTGTATCGAACGTACATCAATAACGGTTGGGATCAGCAACCGTTCCCGTATATATATGGGACAACATTGATAGATTTAAGAAACAAATGAATATTCACTAGATAGGTGATTATACACCCTACTTCGGTGCGACCGACTTAGCCATGCTGCCTGCCCGATTTCTGTCATTTACCGGTTGATGAGGCTAGAAGCTACGCTTTATCATCACATCAGATTCACTTCGAATGCCACATTGTTAGGTCCATCGAAAATCACTAATTGACATCTACAACAGTACATTACGTGTTAGCTAAAGAAGTTTCCTTCTCCGCTTCCACTCTTGGTACGGTTGAAGAAATCAATGTACGTGACCTTTTTGGAAATACTCTGTCAAACATTCATTCATACAAGTCATCCTCATTCACTTAGAATGTCACATCGTCATACCCGCCAAATCACAAATTGACTTATCCAAAAATAACACGGGTATATAGCTAAGAGAAACGAATTCCTCCACCACCAAACGTGAATACGTTTGAACAGATCAACTTACGCGATCCATTGGATATACTCTGTCAGACCTTCGTCCATACAAGTTGTCCTGGGACTGGACAAACCGAAGGCACTATTCTGTAAACAGGATAGCCTTGCATTTTACTCCGTCTTCAATTATCTTTGGCATATATGATTTGCAACGCTTATGCCCATATAGAGTGGTTCTTCGGATAATAATCCAACCGGTCTCTCCATATTAACAACGTTAAAATGGTCAAAACTTCGATAGTCTGTGAGTTAACTATCAAAGAAAAACAAGTGTGCAAACAATGATATTATTTTCAGATGGAAATTATATCGATCAAACATCATTTAACATTAATCTCCTTAATTCATTTATTTACTTATCTCCTGTTTCCCTATATTCTAAATTCTTATTTTCTTTTATCAGAAAACATTTCTGATTCTCGTTTGCAAAACATTTCTAAAACTCCTTTACGATCAAACCTTACCATTTCTTAGTTAAGAAGGAAGTCACTCAAGTGGGGGTATAATTACCTCTCAGACCTTAACTGAACAACGTTATAACTTCAAAATGGTCAAAGTTTATCTTTTAATCTTTAACAACTTCTTACACCTTTCTCGGATCCAATTTTACTAATCCACTTCTATATTTAAAACATTGGTTATAACGATAACGTTATAATCCCTCTTTTCGAATTATCTAACTTTAATTATAACTTCTATTCTTATTAGTGAATAATTAACCTAACACTTATTTATTTATAAATAAATAAATCTCTATTTAAACACTGGAAAGTATAAGTACTTTCCCGAATTCGATATAATCGAATTCGCCAATTAACTCTCTTCAAGAAATCTCTATTTGATTAACTCTTCTTCGAATAACCTATATTCGATTAACTTCTTCCTTTCGAATATACTATGTTTGATTACTCCTTCTCGAATAAAAGATATTCGATAATCTCTCTTCGAATAACTAATATTCGATAACTCTTTCTTTTCAAATATCTCCTATTTGAAAATCTCACTTTCGAATAAACTATATTCGATAATCTCTTTTCGAATGACTCTTATTCGATAAATCTCACTTAGATCAAACTAAATCCGATAACTCCTTTCGATGAAACTAATATTCTATAACTCCTTTACTTCTATTCAAATAAACTAGATTCGATTAACTCCTTTAACTCTATTCGAATTGATAACTCCCCTTTCGAATAACCAATATTCGATTAACTCCCTTCGAATAACCAATATTCGATTAACTCACTTCGAATAACCAATATTCGATTAACTCACTTCGAATAACCAATATTCGATTAACTCACTTCGAATAACCAATATTCGATTACTCTTCTCTCGAATACACTATATTCGATAACTCTACTTCGAAGAACCAATATTCGATTAACTCTACTCGATTAACTCCATTTTGATAACTCTAACTCTACTCTAATAAACTATATTCGATTAACTCTTTCAAATAACTAGATTTGATAACTCCTTTCGAATAACTAGATTCGATCAACTAACTTCGAATATCTCTGATTCGATTATCTCACTTCGAATGTCTACTATTCGATTAACTCCTTCGATTGACTCAAATCGATTAACTCATCTCGAATATTTCTGATTTGATTAACTCTACTGATTAAATCAAACTGATTACTTCTAACTGGATAACCCTAACGGGTTAACTCTAATGGTTTAACCTAACTGGTTAACTCTAATGGTTTAACCAAACTAGTTAACTCTAATGGTTTAATTCTAACTCTAATCGATTATTTCTAACTCTAATCGATTTCCTTTATTCGAATAACTCCTATTTGATAACGTTTATTTATTTATAAATATTTACTTTTCGTAACGGTTCTGCACTTTATAAATGCTCTCTTTAATAACGTTACTTCACTTATACAAGTGTTAGGTACATATTCTATTTAATCCTATTTATTTATCAAATAAATATCTCCTTTAAATCTTTTATTTATTTCCTAAATAAATAATTCCTTTTTAAACTCTTTATTTATTCCCTAAATAAATAATCCCTTTATATTTGCTTTCAAATATATTTCCTTTATATTTGATTTCAAATGTATTTCTTTTATATTTGTTTTGACAAATATATCTCTTTATATTTGTTTTGACAAATATATTCTCTTTATATTTGTTTTGACAAATATATTCTCTTTATATTTGTTTTACAACTATATTCCCTTTATATTTGATTTCACAAATATATTCTTTTAACTCTTTTGATTTTATAATTATTCCCCTTTTTAATTTAAATCTTGAAAATATCCTAACTCCTTAAATTCCCGGGAAAATTCGCCACAACCTCCTTTGTACCGGGAGCATCGGGAAAATCCCCAAACTCGCCACACAGGCCTTTCCATTCAAAAAGAAATGTTTTGAATTTATTTCCTTTTTGAATATCTCCTATTTATAAATATTCCAATTTATAAATATCTCTTATTTATAAATATCCCATTTTATAAATATTCTATTTTCAATATCACTTTGAAAAATCTCTTTTATCTACATTCCGGTATGTCATGGTATTCAATCATATCAAATCACGATGTCTAATCTCGTCCATACACACAAAATCAACAATAGGTTATAATTCACATCATATATTAAAATATATGAAAAACAATAAAATAACTGTTGAGGAATCCAGTCGGATTCCTCCAACCTGTTTCCCTGCATCACAGATGTTAGACAATATAGTTAACATCACCTTCAGTTCCATATGATATATTCTGTTAAACAGAATCAATATAGAAATTCAACTAACTGACTAGCAGTTCAATCAATCAACCAACACACAGTCAGTCAAACAATTTTAACAGTTCTAAAAATACAACATGAAATTATAAACTGTTTAGAGTTGGTGAGATTTACTCACATTTGCGCGTTAGCCGTTAAATAACGGTTTGCGTTATTCGATTCAGTCGGACAATTTATTTCACCATAAATTGTAACGTGCTCGGATCCACTTCCAGTCAGTCTCATTGTGCTGCTCCCGTCCATACGATCCTGTCGGATCTTGTTTCGCCTAATTCTGATAAGGTATGGTCGAGATATTTAACTTACAAGATTATACAAATATTTAAATGATTTTTAAATTAAATACTTCGTTATTGGGCTTTACCCAATTTTCCACTACCGGCCCAACTTCTACCCTTACCCGCTCAAGTATGCTGACCTTCTTCCTCTACTCAACGCAAACTCCTGTATCTCGAACCCGACATTTTCCAGCCTCCCCCAATTCCTTTTCACTCCATCGTTCTCCCATCACTTAATGAAATTCAAAAATCACTTCACCGACATTTTCCTCCTCCCCACACCTTCCTCCTCATGCCACCTTTTCTCAGCTCGAACCACCCTTTCTGGTTCCGTCCATCGGTCTTAAACCACCAACACAGTAAACCGTCGAACAAAATTAAAACCGAATCCCACAAATCTTCTCAAGTACATGCGGTTTTCGACAACCAAACCAAATCTATAACCAATTCGAACTAAAACCCATTGATTTAAACTCGAATCCCAACCCTAGTCGCCCAGCACTCACGCTGGTTTTCAACCGCAGCGACAAAAATAGCATCGCACCATTCAAACAGCATACCAGATTGAAGAGGATTCATCTGTGAATGCAAATACAAATGTTTTATAATTTATAGAAATATATTGTAATTGTTTTGATTTTTCACTTTGATTATTCTCTTGTTTGAAACCTTACTGGAGAGAAAAATGTGGCGGCTCAAAGAACTCTTTTATAAGGGACGGAAATGTGTTGTGTGGATGTAAAGGAGGGATGTAGCCTTTGTTTTGGCCTCACACTTGGTTTAGATATTTTCTTCTTATTATATAATATTCGATTCAGTCTTCTAAAAATCACTGCGAACACATAGGACGCCCAAAAATCATGAAAACTGACACGCTGATAGAATTTGACATTACGGTCCCAACGAAATTGGTTTCGTCGAACTCCGACCCCGTATGCTCACACAGCGTATTTTTAACAGTCAAAATACTGACTGATTCTCACTCTAAAAATCCGTACGACCACACACCGACTCTAAAAATCACGAAACTTGACCTCTAACAATAATTTGCCATTGCGGATCCAACAAAACTGGTTTCGTCGAATTCCGACTTCGTATGCTCACACGGCATATTTTTAAAGCTCTGGATGACCTATTTAAATATATAAATATATTTAAATATAATTAAATTAAATATAATTAAATTTATATTATCGTATATCTTCACACATGATATCGTACAGCTCCAGAATATCATATCAGAATATACAATTTGATATTTCAGATTCCCGATTACCTCGATATTCAGTTTTACATTGAAAAACCCTTTTATAACGTATATAAAGCGTTACGAATTATAAAGGAATTTCGCAGCGACTTTTCTGAAATTTGATTTGGACGTAAATCAAAATCTACCCGATGAAAATCCCGATTTTTCTCTTCCACTAGAAAGATATACTCCACTAGCTCCACACGTTTCTTGTTTCACAGAAATCCGGCTTAAAACGAATCATGTACATTCAGTTGAATTTCAAATCGCCAAATAGCGAACTACAGCGCCATTTCGAGCTCGTTTATAAATATATTATAAACTATACGTTCAACTGTCGTCGATTCAATATAATCGTTATTATATTTCGAATCGAAACTCCACCAAATCTCGTATGCTATTCAATTCACACGATATTGTGAATTTCACTATTTCCGACTATTTCGACATTACAATATATTATTATATTAAAATTATTTATTAAATATTCAATATTATTTAATTAAACGATCATTAACTTCTCTAAATCACCAATTATATAATTAAATAAATTAATTATATATCGCAGAAAATGCGGGTCATTACATTCTTCCCCACTTAAAATAATTTCGTCCTCGAAATTGCTAAGTTAGAGGACGACCCTATCTATTGGAATTCTTAAGATTTGTTTACCCCTTATTTCTGATTTCAACTGAACCAATTAATATCGACTAAATTATTTATTCATTCCGACTAACTAAAATTTTCAAAAATTTTGAAAATTTTCTAACACTTTAAATTTTCGGAAAATTTCGCCATACCCTCCTTTGTACAGCCCTATTGGTAAAACCACAACTCGCCTCTCTAGGCCTTCTCCAACCCAAAAGAAAATCAAACAGCCAAGCGGCTTTCCAATTCGGCTCATAAATTCCAAACTCATATAAAATATAAACTTGTACCTTTTTGTTGGGCATATCATTATATCCCTACCATCTGTTATCAACTCGGCATATACAAATGCCATCCCAATCAACTCCAACCAAATTATTCTTAACACAACCATTCGCTTATACTCAAGTCGAATCCCATTTTCAATTTCAAGTTTCATCCTTGATTTTCAAATCCTAAGTCAAGCTAAATTTCAAATTCTATTTAACTTAGTTCAAGTTAAATTTCAATTTATTTTTACCATCTCACTTTATTTAACTTCATAAGTTAAATTTAAATTCCAAAACTTAAATTCCTGGGTAAATTTCAAATCCATTTGAAATCAAAATACCTATTCAAAACCTTTGAATTTCTAAACAACTTGTTTTATCAAAACAATTCAAATCAAAATCTTTGGTAGTAATCCACCACTTAGAAACTCGAAAATCACACCGATGATACTGCGCAGTCATCATCGGAATTATTTTCCAGCGACACAAGTGATTTCAATACTATATCATTTCAAAACCCTTACGAAATAAATCCAATTTGAAAACATCTCAAAATCTCCTAGGAACTTAAAATTTCCTTATTTTAATTCCAAATCTGATTTAAATTCATATTTAATTCATCTTATTTCATATACTTTACTTATATGAATTCTGATTGGTCAGATATAACCTTTTCACATTTTATAATCTCGTTTGATTATAATTACAACCTATATATGATAATATATCACATATCCATACTGTGTCGGTCCATCGTATTCAAGTGTTTATTTACTCCTACCGGTACAGTGGATCAAACTGATCGACCAGAACTCATAAACAACTCAGCCAATGAATCTCCACAATATAAAACCATTTTTACATCAAATACAAATACGCACTCGTATATATACACTAAAACTCAATCTAGGGCATTACTAACCCTATCTCTACCGAGTCACGCCACAGAGCCAAGGTAATTCTTAACTTAAGCTCTGATACCAACTGTAACGACCCGGATTTTGAGCGACTTTGGTTATCGACATAAGTAGGATGTCGATAACCAAAACATCGAAAAATCCCGGTAATTAATGAAAGAAATTAGAAGGTGAGAATAGATAAGATAGAAACTTAGAATAGAAGAAGAAGAACACAACATCAGAGTAACACGAACCTCACAGCGGAACGAATAATATATAATAGATAACATAACTTTGAAATATAACAGTTATGTATACAATAGCACTTATCAGAGTACAGCACTTACAACACAGCGGAAATAACTATAGCTATATGATCTTGAAGCCTCCTACTCCAAGCTCTTTAGATATATCTGTAAAATCCCGACTACTTGACTGCCCGTACAAATTTAGGCACCCAAGAGTTTAGGGAAAACAACAAAGTAAACTCCGGGTCAGTCATGGGACTGGTATGAGTAAAACGGTTTAAACAGGTATATGAACAAGTAAACGATATCTCATAAGACCACGCCGCAGAACAGAACGGGTTTTTCCCTTATGAGAATCCAAAATATCTTTATATCAAAAACCTTTTGATATTATAATAATGTCTATGTACAAATAGATATCAACTAGCAGAAACGCTTTCATCTCACGTTCTACATATATAGTATACAATCAAAATCGCAAGCACGTATTGGATAATGGGTTTCCAACTATGACAAGGTATGGAACCACCTTCCGATCAGTGTACTCTAGGAACGATACACTGGAGTTCAACAAGAACATCTTGTAACTCAACCACACATGACCGACCACTCATTTCGCTTGAGTGTATCGAATGTACATCACCAACGGTTGGGATCAGCAACCGTTCCCGTATACATATGGGACAACATTGATAGATTTAAGAAACAAATGAATATTCACTAGATAGGTGATTATACATCCTACTTCGGTGCGACCGACTTAGCCATGCTGCCTGCCCGATTTCTGTCATTTACCGGTTGATGAGGCTAGAAGCTACGCTTTATCATCACATCAGATTAACTTCGAATGCCAAATTTTTAGGTCCATCGAAAATCACTAATTGACGTCTACAACAGTACATTACGTGTTAGCTAAAGAAGTTTCCTTCTCCGCTTCCACTCTTGGTACGGTTGAAGAAATCAATGTACGTGACCTTTCTGGAAATACTCTGTCAAACATTCATTCATACAAGTCATCCTCATTCACTTAGAATGTCACATCGTCATACCCGCCAAATCACAAATTGACTTATCCAAAAATAACACGGGTATACAGCTAAGAGAAACGAATTCCTCCGCCACCAAACGTGAATACGTTTGAACAGATCAACTTACGCGATCCATTGGATATACTCTGTCAGACCTTCGTCCATACAAGTTGTCCTGGGACTGGACAAACCGAAGGCACTATTCTGTAAATAGGATAGCCTTGCATTTTACTCCGTCTTCAATTATCTTTGGCATATATGATTTGCAACGCTTATGCCCATACAGAGTGGTTCTTCGGATAATAATCCAACCGGTCTCTCCATATTAACAACGTTAAAATGGTCAAAACTTCGATAGTCTGTGAGTTAACTATCAAAGAAAAACAAGTGTGCAAACAATGATATTATTTTAAGATGGAAATTATATCGATCAAACATCATTTAACATTAATCTCCTTAATTCATTTATTTACTTATCTCCTGTTTCCCTATATTCTAAATTCTTATTTTCTTTTATCAGAAAACATTTCTGATTCTCGTATGGAAAACATTTCTAAAACTCCTTTACGATCAAGCCTTACCATTTCTTAGTTAAGAAGGAAGTCACTCAAGTTGGGGTATAATTACCTCTCAGACCTTAACTGAACAACTTTATAACTTCAAAATGGTCAAAGTTTATCTTTTAATCTTTAACAACTTCTTACACCTTTCTCGGATCCAATTTTACTAATCCACTTCTATATTCAAAACATTGGTTATAACGATAACGTTATAATCCCTCCTTTCGAATTATCTAACTTTAATTATAACTTCTATTCTTATTAGTGAATAATTAACCTAACACTTATTTATTTATAAATAAATAAATCTCTATTTAAACACTGGAAAGTATAAGTACTTTCCCGAATTCGATATAATCGAATTCGCCGATTAACTCTCTTCGAGAAATCTCTATTTGATTAACTCTTCTTCGAATAACCTATATTCGATTAACTTCTTCCTTTCGAATATACTATATTTGATTACTCCTTCTCAAATAAACGATATTCGATAATCTCCCTTCGAATAACTAATATTCGATAACTCTTTCTTTTCAAATATCCCTATTTGAAAATCTCACTTTCGAATAAACTATATTCGATAATCTCTTTTCGAATGACTCTTATTCGATAAATCTCACTTCGATCAAACTAAAATCGATAACTCCTTTCGATGAAACTAATATTCTATAACTCCTTTACTTCTATTCGAATAAACTAGATTCGATTAACTCCTTTAACTCTATTCGAATTGATAACTCCCCTTTCGAATAACCAATATTCGATTAACTCCCTTCGAATAACCAATATTCGATTAACTCACTTCGAATAACCAATATTCGATTAACTCACTTCGAATAACCAATATTCGATTAACTCACTTCGAATAACCAATATTCGATTAACTCACTTCGAATAACCAATATTCGATTACTCTTCTCTCGAATTCACTATATTCGATAACTCTACTTCGAAGAACCAATATTCGATTAACTCTACTCGATTAACTCCATTTTGATAACTCTAACTCTACTCGAATAAACTATATTCGATTAACTCTTTCAAATAACTAGATTTGATAACTCCTTTCGAATAACTAGATTCGATCAACTAACTTCGGATATCTCTGATTCGATTATCTCACTTCGAATGTCTACTATTCGATTAACTCCTTCGATTGACTCAAATCGATTAACTCATCTCGAATATTTCTGATTCGATTAACTCTACTGATTAAATCTAACTGATTACTTCTAACTGGATAACCCTAACGGGTTAACTCTAATGGTTTAACCTAACTGGTTAACTCTAATGGTTTAACCAAACTGGTTAACTCTAATGGTTTAATTCTAACTCTAATCGATTATTTCTAACTCTAATCGATTTCCTTTATTCGAATAACTCCTATTTGATAACGTTTATTTATTTATAAATATTTACTTTTCGTAACGGTTCTGCACTTTATAAATGTTCTCTTTAATAACGTTACTTCACTTATACAAGTGTTAGGTACATATTCTATTTAATCCTATTTATTTATCAAATAAATATCTCCTTTAAATCTTTTATTTATTTCCTAAATAAATAATTCCTTTTTAAACTCTTTATTTATTCCCTAAATAAATAATCCCTTTATATTTGCTTTCAAATATATTTCCTTTATATTTGATTTCAAATGTATTTCTTTTATATTTGTTTTGACAAATATATCTCTTTATATTTGTTTTGACAAATATATTCTCTTTATATTTGTTTTGACAAATATATTCTCTTTATATTTGTTTTACAACTATATTCCCTTTATATTTGATTTCACAAATATATTCTTTTAACTCTTTTGATTTTATAATTATTCCCCTTTTTAATTTAAATCTTGAAAATATCCTAACTCCTTAAATTCCCGGGAAAATTCGCCATAACCTCCTTTGTACCGGGAGCATCGAGAAAATCCCCAAACTCGCCACACAGGCCTTTCCATTAAAAAAGAAATGTTTTGAATTTATTTCCTTTTTGAATATCTCCTATTTATAAATATTCCAATTTATACATATCTCTTATTTATAAATATCGCATTTTATAAATATTCTATTTTTAATATCACTTTGAAAAATCTCCTTTATCTACATTCCGATATGTCATGGTATTCAATCATATCAAATCACGATGTCTAATCTCGTCCATACACACAAAATCAACAACGGGTTATAATTCACATCATATATTAAAATATATGGAAAACAATAAAATAACTGTTGAGGAATCCAGTCGGATTCCTCCAACCTGTTTCCCTGCATCACAGATGTTAGACAATATAGATAACATCACCTTCAGTTCCATATGATATATTCTGTTAAACAGAATCAATATAGAAATTTAACTAACTGACTAGCAGTTCAATCAATCAACCAACACACAGTCAATCAAACAATTTTAACAGTTCTAAAAATACAACATGAAATTATAAACTGTTTAGAGTTGGTGAGATTTACTCACATTTGCTCGTTAGCCGTTAAATAACGGTTTGCGTTATTCGATTAAGTCGGACAATTTATTTCACCATAAATTGTAACATGCTCGGATCCACTTCTAGTCAGTCTCATTGTGTTGCTCCCGTCCATACGATCCTGTCGGATCTTGTTTCGCCCAATTCTGATAAGGTATGGTCGAGATATTTAACTTACAAGATTATACAAATATTTAAATGATTTTTAAATTAAATACTTCGTTATTGGGCTTTACCCAATTTTCCACTACCGGCCCAACTTCTACCCTTACCCGCTCAAGTATGTTGACCTTCTTCCTCTACTCAACGCAAACTCCTGTATCTCGAACCCGGCATTTTCCAGCCTCCCCCAATTCCTTTTCACTCCATCGTTCTACCATCACTTAATGAAATTCAAAAATCACTTCACCGACATTCTCCTCCTCCCCACACCTTCCTCCTCATACCACCTTTTCTCAGCTCGAACCACCCTTTCTGGTTCCGTCCGTCGGCCTTAAACCACCAACACAGTAAACCGTCGAACAAAATTAAAACTGAATCCCACAAATCTTCTCAAGTACATGCGGTTTTCGACAACCAAACCAAATCTATAACCAATTCGAAATAAAACCCATTGATTTAAACTCGAATCCCAACCCTAGTCGCCCAGCACTCACGCTGGTTTTCAACCGCAGCGACAAAATAGCATCGCACCATTCAAACAGCATACCAGATCGAAGAGGATTCATCTGTGAATGCAAATACAGATGTTTTATAATTTATAGAAATATATTGTAATTGTTTTGATTTTTCTCTTTGATTATTCTCTTGTTCAAAACCTTACTGGAGAGAAAAATGTGGCGGCTCAAAGAACTCTTTTATAAGGGACGGGAATGTGTTGTGTGGATGTAAAGGAGGGATGTAGCCTTTGTTTTGGCCTCACACTTGGTTTAGATATTTTCTTCTTATTATATAATTTTCGATTCAGTCTACTAAAAATCACTACGAACACATACGACGCCTAAAAATCATGAAAACTGACACGTTGATAGAATTTGTCATTACGGTCCCAACGAAACTGGTTTCGTCGAATTCCGACTCCGTATGCTCACACAGCGTATTTTTAACCGTCAAAATACTGACTGTTTCTCACTCTAAAAATCCGTACGACCACACAGCGACTCTAAAAATCACGAAACTTGACCTCTAACAATAATTTGCCATTGCGGATCCAACAAAACTGGTTTTGTCGAATTCCGACTTCGTATGCTCACACGGCATATTTTTAAAGCTCTGGATGACCTATTTAAATATATAAATATATTTAAATATAATTAAATTAAATATAATTAAATTTATATTATCGTATATCTTCACACATGATATCGTACAGCTCCAGAATATCATATCAGAATATACAGTTTGATATTTCAGATTCCCGATTACCTCGATATTCAGTTTTACATTGAAAACCCCTTTTATAACGTATATAAAGCGTTACGAATTATAAAGGAATTTCACAGCGACTTTTCTGAAATTTGATTTGGATGTAAATCAAAATCTACCCGATGAAAATCCCGATCTTTCTCTTCCACTAGAAAGATATACTCCACTAGCTCCATACGTTTCTTGTTTCACAGAAATCCGGCTTAAAACGAATCTTGTACATTCAGTTGAAGTTCAAATCGCCAAATAGCGAACTGCAGCTCCATTTCGAGCTCGTTTATAAATATATTATAAACTATACGTTCAACTGTCGTCGATTCAATATAATCGTTATTATATTTCGAATCGAAACTCCACCAAATCTCGTATGCTATTCAATTCACACGATATTGTGAATTTCACTATTTCCGACTATTTCGACATTATAATATATTATTATATTATAATTATTTATTAAATATTAATTAATTAAACGATCATTCACTTCTCTAAATCACCAATTATATAATTAAATTAATTAATTATATATCGCAGAAAATGCGGGTCATTACAAAACACATGCTTTCTTGCCAAAAGAATTTGTCCAATACTGAAAAAACAAACTAATTGTTTTGTCCAAAACAAATGCATGTTGATTTTTGGAAAACATTTAAAAAGGTTCAATTCGACATTGCTAAATCTGGAAACAATTTTAAAGCTTGAATGCTAATTGTTTTCTTACTTGTATTTCTGGAATTCAAAATGCTTTGGACACTTGTAATTGAGGAGCTCAATATATTTGCACTAATCCGAACTGATCTGTTGTGACTTGGCTTGACCTGCTTGTTGCTTGTGACTGCTATACCCATGTATGCTTTGAGATGTTAAGTTGCTCATGAATTTGTTTGCATGAACATTCTTGGTCCATGTTGTTATCTGACCTATTTTGCTTCACCATTATCTGTTCTTGCTCCTTTGTCCATGTATGGCATGACCTATAGTCTGGGCTTTAAACTGACTTGTAGTCCATGCTGCTTTGTCCTTTGATGTTGCACTACTTGATTTTTCTGGCTTCTTTTCTTTGCCTATGTACATGCTAATGTACATGTTGCTTCTTGTGTCTGTTACTTGTCGCCACCTATGTACTTGTGTGTTACTTGTCGCCACCTATGTACATACTAATGTACATGTTGCTGCTTCACTCACAATCCGTGAAAATGTTGTTAAAACTGAGGCTTGTGTTCACCTTATTGAAAAAATTGTTTTGGCCTTGTCACCATCTGTAATATTTGTTGAACCGTGCACCACTTTGCCTCCATATTTAATGAAACTTGCCATCACTTTGTTGCTTGTCAACACATTCATGTTGAGCCATGCTCAAGCCTGTACCTAGCCTTTGTGCAATCTGCTAAACCATTTTACTTTATACATGAGCATGCCACTTGAAATGCTGCACCAACCATTATATGCACTTTTGTTGTTGCTGTGATATATGATTTGCCACCACCTGAATTGTTTATTGTAGTTGTGTGGCTTGTAATTTTGTTCCATTGTGTTGTTGAGCTGTCTTGTGCATGGCTCGAACATGTCTGAACAGATTGACCCTTGTGCATGGCTTGACTTGCTTGGTCATTCTTGGTTTCAATGTGCTTTGTCCATTTTCTTGAATCTTCCCTACTTGTATATAAATGTACACCTTGTGCTTGACCATGATTATGCTGCTTGACTTTACATTGATCTTGCATGTATATCATTCTACCTTGTGGTATTTACAGTGTATCACTGTGAATATCACAAGTTGTTTAGACACAGATGGATATATGTATAAATCAGATCAAGTCATGAAAAATGATGAGAAATACACCAAAATTCTGAGGCAAATAAAATTTTAAAATAAAAACTATGTCTGTTAGAATTTAAAATTATTGCTGTCTAGATACTATGTGTGTTTCTGTATATGACAGGTGTGGATGACTGGACTGAGTGAAAGCTGTGAAGACAGAAGACAAAAGATGAAGAATGTGTCTGTGTGTCAGTGTATGTGTCAATGTGTTTGTATATGTGTCAGTGTGTCTGTATAACTGAGTTTACGAGTGTTGTAGTGAGGAGCTGATATGTAAATGAAATGTGTTAATGGATTACAGTGTGTTGTACAAATAATGGAGTTATAAATTTGTACTGTTTAATTATTGAAACAAAATATTATATTTAAATAAAATACTGTTTGTATATTTAAATTCGTATACAGTAGTATTCTGTTTAAATATAAATATTATATTCCTGTATGTGATGTAGTATAACAGTACAATAACAAACACATTTATAATAATATATATTTGGTTGTTATCATCAAACAAAAATCATATAATTGTTATATACAACAACGTTATATACAACAATATCCCCCTTTTGATGATGATAAACAAATAAAAAGAATTTGAATATAATAAATGTGTTTGATAGTGAATATTGAATCTCCCCCTATTTGAATGCTCCCCTTACAACAGAAACCCCCCCCCCCCCTAAATATGTGAATGAGTAAATTAGAATAAATTGAATGATTTTTCAAAATTAATAATATTTAAGGAATATTCACTCATAAATCAAAATCTCAACCCATTCTCCCCCTTTTGTTATCATCAAAAGGATACAAAAGTTAAAAATAATGATGAAAAATAGACTAAACATATAATTTTAGCTTAGGAGGAAGAACTGTCATCATAAATCTCAATCAATCAATTGAAAATCATAATATTCTAAGAACTAGTGGCATATTTCACACTGTAGAGTGATGGATTTACGATGAAATTTATAAAAATGGAGAGAGTTTTGAAATCAATGATTTTCAATTATTTTCCAATAAAATAAAAAAAATTAAAGCACAAAAATAATGATGGATTTGGACTATAATTATAAATTTAATTTAAGTGACGCAATCTAATAATCTCAAATCCCAATAGATATCAATCAATAGATCATAATACATCATAAGATATTAACACATTTCACAAATTAGAAAAAAGGATTGACAGTCTAGTTTTTACACACCAATGAGAATTTCACATAAAAATTTATTTAGCAATTTATTCCTTTTTATTTTTATTTAAGAGTACGTTGACCAAGCATAACCAGAGAATGGATTTTTAGATGAGGTCAGTCGCAGTTTAAATTATAAGTTATCTCTTAACCATGCATGACTAGAGCTTGAGTTTTTAAATGAGGTTAGAGAAATACTTATGAATATTATATATATTTGTCATTTTCAGTTCAAAAAGAAAAAACTCCTCAGTATATAAAACCTATATGGATGATAGAAAATGTGGTGGTACAGAAATGGTTTGTGAAATAAGTTTCTAAATTAATCATATTGTGAAATATGCCCAACGATACCGGGATCTTTGAAAATTTTCAATTACCACTAATTCTGAAAAATAATATAACCACATTTCCATCACAAATATTTCCACTGTTCATACAAGATGATTTTAAAAATATTAAACTCTCCACATTAATATAAAATCATGATGGATGGCAGAATGATGATGGATAAAAGAGGTGTTCGTGAAATAATTGCCAATACAAAGATATTATATGAAACGACCCGAACTTCCCCGTGAAGGAAAGCATGGATTGAATTGAGAACAAGCTACATCAGAACCAAATAGAAGAATATTTCATTGCTTATTACAACAATTCATCAGAATACAAGAATATTACACAGAAAATATCAGAGATTTAAATACATTATTGCAATGGAAAAATAATACAATACACAACTAGAAGTAATACACGGATACAGAGCTTTCCGAATATCGCTTCAGCTGTAAATCAGCTTCCCGTGGATATAAATCTGCAAAACCAAAACTACTAGCTGCCCATGTTAAAATAAGGGCACCAAGAGTTTAGGTTAAAATAATAAACTCCAAGTCAGTCATGTGACTGGTGTGAGAACTGAAAGAGTTATTAATCTTTATTTTCAAAGTTAGGTAAATCAAGGGACCACGCCGTATAACACGGAACGGGTTTCCTCCCAAGATCACCAGTGCATAAAATAACAGCGCAATGCTAAATAAAGAAAAATGTAGCTATTATAAGACCCAGGTCCCATCACACAATGCAACGCAAGCCGGGGGATAGGGTTTTTACCATATAATAGCCAAGAATGCTTGATACGTTTAAAACAAATCATTTGAAACAAATCATTTGATACTATTACAAGTGCATAGTGTCAAAACAATTTCAATCATAAATATCAATCATAGACGGCATGAACGCCCCATCCCACTATGTCGCCATATATAGGATTACAACTAAAACCGAAACGTCACGTATTGGAAGTTGGATTTCCATCTGTGACCCGAGGCAAAAGATAGTCCTCTACCGATTCGTGACTGTCTAGTGTGAGTCTCAGGAACAGAACGCATCGTCCCTTGGATCGTCAGGGCCGGTCCACCGATGTGGATTATTATGCCTGAACACTAGTTTCCCCGCCCTTGGGGGCGTGAATGAGCCAAAGAATGATCCATCGGCTTCACATAGTCACTGATATATCCGAGGCGCCTCGCAACAGCAACAACCACATAAGTCATACTCATCAGGGCGTGTAAAACCACTGATGCCACTTCTAGCTAGAAGGAAACTCATGTCCTCCCTGATGTCCTCTCCCGTATCTGGTTCACAATCGAGGTGTGAGGCTCGTGAATCAACGCTACACAAAGCTATGCCACACAGGCTGTGCTTGGATCATCAACCACAAGACTCTGCTTTTCAATAGAAGCCTTGATCATTTGCATCTTAGCATGCCACACAGGCAAACCACTCCATGCAACCGATATACATCAATCATACATAATGAAATCCAATGTCAAACACACAGTCCATTTACAAGTCCGTTATGGGTCTGAACGAAACCGGAGGCACCTTGTACCTAGCATATCCATCGATCTCCAAGTACGGCTGGACGATCACCAAATGATTCCCTCCTCTTGGGTGTACGACCCAGTCAAGATCATCAGTAATCACCCAAACGACGTGAAAACCTCCGGTCTTCGACCATCGTCTTCATCTTCGACTTATCGTCGTATCAGTTATTCAGAATGGGATAAACCCAGTATTTCTGAATTACTCGCGTATATAATAAACAAGTGTTACACAAACATAACATACGCCTCATTCCAATTCATCAGTCACTAACCGTAAATTAGTAAGGGAACAATTCCCCAAATATTAACCCCAAAGGCCGAAACCAACATCAGATCAATACCCAGAAAACCATTCATCTTAACGAATCTTCAATTAGTTGCTAAATTTCACATTCTTAGGTATAGGTTCCCATTAATTTTATCAAAGATAAATTCCTCAAATTTATTCTTTAATCTTCTTTTGAATATCAATTCAAACCAAATTATGGTTTAACCAAACTAGCCGGGATTAACGAACCTTACCGAAGTAATCATTTGTTTTAAATTACCTAATCCCAACCTATTCGTCCCATGAAGTAAAACTGGTAATACTTCATATCTAACACCATGGTATTATCGGTAAATTCAATTACCATTTCACGTTCAAATCTAATTAAAGATTTAACTATCGCCTGGAGCAAAACTGGTGATACTCCATTCTCGACCTTTTCAATCTAATTAAAGATTCATTAAAACTCCACTTAGTTTTAATCTTTAACTGGGTTAAAAAATCAATGTCATTTAAAACACAGTTCACGATAAACCCAAAATCACATCACATTTCAATCAGTCCCTAAACGTAAATTAGTAAGAGGACAGTTCCTTAAATATTAACCCCGAAGGCCGAAACCAACATCAGATCAATATCCAAGAAACCATCCAACTTAACTGATCCCCAGTTAGTTCTTAGTTTTCTTAACTCCATTTGGGTTTAAGAACAGTATTATTAAAGATACTGTTCACGAAAACCTAAAATCCCATTTGATATTAAACACAAGGCTCTGAATAGAAAATACATCGGCTTATATTCAATATCAAATTCTAAAACCAACAAATATCGTATTGGAAATAACGATATAAATATATCTTTCAAATTTCCATAATAACATCAGTATAATCACGAAATCCAACATCGAACTATTCCGAAGATGATTTCGATTCAAATCCATTCCAATTCAATTATTGGAAATCCTGGTTATTTTCAAAACCACTTCAAATCCAATTTATTTATTTTAAAAATAAATAAATTATTATTCTAGTTCAAAACTAGTTCATTTCGATAAAAATCTATTTTTATCTTTTCAAATATGGAGTTTTTCATCCCAATTTTTCCCAAATCATTTCTTATGATTTTACACAAATTACTACTATTTTTAATAATTTTATCAGGGCCTGTACAATCAATTTCCGTCAACGGCCATCGAACTGCACTTATAGCGACCTTTTCCAAATTTGATTTGAAAATAATTCCAAATCCAATCGTTAGATTTCTAATTTCTAATATTGGTTAGAAAGCACTTTTCGATACGAACCCAACGGTTCCGGTTTTAAGAGAATCCGATGGTCGGATCTCCGGCAATATCCACTCGAAGTCAATGGTCGAAATTTGCGAACGGCCGCGGCGTGGCATGTTCTATTTAGGCCATTATATATATATATATAATATATATATATAATATATATTTTGTCGACGTCCATTTAAAACGAATTTTATAAATCGTTTTAAATATTTTTTTCAAAACGATTTCAACTTCTTATTCGATTTCAAATCAGAATTGAATTTTCCTTTATAAATTCTTTTTACATTCATTTTCTATTTAATTTCAATTCAATTTCAATTTCAATTCGATTTCAGTTCGATTTCAAATTGATTCAATTCAATTTGAATTCCTTTCAATTCAATTTCAATTCGATTTGAATAACTATTCAATTCAATTTCAATTCAATTTCAATTCGATTTGAATAACTATTCAATTCAATTTCAATTTGATTTGAATTCCTATTCAATTCAATTTCAATTCGATTTGAATTCCTATTCGATTCAATTTCAATTTGATTTAAATTCAATTCAATTCAATTTCAATTCGATTTGAATTCGATTTGAATTCGTTTTCAATTCGATTCAATTCAATTTCAATTCGATTTGAATTCATTTTTTATTCAATTTCAATTCGATTTGAATTCGTTTTCTATTCAATTTAATTCGAATTCATTTTCTATTCAATTCAATTCGAATTCATTTTCTATTCAATTCAATTCGAATTCAATTTCTATTCAATTCAATTCGATTATTTTCTATTCAATTCAATTCGATTATTGAAATCACTTTTCAATATTCATTAAAAACAAATAAAATCGACAAAGTTCCCGTTCGTGTTCAAATGGCGTTTCACTACTTAACACAGCTTCACATTTCAATATTCACTGAATATTATTTTAAAATATTTGATAATTCTGAACTGGAATCAGACACATTCAATTACCATATAATTTCAATTATATGGATTTCATCCAAGTCATGTATATAGCAATGACAACAAACAATCAACCATTATCCAAAGTGCGTTCTACACTGTATAAGCATCAAATATAAATATTTAACGCTTATAACAGTCTGTGTAACACCCCGAGTTTTTCGGTTAACAGTAAATTGATAAATTAAAGTATACTTAATTCATAACTTAAGAATTAAGGGAAACGGATTACGTCATTACGTTCATCTCGGAAATTCTGCTTAAGATAGAGTTCGAGTTTATGTAAATTGGACTCCGTGTGAAAAAGGTATCCTTAAATTAAATATTGCAGCAAAACATGAAAAAAAAAAAAAGAGGAATGAGAAAAGAATAAATATTTAGCATTGTTCTAAGGGTTATAAGAAAAAGACTTAGTAGCTCATTTGGCTGGAACACGTGACTTGCATAGAAGAGGTTCAGAGTTTGATCCCCGCCAGCGCCATATTTTTGTTTTAGGGGAATGGCTCAAAAATTGCCTAGTGTGAACGCAGTTCAAAAAGTGGTTTAGTGTGAAAATGAGTATTTGGGAAGATAGATAAAAAGAAAAAGAAATTAAATATATATATATATACGCATATATATATATATATATATATATATATATATATATGACGTGTACGCATCATGCAGCATACGTTGCACATTTTTGGTTGTCAAGGATTTGTTTTTTTAAAGAGGAAGAATATGTATACGGTAAAGGGAAGATGTATCTATTAAATATGTATTTATGTTTGATGGATTGGCAATAAATAATAAATGTTGATAATGTACATTTAGAGAGTAATTATGGGATAAGTAAATTAGGAATTATTTACATATAGAATTTGTCCTAAATGAGAAATGTGTACATTATAGAAAATATATATATATATATATATATGCTAAAACGTGAAATTACATGCATAATAATTATGACATAATTTAAAATAGGGGTAAATTACATGCCTGGTAATTATGACATAATTTAAAATAGGAGTAATTTACAGTCCTTTATTGGGAACATAATTGGCCTCTTTTGAAATAGATGGCCTTGATTAACCCTAGCATCATCGGACGGCTCAAATTAAAATACAATTCTATATAAACAACCTAGGTCTCCTACTAAAGTTCATTAGAAAATAAGTCGTGGAGCCGTCATGCTGCTGGGAGCAAGCCAAGCGTAGCCTTCGTTTGTAGAAAGCTAAGAGACGAACACAAAACCAATTCAAAGCTAATTTAAATTAGAGATTAAAGCTACAACTCAAATCAAGAATTCCATTTTGATTTGTAAGTACAGTTATATTCTAGATGTGAATGAAATCAAAATCATGATTTGAAATAAAGTGACAATAGAACCTTACATGTTATGTTATATTAAATTTATGACGATTCATGTATGTTTTCTTATGACAACTCTATAATGCCTGTGGTTCTATTGTGATTATCATGCTAGTTAGGAATTGGTGAATAAACCAATTCATAAGCATAGAAAGTTAGGGAATAGAAATAACATGTTGTAACAAGTTTGGTGAATTACCATGCCATGTTATTATGCAAGTTTTAGGTTACAAATTCTATCACAAAAATTGCAAGTTCATACAAGTTTATGTATATATGTTAACTTGATTATGTTAAATTGCAAGTTTATACATGTTTATGTATATATGTTAACTTGATTATGTTCAATTGCAAGTTCATACATGTTTATGTATATATGTTAACTTGATTATGTTAAATTCAAGTTCATACATGTTTATGTATATACGTTAACTTGATTATGTTCAATTGCAAGTTCATACATGTTTATATATGTTAACTTAATTTTGTTGTAAATTTATGAACGTATGAAAGTTGTTAATTAAGTTGTAAATTCGTGAACCTATGCAAGTTATTATGTTGAGATTCATGAACCTATGCAAGTTGTTAATTCATGAACCTATGCAAGTTAGTGTGTGATGAATTCATGAACCCATGCAAGTTGTTAATTATGTTGTTAATTCATGAACCTATGCAAGTTGTTATGTTGAGGATCATGAACCTATGCAAATTGTTAATTATGTACATATTTATGTTGATTATGTTAAAGTTGCAAGTTCACACCTATGTACATGTTTATGTTGATTATAAAAAAAAAATTCAAGTTCATAGTTAATGTTGATTTTATGCCAATTTTGTGAACGTTAAATTAGGCTAAGTTATTAGCCTAATACTTTATGTGAAATCATGCGAACGGTAGATTAGGCTAAGTTGTTAGCCTAATATTTAGACGGGGGTAAAAACTTAATTATAGGAAAATTGACATAGTTGGCTTATAATCACATAAGTGATTTATGGCATGAAACAGTATAAATTATATACCTAAAATGATGAACTTGATTTAGAGGGAAATTGGGCAAGACATGAATTTGTGGATAATTTACATAAAAAAAATATAAATTTAGAAAATACGAATATGCCTAACCCGAGGTTAGACTGAGTTGTGGCGTAAGACTGCCCGGAACCAACCAGCATACAGGCATCCACAACAATACCTGTCTAATGCGGGTAGTTAGAGCATTGAGCCCAATAAGGACCCGAGGTTAGACTGAGTTGCGGTGTAAACCTGCCCGGAACCGACCAGCACATCCAGTAACAACAACAATACCTGTCTAATGTGAGTGGTTGGTGCTTTAATGAATAAATTAAAGCTAAGTCAGGATTGGTAGGGTTAAGTCAATGAAGGAAACACTTAACCAAATTCAACATGTTAACTAAATCTGATGGGTGAGGTTAGGTTAATCTGAACATTTAACCAACTTAACATGTTAACAAAACAAGACTTGTAGGGGTTAAATAACCATTATAACATGTTGACTAGACAAGTGGCTAAGGTTAAGAAAAGGTTTAACCATTATAACATGTTGACTAGACAAGGGGTGAAGTAAAGAGAAGGTTTAACCGTTATAACATGTTAACTAGACTAGACGGTGGAGCTAAGTAAACTTAGAACACTTAGCCATCATAGTGTGACAAATGAACAAGGTTAAAACATGAAGGGACAGTACTTAACCATTAGAACATGTGGATTAAACAGATGTTAGGGTTGAGTTAACCAAGAGAACACTTAACTGTTATAACATGTTAGCCAAACAGATGGGCAGGCTTAAGTTAAAAGGAACACTGAACCAATACAAGATGAAGGGGTGGGGTTAAGTAATACGAAATACTTAACCAATATAACTTGATTTGTGGTAGGGTTAAGTCAACATGAAATACTGATAACACTTAACCAGTTTAACAGGACAAATGAATGGGTTAAGTTAACTTGAATTGACCGATGACACTTAACCAATCCAAATTGACGAGAAAAGAGAACTAAGTAGTAAACCTTAGTTAAAGGGGGCTAAGTAATAAACCTTGGTTAAAGGAAAACCACGATTCAGGAAACTAAGTGGTAAACCTTAGTTGGGAGAACTAAGTAGTAATCCTTAGTGGAACGCAAAAAGGAGCGAACGTCCATCTGATCTTAAGGGAGGCTCAAACGAGCTGGGTGATGAAGCATGCGGCTTCAAGGGGACGTGAGGGTACTCTTGGTATCCCTCTGTGAGGCTGCAGATGATCCGCCTGGGGTCACAGAGGTTAAGGTCTGCGTCAGAAGAACCAAGGGTATGCCTTGGTTGTAATATAAGGCAACCTAAAGACTAGGATGGACCAGCGTGATTCGACGAGACCAGTAGCCCTATGATAGCAACTCGTCGTCTACCTACCATCTTGAGTCAATCGAGATACGTGAAGCGAAAACGCGGAGAACTCCAACAAACCATATACTTGCTATCTAGTTATGGGTGCGGATAGCCATAGGTTAGTGGGGCATAGAGGGCCTGCGTATAGTTCTCATTTTTCAAGGTGTGCCTTTCATTAGTTGAGGGATGGGTCAGTTGGGACCATAACCACTGGAAAAACAGACCTTAGCATCTGCATCGGCAGATATCTGAAAGCTCCCGACCGAGTTCCGTGTTTCTTGATTTTCCCTGCCACGAGACTCGAGTCGCACATATAGAGGACATGTGCATCTAGACAGCAAAAACGATCCACGACACATACATGAGGGAAGTCTGGGAACATATACCACTCTGGGTAGTGTGTCCTAGACTAGGGGGCATCGTTCGACAGGTAGCATAATCCCTAGTTGGACCTAGGTCGCATAAACCCTGAATCCGAGAAGCATTAGATAAGTCGCGTAAACCCTAGTTGAATCTAGGAAGCGCTCAATAGGAAAACCCTAGATTAGATCTAGGTAATAAATAATAGATGTACGCCAGAAGGAAACCACAATTACAGGGATTGGGATCACGTTATCGTTTTATACAGATTACTAGCTGGGACACTAGTTAGGTGGTGCAAAGATATAGAATTCAGAACAACAGAGTAGTAGCGAAGCAGAGAAAGAGTAGAAGCGCATTCAGTTATTCGCACATTTAGTTTATCTTCCCTTATAATATCTTATGCTTATCTTACATAAGTTATCTTGTTTTCTGGTATCGTCCTGTTCTCAGTTTATGAATGCCATGGCCTTTGTTCTTGTTCTCATGCTAGAAAATAACTGAGCTTACTGAGACATTATGTTTGACCCCATTTTCTTTCGTCTTCTTTTCTTCCATTCCCCCCCAAGGTAGTCAGGAAGGGAATTGCTCAGCTTAGTTTGGACCATTATTCTTTCCGAGCTTGAAGAATCTTTGATGTGCTGCTTTGTACTCTCTTTTCCACCGCTATGCTGGCTAATGCTACATTGGGGAATATAAATGTTATTTTATGCTTCTTTATTTTGTAAGGCAGATGATACTCTGGTATTGGAAAGCAATTCTTGTACAAAATATTTTATCAATAAAGTAAAGTCTTATTTTCCGCTGTTTAATTTTGTCTGTCTTGTAATTTATCTGCATCTTTTACCTTAAATGCTCCACAGAACTTAGTGCATTCCCTTTGTGAGTGACACTAACGGATGTGGGGTGTTACAGTCTGTCAATTAATCGATCGACATACAGCTAATTATTAGGATTAGTGTATGTCATATATCATCCCAATACCCGTGTGGGGTTTCAAACAATCAAACACAGATTTTATTTGTGTAGCTGGGCGATGTGTAAAATTTATCGTCCTAATCACTATCAGTCAAATGTGTGTATATAAACAAATCGTTCAATTTGTTTATAACTATTTATTTTATATACACGTTGAAAATTATATTTTTAACTATAAAATATTTTCCCTATAAAATATTTTATTTCGTTTCACATCACACAATCAAATTTCACAGCACAGCAACCAAACAAACAAGTCATCCATGGTCTGTGGACGACGGGTGTCGGGTGCTACTAAACACCGTCTGCATACTAGTATATATTTTAACCAGAAAACAAGAATAAAAGTGAGGAGTTCTCACCGACTAGCTAAACCAATACATCGCGACTCTTAATATGCAGGAAATCTTCGTCACTCGCCTTTTATCACTTTCGTCGTCCGTAGCCACTACATATATAAAAATCACATTTTTATATTTTTGCCATGTATATAAAAATCACATTTTTATACCGCTACTACATAGATAAAAATTCTATTTTTATTCTCTCTTTACATATATAAAATATCCAACTTTTTATATCGCTGTTATATAAGTAAAAGTCGAGTTTTTCTATCAACAAAAAATCATATTTTTTTCTATCAACAAAATTCTAACTTTTCTCTAATGAAAGATCATAACTTTCTACTACTAAAAATCATATCTTTGTGTGTAAAAATTATATTTTTATTTTCTATTCTATTTTTATTATATTCAAACTGAAAATAAATTCCATTTTTTATATAAAAATAAGAAGGAAAGACAAAAAATAACATTGAAAATAAATTAATACGACTTACAGCTAATCAGAGGGGGGTCTTCCATGCGCTGGAGGCAGCTGGCCGGCGCGTCAGAGGCAGGCGGGCCCTGCGGTAGGTGGTTGGAGGAGGGGCTTCGATTAGGGGAGGTTACGGGGTACCTAGGACTTGCGGGTTTGGGGAAAGTGGGAGGAGAGATGAGGGAACGGAGGGGTGGTGGTGCGCGCCTGGAGGCGGCGGTGAGCCCCCTCCCCTTGCGATCGTCGATCGCGATTGCCCCCCCCCCCCCCCCCCCCCCCGTTTTCTTATTTTTTTTCTTTTGTTTTTTCTAAACTGATCGATTGAATCGGGGGAGGGAGAAAATAAAATAAAGGGGGGTATATTAAATTTTATATTATTTTATTCTATTTTTAGGCCCAACCACTATCGCCCATAGCGTAATACCCCCCTTCCTAACACAATGGGACATGTTTCGCAGGCCAATTCCATCGTTTCGACCAGTTTCCATCAAAATATAAATCTATATATTCTATTTTAAACGTACATTTCAAATTACTGGGGCCACATACGACCTCTAAAAATTCCAGAAAAATTATTTCTAGCTTTGTATTGACGATACGGTCCTAACAAAACTAATTTCGTAGAATTCTGAGACCGTTTGAAAAATGGCCATTTTCCAGACGATTAAAATCAACTAAAACTAGTTAAACGCGTTTTCCTTCGCCACACTCACATATTGATTCGAAAAATTACGACTTTTGGAATCTAGCAATTACTTGACATCACGGACCTAACAAAAGCGGTTTCGTCGAAAACCGAGGTCGTTTGCAAAATTTCCATTTTTAAGGGCCAGAATTCCATACCGATTATTCTGAATTTTCAACTGGGCATAACTTTTTATTCCCGCTATGAAATTTCAATTTTCGGATTCGTTAGAAAGATGTTTTCAAATAGATTCAAATATTTATGGTTTCAATAAAATTCGGTTTATTTTGAATCATGTACATTCATTTGAACTTTGAAATCGAATTATCAAACTACCACGCCATTTCCAATTCCTTTTATAATTATAAATAATTATTTATATTCTAACGACGATCTATATAATATATACGCTTGAATTCTATTCAAAATAAATTCTTCGTCGATATTATTCAAAATAATTCATTTTAAATATTCGAAATTCGCTGAAATTGCCAAAATAAAATTTTTAAATTGGCTCAGATTTCCGGGTTATTACAATCTCCCCCACTTAAAACTTTTCGTCCCAGAAAAGGAACGAAGCCGAAAGTTATTTAACAAATCAACTCAACTTTCATTATGGCTTAAGTTCTTCAACTTTTCAGTTTCTAAGAACTTTTCAAATTTTTCAAAAATTTGGCTAACACCCAAAAATTTCACCATAACCTCCCCTGCACCGGGGACTTCGGGATATTTCATATAGCCTCCTATGGCCTTTTTCAATCCAAAAGAAAAAGAAAAAGCCAAGCCGCTAGCCAATCAGCTCATAAAATCATCCAAAACCCAAGAAATACAATAAACATGTACATATTTGTCGGGCAAACAATTTTATTCTTCTGCTCTAGCCTCCTTGCTATGACCTGTTCAATGTAAGTACATGTATATGCAAGCAAATGCGACAAATTTTTAATACACTCACTATTTGATACAATTTGGCTAAATTTCAACATTTAATTAATCAAACAATAATCAAACAACACAACCATCAATCAATTAGTGGATTTTCGTTTCAAATTCATAATTTGATATATATATATATATATATATATATATATCTATAGAAAATCATGTTTTTGATGTCAAATCATTACAATAAGCCCTATCTAGCTTTGGTTCTCACACTAGTCAATTGGAATCATATAGAAATCCCACTTTCGAAACACGAAAATAAATTCTGATGATGCTCGAGCGATCATCAGAATCATCTTCGAGCGACTAGAGTGTGATTCTATATCTATCCAGTATATTAAAACTTCGAATACACGTTTGCAAGGAGTATATGCAAAATCTTTATATACTAGATTGCCCAAATTCAATACAAATAAATATTCAAATACGAATAATTGAATTAAATTTCAAAACAAAACTTGTTTTCATTTTAAAATATACTCTTCACACTCGTTCTAAGATACTACTGATCCTACCTCTAACGAGTCATTCTCATTGGTTATTACTAATCCAATCTCTGATGAATTCTTTCATATGGTTCTAAGGTGTCTTGTTCTCTAAGCTATGTAAACCAAAGCTCTGATACCAGGTGAAACGACCCGAACTTCCCCGTGAAGGAAAGCATGGATTGAATTGAGAACAAGCCACATTAGAACGCAGACAGAAGAACATTTCATTTCTTATTACAACAATTCATTAGAATACAAGAATATTACATAGAAAATATCAGAGATTTAAATAAATTATTGCAGCGGAAAAATAATACAACACACAACTAGAAGTAATACACGGATACAGAGCTTTCTGAATATTGCTTCAGCTGTAAATCAGGATCTCGTTGATATAAATCTGCAAAACCAAAACTACTAGCTGCCCGTGTCAAAATAAGGGCACCCAGAGTTTAGGTTAAAACAATAAACTCCAGGTCAGTCATGTGACTGGTGCGAGAACTAAAACAGTTATTAATCTTTATTTTCAAAGTTACGTAAATCAAGGGACCACGCCGCATAACTTGGAACGGGTTTCCTCCCAAGAACACCAGTGTATAAAACAACAGCGCACTGCTAAATAAAGAAAAATGAAGCTATTATAAGACCTAGGTCCCATCACACAATGCAACACAAGCTGGAGGATAGGGTTTTTACCTTATAATAGCCAAGAATGCTTGATACGTTTAAAACAAATCATTTGATACTATTATAAGTGCATAGTGTCAAAAAAATTCAATCATAAATGTCAATCATAGACGGCATGAGCGCCCCATCCCACTATGTCACCATATATAGGATTACAACTAAAACCGAAACGTCACGTATTGGAAGTTGGATTTCCATCTGTGTACCGAGGCAAAAGATAGTCCTCTACCGATTCGAGACTGTCTAGCCCGAGTCTCAAGAACAGAACGCATCGTCCCTCGGATCATCAGGGCCGGTCCACCGATGTGGATTATTATGCCTAAACATTACGTTTCCCCGCCCTTTGGGGTGTAAATGAGCCAACGAATGACTCCATCGGCTTTACATAGTCACCGATATATCTGAGGTGCCTCGCAACAGCAACAACCACATAAGTCAAACTCGTCAGGGTGTGTAAAACCACTGACGCCACTTCTAGCTAGAAGGAAATGCATGTCCTCCCTGATGTCCTCTCCCGTTTCTGGTTCACAGCCGGGGTGTGAGGCTCGCGAATCAACGCTACACAAAGCTATGCCACATAGGCTGTGCTTTGATCATCAACCACAAGACTCTGCTTTTCAACAGAACCCTTGATCATTTGCATCTTAGCATGCCACACAGGCAAACCACTCCATGCAACTGATATACATCAATCACACAGAATGATATCCAATGTCAGACACACAGTCCATTTACAAGTCCATTCTGGGTCTGAACGAAACCGGAGGCACCTTGTACCTCGCATATCCATCAATCTCCAAGTATGTCTGGACGATCATCAACTGATTCCCTCCTCTTGGGTATACGGCCCAGTCAAGATCATCAGTAATCACCCAAACGACGTGAAGACCTCCGGTCTTCGACCACCGTCTTCATCTTCGGCTTATCGTCGTATCAGTTATTCAAAATGGGATAAACCCGGTCTTTCCGAATAACTCGCGTATATAATAAACAAGTGTTACACAAACACAACATACGCCTCATTCCAATTCATCAGTCACTAACCGTAAATTAGTAAGGGAACAATTCACCAAATATTAACCCCGAAGGCCGAAACCAACATCAGATTAATACCCAGGAAACCATTCATCTTAACTAATCTTCAGTTAGTTGCTAAATTTCACATTCTTAGAGATAGGTTCCCATTAATTTTATCAAAGATAAATTCCTCAAATTTATTCTTTAATCTTCTTTTGAATATCAATTCAAACCAAATTATGGTTTAACCAAACTAGTCGGGATTAACGAACCTTACCGAAGTAATCATTTGTTTTAAATTAACCAATCTCAACCTATTCATCCCATGAAGTAAAACTGGTAATACTTCATATCTAACACCACGGTGTTATCGGTAAATTCAATTACCATTTCACGTTCAAATCTAATTAAAGATTTAACTATCGCCTGGAGGAAAACTGGTGATACTCCATTCTCGACCTTTTCAATCTAATTAAAGATTCATTAAAACTCCACTTAGTTTTAATCTTTAATTGGGTTAAAGAATCAATGTCATTTAACACACGGTTCGCGATAAACCCAAAATCACATCACATTTCAATCAGTCCCTAACCGTAAATTAGTAAGAGGACAGTTCCCTAAATATTAACCCCAATGGCCGAAACCAACATCAGATCAATATTGTAACGGCAAGGAATTTTGCTCGATCCGAATCGATCGTTAAACTGACTAAGACCGTTCGAAACCCCTGATCGTTTTGAGAACAGGACAAATTGGAACGCAGAAGGAAGAACATTTCATTGTATATTACAACAGTTCCATCAGATACAAGAATATACAGAGTATAAATGAATAAATTACATTCGACAAATATCAGAGATTTAAATTACATTTAAATCCATCGCAGCGGAAAATAATACAAAAACAACTGAAAGTGATACACGGATACAGAGCTTTCCGAGCATCGTTCCAGCTGTAAATCAGGACCCTGTGAATATAAATCTGCAAAACCAAAACTACTAGCTGCCCGGGCGGAAAATAGGGGCACCCAGAGTTTAGGTTAAAACAATAAACTCCAGGTCAGTCATGTGACTGGTGTGAGAACTAAAACAGTTATTTAAAACTTTACTTTAAAGATAGTAATTCAAGGGACCACGCCGTATAACACGGAACGGGTTTCCTCCCAAGAATACTAGTGCATATAACAAAACAGCGCAATGCTTTTTGAAAAAAATGAAGCTATTATAAGACCCAGGTCCCATCACACAATGCGACGCAAGCCGGAGGATAGGGTTTTCCCTTATAATAGCCAAATAATGCTTGATACGTTTAAACTAATCATTTGATACTATCATAGGTGTATAGTGTCAAAACATTTTCAATCATAAATATCAATCATAGACGGCATGGGTACCATATATCATGTCGCCATACTAGTTCTACAATTAAAACCGCAATATCACGTATTGGAAATTAGATTCCATCATGAGTCGAGGCAAGGGGCAAGCTCCTCTCCGCGTTCGAGACACTCTAGCAAATATCCCAGGACCCCACTTTGATCCTTGGAATCGGCTGGGCCGGTCCTCTCTTACTTTTGAGGATTGGCAATTCCTGAACACACGTTTCCCGGTCCTTACAGACCTATATCCGAGGCGCCTCGCATTCCAACAACCACACAGGTGAAAAGTATATAAATGTAATAACCCGGAAAAGGTGAACCAATTTAAAATTTTTAAATTTGGTTATTACCAAAGAATTTGAATAATTGAAATAGCATATTTAAATAAAATAAAGAATCGGGTATAGTAAGGCAGTTTGAAATTTTGAATACAAACTTTGTCTGACTGTACCGGGTCGAAAATATAACGGATTTTAGTGAAACTGAAAATATTTAAATCTGTTTATGAATACCTTTCTAACGAATCTGAAAAATCGAAGTTTCATAACGGGAATCAAAAGTTATGGCCAAATGAATTTTTAGAAAGGTCGCTATATAGCATATATAGCCCCTGAAAATTTATATTTTGCATACGACCTCGGAATTCGACGAAACCACTTTTGTTGTGTCCAGGATGTCAAACAATTGCTAAGTTTCAAATTTCATAATTTTTGAAGCTAGTATGTGAGCGGGTCAAAAGAAAATGTGATTAGTCAATTTCTGTTAAAATGGGTCGACCTAAAAATGGCCATTTTTCAAACGAGCTCAGAATTTGACGAAACTGGTTTTGTTAGGACCGTATCGTCAAAACAAAGCTAGATTTATTTTTTTGGAATTTTTCGATTTGGTTTGTGGCCCTAGCAAATTGAAATATACGTTCAAATTAAATATTGAATGTTTTATACTTTAATCTGAAAAATAACTGACCGTAACAGTCGAAGTGGCCAACGAAACATATCCCATTGTGTCCGGAATGGGGGTATTTAGCTAGGGGCGACAGTCGTTGGGTTTGATTTTTAGTTCGTTTGTAAAAACACTATTTAAAATTTCCTATAAAGCCTCGACCAATAGGATTTTTCCTTTTAAAAAAATATCTCAAAAAAACCCTAGCCGCCAAGCGATATCGACGGTTCCTCGAGCTCGAACCTTCCCCTTCGTTTTCCCGCCGCCACAGGCGAAGCTAGGCCGCGCCACCACCACCACTCCACGCGCCTTCGTCCCTTCTTCACATCCGACCCAGTTTCGCCACCATCAGAAGCGTCGCCATCGAGTTCTGACGCTCCGAAGTCGGCGCGTTTAAGCCGCCGCCCAGGGTTCATCTCGACGTCGAACTGGAAGAGACTGGTGGCGCCAGAAAGCCCTTCCCTCCCTCGTCGACGTCCAACAATCTGATCGACCTATCGAGCAACGAATCGAGAGAAAAATCAAAACCTAAATTTGAGCAGGTTTGAAAACTAACAGGTTATGTAATTTTGAATTGTTTTTACACTATAAAGCGTTGCAAAACTTTGAAAAATAATATCTTTTTCGTTCTTTAACGAAATTTGATGAAACAGGAGACACCGTGACTGCAAGGAGGCTCTCTACCATCTAGAAGAAGCCGCGGATTTTTCTGATCTTCCTACGATTTTTAGCACTGCAATAACCAATGTGGGGAATCTAAACTAAATTGTGTGAATGGAATCGCGTTGTATAAATTATATAAGCGAAGTGTAAATTAAATACGCATTGTATACCTCATGTACTTGTGTTGTATAAGTTATATTAGCGATGTATAAATTATACAAGCGTTGAATGAAACATATATGCTTCGAATTGTGATGAAATGCAAGTGAATTATAATATATATATATACGCCCCTCGTCCACAGACCATGGATAATATTTATTGCTTGTGATTGACGTGATATTATGTGATTGACGAATGGTTGGAAATAATTGTTTGTGGTTGATATTGTGGTTGAAAAATACCTTTGTGGTTGAAAAATACCCTCTTGTGGTTGAAACAAATTAGAATAGGATTGTGGAATTGAAAATAAAACATGCCGCCTGCGTGCGAACTAGATGCATGATCCCCATTGTCAAAAACCGCGAGGTTTTAAGGTAGAGCGAGGAGCCGTACTAGGGACGGTCCCGGTTTTAACTACCCTGTCATTATGCTGCCGAAATTTTCTGAAATATACATGTGTTAGAGTATTTTCATTCGTTAAAATAAATTACATATATTGAAACCAATATTCATGTGTTGAGTTGCAATTCATTCGTTGAGTTGAAATTCATGTGTTGAATATTATTTGAATTTAAACAAATAGCTTTAGCGATAAAAATCACGTTTTTATATATATATTCAAACTATATCGAATATTCATGTGTTGAGTTGCAATTCATTCGTTGAGTTGAAATTCATGTGTTGAATACTATTTGAATTTAAACAAATAACTTTAGCGATAAAAATCACATTTTTATATATATTCAAACTATAGCGAATATTCATGTGTTGAGTTGCAATTCATTCGTTGAGTTGAAATTCATGTATTGAATATTATTTGAATTTAAACAAATAGTTTTAGCGATAAAAATCACATTTTTATATATATTCAAACTATAGCGAATATTCATGTGTTGAGTTGCAATTCATTCGTTGAGTTGAAATTCATGTGTTGAATATTATTTGAATTTAAACAAATAGTTTTAGCGATAAGAATCACATTTTTATATATATATTCAAACTATAGCGAATATTCATGTGTTGAGTTGCAATTCATTCATTGAGTTGAAATTCATGTGTGGAATATTATTTGAATTTAAACAAATAGTTTTAGCGATAAGAATCACATTTTTATATATATTCAAACTATAGCGAATATTCATGTGTTGAGTTGCAATTCATTCGTTGAGTTGAAATTCATGTGTTGAATATTATTTGAATTTAAACAAATAGCTTTAGCGATAAAAATCACATTTTTATATATATACAAACTATAGAGAATATTCATGTGTTGAATTGAAATTCGTTCGTCGAGTTGAAATTCATGTGTTGAATGTTATCGTATTTTAAAATAAAATGAATAGACAATAAAAACTACATTTTTATTGTGAATATGAAGTGTTAAAAACATTCACGTGTTGAATAAATATTTTTGATGATAAAAATATTTATTTTATCATGTATACGCTTTGATAAAAATACACACGTGTTGAAATAAATAATAGTTTGCTAGAAATATTATTATTAGCTTTGTTCTGCATATATATACATGTGTTGAACGGGAAAAATGGATTAGCTGTAGAGTAAAGAAATTATTTGCATGCCCGACAAATAGGTAAACCTTGATGAGTTGGTTGCGCAATTTTATTTTTATATCAACTCTTGTGAATGCCATTGGATGCGGAGTGCTGGTTATTCTGTGTGAAATAATAAATATCGCCATAGGATAGTAACAATTAATTTTGAACTACACTACATGGCATACTTCTTGACGATAGGCATACGTCATCATATTCCACATAAGCAATTGGAGCTTGTGTGACGAGGTGGAAGATTTACCATACGAGCGAGAGGCTTGTATAGCGATGATTATATACTACAGGTTGAACATATGACTAATATGGACTCTATAAAATATAACGATAAATTGCCAGATTAATAAAAACCCCACACGGGTCTGGAGTTGACAATAATCACGTCTCTCTAGTTATTAGATACGGCACATGGACTATTTATTTCCATACGGAAACGGGGTGACGAGAATTTATTCTCTGGAGTGATTATCTATACATGCTCCCCCGTAAACACCAGAATATATCACTTTAAATATGTGGATGCTTTTTAGGATTTATTGGGTACCTAACACGGCCCAATAAATTTCCAAACCCCTCCCCGTACAAAGGAGGTTATGGCGAAATTTTTCGAAATATTAAGGCGTTAGTGAAATATTTGAAGTGAAACGAAGTTGAAAATATAGAATGAACTATAGTTGGAATTATAGAATGAACTATATTTATATATATAAATATAAATATAATTAAAAGGAATCGAAGCCGTGCAGTTCGTGTTTCGGAATCGTAATTTGAAACGATTGGTACGAGAAATCCGACCATCGGATTTTCCCGAAACCGCAACCGCTGGGTTCGCCTTGGGAATATCTTCCCAACGGCACCAACCTCGTAAAATCCAACGGTTGGATTGTCCAGAATGTTTAATTCAAATCTGAAGAAAATCAGCGCCAGAATCGTTTATATTTATATATAAATATAAATATAATTAAATTGAATTGAATAACGACGCTGTAGTTCGAATTTTGAAACCGTAACTTCAAACGACTAGTGTGGAAGATCCGACCGTCGGATTTTCACGAAACTGGAACCGTTGGGTTCGCTTTGGGAATATCTTCCCATTGTTATAGACTTTGTAGAAATCCAACGGTTAGATTTTCCGATATGTGTAAAACAAATTAGGGGAAAAACAGCGCCAGTGTCACGGCACGACCTGAAACGTCGTTTAAATAAATATGGCCATTTTTAAATAAATAAAAATAGCGAAAAATAATTATAAAATATTATAAGCAGCATAGATTGGAAATAAACTATTTTGGCTTAATTTGTTTGATATCTGATGGTTGTATGTGTTTAACACGAAAATAACACTAAAGAACTGAAAAATGAATGTCGAATAATATAACCATGGGAAGAATCGATTTAAATTCTAATTACATGAATTATTTGAAAAGGCCGAGTTAACCCTCATTTCAGATAATTTATCGAGCGATTCGAATTGGAAAATGCAAAGACGATTCAAGACCGACGATCTTCGTATCAGTTGGATGGGCGCTGCTGAGGTTCCTGACCGGAGTAGCTACCGTGAAGGAACGGAAGTAGTAGCAGTCTGAACGTATGTGTTGATTGGACGGATATACGAGGAATTTGACGCCTCCGGTCTCGTTCAGACCCAGAACGGACTTGTAAATGGACGGTGTGTCTGACATTGGATTTTGTTCTATACTGATTGATCTCTGTTAAATATACATCTGTTTGGCGGCGGAGAATTTATTCTTTTGCTTAACGCCCTTCTCTGAGACATACGAGCTCAGAGGTTATATATCGATGGAAATCAATCGTATGGAGTGGACTGCCTATGTGGCATGCCAAGATGCTATGATCAAGGCTTCTGTTGCAAAGCAAAGTCTTGTGGATGATGATCAAAGCACGGTCTGCGTGGCCTGGCTTTGTGTATAGCGTGGATTCGCGAGCCTCACACCCCGGTATGAGTTAAAAACGGGATACGGACTACAGGGAGAACACGACTTTTCTTTCTAGCTATGGTGGTGTCAGTGACTTACCAGCCCTGACAATTATATCTACTTTCCACCTATGTGGTTGTTGGAATGTGAGGCGCCTCGATTATAGGTCTGTAAGGACCGGGAAACGTGTGTTCAGGAATAACTAATCCTCAAACGTAAGAAAGGACCGGCCCTGAAGATCCAGGGGTTACCCAGAGTGTGTAGTCCTGAGGCATTTGCTAGAATGTCTCGAAGCGGAGAGGAGCTTGCCCCTTGCCTCGACTCATGACGGAAATCCAATTTCCAATACGAGATAACGGATTTGATTGTAACTTATATATGGCGACATAGTGGCATGGGATGCTCATGTCGCCTATGATTAATATTTATGATGCTATTTATTTTTGAAACATATATGCACTGGTAATAATATCGAATGATTTTGCTTTATACGTATCAAGCATATTTGGCCATTATAAGGTAAAACTCTATCCTCCGGCTTGCGTTGCATTGTATGATGGGACTTGAGTCTTATAATGGCTTCATTCTTCTTAAAAGCATTGCATTGTTTTGAAAGAATTTACTTTGTTTTAAATGCACTAGCAATCACTGGAGTAAACCCGTTCCGCGAAAGTGGCTTGGTCCTATGATTTGCTTATTACTGTTGTTAACTGTTAAATAGATTCCTCATACCAGTCCCCATGACTGACTCGTTGTTTGTTTCACTTTGCAAACGCGGGTGCCCTTATTTTCACACGGGCAGCCTAGTTCGTAGGTGACAGGTTGTTTTTGGCTCTACACTGTTGCATACAGTGCATTTTGGCTCATGGTGAGGCTGACTTCACAGAGATGACTTTGACATTTTCCGCCATTATTTTACTTATGTTACGATTCTGCCACTGGCGATGCAGGCTGATTTACTTTCAGTATTTATTATCGTATGTATATGTACCGCCTTCGGCGATGTAGACTGATACCCTTATTATGTCTCACTGCATATATGTATTCTGCCTCTGGCGATGATGACCGATCACTTCCCTTTTATTTACTAAGTTATATCCTATGCTGTGCTATTCTGATGTTGTTACATGTTGTGATTCCGCTGTCATATCCATGTAAAATTATTCTATTTATTGTTTTTGCTATTATCTGTACTCTGCTATGATGATTGATGTGTTATATTCCAATGATTATCCTTAATACCGCCCCTCGGATTTTGGGATCGTCACAGTTGGTATCAGAGCTTTGGTTAACCTTAGCTCCGGGATCTAACACATTAAACACCTCGTCAGAATAGAATCAGTAGTGTTCTAAGGCGAGTAGCTCATTAGAGATAGGATTAGCAATGTCCTAGAATGAGCTAAGCAGATTAGCAAAACAATTTGATCAGTACATCATTATCTTTCCTTATGTTCCCCTGCTTTATCATATATGAAAATTATCAAGTCTGTGAGCTTGACTCTTTTCTTGCTTATACAGTATTCTCTCTGATGGCTACACGAGCAGCAGCTGCTAGAGGAGGCCGTGGAGGCCGAGCAGGAGTAGCAGGAGGACGGGGGAATATCCCCGTAGTTGTGGAAGGCCCTATTGTTCAGCCACCAGCACCCGAGGACTTTGAGCTAGACAGAGTAGCGAAGAGGTATAGGAACCTTGGGGGAAAACCCTTTTCTGGCACTGGTACAGCGACAAAAGCTATTGCTTGGTTGAAGACCTGTGAAAAGATCTTTGAAGGCATGGGTTTGGGAACCAACAACAAAGCCCGACTAGGTATTTGGGTCCTACAGGAGGAAGTAGAGTTGTGGTGGGATGCCATCACCTCAGAAGATGCAGCAGGTACTGTCAGAACCTGGGAGCAATTCAAAACCATGTTCAACGAGAAGTTTGTACCTGAACAGGCTTTAGAGAGGATGCGAGAGCAGTTTGCTAATCTCCAGCAAGGAGATCTCTCTATCCAGGATTACCTCAATAAATTCACCCAGTTGTCGCACTACGCCCCAGAGCTTATTATGACTAACAAAGCAAAGAACAAGAGATTTATATTTGGGCTAAAGCGCAAGTACCATGACAGAGCCATGAGCAACATCAAACTCTCCTTCTTAGAATTGGTAGAAATGGCTTGCAATTATGAAGATATGGATGAAAGGCACGCCAGCCAAGACCGCGCCAAAAGCCAAGCTGGAAATAAGCGCAAGGCTTCAGCAGATCAGCTAGAGTCTAGCATTACAGCGGCCGCTACTCAGAAACCTGGAAAGATCCCCAAAGGAAATTGCTACAACTGCGGGAAGCCAGGTCATTTTTCTAATATGTGCAAAGCCCCGAGGAAGCCAAAGGCAAATCCAGACTCAGTCGAATGCTACAACTGCCATAAGAAAGGGCACTATAGCAGGAACTGTCCTCTGAAGCAGAATGCACAAGTGGCTCATGTGTATGACGAGGAGGCCCCGCCAGCTATCACGGATGGATCAGGTAAACCCGACGTCTTGGGAGGTACCCTTACCATTAAAAATATTCATGTTTCTGTACTTTTTGATACTGGTGCATCACGTAGCTTCATTTCTGGTAACATTGTTCACAAGTTAAAATTGAAACAAAGAAAGTTTAAAGAACCAATTAAAGTTCAAAACCCGATAGGAGGTTCTGTTAGTCTCATTCATACTGTAGAGTGCCTATCTCTTGTTCTTGCTACAAGTTCTCTTTTAAAGTGATTGTCATGGACCTTTCCGAATTTGATATTATACTGGGGCTGGACTGGTTGACACAATATAAGGCTGAAGTTAGATGTGCCGAGAGAATCGTGAAAGTTAGCACAAAATTTGGGCATATCACTATACCATGCCATGGCTCAGAAATTAATAGAACAAAATTTTGGTCTTCTTCAGAAGTTACTCCCCCTTCATTAGAAAAGATACCGGTTGTTAAAAACTATGCGGATGTGTTTGAAGAAGTAGAAAACTTACCGCCGCAAAGAGAAATTGAATTTAGAATAGATCTAATTCCTAACGCCCGACCAGTAGTACATCCAATTAGAAGAATGGCCCCAAAAGAAAAAGAAGAGTTAGGTAGTCAAACCCGAGAATTACTTTGGAAAGGTCTGATTAGACCGAGCTTTTCAGCCTGGGGAGCAGCTGTAGTATTTGTCCCGAAATCAGACGGTACTCTAAGACTTTGTGTTGATTACTGAGATCTCAATAAACAGACACTGAAGAACAAATATCCCTTGCCCCGTATAGATGATCTGTTAGATCAATTAAATGGAGCAACAGTATTCTCCAGAATGGACCTAGATACAGGTTTCCACCAATTACGTATAGCCGAAGACTGTGTTCCTTTGACAGCCTTTAGGGGTCCCGATTTATTCTACGAATGGTTAGTAATGCCGTTCGGCTGGTGTAACGCTCCGGCATACTTCGTCGATCTTATGAACAGAGTGTTCCGTGGTGTATTGAATAAATTTGTTCTAGTCTTCATCGATGACATTTTAATCTACTCCAAGTCGGAAGACGAACATGCCAAACATTTAGAACAAGTGTTGAAAATTCTAAGGAGAAATGTCTTAAAGGCTAAATTTTCTAAGTGTGTCTTTTGGCAGGATGAAGTTAAGTTCCTAGGCCATGTAGTATCAAAAGAGGGGATTGCTGTATATCCAAGCAAAATTACAGCGATTCAGAACTGGAAACAACCTACTACCCCCACAGAAGTTCGAAGTTTCCTTGGATTAGCTAGTTACTATCGGAAATTCGTTCAGGATTTTTCAAAGATATCTGGTGTATTGACAAAGCTTACAAAGAAGCATGAGAAATTCAAATGGACTCCCGAATGTGAAGAAGCTTTCCAGGAGCTGAAACTGAAGTTGACAACTGCTCCAGTATTGACAATTATAGAAGGCAACCAAGACTTGACTGTATGGACAGACGCTTCTATTAGAGGGCTAGGCGCAGTATTAATTCAAAAAGGCCAAGTGGTCGCTTATGCCAGCCATCAACTGAAGCTGCATGAAAGAAACTATGCAACTCATGATCTTGAGTTATTAGCTATCGTGTTTGCTTTAAGAATCTGGAGGCATTATTTATTAGGTGAGAAGTTCGAACTATTTACCGATCATCAATCCTTGAAATATCTATTCACTCAGAAAGATCTAAATTTGAGACAACATCGTTGGTTAGAATTCCTTGCGGCGTACGATTTTGAAATTCTATACACTCCGGGGAAAGCCAATGTTGTCGCAGATGCGCTCAGTAGAATGAATGAAATCATCGCCAGCTTTATCATTACTTCTTCCTTAGAAGGTAAGATCATTATTCTACAGAAAGACGATGAATTTATTGAAAGGATTAGCCAGCGGATCCGAGAAGGAAAACCCTCAGATTTTAGCCTTGATAGCCAAGGGGTCCTAAGATTACGAGGGCGAATTTGTGTGCCAGGAATTCCTGAGCTCAGAAGGGAAGTACTTGATGAATACCACAAGTCCATATTAAGTATCCATCCCGGTGTGAGCAAAATGTAAAACGATATCAAGCGCACATTCTGGTGGAAGGCGATGAAAAGAGATATTTCAATATATGTTAGCAGATGCTCCACTTGTCAGCTAGTTAAGAGCGATCAGCAGAAATTGGCTGGACTATTACAACCCTTAGAAATTCCAGGATGGAAGTGGGAGCAAATTTCGATGGACTTCATTGATGGCTTGCCTCGAGCTAAGAAAGGAAACGACAGTATATGGGTAATCGTAGATCGCTTCACGAAGACTGCCCATTTCATACCTGTCCGATCCAATAGAACGGCTCAAAGTTTAGCACAGATTTACTTCAAAGAAATAGTTAAACTACATGGAGTGCCGCTCAATATAGTCAGTGATAGAGATCCCCTGTTTACTAGCAAATTCTGGGAAGCATTCCAAACAGAATTGGGAACCAAATTAAATCTAAGCACCGCTTATCACCCTCAGATAGATGGCCAAACTGAGCGGGTGAATAGAATTCTAGAAGATTTACTGCGGGCTTGCGTAATTGATTTCAGAGGCTCATGGGAAGATCACTTACATTTAGCCGAATTCTCTTATAACAATAGCTATCAAGCAAGTTTGGGAATGTCTCCATTTGAAGCATTATACGGAAGACCGTGCAGATCTCCTGCATGTTGGGTAGAACCTGGCAACAGACTTGTGTTAGGGCCCGATATGATTCAAGAAGCATCGGATAAAGTCGACTTCATTAACAAGCGATTGAAAACCGCACAAAGCCGACAGAAAAGTTATGCTGATGCGAGAAGGAGAGACTTATCATTTGCCGTTGGTGATTATGTTTATTCAAGAGTTTCTCCAATGCGGGGAGTAATCAGATTTGGCAAGACTGGGAAGTTGGCACCGAGATTTATTGGTCCCTTTCCTATACTTGAACGGATTGGAACTCTGGCATATAGGGTTTCATTACCTGATTGGTTGCCTGGTGTACATGATGTGTTCCACGTGTCTCAACTCAGAAAACATGTTCATGATCCCGATCTTCTTGTGGAAGAAGCAGCGCAACAGGATATAGACATAACTCCAGAATTAGTGCTCAGAAGAGAGCCATTAAAGATTGTTGGCAAAGAAACTAGAGAGCTAAGGAGCAAAAAGATTTATTTAGTCAAAGTGCAGTGAGGTGGTGATCCTAGAGACTGTACTTGGGAGACTGATGAAAGCATTAAACAAGCCTACCCCAAATGCAGATTGGACATCTCTGACTAACTCCGGTGCAAGGTACCTTTACAATACTTTGCATTTACATTTTATTTCCTACTTAGCTGTTATTTCCTTTTCGAGGACGAAAAGTTTTAAGTGGGGGAGATTGTAATAACCTGGAAAATGTGAACCAATTTAAAATTTTTAAATTTGGTTATTACCAAAGAATTTGAATAATTGAAATAGCATATTTCAATAAAATAAAGAATCGGGTATAGTAAGGCAGTTTGAAATTTTGAATACAAACTTTGTCTGACTGTACCGGGTGGAAAATATAACGGATTTTAGTGAAACTAAAAATATTTAAATCTGTTTATGAATAACTTTCTAACGAATCCGAAAAATCGAAGTTTCATAACGGGAATGAAAAGTTATGGCCAAATGAATTTTCAGAAAGGTCGCTATATGACATATATAGCCCCTGAAAATTTATATTTTGCATACAACCTCGGAATTCGACGAAACCACTTTTGTTGGGTCCGGGATGTCAAACAATTGCTAAGTTTCAAATTTCATAATTTTTGAAGCTAGTATGTGAGCGGGGCAAAAGAAAATGTGATTGGTCAATTTCTGTTAAAATGGGTCGACCTAAAAATGGCCATTTTTCAAACGAGCTCAGAATTTGACGAAACTGGTTTTGTTAGGACCGTATCGTCAAAACAAAGCTAGATATATTTTTTTGGAATTTTTCGATTTGGTTTGTGGCCCTGGCAAATTGAAATGTACGTTCAAATTAAATATTGAATGTTTTATACTTTAATCTGAAAAATAACTGACCGTAACAGTTGAATTGGCTAACGAAACATATCCCATTGTGTCCGGAATGGGAGTATTTAGCTAGGGGCTACATTCGTTGGGTTTGATTTCGAATTCGTTTGTAAAAACACTATTTAAAATTTCCTATAAAGCCTCGACCAATAGGATTTTTCCTTTAAAAAAAAATATCTCAAAAAAACCCTAGCCGCCAAGCGATATCGACGGTTCCTCGAGCTCGAACCTCCCCCTTCATTTTCCCGCCGCCACAGGCGAACCTAGGCCGCGCCACCACCACCATTCCACTCGCCTTCGTCCCTTGTTCACATCCGACCCAGTTTCGCCACCATCAGAAGCGCCGCCATCGAGTTCTGACGCTCCGAAGTTGGCGCGTTTAAGCCGCCACACAAGGTTCATCTCTACGTCGAACTGGAAGAGACTGGTGGCGCCAGAAAGCCCTTCCCTCCCTCGTCGATGTCCAACAATCTGATCGACCTATCGAGCAACGAATCGAGAGAAAAATCAAAACTTAAATTTGAGCAGGTTTGAAAACTAACGGGTTATGTAATTTTGAATTGTTTTTACACTATAAAGTGTTGCAAAACTTTGAAAAATAACGAAATTTGATGAAACAGGAGACACCGTGACCGCAAGGAGGCTCTCTACAATCTAGAAGAAGCCGCAGATTTTTCTGATCTTCCTACGATTTTTAGCACTGCAATAACCAATGTGAGGAATCTAAACTAAATTGTGTGAATGGAATCGCATTGTATAAATTATATAAGTGAAGTGTAAATTATATACGCATTGTATACCTCATGTACATGTGTTGTATAAGTTATATTAGCGATGTATAAATTATACAAGCGTTGAATGAAACATATATGCTTTGAATTGTGATGAAATGCAAGTGAATTATAATATAATATATATATATATATATACTCCCCTCGTCCACAGACCATGGACGATATTTATTGCTTGTGATTGACGTGATATTATGTGATTGACAAATGGTTGGAAATAATTGTTTGTGGTTGATATTGTTGTTGAAAAATACCTTTGTGGTTGAAAAATACCCCCTTGTGGTTGAAACAAATTAGAATAGGATTGTGGAATTGAAAATAAAACATGCTGCCTGCGTGCGAACTAGATGCATGATCCCCATTGTAAAAAACCGCGAGGTTTTGTGGTAGAGCGAGGAGCCGTACTAGGGACGGTCCCGATTTTAACTACCCTGCCGTTATGCTGCCGAAATTTTCTGAAATATACATGTGTTAGAATAATTTCCATTTGTTAAAATAAATTACATATATTGAAAATAATATTCATGTGTTGAGTTGCAATTCATTCGTTGAGTTGAAATTCATGTGTTGAATATTATTTGAATCTAAACAAATAGCTTTAGCGATAAAAATCACATTTTTATATATATTCAAACTATAGAGAATATTCATATGTTGAGTTGCAATTCATTCGTTGAGTTGAAATTCATGTATTGAATATTATTTGAATTTAAACAAATAGCTTTAGCGATAAAAATCACATTTTTATATATATTCAAACTATATCAAATATTCATGTGTTGAGTTGCAATTCATTCGTTGAGTTGAAATTCATGTGTTGAATATTATTTGAATTCAAACAAACAGTTTTAGCGATAAAAATCACATTTTTATATATATTCAAACTATAGCGAATATTCATGTGTTGAGTTGATATTCATTCGTTGAGTTGAAATTCATGTGTTGAATATTATTTGAATTTAAACAAATAGTTTTAGCGATAAGAATCACATTTTTATATATATTCAAACTATAGCGAATATTCATGTGTTGAGTTGCAATTCATTCGTTGAGTTGAAATTCATGTGTGGAATATTATTTGAATTTAAACAAATAGTTTTAGCGATAAGAATCACATTTTTATATATATTCAAACTATAGCGAATATTCATGTGTTGAGTTGCAATTCATTCGTTGAGTTGAAATTCATGTGTTGAATATTATTTGAATTTAAACAAATAGCTTTAGCGATAAAAATCACATTTTTATATATATACAAACTATAGAGAATATTCATGTGTTGAATTGAAATTCGTTCGTCGAGTTGAAATTCATGTGTTGAATGTTATCGTATTTTAAAATAAAATGAATAGACAATAAAAACTACATTTTTATTGTGAATATGAAGTGTTAAAAACATTCACGTGTTGAATAAATATTTTTGATGATAAAAATATTTATTTTATCATGTATACGCTTTGATAAAAATACACACGTGTTGAAATAAATAATAGTTTGCTAGAAATATTATTATCAGCTTTGTTCTGCATATATATACATGTGTTGAACAGGAAAAATGGATTAGCTGTAGAGTAAAGAAATTATTTGCGTGCCCGACAAATAGGTAAACCTTGATGAGTTGGTTGCGCAATTTTATTTTTATATCAACTCCTGTGAATGCCATTAGATGCGGAGTGCTGGTTATTCTGTGTGAAATAATAAATATCGCCATAGGATAGTAACAATTAATTTTGAACTACACTACATAGCATACTTCTTGACGATAGGCATACTTCACCATATTCCACATAAGCAATTGGAGATTATGTGACGAGGTGGAAGATTTACCATACGAGCGAGAGGCTTGTATGGCGATGATTATATACTACAGGTTGAACTGATGACTGATATGGACTCTATCAAATATAACGATAAATTGCCAGATTAATAAAACCCCACACGGGTCTGGAGTTGACAATAATCACGTCTCTCTAGTTATTAGATACGACACATGGACTATTTATTTCCACACGGAAACGGGGTGACGAGAATTTATTCTCTGGAGTGATTATCTATACATGCTCCCCCGTAAACACCAGAATATATCACTATAAATATGTGGATGCTTTTTAGGATTTATTGGGTACCTAACACAGCCCAATAAATTTCCAAACCCCTCCCCGTACAAAGGAGGTTATGGCGAAAATTTTCGAAATATTAAGGCGTTAGTGAAATATTTGAAGTGAAAACGAAGTTGAAAATATAGAATGAACTATAGTTGGAATCATAGAATGAACTATATTTATATATATAAATAAAAATATAATTAAAAGGAATCGAAGCCGTGCAGTTCATGTTTCGGAATCGTAATTTGAAACGATTGGTACGAAAAATCCGACCATCGGATTTTCCCGAAACCGCAACCGCTGGGTTCGCCTTGGGAATATCTTCCCAACGGCACCAACCTCGTAAAAATCCAACGGTTGGATTGTCCGGAATGTTTAATTCAAATCTGAAGAAAATCAGCGCCAGAATCGTTTATATTTATATATATATATAAATATAATTAAATTGAATCGAATAACGACGCTGCAGTTCGAATTTTGAAACCGTAACTTCAAACGACTAGTGTGGAAGATCCGACCGTCGGATTTTCACGAAACTGGAACCGTTGGGTTCGCTTTGGGAATATCTTCCCACTGATATAGACTTTGTAGAAATCCAACGGTTAGATTTTCCAATATGTGCAAAACAAATTAGGGGAAAAACAGCGCCAGTGTCACGGCACGACCTGAAACGTCGTTTAAATAAATATGGCCATTTTTAAATAAATAAAAATAGCGAAAAATAATTATAAAATATTATAAGCAGCATAGATTGGAAATAAACTAATTTGGCTTAATTTGTTTGATATTTGATGGTTGTATGTGTTTAACACGAAAATAACACTAAAGAACTAAAAAATGAATGTCGAATAATATAACCATAGGAAGAATTGATTTAAATTCTAATTACATGAATTATTTGAAAAGGTCGAGCTAACCCTCATTTCAGATAATTTATCGAGCGATTCGAATTGGAAAATGCAAAGACGATTCAAGACCGACGATCTTCGTATCAGTTGGATGGGCGCTGCTGAGGTTCCTGACCGGAGTAGCTACCGTGAAGGAACGGAAGTAGTAGCCGTCTGAACGTATGTGTTGATTGGACGGATATACGAGGAATTTGACGCCTCCGGTCTCGTTCAGACCCAGAACGGACTTGTAAATGGACTGTGTGTCTGACATTGGATTTTGTTCTATACTGATTGATCTCTGTTAAATATACATCTGTTTGGCGGCGGAGAATTTATTCTTTTGCTTAACGCCCTTCTCTGAGACGTACGAGCTCAGAGGTTATATGTCGATGGAAATCAATCGTATGGAGTGGACTGCCTATGTGGCATGCCAAGATGCTATGATCAAGGCTTCTGTTGCAAAGCAAAGTCTTGTGGATGATGATCAAAGAACGGTCTGCGTGGCCTGGCTTTGTGTATAGCGTGGATTCGCGAGCCTCACACCCCGGTATGAGTTAAAAACGGGATACGGACTGCAGGGAGAACACGACATTTCTTTCTAGCTATGGTGGTGTCAGTGACTTACCAGCCCTGACATTTATATCTATTTTCCACCTATGTGGTTGTTGGAATGCGAGGCGCCTCGATTATAGGTCTGTAAGGACCGGGAAACGTGTGTTCAGGAATAACTAATCCTCAAACGTAAGAGAGGACCGGCCCTGAAGATCCAGGGGTTACCCAGAGTGTGTAGTCCTGAGGCATTTGCTACAATGTCTCGAAGCGGAGAGGAGCTTGCCCCATGCCTCGACTCATGACGGAAATCCAATTTCCAATATGAGATAACGGATTCGATTGTAACTTATATATGGCGACATAGTGGCATGGGAAGCTCATGTCGCCTATGATTAATATTTATGATGCTATTCATTTTTGAAACATATATGCACTGGTAATAATATCGAATGATTTTGCTTTATATGTATCAAGCATATTTGGCCATTATAAGGTAAAACTCTATCCTCCGGCTTGCGTTGCATTGTATGATGGGACTTGAGTCTTATAATGGCTTCATTCTTCTTAAAAGCATTGCGTTGTTTTGAAAGAATTTACTTTGTTTTAAATGCACTAGCAAACACTGGAGTAAACCCGTTCCGCGAAAGTGGCGTGGTCCTATGATTTGCTTATTACTGTTGTTTAACTGTTAAATAGATTCCTCATACCAGTCCACATGACTGACTCGTTGTTTGTTTCACTTTGCAAACGCGGGTGCCCTTATTTTCACACGGGCAGCCTAGTTCACAGGTGACAGGTTGTTTTTGGCTCTGCACTATTGCATAGAGTGCATTTTGGCTCATGGCGAGGCTGACTTCACAGAGATGACTTTGACATTTTCCGCCATTATTGTACTTATGTTATGATTCCGCCACTGGCGATGCAGACTGGTTTACTTTCAGTATTTATTATCGTATGTATATGTACCGCCTTCGGCGATGTAGACTGATACCCTTATTATGTCTCACTGCATGTATGTATTCCGCCTCTGGCGATGATGACTGATCACTTCCCTTTTATTTACTAAGTTATATCCTACGCTGTGCTATTCTGATGTTGTTACATGTTGTGATTCCACTGTCATATCCATGTAAAATTATTCTATTTATTATTTTTGCTATTATCTGTACTCTGCTATGATGATTGATGTGTTATATTCCAATGATTATCCTTAATACCGCCCCTCGGATTTTGGGATCGTCACAATAAATGTCAGGGCTGGTAGGTCACTGACACCACCCTAGCAAGAAAGAAACGTCGTGCTCCCCCAGCGGTCCGTCTCCCGTTTTTGACTCATACCGAGGTGTGAGGCTCGCGAATTCACGTTATACACAAAGCTGCGCCACACAGGCCGTGCTTTGATCATCAACCACAAGACTTTGCTTTTCAACAGAAGCCCTAATCAATTGCCACTTACGCGTGCCACACTGGTAATTCACTCCATGCGACTGATGTCCATCGATATACAACCTCTGAGCTCGTACGTCTCAGAGAAGGGCGCTAAGCAAGGGAATAAATTCTCCGCCGCCAAACAGATGTATATTTAATAGAGATCAATCAACACAGAATAAAATCCAATGTCATACACACAATCCATTTACAAGTTCGTTCTGGGTCTGAATGAAACCGGAGGCACTTTCCTCGCATATCCATCCATCTCCAAGTATATCTGGACGATCACCAACTGTTTCCCTCATCTTGGGTGTACAGCCCAATCGAGATCATCAGTAATCACCAAAAACGATGTGAAGACTTCCGGTCTTCAACCACCGTCTTCGTCTTCGACATCTCGTCGAATCGGTTATTCAGAATGGGTATAACGCGGCCTTTCTGAATAACCCACGTATATAATAAACAAATGTTACACAAACACAAAGAATGCCTCATTCCAATTCAGAATGTTCTTTTATTCACAAAAACACATTCTTAGGGAAAGGTTCCCATTAATTTTATCCAAGATAAATTCTTCTAAATTTATTCTTTAATCTTCCTTTGGATATCATTTCAAACTAGTCGGGATTAGCGAACCACACCGAAGTAATTATTTGTTCTATTTCCCAATCCTAACCTATTCATTCCCTGGAGCAAAACTGGTAATACTCCATACCTAACACCACGGTGTTATCGGTAAAATTAATTACCATTTCACGTTCAAATCTAATTAAAGATTTAACTATCGCTTTGGAGAAAAACTGGTGATACTCCACTCTCGATCACTTTTCAGATTTGATAATTTAAATTATCAATTCACATTTTACTCTAATTAAAGATTCATTAAAACTCCACTTAATTTTAATCCTTTCAAAAATCAACATCTTGCCTTTAACTGGGTTAAAGAACCAATGTCATCTAAAACACGATTCACGATAAACCCAAATCACATTTGATATTAAATACAAGGCTCTGAATAGAAAATATATCGGCTTATTTTCAATATCAAATTCTGAAACCAACAAATATCGTACTGGAAGTAACGATATAAAATATATCTTTCAAATCCCCATAACAATATTTGTATAGTGACGAAATCCAACATCGAAATATTCCGAAGATAATTTCGATTCAACTCCGGTCCAATTCACATATTGGGAATATTGATTATTTATAAAATCATTTTCAAATTCACTTTATTTATTTCAAAAATAAATTGATTTTAATTCTAGTTCAAAACTAGTTCATTTCGATAAAAATCTATTTTTATCTTTTCAAATATGGAATTTTTCAGCCCAATTTTTCCTAAATCATTTCTTATGATTTTACCCAAATTATAGATATTTTTAATAATTTTATCAAGGCCCGTACAGTCGATTTCCATCAACGGCCATCGAACTGCACTTACAGCAACCTTTTCCAAATTTGATTTGTACATAATTCCAAATCCAACCGTTAGATTTCAAATTTCTAATATTCATTGGAAATCTCTTTTCAATTTGAACCTAACGGTTCCGATTTTAGGAGAATCCGACGGTCGGATCTCCCGCAACGTTAATTCGAAGTCAATGGTCGAAATTCACGAACTACCGCGGCGCGGCGCGTTCTATTCAGGCCATTATATATAATATATATATTATATATATTTCGTCGATTTCCTTTTTAAACGTATTTTATATATCGTTTTAAATTCGTTTTCAAAACCATTTCGACACTATTTAAATTTCAAATCGATTTGATTCCAATTCAATTCGAATTCATTTCAATTTTATTTAATTCGAATTCAAATTCGTTTCAATTCAATTCAAATTCTAATTCGTTTCAATTCAATTCAATTTGAATTTACCTTCTATTTAATTCAATTCGAATTCATTTCAAATTGATTTCAATTCAATTTCAGTTCGTTTTAAATTTCATTCAAAATGATTTCAATTCGTTTTTAATTCAATTTGAATTCATTTCTATTCAATTCAATTTGAATTCATTTTCTATTCAATTCAATTTCAAATTCACTTTCTATTCAATTCGAATCGAATTCATTTTCTATTCGATTCGAATTCATTTCAAATTGATTCAATAAAATTTCAGTTTGAATTTTAATCTAATTTAATTTGAATTTTATTTCAAAATATTAAATTTTGAAATCACTTTTCAATATTCATTATCAAACGAATAAAATCGATATCAATATCGTTCGCATCAAAATAACGCATCTCTAATCAACACGGCTTTATATTTTTCAAAAACTTCTTTATTCTATTCAACAAATGAATATTTATTCTATTCAACACATGAATCTATATTTCTTTCAACACACGACTAATCTCAACACATGAGTACTGTCAACACACGACTATTTTTGTTATGTAAAATATTTTATAAAACTATGGTATCTATCGTTTGATTTTCAATTAGACTCCACCGTTAAGTAGTTCTAATTTTAAATATGATAAAGATGTAAATTTTGTTATTAAAATATTTCACTCAACACATAAATAGTTTCAACACATGAACATCGTCAACACATGACTATTTTTATGTTCAACACATGAATTCCCTTTTATAATATTCATTATTTTCCCGATTGGAATGAGGCCCAATCAATCACCATATAATGTTAATTATATGAATTCCATACACCACATGTATATAATAGCAATGATAACCAATCAACCATCATCCAACGTGCACCACACAACTGCATAAGCATCAAATATAAATAATCAACGCTTACACAGCCTGTCGACCAATCGATCGACATACAATTAAATAATTGGGATTAGTGTACGCCAAATTTCATCCCAACACCCGTGTGGGGTTTCAAATCAACAAACACAGATTTTTATTTGTGCAGTTGGGCAATGTGTAAAATTTATCGACCCAATCAATATCAGTCAAATCAGTGTATATAAACAAATCGGTCGATTTGTTTATAAATATTTATTTATTCACTTTCATTATATTCATATTCACATTAAAAATTATATTTTTAACGATAATTAATTTATTTCCATACATTAATCTATATTATTGATTTCACATCCACATCACAAACAAATTTTCACAACATATCAATCAAACAAAGAAGCCATCCATGGTCTGTGGATGACGGGTGTCGGGTGCTGCTAAGCATCGTCTGCATCCTAGTATATATATATATATATATATATATATATATAGAAAAAGAAATTTAGAGTGAGAAGTTCTCACCGATAGCTATCCCAACTTCACGACACTTCAAAAGTAGGAAATCATCGTTGTTCCCGCCTTTTGTCACTTTCGTTGCCCGAATTCACTACATATATAAAAATCGAATTTTTACTTCGCTATTCAATATATAAAAATCGAATTTTTACTGCGCTATTCAATATATAAAAATCATATTTTTACTTCGCTATTCAATATATAAAAATCATATTTTTACTTCGCTATTCAATATATAAAAATCATATTTTTACTTCGCTATTCAATATATAAAAATCTAATTTTTACTTCGCTATTCAATATATAAAATCTAATTTTTACTTCGCTATTCAATATATAAAAATCTAATTTTTACTTTGTTATTCAATATATAAAAATCTAATTTTTACTTTGTTATTCAATATCTAAAAATCGAATTTTTACTTTGTTATTCAATATCTAAAAATCGAATTTTTACACCGCCACTATATAGGTAAAAATTATATTTTTACACTGTTATTCTCTATATAAAGATTATATTTTTATATTCTCCATTATATAGAAATTTTATTTTCAATACACTACTTATATAAAAATAGTATTTTTATATCTCCTACTATATAAAGGTCATATTTTTAACACTTCTATAATGTAAAAGTAGAATTTGCATCACTACTTCTATATGAAAGTCATATCTTTTTATTGCTAACTATATGGTAAAAATCATATTTTGATAACAGTGGTCGTATCAATAAAGATTATATTTTTATAATTCCTTTCAAACTGTAAAAATCCGATCTTTCTACTTACAAAAATCCGTTCTTTTCTATAACAAAAATCTCGCCTTTCACTTATAAAAATATGGTCTTTTCATATAGAAAAATCAAATCTTTTCTATTTTAAAAATTCTAACTTTTTCCTATATAAAAGTCTAACCTTCTCTATATGATAAAAATATAACCTTTATATCATGCTATAAAAAAAACCGATTTTTATAATTTGCTAATACCAATTACATAGGAAAGAAAAGAAATAAAAGTAAATAAGGAAAAAGGGGGCTTACAGTCGAAATCGAAGGTCGGGGGACGACGCTGAGGCGCAAGAGGGGGAGGGGTTTTGCCAGAACGGCGGTCGGAGGCTGGAGTGTCGGCCGGCTTGGATTGGGGGTCGCGGGTCGATGAGAAGAGGAGGAGAAGGAGGAAGGGCGCGAGGTGGAGAAGGGAGAGGGGTGCGGTGTGGCGGCGCGTTGGTTTCTGGGCTAGGTCAGAACGAGGGGGCGCGGGCAGCGATCGCCAGGGGCGCAGCTGCGGTTGCGGCTTCTTCTTCTTTTTTTTGTTTCGAATTCTGATTTAATCGGGGGGGGGGGGGGGGGGGGGGGCAGAGTGAATAGATAGGGAGAGGGAAGATATTTTAATTTTATATTATTTAATTATTTAATTTCTAAAAAGGTACTTTTTATTTCGACCTCGAAACGAGGCCCACCGCCTATCGTCCATAGCGTATTACCCCCATTCCGAACACAATGGGATATGTATCGTAGGCTGATTCGATCGTTTCGATAAGTTTCCGTTAAAATCAACATATAACTCTATATTTTGAATTTGAACACGCATTTCAATTTACCGGGGTCACATACGAACTCTAAAAATTCTAGAAAAATATTTTCTAGCTTCGTATTGACGATACGGTCCTAACAAAACTAGTTTCATCGAATTCCGAGAGCGTTGGAAAAATGGCCATTTTCCAGTCGATTAAAATCAACTGAAACTGGTCAAACACGTTTTCCTTTGCCACGCTCACATATTGATTCGAAAAATTATGAAATTTGAAATCTAGCAATAACATGACATCATGGACCCAACAAAAGTGGTTTCGTCGAAATCCGAGGTCGTTTGCAAAATTCCCATTTTTAAGGGCCTGAATTCCATAGCGACTATTCAGAATTTTCAATTGGACATATCTTTTGATTCCCGCTATGAAATCTCAATTATTCGGATTCGTTGGAAATATATTCACGAATAGATCCTATTATTTTTGGTTTCACTAAAATCCGGTTTATTTTGCACCCGGTACATTCAATTGAAGTTTGAAATTGAATTATCGAACTACCGCGCCATTTTCAATTCTATCTATAATTATATATGATTATTTATATTCTAACGATGACGTATATAGTATATACGTTCGATTTCTATTCAAAATAAATTTCTGGTCGTTTTTATTTAAAATAATTCATTTTAAATGTTCAAAATTCGCTAAAATTGCCAAAATAAAAAAATTAAACTGGCCCAGATTTTCGGGTTGTTGCATTCTCCCACACTTAAAACTTTTCGTCCCCGAAAAGTAACAAAGTCAAAAGTGGTTTGATTAATCAACTCTACGTTTGATCTGGCTTCTATTTTCCAACTTTTCAGTTTCTGAGAATTTTCAAATTCTTCAAAAATTTGGCTAACACCCGGAATTTTCGAAAAATTTCGCCATAACCTCCCCTGCACCGGGAGCCACGGGAAAATCCCGAAATTGCCATATAGGCCTTCTGATCTCAAAAAGAAAAAGAAAAAGCCAAGCAGCTAGCCAATCGGCTCATAAAATCATCATCACCCAAACAAAACAGTAAATTATAGTAAATATGTACCTATTTGTCGGGCAAACAATTTTTATTCTCTGCTCTAGCCTCCTTGCTATGACCTGTTCAATGTAAGTACATGTATATGCAAGCAAATGCGTCTAATTTTCAATACAATTCAATATGTGATTCAATTAGGCTAAATGGTTAAAAATGATTAAACAAATAAACAAACAACACAAACATCAATCAATTAGTGAATTAAAGTTTCAAATTCATAATTTTGATACATATACAGAAAATTATGTTCTGATGCCAATTCACAACAATGTATTCTAGCTATATAAGTTTTGGTTCTCACACCAGTCTAATGGAAATATATAGAAATCACACCTTCGAAACACGAACATAAATATTGATGATGCCATGGTCATTATCAACATCGTCTCCGGGCGACTAGAGCGTGATTCTATATCTATCCAGTATATTAAAACTTCGAATATACGTTCATGACGCGTATACGCGAAATCTTTATATACTCGATTGTCCAAATTCAAAATAAATAAATAATCAAATACGTATAAAATGGTTTAAATTTTCAAAACAAAATTGTTTTCATTTGAAAAATATACTCTTCACACTCGTTGTAGGATACTACTGATCCTATCTCTAACGAGTCATTCTAATTGGATATTGCTAATCCAATATCTGATGAATTGTTTCGTATGGTTCTAATGTGTCTTGTTCTCGAGCTCGATAAACCAAAGCTCTGATACCAACTGTAACGGCAAGGAATTTCGCTCGATCCGAATCGATCGTTAAACCGACTAAGACCGTTCGAAACCCCTGATCGTTTTGAGAACAGGACAAATTGGAACGTAGACGGAAGAACATTTCATTGTATATTACAACAATTCCATCAGATACAAAAATATACAGAGTATAAATGAATAAATTACAATCGACAAATATCAGAGATTTAAATTACATTTAAATCCATCGCAGCGGAAAATAATACAAGAACAACTGAAAGTGATACACGGATACAGAGCTTTCCGAGCATTGTTCCAGCTATAAATCAGGACCCTGTGAATATAAATCTGCAAAACCAAAACTACTAGCTGCCCGTGCGGAAAATATGGGCACCCAGAGTTTAGGTTAAAACAATAAACTCCAGGTCAGTCATGTGACTGGTGTGAGAACTAAAACAGTTATTTAAAACTTTACTTTAAAGATAGTAAATCAAGGGACCACGCTGTATAACACGGAACGAGTTTCCTCCCAAGAATACTAGTGCATATAACAAAACATCGCAATGCTTTTTGAAAAAATGAAGCTATTATAAGACCCAGGTCCCATCACACAATGCGACGCAAGCCGGAGGATAGGGTTTTCCCTTATAATAGCCAAATAATGCTTGATACGTTTAAACTAATCATTTGATACTATCATAGGTGTATAGTGTCAAAACATTTTCAATCATAAATATCAATCATAGACGGCATGGGTACCATATATCATGTCGCCATACTAGTTCTACAATTAAAACCGCAATATCACGTTGGAAATTGGATTCCATCATGAGTCGAGGAAAGGGGCAAGCTCCTCTCCGCGTTCGAGACACTCTAGCAAATGTCCCAGGACCCCACTTTGATCTTTGGAATCGGCTGGGCCGGTCCTCTCTTACTTTTGAGGATTGGCAATTCCTGAACACACGTTTCCCGGTCCTTACAGACCTATATCCGAGGCACCTCGCATCCCAACAACCACACAGGTGAAAAGTATATAAATGTCAGGGCTGGTAGGTCACTGACACCACCCTAGCTAGAAAGAAACGTCGTGCTCTCCCAGAGGTCTGTCTCCCGTTTTTGACTCATACCGAGGTGTGAGGCTCGTGAATTCACGTTATACACAAAGCTGCGCCACACATGCCGTGCTTTGATCATCAACCACAAGACTTTGCTTTTTAACAGAAGCCCTGATCAATTGCCACTTACGCGTGCCACACTGGCAATTCACTCCATGCGACTGATGTCCATCGATATACAACCTCTGAGCTCGTACGTCTCAGAGAAGGGCGTTAAGCAAGGGAATAAATTCTCCTCCGCCAAACAGATGTATATTTAATAGAGATCAATCAACACAGAATAAAATCCAATGTCAGACACACAATCCATTTACAAGTTCGTTCTGGGTCTGAACGAAACCGGAGGCACTTTCCTCGCATATCCATCCATCTCCAAGTACGTCTGGACGATCACCAACTGTTTCCCTCATCTTGGGTGTACAGCCCAATCGAGATCATTAGTAATCACCCAAAACGATGTGAAGACTTCCGGTCTTCAACCACCGTCTTCGTCTTCGACATCTCGTCGAATCGGTTATTCAGAATGGGTATAACCCGGCCTTTCTGAATAACCCACGTATATAATAAACAAATGTTACACAAACACAACGAACGCCTCATTCCAATTCAGAATGTTCTTTTATTCACAAAATCACATTCTTAGGGAAAGGTTCCCATTAATTTTATCCAAGATAAATTCTTCTAAATTTATTCTTTAATCTTCCTTTGGATATCATTTCAAACTAGTCGGGATTAGCGAACCACACCAAAGTAATTATTTGTTTTATTTCCCAATCCCAACCTATTCATTCCCTGGAGCAAAACTGGTAATACTCCATACCTAACACCACGGTGTTATCGGTAAAATTAATTACCATTTCACGTTCAAATCTAATTAAAGATTTAACTATCTCTTTGGAGCAAAACTGGTCGACCCAATCAATATCAGTCAAATCAACAAACACAGATTTTTATTTGTGCAGTTGGGCGATGTGTAAAATTTATCGACCCAATCAATATCAGTCAAATCAGTGTATATAAACAAATTGGTCGATTTGTTTGTAAATATTTATTTATTCACTTTCATTATATTCATATTCACGTTAAAAATTATATTTTTAACGATAATTAATTTATTTCAACACATTAATCTATATTATTGATTTCACATCCACATCACAAACAAATTTTCACAACATATCAATCAAACAAACAAGCCATCCATGGTCTGTGGATGACGGGTGTCGGGTGCTGCTAAGCACCGTCTGCATCCTAGTATATATATATATATATATATATATATATATATATATATATATAGAAAAAGAAATTTAGAGTGAGAAGTTCTCACCGATAGCTATCCCAACTCCACGACACTTCAAAAGTAGGAAATCATCACTGTTCCCGCCTTTTGTCACTTTCGTTGCCCGTATTCACTACATATATAAAAATTGAATTTTTACTTCGCTATTCAATATATAAAAATCGAATTTTTACTTCGCTATTCAATATATAAAAATCATATTTTTACTTCGCTATTCAATATATAAAAATCATATTTTTACTTCGCTATTCAATATATAAAAATCTAATTTTTACTTCGCTATTCAATATATAAAAATCTAATTTTTTACTTCGCTATTCAATATATAAAAATCTAATTTTTACTTTGTTATTCAATATATAAAAATCTAATTTTTACTTTGTTATTCAATATCTAAAAATCAAATTTTTACTTTGTTATTCAATATCTAAAAATCGAATTTTTACACCGCCACTATATAGGTAAAAATTATATTGTTACACTGTTATTCTCTATATAAAGATTATATTTTTATATTCTCCATTATATAGAAATTTTATTTTCAATACACTACTTATATAAAAATAGTATTTTTATACCTCCTACTATATAAAGGTCATATTTTTAACACTTCTATAATGTAAAAGTAGAATTTTCATCACTACTTCTATACGAAAATCATATCTTTTTATTGCTAACTATATGGTAAAAATCATATTTTGAAAACAGTGTTCGTATCGATAAAGATTATATTTTTATAATTCCTTTCAACTGTAAAAATCCGATCTTTCTACTTATAAAAATCCGTTCATTTCTATAACAAAAATATCGCCTTTCACTTATAAAAATATGGTCTTTTCATATAGAAAAATCAAATCTTTCCTATTTTAAAGATTCTAACTTTTTCCTATATAAAAGTCTAACCTTTTATATATGATAAAAATATAACCTTTATATCATGCTATAAAAAAAACTAATTTTTATAATTTGCTAATACCAATTACATAGGAAAGAAAAGAAATAAAAGTAATTAAGGAAAAAGGGGGCTTACAGTCGAAATCGAAGGTCGGGGGACGAGGCTGAGGCGCAAGAGGGGGAGGGGTTTTGCCAGAACGGCGGTCGGAGGCTGGAGTGTCGGCGGGCTTGGATTGGGGGTCGCGGGTCGATGAGAAGAGGAGGAGAAGGAGGAAGGGCGTGAGGTGGAGAAGGGAGAGGGGTGCGGTGTGGCGGCGCGTTGGTTTCTGGGCTAGGTCAGAACGGGGAGGCGCGGGGGCGCGGCTGCGGCTGCGCCTTCTTCTTCTTCTTTTTTTTTGTTTCGAATTCTGATTTAATCGGGGGGGGGGGGGGCAGAGTGAATAGATATGGAGAGGGAAGATATTTTAATTTTATATTATTTAATTTCTAAAAAGGTACTTTTTATTTCGACCTCGAAACGAGGCCCACCGCCTATCGTCCATAGCGTATTACCCCCATTCCGAACACAATGGGATATGTATCATAGGCTGATTCGATCGTTTCGATCGGTTTCCGTTAAAATCAACATATAACTCTATATATTGAATTTGAACACGCATTTCAATTTACCGGGGTCACATACGAACTCTAAAAATTCTAGAAAAATATTTTTTAGCTTCGTATTGACGATACGGTCCTAACAAAACTAGTTTCGCCGAATTCCGAGACCGTTGGAAAAATGGCTATTTTCCAGTCGATTAAAATCAACTGAAACTGGTCAAACACGTTTTCCTTTGCCACGCTCACATATTGATTCAAAAAATTATGTAATTTGAAATCTAGCAATAACTTGACATCACGGACCCAACAAAAGTGGTTTCGTCGAAATCCGAGGTCGTTTGCAAAATTCCCATTTTTAAGGGCCTGAATTCCATTGCGACTATTCAGAAATTTCAATTGGATATATCTTTTGATTCCCGCTATGAAATCTCAATTTTTCGGATTCGTTGGAAAGATATTCACGAATAGATCCTATTATTTTTGGTTTCACTAAAATCCGGTTTATTTTTCACCCGGTACATTCAATTGAAGTTTGAAATCGAATTATTGAACTACCGCGCCATTTTCAATTCTATTTATAATTATATATAATTATTTATATTCTAACGACGACGTATATGATATATACGTTCGACTTCTATTCAAAATAAATTTCTGGTCGTTCTTATTTAAAATAACTCATTTTAAATGTTCAAAATTCGCTAAAATGCCAAAATAAAAATTTTAAACTGGCCCAGATTTTCGGGTTATTACAAATATCCAAGAAACCATCCAACTTAACTGATCCCCAGTTAGTTCTTAATTTTCTTAACTCCATTTGGGTTTAAGAACAGTATTATTAAAGATACCGTTCACGACAACCTAAAATCCCATTTGATATTAAACACAAGGCACTGAATAGAAAATACATCGGCTTATATTCAATATCAAATTGTGAAACCAACAAATATCGTATTGGAAATAACAATATAAATATATCTTTCAAATTTCCATAACAACATCTGTATAATCACGAAATCCAACGTCGAACTATTCCGAAGATGATTTCGATTCAAATCCATTCCAATTCAATTAATGGAAATCCTGGTTATTTTCAAAACCACTTCAGATCCAATTTATTTATTTTAAAAATAAATAAATTATTATTCTGGTTCAAAACTAGTTCATTTCGATAAAAATCTACTTTTATCTTTCCAAATGTGGAGTTTATCATCCCAATTCTTCCCAAATCATTTCTTATGATTTTACACAAATTATTACTATTTTTAATACTTTTATCAAGGCCCGTACAATCGATTTCCATCAACGGCCATCAAACTGCACTTACAGCGACCTTTTCCAAATTTGATTTGGACATAATTCCAAATCCAACTGTTAGATTTCTAATTTCTAATATTTGTTAGAAATCTCTTTTCGATACGAACCCAAGGTTCCGGTTTTAGGAGAATCCGACGGTCGGATTCCCCGCAATATCCACTCGAAGTCAATGGTCGAAATTCGCGAAGTGCCGCAGCGCGGCGCGTTCTATTCAGGCCATTATATATATGTAATATATATTTCGTCGACTTCCATTTAAAACGAATTTTATAAATCATTTTAATTTTTTTTCAAAATGATTTCAACTTCTTATCCGATTTCAAATCAAAATTGAATTTTCCTTTATAAATTCCTTTTACATTCATTTTCTATTTGATTTCAATTCAATTTCAATTCAATTTCAATTCGATTTCAATTTGATTCAATTCAATTTCAATTCGATTTGAATTCTATTCAATTCAATTCGATTTGAATTCCTATTCAATTCAATTTCAATTCGATTTGAATTCCTATTCAATTCAATTTCAATTCGATTTGAATTCCTATTCAATTCGATTCAATTCAATTTCAACTCGATTTGAATTCGTTTTCTATTCAATTTAATTTGAATTCATTTTCTATTCAATTCAATTCAATTCGAATTCATTTTCTATTCAATTCAATTCGAATTCATTTTCTATTCAATTCAATTCGATTATTTTCTATTCAATTCAATTCGATTATTGAAATCACTTTTCAATATTCATTAAAAACAAATAAAATCGACAAAGTTCCCGTTCGTGTTAAAACGGCGTTTCACTACTTAACACGGCTTCACATTTCAATATTCACTGAATATTATTTTAAAATATTTGATAATTCTGAACTGGAATCAGACACAGTCAATTACCATATAATTTCAGTTATATGGATTTCATCCAATTCATGTATACAGCAATGACAACAAACAATCAATCATCATCCAAAGTGCATTCTACACTGTATAAGCATCAAATATAAATATTTAACGCTTATAACAGTCTGTTAATCAATCGATCGACATATAGCTAATTATTGGGATTAGTGTATGTCATATATCATCCCAATACCCGTGTGGGGTTTCAAACAATCAAACACATATTATTTGTGCAGTTGGGCGATGTGTAAAATTTATCGTCCCAATCAATATCAGTCAAATGTGTGTATATAAACAAATCGTTCGATTTGTTTATAACTATTTATTTTATATACACGTTAAAAATTATACTTTTAACTATAAAATATTTTCCCCTATAAAATATTTTATTTCATTTCACATCACATAATCAAATTTCACAACACAACAACCAAACAAACAAGTCATCCATGGTCTGTGGACGACAGGTGTCGGGTGCTACTAAACACCGTCTGCATCCTAGTATATATTTTAACTAGAAAACAAGACTAAAAGTGAGGAGTTCTCACCAACTAGCTAAACCACTACACCGCGACTCTTCATATGCAGGAAATCTTTGTTACTCGCCTTTTATCACTTTCGTCGTCCGTAGCCACTACATATATAAAAATCACATTTTTATATTTTTGCCATGTATATAAAAATCACATTTTTATACCGCTACTACATAGATAAAAATTCTATTTTTATTCTCTCTTTACATACATAAAATATCAAACTTTTTGTATCGCTGTTATATAAGTAAAAATCGAATTTTTCTATCAACAAAAAATTATATTTTTTTCTATCAACAAAAATCTAACTTTTCTCTAATGAAAGATCAAAACTTTCTACTACTAAAAATCATATCTTTGTGTGTAAAAATTATATTTTTATTTTCTATTCTATTTTTATTATATTCAAACTGAAAATAACTTCCATTCTTTATATAAAAATAAGAAGGAAAGACAAAAAATAACATTGAAAATAAATTAATACGACTTACAGCTAATCAGAGAGGGGGGGTCTTCTGTGCGCTGGAGGTAGCTGGCCGGCGCGTCAGGGGCAGGCGGGCGCTGCGGTAGGTGGTTGGAGGAGGGGCTTCGATTGGGGGTAGGTTACGGGGTACCTAGGGCTTGCGGGTTTGGGGAAAGTGGGAGGAGAGATGGGGGAACGGAGGGGTGGTCTTGCGCGCCTGGAGGCAGCGGCGAGCCCCCCCCCCCCCCCCCCCCGTGCGATCGTCGATCACGATTGCCCCCCTTTCCTTATTTTTTTCCTTTGTTTTTTTCTGAACTGATCGATTGAATCGGGGGAGGGAGAAAATAAAATAAAGGGCGGGGGGTTATATTAAATTTTATATTATTTTATTCTATTTTATTTCAAAAAGGTTGACACTTCATTCGACCACCAAACGAGGCCCAACCACTGTCGCCCATAGCGTAATACCCCACTTCCGAACACAATGGGACATGTTTCGCAGGCCAATTCCATCGTTTCGACTAGTTTCCATCAAAATCAAAATATAAATCTATATATTCTATTTTAAACGTACATTTCAAATTACCGTGGCCACATACGACCTCTAAAAATTCGAGAAAAATTATTTCTAGCTTTGTATTGACGATACGGTCCTAACAAAACTAATTTCGTCATATTCTGAGACCGTTTGAAAGATGGCCATTTTCCAGTCGATTAAAATCAACTGAAACTGATCAAACGCGTTTTTCTTCGCCACGCTCAGATATTGATTCGATAAATTACGAATTTTGGAATCTAGCAATAACTTGACTTCACGGACCCAACAAAGTGGTTTCGTCGAAAACCGAGGTCGTTTGCAGATTTTCCATTTTTAAGGGCCAGAATTCCATAGCGACTATTCTGAATTTTCAACTGGGCATAACTTTTTATTCCCGCTATGAAATTTCAATTTTTCGGATTCGTCAGAAAGATATTTTCAAATAGATTCAAATATTTTTAGTTCCACTAAAATCCGGTTTATTTTGAATCATGTACATTCATTTGAACTTTGAAATCGAATTATCGAACTACTACGCCATTTTCAATTCCTTTTATAATTATAAATAATTATTTATATTCTAAGACAATCTATATAGTATATATGCACGAATTATATTCAAAATAAATTTTTCATCGATATTATTTAAAATAATTCATTTTAAATATTCAAAATTCGCTGAAATTGCCAATATAAAAATTTTAAATTGGCTCAGATTTCCGAGTTATTACATTATAATAACTATTCAACCATCATGAAAATCTAAATAAAATCTCCTCTTGTTGTGAAATATGTTGTTCAACCTAGGTTATTGATTTCAATTTATGAATGAAAATTGAAAATCAATTTCAAGAGGGATTTTACATGATTTACACAAGAGAAGGGGAATAAAAGAATATACAAAATGAGAATCAGATTCTATACCACTTGTTGTCTCTATTAGTGAGGATTTTAGCATGACATTGGAGACGAACAAGGATATCTCAGACAACAGGATTTTAAACACAAAGCCCAAGCACAAAAGATTAACAAATTAAGAAAACTAGTTCCATCTATTAGAGCAGCAATCAATTTTAATCCAAAAAGGCAGTCATCAAAACATTTTTAGAATAATATCATAGTAGCACAAAAATCAATTTCAGAGCATTTTTGTCAAGAAGATGTTTCACAAATATTTCTGATGGACTCAAAAGATGATTCATGATTCCAGATCAAAAAAAAGTATTCTTTGAAATCCAAGATGTGTGTGAGATTCCAGATGTGTGCAAGATTCACGAATTAATAATTTCAAATAATTTCAAATCCAAGATGTGTGTGAGATTCACGAATTAGTAATTTCAAGTAATTTCAAACAAACAAATATTCAAATCAAACCATTATGAAATAAAGTGAGTTTTAAGACCGGATTTTCAAATAATTTTCACACTAATTTCTGACAATCACAAGAGAAATTTTTAGAAAATTTACATCAAACAAGAGAGATATTTGTGATCCAAAGTTAAAAAATAATTTATTTGAAATCACCTGAATCAATTTAAAGTTTTGAGATACAATGAATCAATCGCACAAGATTGATAATTTGAAATCTAAGAGGTTGTGAAATTCAAAATATCAATTAATTTCAGATGATTTCAAACAAACGTATATCCAACAAAAATGATCATGAATAGAGATGAATTTCAAGATGTAACACAAATCAAGTCACAAAAATTTCCAATACAGGAATAATCAAGCCAATCTAAAAGTTAATGAAATTATCACAACTGAAAGATAGCTGTGAAGAATATTATCACCAACAGACAACATGATTCTTATTTTGAGCAATTTGAAGAATTCAATACTTTCTAGAAATTGTTTATAATAAGATAGGAACGTATCAACAATGTTATTATCGGCAAGGAGTAAATATTCAAAATTTACGGGAATACATTTGGCAAGAGCATTTCAACACTTTCCAGGAAATTGCATAGGGTATTCTTTGGCAAGAAAATCAATCAGTAAATTCTAGAAATCGAATGGGTAATCACGCAAATATCTAGCTAAATCAATGTATGAAATCAGATTACATTTACGGTTCCAAATCCTATATAAGCACCTATTTTGTCATAGGCAGTGGCATCGAAACAAAATAACCAATTGAGCAATTACCAAATCGAACGACTGAGAGCAGAAATCCATCCAAGCAATCAAAGAAACAATTTTATCGATTTTTAAAGATTCGCAAATTGGGGAAAGCAAAACCGTAATTTATAGTGTAACGTCCCGCATTTTTATCAGTTTGTATTTGAATATTTAAATTAGTTTAAATATTGAAATTGTAATATAAGTGGATTTATACATTAATTAAAACGAAGTTGAACATATAAAAATATATATTAAATATAATCGAGCCCGTAATATCGCCGCAGTTCGTAATTTAACGTTCTGAACTTCAACTGAGTGTACAAGATCCGTTATTAGTCGGATTTCTTTGAAACAAGAAACGTTGGAATATGTTGAACTGTATCTTTCTAACAGAAGTGAAAAAACAGGATTTTGTGTTACAAATTGTGAGTTATGTCCAAATCAAATTTCCAAATAGTCGCTATAGAATCGTTTATCGACCGTAACAGTTTATTTGATATAACTAGATATCAGTTTCGAATTTAGACAAGGTTCTTTTGAGACATAGTGATAATTTAATTTTTAGAATTTTACTGTAATTTTTAATTAATTAAATATGCAACTTTTTATTTGGAGTATTTTGCACCCTATATCGATATTTCAAGGTTTCAAAATATATGTTAACCTACCGATATTATTATATTTTTGGGATCGTGGCACCTCGCTGGACACGACCGTACTGTTATTTATGTCCGTAGCAGTTCGAACATGAACGAAAACCTTATATACCGCAATACACTAAAATTGGAACACATGAAACCAATGTCAGCGTGAACATTAAAAGAACTAAACAAGGCGGGCCATACCCTACTATTTGCCTACCTATCATGTATTATCAAATTACCTTGACCTTTGTTAATAGTGCCTTCTAATTAGTAGTTAACTAATTGTAACCGAAACAAAGACGCGCAGAGTAAGGAAATGAGACAGCTAGCCTACTACTCTAAGATTATACGTGTAGATCTACTTGCGTTGCTTAACACAGAAGGAAATAACAGCTCATCTACCCTATACCTAAATATAACCATACCCTATTACCTCTAAAGTTATTCAAATTAAATGAAAAGGTATAGCACTCCTATCCTACTCTACAGGTAACCTAATACTTCAACGTTAAGATTTCTCAAAATATATAAATGGACATCATGCTTCTCATATTTTCTTCAGCAAGAACTCATGACCGAACTAAACAATGGTCGAGTTAAAACCCATCTCAACTAAATACTCAAAGAGAAAATCCAGTATATATATGTATATGGTGGCGTGAGAGGTCAGATCTTGAGATGGCGATGTTCATGGTTTTAAGAACGTGGGCGAGTGGGTTCATAGTGGTATGGAGGAGGAAGAGTTATGGCGTGAGGTTACTGAGCTTGCTGTTTTAAGGAGAAAGTTGGAGCTGTTCGTTTTGGTTGCTGAGTGAAGGAGGGAATCTTGGACAGCGTCGAACTCATTGATGGGAGGATGGCACGGAAGGGGTGCTGCGAACATAGGTGGTTTGGTGCGTTAAGGTGGAATGCTGAAGCAGTAGGAAGGGGAAGTATTGTTTGCTGTGAGTATGACGCATGAAAGTGGGTTGGGTGGAAGATACGGCCTTTTTTCAAGTTATAGGAGCCATGCATTAATTGGTGGATGGTGAAGGATTACAGTAGCGGGTAGGATCATGTATTAGATAACGACGATGGGATGAAGCCCTCTGTGTGGTGGATCGATGAAGTGTGTACAACTGAAAGGAAGCTTGTGAATGCTTTATCATGATTTACGGTAACAATAGAAGTAATTAGATTGTATTAACTAACTTTTTAGGTTAATGGTATATTAATATACAAATATGAGTGAAGTTATGAAATAATGTGGCGCAATGAATACATGTAGAAGCTAGCCTTTGTTTGGGAAGGATCATATTGGGAAGGCTGTTTACAGAGGTGCTTGTGTGTTATTGCGGTTTGGGAAGGTGACGGTGTATGTGTGAGTGTCAGATATGGGGTTGAAGTGTGTTTGTGGAAGTGGAATGCAGGAGCAGTTTCGAATGGAAAGTGGTGGTTGATATGCAGTTGTATGGTGGTGGTCAGCTTGGATTGCTGTGATAGTTGAAGGGAAATGCCGAAAGGTTTCTTTGTTGCAATGGTAGTGGCTTCTATTTGTATTTGTGGTGCAGGGATCCTGAATATGGAAAAGCTAGAAGAGTTTGGTGGAAATGATGTAGAGTGGAGATGTAAATGCACAAAACTGTGAATGGATAAGTGGAAGGTTGGACAGAGGCTTGTGTTTGCATGGAATTGGGAGATGCGTGAAGCATGGGGCAGTGCACAACTAAACAGAAACACCGTACCCAAAGTCAAAGCTTACAGGACGTGGCATATGGATAACAATCAGTGCGTAGGTGGAGGCAATAAGGTGATCATTTTTATGGACTGTCGGGCGTGGTTTAGTTGAGCGGATGGTGATAATGAAGAGTAAGTGGGTGTTGGGTTCGGTGACATGCATGAGTTGAACACCTGTTTCAGTTTCACGAAGAAAACAAAAGAGAATGAGGCCTATGAGGTGATCAAAATGGTGAAAAGTAAATGCTTTAAATAGCGAAGAATGAATTTTCGAATATGGGTCGGGAACATGGATGTTGACTGATACAAATAGTGCCATTGAAATTATATCGAAGAATTACGCTATCGAGACGGTCTGGCGTAACTTGGAGCATGTTACAGTCTTTGGCAATTGAAGCGCCGTGTATAATCAATTGACGCAAATCGTCATTTAACGTTTAGCGCGTGAAGGTGAGTAAATTCACTAGCTCTGATCTATTTTAAAATATTATAATTATATTTTAATTTTGGTTGAATACTTCGTTTAGGTAGATCACAATTAAATTGGTTGAAATATATATCGTTGCATATGTTGGATATTGATTCCGTCGATTATAATATCCCCTAGTATGAAATCAGTGTAAATTGTTTGACTGACATTTGTGGATGCGGGAAACCAGTTGGAGGAATCCAACCGGATTCCTAAATATTTATATGTATTGTTTGTTTAATATATGCATTGTCTGAACCATGTTGAATGGAAATTCAACGATATGTTGATTAAATAAATAGACGATATTGATTAAGAAAATGGCAACAGTCGACCATAAACCCATCTGTTGTTAAGAAGTTGATTAACTGTCAGGCAAGTCAACGAAGATAATTATAAAAATTATATTTTTATAATTAAAGCGAAGTTTTAATTTAAACTGGTATTTTATATTTCGTTTTTATAAAGTAAATATAAACGATTATTTGAAGAAGTATGAAGCTGTAATTATCCAACAAGTAAATAATTTGGATAATTAATTTAAAGCAAGCAGTTAAGAAATGTTATCTAATGGTAAGAAGTAATTAAAATCAGTTAACGAATTAACTGATGTAATGAAGTTGATTAAATCAAATGTTTATTTAGAAAATGATTATTAGATTAATTGGTCTTCAATTAATCTAATGAAAATAAATTAGTCAAAAATTTATAAGATTTAATTACTTTTTAATTAGTGAAGCTTAATAATATTGAACTAATGTAATTATATTATTTATTTATAATGAATTAAACTGTTTTACTTCAGCAAATGATCAAGTTAATCGCTATTTTATTAAAGTAATTGGTTCTTAAATGGATTCCATTTAAGATAGTATTAAGTTTGAATTGAGATTTTTATTTGAATTGGGTATAACAATTCGAATAAGAAGCACATTTTCCAAAAGACAAAGAACGTGATCGATTTTTGAAAAGATAAGTTTAAAAGAGAAATGTTTAAGGAAGATGGAGTGAAGAGTTAATGACCAATGTAAATAATTGTAAACAATCGTGTTTTCAAATAAGGATATGGCGTCACAAACCCATATTAAAATAAAGGAAGAAATACGGTTTAATTAATATTATTAGTAACAAGGAGTTTAGAGTTACAGACTTATATCTGTTCTAAGGTAAGAACGTTATCAATCAAGGTCTGAGAGGTAAATAAAATAGCCCAACTTGAATGGCTTCACAATTATCGAGGAATAGTATCAGTTTGTAACAAAAAAGAGATGTCAAGATTAGTTATAAAGGGATATAGCAGCGTATATCAAGTTTTCGAACTATAACGATAAAATAATACTATTGACTAGGCTTAAGCGTGACTGTTATATCGAGATTAGTTACAAAGGAGAATATTACAGCGTATGACAAGTTTTGAACTGTAACGATATATTAACGCTGTTAACCAAACTTAAGCGTGATTTTTATATATAGTAGCACTTCCTAGGGAATGAAAACAGTTTGGTTTGAAATCCACTTAGTCTAAAGTAATAAGTAACGAAGTTGGTTCAAAGAAATATGAGAATGAGTTAGAAAGAGAATTAGAAAATCGTTTCAGAAAACGATAACATCATTTCGATGTTTGGAATATGATTAGAACTAAGTCACACAATTAGGAATTGGAACCATAATTCGACAATGTCGAATGAACTATTTTTAGGAATTATACTCTGTTAGGATCGTTAATATTTAGCTTAAACCAATAAATTATAATAGGATGTGTAATCAGTATCTGGTTATAAACTTGATATTGATAAGAAGTTGACTTAGAGAACAGAGTTTATAAAGTGGATTTGGAATATAAAGTTATGAAAGAGATTCGGTAAACAAGATAAGGGTAATTATTACTTGAATAAAGAGTTATTCCATATAGGTGTTCAGATTTATATAATAGGGATGATATTCACATTTTAAAGCGAATAACGTTTTAAAAGTGGACGTTGGGCAGATTAAAATGTTTATAATGAAATTGGAATTATTTCTCCAATATAGATGGGAAAAGAAGTGTGAGAATAAGAGTCGATAGTAACTGGGAATGTGTTCCAAGAAGTGTGAAAAATGCTAAAATGGGGTTTGAGAAATATCTGGTAAGATATGGGAATTCGAATAATAAAAACGAATGTTAAATAAAAAGTGTCCGTGATTATATGATGTTAGTTGCACATTTGAATGAATGTTGTTTTTAATTCGATAGTTAAATAACAGACTATCGAAGTGTTTTGACCATCGTTGTCAATACGGAGAGACCAGTTGGATGTATTATCCGAAAACCACTCCGTATAGGCACAAGCGCTGTGAACTAGATTATGCCGAAGATAATTAAAGATAGAGTGAAATGCAAGGGTCGTCCAGTTCCAGAATGGTGCTTTCTGTTTGTCCAGTCCCAGGACAACTTGTATGGACGAGTGTCTAACAGAGTATTTCAATCGGTCACGCCGTTGATTTTTACGAATATACCAAGTTGGTGGGGAGAAGGTAACTTCTCTTTATTCTACACCCAGTGTGCATTTGTGTAATAAATATGTGATTACGGATTTGACATTGTGACATTCAAAGTGAATGGTGATCAGATATTCTGAAGATAGACGTAGCCTCTAGCCTCACAACCAGGAAGTAACAAAAGTTGGGCTAGGCAGCATGGCTAGTTTGGTCATCCCCAAGCAGGGTGTATTGTCAACGATCTAGAGAAAATTCATATTTGTTCTTCTTTTTCGATTCTGTGTCTTCGGATTACGGTTGGATGGCCAACAACCGTTGGTGGCAATATATTTGATACACTCAAGCTAAATGAGTGGTCGGTCATGTGTGGCCGGGTTGCAAGACGTTCTTGTTGAACCCCAGTGTATACCCTCTAGAGTACACTAATCGGAAGGTGCTCTCATACCTTGTCTGTTGGAATCCAATCTCCAATAAGCACCCTGCGGTTTATGATTTTATACTATATATATGTGGAGCGTGAGATGCAAGCGTTCTGCTACTTGGATATTTTTTTGTTTAGACATTATCATAATATCACTGGATTTTATATCAAAGATATTTTGGGTTATAGTATGGTAAAAAACCGTCCATGTTTATGTGTGGGCAGGTCTTACTATTATCCTTTTGTTTCAAAAGGATTTTCAAAGTAAAACGATATGGTTGGAATTTACTCATACCAGTCCCATGACTGACCCAGAGTTTATTTTGTTTGTTTTCCCTAAACTCAAAGTAAAATGATATTTTTTATATTCCGCGAAATTGCAATAAACCCTATTTACCCCCTCTAGGGTTAATTTAGATCCTACAATTATAAATCGGTTGTCTTTTAGAGCATGCATGTCATACAGGAGAGAAAGTAAAAAAAAGTAGAGAAGAAGTTGATAACCTTCAATGTAATAGCAGATGAATCTAATTCCAAAAATGATGGCGAAGAGATAATATCAATGATAAGAAATTTTGGAAAATTCCTAAAATATATAAAGATGAATAATTTCAAAAAGAAATAGAAGTCAAGGAAATGGAAATGATGGTCAAAATGATGTCAGATGCGATAATTGTAATAAATCATGACATGTAAAGCATTCTATTCATATTTAGACCAGCAAAAATCTATACCAAACTTTCGTCGAGAAAAGGAAAAGGATCCTACACTATAACATTAGCGTATTCAGATTTAGACACATATTCAAGTAATGTCGATTCAGAAACAAAAATGATTAACATGTGCTTCGCAATAGTATGCAGTCCAAACATAAATGAAATTTGGTTCTAAAAGAGGTATGCATTCACATTAATTTTTATTTTTTCTTGGTTTCTTTGATTATTTGATTGCCTTTATTATTTGTTTTGGTTGCTTTGATTTTTAAAATAGTTTTGATTTATTTTATTTTATTTTAAATTGATTCAAATTTAAAACTAACATTTGAAACTTTTAAAATAAATATTTTGATAAAACAATAATATAAAATAGTTTTAAATTTATAAGTAATCAAGAAATAATAATATATACATATATACAATCACATAAACAAACAAATGATAGATAAGAACAAAAGTGTACAGGTATTTTGACAGACACACCTGATATATGTCACCATGCATGAAGGTTTTTTTTTGAATTTCATAGTCAATTTTAAAATTTGGATTTCCCCTATCTTTTCACCAACTCCTAGGTCATTAAGTGACATATTTTTTATGAGAGAATGTTCCTATTGAATCCCTATTTATATCACCTATATTTATTCATTCATATTATCTCTCGTCTCAATTCAAACTTTCATTTTTCAACTCTTGTCTCTACACAACTTCAATGGTTTTCTCATTAAGCACATCTTCCACCATAAGACTTTCCAAAACCATTAAAAAAAATATTTTCAACGATTAAGTGGTTATCAAAGCCTATATCACCTACATGAACTATGACAAAGTTCATCCTGGAAGGTTTGTCATTTTTGATGATTTTCCTACTTATGAAATTAATTTTCTTTTCAATGATAAGTCCGCTTTCTCTTTGGTTGATGCAAGTCTTAACGATTTTGTTTGTTATTCCCATCTTGTTAGAATGCTGTATGCCAATTTGAATGGGAAGTTCTGTGAAGGAAATGAAGGTCAAGTTTGAAGTAGCATTAAGGAACAAAAATTCTTTTAGATTGTGAACTTTTGAGAATCATTCTTGATTGTAAATTTACCTAAATAAATCTATCTACACCTCAAATGATGAAAATCATAGAGATGTTTTCCATCATTTTTTCGAAGGAAATAATGACTTTGAATTCAAAACCGCAAATTTTCATCCAATGCGAGAATTATAGATCTTGTTATTGCAACAAAATATTACTCCTAGGTCAGGAAATTTCAACAAATCAACTCTTAAAATTCATAATGCTCTTTTTTGTCCAAGTCATTCTTGAGGAATTTTATATTTAACAATGTTTCTAACCATGAAAACTTTCTTTCATTGTGCTTAACTTACACGTATTTTTTCTAGTTTGGGTGTCAATTTCAAAGAAGAGGAATTTACTTCTTGAATTTTTTTGATCAAGCTAATATTCATCTTATTCCAATTCTCGTGACTTTTGAGCCTTATGAGACACTTACCGAAAAGCAAAAAAGGTGTAACGTCCCACATTTTCGTCGGTTTGTATTTGAATATTTAAATCAGTTTAAATATTGAATTTGTAATATATGTGGATTTATATATTAATTAAAACGAAGTTGAACGTATAAAGATATATATTAATTATAATCAAGCCCATAACGACGCTGCAGTTCGTAAATTAACGTTCTGAACTTCAACTGAGTGTACCGGACTCATTTTAAATCAGATTTCTTCGAAACGAGAAACGTTGGAATCTGTTGAATGGTATCTTTCTAACGGAAGTGGAAAATGGAGATTTCGCCATACAGACTACAAGATATGTCCAAATCAAATATTCAGAAAGTCGCTATGAAATCGTATATCGACCGAAAACAGTTTATTCGATATAATTTGATATCGGATTTGAATATGGACAAGGTTCTTTTGAGGCGCAGCGATAATTTAATTTTTAGAATTTTACTGTAATTTTTAATTAATTAAATATGCAACTTTTTATTTGGAGTATTGTGCACCCTGTATCGGTATTTCGGGATTTCAAAATATGAGTCAATCTACCGGTATTATTATATTTTTGGGACCGTGGCACCTCGTTGGACACAACTGTGTTTTTATTTTCGTTCGTAACAGGCTGTAAATAAACAAGAATTCTGTATGGTAATCACGGTGTAAACTTTGAAGATAATTACATAAATGAATACAATCTCATGCGCTACCCCTCATTCAAGTTTTGGATCCACACGTCACATGCAGGTATAAATGAACACCATTTGCTATTTTAATACTACAAAAATTCCAACCTAAAATGCATAGCAACCAATGTGGAGATAGAAATGAAGTCTTCTCCTACGGTACTACTTGAAAATCCAATGATAGCAACCTTACTTATAGGCGTGCTTCATATATTCATGCCATACCGCGCATGCTAGGGTGTACCATTTGGAAAACACTTTGTTTTTTTATCCATTTCGAAACAGTAGTATATCTAGGGAAAGAACACTACCCTAACATGATATGAACCAGACTTTGATCCAACGTAAGGCAAAGGAGCATTCTTTTCACACAAACCCATACTCCTATAATGAAAACCATACTCCTAGCCTAGCCATCTAATACACGTTCCTCTCAAATCACCATTACCCTAAAAGCTAACACCCTATTACTTCACTGCGAAGGAAATGAAGCCTATATAAACGCAGACCTTAAGTTCCCAGAAAAATCAAAAATACTCCATGCTAAAAGAGATAAGTATATATATAATTAAACACTGGCTTTCGCTCGGGTCAGTAAACAAAAACGAAAAGCTCGCAAGGGTTTCATTCTCGGTCGAGGTCTCAGTTTAATGGTATACGGGAAGGAAGAGGGGACGACGGGCGATGGGTGCAGCAGTCGATGGGGTATGGGATGGACGGTAGTAAGTAAAAACGTGGGCATAGGAAGGGTCTCTCCATGCATGCTGTTAACGTTTGCAGCCTTATTTTCAAATAGAGGAGCTGCAAGACTGTGTTGAGAGAAGCTGCGGCAGGTATTAATTTTTATGAGGAAGTATGGAAGCAAGCAGGGGGGCTGGGTGACCGTATTTGCGATTTGGGTGACTGTATTTACAGTTGAGAACTGATATGTGGAGTTCAGCGTTGAGGGGTGTAATGGTACATGTGGGGGAGGAGTTATAATAAAAAATGAAGGCGTCCAGTTTGATCGAGAGAAGGGTTTCGGGTTTGTTTAGCATGCCCTTTTGGGCCATGTACTGAAATGGAAGGAAGTGGGAGCTACGATCAAGTTGGCGTGAAGTCCTTTGTTGTATGGGTGGTTGCAGCTAACATGAAGTGGCTACTGTTAACTACCTGTTACCATTAAAAGCAACAGATCGGAGAGAAATGGAGTAGCATGAAACAGGTGTCGGGTCTGAAATGGTACCGTGCTGAGAAGTAGCCGTTTCAAAGTAGAAAGGAACCGCGTAAAGAAAATGCTGATATGACAGAAGTAAACGCCGGATCAGATTGACCGACGCAAATCGTTATTAAACGGTTAACGCGCAAATGTGAGTAAAATCACTCACTCTGATCTTTTTAAAATATTTTAATTATATTTTAATGTTGTTTGAATGTTGTGTGATGGTCGATTAGGTAGATTACAAGTAAATTGGTTGAATATTATATACCGTTACATATGTACACATCATCGGTTGGACACTGATTCCATCGATTAGAATATCCCCTAGTATAGAGTTAGTGTAAATTGTGTTGACTGACATCTGTGGATGCGGAAACCGGTTGGAGGAGTCCGACCGGATTCGTTGATAATTATATATACTGTTTGTTTTGTATGAACCCGAATTATATTTAAAACCCCATGTGAATATAGATGTTGAACGGAAATTCAACATCTGTTTAGATAAATCAATAAACGATATCAATTTAGGAAGTGATAACAGTCGACCGTAAAACCATCGTTTTGGTTAAGGAGTTGATTGGCCGTCAGGCAAATCAACGAGGTTAATTATAAAAAATATATTTTTATAATTAAAAAGAAGATTTAAATTTATAATAGAAGTTCTATTATAAACCAGTATTTTAAAGTTCGTTTTTATAAAATAAATAAAAACAATTGTTGATATTTAAGCAGAAATTATCCGATGATTAAGTATTTGGATAATTATATTTAAGATAAACAATTTTAGAAATATTATTAGATTAATTATATTAATTTAATGTTAAGAAGTAATTTGAAATCAGTTAACGAATTTATAGATGGAATAGAGTTGATTTAATCAACTGTTATTTGGAAAATGATTATTAGATTAATTGGTCTTTAATTAATCTAATGAAACAGTTTAGAAACAGATTAGTCAAAATCTATGAGATTTAATTACCTTTTAGTTTAAGAAGTTATACGTAGAACTGCGGAATGGAAATGCGAAGAGTTAATGTTTAAATCAAATAATAATAAACAACGAAGTTTTCAACATATGAATATGGTGTTATAAAACCCTATTCCGAAATAAAACAAGGAAATACGATTTGATGAATAGTATAAGTAATAAGGGGTTAGAATACAGACTTATATCTGTTCTGAGGTAAGAACATTGTCGATCAAGGTCTGAGAGGTAAATAGAATACCCCAACTTGAACGGCTTCGTTATTATCGAGGAATGATATTTGTTTGTAACGGAAAGAGATGTCAAGATTTTTGTAACAGAAAGAGATGTCAAGATTTTTGTAACGGAAAGAGATGTCAAGATGTGTATAAAGGGAATATGGCAGCGTATGCAAGTCTTAGAATTATAGCGATAAAATAACGCTGTTGATAAGATAAGTGTGACTGTTATGTCAAGATTAGTTATAACAAAGAATATTACAGCGTATGACAAGTTGAACTGTAGCAATAAAATAACGCTGTTGATAAGGTAAGTGTGACTGTAATTAGTTATAAGGAGAATATTACAGCGTATGACAAGTTTAGAACTATAGCGACAAATTAACTGCTGTTGATTTGACTTAAGCATGACTTTTATATATAGCAGCACTGCCTAGGAAATGTAACAGTTTGGTTTGAAATCCACTTATTCTAGAGTAATAAGTAACGACGTTTGTTCAAAGAAATATAAGAAAGAGTTTAGAAAAAGAATTGGGGAATCGTATTAGAAACTGATGACAACATTTCGATGTTCGAAATGTGATTAGAATTAAACCGTTAGGATTTGGAACTAGAATTCGACGATGTCGAATGTATTAAAAGTAACTATTTTTAAGGATTATAATCTGATAGAATAATTAACATTTAGTTTTAAACAAATAAATGTTAACAGGATAGGAGTCAGTATTTAGTTATAAGCTTGATATCGATTAGATAAGAAGTTGACTTAGAGACAGAGTTTATAAAGTGGAATAGGAGTGAAAAAGTATGAAAGAGATTTCGGTAAATAAGATAAGGGAGATTATTGCGTGAATAAAGAGTTATATGATCAAGGTGTTTAGATTTCTATAAGAAGGGATGGTATTCCCATTTCAAAGGGAATAATGTTTTAAAAGTGAACGTTGGGCCGATTAAAAGGTTAAGATGAATTTGGAAATATTTTCCAGTGTAAATAAGGTAGATTACCCAAGTATAGGAATAAAGAAATGTGAAATTAATGGGAAATAGTTCGAACGTTAATAACGGATATTTTTTTGGAACATGAAAGAATAAAAGTTTATAATAATTGAAAATGTTTTCCAAAAGTGTTAAAGACAAAAACAGAGTTTGAGAAATATCTAGTGAGATATGGGAATTTGAAAATATAACGAATGTTAAATAAAAAGCGCCCGTGATTGTATGATGTTTAGTTATACATTAGAATGGATGTTGTTTTAACTCCGATAGTTAAATAACCGACTATCGAAGTGTTTGACCGTCGTTGTCAATACGGAGAGACCGGTTGGGTTATTACCCAAAAACCACTCTGTATAGGCATAATCATTGCGAATTAGATATGCTGAAGATAATTGAAGACGGAGTTAAATGCAAGGATCGTCCAGTTATAGAATGATGTGTTTTGTTTGTCCAGTCCCAGGACAACTTGTATGGACGAGTGTCTGACAGAGTATTTCCAACGGTCACGCCGTTGATTTTACGAATATACCAAGTTGGTGGGGAGAATGTAACTTCTCTTTACTCTACACCCAGTGTGCATTTGTGTAATCAATGTGTGATTACGGATTTGATGATGTGACATTCAAAGTGAATGGTGATCAGATGTTCTGAAGATAGACGTAGCCTCTAGCCTCACAACCAGGAAGTGACAGAAGTTGGGCTAGGCAACATGGCTAGTTGGGTCATCCCCAAGCAGGGTGTATTGTCACCGATCTAGAGAAAATTCATATTTATACTTCTTTTCGATTCTGTATCTTCGGATGACGGTTGGATGGCCTACAACCGTGGTGGCAATATATTCGCGACACTCAAGCTAAATGAGTGAGCGGTCATGTGTGGCCGGGTTGCAAGACGTTCTTGTTGAACCCTGAGTGTATCCCCTCTAGAGTACACTATTCAGAAGGTGCTCCCATACCTTGTCTGTTGAAAACCATTCTCCGATAAGCGCCCTGCGGTTTATGATTTTATACTATATATATGTGGAGCGTGAGATGCAAGCGTTCTACTACTTGTATAATTATTTGGTTAGACATTATCATAATATCACTGGGTTTTGATATCAAGAATATTTCGGGTTATAGTAAGGTAAAAACCGTCCATGTTTATGTGTGGGCTGGTCTTACTATTATCTTCTTGTTTTAAAAAGGATTTTCAAAGTAAAACAGTATGGTTGGAATTTACTCACATCAGTCTCATGACTGACCCAGAGTTTATTTTGTTTGTTTTCCCTTAACTCTTGGGTGCCCAAATTTGTACGGGCAGTCAAGTGTTTCAGGCTTTGCAGATTCACTTGGAGGAGTTCAAAAGCAGGAAGCTTCACCATTAGTTATATAGAGTTATTTCCGCTGTGATATGATGTATTGTACTCTGATAATGGTATGTATATACAATACAGTTTTGTATTCAAAGTTATGTTATATAATACATCTTATTTTGTTCCGCTGCGAGTTTCGTGTTACTCTGATTATGTTCAGTGTTCTTCTTCTTCTTCTTCTTCTTCTATTCTATTAGTTCTATCTTTTCTTTCTCACCCTCTAATTTCTTTCTATTAATGTTCCGGTATTTTCGATGCTCGAGAAATTGACAGTGTATTTATGTTGATTTTCTGGGTCAAAAATTCCCATCCGTTACAAAAGGATCTCTCACGAGGAACAAATGGAAGATGGAAAGGGAGAAGGAGGGATGGAAATTGTGGAAGATAGAGAAGAGGAAGAGGAGGAAACTTCGATGGACAATCTTGCCCATCCAAAATACAAGGATCTTCTAATAAACTAAAAGTAGATCACTGGAAATAAAATGATGCTTAAGAGATCCATGAGTAATAAATTCGACAAGATTTCGAGAAAAGTGGATAAGTTCTTTGGAAAGATTGTCTGGAGACTAGGATTATCGCCATCATCAGCCTCCTTCCATACTTTGTAGCTTATTTATCCTTATGTACGTTGTACCATCTTTGTGCTTTACTTTATTAAGCATTATATTACTTAAATCACCAGTAGTATTTGTAATCAGTGTTTAATATGAATGAAATTCTTTTTTTCTCTGTCAAGTTCCTATAATAGTCTCTACAAATCCTTAAATGATCGACACGTATCTTAAATATTCAAAAATAACTCAAGTTTTAAAATCTGGAAAAGAAATGTCGACATATTCAAGACTCTTATGTCGAAATATAACAATCGAATAAAAAAATTCAAAATTCAAAATTCAAATAACTAACTTATACATTCATTTCAAACGACATTATACCTCTATAAATACACATTTAGACCTAAAAATAATGAACTTTACCATCATTATCTTCTTCCCTTTACACCTTTAACTAGAAAAATAATAATGGATGCTCCAATTCATAATCTAATCAAAAACCTAGAGCAAACACCTTATACATTCAGTAATATATTCTCATTTATTCTCCAAAACCAAAGGCATTAAGAGTTAAGTAAAATGTAGATGATCAAGAAATAAGAGAGTTTCTTTGATATGATTTGGTGCATGATAACTTCTCTTATCAGAGACGAACCATAACTAATCCCGAGTACACTATAGTCGAAGACAATGATAATTGGAATGCTATAAGAGCATATGCTATCTTCAACAAAGATGGTTAGATTGAAGTGACACGTAATGTTTCAATTTGTTTGTTTGGAATAATATTATTCAAAGTTTTGATTTATATGTTTAAGACATATGATTGGATTGGACTAATCATTTAATTTTTTGGAAATATGATTAGTTTGATATATATAGTTTGGATTGGACTAAAATACTTATTTCTAAGCTATATGCTTCTATATGATGCTTTAAGTTCTACTTTTACATATCTTTATAATTAATGAATATTCGAGTAAGTGTTAGAGCCGGTATTAGAGTTAATATGAAAGTTAGTAAGTATTCGAATCCATAATAGAGTCAAGTCGACGGTTAAGTCAGTATTTAGGGTAATTTATGGTAGTTTTATGGAATAATAGTTTTTATTGATGACAAAAGGGGAAAATAAGAAGTATGCGCAATTGAAGGAAGGGAGGGGTTCTATAATTCAGCAGGGTTAGGGAGGTATTTTATAAAATGGTTTCTGTCATGAAAAGGGTGAGAATGTTAGTATCATGGATGGTAATTTTGACAAAAAACAACCTTAGGTGATGAGATATTTTATATTCACACCTGTACTAATTATTATTTAGATATATAGTATATATACTGCATTATATTAAATAGATATATATAATAAAGATCATACAATATCAAAATTGAAGATCCGGATTGATGGTTTAAGAGTCAGAGAATGAAGACTCGTGATATTAATGCACTCAAGAATTCAAATTATCATTGATTCTTAGATTTAAATGTTAAAACTCAAGTTTATTTACCTAATCTCTCGTCATCTATTTTGAAATGATTTTTCAAAAGTATTCCTATTTTCAATTTTTTATTACAAAAGTGCTCTAAAATATTCCTAGTTTTCAAATGATTTTTCGAAGTATTTCAAAAAAGGAATTTCAATTTTTACTGATTTACTTTGAAATAATTTTATCCTTATTATAATTTAGATTTTAAATTTCAATACTTACACGTTTTACTTGTACTTTGATTTCAAATACTTATACTTTTTTTTTTGTATTTATATTTTGATTAACCTTAATTTTAATATTTTGATTTCTAAATACTTACTTTGGTTTTTACATTTATACTTTGATTTTATATTATTTAGATTTTAAATCATACTTTGAATTTTGATTTTAAATTATACTTTAGATTTTATTTTTTGCCTTAATAATTATGACCTGATATTATAATTTGATAATTCCTATGCAGTTAAAGCCCCGCTAAAGTCCCGTAGTATCCCCATTATAGCCTACAACGCTCTTCTACCACTGCGCTGTTTCAATTTAGCAGTGATGAATGGTAGATCTTCTTTTAGCCTCGCTATTTTCCGCTACATCTGCTAAATCAAGGCTTTTTTGCGTCCGCTTTAGCAATATTAATATATAGAGGTTGATTTAATTAATTCTCTTTTTTGCTTCTACAAGTTCCTTTTTAGAGCTTGATGGAGTAAAAAATTCTGGCTAAATCCCTCTTGATGGATTCCTACTTCACAACTTCAGCATTGATGTGATACAAAAAGATGAGGCAAGGGAACAGTCACCTACAGTACAGGATGTTGAAATGGAAAACACAAGAGAAAACGTACTAGAAATCACTGATTGATCGAGTGTAGAGCTTGATAGTGGAAAAATAAGTGAAGATGCTTTTGTTAAAAAAGGTGATTTGTTGGAAATCATGTTGAAAAAGTACAATTCCTTTATTGGCAATAAGAATGCCATCGCGAATGAAAAGGGAAGCAAAAGGAAAATTCAAACCATGTGCCATCAGTCTGTCACAAGGAAAGAAAAATTCTCCAATCCCCGTCAAACCTAGTTTCTTAAACTCGCAAATCCTACGCCACAAGTGGGCATCTTCGACACTAGCGTCTGTGTGTTGCAACATTGCAAAAGCTATGCTTTTTTTTGATCTTCTGCAATAATATTCATATGTTCTTGCACTAGACGTGAATGCACTGTTGCGGTGGGAATTATCGTGTTTTGACATGCAACACTAGTTAAAAGTGTAGCTTTACATATATACAATGTAGGTCAGCGATCCGTGTTAACAAAATGAACAAAACCCCAACTGTAGATGCCTGATTAATCCAACGGTTCAAACCAATCCATGCTTCCTATCTAAACATTAACCATCATCCAATTAACGACATCCACATTCTATGTGAAATTTTGGCGCAATCTTTCCCCTTTATGAAATAAGGTAAAAATAATCTAGTCACGCTAATCATTTTTCTTCTTTTCTATAATCTAAACGTTCTTTCCCCTTTTTACTATTGACAAAAATTTAAACATAAATTCATATCGATCCACTCCTCAGGACCATAACTTCAATTTAATTCCTGGACATGTTCTCTCAGTTCGAGAGCTTAACAAAAACATCATCTTTGTCTTACGAACCGGTCAGGTGTTTGGGATTCTAGACATTGACACTTGTATATCTTTCAAATATTAGATCTGACACTTGTATCCAACCATGCCCTCCTCCGTGAGCCCTACAACAACCTTGTTCGTTCCACTCACAAAGGGCCACTATCAATCTATCTGTGTTTGTTATTCATGATGACATAAAGCAGTGAGAAAAGGAGAATCTGGAAATATTCGCTGCATCTGGAGTATTTTCGTTCGAAGATTGAAGCTTTTTGGGTGGTTCTGTGATATCGCCATTATCAAAATGTCTCGAACAGTGGTGTGGAAAATTATTCGCTCCTTTTACAAATGTTAGGTATATTTTGTTATAAGTTTGATTCAGTGGGATTCAATTTCTTGACTATTCAGTTTTTCGATTTGATATCTTACCGTTAGTCAATGATGTAGCTAATGTCAAGGTCATTTATCACTTGGTGAGATTGTTCCATATATATGTAAATACAATCTACAGATATTGCAACAAAACTATACACATTATTTATGATAGGTATCACAAAACGAAAGTTTCTCACTTAAGTTTCGTATTCCGATATGACAGTTATTTTGGAATAACATAGAGGTCATATGTGGTGAGCCTAGCTGTCTTAAGAAATTTAAAAATATCGAATGTTTTCCAAAAGATACATTCACAGGTGAAAAAATCGTGCTACCAAGAATATCAACACTATGAGAAGCAAGAGTATCGCCAAAAGCATGAGCAAGCACAAATTTAGAAACTGCATATTCCTGATGCAGACGACTAGATGCTTGAACGATAGCCCTAACATCAAACTGAGAAGTTACATCAGTTAGCAAGTGAGAGGGCGAATTGGAAGCTTAGGTATGAGACTGAGCACAATCACTGGGAGCAGGCCCAAAAGTATCAGTGGCAGTAGCAAGGACCACCCCATCATAAGCATGAATCAAGGCAATGTCAGTTGAGAACACTGATGAGGACTGAGATTGCAACAACTTGTGAGAACCTCGACCCTGGATTAGAGCAGATCGGAGCAGCAACATCAACTGCTAATGCAGCATCTAAACAGGGGACATGAGGCAAGGAAGAAACAGGCGCAACAGATTTAGCAACCCAAACACCACGCTGATCACGCAGGCATTGCTTAGAACCATGACCGAGAACATTGCTGGAATCGCAACACAGCGGCAAGTGTTCATAAAAGACCGGAACGCTTAAGGAAGCACCATCGTAAAAGTCCACATGAACATATTTCAGAAACATGAAAGGAGCACAAATATCAATAAGCACACGCGCATATCCAATCTTGTTTGCTGATTCAGTGAATTTATCCAATCCCAAAGGAGTGCCAAGCATGCTAGCAATTGTGCACAAAATGTCAACATCCCATAAATCTTCAGCCACATTGAAACGAACCCATAAAGGTAAAGAACAGAGAGCATCCTTCGAGTAACTAAAGCCAGGTTTCCATCTTTTCAGTATCAGTAGACGCAAGTCATAGAAATAAGGACTCCTATTGAAAACCCGATCAAGATCGTCTGCTTGTTCAAATCTTAAAAGAAATAAGTCGTGTTTTCGAGCAAACAACTTGACACTGCCAATCCGTTTCCAAACCCGAGAGATAAAAGCTTTGAGGTGAATACAGTAAGGGCGATATCCGATAGTGTATAACACTAACGAGTTACCCCATTTAGATTTATCATTATGAGCCATAAATTCAGTCACAAACGCCCTTTCCTCATTATCAACTAACCGAGGCTCAAAAAATTTGAAATTAACAATATTGGTAAAAGTAGGATAATTACCCACCACAATGCTTTTCCAGCACCTTCTTTGACCGGCAGCTGCCACCGACACACCACCACCAGCGGAAGCAGATCCAACGCAGCAGAAGCGCCAACCACCCCCGGGAAGTCCATGGCATCTTTGCATTAATAAATCTTTTAGTGAGATAAAAAGGAATATATGCAACTTCCATGTACGCCAACGCAAGTTTTCAAATGTAAGTCCACTAATTGGATTAACATTAGATATTGGCATATTAATGTGATGAATTTCAGTGTAATTGGTGGTTCTGGAGTATTGTTGAGGATGTTTGAGATTATGCATTCTAGGATATGGATTGTTTTACTCGACGATGAAGATGGATTTACTGAAAATATTGGACATGCCCGATTTTGAATCTATAGATGTGCAGGTATATTGACCTGTGTAGGAGATGAGTCTGATTTAAAATATATCTTGTTTCCTCTTTTTCTAAAAAAAATCAAATGCTTTGCTAGAGTCCTAACATATCTCCATTGATGATATATCATATATTCTCTAGTTTCTTTTATGGGAAATAGGAGGATATGTTCAATAGGAAGCTTGACCACCTTCATTTTATATAGAATATTGCCACTATTGGCAGCAAAACAAAGCTGATATGGATACTCCAATTGTTACAGGTATCGATGATTAAATACTTAATTTTTTTTATTATGAATTGTATGTTTACAGGTATTGGCGGTTTAATATATAACATTTAACTTAACTCCATTTACATCTCTAAAGCTTCTAGACATTGACATATACTATGCACAAAATTTCCTAGTGTTGTTCACCTTTTTAGTTGCAGTATATGTCTTTGGTTCATGTAGATAGTTGTTTAGGGAAATGATAACCAATGACTGATATGTCATATAGACATAACCACCTGGGTTAGAGCTCCTGATCATAGTTGTACATTCCACTAAAGTTGAATAATGCTTCACTTACATGTCACCTGAAGTGGTAGTGGTAGTGGCATGCAACAATTTGTTGTGATTAAGGCAGTAGTTTGTACGTCTAACAACAAATGAATTAGCAGTTAAAGGTAGTATAAATGAAGTGTCGAACTTAGTTTAAAGTGGTGAAGGATTAGTTGAATTGTTGGAGATCTGTGCGGTAAAAAGTTAGACCTTGGAGACGAGTAATATTCCAAAATATATCCTTCTATGATATATGATTTCCATCAATATTTTATACATTTATAACAAAGGGAATATGCATGCATGTGTAAATCAGATTAGAGAATTTTTTTATGTAAATATATATAGTATATACATAGAAAACTATCCCACGCTTGCAGATTTAACTAAAATTAAACAGCACTTGTGGGTTTAGGGATGTGAAGTTGGAATACAGAACCTTGAAGGAGAAGATGAGGGAATTCAACAAGAAGAATGCAAAATTTTGTGGAAACAATATGTTTGAAACATATTCTGAAACATGCACATATAATGCTTGAATATAATTTAATAATTAGTAATTCTGTGTTAGCAGGTATGTTGAATATCTGAATTGTACTTTTAAATTATCTACTTGATCACTTGACCATGTGTGTTGGTACTTGTGGTATACTTGAAGAAGTATGTAGAATATTTTGGATGGTTTGAATGTGATGATGAATGTTTTGGATGCATTTATTCTATGTACAATGCTGGTACTGCAAAATTTTAATTAAAGCATTGTATTTGTTATCTTCTAATGTTGCATTTGTCTTCTTTTACTGTTTCATTTGCTTTTTTTTCTTTCTGATATTGCATTTCAAGATAATGGTGTTGCATTACATAATATAGTGGTGTTTCATTAAATATTATTAATTCCACATGGCACGTGGGCCCCACATCTGATGTGGCGTGTGACATGTGGGCATCTGACGTGGATAGCTGATGTGGCATGTGACACGTGGGCATCTGACGTGGATAGCTGATTTGGCGTGTGACACGTGGGCATCTTACGTGGCCCTTACTATCATTACATGCAAGCCAGTATGTAACTTATGCTTTAGGCAACATTATGTTTTGTTGCATTACTTGTTAATAATGTTGCAGTACAGTTATATGCAATACTTTCTCTCTGTGGCAGTAGATGGGAAAAAGCGTTGCCTTAGAGAGCTACGACCACGGCCGCGGATGCCACGCCCCTCTGGTGTTGTCTATTTGAAAAAATGGCTTAAGGCAACACTTTTTTTTATCTAAGGCCATATAAAACTAGTGTCGAATATGCCCACTTTTGTAGTAGTATATCCCCAAGAGTGACAGTGCTGCATTGATTAAGAGCAACCCATACACTCATATAGTTCCTCCTCCAGTGTACAAGGCCCTCCATGTGCTTATAGTCAAGGATACTCCTCGGGTTGCCTCTTTATCAAATGTAGAGCCAACGAAGGCCCCTGCTACTTGTAGCAGAAAGAGAGAAATGATGAAGGCACAACTTGACAAAGGTTGAGCCTTTGTGTAGCTAGGTGTGCACCGGTGTTGCACTGGGTATACTATTAGTTTCTTTTATGTAAGTGTAATATGTAACTTTCGAGACAGTGTTTTGTCTTAGTGATGTGTATTACAACTTGGTCTCTCCTAAGTGGGAACTCTTTCCTTTGTAGTTGATATGCATGTTGCATATCACCTGTATAACTTGTATTCTCCTTTATTTTTAATAAATAGTGTTACAAAGCACTATAAAAGCCAGTCAGCCTTGCCAAAAACTAATTCTTTTTTTTTAATTCGGTAAATTTAACATAAAGGGCCAAATTTAAGGCATAGGCGCCTAATATATGGTAACAATCAATTACGCTTATCAAATTTAGCATGCATACCTATGATATTCCTTGATTTCGTTATATAAGATTACTTAATATTAGTTTCTTGTACACATATAATGTGAGAAAGATGATAAATTAATTTTTCAAATATTTAGTTTTATATCTATTGAACCCTTTTGCTCCTCTTCTATTTCCCGGTTTTATTCCCGCTACATATTTTTGCATGTCCACCACTATAGAATCACTAAGCGCTTTAACTGCATAGAAATTGAAATATAGTTTTAATATATATTTTAAGTTTAATGTATATATATGTATGTATATATCTGAGGCGTGATTCAGGGCACCTCTATTTGGTAGCACCCCATTTTAAGCGCTCATTTATAGTTTAATTAGTGGAAAGAGAGAGAAATGAAGTATGTGGTGGAAAACATGTACTATTGGGGTGCATATTATCCTATACATATATATACGTATAATATTTTAGTTAAATTCTTTTAAACTATTTTCAGTAAGTTTTCTTAAGATTTACTTTGTTTAAAATATACATACCATGTTTAAATAGTTTCACAAAATTTTAAACTATTATATATAGTTTTAATATTTTTGGTATAATTTTTAAGCATACTAGTTATCAGATACTGTAATGGTATGTAACATGTTATTGTTGTGTATGTCAGCAAAGTGAGTAGTATTTTTGAAATCATAATTTGAAAGGAAGTGTCTATTCGTCATAACCATTCACCAACTTTCATTTCTCTTGATCCATGTATATATTCTTCCTTTAGAAAAAAAATTATAACTACTCTCGATTTTCTTCACTTCTTTTTATCCTATCTGATTTTCTAACAAATTTATAATTATACTTTGTTGATTTTCAAATCATAGTCAATTCAACTTTGATTTGATTCTATATCAAACTCTCTTCTTGTTGTTAAGATCAAAATGCAAATCTATGTTATACGAGCAACTATAATCAAGATCGAAAAATCGAAGTTTGCATTCTTTAACAAAACAAATCAAACAACCTTACGGGTGTGACTAGGTGGCCTTGATTCTAGTTGGGTTTGATTATGCGTGACAAAAAGTGTAACAACCCGGCGAATTCGATGCCTAAATTCTGACAATAATACATAAGCCTGTATTAATTGCCAAATCCCAAGTATCGAAAACACCAGATAGTTAATTTAAATATACCAATATTTGGAAAATAGCATTTCACTTCTTACTAATATTCAAAACCATTTCATTTAAATACATAGAAAACTATATTATAAAAATATCCAATATTCCATTTGACCGTCATTTGTAAAATATTTACTACAACATTATTCATTACCTATACTGGGAAATTAATTTAACTTATTATTCATAAAATAATCATTATGAAAATATCTTTTGTTTAATTACTTGAAAATAATAATCGACACTTATCCTTTTAAAATAAACTTATTTTAACACTCATCTCTTTATTTAGTTTTACCTAGAAAGTATCATTATATTCCCACAAAACTCTTTTTTTAGTTGGAAATATTTCTATTTCTCATTCATGCATTTCTATACGTCAACATTCATTAGTCCCGAACCATAAATTGGTAAGAGAATATGTAACAACCGGCATTTTACGTACCGGAGGATCATAAATTTTTCTATTTTATTCCTTAAGGGTCAGATCATTCTCATATCTTGATATATTGTTCATGGGAGCGTGAGATATGTCCATGATTTTTTACCAAATTTATTTGTGACCATTTTACCCTTGTTTTTTTTGTTTAGGACATAACTTTTGAATGAGATCTCAGGTGCTAGAATCAATTTCATCAAAAAGGAAATGGTGTTGCCAATTCCATAGAGTGGTCACATTAAAGATTTGGTTCAGCGGTTTGGGAGAAACATTGTTTTAGTGCTACACATTTTATGGACATGTTAACTAGTCATCAGTGGGAGGATTTGGTATAGTCATTAGTGGGCTAGCTAGATGGCTATAAGTAGGGGGTAGAGGAAAGGAGAATGATTTACTTTCTTCATTTCTTATTTGGTTGGGGTTTGAGATTCTACCTACTCCAATCAAATACATCTCTCCTCTGTTAAAATATTAGATCTACATTAGAAGATTGAAGATCTACATCAAGAGAGAGCACATCGCGTCAAATTGGGTGATTTGAAGATCGTTCTTCGCTGTCCGAATTTGTAGATCATCGTTTTAAAGCTAATTTGAAGATTTGTTGAGTGATAAGCATCTCTCACGTGCATTTAATAGAGTATGTAACAACCCGGAAAATCAGAACTAATTTAAAATTTTTATTTTGGTTATTTTAACGGATTTTGAATATTTAAAATAGATTATTTTAATTAATAATGACGAAAAATTTAATTTTAATGAAGTTAAAATGAATAATTTTATTTTAATTGAGCCTGAAATGGCGCGGTAGTTTGAAAATTCGATTTCAAAATTCAAATGAATATACAGAATTCGTTTCAAGTCGGAATTGGATGAAACAAGAAATATTTGAATCGGTTTAACGATATCTTTCTAACGGATGTAAGAAACTAAGATTTCACTTTATAGAGTGTAAGATATGTCCAGTTTAAAATTAAGAAAAGTCGCTGTGGAATTTATATATTTTTTAATATATATATATAAAGACCTTGAAAATAGCCATTTTGCAAACCACTTCCGTTTTCGATGAAACCACTTTTGTTGGATCTGGGATATCGAATTATTGCTAGGTTTCAAAATTCATAATTTTTGAAATCAATATGTGAGCGTGGCGAAGATAAATGTGTTTGAACAGTTTAAGTCAATTTAGATCGACCAGAAAATAACCATTTTTCAAATGGTCTTCAAATTTGACAAAATTAGTTTTGTTAGGACCGTATCATCAATTTGAAGCTAGAAATAATTTTTCTGGAATTTTTGGGGTCCGTATGTGACCCTAGTAAATTAAAATGTACGTATGAATTGAATATATATAGATTTATATTTTAAGTTAAAGAAAAACTGATAGTAACCGCCGAATTGACTTACGAAACATATCCCATTGTGTTCGAAATGGGGGTATAACACTAGAGACGATGGTCGTTGAGTTTGAATTGGAATTCGAATGTAAAATGCACTTTTTTTTGGAATAAATTAAATTATATAAATATTTAAATCTAAGTTAACCCATTATCTCTCATACCCCCTAGTCATCGTTCATAACAGAAAGTGAAATAAAAACACGGATCTCGAATTCGTCCGCCCGTTTCTCCTCCAACCGTCTCGCACCAGGGCACCACACCCCCTCCGCCAGCGTGCGCCACCTCCACGGCGACCCCCTCCCCTTCCTCTCCTTCCCGTCGATTTCCCCCCTTTTGAGAAGCAAATGCCTGCAAACCTTAGCTCGAGACACCCCACGCCCAAACCCCCCTCTGCTTGAACCTCCAGTCAGCGAGCCGCCCTTGCCACCTCCCCTCAGCCGACGAAGACTAGACAAACCCCCACACCCGATTTCAAACTGTAAGTTTTTATTTTTTTATTTTTATTCTTTATTTTTATATATAAATTTAAAGACCAGTTTTTATTTATTCATATACATAGAGAAAGAAAAAAAGAAATGAGATTTTTGTGTTTGTAAAGATAAGATTTTTAATCAAGACAAGATGAGATTTTTAATTAAGAAAAGATTATATTTTTCTATACGAAAAGATCATATTTTAAATTAAGAAAAGATCATATTTTTCTATACGAAAAGATCATATTTTTAATTAAGAAAAGGTCATATTTTTAATAACAAAAAGACCATATTTTTAATTAAGAAAATATCATATTTTTAATAACAAAAAGATCATATTTTAAATGAAGAAAAGATTTGATTTTTAAATATAAAAAGATTAGATTTTTATTCATGTAAAAGATTTGATTTTTAAATATAAAAAGATTAGATTTTTCAAATGAAAAAGAAGTGATTTTTAAAAGGAAGAAGACATGATTTTTAAAAATGAAATGGTAAGATATTTCTTTGAATGGCATATAAAAATATGATTTTTACTGTGAACATCGTGAAAAGGAGTGCAATGGGACGAAATGAAGTCAAAACCAAATCTGAACCATTCAGAAATATAGGATGAGGGAGTGGAACCCCAAGGTGGGAACTCCACACTTTAAATTTCTTTATACAGTTATTCATTATGTAACTGCATACATGAAATGTTCCTCGTCGTCCACAAACCATGGACGACTTGTTTGGTAGTTTGTGTTGATTGATGTGTATGGTTGAATATTGGTTTGTGGTGTGAATATGAAACTGATTAGAATTTGGTTTGGGTATGACGTGCGCCGTTATGAGGCGAGGGATAAGGCTAGACCTTATACCGGTTCTATTATCGTGCCGTTATACCGCCGAAATTTTCTAAAATATGTTAGAACAATAAAAAATATCATTTTTATTGTGTTAATGAACTGAATAGAAATTCATGTGTTGAAATAATTAATTTATATCTCGTATTACCAATCGAAAGATGGTCGAAAGAAAAAATCTCTATTTGATGGAGCTTTATATTGGAGCAAATGGATATCTTGATTCGTCGTTAAAAATATAATTTTTGACGTATACATGAATAAAATAGATATTCATTTACAAATCGAATGATTTGTTTATGTACACCCATTTGACTGATATTGATTGGGACGATAAATTTTACACGTCGCCCAACTGCACAAATAATATTCAGTATTAGTTGGTTGAAACCCCACACGGGTATTGGGATGACATTTGACGTACACTAATCCCAATTGTTTAGTTGTATGTCGATCTATTGGTTTACATGCTGTTGTAAGCGTTAATTATTTATAATTAATGCTTACGCAGTTGTGTAATGCACTATGGATGATGGTTGATTGTTTATCATTATTATTATATACATGTGTTGTATGGAATCCATATAAGTAACATTATATGGTATTTGATTGGGCCTCATTCCAATTTGGAAAATAAAGAATATTTTAAAATAATATTCAAAAAAGGATTTAGAAGAATCATGTGTTGAATAGAAGAAAATTCACGTGTTGAATAAAAGAAAATTCATGTATTGAATAAAAGAAAATTCATGTGTTGAATAAAAGAAAATTCATGTGTTGAATAAAATAAATATTCATGTGTTGAATAAAATATTTAAACAATATTCACGTGTTGAATACAAGACGTGTTTTTTAGATTTGCGCCATTTTGACGCGAACGATATTTATATCGATTTTATTCATTTTTATAATGAATATTGAAAAGGAATTGATTTCAAAATCTGATATTTTGAAAATATTATCATTTATATATTTATAATATAGGATATTTGTAATGTCCCGCATTTTTACCGGTTCGTAATTGAATATTTAAATCAGTTTATATATTGAATTCGTGTTATAAGTGGATTTATATATATTAATTAAACGGAGTTGAACGTATAAAAATATATATTAAATATAATCGAGCTCATAACGACGCTGCAGTTCGTAATTTAACGTTCTGAACTTCAACTGAGTGTACAGAATTCGTTATAAGTCGGATTTCTACAAAACAAGAAACGGTCAAATCCGTTGAACTGTATTTCTCTAATGGAAGTAGAAAATCGAGATTTCGAATTATATATTGAAAGTTATGTCCAAATTAAATATTCAGGAAAACAGCGGTATATTCGTTTTTGGCCATAACGGTTTATTTGAAATAACTACACACCGGATTCGAATTTGGATAAGGTTCTTTTCAGGCGTAGTGATAATTTAATTTTTAGAATTTTACTATAATTTTTAATTAATTAAATAAGATACTTTTTATTTGGAATATTTTACACCATATATCAATATTTTGGGGTTTCAAAATATGAGTATACCTACCGACATTATTATATTTTTGGGATCGTGACACCTCGCTGGACACGACTGCGTTCTTATTTCTGTCCCTAGCGGCTCAGACATGAACGAAATATATGCAACATGGTACACTAAAACTAAAATTTATATGATACCTTAGTAGCAAAGGAAATTTTACAGCAACAAACTTTTCATCTCAGGCCACGTTTTCTTGTACCTACGGTTTCTTTTCAACCACTATGACAATTCATACTGACCTATGTGACCACTCATACGGTTCCTTTTCTTCTATTTTAAATGCACTGTCTTCATGAAAATTCGGGGACGTACATCTATATTTCTAATCAAATTAAAAATCCTTGCAGCTAGCTATTTAACACCATCACCCTAAGAATTAAATGTGCTACCCAAGCTGATAAGAAAAATCAGTGACATCCTATATGCTACGTTGAAAAATATGCCACCTAGATATACGAATAGAACGTAACATCTTCCTTGTTTCATTATATAAATAGAACCATACCGCTAGCTAGGCCTTCTATTCAAATTAAATGAATCCATAGAACAGTCCTATCATTGCCTAACCTATTCTCGCCCTTTCCCTTGATACTTCTTGCTAAAGGAAACCAAAAGCTGTCATTCGAATTTAAGAGGAGAAAAGGAAATGTACGTTGTAACTATTATAAATCTATGAATCCAGTGGTGATGGAAACAAACCATACTGTGAAAAGAAATATCACTGCTGAGCTAAAAATAGGAGCCTACGATCTAAACGTTTCTTTGTACCTCATGTCCCCCTCTCTCTAAAAGATGCCTTGTACGAGACTTAAATCATGCAGGCCTACACACGTTTTAGTCCACTGCTACCCATTTTAACACAGCTACACTATATCCTATTCCTTTGCACCCAAGGCACCAGGCTAATATAAAACGCAAGTCACTGATCTCTAGAAACAACACAAAAACCTTTTCCTCATCCAAAATGAAAACCGCAGGCAACTCCTATAAATACATATGTATGCATTTGGCTTATGACAAGCCTGCTTTTCACTCTCCTGTAAGTTTAAAAAGGAGCCGTGCTTCTTCTTCTTTGTTGTGGCGATGTCGAGGAAGTACTTGGAGTTGGAGTTCAAGTCGTGTGGTGAAGGAGGATGTAAACGTGAATGGAGTTAATAGTGAGGAGAGCATGGTGTGGGGGAATTTGTGGTGAAGTAAATACTGGAAGTGGCTTTTGCATTGGAATGGGTATAGGAGAGGGGAGAGAAGCTGTTGCATGCATATGTGATGAAAGGGGGGGGGGGGGAAGACACGTGGAGTAGGGAGGATGCAAACTGGAGTATGTGGAACACCATGCGGAAGCTGGCGTCGGAACTACAAGGAAATGAACGGACGAAGAAAATGCAAAGGGAGCATGGTTTCTCCGTGATGTAAAAGGGACGTATATAAGAGGTTGAGGGTACCAGAACATTGGGATAAACAGTGGAGCGGAGTTCAAATAGGAATTGGGGTTCACGGTAGATTTGGCGTGGATAAAAGATGAATGGGAAGGCAGATCGTGAAACAAGGGGAAGATGGTGTGGTTGCCACATGGCGTGGACCCGTGGTGCTGACGTACGGAGGAGCAGTGATATTGGGTAAGGCAGTTTGCCTTGAACGTGAAGAGTTTAGGTTGGAAAAGGTGTATGGAGGCTTCGGTTTCTTATACGAGAAGTATATGTATTTAACGTGGCAAGTGGGACGAAATAAAGGAGGGTATGCGTGTATACATGGTGGAGTTTGGGGTAGTTTCTGTTCATGAGTACTGGAAGGGTACTGAGAAGTTGTCCAAGTGTTTTCATTGGGAAGTGAAAGTGTGTTTCATACTTAAAATATTGAAGAAGGCGCGGTGAAAATAAGACTACCAAAATTCAAACTGTGCACCACTGAATGGAAGCAATGCACTTCAACCATCAAGCCAAGCATCCGCTCAGTCAAACGTTGTTAACATGTCATATATTCAATAAGGCGAATGTTGTTGCGGCACTTGAACCCATGTCCCCGTGCTACACATCCGTTCAGTTAAAGTTCAAAAGGAATAGGAAGGGAGAAAGATTAGAAAGCAGTGTTACTTTGGCGAGCGGTCTGTCACGTTGAAACCGTACGAAAGCTGGCTACGCTATGAAGTAGTTTGAAGCAATTGAGAGCACATTTGAATTTCTATCAGATTGAAACGTCTGATGTAATCAACTAACACAAATCGTTATTTAACGGTTAACGCGCCAAGGTGAGTAAATTCACTAACTTTGTTTTATTTAAAATATTTTAATTATATTTTAAATAATGATTTAATGTTGTGTGATGGTCGTTTAGGTAGATTACCATTAAAATTGGTTGAAATATATATCTATCGTTGCATATGCACACATCATTGGTTGGGTACTGATTCCATCAATTTTAATATTCCCTAGTATGGAATTGGTGTTAATTGTGCTGACAAATATCTGTGGATGGAGGAAACCGGTTGGAGGAATCCAACCGGATTCCTCAATATTTGTATGTGCTGTTTGTTTTGTATAGATGCACTGTTTGAACCCAAATGACTTTTGAAACCTTGTGTTGATGTTAGCGTTGAATGGAAATTCAAACGTTATTTTGATTTAATCAATAGATGATATCAATTAAGAAAGTGGCAACAACCAACCATAAATGTATCATTTGTTTTAACCGCTATTATTTTACCAAAATCCCACCGTGTGCGAAGCACGTGTTTCACCATACTTACTAAATGATTCGGTAAAGTGGATTCTTATATTAATAAGATTAATAAGTAAGTAGGCGGAGATTAACTTGATGATTAATAACAAGAATTTATGGTTTTAAGAACAATTAAATGAGATATTTACAAATAGATTATGGTTGATTTCATATTAAGTAAGATTAGTTAAAATCGATTATTGTTTATTTAATAGTAAATGAGATTATTTAGAAATAAATTATTATTTTTATAGTAATCGACACAAGTGAAATTATTTGGGTTATAAATGTTATTTATTCAAAATAAAAAGATTTTGTAGAAATGATTAGTGGGTTAATCATGGCTAAATATTTACCAAGCAAACTGTTTTGATCAATAATTGGTTATTTAATTAAATTAGATTGGGCTGATTAATCTAATGTAATAAATTAACGAATAGTTGATTTAGTTTAAATAAGATTTTAAAGTATAAGGGATTTGTCTAAAGAGGACAAAGCGAAGAGGAATGTTTAATAAGGGATTTGTCTAAGAAAGACGAGGCGGAGAGAAATGTTTAAAAATGGATTTGTATAAGCTAATGTGAATAACCGAGTTTTCAAAGTAAGGATATGGCGTCATAAAAACCATATTTAAAATATAGCAAGAAGCACGATTACGGATTTTAAAGTATAAGGGGTTAGAGTTACGAACTTATATCTATTCTAAGATAAGAATGTTGTTGATCAAGGTCTGAGAGGTAATTAAAATACCCCAACTTGAATGGCTTCACTATTATCAAAGGATGGTACTTGTTTGTAACAGAAAGTGATGTCAAGATTTTTGTAACAGAAAGAGATGTCAAGATTTTTTGTAACGGAAAGGGATGTCAAGATTAGTTATAAAGAGAATATTACAGCGTATGACAAGTCCCAGAACTATAGCGATAAAATAACGCTGTTGACTAGGCTTAAGCATGACTATTATGTCAAGATTAGTTATAAAAGAGAATATTACAGCGTATGACAAGTTTTTGAACTATAACAATAAATTAGCGCTGTTGACCAAGCTTAAGCGTGATTATTAGATATAGCACTATTCCCTAGAGAGGTTTGAAACTCACTTAGCCGAGTGATAAGGAAATAATTATGTTTTTCCGAAGAGGTGATATAGTTGGATTTGGCTTTGTCGAATTGTATGTATATAATCGATAATGATATTTATTGTTAAAACCAAGATAGTTTGATTTAATGGGATTAGTTTCTATGAGAGATAACATTCGCGGTTTAAAGTGAATTATGTTTGAAAAGCAATCATTGTAGAATTAAATAGTTATATTGGGAATTGGAAATATTTTCCAATATAAATAATGCATATACAGAAAATAAGAAGTGTGTAAAAGCGAGAAATGTTTTCGAACGTTAAGGACATATGGTTTCAAGAATATAGAAAAATAAGGGTTTAAAATATTTGGAAATGTTTTCCAGAGCGTGAAGGGCTTAACGAGCTTTGAGAAAATATCTAGGAAGATATAGGAAACGGGAAAATATTAGAAAGGGCCAGCGATGTGTGATATTTGAATGGATGTTTGTTTTTACTTCGATAGTTAAATAACCGACTATCGAAGTGCTTTGACCATCGTTGTCAATACGGAGAGACCGGTTGGATATATTATCGAAAACCACTCCGTATAGGCATAAGCGCCGCGAATTTGATTATGCTGAAGAAAATTGAAGACAGAGTGAAATGCAAGGGTCGTCTTGTCCCAGAATGGTGTTTTCTGTTTGTCCAGTCCCAGGACAACTTGTATGGACGAATGTCTGACAGAGTATTCCTAACGGTCACATAAGACGATCTTTTCAAGGTATTCCGTCTAGTGGCGGAGGAATTCGTTACTCTTAGCTTTTATACCCGTAATATTTTTGGGAAGATCAACTAGTGATTTGACGGGTTTGACAATGTGGCATTCAAAGTGTATGGTGGCCAGATGTTCTAAAAGGTAGACATAGCCTCAAGCTTCACAACCGGGAAATGACAAAAATCGGGCAGGCAGCATGGCTATGTGGGTCGCTCCCATTAGGGTGTATAATCACCTATCTAGAGAAATTCCTTTTGTTTCTTACACTATCGATTTTACCCATTCGGGGAACGGTGGTTTGAGCCCAACCGTTGGTGATATACATTCGATACACTCAAGCGAAATGAGTGGTCGGTCATGTGTGGGTCGGGTTGCAAGACGTTCTTGTTGAACCCGGTGTATTCGCCTCTAGAGGTACACTATCGGAAGGTGGTCCCATACCTTGTCAAGTTGGAATCCAATCTCCAATAAGCGCCCTGCGGTTTTTGATTTTATACTATGTATGTAGAGCGTGAGATGCAAGCGTTCTACTATTTGGTTATTTACTTGTTTAGACATTATTATAATATCACTGGATTTTGATATCAAAGTGTTTTGGGTTATAGTAAGGTAAAAACCGTCCGTGTTTATGTGTGGGCTGGTCTTACTATTATCTTTTTGGTTTCAAAAGGATTTTCAAAGTTAAGCCATATGGATGGAATTTACTCACACCAGTCCCATGACTGACCCAGAGTTTATTTTGTTTGTTTTTCCCTAAATTCTTGGGTGCCCAAATTTGTACGGACAGTCAAGTGTTTCAGGCTTTTACAGATACGCTTGAAGGAGCTAAAAGAAGAAGGCTTCACCGTTAGTATTTAGAGATCATTTTTGCTATGGTGTGATGTATTGTACTCTGATAAATGGTATGTACAGTTTTGTATTTCAAAGTTATGTTATATAACATATTTTATTCGTTCCGCTGTGAGATTCGTGTTTACTCTGATTCTGCTCAGTTGTGTTCTTCTTCTTCTTCTATTCTATTAGTTCTATCTTATCTTTCTCACCCTCTAATTTCTTTCTATTAATGATCCGGTATTTTCGATGTCTGAACAGTCGACACTGGGTTTTGTGTCGATTTTCGGAGTCGAAAATCCCAGTTCGTTACAGTTGGTATCAGAGCTGAAGGTTAAGTGATTACCTTGGCTCTGTGGCATGACTCAATAAAGATGGAGTTAGTAATACTCTAGATTGAGTTTGAGTGTATATATATGAGCACGTATTTGTAAATTGATTTAAAAACTGTTTTATATTGTGTTGATTGATCTGTTGAGTGGTATATGAATTACAGATCGAAGCGTTTAGCTGACGAGGTCGATAGGGATTTATAAACGCTTGGATAGAGAAATCTGACATAATATTGTTTTAAAGGCTGGGCGAATGAAATAATTTTACCTAAAATATAATTTGATATAAACAAAGCATATATTTTGAGATTATCTAATATATATTAAATGTGTTGGTTGGAATTATAATCAAATGGGATTATAATTGAATTGGTTATAAATAACCTATTAGAATTCACATAAGTATAATATATAAATCAGATGAATTGAATCTGAATTTAAAACCAGAATTTAAACAAAACTCTGGAAACTTGAAAAAGGGTTGGAAATAATGTTTGAATTAAATATATGGGAATTTTAAAATCCCGGGAGATTTGAAATTGTTTTTCAAATGCTGTGAAAGATATTTTGAAGTAAAATTCAAAAAGGAAGTGTTTTAAAAGGAATTTTGAAAAGTAATATAGTATTGAACTCACTTTGATCACTGGGAAATAAATTCTGATGATGACGGCCGCATTATCAGTGTTCGTTTTCGAGTCTCTAAGTGACGGATTACTACCAAAGATTTTGTTTTGAAATAAGTTGTTCAGAAATTCAAATGTTTTGAATTGCTATGTTATGAATATATATATATATATATATATATATATATATATATATATATATATATACTTTCAAACTGATTTGAAATGAAAACCCCAAGAATTTGAATTCTGAAATTTCAACCAAGCAGGTTGTGAGGAGTTAGAAATAGAGCATCTCCACCTCTTAGCAATTTCGAGGACGAAATTATTTTAAGGGGGAAGGAATGTAATGTCCCGCATTTTTACCGGTTCGTAATTGAATATTTAAATCAGTTTAAATATTGAATTCGTGTTATAAGTGGATTTATATTTATTAATTAAACGGAGTTGAACGTATAAAAATATATATTAAATATAATCGAGCTCATAACGACGCTGCAGTTTGTAATTTAACGTTCTGAACTTCAACTGAGTGTACAGAATTCGTTATAAGTCGGATTTCTACAAAACAAGAAACGGTCAAATCCGTTGAACTGTATTTCTCTAATGGAAGTAGAAAATCGAGATTTCGAATTATATATTGAAAGTTATGTCCAAATTAAATATTCAGGAAAACAGCGGTATATTCGTTTTTGGCCATAACGGTTTATTTGAAATAACTACACACCGGATTCGAATTTGGATAAGGTTCTTTTGAGGCGTAGTGATAATTTAATTTTTAGAATTTTACTATAATTTTTAATTAATTAAATAAGATACTTTTTATTTGGAGTATTTTACACCATATATCAATATTTTGGGGTTTCAAAATATGAGTCAACCTACCGACATTATTATATTTTTGGGATCGTGACACCTCACTGGACACGACTGCGTTCTTATTTCTGTCCCTAGCGGCTCAGACATGAACGAAATATATGCAACATGGTACACTAAAACTAAAATTTATATGATACCTTAGTAGCAAAGGAAATTTTACAGCAACAAACTTTTTAACTCAGGCCATGTTTTCTTGTACCTACGGTTTCTTTTCAACCACTATGACAATTCATACTGACCTATGTGACCACTCATACGGTTCCTTTTCTACTATTTTAAATGCACTGTCTTCATGAAAATTCGGGGACGTACGTCTATATTTCTAATCAAATTAAAAATCCTTGCAGCTAGCTATTTAACACCATCACCCTAAGAATTAAATGCGCTACCCAAGCTGATAAGAAAAATCAATGACATCCTATATGCTACGTTGAAAAATATGCCACCTAGATATACGAATAGAACGTAACATCTTCCTTGTTTCATTATATAAATCGAACCATACCGCTAGCTAGGCCTTGTATTCAAATTAAATGAATTCATAGAACAGTCCTATCATTGCCTAACCTATTCTTGCCCTTTCCCTTGATACTTCTTGCTAAAGGAAACCAAAAGCTATCATTCGAATTTAAGAGGAGAAAAGGAAATGTACGTTGTAACTATTATAAATCTATGAATCCAGTGGTGATGGAAACAAACCATACTGTGAAAATAAATATCACTGCTGAGCTAAAAACAGGAGCCTATGATCTAAACGTTTCTTTGTACCTCATGTCCTCCCTCTCTCTAAAAGATGCCATGTACGAGACTTAAATCATGCAGGCCTACACACGTTTTAGTCCACTGCTACCCATTTTAACACAGCTACACTATATCCTATTCCTTTGCACCCAAGGCACCATGCTAATATAAAACGCAAGTCACTGATCTCTAGAAACAACACAAAAACCTTTTCCTCACCCAAAATGAAAACCGCAGGCAACTCCTATAAATACATATGTATGCATTTAGCTTCTGACAAGCCTGCTTTTCACTCACCTGTAAGTTTTAAAAGGAGTCGTGCTTCTTCTTCTTTGTTGTGGCGATGTCGAGGAAGTACTTGGAGTTGGAGTTTAAGTCGTGTGGTGAAGGAGGATGTAAACGTGAATGGAATTAATAGTGAGGAGAGCATGGTGTGGGGGAATTTGTGGTGAAGTAAATACTAGAAGTGGCCTTTGCGTTGGAATGGATATAGGAGAGGGGAGAGAAGCTGTTGCATGCATATGTGATGAAAGGGGGGAAGACACGTGGAGTAGGGAGGATGCAAACTGGAGTATGTGGAACACCATGCGGAAGCTGGCGTCGGAACTACAAGGAAATGAACGGACGAAGAAAATGCAAAGGGGAGCATGGTTTCTCCGTGATGTAAAAGGGACGTATATAAGAGGTTGAGGGTACCAGAACATTGGGATAAACAGTGGAGCGGAGTTCAAATAGGAATTGGGTTTCACGGTAGATTTGGCGTGGATAAAAGATGAATGGGAAGGCAGATCGTGAAACAAGGGGAAGATGGTGTGGTTGCCACATGGCGTGGACCCGTGGTGCCGACGTACGGAGGAGCAGTGATATTGGGTAAGGCAGTTTGCCTTGAACGTGAAGAGTTTAGGTTGGAAAAGGTGTATGGAGGCTTCGGTTTCTTATACGAGAAGTATATGTATTTAACGTGGCAAGTGGGACGAAATAAAGGAGGGTATGCGTGTATACATGGTGGAGTTTGGGGTAGTTTCTGTTCATGAGTACTGGAAGGGTACTGAGAAGTTGTCCACGTGTTTTTAATGGGAAGTGAAAGTGTGTTTCATACTTGAAATATTGAAGAAGGCGTAGTGAAAATAAGACTACCAAAATTCAAACTGTGCACCACTGAATGGAAGCAATGCACTTCAACCATCAAGCCAAGCATCCGCTCAGTCAAACGTTGTTAACATGTCATATATTCAATAAGGCGAATGTTGTTGCGGCACTTGAACCCATGTCCCCGTGCTACACATCCGTTCAGTTAAAGTTCAAAAGGAATAGGAAGGGAGAAAGATTAGAAAGCAGTGTTACTTTGGCGAGCGGTCTTGTAACAATCCGTATTTTCAATAACCTGTTATAACAGAAATCGAGGCAGAATTTAACTTATAATTCTGAATCAAGGGAAACGGGCTATGCCATTGCGTTCGTCTCGGAAAAATACGCGAAATAGAGTCCGAGTTTTCGAAAATCGGAGTCCATATGACCCGATTAAGGCCCAACAAAGTTTTCAGAAAATTTCTAAATAAAAACAGATTTTCAAATTCAAATCTAAGCTTGGAAATTGGGCCAGTTTGGGCCAGGCGGGAGAATTCCCGCCACAGTACCCAAGTCGACAGCCCTGTCGACTTGGGAGTCGACTGGGTCTGACCAGGTCGACAGCCCTATCGACTTGGCTGTCGACTTGTCTCAGGTGCCCAGTTCTGCCTGGTGCACCATTTTGGGTTTGTGTTGAGCTTGGGGGCCAGATTCGGTTTGGAGGGATGAGATGAGAACTAGGGTTTAATCCTATGGTCTAAATCACTAGCCTAATCTATAAATAAGACCCTAACCTACCCTAAATCATCATTAATCTATCCTACAACTAAACTATGGCAAAATCAATCCTCTCATGGCCTCCACTCTCTTCATAAATTCCTAAATCAATTTTCAAGGAATTTCCATGCATACAAGTGTATTTAGGCTTGTATGATCCTCTTTAGCTTGCATTAAAGTCTTGTTTCTCTATTGGCATCATAAAGGAGGAGTCTTGATCAAGTTTGCTTGCATTTTGGTGTTTTAATTAGTTGCATAAGGGGGTTTCTTACATTTGCTATACTCATTTGAGTCTTCATAGTATTGTAAGCCTATTTCTACTCTTGTATTTTAACTATGAAGTTAATATGTTATGTTGCAAGTTGAGTTTGGGGTTAATCATGATATGTGCTTTGATCTTATGATTTTATGCATAAGCTTACTCTATGCATGTTAGTAAAGTCATTACCTTGGCTTTATGCATAGAAAGATATGATCTTTGGTTGGAAATGTTGCATGATGCAACTTTGAAACTCTCATAAACCTTGTATTAACATGCATATAATGTTATATGCATGTTAATAGTTCTTATCTCATGCTATCTATGGACATGTTCCGCCTATTTGCCAAGTTTGATGTTATGCATGCATATGAATCTTATGCAAGTTGAAACCATGTTATGCATGCATATGAACACTATGCAAGTTAAAATGATGTTATGCATGCTTATGAATATCTTGCAAGTTGATAACATGATATGCAAGTTTATGATCACATCTTTGTCTCATATGCCACCATGTTTAACTTGTGGCTCCAACATCTTTATGTCATGATTTTGCCAAGTTCCCTCTTTCTATCCTTTATGCGCTATTGCGATATGTAAAGCGAGGGGATTGCGTTTGGGGTTGGATAAACTTAAAAGACATAAAAACATAAGCTTGGGAATTTACCTATTAAGTTAGGTCTACCCATTGGGAATTTACCTATTAAGTTAGGTCTACCCAATTGCTTGAAAATTTGTAATGTGTTTTGAAAACATGATGGACATGACACGTAGAAAACATGAGGATGGCCAACTCGAGGTTGGGTTGAGCTTGTAGCATAAACCTACCCGGAACCGACCGGCTTAACTAGTGGCTACAAGCAATAGGACCCAATATGAGTAGTTGGTCATGTTGCACGTGAAACCCGAGGTTAGACTAAGTTGTGGTGTAAACCTACCCGGACCCGCCCGGCCTAACTAGTAACCACAACAAGGTCTAATGTGAGAGGTTGGGTGCATTAAATTAATTAATGCCACATGGTAGGGTTAAGTCATGGACCGCTTGAATACTTAACCTATTAAACACGATGGGTTGGTAGGGTTAAGTCATGAACCTTGGGTACACTTAACCAACTTGGTACTTGGATGAGTTGGGTTAACCACGTTTAACCCATTAAGGAAACCCTAGTTACGTGGTCCTTTGCACCAGTAACCCTCTTGGTTGTATCATGATACCCTAGGGACTAGGCTAGGGTGGGGCACGATTACTGGGACGACATGTAAGCGACCAAAACGACGGCTGTGTAGGTGCGCCGGTATAGGTTCAGGCGGGCCATGGTCGTGCACATGGTCCAGAGTTGAAAAAGCAGGCACGGGCACCAGTAGGTTTAAACTGTGCGTGCTTGGTTTGTGTCAGTGGTTGGCACCCTAGGACTTGATACACCCTAGGGTGGACCTAGCACAGTTTATCTACATTTCGTAGTTGGGCCGTAAGACACCGACACTTGACGAGTTAGGCTTTAGGGAGCCGATCGACTAGACCGTGCTAGTTGGACCTTGATTTAGGTCATTCGTGGTATTGGGCCAAACTTGGGCCTGGGGATCACTTCTTGTTTACACTTGACATGACTTGTGAAACTAGTACACTTGGTGCAAACCTCAACCTTGTATATGCGGTGCCACACTTGATCTATCTTGTTGACTTTTTACCATGCCAGTTATCATCCTATGACTCACCCTTGTTTACATATACAGTTAACTTTATTAGTTGTTGTACAATAGTAGGTAGGACTTCCCAGTCTTTTGACTGACCCATTTTCTTTCGCCTCTTTTCTTTCGTTCCCCCCCCCCTCCAGGTTTACAGGGCGGGAATACAAGTACTTAGCTTGGATCTTAGCTGCTTTTCTTGGATAGCTCATGTATGCTTCGGACTTGAGCTCGCTATGGTTTTCTACCTTGGGATAGCTACTTTATGTTTTCCTTTCCAGTTTTATGTTTCTAGACTTTGTTTATGGAAAATAATGATCAAGTACTGTGTTGTAACTTAACTTATGGTTTTGATATGCTAGTTTTTATCCGCTGCTATATTTACTCTGTTTCTACTTATATGTTCTGTCTTGTGATATCTGCATGCATGTTTACCTTGTTTAAACGCCCCTCCAAAGTCAGTGCCCTTGCAAGAGTGGCACTGGCGGAGGTGGGGTGTTACATTTGGTATCAGAGCATAAGATTTACGAGATTGGAGCAAAAAGGGTTTTAGAGTTACTTTTAAAAGCTATTTTCAAAACCAATTAAGTATTTTCCAAAGAAAAGTCTAGTTTTGAAAGGCTATCCCCCAAGAGCCATAAGCACTATCCTTCGTTTCCTCGTTCTAAATCTATCTTTTCCTTTTTCAGCATGGCCGATCTCAATCTTCCTGAGGGAGTCACCATTCCCGGATGGTTCCGGAGGTACTTGGAAGCTAGGGCCAACAATGCAGGTCCAGCAACCACTCCCACTATCACTGAGGTTCCATCCCCTCCTCCTCCTCCTCAGCAACCGCAAGCCGATTTTGCCAAGGTTTGCAAGGACTTCAAGGCCATGGGTGGCAAAAAATTTATTGGGACAGAGACTTTCGTGGAGGAAAGAAATTGGTTGAAGGAAACCGAAGATCTCTTTGCCATCTTTGATATAGAGGACCGTAGAAAGGTTCTGTTGGCGGTTTGGCTACTAAAGGAGGAAGCTGCTTATTGGTGGGAGGTCACCAATGCTACTAGGCCCGTAGAGACCTGAGGTCAGCTTTAGGGCAAGGTTTGGGCTTAAGTTTCTATCGTCTGCAGAGGCAAATTTGCAACTAGAAAAGTTCATAGCCTTGAAGCAAGGAGACATGACAGTGAGAGAGTATGTGAATAAGTTCAACCAGCTTGCTCGATTCGGTTTGGACATGGTCAATACTCCCGAGAAGAAGGCTCTACGTTTTGTACGAGGGTTAAATGAGCCATTACAAGGTCTAGCCATGTCACACATACCCATGGGGGCCACTTTCGAGAGCCTAGTAGACATGGCATTGCTACAGGGAGAGGATAAGAATGGGAAGAAAGGAGTCAAGCCCAATGAGACTCAGTCTAAGAAGACAGACTCCAAGTGGGGAGGGAATCAGAGTAATCAGAGTAACAAGAACAACAAGAACAACAAGGGCAACAAGAACAAGGCAAAGGACCCAAGAAAGTGCAACTTCTGTGGGATTGTTGGGCACATAGCCAAGGACTGTAGGAAGAAGAGAATGAAATTGGGTGGGTGCTTTCACTGTGGAGAGACAGGACATTTTAGGAAGGATTGCCCCAAGAAGCAGGGCCATGGACAGACTCAACGTGCAGGTTCATCCGGAGGGCAAGTGCATGCTCTCAACGCCGCTCCAGTTCAGGATCGAGGTAGCATTTCTGTAGAAAGTCTTGTTTATATTTCTGATTATCCTGTTCGCACCTTATTTGATTCTGGCGCATCGCATAGTTTTATTTCTTCTGACATTGTTGAAAGTTTGCACCTAAGTACTAGCTTAGTTGAGGATCCCGTTTGTGTTTCGAATCCGATTGGGGGTTCAGCCCATTTATCTATGATCTGTATGGATTTGAGGATTTCTATCTTGACCGTAGAATTCTCGTGTGATGCTTATGTTCTCGGGTTCACGGGATACGGGTTGATCTTGGGCATGGATTGGTTATCCCGCTATGGAGCCATTCTCGATTGTGAGCATAGGGTGGTGAGACTCATGACTCGCCTTGGTAATACCCTAGAGATTTCTTGCAACCCGCTAGATCCCGTCATGCTATGTTATCTTGAATCTCTTAACTCGTCTATCGATGATCTGCAATCTGTAAGGGTGGTTCGAGAATACCCTGATGTTTTTGAAGAAGTTAAGGGGTTACCCCCTAAGCGAGAGATAGATTTCCGCATTTATCTGGTTGATAACGCTAAGCCAGTCTCCTTACCAGTTAGGCACATGGCCCCGCGTGAAAGGAGAGAGCTCAGTAAACAAATCAAGGAGCTACTTGAGAAGAATTTTATTAGGCGAAGCATTTCCGAATGGGGTGCTCCTGTGGTGTTCGCTACTAAAGCGGACGGCTCGCTTCGTCTATGTGTTGATTATCGAGAGTTGAACAAGCTGACCAAGAAGAATAGGCATCCATTACCGAGGATAGATGACCTCTTCGACCAGCTTGTTGGTGCTTCTGTTTTCTCTCAGCTTGATCTTGCTACTGGATTCCATCAGCTCAGGGTAGCTGAAGACAGTATAGACAAGACTGCGTTCAGGACTCCAGATGGATTCTTCGAATGGCTTGTCATGCCGTTCGGCTTGACTAATGCACCCGCATATTTCGTGGACTTGATGAGTAGGGTGTTCAGGGAGTTCTTGAACAAGTTTGTCGTGGTCTTCGTGGATGATATTCTGATCTTCTCAAAAGACGAGGAAGAGCATGCTAGACATCTCAGGGAAGTGATGGATACGCTTAGAGCCCATCAGTTGAAAGCCAAGTTCTCCAAATGCCACTTTTGGAGAAAGGAAGTCCGGTTTCTTGGGCATATAGTTTCTAAGCAGGGTATAGCTGTGGATCCCGGGAAAGTGGTTGCAGTTCGAGACTGGAAGACTCCTAAGAATGCAACCGAAGTGCGAAGCTTTCTCGGTCTGGCAGGCTATTATAGGAAGTTCATTAGAGACTTCGCTAAGATTTCAGCCCCCCTCACTAGATTGACGAAGAAGAACTTAGTCTTTGCGTGGGACTTAGAGTGTGAGCTCGCTTTTCAAAGGCTCAAAAGGGCCCTTACCACAGCTCCAGTTTTGGCATTACCCGATGGCGGTAAAATGTTTACCGTGTATACCGATGCATGTGGCACGGGGTTAGGCGCTGTTCTAATGCAGGTGGGAAGAGTGATATGTTATGGAGGTAGGCAACTTAAAGTTCATGAGAAGAACTACCCCACTCATGACTTGGAGTTGGCGGCGATTGTCTTTGCACTCAAGTCCTGGCGCCACTATCTTTTAGGCGAAAGGTTTGAGTTATATACTGACCACAAATCACTCAAGTATCTCTTCTCGTAGAAAGATCTGAATCTTAGGCAGCAAAGGTGGATGGAATTCTTGGCATCATATGACTTCAAGATAGCTTATACCCCTGGCAAGGGTAATGCTGTGGCTGATGCACTAAGCAGAAAGAGGTTGACCCTAAGTCCTCTATTCGTTGAGATGAAGAATTTAGAGTATGTGGCAACCTTTGATTTCTCTTTGGCAATTGAGTCGATGACCGGTTCTTTAGCATCTCTGGAACTCAGACCTACCCTTCTTGATCAAGTTGGGGCTTCGCAGAGGGAAGACCCTCAGATAGTTGAGATTATGGATAAGCTAATTCGAGGAGAGACGTCTAGTTATCTCGCTCGATATTCTATTGATGACAAGGGTTGGCTGAGGAGAGATGGGAGGTTATGTGTTCCAGTGGTAGAAGATCTAGTAAGGAAAGTTCTTGAGGAAGCGCATCGCTCCAAGTTGACTATACATCCAGGCGGAGATAAGATGTATAAAGATATGAAGTGTATTTTCTTTTGGCCTGGGATGAAGAAGGATGTGGCAGAGTTTGTTTCTAGATGTATCATTTGCCAGCAAGTTAAGGCCGAGTCGAAGAAGCCCGGTGGGCTATTGCATCCTCTAGACGTTCCACTTTGGAAGTGGGAGAGTATTTCCATGGATTTTATTGATGGGCTACCAAGGTCAAGGAAAGGGAATACGAGCATTTGGGTCATTGTGGACAGACTTACGAAGAGTGCTCATTTCATTCCGGTAAAGAGCAAGAGGACCGCATCTTGGCTAGCGTCTGTATATCTTCGTGAGATTGTGAGACTTCATGGAGTCCCTTCTAGTATAGTCAGTGACCGTGACCCAATCTTTACAAGTCAGTTCTGGAATAGCTTGCAAGAAGCCATGGGCACGAGGTTGAATCTAAGTACTGCTTATCACCCACAGACGGACGGTCAAACCGAAAGGGTGAATAGGGTACTCGAGGATCTGTTAAGGCTTTGTATTCTGGATTTTGGTGGTACTTGGGAAGACCATCTTCCTCTTGTTGAGTTTGCATATAATAACAGTTATCAAGCAAGCATAGGGATGGCACCATTTGAAGCCTTATATGGGAGGCCGTGCAAGTCGCCTACATGTTGGTGGGAGACTACAGATAAGCTTATACTTGGGCCTGATATGATCAAAGATGCATCCGAGAAGATCGAGTTGATTCGAAGACGGATGAAAGCGGCCCAAGACTGACAGAAATCCTATGCCGATAAGCGAAGATCTGATTTGGAGTTTGGTGTTGGAGATATGGTTTTCGTGAAGGTTTCTCCTTTGCGGAATGTGGTCCGATTTGGAGCCGTGGGGAAGTTAGCACCGATATTTGTTGGACCCTTCCCTATTATAGAGAGGATCGGGCAGATGGCTTATAGAGTGAAATTGCCCGAGAAGCTTGCCGGAGTACACGATGTTTTTCATGTCTCGCATCTCCGGAAGTGTTTACATGAGTCAGCAGAGGTTGTTGAGCCAAGTGTTCTGGAAGATGTGGAAGTGGAGAAAGAAGCTACTTTGAGGAGAGCTCCGATTCGTATCTTGGGGACGGAGACCAAGAAGCTAAGGAATCGAGAGGTCAAGTTGGTGAAGGTTCAATGGGGTGAAGCCGAAGAAGACGCAACTTGGGAAACCGAGGAGAAGATGCGTGGGCTTTATCCATTCCTTTTTGAGGGTACACTCTCAATCTCCTATCTTTGTTAGCATATCTTTCTCTTTGCTATCCATGTTTGTCTAGTTATCATGCTAATCTTGTCATGAGAACCTTAGGTAGAAACCCTTTGGATGAAACATGTGTTTGAAACATGTTATGCTTGATGGTTGCAAGTGGCTGCAAGTGGTTACTCGTGGATGCATTATACACGATTAGGTACTAGATCGGCTCACACACTCCTCATATTGCATATGCATGAGTGTTTATGCTTATTCATAGACGAAGAATTTTTTTTTGTGTTATCACATGGATGTTGCATATGGATGTATGTGATGTGCACACATATAGATGTTATACATTATGTTAGGAATTGCATACATATGGATTCATTTCACTAACATAATCTGCATTGATGATATTTGCATTAGATAAGTACATATACACACACCTTTGCATATGTTCATACAACATTTAGAATCTTGTAAGGACAATGGTTGCTCGTGGATGATGTTTTGAGTAGATGGATGTTGTATGGTAGGATACGTTCTTCCTAACTTGAGAATTTCGGGGACGAAATCCTTTAAGGAGCGGAGAATGTAACAATCCGTATTTTCAATAACCTGCTATAACAGAAATCGAGGCAGAATTTAATTTATAAATCTGAATCAAGGGAAATGGGCTATGCCATTGCGTTCGTCTCGGAAAAATACGCGAAATAGAGTCCGAGTTTTCGAAAATCGGAGTCCGTATGATCCAATTAAGGCCCAACCAAGTTTTCAGAAAATTTCTAAATAAAAATAGATTTTCAAATTCAAATCTAAGCTTGGAAATTGGGCCAGTTTGGGCCAGGCGGGAGAATTCCCGCCACAGTACCCAAGTCGACAGCCCTGTCGACTTGGGAGTCGACTGGGTCTGACCAGGTCGACAGCCCTATCGACTTGGCTGTCGACTTGTCTCAGGTGCCCAGTTCTGCCTGGTGCACCATTTTGGGTTTGTGTTGAGCTTGGGGGCCAGATTCGATTTGGAGGGATGAGATGAGAACTAGGGTTTAATCCTATGGTCTAAATCACTAGCCTAATCTATAAATAAGACCCTAACCTACCCTAAATCATCATTAATCTATCCTACAACTAAACTATGGCAAAATCAATCCTCTCATGGCCTCCACTCTCTTCATAAATTCCTAAATCAATTTTCAAGGAATTTCCATGCATACAAGTATATTTAGGCTTGTATGATCCTCTTTAGCTTGCATTAAAGTCTTGTTTCTCTATTGGCATCATAAAGGAGGAGTCTTGATCAAGTTTGCTTGCATTTTGGGGTTTTAATTAGTTGCATAAAAGGGGTTTCTTACATTTGCTATACTCATTTGAGTCTTCATAGTATTGTAAGCCTATTTCTACTCTTGTATTTTAACTATGAAGTTAATATGTTATGTTGCAAGTTGAGTTTGGGGTTAATCATGATATGTGCTTTGATCTTATGATTTTATGCATAAGCTTACTCTATGCATGTTAGTAAAGTCATTACCTTGGCTTTATGCATAGAAAGATATGATCTTTGGTTGGAAATGTTGCATGATGCAACTTTGAAACTCTCATAAACCTTGTATTAACATGCATATAATGTTATATGCATGTTAATAGTTCTTATCTCATGCTATCTATGGCCATGTTCCGCCTATTTGCCAAGTTTGATGTTATGCATGCATATGAATCTTATGCAAGTTGAAACCATGTTATGCATGCATATGAACACTATGCAAGTTAAAATGATGTTATGCTTGCTTATGAATATCTTGCAAGTTGATAACATGATATGCAAGTTTATGATCACATCTTTGTCTCATATGCCACCATGTTTAACTTGTGGCTCCAACATCTTTATGTCATGATTTTGCCAAGTTCCCTCTTTCTATCCTTTATGCGCTATTGCGATATGTAAAGCGAGGGGATTGCGTTTGGGGTTGGATAAACTTAAAAGACATAAAAACATAAGCTTGGGAATTTACCTATTAAGTTAGGTCTACCCATTGGGAATTTACCTATTAAGTTAGGTCTACCCAATTGCTTGAAAATTTGTAATGTGTTTTGAAAACATGATGGACATGACACGTAGAAAACATGAGGATGGCCAACTCGAGGTTGGGTTGAGCTTGTAGCATAAACCTACCCGGAACCGACCGGCTTAACTAGTGGCTACAAGCAATAGGACCCAATGTGAGTAGTTGGTCATGTTGCACGTGAAACCCGAGGTTAGACTAAGTTGTGGTGTAAACCTACCCGGACCCGCCCGACCTAACTAGTAACCACAACAAGGTCTAATGTGAGAGGTTGGGTGCATTAAATTAATTAATGCCACATGGTAGGGTTAAGTCATGGACCGCTTGAATACTTAACCAATTAAACACGATGGGTTGGTAGGGTTAAGTCATGAACCTTGGGTACACTTAACCAACTTGGTACTTGGATGAGTTGGGTTAACCACGTTTAACCCATTAAGGAAACCCTAGTTACGTGGTCCTTTGCACCAGTAACCCTCTTGGTTGTATCATGATACCCTAGGGACTAGGCTAGGGTAGGGCACGATTACTGGGACGACATGTAAGCGACCAAAACGACGGCTGTGTAGGTGCGCCGGTATAGGTTCAGGCGGGCCATGGTCGTGCACATGGTCCGGAGTTGAAAAAGCAGGCACGGGCACCAGTAGGTTTAAACTGTGCGTGCTTGGTTTGTGTCAGTGGTTGGCACCCTAGGACTTGATACACCCTAGGGTGGACCTAGCACAGTTTAGCTACATTTCGTAGTTGGGCCGTAAGACACCGACACTTGACGAGTTAGGCTTTAGGGAGCCGATCGACTAGACCGTGCTAGTTGGACCTTGATTTAGGTCATTCGTGGTATTGGGCCAAACTTGGGCCTGGGGATCACTTCTTGTTTACACTTGACATGACTTGTGAAACTAGTACACTTGGTGCAAACCTCAACCTTGTATATGCGGTGCCACACTTGATCTATCTTGTTGACTTTTTACCATTCCAGTTATCATCCTATGACTCACCCTTGTTTACATATACAGTTAACTTTATTAGTTGTTGTACAATAGTAGGTAGGACTTACCAGTCTTTTGACTGACCCATTTTCTTTCGCCTCTTTTCTTTCGTTCCCCCCCCCCCCCCTCCAGGTTTACAGGGCTGGAATACCAGTACTTAGCTTGGATCTTAGCTGCTTTTCTTGGATAGCTCATGTATGCTTCGGACTTGAGCTCGCTATGGTTTTCTACCTTGGGGATAGCTACTTTATGTTTTCCTTTCCAGTTTTATGTTTCTAGACTTTGTTTATGGAAAATAATGATCAAGTACTGTGTTGTAACTTAACTTATGGTTTTGATATGCTAGTTTTTATCCACTGCTATATTTACTCTGTTTCTACTTATATGTTCTGTCTTGTGATATCTGCGTGCATGTTTACCTTGTTTAAACGCCCCTCCAAAGTCAGTGCCCTTGTAAGAGTGGCACTGGCGGAGGTGGGGTGTTACAGGTCTGTCACGTTGAAACCGTACGAAAGCTGGCTACGCTATGAAGTAGTTTGAAGCAATTGAGAGCACATTTGAATTTCTATCAGATTAAAACGTCTGATGTAATCAACTAACGCAAATCGTTATTTAACGGTTAACGCGCCAAGGTGAGTAAATTCACTAACTCTGTTTTATTTAAAATATTTTAATTATATTTTAAATAATGATTGAATGTTGTGTGATGGTCGTTTAGGTAGATTACCATTAAAATTGGTTGAAATATATATCTATCGTTGCATATGCACACATCATTGGTTAGGTACTGATTCCATCAATTTTAATATTCCCTAGTATGGAATTGGTGTTAATTGTGCTGACAAATATCTGTTGATGGAGGAAACCGGTTGGAGGAATCCAACCGGATTCCTCAATATTTGTATGTGCTGTTTGTTTTGTATAGATGCACTGTTTGAACCCAAATGACTTTTGAAACCTTGTGTTGATGTTAGCGTTGAATGGAAATTCAAACGTTATTTTGATTTAATCAATAGATGATATCAATTAAGAAAGTGGCAACAACCAACCATAAATGTATCATTTGTTTTAACCGCTATTATTTTACCAAAATCCCACCGTGTGCGAAGCACGTGTTTCACCATACTTACTAAATGATTCGGTAAAGTGGATTCTTATATTAATAAGATTAATAAGTAAGTAGGCGGAGATTAACTTGATGATTAATAACAAGAATTTATGGTTTTAAGAACAATTAAATGAGATATTTACAAATAGATTATGGTTGATTTCATATTAAGTAAGATTAGTTAAAATCGATTATTGTTTATTTAATAGTAAATGAGATTATTTAGAAATAAATTATTATTTTTATAGTGATCGACACAAGTGAAATTATTTGGGTTATAAATGTTATTTATTCAAAATAAAAAGATTTTGTAGAAATGATTAGTGGGTTAATCATGGCTAAATATTTACCAAGCAAACTGTTTTGATCAATAATTGGTTATTTAATTAAATTAGATTGGGCTAATTAATCTAATGTAATAAATTAACGAATAGTTGATTTAGTTTAAATAAGATTTTAAAGTATAAGGGATTTGTCTAAAGAGGACAAAGCGAAGAGGAATGTTTAATAAGGGATTTGTCTAAGAAAGACGAGGCGGAGAGAAATGTTTAAAAATGGATTTGTATAAGCTAATGTGAATAACCGAGTTTTCAAAGTAAGGATATGGCGTCATAAAAACCATATTTAAAATATAGCAAGAAGCACGATTATGGATTTTAAAGTATAAGGGGTTAGAGTTACGGACTTATATCTATTCTAAGATAAGAATGTTGTTGATTAAGGTCTGAGAGGTAATTAAAATACCCCAACTTGAATGGCTTCACTATTATCAAAGGATGGTACTTGTTTGTAACGGAAAGTGATGTCAAGATTTTTGTAACGGAAAGAGATGTCAAGATTTTTTGTAACGGAAAGGGATGTCAAGATTAGTTATAAAGAGAATATTACATCATATGACAAGTCCCAGAACTATAGTGATAAAATAACGCTGTTGACTAGGCTTAAGCGTGACTATTATGTCAAGATTAGTTATAAAAGAGAATATTACAGCGTATGACAAGTTTTTGAACTATAACAATAAATTAGCGCTGTTGACCAAGCTTAAGCGTGATTATTAGATATAGCACTATTCCCTAGAGAGGTTTGAAACTCACTTAGCCGAGTGATAAGGAAATAATTATGTTTTTCCGAAGAGGTGATATAGTTGGATTTGGCTTTGTCGAATTGTATGTATATAATCGATAATGATATTTATTGTTAAAACCAAGATAGTTTGATTTAATGGGATTAGTTTCTATGAGAGATAACATTCGCGGTTTAAAGTGAATTATGTTTGAAAAGCAATCATTGTAGAATTAAATAGTTATATTGGGAATTGGAAATATTTTCCAATATAAATAATGCATATACAGAAAATAAGAAGTGTGTAAAAGCGAGAAATGTTTTCGAACGTTAAGGACATATGGTTTCAAGAATATAGAAAAATAAGGGTTTAAAATATTTGGAAATGTTTTCCAAAGCGTGAAGGGCTTAACGAGCTTTGAGAAAATATCTAGGAAGATATAGGAAACGGGAAAATATTAGAAAGGGCCAGCGATGTGTGATATTTGAATGGATGTTTGTTTTTACTTCGATAGTTAAATAACCGACTATCGAAGTGCTTTGACCATCGTTGTCAATACGGAGAGACCGGTTGGATATATTATCGAAAACCACTCCGTATAGGCATAAGCGCCGCGAATTTGATTATGCTAAAGAAAATTGAAGACAGAGTGAAATGCAAGGGTCGTCCTGTCCCAGAATGGTGTTTTCTGTTTGTCCAGTCCCAGGACAACTTGTATGGACGAATGTCTGACAGAGTATTCCTAACGGTCACATAAGACGATCTTTTCAAGGTATTACGTCTGGTGGCGGAGGAATTCGTTACTCTTAGCTTTTATACCCGTAATATTTTTGCGAAGATCAACTAGTGATTTGACGGGTTTGACAATGTGGCATTCAAAGTGTATGGTGGCCAGATGTTCTAAAAGGTAGACATAGCCTCAAGCTTCACAACCGGGAAATGACAAAAATCGGGCAGGCAGCATGGCTATGTGGGTCGCTCCCATTAGGGTGTATAATCACCTATCTAGAGAAATTCCTTTTGTTTCTTACACTATCGATTCTTCCCTTTCGGGGAACGGTGGTTTGAGCCCAACCGTTGGTGATATACATTCGATACACTCAAGCGAAATGAGTGGTCGGTCATGTGTGGGTCGGGTTGCAAGACGTTCTTGTTGAACCCAGTGTATTCGCCTCTAGAGGTACACTATCGGAAGGTGGTCCCATACCTTATCAAGTTGGAATCCAATCTCCAATAAGCGCCCTGCGGTTTTTGATTTTATACTATGTATGTAGAGCGTGAGATGCAAGCATTCTACTATTTGGTTATTTACTTGTTTAGACATTATTATAATATCACTGGATTTTGATATCAAAGTGTTTTGGGTTATTGTAAGGTAAAAACCGTCTGTGTTTATGTGTGGGCTGGTCTTACTATTATCTTTTTGGTTTCAAAAGGATTTTCAAAGTTAAGCCATATGGTTGGAATTTACTCACACCAGTCCCATGACTGACCCAGAGTTTATTTTGTTTGTTTTTTCCTAAATTCTTGGGTGCCCAAATTTGTACGGGCAGTCAAGTGTTTCAGGCTTTTACAGATACGCTTGAAGGAGCTAAAAGCAGAAGGCTTCACCGTTAGTATTTAGAGATCATTTTTGTTGTGGTGTGATGTATTGTACTCTGATAAATGGTATGTACAGTTTGTATTTCAAAGTTATGTTATATAACATATTTTATTCGTTCTGCTGTGAGATTCGTGTTTACTCTGATTCTGCTCAGTTATGTTCTTCATCTTCTTATATTCTGTTAGTTCTATCTTATCTTTCTCACCCTCTAATTTCTTTCTATTAATGATCCGGTATTTTCGATGTCTGAACAGTCGACGCTGGGTTTTGTGTCGATTTTCGGAGTCGAAAATCCCAGTTCGTTACAATATTCAATTTTGATTTAAAATTGAAAATGAAGTTGGAGTCTTTTTTAAAACGAATTTAAAATAATTTATAAAATACGTTTTAAATGGAAATCGATGAAATATATATTATATTTATTAAATGGCCTGAATAGAACGCGCCGCGCAGCGATAGTTCGCAAATTTCGACCATTGACTTCGAATTGACGTTACGGGAGATCCGACGGTCGGATTCTCCTGAAATCGGAACCGTTGGGTTCGTATCGAAAAGAGATTTCCAACGAATATTAGAGATTTGAAATCTAACTGATGTTTTTGGAGTTATTTCCAAATCAAATTTGGAAAAGGTCGCGGTAAATGCAGTTCGATGACCGTTTATGGAAATCGACTGTATGGGCCTTGAGAAAATTATTAAAAATATAGATAATTTGCGTAAAATCATAATAAATGATTTTGAAAGAATTAGGATGGAAAAATTCCATATTTGAAAAGAAAAAATATATTTTTATCGAAATGAACTAGTTAAGAACTAGAATTATAATCCAATATTGTTAAATAAATAAAATTGGATTTGAAATGGTTTTTAATATAACCAGAATTTCCAATATATGAATTGGAATGGATTTGAATCGAAATCATCTTCGGAATATTTCGATGTTGGATTTCGTGATTATAAAGATATTGTTATGGAGATTTGAAAGATATATATATCGTTATTTCCAATATGATATTTGTTGATTTCAGAATTTGATATTGAATATAAGCCGATATATTTTCTATTCAGAGCCTTGTATTTAATATCAAATGGGATTTTGGGTTCGTCTTGAATGGTGTCTTAAATAACGCTATTCTTGAACCCAGTTTAGAAAAGAATAAATCTTTTAATTAAGATTTAATGAGATTTTCCGATTGATTAATATTTAACTGGAATTGAATTGAAAATTGGTTTTTGGGTTTATAGTGAATGGTGTTTTAAATAACAGTTGTTCTTTAACCCGATTAACAATGGGGTTAAGAAAATTAGAAACTAGCTGGAGATTGGTTAAGTTGAATGGTTTCCTGGGAATTGACCTGTTGTTGGCTTCGGCCTTCGGGGTTAATACTTAGGGAATTGTTCTCTTACTAATTTACGGTTAGAGACTGATGGAATGTGATTTTGGGTTTATCGTGAACCGTGTTTTAAAGGACATTGGTTCTTTAACCCAATTAGAGATAAGATTAATTTCTTAGCTTGGAATAATCATTAATAAATGATTTTTGAGATTAAAAATGAATTAGATTTTTAATGAATCTTTAATTAGATTGAAATGATCGAGAATGGAGTATCACCTGTTTAGCTCCAAGCGATAGTTAAATCTTTAAACGTGAAATGGTAATTAATTTTATCGATAACACCATGGTGTTAGATATGGGGTATTACCAGTTTTTCTCCATGGGATGAATAGGTTGAGATTGGAGAATAAAATAAATGATTACTTTTGTGGTTCGCTAATCCTAACTAGTTTGGAAAACCTTAATATGGTTTGAAATAATATCCAAAGGAAGGTTAAAGAATAAATTGTAAAGAATTTATCTTTGATAAAATTAATGGGAACCTTTCCATAAGAATGTGAATATTTGAATAAAAGAATATTCTGAATTGGAATGAGGTGTATGTTATGTTTGTGTAGCACTTATTTATTATATACGCGGGTTATTTAGAAAGGCCGGGTTTATACCCATTCTGAATAACCGATTCGAGGATAAGTCGACGATGAAGACGGTGGTTGAAGACCGGAGGTCTTCACATCGTTTGGATGATTACTGATGTCTTTATTGGGCTATACACCCAAGACGAGGTAATAAGTGGTGATTGTCCAGACGTACTTGGAGATTGACGGATATGCGAGGACCTCTCCCCTGTATTGGACATATGGGGGAGGAATAAGGTGCCTCCGGTTTCGTTCAGACCCAGAACGAACTTGTAAATGGACTGTGTGTCTGACATTGGATTTTGCTCTGTGTTGATTGATCTCTATTAAATATACATCTACCTGGTGAAGGACAATTTATTCTCTTACTTCATCCTTCTCTGAGACGTACGGGATCAGAGGTTGTGTATCGATAGACATCAGTCGCGTGGAGTGGATTGCCTGTGTGGCATGCCTAAGTGGCAAATGATTAAGGCTTCTGTTGAAAAGCAAAGTCTTGTGGTTGATGATCAAAGCACGGCTTGTGTGGCATAGCTTTGTGTATAGCATTAATTCGCGAGCCTCACACCCCGTGTGAACCAAAAAGGGGAGAGGACTTCAGGGAGGACATGCATTTCCTTCTAGCTAGAAGTGGCGTCAGTGGTTTACAAGCCCAGACGAGTTTGACTTATGTGGTTGTTGGAATATGAGGTGCCTCGGTTATATCGTTCGATCCGGGACCGATGGAGTCATTTGACTCATTGACGCCCCATAGGGTGGGGAAACGCATGTTCAGGCATTCTAATCCACTCCGTGTGGACCGGTCCTGACAATCCAAGGGCCAACCTGAGTCTGGGTCCTGAGGGGCGGGGTAGAGCATCTCGAATCGGTGAGGACTATCTTTTGGCTATTATAAGGTAAAACCCTATCCTCCAGCTTGTGTTGCATTGTGTGATAGGACCTGGGTCTTATAATAGCTTCAATTTTCTTTATTTAGCAATGCGTTGTTGGTTTTATGCACTGGTATTCTCGGGAGGAAACCCGTTCCGCGTTATACGGCGTGGTCCCTTGATTTACCTAATTTTAAAAATAAAGAATAATAACTGTTTTAGTTGTCACACCAGTCACATGACTGACCTGGAGTTTATTGTTTTAACCTAAACTCGGGGTGCCCCTATTTTCCGCATGAGCAGCTAGTAGTTTTGGTTTTGCAGATTTATATTCATAGAATCCTGGTTTATAGCTAGAGGGATATTCGGAAAGCTCTGTATCCGTATATCTGTTTCAGTTATGTTTTGTATTAATTTTCCGCTGCAGTAATGTATTTAATTCTCTGATGTATATCAAATGTATAATATTTGTTCATACTCTGTATATGTTTATATTCTGATGGAATTGTTGTAATATACAATGAAATGTTCTTCTGTCTGTGTTCCGGTGTGTGTTGTTCTTAAAGCAATCCGGGCTTCCCTTCATGGGGAAGTTCGGGTCGTTTCAGGTAGTATCAGAGCTTTGGTTTACAGAGCTCGAGAACAAGGCACATTAGAACCAAACGAAAGAATTCATCAAAGATTGGATTAGAAATATCCAATAGGAATGACTTGTTAGAGATAGAATTAGTAGTATCCTAGAACGAGTGTGAAGAGTATATTTTTTAAAATAAAAGTGAAAACAAATTTTGTTTTGAAATTTAAATCGTATTATACGTATTGAGTAATTTATTTTAAATTGATTTGGACAATCTAGTATATGAAGATTTTGCATATACGCCTAGCTAGCGTGTATACGAAGTCCTAAATATACTGGATAGATATAGAATCACACTCTAGTCGCCCAAAGATGGTTCTGATGATGGCGCGCCATCCTCAGCATTTGTGTTCGAGTTTCGAAAGTGGGATGTCTATATATTTCCATTAGACCGGTGTGAGAACCAAAACTAGATAGGGCTTATTGTTCTGGATTTGCATTAAAAACATGATTTTTTGTATATATATAAAAGTTATGAATTTGAAACGATAATCAACTAATTGATTGCTGGTTGTGTTGCTTGATTATTAGTTTGACTAATGGAATGGTTGAAACTAATATGTAAATGAACGGAAAATATAAATAAATTGTGTCGAATATTGTACTGGATTGAAAATTGTTTGAAATTGCATGAATATACATGTATATATATTGAACAGGTCATAGCAAGGAGGCTAGAGAAGAGGAATAAAATTATATGCCCGACTAATAGGTACATGTGTACTAATTTCTTGGGTGATGATGATATTATGAGCCGATTGACTAGGCGCTTGGCTTTTTCTTTTTCTTTTTGAGATGAGGGGGCCTGCGTGGCAGTTTGGGGATTTTCCCGACGCTCCCGGTACAAAGGATGTTATGGAGAAATTTTTCGAAAATTTAGGGTGTTTGCCAAATTTTTGAAAAAATTAGAAAGATCTTAGAAACTGAAAAATTAAAGAACTTAAGCCGTAATGAAAATAATGAAAGTTGAGTTGGTCAGTTAAACAACTTTCAGCTCCATTCCTTTTCGAGGATGAAAAGATTTTAAGTTGGGGAGATTGTAACAACCCGGAAAATCTGAACCAATTTAAAATTTCTATTTTGGTTATTTTAACGAATTTTGAATATTTAAAATAGATTATTTTAAATAATAACGACGGAAAATTTAATTTCGACGAAGTTAAAACGAATAATTTTATTTTAATTATATAACGATCTTGAAATGGCGTGGTAGTTTGAAAATTCGATTTCAAAATTCAAATGAATATACAGAATTTGTTTTAAGTCGGAATTGGATGAAACAAGAAATATTTGAATCTGTTTAACGATATCTTTCCAACGGATGTAAGAAACTGAGATTTCACTTTATAGAGTGTAAGATATGCCTAGTTTAAAATTCAGAAAAGTCGCTATGGAATTTATATATATTTTAATATATATATAAAGGCCTTGAAAATAGCCATTTTGCAAACGACCTCCGTTTTCGATGAAACCACTTTTGTTGGATCCGAGATGTCGAATTATTGCTAGGTTTCAAAATTCATAATTTTTGAAATCAATATGTGAGTGTGGCGAAGCTAAACGTGTTTGAACAGTTTTAGTCAATTTGGATCGACTAGAAAATGGCCATTTTTCAAATGGTCTTCAAATTTGATGAAATTAGTTTGGTTAGGACCGTATCGTCAATATGAAGCTAGAAATATTTTTTCTGGAATTTTTGGGGTCTGTATGTGACCCTAGTAAATTGAAATGTACGTTTGAATTGAATATATATAGATTTATATTTTAATTTAAAGAAAAAATGATCATAACAGCCGAATTAGCTTACAAAACATATCCCATTGTGTTCAAAATGGGGGTATAACGCTAGGGATGACGGTAGTTGAGTTTGAATTGGAATTCGAATGTAAAATGCACTTTTTTTGAAATAAATTAAATAATTATATAAATATTTAAATCTAAGTCAACCCATTATCTCTCATAACCCCCAGTCATTGTGCATAACAGAAAGTGAAATAAAAAAAAAGAAACAGATCTCGAATTCATCCGCCCGTTTCTCTTTCCACCGTCGCGCACCAGGGCACCGCACCCCCTCCGCCAGCGTGCGCCACCTCCACGGCGACCCCTCTCCCCTTCCTCTCCTTCCCGTCTTTTTACCCCCTTCTGAGAAGCAAACGCCTGCAAACCCTAGCTCGAGACACCCCACGCCCAAACCCGCCTCCGCCTGAACCTCCGGCCAGCGAGCCGCCCTTGCCACCTCCCCTCAGCCGACGAAGACCAGACAAACCCCCACACCTGATTTCAAACTGTAAGTTTTTATTTGTTTATTTTTATTCTTTATTTTTATATATAAATTTAAAGACTTGTTTTTATTTACTTATATACATAGAGAAACAAAAAATGAAATGAGATTTTTATGCTTGTAAAGATCAGATTTTTAATCAAGACAAGATGAATTTTTAATTAAGAAAAGATCATATTTTTCTATACGAAAAGAACTTATTTTTAATTAAGGTAAGGTCATATTTTTCTATACGAAAAATCATATTTTTAATTAAGAAAAGATCATATTTTTAATAAAAAAACGATCATATTTTTAGTGAAGAAAAGATTTGACTTTTAAATATGAAAAGAATAGATTTTTCAAATGAAAAAGAAGTGATTTTTAAAATGAAAAAGACGTGATTTTTAAAAATGAAATGTAAGATATTTCTTTGAATGGCATATAAAAATATGATTTTTAGTATGAACAGCGTGAAAAGGAGTGTGATGGAACAGACTGAAATCAAAAAAATATCTGAACCGTTCAGAAATAAAGAATGAGGGAGTGGAACCCCAAGGAGAGAACTCCTCACTTTAAATTTCTTTATACAGTTATTTATTATGTAACTGCATATATGAATTGTTCCCCGTCGTCCACAGACCATGGACGACTTGTTTGGTAGTTTGTGTTGATTGATATGTTTGGTTGAATATTGGTTTGTGGTGTGAATATGAAATTGATTAGAATTTGGTTTGGGTATGACGTGCGCCGTTATGAGCCGAGGGATAAGGCTAGACCTTATGCCGGTTCTAGTATCGCGCCGTTATGCCACCGAATTTTTTTAAAATATGTTAGAACAATAAAAAATATCATTTTTATTGTGTTAATGAACTGAATAGAAATTCATGTGTTGAAATAATTAATTTATCGTTAAAAATATAATTTTTGACGTGTATACGAATAAAATAAATATTCATTTACAAATCGAATGATTTGTTTATGTACACTCATTTGACTGATATTGATTGGGATGATAAATTTTACACATCGCCCAACTGCACAAATAATATTCAGTATTTGTTGGTTGAATCCCCACAAGGGTGTTGGGATGATATTTGACATACACTAATCCCAATTGTTTAGTAGTATATCGAACTATTGGTTGACATGCATTCATAAGCATTAATTATTTATAATTAATGCTTATGCAGTTGTGTAATGCACTATGGATGATGGTTGATTGTTTATCATTGTTATTATATACATGTGTTGTATGGAATCCATATAAGTCACATTATATGGTATTTGATTGGGCCTCATTCCAATTTGGAAAATAAAGAATATTTTAAAATAATATTCAGAAAAGGATTAAGAAGATTCATGTGTTGAATAGAAGAAAATTCATGTGTTGAATAAAAGAAAATTCATGTATTGAATAAAAGAAAATTCATGTGTTGAATAAAATAAATATTTATATGTTGAATAAAATATTTAAACAATATTCATGTGTTGAATAAAAGCCGTGTTTTTTAGATTTGCTCCATTTTGACGCGAACGATATTTATATCGATTTTATTCATTTTTACAATGAATACCGAAAAGGAATTGATTTCAAAATCTGATATTTAGAAAATATTATCATTTATATATTTATGATATAGGATATTCAATTTTGATGTAAAATTGAAAATGAAGTTGGAATGGTTTTTAAAACGAATTTAAAACGATTTGTAAAATACGTTTTAAATGGAAATCAATGAAATATATATATATATATTATATGTATTAAATGGCCTGAATAGAACGCGCCGCGCAGTGACCGTTCTTGAATTTCGACCATTGACTTCGAATTGACGTTACGGGAGATCCGATCGTCGGATTCTCCTAAAACTGGAACCCTTGGTTCGTATCTAATAGAGCTTTACAAAGAACATTAGAGATTTGAAATCTAACAGTTGGATTTGGAGTTACGTCCAAATCAAATTTGGTAAAGGTCGTTGTAAGCGCAGTTCGATGACCGTTTAAGGAAATCGACTGTACATGCCTTGAGAAAATTATTAAAAATATAGATAATTTGCGTAAAATCATAATAAATGATTTTGAAAGAATTGGGATGAAAAAATTCCATATTTGAAAAGACAAAAATATATTTTTATCGAAATGAACTAGTTAAGAATTAGAATTATAATCCAATATTGTTAAATAAAAAAATGGATTTGAAATTGTTTTTAATATAACCAGAATTTCCAATATATGAATTGGAATGGATTTGAATCGAAATCATCTTCGGAATATTTCAATGTTGGATTTTGTGATTATACAGATGTTGTTATGGAAATTTGAAAGATATATATATATCGTTATTTCCAATATGATATTTGTTGATTTCAGAATTTGATATTGAATATAAGCAGATATATTTTCTATTCAGAGCCTTGTATTTAATCTCAAATTGGATTTTGGGTTCGTAGTGAATGGTGTCTTAAATAACACTATTCTTGAACCCAGTTTAGAAAAGAATAAATCTTTTAATTAAGATTTAATGAGATTTTCCAATTGATTAATATTTAATCAGAATTGAATTGAAAATTAGTTTTTGGGTTTATGGTGAACGGTGTTTTAAATAATACTTGTTCTTTAACCTGATTAACAATGGGGTTAAGAAAATTTGAAACTAGCTGGAGATTAGTTAAGTTGAATGGTTTCATGGGAATTGACCTGATGTTGGTTTCGGCCTTCGGGGTTAATACTTAGGGAATTGTTCTCTTACTAATTTACGGTTAGAGACTGATGGAATGTGATTTTGGGTTTATCGTGAACCGTGTTTTAAAGGACATTGGTTCTTTAACCCAGTTAAAGATAAGATTAATTTCTTAGCTTGGAATAATCATTAAGAAATGATTTTTGAGATTAAAACTGAATTAGAGTTTTAATGAATCTTTAATTAGATTGAAATGATCGAGAATGGAGTATCACCAGTTTTGCTCCAAGCGATAGTTTAATCTTTAATTAGATTTGAACGTGAAATGGTAATTAATTTTATCGATAACACCGTGGTGTTAGATATGGGGTATTACCTATTTTGCTCCATGGGATGAATAAGTTAAGATTGGAAAATAAAATAACTGATTACTTCGTTGTGGTTCGCTAATCCCGATTAGTTTGGAAAACCTTAATATGGTTTGAAATAATATCGAAAGGAAGATTAAAGAATAAATTTTAAAGAATTTATCTTTGATAAAATTAATGGGAACCTTTCCCTAAGAATGTGAATATTTGAATAAAAAAATATTCTGAATTTGAACGAGGCGTATGTTGTGTTTGTGTAGCACTTGTTTATTATATACGCGGGTTATTCTAAAAGGCCGGGTTTATACCTATTCTAAATAACCGATTCAACGATAGGTCGACGATGAAGATGGTGGTTGAAGACCGGAGGTCTTCACATCATTTGGATGATTACTAATGTCTTTATTGGGTTGTACACCCAAGACGAGGTAATAAGTGGTGATCTTCCAGACGTACTTGGAGTTCGACAGATATGCGAGGATCCCTCCCCTGTATTGAACATATGGGGAGGAATAAGGTACCTCCGGTTTCGTTCAGACCCAGAACGAACTTGTAAATGGACTGTGTGACTGACATTGGATTTTGCTCTATGTTGATTGATCTCTATTAAATATACATATGCCTAGTGAAGGAGAATTTATTCTCTTACTTCACCCTTCTCTGAGACGTACGAGATCAGAGGTTGTGTATCGATAGACATCAGTCGCGTGGAGTGGATTGCCTGCGTGGCATGCATAAGTGCCAAATGATCAAGGTTTCTATTGAAAAGCAAAGTCTTGTGGTTGATGATCAAAGCACGGCCTGTGTGGCATAACTTTGTGTATAGGTTAATTTGCGAGCCTCAAAGCTCGGTATGAACCAAAAAGGGAGAGGACATCAGGGAGGACATACATTTCCTTCTAGCTAGAAGTGGCATCTGTGGTTTACAAGCCTTGACGAGTTTGACTTATGTGGTTGTTGGAAGTGAGGCGCCTCAGTTATATCGGTCGATCCGGGACCTATGGAGTCATTTGACTCATTGACGCTCCATAGGGCGGGGAAACGCATGTTCAGGAATTTTAATACACTCCGTGTGGACCGACCCTGACGATCCAAGGGCCACCTGAGTCTATGTCCTGAGGGGCGGGCTAGAGCGTCTCAAATCGGTGAGGACTATCTTTTGCCTCGGTTCACAGATGGAAATCCAACTTCCGAATACATGATTTTGTGGTTTTAATTGTAAAACTAGCATGACGACATGATATATGGTACCCATGCCGTCTATGATTGATACATTTATATTTGAAGTTGTTTTCTTCACCTATAGTAATAATAAAAGATTAAATTTCGTGTATCAAGCATTATTTGGCTATTATAAGGTAAAACCCTATTCTCCGGCTTGTGTTGCATTGTGTGATGGGACCTCGGTCATATAATAGCTTCATTGTTCTTTATTTAGCATTGCGCTATTGGTTTTATGCACTGGTATTCTGGGAAGGAACCCCATTCCGTGTTATATGGCGTGGTCCCTTAATTTACCTAACTTTAAAAATAAAGAATAATAACTGTTTTAGTTCTCACACCAGTCACATGACTGACCTGGAGTTTATTGTTCTCACCTAAACTCTGGGTGCCCCTATTTTCCGCACGGGCATCTAGTAGTTTTGGTTTTGCATATTTATGTTCATAGCATCCTAGTTTATAGCTGGAGGGATTTTGGAAAGCTCTGTATCCGTGTATCTGTTTCAGTTATGTTTTGTATTATTTTTCCGCTGCAATAATGTATTTAAATCTCTGATGTATATCAAATGTATAATATTTGTTCATACTCTGTATATTCTTATATTCTGATGGAATTGTTGTAATATACAATAAAATGTTCTTCTGTCTATGTTCCGATGTGTGTCGTTCTCAAAGCAATCCGGGCTTCCCTTCACGGGGAAGTTTGGGTCGTTTCAGAGTATATGGGTTGTTTGATCTTATTTTCATCATTTCAAGTTGTTTTCACCTAGATCTACATCATTGTAAGTATATTTTCATTCGGATCACCATAGGATCTAATCTAGCAACTTATAACGGTAATCTTCATATGTTAATTCTATATTTATACAAGTTAGATCCATTTATTTGGTTCGTTTAATTGTTAAATCATGACTGGTGAATTTTATGTGATTATATGATGATAACTGGTGTACTGATGTTTGTTCCGTCATTGATGATCGTTTGATGTCTTAGCGCTAGATTAATGATTGCGTAATTTTGTTGTTGAATGATTTGTTGAGTTGCAAGAGTTTGAATCAAATCGGTTTCAAGTTTGGATCACGTCTTGTTGCGCAAGAAAATTCGATGGAACGGTGAAGATTTTGATGGATCGACAATGCCAAAGTTCGATGGATCGGGCGTAGTCAAGAAGGTATGGATCGGGCAAGTTTTGGGATGCATCGGACGGGTTTCTTACCATGGATCGGGCTGATTTTTAATGGATTGGGCACGTTTTTCTCAAGTATGGATCTGGCTGAATTTTCAGGGTTTGACAACATTTTACAAACGCTATAAAAAGCATGGATCAGGCTAAATTTTCAGGATTTGACAGCGTTTTCGAAGCGCTGTCAAAAGTATGGATCGAGCTGAATTTTCAAGAATTGAAAGTGTTTCTAGAAACGCTGTAAAAAGTGATGGATCAAGCAATATTTTATGATGGATCGGGCTAGGTAATGAATGATGGATCGGACAGAAACAACAGCTTTTCTGAAACACTATGAATGGGGAATCATAGTGTTCTGAAACGCTGTAGAAAGTAGAGAAAACGATGTGAATGGCTAGCACATAACAAAGGCTGAAACGATAGGGGTTGTATTCAAAATATTGACCAAACGAAGCATGTTTTTGGTTCGACGATGGACGTGGTTTCGATGTGAGTTCAAGGAGGAATGTTCAAAGTGTTTTAGAGTGTTCGTTGATCATCATAATGCAATGAACGTGGGAGCAACTCAAAAGTGTTTGAGCTCGTGGATAATGGTTGCTTAAGGCGGTTTGACCTTATGGATAGTCGCCGGTGATGACGACTAAGTTGTTGGAGGCCAAGGAATTATCGTTGTCGTAGGTTCTAGAGGACTCAAACTAGGGGTATAATAGGGATGCCTAAAAGACCGGTTGAATGGTCGAGTATCCTGGGCAGTACGAATGGGCCTAGTTGTCTTCGTTGAGTAAGGATAACACATGAGTATGAATGGCGTATGGAGTTTTGTTAGAACTAGGGTTACCATTATCCCTTAAGGACAGCATGACATTGAGTCGGTCATACGATTAACGATGATTTAAAGGCAAGATAGGAAGTGATAGCCAAAGTCATGGATGTTGGTTGTTTTGTTTGTATCATCCTCCGTAGACTATACGTGTAACGACCCGGATTTTGCCCGACCCCAATCGATCGCAAGATCGATCAAGACCGTTAAAATTCCGCATACGTTAACTTTGGGCATACAAAACATCAGAACAACAAAACAGACTTTTAATAACATCAATAATAAATGTTACATCAGAGTACATAATATATCAGAGTACATCGGAATAAAATTACAGCGGAAGATAAATTACAATAGATTAACACATTGCAGCGGAACTAATCTCAGCGGAAGGCCATCGATATTCTGGACCCAGCTTCAGGCTTCAATCCAGGATCCTGCTTAAAATATATCTGCAAAAGTTACTCGACTGCCCATGTGGAAAGAGGGCACCCGAGTTTGTAAAGTGAAACAAACCACAGGTAAGTCGTGGGACTGGTGTGAGAATTCTTAACCAAATTTATCTAATAATAAGGCCAATCACAGGACCACGCCGCTAACGTGGAATGGGTTTATTCCATTGGATTGCCAGTGCACAAATAAAGTAAATCGTCAAATAACGTAACACTTTTTTTAGAAAAATGAAACCATTATAAGACCCAGGTCCCATCACACAATGCAACGCAAACCGAAGGATAGGGTTTTACCTTATAATGGTCAAAAGATGCTTGATACGTAAAAACGGTATTATTATTAGTGTGTATATATATATATTTAAAACATTTCAAATATAATATCAATCCTAGACAACATAACTACCATCTACTATGTCGCCATACTAGTTATACAATCAAAACCGCAAGGGGCGTATTGGAAATTGGGTTTCCATCATGAGTCAAGGCTAGGGAGGAGCTCCTGACCAATTCGAGACACTCTAGCAATGTCTCAGGATTCGGACGCTGGCGAACCCTTGGATACAGCAGGGCCAGTCCACAAATACTTTAGAGGATTAGTTATGCCTGAACACATGCTCCCCGATCCTATTGGACCTATAAATCGGCTGTGGGCGACCAATAAGAATAAACCGAGGCCTCGCAAAATTCCAACAACCACATAAGCAAATTTCAGCCAGTTTAAGCACCGACATCACTTCTAGCTAGAAAGAAGCATGTGCACTCCCTGCATTCCCTTCTCCCATTTTAGACTCAACCAGTGTGTGAGGCTCGCGAAGTCACGATATACACAAAGCTATGCCTAAAGAGATTGTGCTTTGATCATCAACCTCAAGGCCTGCTTTTCAACAAAGCCTTAATCATTTGCATCTTAGCATGTCACATTGTCAGACCCTACCATATTATTGATCATCTACCAATATATATATATAACCTCTAAGCTTATACGTCTTAGAGAAGGGTGATAAGTAAAGAATAAATTCTTTACCACCAAACAGAAATATATAATCAGTAGAGTTCAACAAATACAGTAGAAAGGAATACAATGTCAGACACACAATCCATTTACAAGTCCGCTCTGGGTCTGAGCGAAACAACGTGTCCGTCGATCTATAAATGCGTTTGGACGATCATTACTAAATACCTTGACTTGGAAGGCCAATCCCAATTCAAGATACCAATCATCATCATCCCAACGATGTGAAAACCTTCGGTCTTCAATCACCGTCTTCATCTTCGACTCTTGATCGTCGTGATGATTATTCAAAATGGGTTAAACCAGGTCTTTCTAAATAACTCGCGTAATTTGTGATTAAAAAAGCAAATATTGGAAGATCACACATTACGCCACATTCCAACTCCGAGTATTCTTTTAATAAGATATTCGTTTTAAAAGATTCTCATTAATAAACTCTGAAAATAAAATCTTAAATCTTCCTTAAAAGATTTATTAAACTCCAGTTTTGATTTGATATCAAAAATCATTATTACAAGATCACTTATTTTAAGGAATAAATCTTGTTTTAAACAGGTTAAAGAACTAGTGTCCTTTAAACACAGTTCACAATAAACCCACAATCTATTTCCAAAATATGGAATTCCACAGAAATCAAATCAATACATAATCGATATAGATTTATGTATTGGACTAATAATATAAATGGAATAACGGCAAAGCCTCTTAATTTCCATATATAATATCGGTCTTCTTTTACAGAAGCCCATTTCGATTATTACCAATCGAATTTCCACTTAATTCCTATTTAATATTAAATTGGAAAAAGCTTGATTTTTATAAAATGCCTTTTTGAATCTATAAAATAGATTTATAAATTCCAAATAATAATTTCAATGTAAATTGGATTAAAGGACAAATGTCGTTTAAAACATTGTCCACGATAAATCCACTTCACATCTCAATTTATTTCATATCACAAAATATAATTGCAAATCCTAATAATCTTTAAAAAAAACATATTTAAAAATGATCAATAAAAATATTCTTTATATAAAAGATTCTAAATGAGAAGTATTCTTTATATTACAATTTTTTTATCTTTTACAAATGTTCTTGGTTTTAACATACACTTGATTAACAATATTTTTTATGAAAATATATACTTTATATAAAAAGGATTTCTAATGTAAGAATATTCTTATTTAACAGAACACCTGAATTGAAATGTGACTCAATCATTTACCATACAATTTGGATTATATGGATTTCACACATATCATATATATGACAAGAACAGTATAATCATCAAATCATCCATCTACATCCAAAGTGTAATTTCCACTGTGTAAGCGTTAAAATTAAATCATAATGCTCATCGCAGCTTGTTGATCCAACGATCAACATACAACTGAATATTGGGATTAGTGTATGTAAATTTTCATCCCAACACCCGTGTGGGGTTTCAACCAATAAAGAAATAATAAATTTATTTGTGCACTTGGGCGATGTGTGAAAATTATCGTCCCAATCACATAAACAAGTCGGGTAACTTGTGAATGGAAGTGCAATGCACAATATATATAATGATGACAAGAAAATATCTCTATTGCAATGAATGAATAAGCATAATAACTTCGTCTCTATTGACAATTTCTATTCCGCTAGTTTGAACCCTAAAAAAAAATGGTGATTTGGTTTTGACAATTCTAATAGGACAAAAATGATAATTTTTGTTTAACTAACCTATCTTGATAAGTATATATCTTGCCAAACATAAGATATATATATATACATATTGCTTTAACTAATCCATTTTTGACAAAAATGAATATTTTTGTCAAAATGTCTATTTTTGTTTAACTAATATAAATTGACTAAAATGAATAATTGTTTTTAACTAATGTAAATTAAAAATTGAATAATTGGTTTTAACTAATATAAATTTACAATAGTGATTAATTTGTTTTTCAATTCTAATAAAATATTCCAATGCTATATTTTGTTTCATTCTTTTAATTTAGACAAAATAAGTGTTTTTGTCCATTTTACTTTAATGATAAATATATGAATGCTTAGTTATTCATTCTTTACAAAAGCTTAAATAAACATTTTCAATTCATTCCTTTGAGGTGACAAAAAGAACTCCTTTTATTTCCTACAAGACATTTGACAAATTTGCTCTTTTTACTTCATATAAAATGGAAAATAAAAATGCATTTCTAAAACTATTCTTTCTATTGTCCTTTAAAATAAAATGAACCATTATTTCTTTTGCTACAACTAGAATGTATTAAAATGTAGATTTTAAATCTTATCCTATATTTATATCTAAAAATGTGTATAAAAAGGTATTCCTAAATTGAAAAACAAAATGAAAGATTTAATTCATGTTTTTTTTTGCATTGAAGGATGCAAATAAAAATGCAACCCTCATTTTAGAATTATAAATCCTATCCTTTATTTCAAACAATCTTTATTCATCTCAAAATTATAAATCAAGAATATAATTTTCATTCTGATGGTTTGTTTGTATTAATGAATTGCAAACAAAGATGAACTTTATTTTAAGGTTTTATTTGCAACAAGGAATGCAAATAACAAATGTAACTTTTATTTTTATTTAAAAGTATATTTGAGTGAATGTAAAAAGAACCTCATTTCCAATGTGTATTTACATTAGTGAATGTAAATAAAAGATCAAATTTATTTGTAATGAATATTTGCATCTGTGAATGAAAATAAAAAGACAACATTTATTTCCAAAGTATAATTGCATTTGTGAATGCAAATAAAAGAATAGTTTTGATTTCAAAGTATATTTACATTAGTGAATGTAAATAAGAGAACAAAATTTATTTTCAAAGTATATTTTTAACAAATTCTATTCAATGTGTAAAAATGTGTACATTTGTATTGGTAAACGTAGATAAAAAGATAGACTTTAGTTTCATTGAATATTAATAAAAGAATAAACCTTAATTTCAATGCATATATGCATTGATAAATGCAAATAAAGAAATAAAATTTATTTTCAAAATATGTATTTGCGTTGGTGAGTGCAAATGAAAGAATAATTTGTTTCAATATATATATGTATATTTGCATTGGTAAATGCAAATAAAGAACAATTTCTATTTATTATATATATTTGCATTGGTGAATGCAAATAAAAGAATAAATTTTATTTTTAAAGTTTATTAGCATTATTAAATTCAAATAAAAGAATCAATTATATATTTGCAGACAATAATGTAACTTCTGAAAATAATTTCTTATTTACATATAAAATGTAAACAAAATTGTGATTTCCAAAATATGTATTTTTATTTACATAAAAATGTAAGCAAAATGTGGTTTCCAAATATAACCTTTAATTTACAAATACAATGTAAATAAAGTTTTATTTTACTAATATGTTTTTAATATCAACAATAGAATTTAGTATTTTATTGTTAATCCAATTCTAGAACATCTTACGTTTAATGTGACAGTAAAAAGAAGAAATTTTACTGTAATTCATAAATCGTGTTCTAAATGTAAACAAATAAAAATAGGATTTTATTTGTTAGCCAAATTCTGTCGTAATGAAAACAATAAAAATACATTCTATTTGTTGTTCATATTCTATTGTAAATAAACAAATAAAAGTAATATTTTATTTGTCGTTCAAATTTTATTGTAACATCAACAAATAAAAATAAACGTTTATTTGTCGTTCAAATTTTATTGTAACATCAACAAATAAAAATAAATGTTTATTTGTCGTTCAAATTTCATTGTACATTTCAGAATAATAAAAATAATATTTTAATAATTTAAAATAAATTAGAGAAACTAGATTACGATTTAAATTTGAATAAAATATGATTTAGATCTAATTTTAGATCTAATTCTCTAACCACAAATAAATTCAACAGTATATAAAATTCAATGCAGATCCAGCCTATCATGAACAACAAAACATACCACCAACAACATTCAACAATTCATCAATCACAGAACATTTCAGATCTGAATTAGCATTATAATACAATAATTTTTTATGCGAGAAAAATAATTAAAAATAAATTAAATAATAAAAATTAGAGTTCTCACTTTGTTATGGCTGAAAATTCAACTGTCTCGGATTCAGCTCTGGTCTGCGCCATTGCGAAGATCTTTGAAAAACGAATCCAACGCAACTTACGGTTCGTAAAACGGCCCTAGTATGAGAAAGATATTGAATTTTAAACATTGGATAAATTAAATATTAAATAAAATAATATAAAATATTAAAACCTTTCTTCCTCCTCCCTACGTTTCGGCCGATCCCAACACCATCCTCCAACCCCCACGTCGCACGCACCCTCGGCCACCCTAGCGTCGATCGAACACTGCCACTCCGAAGCCCGAACCACGAGCCACCACCGCCCAGAAACCCACCAAGCTCGGCCCCCTCCTCGCCTCGAAACCCAAACCCGAACGGCGGCACTTTGTGCCCCAAATTCGTGAAATCCGTGTACCAAAACCCGATCTTAACTGTATAGATTCGAAGCTCTCTGAATTCTCTTCGATTTGATATATAGTTTGCCAATTTTCATTGAACGGATTGAGAGAAATTAGCGTTTGAAATTGGGAGCTTTTTGGCCTTCGAATGGACATGGCGGCGGCTGCATTAGGGTTAGGGTTTAATTTGTTTATTTTTTTTATTATTAAATTCATTGGAAAACGTGTTTTAAAGGTGGATTTCTGGACTGTCTCAGAATTGGGCTTGCTTACTGTCGATCTTAACGTTTTGAGGCCTTCTGAACGTAATGGGACAGGTCTCGGGGTCCAATTCCGAAATCTATAGAAATTTTTATTTAAAATCTCATTAAAAATTAATTAATTAAATTTTGACCGTACATTTAAATATCAGTAAATTCTAGAAAAATTATTTTTAGCTTTTTTATGACGATACGGTTCTAACAAGACTAATTTCTTTGAATTCTGAGACTGTTTGAAAAATGGCTATTTTCAAGACGATTAAATTTAACTAAAATAGTCAAAACACATTTTCTTTTGCCATGCTCACATATTAACTCGAAAAATTCTGAAAATTGAAACCTAGCTATAATTTGACATTCCGGTTCCAACAAAAGTGGTTTCGTCGATAATGGAGGTCATTTGAAAAATGACTATTTTCAAGGCCTATATATTTAATATTAAAAGTACATTTTTAAACAAATAATTTCTGAAACTCAAAATATATAAGTGTTTATACTTTCTAAATGCAGAAACATCATTCCAGACTCAATGGAAGTGGTTTCGAGTCCAATTTTCTTCATATGTGAAAAGTAGCCCTTGTAACGACCCGGATTTCAGCGGCTTTGGTTATCGACGTAAGCCCGACGTCGATAACCAAAACATCGAAAAATCCCGGTAATTAATGAAAGAAATTAGAAGGTGAGAATAGATAAGATAGAAACTTAGAATAGAAGAAGAAGAAGAACACAACATCAGAGTAACACGAACCTCACAGCGGAACGAATAACATATAATAGATAACATAACTTTGAAATATAACAGTTATGTATACACTAGCACTTATCAGAGTACAACACTTACAACACAGCGGAAATAACTATAGCTATATGATCCTGAAGCCTCCTGCTCCAAGCTCTCCAAGTGTATCTGTAAAATCCCGACTACTTGACTGCCCGTACAAATTTAGGCACCCAAGAGTTTAGGGAAAACAACAAAGTAAACTCCGGGTCAGTCATGGGACTGGTGTGAATAAACTCAAATCATTTAAACAGGTATATGATATCTCATAAGACCACGCCGTGAATACGGAACGGGTTTTTCCCTTATGAGAATCCAAACATCTTTGCAAAGCAATATCATTCTGATATTATAATAATGTCTAAGTACAAATAAATATCAGTCTAGTAGAAACGCTTGCATCTCACGTTCTACATATATAGTATACAATCAAAATCGCAAGCACGTATTGGATGATTGGGTTTCCAACTATGACAAGGTATGGAATCACCTTCTGATCAGTGTACTCTAGGAACGATACACTGGAGTTCAACAAGAACATCTTGCAACTCAGCCACACATGACCGACCACTCATTTCGCTTGAGTGTATCGAATGTACATCACCAACGGTTGGGATCAGCAACCGTTCCCGTATATATATATATGGGACAGCATTGATAGATTTTAAGAAACAAATGAATATTCACTAGATAGGTGATTATACACCCTACTTCGGTGCGACCGACTTAGCCATGCTGCCTGCCCGATTTCTGTCATTTACCAGTTGATGAGGCTAGAAGCTACGCTTTATCATCAGATTCACTTCGAATGCCACGTTGTCAGATCCATCGAAAATCACTAATTGACGTCTACAACCATACATTACGTGTCAGCTAAAAGAAGTTTCCTTCTCCGCTTCCACTCTTGGTATAGTTGAAGAAATCAATGTACGTGATCGTCTGGAAATACTATGTCAGACATCCATCTTCATTCACTTAGAAATGTCACATCGTCATACCCGCCAAATCACAAATTGACTTATCCAAAAATAACACGGGTATACAGCTAAGAGAAACGAATTCCTCCGCCACCAAACGTGAATACGTTTGAACAGATCAACTTACGCGATCCACTGGATATACTCTGTCAGACCTTCGTCCATACAAGTTGTCCTGGGACTGGACAAACCGAAGGCACTATTCTGTCAACAGGATAGCCCTTGCATTTTACTCCGTCTTCAATTATCTTTGGCATATATGATTCGCGACGCTTATGCCAATACAGAGTGGTTCTATGGATAATAATCCAACCGGTCTCTCCATATTAACAACGTTAAAATGGTCAAAACTTCGATAGTCGGTGAGTTAACTATCAAAGAAAAACAAGTGTGCAAACAACGATATTATTTCCAGATGGAAATTATATCGAACAAACATCATTTAACATTAATCTCTTTAGTTCATTTAATTATTATCTCATGTTTCCCTATATTCTAAATTCTTATTTTTCTTTTATCAGAAAACATTTCTGATTCTCGTTTGGAAAACATTTCCAAAACTCCTTTACGATCAAACCTTACCATTTCTTATTTAAGAAGGAAGTCACTCAAGTTGGGGTATAATTACCTCTCAGACCTTAACTGAACAACGTTATAACTTCGAAATGGTCGAAGTTTATCTTTTAATCTTTAACAACTTCTCTACGCCTTTCTCGGATTCAATTTTTACTAGTCCACTTCTATATTTAAAACATTGGTTATAACGATAACGTTATAATCCCTACTTTCGAATGATCTAACTTTAATTATAACTTCTATTCTTATTAGTGAATAATTAACCTAACACTTATTTATTTATAAATAAATAAATCTCTATTTAAACACTGGAAAGTATAAGTACTTTCCCGAATTCGATATAATCGAATTTGCCGATTAACTCTCTTCGAGGAATCTCTATTTGATTAACTCTTCTTCGAAAAACCTATTTTCGATTAACTCCTTCTCGAATAAACGATATTCGATAATCTCTCTTCGAATAACTAATATTCGATAACTCTTCCTTTCAAATATCTCATATTTGAAAATCTCACTTCGATTAAACAAAAATCGATAACTCCCTTCGATGAAACTAACATCGATAACTCCTTCGATGAAACTAGCATCGATAACTCCTTTCGATGAAACTAACATCGATAACTCCTTTCGATGAAACTAACATCGATAACTCCTTTCGATGAAACTAACATCGATAACTCCTTTCGATGAAACTAGCATCGATAACTCCTTTCGATGAAACTAACATCGATAACTCCTTTCGATGAAACTAACATCGATAACTCCTTTCGATGAAACTAACATCGATAACTCCTTTCGATGAAACTAGCATCGATAACTCCTTTCGATGAAACTAGCATCGATAACTCCTTTCGATGAAACTAACATCGATAACTCCTTTCGATGAAACTAACATCGATAACTCCTTTCGATGAAACTAACATCGATAACTCCTTTCGATGAAACTAACATCGATAACTCCTTTCGATGAAACTAACATCGATAACTCCTTTCGATGAAACTAACATCGATAACTCCTTTCGATGAAACTAACATCGATAACTCCTTTCGATGAAACTAACATCGATTTATTTAACTCGACGAACTTAACTCGACTTACTTGGTTCGACCAATTCGATTCGATTAACTAGGCTCGACTAACTTGACTAACTTAACTCGACTTACTTGGTTCAGCCAATTCGATTCGATTAACTAGGCTCGACTAACTTGGTCGACCCACCCGATCAACTCGACTTATTTAACTTAACTTATTTCTCAACTCGATTAACTCCTATCGAATAACTCATATTCGATTAAACTCCATTCGCTTGACTCTAGATCGCAGCGATCACAATGGTTACGCCTGACTCCCTCAGGAAACATCCGACCGCCGTAGGCTATTTACAGCCCTGCGAATTACGCTAGCAGTCGTGCTAAATGGCATATTATTTGGATTAACTCTAACTGATTAACTCTATTTGACTAACTCGACTCGACTAACCCCTTTCGAATAACATATTCGATTAACTAACTTCGAATACCATATTCGATTAACTTCTTCGAATGTCTATATTCGATTAACTTCTTCGAATGTCTATATTCGATTAACTTCTTCGAATGTCTATATTCGATTAACTTCTTCGAATGTCTATATTCGATTAACTTCTTCGAATGTCTATATACGATTAACTTCTTCTTCGAATGTCTATATTCGATTAACTTCTTCGAATGTCTATATTCGATTTACTTTATTCACTTTATAAAGATTTCCTTTTTAACAACGTTTTATTCATTTGAAAAGATTTACTTTTAAATAACGGTTCTACACTTTAAAAATGATTTCCTTTTTATAATGTTTCCTTTCCAATTCTATTTGTAAATGGTTTACAAATATTTCCTTTTCAAATTTATTCTTGAAATATTCTAACTCCTTAAATTCTCTGAAAAATTCGCCATAACCTCCTTTGTATCGGAAGCATCGGGAAAATCCCCAAACTCGCCACACAGGCCTTTCCATTCAAAAAGAAATGTTTTGAATTTATTTCCTTTTAAAATATCTCCTATTTACAAATATTCCCATTTATAAATATTCCTTATTTATAAATATTCCAATTTATAAATATCTCTTATTTATAAATATTCCAATTTATAAATATTCCTTTTTCAATATCACTTTGAAAATCCCCTTATCAACATTTCGATATGTTATGGTATTCAATCGTATCAAATCACGATGTTCAATATCGTCCATACACATATGATCAACAACAGATTATATATCACAATATAAAATTCACAGTAAAATATCTGTTGAGGAATCCAGTTGGATTCCTCCAACCTGTTTCCCTGCATCACGGATGTTAGACAATATAGATAACATCACTTTCAGTTCCATATGATATATTCTGTTAAACAGAATCAATATAGAAATTTTAACTAACTGACTAGCAGTTCAATCAAACAGTCAACACACAATCAATCAGTCCATATTTAACAGTTCTAAAAATACATTATAAAAATATAACTGTTCAGAGTTGGTGAGTTTTACTCACATTTGCACGTTAACCGATAAATAACGGTTTGCGTTCATTGATTTTAGTCGGACAATTTATTTCGCCATAAATTGTAACTGGCTCGGATTCACTCCCAATCAGTCTCATGGTGTAGTGTCCGTCCGTACGATCCCAACGCAACTTACGGTTCGTCAATCTGATATCCTATATAGAAGATACGATGTTACGAAGTTCATAAACTAATTTGAATTTAAAAATAAAACTTAAATTATCTCAACTGGGCTTAACTCTTCAATCTCGGCCCAATTCAAATCCCCCCCACTCGTTTAAGCCCAGACCCATATGTCTTCTCCCTCAAAAAGACTGTCGTGAACTGCTGTAGCCTCAAATGGCCATTCCCGCAACTTTAATCCCACCTCGCACCAACATTCTTACACCGAAGCTCAAATCGAAACCACCACCCTCTTCTCCATCGAAACCTCTACCTTCTTATCCCTGAAACGACCATCTCGAGCCTTCCGTCCAAGACCGACGACAGCAGCAACCCGAGTTTCGATCGATTGTTTTTGATGCCAACTTCCCCCAAATTTTGTACGTAGAAGCGGTTTCATCCCCCAAGCCCCAAAACAAACTCAGATTCAAGCAATGATGCCTTAATTCTTGGAAAAGTCGAGCCCTAATCATTCGCTGAAAACTCGCATCGCACGGAATGAAATCGAAATGGGAAAAACAGATATAGAAGTGAAGCTCTTTCAGTGTTGGATTCATGTATACAACTTTGGGAATTTATAAGAATTGCTTTGAATTTCCTTTGATTTTCATACTCTCATTTTTACTGTGTTTGGTTTTGAGGAGGAATACTGACGGCTGTATTTACATTGACCAAAGAAACGAATTGAATTAGGTTTTGAGGAGTGTTAGGAGGTATTTATAAGGTGGATAAAATATCTAGATATTTTTAGATATTTCATTTTTATCTTTTTATATGTGTTTTTGCCTTCTAAAAATTCTTACGGTTGCATATGATACCTAAAAATCACGAAAACTGGCAAGTAGCTAGAGTTCGACATTACGGTCCCAACGAAACTGGTTTCGTCAAATTCCGACTTCGTATGCTCACACAGCGTATTTTTAACTGTCAAAATACTGACTGTTTCACACTCTAAAAATCCGTACGGCCACACAGTGACTCTAAAAATTACGAAACTGGAAATCTAACAACTATTTGATATTGCGGATCCAACAAAACTGGTTTCGTCGAATTCCGACTTCGTTTGCAAAACCGGCTATTTTTAACGCTCTAAATAGCCTATTTAAATATATAAATATATTTAAATATAAGTAAATTAAATATTAAATAATTAATATTATCGTATATCTTCACATATGATATCGTACAGATCCAGAATATCATATCAGAATTTACAGTTTGCTATTTCAGATTTTAGATTTATCGATATTCAGTTTATATCGAAAAATCTCTTTTATAACGTATATAAAGCGTTGCAAATTATAAAGGAATTCTACCGCGACTTTTCTGAAATTTGATTTGGACGTAAATCAAAATCTACACAACGAAATCCAGATTTTTCTCTTCCACTAGAAAGATATATTCCACCAGCTCCACACGTTTCTTGTTTCACAGAAATCCGATTTAAAACGAATCATGTACATTCAGTTGAAGTTCGAATCGCCAATTTATGAACTGCAGCGCCATTTCAAGCTCAATTATAATTATATTATAATTATACGTTCAAACCGTCGTCGATTGAATATATTCGTTATTATATTTCGAATCGAAACTCCACAAAATCTCGTATGCTATTCAATTCACATGATATTGTGAATATCACTATTTCCGACTATTTCGACATTATAATATATTATTATATTATAATTATTAATTAAATATTCAATATCATTTAATTAAACGATCATTAACTTCTCTAAATCACCAAATATATAATTAAATAAATTAATTATATATCTCTAAAAGTGCGGGTCATTACAGCCCTTCAGGCCATATATATTATATATAAATTCTACAGCGACCTTTCTAAATATTGAATTGGCCATAACTTTTGATTCCCGCTATGAAATTTCAACTTTTCAGATTCATTAGAAAGATATGATTAAACAGATTTAAATATTTTTGGTTTCACTATATTCTGATTAATTTTGAATCCTGTACATTCAGTTACAGTTCAAACTTAAAATTTTAAAACTACCGCGCCATTTCTAACTCCATTTAATATTTAAATTAAATTTATTTGTTTTAACCTCGATTAAAATAAATTCTAGCCATTATTATTTATATAAATTACTTCATATCCTCAAAATTCATTAAAATTTTCTAAAATAAAAATTTTAAATTAGTTCAGAATTTGCGGGTTGTTACAATCTCCCCGACTTAAAATCTTTTCGTCCTCGAAAAGGAAATGAAGCTAAAGTTGTTTATTTAACTAATTTAATTTTCATTCTTTAATAGCTTAATAACTTTATTAGTTGAACTCATATTCACACAACACAATCATCAATCAATTAGTTGATTAAATTTTCAAAAATATATAACTTTTATATATTCAAAATCATATTTTCCTAAAATCCAATTATATATATAATAACAAGTACGTTAATTATAAATTTTTCACTCTGACTCATTCTAAGGCATTGCTAACCCCATCTCTAATGAGTATTCTCATTCTAGGATACTGCTGATTCTATCTCTAATGAGTATTCTTATTGGATACTACTAATCCAACCTCTGATGAGTCTTCTGTTCAGTTCTAATGAGTTGTACCCCAAAGATTTGAGCTAACCTGAGCTCTGATACCAGCTGTAATGACCCAGATTTTGCCCGACCCCAATCGATCGCAAGATCGATCAAGACCGTTCAAATTCCGCATACGTTAACTTTGGGCATACAAAACATCAGAACAACAACACAGACTTTTAATAACATCAATAATTAATGTTACATCAGAGTACAGAATATATCAGAGTACATCAGAATAAAATTACAGCGGAAGATAAATTACAATAGATTAATACATTGCAGCGGAACTAATCTCAGCGGAAGGCCATCGATATTCTGGACCAAGCTTCAGGCTTCAATCCAGGATCTTGCTTAAAATATATCTGCAAAAGCTACTCGACTGCCCGTGTGGAAAGAGGGCACCCGAGTTTGCAAAGTGAAACAAACCACAGGTCAGTCGTGGGACTAGTGTGAGAATTCTTAACCAAATTTATCTAATAATAAGGCTAATCACAGGACCACGCTGCTAACGCGGAACGGGTTTATTCCTTTGGATTGCCAGTGCATAAATAAAGTAAATCGTCAAATAACGTAATGTTTTTTTTTAGAAAAATGAAACCATTATAAGACCCAGGTCCCATCACACAATGCAACGCAAACCGGCGGATAGGGTTTTACCTTATAATGGTCAAACGATGCTTGATATGTAAAAACGATATTATTATTAGTGTGTATATATATATATATTTAAAACATTTCAAATATAATATCAATCCTAGACGGCATAGCTACCATCTACTATGTCGCCATACTAGTTATACAATCAAAACCGCAAGGGGCGTATTGGAAATTAGGTTTCCATCATGAGTCAAGGCTAGGGAGGAGCTCCTGACCGATTCGAGACACTCTAGCAATGTCTCAGGATTCAGACGCTGGCGAACCCTTGGGTACAACATGGCCGGTCCACAAATACTTTAGTGGATTAGTTATGCCTGAATACACGCTCCCCGATCCTATTGGACCTACAAATCGGCCGTGGGCGACCGATAAGAATAAACCGAGGCCTCGCAAAATTCCAACAACCACATAAGCAAATGTCAGCCAATTTAAGCACCATCATCACGTCTAGCTAGAAAGAAACGTGTGCACTCCCTGCATTCCCTTCTCCCGTTTTAGACTCAACAGGTGTGTGAGGCTCGCGAAGTCACGATATACACAAAGTTATGCCTAAAGAGACTGTGCTTTGATCATCAACCACAAGGCCTGCTTTTCAACAAAGCCTTGATCATTTGCATCTTAGCATGTCACATTGTCAGACCCTACCATATTATTGATCATCTACCAATATATATATATATATATAACCTCTAAGCTCATACGTCTTAGAGAAGGGTGATAAGTAAAGAATAAATTCTTCACCACCAAACAGAAATATATAATCAGTAGCGTTCAACAAATACAGTAGAAAGGAATACAATGTCAGTCAGACAATCCATTTACAAGTCCTCTCTGGGTCTGAGCGAAACAACGTGTCCGTCGATCTCCAAATGCATTTGGACAATCATTACTAAATACCTTGCCTTGGAAGGCCAATCCCAATTCAAGATACCAGTCATCATCATCCCAACTATGTAAAAACCTTCAATCCTCAATCACCGTCTTCATCCTCGATCTTGATCGTCGTGATGATAATTCAAAATGGGTTAAACCCGGTCTTTCTGAATAACTCGCGTAATTTGTGATTAGAAAAGCAAATATTGGAAGATCACACATTACGCCACATTCCAACTTCGAGTATTCTTTTAATAAGATATTCGTTTTAAAAGATTTTCCTTAATAAACTCTGAAAATAAAATCTTAAATCTTCCTTAAAAGATTTATTAAAACTCCAGTTTTGATTTGATATCAAAAATCATTATTACAAGATCACTTATTTTAAGGAATAAATCTTGTTTTAAAAAGGTTAAAGAACTAGTGTCCTTTAAACACAGTTCACAATAAACCCACAGTCTATTTCTATGGAATTCCACAGAAATCAAATCAATACATAATCGATATAGATTTTTGTATTGGACTAATAATATAAATGGAATAACGGCAAAGCCTCTTAAATTCCATATATAATGTCGGTCTTCTTTTACAGAAGCCCATTTCGATTATTACCAATCGAATTTCCATTTAATTCCTATTTAATATTAAATTGGAAAAGCTTGATTTTTATAAAATGCCTTTTTAAATCTATAAAATATATTTATAAATTCCAAATAATAATTTCAATGTAAATTGGATTAAAGGACAAATATCGTTTAAAACATCGTCCACGATAAATCCACTTCACATCTCAATTTATTTCATATCACAAAATATAACTGCAAATCCTAATAATCTTTAAAAAAACATATTTAAAAATAATCATTAAAATATTCTTTATATAAAAGATTCTAAATGAGAAGTATTCTTTATATTACAAATTTTTAACTTTTACAAATGTTCTTTGTTTTAACATATACTTGATTAACAATATTTTTTATGGAAATATATACTTTATATAAAAAGGATTTCTAATGTAAGAATATTCTTATTTAACAGAACACCTGAATCGAAATGCGACTCAATCATTTACCGTACAATTTGGATTATATGGATTTCACACATATCATATATATGACAAGAACAGTATAATCATCAAATCATCCATCTACATCCAAAGTGTAATTTCCACTGTGTAAGCGTTAAAATTAAATCATAATGCTCATCGCAGCCTGTCGATCCAACGATCAACATACAACTGAATATTGGGATTAGTGTACGTAAATTTTCATCCCAACACCCGTGTGGGGTTTCAACCAATAATGAAATAATAAACTTATTTGTGCACTTGGGCGATGTGTGAAAATTATTGTCCCAATTACATAAACAAGTCGGGTACCTTGTGAATGGAAGTGTAATGCACAGTATATATAATGATGACAAGAAAATATCTCTATTGCAATGAATGAATAAGCATAATAACTTCGTCTCTATTGACAATTTCTATTCCGCTAGTTTAAACCCTAAACAAAAATGGTTATTTGGTTTTGACAATTCTAATAGGACAAAAATGATAATTTTTGTTTAACTAACCTATCTTGACAAGTATATATCTTGCCAAACATAAGATATATATATCTATATATAAATTTCTTTAACTAATTCATTTTTGACAAAAATGAATATTTTTGACAAAATGTCTATTTTGGTTTAACTAATATAAATTGACTAAAATGAATAATTGTTTTTAACTAATGTAAATTAAAAAATGAATAATCGGTTTTAACTAATATAAATTTACAATAGTGATTAATTTGTGTTTCAATTCTATTAAAATATTCCAATGCTATATTTTGTTTCATTCTTTTAATTTAGACAAAATAAGTATTTTTGTCTATTTTACTTTAATGATAAAAATATGAATGTTTAGTTATTCATTCTTTACAAAAGCTTAAATAAACATTTTCAATTCATTCCTTTGAAGTAACAAAAAGAACTCCTTTTATTTCCTATAAGACATTTGACAAATTTTCTCTTTTTACTTCATATAGAATTGAAAATAAAAATGCATTTCTAAAACTATTCTTTCTATTGTCCTTTAAAATAAAATGAACCATTATTTCTTTTGCTACAACTAGAATGTGCTAAAATGTAGCTTTTAAATCTTATCCTTTATTTATATCTAAAAATGTGAATAAAAAGGTATTCCTTAATTTGAAAATAAAATGAAAGATTTAATTCATGTTTTTTTTGCATTGAAGGATGCAAATAAAAATGCAACCCTAATTTTAGAATTATAAATCCTATCCTTTATTTCAAACAATCTTTATTCATATAAAAATTATAAATCAAGAATATAATTTTCATTCTGATGGTTTGTTTGCAATAATGAATTGCAAACAAAGATGAACTTTATTTTAAGGTTTTATTTGCAACAAGGAATGCAAATAACAAATGTAACTTTTATTTTTATTTAAAAGTATATTTGAGTGAATGTAAAAAGAACTTCATTTCCAATGTGTATTTACATTAGTGAATGTAAATAAAAGATCAAATTTATTTGAAATGAATATTTGCATTTGTGAATGAAAATAAAAAGACAACATTTATTTCCAAAGTATGTTTGCATTTGTGAATGCAAATAAAATAATATTTTTGATTTCAAAGTAAATTTATATTAGTGAATTTAAATAAGAGAACAAAATTTATTTTCAAAGTATATTTTTAACAAATTCTATTCAATGTGTAAAATGTGTACATTTGTATGGTAAACGTAGATAAAAAGATAGACTTTAGTTTCCTTGAATATTTGCATTGATAAATGCAAATAAAAGAATAAACCTTAATTTCAATGCATATATGCATTGATAAATGCAAATAAAGAAATAAACTTTATTTTCAGAATATGTATTTGCATTGGTGAGTGCAAATGAAAGAATAATTTGTTTCAATATATATATATATATATATATATATATATATATATTTGCATTGGTAAATGCAAATAAAGAACAATTTCTATTTATTATATATATTTGCATTGGTGAATGCAAATAAAAGAATAAATTTTATTTTTAAAGTTTATTAGCATTATTTAATTCAAATAAAAGAATCAATTATGTATTAAAATATATTTGTAGACAACAATGTAACTTCTGAAAATAATTTCTTATTTACATATAAAATGTAAACAAAATTGTGATTTCCAAAATATGCATTTTTATTTACATAAAAATGTAAGAAAAAGGTGGTTTCCAAATATAACCTTTAATTTACAAATACAATGTAAATAAAGTTTTATTTTACTAATATGTTTTTAATATCAACAACAGAATTTAGTATTTTATTATTAATCCAATTCTAGAACATCTTACGTTTAATGTGACAGTAAAAACAAGAATTTTTACTGTAATTCATAAATCGTGTTCTAAATGTAAACAAATAAAAATAGGATTTTATTTGTTAGCCAAATTCTGTCGTAATGAAAACAATAAAAATACATTCTATTTGTTGTTCGTATTCTATTGTAATTAACAAATAAAAGTAATATTTTATTTGTCGTTCAAATTTCATTGTAACATCAACAAATAAAAATAAACGTTTATTTGTCATTCAAATTTTATTGTAACATCAACAAATAAAAATAAACGTCTATTTGTCGTTCAAATTTCATTGTACATTTCAGAATAATAAAAATAATATTTTAATAATTTAAAATAAATTAGAGCAACTAGATTACGATTTAAATCTGAATAAAATATGATTTAGATCTAATTTTATATCTAATTCTCTAACCACAAATAAATTCAACAGTATATAAAATTCAATGCAGATCTAACCTATCATGAACAACAAAACATACCACCAACAACAATCAACAATTCATCAATCACAGAACATTTCAGATCTGAATTAGCATTATAATACAATAATTTTTTATGCGAGAAAAATAATTAAATAATAAAAATTAGAGTTCTCACCTTGATATGGCTGAAAATTCAACTGTGTCGGATTCAGCTATGGTCTACGCCATTGCGAAGATCTTTGGAAGACGAGTCCAACGCAACTTACGGTTCGTAAAACGGCCCTCGTATGAGAAAGATATTGAATTTTAAACATTGGATAAATTAAATATTAAATAAATAAAATAATATAAAATATTAACACCTTTCTTCCTCCTCTCTACGTTTCGGCCGAACCCAACACCATCCTCCAACCCCCACGTCGCACACACCCTCGGCCACCCTGGCGTCGATCGAACACCGCCACTCCGAAGCCCGAACCACGGGCCACCACCGCCCAGAAACCCACCAAGCTCAGCCCACTCCTCGCCTCGAAACCCGAACCCGAACGGCGGTACTTTGTGCCCCAAATTCGCGAAATCCGTGCACCAAAACCCGATCTTAACCGTATAGATTCGAAGCTCTCCGAATTCTCTTAGATTTGATATATAGTTTGCCAATTTTCGTTGAACGGATTGAGAGAAATTTGCGTTTGAAATTGGGAGCTTTCTGGCCTTCGAATGGACATGGCGGCGGCTGCATTAGTGTTAGGGTTTAGTTTTTTTTTTATTAAATTAATCGAAAAACGTGTTTTAAAGGTGGATTTCTGGACTGTCTCAGAATTGGGCTTGCTTACTGTCGATCTTAACGTTTTGAGGCCTTCTGAACGCAATGGGACAGGTCTTGGGGTCCAATTCTGAAATCTGTAGAAATTTTTATTTAAAATCCCATTAAAAATTAATTAATTAAATTTTGACCGTACATTTAAATATGCCGGGGCCACATACGACCTTAGAAAATTCCAGAAAAATTATTTTTAGCTTTCTTATGACGATACGGTTCTAGCAAGACTAATTTCGTTGAATTCTGAGACTGTTTGAAAAATGGCTATTTTCAAGACGATTAAATTTAACTGAAATAGTCAAAACACATTTTCTTTTGCCACGCTCACATATTAACCCGAAAAATTCTGAAAATTGAAACCTAGCTATAATTTGACATTCCGGTTCCAACAAAAGTGGTTTCGTCGAAAACGGAGGTTGTTTGAAAAATGTCTATTTTCAAGGCCTATATATTTAATATTAAAAATACATTTTTAAACAAATAATTTCTGAAACTCAAAATGTATAAGTGTTTATACTTTTGAAATGCAGAAACATCATTCTAGACTCAATGGAAGTGGTTTCGAGTCCAATTTCCTTCATATGTGAAAAGTAGCCCTTCGGGCCATATATATTATATATAAATTCTACAACGACCTTTCTAAATATTGAATTGGCCATAACTTTTGATTACCGCTATGAAATTTCAATTTTTCAGATTTGTTAGAAAGATATGATTAAACAGATTTAAATATTTTTGGTTTAACTCGATTCTGATTTATTTTGAATCCTGTACATTCACTTACAGTTCAAACTTAAAATTTTAAAGCTACCGCACCATTTCTAACTCCATTTAATATTTAAATTAAATTTATTCGTTTTAACCTCGATTAAAATAAATTATAGCCATTATTATTTATATAAATTACTTCATATCCTCAAAATTCATTAAAATTTTCAAAAATAAAAATTTTAAATTGGTTCAGAATTTGTGGGTTGTTACAATTCGACGTCGAAGGAGACATTTCTTGGGTGCTTTTCTAATCTTAGTTTTGGCCTTCGAGGCTTGTGCATGGGGATGTTGATCTTGATTAGGACGGTCTACGCTGCATAAATGGTTGATATGTTTGCTATGTTATCTTTTGGTTGTGGTAAAGCTTATCGTTGTCAGATATGGGGAAGACGGGTTTGGGTTTCTTCTTTGTTGATATTAGTAGATTGGATGTTTGAACTGCCTATTCTCATACACTTTATTGATAATGTTATATATCTATTTTATCGCTCATTAAGATTGTTGTCTGACTCAACGTTTTATGTTTCTTCTTAGTACATTGGGTTGTCCATCCATTGTGTTGTGGATGGGTAGACTAGGTAGTTGGTGACAGGTGATAGATCTTGATGAGACAATGTTTCAGATCAATCACGAGCTGGAGGCTTACATATTACTTCCTACTATACATACAAGTTGTTGTTTCTGCTGTTATGTTGTTGTATGATTCTCTGAGTGACCTGTAGTGAGGCATTTTGTACAGACTCTTTTGTTGATTTTCTAGTGAATTATGGATCTTTCTAGTTGATATGAAAGTTTAAGTTTATGCTCAATTATGTTTCACTATTAATGCCTGTTATATATGTTCTAATATACATTATCTCTGCACTGTGAGTTATATGACAAATTCCTCTTGTGTTTATCTTACTTTGATGATCGTCCATAGTTATAACAACCCGGAATTTATAAACCAAAAAAAAATTATTTTAGCTATTTTAATGGATTTTGAATATTTAAAATGATTTATTTTAAATAATAACGATTTAAAATTTATTTAAATCGAAGTTAGAATGTATAAATTTATTTTAATTACAAAACGAGCCTAAAATGGCGCGGTAGTTTGAAAATTCGATTTCTAATTTCAATTGATTGTACAGAATTTAAAATAAATCAGAATTGGATGGAAAAACGTTATAATCTGTTTAACTATATCTTTCTAACGAATGTAAGAAATCTAGATTTCACTTTATAAATTAAAAGATATGTCCAGTTTAAAATTTGAAATAGTCGCTATAGAATTTGTATATTTTTAATATAATATATTGCCCTTAAATAGCCATTTTGCAAACAACCTCTGTTTTCGACGAAACCACTTTTGTTGGATCCGGAATGTCAAATTATTGTTAGGTTTAAAATTTCATAATTATTGGAATTAATATGTGAGCGTGGTAAATTCAAACGTGTTTTGTCAATTCAGTTTAAATTTAATCGACCAAAAAAAAGCCATTTTCCAAACGGTCTCCAAATTCAGCGAAATTAATTTTGTTATGACCGTATCGTCAAAACATAGCTATATTTATTTTTTTGTAATTTTTGGAGTCAGTATATGGTCTCGGTAAATTAAAATGTACGTTTAAATTCAATATATATTGATTTATGTTTAAATTTTGATGAAAACTGATCAAAACGATAGATTGGCTTACGAAACATATCCCATTGTGTTCGGAATGGGGGTATTTAGCTAGGCGCGACAGTCGTTGGGTTTGATTTGGAGTTCCTATCAGTAAACAAGTATTTTTGGAAATAAAATATTATTTAAATAAATATACATACATACATACATATATATATATATATATATAAAATTATTTCCTAAACCCTAACTCCTTTCTTCCTTCTCCCGAGCCGCCGCTGAAGCGATTTTGAATGGGCGATTTCATCCCAAATTCAATCCCTTCAAACTCCCAATCCCCGAATTGATTTTCGAAACTTCAAAAGGGAAATTGAAGAACTCTCCGAGCCCTTGCTTCTCAACGGTGGTGATGGATTTTAACTCGACGTGGTGAATGATTTTGCCTCTCAAAGGCAGCGACTTCGAACGAAAATTGGGAGGAATGGGGTCCACCGAGTTCTTCACGGTGGTGGGTGGTGGAGGCGCACGTCAAGGCCGACGATGGGAGGTGGTGCGATCTTGCTCCGATGGCCTGGGGAGAGGGGCAACGGCAGATTTCATTTGGCGGCGATGGGTTTCACGATACTGAAGGGGAGGATAATTAAGAAAGTAATTAGTGTTAATGTATTAATTAATTATTTTAATTTATGTAATCAAAGTAAATAATGTCATATCTTCTTCATACGAGGTCCAAATCCGACGACTTCAGGTCCGTTATGATCGTGACAACGAACACTACACGATGGAACTAACTAGAACAGAAACGGAGATAGTTAGAGTTTTTGACAAAATTAAACGTTTAGTTAATTTTGTTAAAACATCCTTCAATCAAAGAATGACGGAGTGGAACCCAATGTGAGAATTTGTAATAACCCGGAAAATCTGGGCCAGTTTAAAATTTTTTATTTTGGCAATTTTGGCGAATTTAGTATATTTAAAATGAATTATTTTAAATAATATCGACGAGAAATTTATTTTGAATATAATTCGAACGTATATATTTATACGCGTCGTCGTTAGAATATAAATATTTATATATAATTATAAATAGAATTGAAAATGGCGCGGTAGTTCGATAATTCGATTTCAAATTTCAATTGAATGTACCGGGTGCAAAACAATCCGGATTTTAGTGAAACCAAAAATAATGGAATCTAATAGTGAATATCTTTCCAACGAATCTGAAAAATCAAAAGTTCGTAGCGGGAATCAAAAGATATGTCCAGTTGAAAATTCTGAATAGTCGCTATGGAATTCAGGCCCTTAAAAATGGACATTTTGCAAACGACCTCGGATTTCGACGAAACCAGTTTTGTTGGGTCCGTGATGTCAAATTATTGCTAGATTCCAAATTTCATAATTTTTCGAATCAATATGTGAGCGTGGCAAAGGAAAACGCGTTTGACCAGTTTCAGTTGATTTTAATCGACTGGAAAATGGCCATTTTTCCAACGGTCTCAGAATTCGACGAAACTAGTTTTGTTAAGACCGTATCGTCAATACGAAACTAGAAAATATTTTTCTGGAATTTTTAAAGTTCGTATGTAACTCCGGTAAATTGAAATACGCGTTCAAATTCAATATATAGAGTTATATGTTGATTTCAACGGAAACTGATCGAAGCAGTCAAATCAGCTTAAGATACATATCCCATTGTGTTCGGAATGGGGGTAAAACGCTATGGACGACAGGCGGTGGGTTCGATTCTGAAGTCGTCAGAAAAGGTTACTTTATGAGTATATAAATTTAATAAATAAATAAATAAATAAATAAAAATAAATATCTCTTCCCTCCTTAAAACACTCTGGCCCCCCCCCCTCAGTCTCGATTCAGAGAAAAAGAAAGAAAAAAAACGCGATCCCAAATCGGGGTTAGAGGAGGCCGCTCCCCAACGCGCGCCACCGCAGGTGGCGACGCCGACCATCGCGAGGACTCCCCCCCCCCCTCCAGCTTCTCCTCCTCCTCGATTCCCTCCTCCCGCTCCCTCTTCCCACCGCGAGAACCCCAGTGCCTGAACCCGACGCCGACGCACCTCCAGCCCCCTCCTCCGCCTGCGGCCACTTCCGCCACCTCCCCTCACCGCCCAGACCCCCTCCGAGCCGCCGACGAGCCCCCCCTGTAAGTTCCCTACTGTTTTTTTTTATTTTACTTTAAACTGTTTTTTTTTATTTACTTTAAACTGTTTTTTTATTTTACTTGAAAACTGATTTTTAAAAAAAGGTTTAAAACTGATTTTATTTTATTTTTAAAAACTGAAAACTTATTTTCATTTTAAAACTGAAATTAATGTTTTAGGAAAATAAAGAAAAAGATTTGATTTTGAATGTGATTTTTATATATTGAACTTCGAAATAAAAATGTGATTTTTATATATTGAACTTCGAATTAAAAATGCGATTTTTATATGTTGAACTTCGAAATAAAAATGTGATTTTTATATATTGAACTTCGAATTAAAAATGCGATTTTTATATGTTGAACTTCGAAATAAAAATATGGTTTTTATATATTGAACTTCGAATTAAAAATGCGATTTTTATATGTTGAACTTCGAAATAAAAATATGGTTTTTATATATTGAACTTCGAATTAAAAAGGCGATTTTTATATGTTGAACTTCGAAATAAAAAATATGGTTTTTATATATTGAACTTCGAAATAAAAATTCGATTTTTATATATTGAATAGCGAAGTAAAAATTCGATTTTTATATATTGAATAGCGAAGTAAAAATTCGATTTTTATATATTGAATAGCGAAGTAAAAATGTGATTTTTACATATGTAGAGGATACGGGCAAAGAAAGTGAAAAGAGGCAGAACGACGAAGACTTCTGCAAATGAAGAGCCGTGGAGCTAGGATAGCTATATGTGAGAACTTCTCACTCTAAATTCTCTTTTTCTAGTTTATATTTATATATACTAGGATGCAGACGGTGCTTAGTAGCACCCGACACAATCGTCCACAGACCATGGACTTGTTTGATTGGTTGTGTAGTTGGTTAGATTATTTGGTTTGAATTGACTTGCTTGGTGAAATGGAATGGATATGATTGATGTGTGAATGGCGTGGGCCTTCACTAGACCGGGGATAAGGCTAGGCCTCGTCCCGTTTCTAGTATCGTGCCGTTATGCCGCCGAAATTTTCTAAAATATGTTAGAAAAATAAAAATATCAATTTATCGAATAAATGAATTGAATAGAAATTCATAAGTTAAAATAAAATGTTTTATCGTTAAAAATATAATTTTTAACGTGAATGTGAATAAATGAATATTCATTTACAAACCAGACGGTTTGTTTATGTACACCTATTTGAAGGACATTGATTGGGTCGATAAATTTTACACATCGCCCAACTGCACGAATAAAATATTTGTTTGATTGTTTGAAACCCCACACGGGTGTTGGGATGAAACTTGAAGTTCACTCATCCTGATTGATTAAATATGTCGATCGATTGATTGACAAGCTGCTATAAGCGTTAAATGTCTATATTTGATGCTTATACAGTGTAGTGCACTTTGGTTGATGGTTGATTATTTTTCCATGCTATTATATACATGTGTTGTATGAAAATCCATATAATTAACATTATATGGTGATTGGTTGGGCCTCATTCCAATTTAGAAAATAAAGAATAATATAAAATAAAAGTTCATGTGTTGACAGTACTCATCCATTGAGATTGGTCATGTGTTGAACGAAATATTTTGATAATAAAATTTACATCTTTATCAATATAAAATAACGGTTCATGTGTTGACAGTACTCATCCATTGAGATTGGTCATGTGTTGAACGAAATATTTTGATAATAAAATTTACATCTTTATCAATATAAAATAACGGTTCATGTGTTGACAGTACTCATCCTTTGAGATTGGTCATGTGTTGAACGAAATATTTTGATAATATAAACTATTTTGAAAAAGAAATATTTGAAATAAAATATTGGAAATAGAAATTTATGAAGCCGTGTTGATTAGATTGACGCCATTTTGACGTAAACGCTATTTATATCGATTTTATTCATTTCGAAATGAATTGAATATATAACGATTTCGAAATGAATTGAATATATAACGATTTCGAAATGAATTGAATATATAACGATTTCGAAATGAAATGAATATATAACGATTTCGAAATGAATTGAATATATAACGATTTCGAAATGAATTGAATATATAACGATTTCGAAATGAATTGAATATATAACGATTTCGAAATGAATTGAATATATAACGATTTCGAAATGAATTGAAAACGATTTCAAAATGAATTGAATTGAAAACGATTTCGAAATGAAATGAATTGAAAACGATTTCGAAATGAATTGAATTGAAAACGATTTCGAAATGAATTGAATTGAAAACGATTTCGAAATGAAATGAATTGAAAACGATTTCGAAATGAAATGAATTGAAAACGATTTCGAAATGAATTGAATTGAAAACGAATTCAAATTGAATTGAAAGTGAATTGAAATGAATTCAAATTGAATTGAAATTTGAATTGAATAGAAATGAATTTTAAAACGAATTTATAAAGAAGAATTCAATTTTGATTTGAATTGAAATGGAAGTTGAAATGGCTTTTGAAACGAATTTAAAACTATTCATATAATTCGTTTTAAATAGAAATCGACGAAATATATATTATATATATTATATATATAATATAATGGCCTGAATAGAATGCGCCGCGCCGCGGCAGTTCGTGAATTTCGACCATTTATTTCAAACGGACATTACGGGAGATCCGACCGTCGGATTCTCCTAAAACCGGAACCGTTGGGTTCATATCGAAAAGAGCTTTCTAACGGATATTAGAAATTAGAAATCTAACGGTTGGATTTGGAATTATGTCCAAATCAAATTTGAAAAAGGTCGCTATAAGTGCAGTTCGATGGCCATTGATGGAAATCGACTGTACGGGCCTTGATAAAATTATTAAAAATAGTAATAATTTGTGTAAAATCATAAGAAATGATTTAGAAAGAATTGGGATGAAAAACTCCCTATTTGAAAAGATAAAAATAGATTTTTATCGAAATGAACTAGTTTTGAACTAGAATTATAATTCCATTTATTTTTAAATAAATAAATTGGATTTGAAATGGTTTTGAAAATAACCAGAATTTCCAATGTTTGCATTGGAATGGATTTGAATCGAAATTGTCTTCGGAATATTTCGATGTTGGATTTCGTGACTATACAGATGTTGTTATGGAAATTTGAAAGATAGATATATATATCGTTATTTCCAATACGATATTTGTTGGTCGTAGAATTTGATATTGAATATAAGCCGGGATATTTTCTATTCAGAGCCTTGTATTGAATATCGAATGTGATTTAGGTTTGTCGTGAATGGTGTCTTCACTAACACTGTTCTTGAACCCAGTTGAGAAAAGATTAAATCTTTTTATTTAGATTTAATGAAGTGTACCAATTAAATGATATTTAATTGGAATTGAATTGATATTGATTTTTGGGTTTATCGTGGACAGTGTTTTAAATAACACTCGTTCTTTAACCCGATAATTAATGAATGTGATTTTGGGTTTATCGTGAACTGTGTTTTAAATGACACTGATTCTTTAACCCAATTAAAGATTAAAACTAAGTGGAGTTTTAATGAATCTTTAATTAGATTGAAATAATCGAAATGGAGTACCACCAGTTTTGCTCCAGGCGATAGTTAAATCTTTAATTAGATTTGAACGTGAAATGGTAATTGAATTTACCGATAACACTGTGGTGTTAGATATGAAGTATTACCAGTTTTACTTCATGGGATAAATAGGTTGGGATTGGGAAATTAAAACAAATGATTACTTCGGTAAGTTTCGTTAATCCCGGCTAGTTGAATCGAAATTCAAAAGAATAGAATAAAGAATAAATTCAAGAAATTTAGCTTGGATAAAATTAATGGGAACCTTTCCCTATGAATGTGAAATTTAGAAACTAACTGTCGGTTAGCCAAGCAGAATGATTTTCTGGATATTGATCTGATGTTGGTTTCGGCCTTCGGGGTTAATATTTGGAAAATTATTCTCTTGATTAATTTACGGTTAGTGACTGATGAATTGGAATGAGGCGTATGTTGTGTTTGTGTAACACTTATTTAAAATATACGCGAGTTATTCGGAAAGACCGGGTTTATCCATTTCTGAATAACTGATACGACGATAAGTCGAAGATGAAGACGATGGTCGAAGACCGGAGGTCTTCACGTCGTTTGGGTGATAACTGATGATCTTGATTGGGCTGTACACCCAAGAAGATGGAAACAGTTGGTGATCGTCCAGACGTACTTGGAGATCGATGGATATGCGGGGTACTAGGTGCCTCCGGTTTCGTTCAGACCCAGAACGGACTTGTAAATGGACTGTGTGTCTGACATTGGATTTTAGTCCGTGTGATTGATCTCTATTAAATATATATCTGTTTGGCGGCGGAGAATTTATTCTCTTGCTTAACGCCCTTCTCTGAGACGTACGAGCTCAGGGGTTATATATTGATGGATATCAAACGCATGGAATGAATTGCCTAAGTGGCAATTGATCAAGGCTTCTGTTGAAAAGCAAAGTCTTGTGGTGATGATCGAAGCACGACCTTTGTGGCGTAGCTTTGTGTAACGTTTACTTCGCAAGTTTCACACCCGGTATGAACCAAAAACGGGAGACGGACCTCAGGGAGGGCATGCGTTTCCTTCTAGATAAAAAGTGGCGTCAGTGGTTTTACACGCCCTAACGAGTTTGACTTATGTGGTTGTTGCTGTTGCGAGGCGCCTCGGATTGATCGGTCGTTCTCGAACCGATGGAGTCATTTGATTGGCTCATTTACGCCCCAAAGGGCGGGGGAACGCATGTTCAGGGTTTAAGTTTAATACACATCGGTGGACCGGCCCTGTCGCTCCAAGGTCACTCAAGCTCTGACCTGAGACATGGGCTAGATTGTCTCGAATCGGTTGAGGACTATCTTTTGCCTCGGTTCATAGATGGAAATCCAACTTCCAAATACGTGACATTTGCGGTTTTAATTGTAAACCTATATATGGCGACATGATGTATGGTACCCATGTCGTCTATGATTGATACTTATGATTTGAAGTTGTTTTATACACTATGCACTTATAATAGTATCAAATGATTTGTTTTAAACGTATCAAGCATTCTTTGGCTGTTATAAGGGAAAACCCTATCCTCGGCTGCGTTGCATTGTGTGATGGGACCTGGGTCTTATAACAGCTTCATTTTTCTTTATTTAGCATTGCGCTGTTTGTTTATGCACTGGTATTCTTGGGAGGAAACCCGTTCCGTGTTATACGGCGTGGTCCCTTGATTTACCTAACTTTAAAAATAAAGATTAACTGTTTTAGTTCTCACACCAGTCCCATGACTGACCTGGAGTTTATTGTTTTAACCTAAACTCTGGGTGCCCCTATTTTGACACGGGCAGCTAGTAGTTTTGGTTTTACAGATTTATATTCACAGGATCCTGGTTTACAGCTGGAACGATATCCGGAAAGCTTTGTATCCGTATATCTACTTCTAGTTGTGTATTGTATTATTTTCCGCTGCTATGTATTTAAATGTAATTTAAATCTCTGATATTTCTGTGTAATATTCATTGATACTCTGTATATTCTTGTAATCTGATGCATTGTTGTAATATACAATGAAATGTTCTTTTGTATGCGTTCTGTTGTGGCTTGTTCTCAAACGATAGGGCGTTTCGAACGGCCTGGATCGGTTTAGCGACTGGTTCGGACCGAGCGAAATTCCTTGCCGTCACAGTTGGTATCAGAGCTTTGGTTTACAAAGCTTAGAGAACAAGACACATTAGAACCATACGAAAGAATTCATCAGATATTGGATTAGTAATATCCAATGAGAGTGACTCGTTAGAGATGGGATCAGCAGTATCCTAGAACGAGTGTGAAGAGTATATTTTTCAAATGAAAACAATTTTTGTTTTGAAATATAAATCAATTATTCGTATTTGGTTATTTATTTATATTGATGTGGACAATCCAGTATATATAGATTTCGCGTATACGTCTGATCCGCGTGTATTCGAAATTTTAATATACTGGATAGATATAGAATTATATTCTAGTTGCCCGGGGGTGATTCTGATGATTGATATATCATCATCAGAGTTTATATCCGAGTGACGAAGGTGTGATATCTATATATTTCCTATTGACTGGTGTGAGAACCAAAATTAGATAGGGCTTATTGTTGTGATTTGGCATCAAAAATCTGATTTTTGACTATGTATCAAAGTTATGAATTTCAAATGATAATTCACTAAATGATTGATGTTTGTGTTGTTTGTTTAATTGTTTGATAATTTTGAACCATTATGCCTAATTGAACCAAATATTGAACTGTATTGAAAATTGGTCGCATCTGCTTGCATATACATATATATCATTGAACAGGTCATAGCAAGGAGGCTAGAGGAGAGAATAAAATTTGTTTGCCCGACAAATAGGTACATGTTTACTACATAATTTACTGTTTTGTTTGGGTGATGATGATTTTATGAGCCTATTGGCTAGCCGCTTGGCTTTTTCTTTTTCTTTTTGAGATCTGAAGGACCGGGGAAGCTATTTGAAATTCCCCGATGCTCCCGGTGCAGGGGAGGTTATGGCGAAATTTTTCGAAAATTTAGGGTGTTAGCCAAATTTTTGAAATTTTGAAAATTCTCCGAAACTGAAAAGTTGGAGAATGGAAGCCAGATCGAACGTAGAGTTGATTAATCAAACCACTTTCGACTTTGTTCCTTTTCGGGGACGAAAAGTTTTAAGTGGGGGAGATTGTAATAACCCGGAAAATCTGGGCCAGTTTAAAATTTTTTATTTTGGCAATTTTGGCAAATTTAGTATATTTAAAATGAATTATTTTAAATAATATCGACGAGAAATTTATTTTGAATATAATTCGAACGTATATATTTATACGCGTCGTCGTTAGAATATAAATATTTATATATAATTATAAATAGAATTGAAAATGGCGCGGTAGTTCGATAATTCGATTTCAAATTTCAATTGAATGTACCGGGTGCAAAACAATCCAGATTTTAGTGAAACCAAAAATAATGGAATCTAATAGTGAATATCTTTCCAACGAATCCGAAAAATCAAAAGTTCGTAGCGGGAATCAAAAGATATGTCCAGTTGAAAATTCTGAATAGTCGCTATGGAATTCAGGCCCTTAAAAATGGACATTTTGCAAACGACCTCGGATTTCGACGAAACCAGTTTTGTTGGGTCCGTGATGTCAAATTATTGCTAGATTCCAAATTTCATAATTTTTCGAATCAATATGTGAGCGTGGCAAAGGAAAACGCGTTTGACCAGTTTCAGTTGATTTTAATCGACTGGAAAATGGCCATTTTTCCAACGGTCTCAGAATTCGACGAAACTAGTTTTGTTAAGACCGTATCGTCAATACGAAACTAGAAAATATTTTTCTGGAATTTTTAAAGTTCGTATGTAACTCCGGTAAATTGAAATACGCGTTCAAATTCAATATATAGAGTTATATGTTGATTTCAACGGAAACTGATCGAAGCAGTCAAATTAGCTTACGATACATATCCAATTGTGTTCGGAATGGGGGTAAAACGCTATGGACGACAGGCGGTGGGTTCGATTCTGAAGTCGTCAGAAAAGGTTACTTTATGAGTATATAAATTTAATAATTAAATAAATAAATAAAAAATAAATAAATAAATATCTCTTCCCTCCTTAAAACACTCTGGCCCCCCCCCCTTAGTCTCGATTCAGAGAAAAAGAAAAAAAAAACGCGATCCCAAATGGGGGTTAGAGGAGGCCGCTCCCCAACGCGCGCCACCGCAGGTGGCGACGCCGACCATCGCGAGGACTTCCCCCCCCCTCCAGCTTCTCCTCCTCCTCGATTCCCTCCTCCCGGTCCCTCTTCCCACCGCGAGAACCCCAGTGCCTGAACCCGACGCCGACGCACCTCCAGCCCCCTCCTCCGCCTGCAGCCACTTCCGCCACCTCCCCTCACCGCCCAGACCCCCTCCGAGCCGCCGACGAGCCCCCCCTGTAAGCTCCCTACTGTTTTTTTTTTATTTTACTTTAAACTGTTTTTTTTTTATTTACTTTAAACTGTTTTTTATTTTACTTGAAAACTGATTTTTAAAAAAAGGTTTAAAACTGATTTTATTTTATTTTTAAAAACTGAAAACTTATTTTCATTTTAAAACTGAAATTAATGTTTTAGGAAAATAAAGAAAAAGATTTGATTTTGAATGTGATTTTTATATATTGAACTTCGAAATAAAAATGTGATTTTTATATATTGAACTTCGAATTAAAAATGCGATTTTTATATGTTGAACTTCGAAATAAAAATGTGATTTTTATATATTGAACTTCGAATTAAAAATGCGATTTTTATATGTTGAACTTCGAAATAAAAATATGGTTTTTATATATTGAACTTCGAATTAAAAATGCGATTTTTATATGTTGAACTTCGAAATAAAAATATGGTTTTTATATATTGAACTTCGAATTAAAAATGCGATTTTTATATGTTGAACTTCGAAATAAAAAATATGGTTTTTATATATTGAACTTCGAAATAAAAATTCGATTTTTATATATTGAATAGCGAAGTAAAAATTCGATTTTTATATATTGAATAGCGAAGTAAAAATGTGATTTTTACATATGTAGAGGATACGGGCAAAGAAAGTGAAAAGAGGCGGAACGACGAAGACTTCTGCAAATGAAGAGCCGTGGAGCTAGGATAGCTATATGTGAGAACTTCTCACTCTAAATTCTCTTTTTCTAGTTTATATTTATATATACTAGGATGCAGACGGTGCTTAGTAGCACCCGACACAATCGTCCACAGACCATGGACTTGTTTGATTGGTTGTGTAGTTGGTTAGATTATTTGGTTTGAATTGACTTGTTTGGTGAAATGGAATGGATATGATTGATGTGTGAATGGCGTGGGCCTTCACTAGACCGGGGATAAGGCTCGGCCTCGTCCCGTTTCTAGTATCGTGCCGTTATACCGCCGAAATTTTCTAAAATATGTTAGAAAAATAAAAATATCAATTTATCGAATAAATGAATTGAATAGAAATTCATAACTTAAAATAAAATGTTTTATTGTTAAAAATATAATTTTTAACGTGAATGTGAATAAATGAATATTCATTTACAAACCAGACGGTTTGTTTATGTACACCTATTTGAAGGACATTGATTGGGTTGATAAATTTTACACATCGCCCAACTGCACGAATAAAATATTTGTTTGATTGTTTGAAACCCCACACGGGTGTTGGGATGAAACTTGAAGTTCACTCATCCTGATTGATTAAATATGTCGATCGATTGATTGACAAGCTGCTATAAGCGTTAAATGTCTATATTTGATGCTTATACAGTGTAGTGCACTTTGGTTGATGGTTGATTATTTTTCCATGCTATTATATACATGTGTTGTATGAAAATCCATATAATTAACATTATATGGTGATTGGTTGGGCCTCATTCCAATTTAGAAAATAAAGAATAATATAAAATAAAAGTTCATGTGTTGACAGTACTCATCCATTGAGATTGGTCATGTGTTGAACGAAATATTTTGATAATAAAATTTACATCTTTATCAATATAAAATAACGGTTCATGTGTTGACAGTACTCATCCATTGAGATTGGTCATGTGTTGAACGAAATATTTTGATAATAAAATTTACATCTTTATCAATATAAAATAACGGTTCATGTGTTGACAGTACTCATCCTTTGAGATTGGTCATGTGTTGAACGAAATATTTTGATAATATAAACTATTTTGAAAAAGAAATATTTGAAATAAAATATTGGAAATAGAAATTTATGAAGCCGTGTTGATTAGATTGACGCCATTTTGACGTAAACGATATTTATATCGATTTTATTCATTTCGAAATGAATTGAATATATAACGATTTCGAAATGAATTGAATATATAACGATTTCGAAATGAATTGAATATATAACGATTTCGAAATGAATTGAATATATAACGATTTCGAAATGAATTGAATATATAACGATTTCGAAATGAATTGAATATATAACGATTTCGAAATGAATTGAATATATAACGATTTCGAAATGAATTGAATATATAACGATTTCGAAATGAATTGAAAACGATTTCGAAATGAATTGAATTGAAAACGATTTCAAAATGAAATGAATTGAAAACGATTTCGAAATGAATTGAATTGAAAACGATTTCGAAATGAATTGAATTGAAAACGATTTCGAAATGAAATAAATTGAAAACGATTTCGAAATGAAATGAATTGAAAACGATTTCGAAATGAATTGAATTGAAAACGAATTCAAATTGAATTGAAAGTGAATTGAAATGAATTCAAATTGAATTGAAATTTGAATTGAATAGAAATGAATTTTAAAACGAATTTATAAAGAAGAATTCAATTTTGATTTGAATTGAAATGGAAGTTGAAATGGCTTTTGAAACGAATTTAAAACTATTCATATAATTCGTTTTAAATAGAAATCGACGAAATATATATTATATATATTATATATATAATATAATGGCCTGAATAGAACGCGCCGCGCTGCGGAAGTTCGTGAATTTCGACCATTTATTTCAAACGGACATTACGGGAGATCCGACCGTCGGATTCTCCTAAAACCGGAACCGTTGGGTTCATATCGAAAAGAGCTTTCTAACGGATATTATAAATTAGAAATCTAACGGTTGGATTTGGAATTATGTCCAAATCAAATTTGTAAAAGGTCGCTATAAGTGCAGTTCGATGGCCATTGATGGAAATCGACTGTACGGGCCTTGATAAAATTATTAAAAATAGTAATAATTTGTGTAAAATCATAAGAAATGATTTAGAAAGAATTGGGATGAAAAACTCCCTATTTGAAAAGATAAAAATAGATTTTTATCGAAATGAACTAGTTTTGAACTAGAATTATAATTCCATTTATTTTTAAATAAATAAATTGGATTTGAAATGGTTTTGAAAATAACCAGAATTTCCAATGTTTGCATTGGAATGGATTTGAATCGAAATTGTCTTCGGAATATTTCGATGTTGGATTTCGTGACTATACAGATGTTGTTATGGAAATTTGAAAGATAGATATATATATCGTTATTTCCAATACGATATTTGTTGGTCGTAGAATTTGATATTGAATATAAGCCGGGATATTTTCTATTCAGAGCCTTGTATTGAATATCGAATGTGATTTGGGTTTGTCATGAATGGTGTCTTCACTAACACTGTTCTTGAACCTAGTTGAGAAAAGATTAAATCTTTTTATTTAGATTTAATGAAGTGTACCAATTAAATGATATTTAATTGGAATTGAATTGATATTGATTTTTGGGTTTATCGTGGACAGTGTTTTAAATAACACTCGTTCTTTAACCCGATAATTAATGAATGTGATTTTGGGTTTATCGTGAACTGTGTTTTAAATGACACTGATTCTTTAACCCAATTAAAGATTAAAACTAAGTGGAGTTTTAATGAATCTTTAATTAGATTGAAATAATCGAAATGGAGTACCACCAGTTTGCTCCAGGCGATAGTTAAATCTTCAATTAGATTTGAACGTGAAATGGTAATTGAATTTACCGATAACACTGTGGTGTTAGATATGAAGTATTACCAGTTTTACTTCATGGGATAAATAGGTTGGGATTGGGAAATTAAAACAAATGATTACTTCGGTAAGTTTCGTTAATCCCGGCTAGTTGAATCGAAATTCAAAAGAATAGAATAAAGAATAAATTCAAGAAATTTAGCTTGGATAAAATTAATGGGAACCTTTCCCTATGAATGTGAAATTTAGAAACTAACTGTCGGTTAGCCAAGCAGAATGGTTTTCTGGATATTGATCTGATGTTGGTTTCGGCCTTCGGGGTTAATATTTGGAAAATTATTCTCTTGATTAATTTACGGTTAGTGACTGATGAATTGGAATGAGGCGTATGTTGTGTTTGTGTAGCACTTATTTAAAATATACGCGAGTTATTCGGAAAGACCGGGTTTATCCCATTCTGAATAACTGATACGACGATAAGTCGAAGATGAAGACGATGGTCGAAGACCAGAGGTCTTCACGTCGTTTGGATGATAACTGATGATCTTGATTGGGCTGTACACCCAAGAAGATGGAAACAGTTGGTGATCGTCCAGACGTACTTGGAGATCGATGGATATGCGGGGTACTAGGTGCCTCCGGTTTCGTTCAGACCCAGAACGACTTGTAAATGGACTGTGTGTCTGACATTGGATTTTAGTCCGTGTGATTGATCTCTATTAAATATATATCTGTTTGGCGGCGGAGAATTTATTCTCTTGCTTAACGCCCTTCTCTGAGACGTACGAGCTCAGGGGTTATATATTGATGGATATCAAACGCATGGAATGAATTGCCTGTGTGGCATGCCTAAGTGGCAATTGATCAAGGCTTCTGTTGAAAAGCAAAGTCTTGTGGTGATGATCGAAGCACGGCCTTTGTGGCGTAGCTTTGTGTAACGTTTACTTCGCGAGTTTCACACCCGGTATGAACCAAAAACGGGAGACGGACCTCAGGGAGGGCATGCGTTTCCTTCTAGATAAAAAGTGGCATCAGTGGTTTTACACGCCCTGACGAGTTTGACTTATGTGGTTGTTGCTGTTGCGAGGCGCCTCAGATTGATCGGTCGTTCTCGAACCGATGGAGTCATTTGATTGGCTCATTTACACCCCAAAGGACGGGGGAACGCATAATCAGGGTTTATGTTTAATCCACATCGGTGGACCGGCCCTATCGCTCCAAGGTCACTCGAGCTCTGACCTGAGACATGGGCTAGATTGTCTCGAATCGGTTGAGGACTATCTTTTGCCTCGGTTCATAGATGGAAATCCAACTTCCAAATACGTGACATTTGCGGTTTTAATTGTAAACCTATATATGGCGACATGATATATGGTACCCATGCCGTCTATGATTGATACTTTTGATTTGAAGTTGTTTTATACACTATGCACTTATAATAGTATCAAATGATTTGTTTTAAACGTATCAACCATTCTTTGGCTGTTATAAGGGAAAACCCTATCCTCGGCTGCGTTGCATTGTGTGATGGGACCTGGGTCTTATAACAGCTTCATTTTTCTTTATTTAGCATTGCGCTGTTTGTTTATGCACTGGTATTCTTGGGAGGAAACCCGTTCCGTGTTATACGGCGTGGTCCCTTGATTTACCTAACTTTAAAAATAAAGATTAACTGTTTTAGTTCTCACACCAGTCCCATGACTGACCTGGAGTTTATTGTTTTAACCTAAACTCTGGGTGCCCCTATTTTGACACGGGCAGCTAGTAGTTTTGGTTTTGCAGATTTATATTCACAGGATCCTGGTTTACAGCTGGAACGATATCCGGAAAGCTTTGTATCCGTATATCTACTTCTAGTTGTGTATTGTATTATTTTCCGCTGCTATGTATTTAAATGTAATTTAAATCTCTGATATTTCTGTGTAATATTCATTGATACTCTGTATATTCTTGTAATCTGATGCATTGTTGTAATATACAATGAAATGTTCTTTTGTATGCGTTCTGTTGTGGCTTGTTCTCAAACGATAGGGCGTTTCGAACGGCCTGGATCGGTTTAGCGACTGGTTCGGACCGAGCGAAATTCCTTGCCGTCACAGAATTCTCTCACTAAAATTATTGTACAGTTATTTATTTATTTTATAACTGAAAATATATATACTGCCAGTAATAATTTTTTTCTGTTTTAATTATCAAAAATATTATTTATTTTTGGAGTTCAACACACTAACTCGCACAAATCATTGAAATGGAAGAGATGTATGGATATTAGCGATACTCGCGTTTCATACTCCGTAATGGACATTTGTGGCGCCGTAAATGGCATTTGGTTGTTGAGTATTTATTTATATGGATGATTTGATTGAATGTGATATGTTTTGTTTGTGATGTTGAAATTATTAACACATTAATAACAATGTTAACATTAATGTGGTAGTTGAAATTTAATTATAAATATCTACTTATGATTTAAACAGTGAAAATTGGTTAATTAGAAAAATAATTCAAACCAAATTTGAATTGGTTAAATTTATTAACCAATGATTTATTTAAATCAATTGTTGTTGTTTGAAAACCCCACACGGGTATTGGGATGATATTTGACATAAACTAATCCCAATGTTTACTTGTATGTCAATCGATGGGTTGACAGGCTGTGATGAGCATTATTTATTTATTTTGATGCTTATACAGTTGTAAATTGCATTCTAGATGATGTTTTAATGGTTAATGATTATTTACCATTATTGTTGAATACATGTGATGTATGAAATCCATATAAATAAATTAATATGGTAATTAGTAGTGTCGCATTCTGATTCAGAAATAACGAATATTTAAAATAATGAATATTTTAAAATAATATTCAGAAAAGAAACAAAATATGACTTTGATGTCCGATTTGGGATGGACACGAAAATATTGAAATATGGAAGCTGAGTTAAGTATATACGCCATTTTTAACTCGAACAGATTTGTTTATCGATTTTATTTATTTTATAATGAATACCGAAAAGAATTGGTTTCAAAATATGATATTTTGAAAGTATGATCATTTTAATATTATAATGATATAGAATATTCAATTTTGGTTTAAAATTGAAAATGAAGTTGAAATCATTTTGAAATGAATTTATAAATGATTTATAAAATACGTTTTAAATAGAAATCGATGATATATATAATATATATATATTTAAATGGCCTGAATAGAACGCGCCGCGCAGCGACCGTTCGTGTATTTCAACCATTAACTTCAAATTGATGTAACGGGAGATCCGACCGTCGGATTCTCCTAAAACCGGAACGGTTGGGTTCGTATCAAAAAGATCTTTCCAATGAATATATAAGATTTAAATTTGAACATTCAAATTAGGTCCAAATCAATTTCAGAAAATGTCGCTATGGATGCAGTTCGGTGGCCGTTTTTGGAAACCGACTGTGAGAGCCTTAATAAATTATTAAAAATATGGAAAATTTGTGTAAAATCATAATAAATGATTTGGAAAGATTTTGGATGAAAAATTCCAAGTTTGAAAAGATAAAAATATATTTTTATCGAAATGAAATAGTTAATAACTAGAATAATAATCCAATGATTTCTAGAAATAATAAATTGGATTGAAAATGGTATTAACATAACCAGAATTTTCGAAGGTATAAATTAATTGGATTTGAATGGAAATAATATTCGGAATATTTTGATATTGGATTCCGTTTTTATACGGATATTGTTGAGGAATTTGGAAGATACAGATATCGTTATTCCCAATACGATATTTATCGGTTTCAGAATTTGATATTGAATATAAGCCGATATAATTTCTATTCAGAGTCTTGTATTCGATATAAAATTGGATTTTTGGTTTGTCGTGAATGGTGTTGTAACGACCCAGATTTTCTGGTCGGTTTATTTTAAATATTTAATATTATTTTAAATATAGAGCTGATAATATAAATCGATTTTCATATTGAGTTATAGATCTAATTACCGTAATACGGGATATATTGAATTCGACGTTAGAATTGAATCAAAACAGTTCAGATAATAAATATAAATTCTATGTGAATGCAATCGATAATGGTAATGATATATTATCGAGAAATTTATTTGTTTATAAATTTAAATAATTTAATATCTTTATAAAATAATTATTCTATATACGTTTAAATTAAATATAAAATATATTCGGTTAGTTCAGAACAGTGTTAAGCTATTGAAATAACAATGGTTGCGTTAAAATAGCGGTTCTGATTTTCGAATAAGGGTACCTCGAGATATTTTAGTTATCTAATTAAATAAAATTCAAATCAGTGTTTTCAGCCGACCTATATCGTTTACATCGCAGACCTACTCCTCTTCCTTTACGACAAAGTAAACCAGAAATTTAAATGGTCGGATTACTTTCTTCCTCGAGCTGCATTATCTGTTCCCCTTGTCGCCTATATATGCATCGCAATACCACCCCTCGTTCCTTTCACTTTCATTTCTTCTGAAAATTCATCCGAGAAACTTCAAATAATGGCCGTAGTCCTTATGCTCGCTAAATCGGAATCGATACCACCAATTAAACCTAAATCAAATTCCTCAATTCAAATCGAATAAAAAGGGATCGTGGTCTTCTTCCGGACCTCGTCGCGTCACCATAGTCTGGAAGCTCGAAACCGCCTGGAGCTCGAAGACCTCTGGGGACGCTCGTAATTAGGGTTGGGTTCTGGGGGGGTCTGAGGGTGCGATAAGGCTCAGGGTGGCGCAGTGGGGTTGCCGAAGCTTCAGGGTTCGACATTGTGGGTTCTTCGGGGTAGGATCCGGAGGTGCGACGAGGGGGTCTTGGGGTGTCGAGATGTTGATTTGGGGGGATCGCGAACTGCTGTGAAGCACTGAAGGACCGAGAATGATAAATGGATTTAATTTGGTTATTAAGGTAATTATCTTAATTTAGTTAATTTAGTTATTTATTTATTTCAGTCAAGAAATTTTAGGTAGTAAGGTGTAATTAAATTACTTAATTCAAGTGATTTAGGTACGAAATTTATTTCTAGAGAAAATTAACTTAGGCATTTTACTACTGTAAAATGATTTAAATTTAATACATGGAAATTATTTTATATAATTGGTATTTGATTAAAATAAATTAGTTGATATAATTAGTGGTTATAAAGGAAATTAGTTATAAGGAATAAAATTTGTAGACTAATAGTTTAGTAAGATTTATGTTTAAATTTGGAATTTTATTTACAAGTGACAATTAATTAAATTTAATTTGTCTAATTAAAAACTGAGGTTTTATTTATGTTATTTTAGATTGAAAAACAGACGATTGGAGAAAACATTGTGAAATCTATAAAATTGGCTGCATTGGATGTTCTACAAATAAAATCCCCGGTGAGTAAATCTCACTCACCTTTAGAATTATTTTTATTTCATTAAAAATAATTGTTTGTTGCTTGTGTGAATATTTTGTGGTTGTTTTATATATATTAGTTATTTAGGCTATATATATATATATATTGGGTTGATTGATTGGTTGGATTCCCGCAGTCTCATTAGCGGATGCCCGCAGTTTCATAGCGGATGATTACCCTATACGCCCCACGCTATGATTAGTGGATGACCTTCTATACCGCGATATTCTGCCACGAAGCAGAATTGGTATTATTTATGTGCTAACATCTGTGGATGCAGGAAAAACAGGTTGGAGGAATCCAACTGGATTCCTCAAAAATATATTATCTGTTTGTTTATTTGTTTGCATATATATTGTTATATATGATGTGTTAGAAAAATAAATAATTCGTTGCTTTGTGTGTTTAAATATCACTGGGCTTAAGTAATGATATTTAAAAATATCGTAAAAAGGATATTGGAGATTTAAAAAAGGGGAAATTCTATTTTTAAATAGAATTTGAATTTTTAAAAGGAAATAAAAATATAAACTTGTTTTTGAAAAATAAAACAAGTAGTTTCTTTTTAAACGAAGTTTATAAATAGTTCTTTTATAACGAAGTTATAAATGAAGTAAAAAGAATTATCATTTGATAATTCAGAAATAGAAATACAAGCGTGAAATTGGAATTTTGAAATGAAATTTCAAAACAGGATGTGAAATGGAATTTTTAAATATATAACTCAAATGAAATTTGAGTATAACATTTGAATTTTAAAAGGGGGTTAAATATTTGAATTTTAAGAGGAGATTGAATATTAGAAATTCAAATAAGAAGTTCAAATAGAATTTGAATAGATGAAATTAGAATGAAAAATAGAATTTGAATTCAAGGAATTAAAGTAAAATTTGAATTCAAAGGAATTCGAATAAAGAAATTCAAATAGAGATTTGAATGTAGAAATTTCAAAATAGAATTTGAAATATAAAATTTCAAAGAAGAATTTGAATAGAATTTGAAATATAGTATTTCAAGGAAGAATTCAAATGTGAAATTTGAATAGAGATTTGAATGGAATTTAAATATGAAATTTGAATAGAGATTTGAAATAGAAATTCGAGTATTGAATGTGAACATGGAATTGAATACAGAAATTCAAGTAGAAATTTGAATATGAGATTTCAAAATAGAATTTGAAATAAACTTTGAAAGTAGGATTTCAAAGTAGGATTGAAATAGGATTTCAAAATAGGAAATCAAAATAGTTTTGAAATGGAATTTGAATTCAAGGGAATTCAAATGAATTTGAATAATAGAAATTCAAATGGTGTTGAAAATGAATTTGAATATTAGAAATTCAAATGGTGTTGAAAATGAATTTGAATATTAGAAATTCAAATGGTATTGAAAATGAATTTGAATATTAGAAATTAAAATGGTGTTAATAATGAGTTTGAATATTAGAATTCAAATGGGCTGGAAATGAATATTAGAATTCAAATGGAAATGAAAATGAAATTTGAATATAAGAGATTCAAATTGAATTCAAACAGGATTTAATCTATGAGATTTGAATATAGAAATTCAAATGAAGTTTTGAAAATAGATTGGAATATAGAAGTTCAAATGGAATTTAAAAATAGAGTTTGAATAAAAGAATTCAAATGGATTCAAGTATTGAATTTGAATATAGGAAATTCAAATAGAAATTTAAGTATTGAATTTGAATATCAAATAGAAAAGGGATTGAACTTTGAATATGGAATTCAAAGTGAGATTGGAATTTGAATCAAGGAAATCAAATAGGAGTTAAATGAAGTTGAATTCATTTTAAAGAAGTTTAACGTTTATATTTATAAATATAATTAAAACGAACTCGCCGCAGCACTGCAGTTCGTAAAATAGCGATTCGAACTTCAATCGAATATACAGGACTCAATTGAAGTCGAAATTCTTTGAAACAAGAAACGTCAGGACCAGTTTGATAATAGTTTTCTAATGAAAGAGAAAAATCTGGATTTCGTCGTATAGATTTTTAGATATGTCAAAATCAAATTTTCAGAAAAGCAGCGCCAGAATCGTTTTAAAACCATAATGGTTTATTTAATATTATAAAAGGATTTTAAGCAAATAAAATCCGAAGTTCTATTTAGAAAATTTCAGAGTGAGTTGCAAAATATATGCGAATTCAAGTTGTGTAAATGAATATGATTTTTGAAACAGAAACCAGATTTTGATTTATTGAATGGAATTAACTAAATTGAATAGAAATTAGTTAAGGAGCTTTTGAATAGATATTGGGCCTTAAATAAGTGAATTCGATTTGAAAATTTATATTCGAAATAGAAAAGAGAACTAGAATTGAAATTGAACTTCAATTTGGTTATGAACGAGTTAATATTTTGTTTGAACATGTTATGTTCAACAAAGAAGTGAAATAGGCAAAAGGGCTAATTAAAGAATAATTAAGCGAAACTGAATTCAAACGATTCAAAATTGAATTAAAACGAATGGATTGAGTTGAATTGAATTGGAAACAAGTGAACAGGTGTTAAACAGATATGGGATGGAGTATATGAAGATTTTTATTTATGTGCTCGACAAAAAGGTACATGTTTAAATTCATATATGAGTTTTATGCGCCGTATCGGCTGGCCGCTTGGCTTCTTCTTTTTCTTTTTGAGATTAGAAGGACCGGGAAAGATATTTGAAATTTCCCGATGCTCCCGATACAGGGGAGGTTATGGCGAAATTTTCCGGAAATTTAAGAAGTTAGAATATTTTTAAGATATTTTGATAATTTGAAATCATTGTATCGACGTATTGAATTCGATAGGAAAGTGAATATAAAAATCGAATGTTGTAAAAGGGATAGAGATAAGTAATTGAAATTGTTTTCAATTACAAATAGAGATTTTTCAAATATATAGAAAATAAAAGAAGTTGATGTTTGGAAACATTTTCCAAATGACATAAGAGGCCGAGATGATTATTGAAAATATTTGGTTAACAAATATTGATAGAGAAATTGGAGAAGTGATTTAATTAATGAAATATTAATTAAAGAGCCCAGTGATTTGTTTGATATGTTGATTGAACACTTGTTTTTATTCGATAGTTAAATCACAGACTATCGAAGTTTTTGACCATCGTTGTCAATATGGAGAGACCGGTTGGATTTTTATCCGAAGAACCACTCCGTATCGGCATAAGCGTTGCGAACCAAGTATGCTGAATATATTGAAGATGGAGTAAAGTGCAAGGGCTTTTCTATTTATAGAAATGGTGCCTTCGGTTTCGTTCAATCCCAGGACGAACGTAAATGGACGAATGTCTGACAGAGTATTTCCAATGATCAAATGGGTTGGTCTGTATAAATATATATGGTTGCAACGGATTTATCCCTTAGCATAATATCCAGAATATTTGTGTAAACTTAACTAGTGATTAACGGATCTGACGATGTGGCATTCAAAGTGATTGTGCTATCAATGAATGGTAAGTATGCGTAGCCTCAGGCCTCAACAACCAGGAAATGACAAAAATCGGGCAGGCAGCATGGCTATGTGGGTCGCACCCATTAGGGTGTATAATCACCTATCTAGAGAAATTCCTTTTGTTTCTAAATCTATCGATTCTGCCCATTCGGGAAACGGTGGTTTGAGTCCAACCGTTGGTGATATACATTCGATACACTCAAGCGAAATGAGTGGTCGGTCATGTGTGGGCCGGGTTGCAAGACGTTCTTGTTGAACCCAGGTGTATTCGCCTCTAGAGATACATCATCGGAAGGTGGTTCCATACCTTGTCATGTTGGAAATCCAATCTCCAATAAGCGCCATGCGGTTTTTTTGATTTTTTAATATATATGTGGAGCGTGAGATGCAAGCGTTCTGCTATTTGGTTATTTATTTGATGTAGACATTACTATAATATCACTGGATTTGATATCAAAGTGTTTTGGGTTATAGTAAGGTAAAAACCGTCCATGTTTATGTGTGAGCTGGTCTTACTATTATCTTTTCTTTCGAAAGGATTTCTAAAAGTTAAACAAGTGGTTGGAGTTTACTCACACCAGTCCCATGACTGACCCAGATTTTATTTTGTTTTGTTTTCCCTAAACTCTTGGGTGCCCAAATTTGTACGGGCAGTCAAGTAGTCGGGATTTCACAGATTCATTGAAAGGAGCTGGAAGCAGGAGGCTTCACCAGTTAGCTATAGGCTATCATATATTTCGCTGTGGACCTTGTTTGTATCTGGAAACAGATGTTTATAACTGTTCCAGAAATGACTGTTGTGCTCTGATGATGGTATGTATATAAAGTTACTGATTTGTATTTCAAAAGTTATGTTATATAATATATTTTATTCGTTCCGCTGTGAGTTTGTGATCTTCGTTTTCTTCTATTCTAAGTTTTCTATCTTATCTATTCTCACCCTCTATCTTCTTTCTATTAATGGTTCGTATTTCTGTGTTATTTGGGTTGGACGTGTGTTGTATTTAGTCAACTCAGATAGCACGGATTTGCGGGTCGTTTCATTTGGTATCAGAGCGAGGTTGCTTAATTGGTACGGATGATAGGGGGTTCTCGCTTCGCGTTAGGTGGCGAACGGGAGACTCTTACCCCTACATCTCCCGACAATGTGGGTTGGTCGAGTCGAGAGGCTGGCCGTAAAAGCAGTTCTGAGGTATCTCTGTAAGCCACGCTGGGAGGTTAGCCCAGTGCCGAGGGAGGAGAGGATGGTTGAAAAGCCTACTCGAATCCCGGGGTCTTTACAGTTGGTATCAGAGCTTAGGTTGAGCGAATACCTAGGCTTGTGTGGCATGTGCTCATTAGAGATAGGGTCAGCAATACCCTAGAATGAGTTGAGTGTATATATATGAGAGAGCGTATTTGTATGTTGATATAAAAATTGTTTTATATTGTGTTGGCTTGTCTGTTGAGTAGTTTATGAATTCTGGTCGAATCGTGGGACGCCACGACGTCGATAGGAGTTTGTAAACACTTGGACAGAAGAATCGACATAATATTGTTTTAAAGAGGGTAAATGAAATAATTTTACCCAAAAATTTCTATTTTGATATAAAAAGAATAATTTTCTGAAATTATTATATTATATGGATGTGTTGATTGTTAGGATTATAATCAAATACGATTATAGAAATGAAATGGTTATATAGAACCAAATAGAACTTGTATATGAATAAGATATACAATTGAGACGAATTAAAATTTGATTCCAAAGCAGATTTTGGAATTCAAAGTCTTGGGAAGTTGAAACATATTTTTCAAAGTAATTAAAATAATATAGTTTTATTTGGAAAGGGTTTTTGAATGAAAATCATTTTGAATTGATTTTTTTTAAAGTAATAAAGCACTGAACTCACTTCAGTGGCTGGGAAATAATTCTGATGATGATTGCAACATCATCAGTGTTCATTTCCGAGTTTCTAAGTGATGAATTGCTACCTTAGAAAAAGTTTTTGACGGAAATTTGTTTGAAAGAAAACAAATTGGTTTGAATATTCAAATGTTTTGAATTTGTGATGGAAATAAATATATGTATATATTTATGGGATTTCAAAAGAATTTGAAAAGAAAAGCCCAGGGATTTAAATTCTGGAATTTAAATTTAACTTAAACAAGTTAAATGGGTCAAAGTGAATGAATTGATTAGAATCAATTTGAATAGGTTTATTGGAATATAGATTGGATATAAATGGATTAATCGTAGATCATTCGAATCAAATGTGTGAAGACCAAAAGTTTTGGTTGGAGTTAATTTGTTGAAATATGAGGAGTTGAGTTTCAACATAAGTGAATTTTTGAAAAATAATAGATTTGTACCATTTTCTTACCTTCGCAATTTCGAGGACGAAATTATTTTAAGGGGGGAAGAATGTAACGACCCAGATTTTCTGGTCGGTTTATTTTAAATATTTAATATTATTTTAAATATAGAGCTGATAATATAAATCGATTTTCATATTGAGTTATAGATCTAATTACCGTAATACGGGATATATTGAATTCGACGTTAGAATTGAATCAAAACAGTTCAGATAATAAATATAAATTCTATGTGAATGCAATCGATAATGGTAATGATATATTATCGAGAAATTTATTTGTTTATAAATTTAAATAATTTAATATCTTTATAAAATAATTATTCTATATACGTTTAAATTAAATATAAAATATATTCGGTTAGTTCAGAACAGTGTTAAGCTATTGAAATAACAATGGTTGCGTTAAAATAGCGGTTCTGATTTTCGAATAAGGGTACCTCGAGATATTTTAGTTATCTAATTAAATAAAATTCAAATCAGTGTTTTCAGCCGACCTATATCGTTTACATCGCAGACCTACTCCTCTTCCTTTACGACAAAGTAAACCAGAAATTTAAATGGTCGGATTACTTTCTTCCTCGAGCTGCATTATCTGTTCCCCTTGTCGCCTATATATGCATCGCAATACCACCCCTCGTTCCTTTCACTTTCATTTCTTCTGAAAATTCATCCGAGAAACTTCAAATAATGGTCGTAGTCCTTATGCTCGCTAAATCGGAATCGATACCACCAATTAAACCTAAATCGAATTCCTCAATTCAAATCGAATAAAAAGGGATCGTGGTCTTCTTCCGGACCTCGTCGCGTCACCATAGTCTGGAAGCTCGAAACCGCCTGGAGCTCGAAGACCTCTGGGGACGCTCGTAATTAGGGTTGGGTTCTGGGGGGGTCTGAGGGTGCGATAAGGCTCAGGGTGGCGCAGTGGGGTTGCCGAAGCTTCAGGGTTCGACATTGTGGGTTCTTCGGGGTAGGATCCGGAGGTGCGACGAGGGGGTCTTGGGGTGTCGAGATGTTGATTTGGGGGGATCGCGAACTGCTGTGAAGCACTGAAGGACCGAGAATGATAAATGGATTTAATTTGGTTATTAAGGTAATTATCTTAATTTAGTTAATTTAGTTATTTATTTATTTCAGTCACGAAATTTTAGGTAGTAAGGTGTAATTAAATTACTTAATTCAAGTGATTTAGGTACGAAATTTATTTCTAGACAGAAAATTAACTTAGGCATTTTACTACTGTAAAATGATTTAAATTTAATACATGGAAATTATTTTATATAATTGGTATTTGATTAAAATAAATTAGTTGATATAATTAGTGGTTATAAAGGAAATTAGTTATAAGGAATAAAATTTGTAGACTAATAGTTTAGTAAGATTTATGTTTAAATTTGGAATTTTATTTACAAGTGACAATTAATTAAATTTAATTTGTCTAATTAAAAACTGAGGTTTTATTTATGTTATTTTAGATTGAAAAACAGACGATTGGAGAAAACATTGTGAAATCTATAAAATTGGCTGCATTGGATGTTCTACAAATAAAATCCCCGGTGAGTAAATCTCACTCACCTTTAGAATTATTTTTATTTCATTAAAAATAATTGTTTGTTGCTTGTGTGAATATTTTGTGGTTGTTTTATATATATTAGTTATTTAGGCTATATATATATATTGGGTTGATTGATTGGTTGGATTCCCGCGGTCTCATTAGCGGATGCCCGCAGTTTCATAGCGGATGATTACCCTATACGCCCCACGCTATGATTAGTGGATGACCTTCTATACCGCGATATTCTGCCACGAAGCAGAATTGGTATTATTTATGTGCTAACATCTGTGGATGCAGGAAAAACAGGTTGGAGGAATCCAACTGGATTCCTCAAAAATATATTATCTGTTTGTTTATTTGTTTGCATATATATTGTTATATATGATGTGTTAGAAAAATAAATAATTCGTTGCTTTGTGTGTTTAAATATCACTGGGCTTAAGTAATGATATTTAAAAATATCGTAAAAAGGATATTGGAGATTTAAAAAAGGGGAAATTCTATTTTTAAATAGAATTTGAATTTTTAAAAGGAAATAAAAATATAAACTTGTTTTTGAAAAATAAAACAAGTAGTTTCTTTTTAAACGAAGTTTATAAATAGTTCTTTTATAACGAAGTTATAAAAGAAGTAAAAAGAATTATCATTTGATAATTCAGAAATAGAAATACAAGCGTGAAATTGGAATTTTGAAATGAAATTTCAAAACAGGATGTGAAATGGAATTTTTAAATATATAACTCAAATGAAATTTGAGTATAACATTTGAATTTTAAAAGGGGGTTAAATATTTGAATTTTAAGAGGCGATTGAATATTAGAAATTCAAATAAGAAGTTCAAATAGAATTTGAATAGATGAAATTAGAATGAAAAATAGAATTTGAATTCAAGGAATTAAAGTAAAATTTGAATTCAAAGGAATTCGAATAAAGAAATTCAAATAGAGATTTGAATGTAGAAATTTCAAAATAGAATTTGAAATATAAAATTTCAAAGAAGAATTTGAATAGAATTTGAAATATAGTATTTCAAGGAAGAATTCAAATGTGAAATTTGAATAGAGATTTGAATGGAATTTAAATATGAAATTTGAATAGAGATTTGAAATAGAAATTCGAGTATTGAATGTGAACATGGAATTGAATACAGAAATTCAAGTAGAAATTTGAATATGAGATTTCAAAATAGAATTTGAAATAAACTTTGAAAGTAGGATTTCAAAGTAGGATTGAAATAGGATTTCAAAATAGGAAATCAAAATAGTTTTGAAATGGAATTTGAATTCAAGGGAATTCAAATGAATTTGAATAATAGAAATTCAAATGGTGTTGAAAATGAATTTGAATATTAGAAATTCAAATGGTGTTGAAAATGAATTTGAATATTAGAAATTCAGATGGTATTGAAAATGAATTTGAATATTAGAAATTAAAATGGTGTTAATAATGAGTTTGAATATTAGAATTCAAATGGGCTGGAAATGAATATTAGAATTCAAATGGAAATGAAAATGAAATTTGAATATAAGAGATTCAAATTGAATTCAAACAGGATTTAATCTATGAGATTTGAATATAGAAATTCAAATGAAGTTTTGAAAATAGATTGGAATATAGAAGTTCAAATGGAATTTAAAAATAGAGTTTGAATAAAAGAATTCAAATGGATTCAAGTATTGAATTTGAATATAGGAAATTCAAATAGAAATTTAAGTATTGAATTTGAATATCAAATAGAAAAGGGATTGAACTTTGAATATGGAATTCAAAGTGAGATTGGAATTTGAATCAAGGAAATCAAATAGGAGTTAAATGAAGTTGAATTCATTTTAAAGAAGTTTAACGTTTATATTTATAAATATAATTAAAACGAACTCGCCGCAGCGCTGCAGTTCGTAAAATAGCGATTCAAACTTCAATCGAATATACAGGACTCAATTGAAGTCGAAATTCTTTGAAACAAGAAACGTCAGGACCAGTTTGATAATAGTTTTCTAATGAAAGAGAAAAATCTGGATTTCGTCGTATAGATTTTTAGATATGTCAAAATCAAATTTTCAGAAAAGCAGCGCCAGAATCGTTTTAAAACCATAATGGTTTATTTAATATTATAAAAGGATTTTAAGCAAATAAAATCCGAAGTTCTATTTAGAAAATTTCAGAGTGAGTTGCAAAATATATGCGAATTCAAGTTGTGTAAATGAATATGATTTTTGAAACAGAAACCAGATTTTGATTTATTGAATGGAATTAACTAAATTGAATAGAAATTAGTTAAGGAGCTTTTGAATAGATATTGGGCCTTAAATAAGTGAATTCGATTTGAAAATTTATATTCGAAATAGAAAAGAGAACTAGAATTGAAATTGAACTTCAATTTGGTTATGAACGAGTTAATATTTTGTTTGAACATGTTATGTTCAACAAAGAAGTGAAATAGGCAAAAGGGCTAATTAAAGAATAATTAAGCGAAACTGAATTCAAACGATTCAAAATTGAATTAAAACGAATGGATTGAGTTGAATTGAATTGGAAACAGGTGAACAGGTGTTAAACAGATATGGGATGGAGTATATGAAGATTTTTATTTATGTGCTCGACAAAAAGGTACATGTTTAAATTCATATATGAGTTTTATGCGCCGTATCGGCTGGCCGCTTGGCTTCTTCTTTTTCTTTTTGAGATTAGAAGGACCGGGAAAGATATTTGAAATTTCCCGATGCTCCCGATACAGGGGAGGTTATGGCGAAATTTTCCGGAAATTTAAGAAGTTAGAATATTTTTAAGATATTTTGATAATTTGAAATCATTGTATCGACGTATTGAATTCGATAGGAAAGTGAATATAAAAATCGAATGTTGTAAAAGGGATAGAGATAAGTAATTGAAATTGTTTTCAATTACAAATAGAGATTTTTCAAATATATAGAAAATAAAAGAAGTTGATGTTTGGAAACATTTTCCAAATGACATAAGAGGCCGAGATGATTATTGAAAATATTTGGTTAACAAATATTGATAGAGAAATTGGAGAAGTGATTTAATTAATGAAATATTAATTAAAGAGCCCAGTGATTTGTTTGATATGTTGATTGAACACTTGTTTTTATTCGATAGTTAAATCACAGACTATCGAAGTTTTTGACCATCGTTGTCAATATGGAGAGACCGGTTGGATTTTTATCCGAAGAACCACTCCGTATCGGCATAAGCGTTGCGAACCAAGTATGCTGAATATATTGAAGATGGAGTAAAGTGCAAGGGCTTTTCTATTTATAGAAATGGTGCCTTCGGTTTCGTTCAATCCCAGGACGAACGTAAATGGACGAATGTCTGACAGAGTATTTCCAATGATCAAATGGGTTGGTCTGTATAAATATATATGGTTGCAACGGATTTATCCCTTAGCATAATATCCAGAATATTTGTGTAAACTTAACTAGTGATTAACGGATCTGACGATGTGGCATTCAAAGTGATTGTGCTATCAATGAATGGTAAGTATGCGTAGCCTCAGGCCTCAACAATCAGGAAATGACAAAAATCGGGCAGGCAGCATGGCTATGTGGGTCGCACCCATTAGGGTGTATAATCACCTATCTAGAGAAATTCCTTTTGTTTCTAAATCTATCGATTCTGCCCATTCGGGAAACGGTGGTTTGAGTCCAACCGTTGGTGATATACATTCGATACACTCAAGCGAAATGAGTGGTCGGTCATGTGTGGGCCGGGTTGCAAGACGTTCTTGTTGAACCCAGGTGTATTCGCCTCTAGAGATACATCATCGGAAGGTGGTTCCATACCTTGTCATGTTGGAAATCCAATCTCCAATAAGCGCCATGCGGTTTTTTTGATTTTTTAATATATATGTGGAGCGTGAGATGCAAGCGTTCTGCTATTTGGTTATTTATTTGATGTAGACATTACTATAATATCACTGGATTTGATATCAAAGTGTTTTGGGTTATAGTAAGGTAAAAACCGTCCATGTTTATGTGTGAGCTGGTCTTACTATTATCTTTTCTTTCGAAAGGATTTCTAAAAGTTAAACAAGTGGTTGGAGTTTACTCACACCAGTCCCATGACTGACCCAGAGTTTATTTTGTTTTGTTTTCCCTAAACTCTTGGGTGCCCAAATTTGTACGGGCAGTCAAGTAGTCGGGATTTCACAGATTCATTGAAAGGAGCTGGAAGCAGGAGGCTTCACCAGTTAGCTATAGGCTATCATATATTTCGCTGTGGACCTTGTTTGTATCTGGAAACAGATGTTTATAACTGTTCCAGAAATGACTGTTGTGCTCTGATGATGGTATGTATATAAAGTTACTGATTTGTATTTCAAAAGTTATGTTATATAATATATTTTATTCGTTCCGCTGTGAGTTTGTGATCTTCGTTTTCTTCTATTCTAAGTTTTCTATCTTATCTATTCTCACCCTCTATCTTCTTTCTATTAATGGTTCGTATTTCTGTGTTATTTGGGTTGGACGTGTGTTGTATTTAGTCAACTCAGATAGCACGGATTTGCGGGTCGTTTCAGGTGTCTTAAATAACATTGTTCTTAAACCCAGTTGAGAAAAGAATAAATCTTTTAATTAAGATTTAGAGAAGTTTACCGAACAATTAATATTTAATTGGAATTGAATTAAAATTGGATTTTTGGGTTTATCATGAATGGTGTTTTAAATAACATTTGTTCTTTAACCCAATTAACAATGAAGATATGATTTGGAATTTATAATCTTTTTATAAAATTAATGGAATTTTCCAAAATAAAGTTTCAAGTTTAATATATTAAATTGGAATTGAATGGAATTCGATTCGGTAATAATGGAGATGAGCTTCGGTGAAGGAAGACCGTTACTATATATGGAATTTAAAAGTCTTCGCCGTTATTCCATTTATATTATTAGTCGGATGCGGGAATTTATTTTGAATATGCATTGTTATGATTTCTGTGTAGATTCCATTTTGATGGAAGATGATTTTGGGTTAATCGTGAACTGTATTTTAAATGACATTGGTTACTTAACCCAGTTAAAGACAGGATTTATTTCCTAAATTTGAATAATCAATAAATAATGATTTTTGGAGATTAAAACTAAGTGGAGTTTTAACGAATCTTCAATTGCATTGAAATGTTAATGTGGTTATTAAATTTGCCAAATTTGAGAAGTGTTCGAAAATGGAGTATCACCAATTTTACTTTATGCGATATCTAAATCTTTAATTATATTTGAAATGTGAAATGGTAATTAAATTTATCGTTAACACAGCGGGTGTTAGATATGGAGTACCACAAGTTTTGCTCCATGGGATGAACAGATTAGTATTGGAAAATAAAATAAATGATTACTTCGGTAAGTCTCGATAATCCAGACTAGTTTAATAAACCTTAATTTGGTTAAAATTGTGTAAAGAATATTTGAATAAAAGAATATTTTGGACTGGAATGAGGCGTATGATGTGTTTTTACAGCACTTGATTATAAGATACGATAGTTATTCGAGAAGACCGGGTTTAACCCATTCTGAATAACTGATACGATGACTAAAAGTCGATGATATGAAGATGGTGGTTGAAGACCGGAGATCTTCACATCGTTTGGATGATTACTGATGTCTTGATTGGGTTGTACACCCAAGACAAGGTAATAAGTGGTGATCATCCATACATACTTGGAGATCAACCAGATATGCAAGGGCCTCTCTCCTGAATTGGACATATGGGACGAGGAATAAGGTGCCTTCGATTTCATTCAGACCAAGAACGGACTTGTAAATGGATGTGTGTCTGACATTAGATTTCATTCTATGTTGATTTATTTCTATTAAATATATATCTGTTTGGTGGCGGAGAATTTATTCTCTTGCTTAACACCTTTCTTTGAGACGTGCGAGCATAGAGGTTGTATATTGATAAACATCAGTTGTATGGCATGAATTGTCAGTGTGGCATGCTAAGATGCAAATGATCAAGGCTTTTGTTGAAAAGCAAAGTCTTGTGGATGATGATCAAAGTACGACTTTAATTAGCATAGCTTTGTGTATAGCACTAATTCACGAGCCTCACACCTCGGTATGAACCAGAAACGGGATGAGGAACCGTAGGGAGTGCATGCATTTCTTTCTAGCTAGGAGTGATGCCATGGTATGGAGCCCAGGCAGTTTACTTATGTGGATGTTGGAAAGCGAGGTACCTCGGATTTTAGTCCCCGGTGGCTCTGGACATGTTCGATATACTGACCTGATTTTATGCCCCATAGGGCAGGGAAACGTATTGTTCAAGAATTTCCAATCCACTAAAGTAAGTGTGGACCGGCCCTGCCAGATTCCAGGTGCGGTTGCGGCTGAATTCTGAGGCACGGGCTAGAGTGTCTCGAATCGAAAGGAGAGAGATCCCTTGCCTTGGTTCATGTTGGAAATCCATATTCCAATACGACATTTTCGGTTTCAGTTGTAAAACTAGTATGGGGACATAATATATGGTACTTATGCCGTTTGTGACACCCCACGTCCGTTAATGTCATTCACTAAGGGAATGCATTAACTTTCGTGAAGCGTTGTAGGTAAATAAGAACATAATATCACAAGACAGACATGTAAAATAGCAGCGGAATTAAAAACTTTATATAAATCATAAAATCATGGTCCCAAATACTGAATTTACATCATAGATTTGAAATAACCAGTTGCATGTTTTATATTCTGTCTTTCCAAAAAATATCAAAGTACAAATGCATAAACCATATTTCCCTTGCAAAGCCATATGAGTGTTGACAATAAGTCAAAGCGGTACATCAATATCCAAAATCCAAGCTAAGCTAAAAGAATCCAAATCAGCTCTAAGCACTTCCACCCTGAGAACCTGGGTGGAACGGAAGAGAGAGAAGAGGAAACAAAAAGGGTCAGACATAAAGTTTGGCGAGTCCAGTTACTTTTAAATATAAATAAATAAAGGTATCATGGAAAGTATATAAAAACTGGAAGAACAAGATAACAATAACAATATCAAGTGTGAACTGAGTATGATAAGATGAATGTGATGTATTGTGCTTCTTAAATACATTTCTATGCACCGCGCAGATACTAGTATATCAAAAATAGAATGATCCGTACTAATACTGTTCCATTACATTTTCTTGACTATTAGGTTACTCGGGTTAATAGAACTCAAGACTTATACGTGCATCGTACCCATTTACTTTCCCATGGATTCACCTAATACAATATATGTAGCTATCTCCCAATATTGAGATACACCCCGTGGTAACCCACTCGCATGGTCTCCACTGAAATGAACGCAGTCCCTCATCCTACGCCGGAGTGACATACGGATCTATATACTAATGTTATGTTCCACATATATATGTCATTACTATGCTACGTAAGCGTACGGACTGACACCATCGATCGAATCAGATTCCATATCGGAATAATGCCCTCTAGTATATGATAATCCACCCAGAGCAGATACGCATGTATTTAGACTGTCCCACGTATGTACTGTAATTGTAGTCCGATGCCCCAATCATATGTCCTCTAATGTGCATCGAGTCCCGTGGCAGGGAGACACAAGAAACACGGAACTCGATCGGTAGCTTTTCCATATCTGTACAGGCCCGTATTTATGAGCCTCTATATACAGATAATCCTAGGGTCTGTTTTCCAGGGTGGCGATGGCCCCACCTCGTCCCCTCCCCCAACTAGTAAAGACTACAAAAGATAAGCGACCGCCCCTAATAACAACCAATCTAAACATCCATGTGGCGTCTCCCTCAAACTCGTACCACGATAGTGAAAGGTGAAATGATATCTTGGGATTAGCTCTAGTCTTTTCGCATCACGCTGGCTGTCGATAATGGATACCCGACGGTCTAGTATCCTTGTTGGTCGTGACCCTCTCAATCTCCTCGTGAGGCAGCCATAGAATCACCTTGGTGTCACCTCGTCACAGCATTCTGACTGCATAGCTACATCTGCAGTCACGGCCCACCCACCTAGTAGTTACGTAGACCCAACCTCTGCGAGTACAGCCTAAGACATCTGTCACCGCACAGAGGACTATTAGGACCACCTTACGTACCTCAGGAAGCCGCGTGCTTCCCCTTCCAGTCCTTTGGAGCCATCAAACATTCAGATGAATGTGCGCTCCCTTCGTGCCTTATAACACCTCGATTATCTACCCCGTTTGGTTATTCACTCTTAACTGTACGGACTGGTCTAAGCGCCTTACTTTAGCATGTTGTTAGACCCTATGTCTAAACATTCTTTTATGCGCTTGTCTCACCTCATCAGGTTTCCAATTAACTTGGTTATTCCAATTCATATTGAATTCTAATTCAAATTACCAAGTTTCTCTTTCTTATTAATTTCAGTGATACAACTTAATTCATTTAAGTTTATTAATAAGCTTACAACATGTTATTCACTAGATTGTGGCCTAAGGTTTGTAATCCACAATCTATTTCATATTCTTGCTTTGTTACATCATTACAATAACATAATTTTTCTTAATGTGTAATTAAGTACGTCTCGTTTTACATGTTTCCTTTTTAACATGTCAGACATTATTTATGATTAAATATAACCTATCTTATAAGTTTTCCTCATTCTTTCTCATTTAATCATAATTCCATTTTTCATTGTTATGACAACTTATCGTTGTTCACTTATTAACTTAGTTCTATTAACTAAGGCCTGTTAATAAGTTTCTCTACCCATTTATTATAACTTATGTTATAATTTCCTCTTGTCTCTAGGACAAGCCTAAACTTGTTATTCACATCAACAGGTTCCAGACTTCTAGATTACTTAATTTATAATTAAGTACCTCTTATCTTCTTACCAAGTTTGTCTCATTTCCTTACAAGTTATGCTTACCCTAAGCGGTGTCTTTTAATTACATAACTTTATTATTTCTACCGGTTATGTATACCACTAGGTGTCTTTAATTACATAACCTTATCGGGTTAAGTTTATGGGCCTATATGTAAATATTACCCAGCCCTCTAATTTACTTAACCCACCCATTACCCATCCAATTTTACTTAACCCTGACTTATGTTCATAATCATACAATCCTTATGGATTAAATTAGGTTAAGTAGCCCAATTCACTACCATGTCCAATTATGGTTATAATGGGCTAGACCTCCCACATTAGGCCCACAACGTGTGGATGTTGGATATGCCGATAGGGTCCGGGCAGTCTTATTCCATAGTTGGGTCTAACCTCGTGTCTTAGCCCGATTCGTATTTGCACACTTAGACCTCTCACATTAGGTTCAACATTAGTGGCTGCTGGATATGCTGGTCGGGTCTAGGCAGACTTCCACCACTAATGCAACCTAACCTCGTGTCATAAGTGCAATTATAATTCCTAATTGTAATTACTAGATATTCCATTTTTATCCAAATCTACCTATGTCATTATAGGTGATTATTTATCTTTTCCCTATATTTAATTATATGCCCAATTCATTATTCAAATTATGGACTTTTATGCCCCATTTCAATTCACCTTTTAATTATGCATGATATACTATTTTTCCCCCTTATCATAAATTAAGACATATATATATATATATATATACATATATATATATATATATTGCACAAACCCAAACCCACATATTTTCCAGTTTATGCCTAAAATTCATATTCACATATGTTCCAATTTATGTCCAAAATCAATATTTAGACATGTCACAATTCATACCCAATTCCATATTTACATATATTCCAATGTGTGCCTAAATTCGTATAATCCAACAAGACATATGCCCCTAAACCCATATTCGTATGTTTCCAAATATATATCCAAATTTAGATCCATATTTTCCAATACCAATTATGCCCAAATTTAGATCCATATTTTCCAATACCAATTATGCCCAAATTATGTTTTTCCCATTATTCCCGATTTCGCACATTCGCATCTTTCAGCGTTAGGCCTAGGCTCGAAGGTAGCCTGGCTATATAAAAATAAAAAGGTAAAAGAGGGATAGAAGAGAATCAAGAATAGGCATAATAACGAATCAATTATAAACTGGTAGAAATAGGCATAAACTGAACAGGCATATTATGACAAGATTTAACATTGTGGCGGCATGAACATATAAAAGCAGATCTGATAATTATGTCATAATAGAACTGCTTAGGCATCGATTCAAGATCCAATTTTTATATACATATCAAGTTTACTATTTAAATGTTTAGATCTAAAAGCAAGATGAACTCACAGTAAAGGAAATGGATCCAAATTACTGCGAAGAACATGTTGATTAAGTTGTTGAAGCCATTGCTGAATTTGTTGTAGCAATCTTCGAATATGTATAATCCTCTTTGAATTGATTTAGAAGAAGAAGAGCCATTTTAATTTTCATTGCAGTAGAGTTTCGCCATCACCATTTTTTTATGTGACTAAAACCTAGGGTTAGGGTCCTTTATATAGGAGTAGCGGAGCAACCAATTCCATTGGATTGGACCAAAAGCCATCGGAATCGTCCACGTCAGTAAAGAAGTTTCCAGAGCCGTAGGTGGGTCGACCCCCCTTCAGGGGTGTCGACCCCTAGGTCGACCCCGGGTTCGACCCCCATGAGTCTAGGTCGACCCCTAGATCGACCCAGCCGGGTCTCGGGTCGACCTCAAACGGTCGGCCTTTCGTCGATCTGCACGCTGGATTTCTGGTTTTGCTGATTTTGAATATTTTTGAATTTATATGCATATATATCTTCCTTATATGTATACAAACTTCAAACCTTAATAACTTCTTCATACGGTGCCCGTTTTACGCAAACCAAATGTCTATCTTGACCAAAATTTCGAGACGGACCCAATGGCATAGTCCATTTCACTTAATTCTGACTATTAAATTAAATTTTCCTTAATTCATTGTTAATAGTGTATTTCACACTGATTATTCTTTTAATTCATCATCTTTAATGTCGTTAAAATTTCGGGGTGTTACATTTTCCCCTACTCAAAAGATTTCGTCCCCGAAATCTCTAAGTTAAGGAGAACATACATCCTAACATCCAACAATCATACATCCATCTAGCAATCACAGGCATCCACTGTCCTTAAGGAATTTCTAATGCTTTTACAAACATACGCAATAGTGTGTGTATATGTCTGTAAACTAATGCGAAAGATTAGGCAGTCTACTGATTTAGTTGACCTCCTTAATGTAATGTATGTTTGGGCCATGTAACCAAAATGTATGCAAATCATCCTAACATAACATGTAAGTTCTATATGGGTGCACAACCATCCATCCAAATGCAACATCAATGTAACAATAATCCTATCTTCATCCATAAAATTTTTGAATGTACACACATCAATATGCAATATGTAAGTGATTGAGTCGATCTAGTGCATATTGTGTGTGTATATGCATCCACGAGCAATCACTAGCAACTGCTTGCATCCATCAAACATAACATGTCTCAAACACATGTTTACATTCATTAGTCTTCTACCTAAAGACTCGATCAATAGGAGATATTCAAACGATAGATACAAGTATTAATTCGAAGCTTGGAAAAAGAAGTTAAAAATATATTCTCGAAAAGGAAAGGATATGAAGCGCGAATCTTGTCTTCAGCCTCCCAAGTAGCGTTATCGTGGCCCTTTCCCCATTGCACTCTTACAAGCTTCACTTCTTTGTTGCATAATTTCTTAACCTCCTATCTAAGTTTGCAAGTCGGAACTCGTCCTATCGTTGCTTCTTTCTTTACTTTTACTTCCTTTCGTAAGTTTGGCTCTAATATCTCGAACTCTATACTTTTATCGCCTCTTAAATGAATAGTCATCTTAGAACGACAGGCTACCTCAAGGACTGTCTTCAATAGGTTCTAGGAGCCTAAGCATAACAGACCCTTTTCGGGTTATAAGAAATCTCGAGAGTCTTTCCATGGCAAGTCAGAAGTCTAACGACCCTCCTCTCACAATCTAGAATGGCTCCATATATGTGGTTAACCAATCCATCCCTAGAATCAAACCGTATCTTATGAAATCTAGAACATATGTATCGCAATCAAACTCGACGCCTAACACAGAGATTCTCAAACCCAACAAATCATCGATAAATGAGCCGTACCTCCAATGGGGTTCGAGGTAATAACGGGATCCAAAACCATACTAGTATCTAGGTGCAGAGACTCAAATAAATGATCAGATATAAAAGAATGTGAAGCACTAGAAAAAGAATCCTAACTGGATGATCAGAAATAGAAGTTAATCCTTTAACGGAAACTTTCCTACCTCTATCCTGTCCACCAGCTATGAGAACATTAGCTTGCTTTCTAGAAGTTCCTGCCCACTGACCTTGTCCTTGTCTCTTTGGGCACTCCTTAATAAGGTGTCCAGCCTTACCAAAGTGGTAGCAAACGCCTTTCCTCTTTCCGCAATCCATTTTCAGATGACCCATCGTTCCAAAGTTATGGTACTTCCTCTTTTCTTATTTCATATATATTCCCTTCTTAAGCCACCATTTTCTTTCATCTTTGGGCTGTGCTCCTTAGCCCCAATTCCCTTATTCTCCTTTTTACCATCCTTGTGCAACATGTTAACCAGTCACTTGAAAGTTGCCTCCATCGCACGGAAATCCTTTACAGGCTCAAAGGAAAATAAGCCGCAGCTGAAACTACTACAGTTATAGATTGAGGTTGGGCACTTCTTTGCCCTTAGACATGTACCGTAGTTTTAACATGCCTATGGAACCATGCCGAAATAGGGATACCCTTTTGGGAAGAAACGATTCCCTGAACAAAAACAAAAAGGAATCAAGCGGAGAATCGAGAAGATTTTATGGCTTTGGGAAATATTCTTTTCCAAAAACAGACCTTTTATTTTAAAATACTTTTCTTTTGAGACTTTTTTGAAAACCATTTTCAAAATATTTTATCTGATCTTATAACCATATGCTCTAATACCAAATGTGACACCCCACGTCCGTTAATTTCACTCACTAAGGGAATGCATTAACTTTCGTGAAGCGTTATAGGTAAATAAGAACATAATATCACAAGACAGATATGTAAAATAGCAGCGGAATTAAAAACTTTATTTAAATCATAAATTCATGGTCCCAAATATGAATTTACATCATAGATTTGAAATAACCAGTTGCATGTTTTATAATCTGTCTTGCCAAAAAAATATCGGAGTACAAATGCATAAACCATATTTCCCTTGCAAAGCCATATGAGAGTTGACAATAAGTCAAAGCGGTACATCAATATCCAAAATCCAAGCTAAGCTGAAAGAATCCAAATCAACTCTAAGCACTTCCACCCTGAGAACCTGGGGGAAAAATGAAGAGAGAGAAGAGGAAGCAAAAAGGGTCAGACATAAAGTATAGCGAGTCCAGTTACTTTTAAATATAAATAAATAAAAGTATCATGGTAGGTATATAAAAATTGGAAGAACAAGATAACAATAACAATATCAAGTGTGAACTGAGTAAGATAAGATGAACATGATGTATTGCGCTTCTTAAATACATTTCTATGCACCGCGCAGATACTAGTATATCAGAAATAGAATCAAGTGACTGCCCCTAATAACAACCAATCTAATCATCAATGTGGCGTCTCCCCTCAAACCCGTACCTCGATAGTGAAAGGTGAAATGATATCTTGGGGTAAGCTCTAGTCTTTTCGCATCCCGCTGGCTGTCGATGACGGATACCTGACGGTCTACTATCCTTGTTGGTCGCGACCCTCTCTACCTCCTCATGAGGCAACCGTCGAATCACCCTGGTGTCACCTCGTCATAGCATTCTAACTGCATAGCTACATCTACAGTCAAGGCCCGCCCACCTAGTAGTTACGCGCAGACCTAATCTCTGCGAGTACAGCCTAAGACATCTTTCACTGCACAGAGGACTACTAAGAGCACCTTATGTACCTCAGGAAGCCACGTGCTTCCCCTTCCAGTCCTTTGGAGTCGTCAAACAATCAGATAAATGTGTGCTCCCTTCGTGCCTTATAACACCTCGATGATCTACCCCGTTAAGTTATTCACCCTCAACCGTACGGATTGGTCTAAGCGCCTTACTTTAGCATGTTGTTTGACCCTATGTCTAAACATTCTTTTATGCACTTGTCTCACCTCATCAGGTTTCCAATTAACTTGGTTATTCCAATTCATATTGAATTCTAATTCAAATTACCAAGTTTCTCTTTCTTATTAATTTCAGTGATACAACTTAATTCATTTAAGTTTATTAATAAGCTTACAACATGTTATTCACTAGATTGTGGCCTAAGGTTTGTAATCCACAATCTATTTCATATTCTTGCTTTGTTACATCATTACAATAACATAATTTTTCTTAATGTGTAATTAAGTACGTCTCGTTTTACATGTTTCCTTTTTAACATGTCAGACATTATTTATGATTAAATATAACCTATCTTATAAGTTTTCCTTATTCTTTCTCATTTAATCATAATTCCATTTTTCATTGTTATGACAACTTATCGTTGTTCACTTATTAACTTAGTTCTATTAACTAAGGCCTGTTAATAAGTTTCTCTACCCATTTATTACAACTTATGTTATAATTTCCTCTTGTCTCTAGGACAAGCCTAAACTTGTTATTCACATCAACAGGTTCCAGACTTCTAGATTACTTAATTTATAATTAAGTACCTCTTATCTTCTTACCAAGTTTGTCTCATTTCCTTACAAGTTATGCTTACCCTAAGCGGTGTCTTTTAATTACATAACTTTATTATTTCTACCGGTTATGTATACCACTAGGTGTCTTTAATTACATAACCTTATCGGGTTAAGTTTATGGGCCTATATGTAAATATTACCCAGCCCTCTAATTTACTTAACCCACCCATTACCCATCCAATTTTACTTAACCCTGACTTATGTTCATAATCATACAATCCTTATGGATTAAATTAGGTTAAGTAGCCCAATTCACTACCATGTCCAATTATGGTTATAATGGGCTAGACCTCCCACATTAGGCCCACAACGTGTGGATGTTGGATATGCCGATAGGGTCCGGGCAGTCTTATTCCATAGTTGGGTCTAACCTCGTGTCTTAGCCCGATTCGTATTTGTACACTTAGACCTCTCACATTAGGTTCAACATTAGTGGCTACTGGATATGCCGGTCGGGTTTGGGCAGACTTCCACCACTAATGCAACCTAACTTTGTGTCATAAGTGCAATTACAATTCCTAATTGTAATTACTAGACATTCCATTTTAATCCAAATCTACCTATGTCATTATAGGTGATTATTTCTCTTTTTCCCCATATTTAATTATATGCCCAATTCACTATTCAAATTATGGACTTTTATGCCCTTTTTCAATTCACCTTTTAATTATGCACGATATACTCTTTTTTCCCTTATCATAAATTAAGGCATATATATATATATATATATATATATATTGCACTAACCTAAACCCACATATTTTCCAATTTATGCCTAAAATTCATATTCACATATGTTCCAATTTATGTCCCAAATCAATAATTAGATATCTCCCAATTCATACCCAATTCCATATTTACATATATTCCAATGCGTGCCTAAATTCGTATTATCCAACAAGACATATGCCCCTAAACCCATATTCATATATTTCCAAATTTATGTCCAAATTTATATCCATATTTTCCAATACCAATTATGCCCAAATTATGTTTTTCCCCGTTATTCCCAATTTCGCACGTTCGCATCTTTCAGCGTTAGGCCTAGGCTCGAAGATAGCCTGGCTATATAAAAATAAAAAAGGAAAAGAGGAAGAGAAGAGAATCAAGAATAGGAATAATAACGAATCAATAATAAACTGATAGAAATAGGCATAAACTGAATAGGCAAATTATGACAAGATTTAACATTGTGGCAGCATGAACATATAAAAGCAGATCTAATAATTATGTCATAATTGAACTGATTAAGCACCGATTCAAGATCCAATTTTTATATACATATCAAGATTACTATTTAAATGTTTAGATCTAAAAGCAACATGAACTCACAATGAAGAAGATGGATCCAAATTACTGCAAAGAACATGTTGAATAAGTTGTTGTAGCCATTGTTGAATTTGTTGTAGCAATCTTCGAATATGTATAATCCTCTTTGAATTTATTTAGAAGAAGAAGAACCATTTTAATCTTCATTACAGTAGAGCTTCGTCGTCACCCTTTTTTTATGTGACTAAAACCTAGGTTTAGGGTCCTTTATATAGGAGTAGCGGAGCAACCAAGACCATCAGATTGGACCAGAAGTCATCAGAATCGTCTACGTCAGAAAAGAAGTTTCCAGAGCCATGGGTGGGTCAACCCCCCTTCAGGGGTGTCGACCCCTAGTCGACCCCCATGAGCCTGGGTCGACCTAGCCGGGTCTCGGGTCGACCTCAAACGGTCAGCCTTTCATCGATCTACGTGCCGAATTTCTAATTTTGTTGATTTTGAATATTTTTGAATTTATATGCATATATATATCTTCCTTATACGTATACAAACTTCAAACCTTAATAACTTCTTCATACGGTGCCCGTTTTAAGCAAACCAAATGTCTATCTTGACCAAAATTTCGAGACGGACGCAATGGCGCAGTCCTCTTCACTTAATTCTGATTATTAAATTAAGTTTTCCTTAATTCATTGTTAATAGTGTATTTCACAATGATTATTCTTTTAATTCATCATCTTTAATGTCGTTAAGATTTCGGGGTGTTACACCGTCTATGATTGATACATTTATATTTGAAGTTGTTGTAGACATTATGCACTTATAGTAATATCAAAGTGATTTGTTTTAAATGTACTAAACATGTTTGGCTATTATAAGGGAAAACTCTATCGTTCGGCTTGCGTTGGATTATGTGGTGGGACCTAAGTCTTATAATAGCTTCATTTTCAAAAAGCGTTGCGTTGTTTTATTTTAAACTATGATCCATGTGGAGTAAACCCGTTCTATCTTATATGGCGTGGTCCCGTGATTTCCCAACTTTTAAAGTAAAGATTTAATAATTGTTTTAGTTCTCACACCAGTCCCATGAATTACTCGAAGTTTATTGTTTCTACCTAAACTTTGGGTGCCCATATTTCCATATGGGCAGCTAGTAGTTTGGTTTAGTAGATTTCTATTTAACAAGATCCTGGTTTACAGATGGATCTATATTCGGAATGTATCCGTGTATTTCATTCAGTTGTGCTAGTTGATGTATTTTCCACTGTGCATTGTATTTATACATTTTTATTTCCACTGCTATGTATTTTAAATCTCGGATATTATTTTTCCGCTATGGAATATTTATTCGTACTCTGATATGCTTGTACTCTAACATAAATTGTTGTAATAGCAATGAAATTTTCTTGTGTTTGTGTTTCGATAAGTCGTGTTCTCAAAGCAATTAGTTGTTTTCCATCTCTTCGGGGTTCGGGAAATTTTGGATCGTTAAAGTTGGTATCAGATATTTGGTTTACAAAGCACGAGAACAGGACACATTAGAACCAAATGAAAGAATTATTCAGAGATAGGATTAGTGATATCCTATGAGAATGACTCGGTAGAGATAGGATCAGTAGCATCCTAGAATGAGTTTGAAGAGTATTATTTATGAAAATGAATTTAATTTTGAAAACTAAATTATATTATACGTATTTGAGTATTTTATTTTATATTTATTTTGGACTATCGTGTATTAGAAGATTTTGAATATACGTCTGATCTACATGTATTCAAAGTCTCAAATATACTGGGTAGATATAGAATCACACTCTAGTCGCTCGGAGATGATTTTGATGATTGACATGTCATCATCAGCATTTATTTTTATATCCCAACATTCATCTTTCAATTTAATATGTTTATATTATTATAAACGTAACCAATATGGTAAGTTACCTCGTTTGGAAATAATTATTAGAATAATGATCCGAGTTCAATTAAATTAACGTGTAATTCAACTAATTCATCCAATATATATAAATAAATATTCAACCAACAACAAACAATTTTCAACCATAGCACACAAATCAAATCCCAACTTATATAAATTATAAGTGGGTAAAAACTGAGTGAGTTATAATCACTTTGATTCGATTTGTTGTTGAAACGGTTCAGTTATAGTTAAATTAAACAGTCGTTTAATTTAATTGTAAATTCTTGTTATCCCCTTTTTTGTCCAAATTAGTTCCATAATGTTCAATTCGTCACCACGATCATAATGCAACTTGATTCGTCCAATTTTGATGAGATATCCAAAATTTATAACCAATACAAGTTATACAATCTAATTTGATAATTAATTAATCAATTAGGATTTAACGTTAATTACTTTACCGAGTGTAAACTAGCCGATCATTTAAATCCTTCATTTGTTACTATTTCTTCGTTCCCAAACAGTTCACCGACTTTCCTCAACGCTGTCACATCGCCCCATGGTCCAACGGAAAATGACGCTTCGAGCCCCCTAGCGTCGTCAACCTGCCCCCTCATCCCCATGCCATTCGATCAACTCCGTTTCCTGCTTCAACCCATGATCCACCGTTGGCTTTGAGAGCATTCCAAACCACTACAGTCAATGTAATATGATCATAGCCGACCGATTTGGAGCGCTCGACGAGAGGACCAATTTCATAGCTAAACGTTTTTCGATTTGATCAATCGATATGGAGATATTTCAGGGAGAATTTGAAATGTTGTGGTTCGTTCATTTCATGTTAGATGCGGCTGAAAGTAATGGTTGACCATGGTTCAGCAAAATTTAGGGTATTGACTAGTTTAGGGTATTTATAGGGGTACTACTTTATTAAAATATTATTAAAATAAGCTCCGGAATGAAGTAACGTTATAAATGAACTACAAACGACCTCCAACCGGGATGAAAATTGAAATTCTAACATAAAATAATATCCCAGACACGATGGAACATGTTTTCGAATTCCGAGATCATTTGTAAAAATTCTTTTATAATTCACAACGTGAATCGACATGCGTTTAAATTTCATACGATCACAAATTAAATCCATTTAACTTGAAATTTGAAATACTACAAAAATAAAATATTATGGATTTAATAAAATTATTTTTCATTGGAATTGGAGTTTGTTTGAAAATCAGTTATTCTTTAATTCCATATTAAATCGATAAAATGATTAAATAAAAGTCTAAGCATTTACTATTATCACGATCAATGGTAAATCCAATTGATACAAAATCAAAACCCTACAATAACTAACTAATACGAATCCAATGACACAAGTTTCGTCACATTCGAGACTGTTTCCTGGAATGGTAATTTATACGCAAAACGACGCTATTTTGGACACCAAAATACCTAGTCTCCAAAAATAACGAACTACCTATCTAACCTAACTCTAAATGTCGATACGAATTCAACGGAAAAAGTTTCACGTCTTAATCCGACCTTTTGCTCAAGTTATGCACAAATACTCTCTAATTAAATTAAATTCTTTTAATTATTCACTATACAAACCGACTAAGCATTTATGGTTACCGTTGTCGCATATGACCTTGGATTTCCATGAAATTTGGTTTCATACAATAATTTAACATTACAGGTCAAATGAAACTAATTTCATCGAAAACCGGGGCTTTTTCAAAATGACTATTCTTACGTCTTATATAATATCGATAAAATATCATTAAATTCTAAAATAATCCCATTAAATAATAATAAATTAATATTATCATAAATATCCAAATGGAATAATATATAGCTTCAAATATAAACAAATGTGGATTTTAAAACATAGCGTTAACATTTTCAAGTTAAATTATATCCAAATCATATAAAAATCCTTTATAATTTATTAAATAAAATGTTATCTGTTATAAACGATTTCATAGTGACTTTCTAAAATTTTGAATTGGACATAAATCATAATTTATAATATGAAATCTCCAATTTTCTCTTTCATTAGAAAATTATAATCAAATAGATTCAAATGATTCTTGTTTCAAAGAATTCCGACTTAAAATGGATTCAGTATATACAATTGAAGTTAAAAATGTAATATTATGAACTACCATGACATTACGAGCTCGTTTTATAATTAAATATAAATTTAATGTACAAACTTCGTTTTATAAGGAATTCTATATTATAAACCCATTTATAATTCCAAATCAATATTTAAAATTATAAAATAAATTAAATATCTGACTACCAAAAATACGGGACGTTACAAAAAGTTATTGGGAGTGACTTGTTTTTCGAAAAAACATGTTAGTTGCGCCTAAAAGTTTGAGATTCTAGAAGGTGTCTTCTTATAGCATTGAAATCAATAAGTGTAGTTGAACTGATAGTGACTAAAGGCGTACATGGTACGAGACTTGATGTAGGGTCACTATAACCCAGTATAAAATCTTGTGTGTTCTTTCCTTTTTACTTACTACATTTATTTTACTTGTTTTTTTTTCTTTGATTGATTATGTGATCATTATACATATACACATAAACATAATTCAAAATGATTAATAAAAAGATTCATAAATTTAAGTAAACTCGATTCGCTCTCCTTCTAGCATTAATATGACCTTAAGATCTTTACTTCGCTTCACTTTCAGCTTGGGCATTTGGTTGGGATGTCATATGTTGGTATCATAATAGGTTTTGGGTATATAGAGTATAAAATATGACTCTTAGCTTTAAATAAACTTAGTCCTAATTCCTTCAGATATGTGTTGGTCACCTTACCATAAGTTGGGAATATATTGTGATCATTGTGGTAATCATATGGCTACAAGATTGTTATTTTTCCTGCTATGTATTGTCTATACTTCTACATTTCATGCATATAATACTTGTGTGAGATGAAAATTAACTGATGATGATTTTGAAGGAAGAAGTTAAAAGACTAGTTAGTAGTGCTTATATTTGTTATATGGAAGGAAAACAATAATAGTTCAATGTTTGTTTGCTATTATGGACAGGTGATGTGTGATTAATTGAATTATTATTAATTTGGGATAAATCGAGTACATGTATTAATTTCAAGAGTACATATTATCATATTAGCATATGATTTTCAAAAGTATGAGTACTAAGTGATTGAAAAGTTTTAATGGTTTATTTTGACAGTTTATCCATTGACTGCTTTAAGAATATTAATCAATGCAGGGCCACATATCGATAGAGCTAAACGCTTGAACATGCATTCTGGCACATTATTTTGGTAAATGATATTTTATATATAAAGGTTCATAACATTTTATAGAGTACTTATTGATTTTGGAAATGATATTTTATTTTCCTAGGTTTAAATATTTTTCAAACTATAGTCATTGAGTATTAGTGAGAAGTTGATATCATTACCGACAATTGAAATCAAAATTGGAGCCAATTGACAAAATGTGTAACGAACCACGAATTTTCGACCCCAAAAATCAACACAAAAACTATGTCGACTATTCAAGCATCGAGAATATCGGATCATTAATATAAATAAGTTAGAGGGTGAGAAATAGAAAGAAAGTTAGAATAGAAGAAGAAGAATAAGATCACAACAAAACAAAATTAGAGTAAACACGAATCTCACAGCGGAACAAATAAAATATATTATATAACATAACTTTGAAATAAAAAATTGTATTTGACTTACATACATCATGTGAGTACATCACGTATGTATCACAGAGGAAATAGACTATATACATCTAACATTGAAGCCTTATGCTCCAAGCTCCTCCAAGTATATCTGAAAAACCCCGACTACTTGACTGCCCGTACAAATCTGGGCACCCAAGAGTTTATGGTAAAACAAAACAAAATAAACTCTGAGTCAATCATGGGACTGTTGTGAGTAAACTCCAACTATTTGGTTTAACTTTTAAGAATCCTTTTCAGAGGAAGGATAATCGTAAGACCAATCCACACATAAATACGGATGGTTTTTACCTTATGATAACCCAAAACATTTTTGAATTATATATGTTTTGATATCATAATAATGTCTACAACAAGTAAATAACAATCTAGCAGAACACTTGCATCTCACGTTCCACATATATACTATACAATCGAAACCGCTGGATCTTATTGGAGAACATAATTCCTACTACGACAAGGTATGAAACCACCTTCCGATTAGTGTACTCTAGAGGGGATACAATGGAGTTCAACAAAAACATCTTGCAACTCAGCCACACATGACCGTCCATTCATTTCGCTTGAATTTTCCGAATATATTGTCACCTTACGGTTGGTATACCAACATAACCGTTCATAGGAGATACATAAGCAAAAAAAGAACAAAATGAATATTCTCTAGATGGTGGCAATATACACTAACTGGGTGCGACCCACTATGCCATGTTGCCTTCCCGATTTTTGTCATTTCCCAGTTGATGAGGCTTGAGGTCATAACTTATCTTTTGATAGATAACATCTTCATTTACTTTGAATGCCACATCATCATACCCGCCAAATCACAAATTGATTTCTCTAAAAATACCACGGGTAAAAAGCTAAGAGAAACAAATTCCTCTGCCACCAACGTAAATATGTTTGAAGAGATCAACTTACATGATCTATTAGACATACTCTATCGGACATTCTGTCCATACACGTTGTCCTGGGACTGGACAAACCGAAGGAACTATTCTGTAAATCAATCTTAGGCAATTTCTACCTAGGATCGCCATAACAGCCCTTACATGAACTCCATCTTCAATATATTTGTTCTGCAATGCTAATGCCCGTACGGAGTGGTTTTCATATAATAAATATGATCCCGGTTTCTCCGTATTGACAATGAAAAAATGGTCAAAAACTTTGATAGTCAGTTATTTAACTATCAAAGGAAAACATCCTTCCAAACAACGATTTATATCGACCAAAAAATGGTAAAATTATTTCATTTACCCAGTTTTAAAAGCATACGGTATCGATTCATCGTATTCAAGTGTATAGAAACCCCTATCGACCTTGTGGTGCCCTACCGTCGATCCGAATTCATAAGCCACTTAACCAATAAATCTCCATAATATAAAACCATTTTTACTCAATCTACAAATACGCTCTCTTGTATATATACACTCAAACTCAATCTAGGGTATTGCTAACCCTATCTTTACTGAGTCACGCCATTGAGCCAAAGAAATTACATAACCTTCAGCTCTGATACCACTATAACGAACCACAAATTTTTGATCCCAAAAATCAACACAAAAACCATGTCGACTATTCAAGCATCGAGAATACCGGATCTTTAATAGAAAGAAGTTAGAGGGTGAGAAATAGAAAGGTGGAAAGTTAGAATAGAAGAAGAAGAAGATCACAAGAGAAAAAAATCAGAGTAAACACGAATCTCATAGTGGAACGAATAAAATATATTGTATAACATAACTTTCAAATACAAAACTGTATTTGACTTACATACATCATCAGAGTACATCACGTATGTATCGCAGTGGAAATAGACTTTCTATATATATCTAACATTGAAGCCTCCTACTCCAAGCTTCTTCAAGTATATCTGAAAAATCCTAACTAGTTGACTTACCGTACAAATTTGGGCACCCAAGAGTTTAGGGTGAAACAAAAACAAAATGAAACAAACTCTAGGTCAGTCATGGGACTGGTGTGAGTAAACTCTAACCATTTGGTTTAACTTTTAAAAATCCTTTTCAGAGAAAGGATAATCGTAAGACCGATTCACACATAAATACGGATGGTTTTTACCTTACGAGAACCCAAAATATTTTGGAATCAAATATGTTCTAATATTATAATAATGCCTACAATAAGTAAATAACAATCTAGAATAATGCTTGCATCTTATGTTCTACATATATAGTATACAATCAAAACCGCGGGCTCTTATTGGAGAACGGATTTCCAACTATGACAACGTACAGAACCACCTTTCGATCAGTGTACTCTAGAGGGAATACACTGGAGTTCAACAAGAACTTCTTGCAACTTAGTCACACGTGGCAGGCCATTCATTTTGCTTAAATGTTCCAAATATATTGTCACCTTACGATTGGTATACCAACATAACCGTTCTCGGGAGATACAAAAGAGAAAAGAAGAACAAAATGAATATTCTCTAAATGGTGACAATATACCCTAATTGGGTGCTGCCCACTTAGCCATGCTTCTTGCCCGATTTTTATCATTTCCTAGTTGATGAGGCTTGAGGTCATAACGTATCTTTTGATAGATTACATCTTTATTTACTTTGAATGCCACATCGTCATACCCGCCAAAACACAAATTGATTTCTCCAAAAATACCACAGTATAAAGCAAAGAAAAACGAATTCCTCCACCACCAATGTAAATACATTTGAAGAGATCAACTTACATGATCTATTAGATATACTCTGTTAGACATTCATCCATACACGTTGTCCTGGGACTGGACAAACCCAAGGAAGCATTCTGTAAATCCATCTTAGGCAATTTCTACATAGGATCGCCAGAACAACCCTTGCATAAACTCCATCTTCAATATATTTGTTTCGCAAAGCGAATGGCCGAACGGATTGGCTTTCAGATAATAAATCTAATCTTGCTGTAAACAATGGAAAAATGGTCAAAAACTTTGATAGTTGGTTTTTGTAATAACCCGGAAATCCAAGCCAATTTAAAAATTTTATTTTCGCTATTTTAACGGATTTTGATTATTTAAAATGAATTATTTTAAATAATAACAACGGAAAATTTATTTTCAATGAAGTTAAAACGAATATTTTATTTTAATTATATAACGAGCCTGAAAATGGCTTGGTAGTTCGATAATTCGATTTCAAATTTCAAATGAATGTACCGGGTTCAAATTAAACCGGATTTGAGTGAAACCAAAAACATTTGAATCTATTTGAGAATACCTTTCCTACGAATCCGAAAAATTGAAATTTCATAGCGGGGATAAAAAGTTACGCCCAGTTGAAATTTCAGAATAGTCGCTATGGAATTCTGGCCCTTAAAAATAGCCATTTTGCAAACGACCTCGGTTTTCGACGAAACCACTTTTGTTGGATCCGTGATGTCAAGTTATTGCTAGATTCCAAAATTCTTAATTTTTCGATTCAATATGTGAGCGTGGCAAAGGAAAACGCGTTTAACCAGTTTTAGTTGATTTTAATCGACTGGAAAATGGCCATTTTTCAAATGGTTTCAGAATTTGACGAAATTAGTTTTGTTAGGATCATATCATCAATACAAAGCTAGAAATAATTTTTCGTGAATTATTAAAGTCTGTATGTGGGCCCGGTTAATTGAAATGCGTGTTCAAATTCAATATATAGAGTTATATTTTGATTTTGACGAAAACTGATTGAAACAGTTGAATCAGCCTACGACACATATCTCATTGTGTTCGGAATGGGGGTAATACACTGGGACAATAGGCAGCGGATTCGATTCTGAGTTCAAAATAAAAAGTTATCTTTTTGGGATTAAAAATAATAAAATAAAAATATATATATTTTTTCCTTAAGCCCCTCACTTTATTATCTCTCTCCCCCAAATATAAAGTCAAACCCAACAGTTAAGAAAAGGAAAAAAAACAAATCGATCGACGTTCCTCCTCCAGCCTGCCACTGCGACTTCGCCACCGGGGTTCCCTTACTCCGCCACGCCACCAACTGGATCCGCCACCTCTCCGTTCAACTCAGCCCTCCCCTCCGAGCGACGACAGCTCCAATCGCCCTAACCCCCCCTCCCCCCCCCACCAAACCGACGTGACCCATCATCGTAGCCCTAGCGCCACCCCCGGAGATCTCCCCCAACCCGCCGCGACGCTCCGACATCCCCCCTTTGAAGCGCCGACGATGAAGATTCCCCCTTGTTCAGTTCAAATACAGTGAGTTTTATCCATTTACTTTAGTTTAATTTAATTTAAATATTAACAGCGAATTAGAATGAGACTTTCTTTCTTTGTATGAAGTAAAGCATTATATAAAATCAGTTTTATTTGGATTTAGTTTTTATTTTAAATTGGTTTTAAATAGGATATTAGCGAATATAAAAATCAGTTTTTTATATAGAAACTAGCGAGGTAAAGATCCGATTTTTATCATATTATTAGTAGATAAAGATTATATTTTTAATAATAAAAATGCAAGATCTTTATTTATAAAAAGGCGAGATCTTTATTTATAAAAAGGCGAGATCTTTATTTATAAAAAGGCGAGATCTTTATTCTATGAATGAAATATATTTTTTTATTTGATAAAAATATGATTTTTTATATAGTGGCGATAATAAAAATATGATTTTTTATCTAGTAGAGATTATAAAAATATAATTTTTATAAGGTAGAGAATATAAAAATACGGTTTCTATATATGTAGTAGCGAAATAAAAATCTGATTTTTATAGTGAAATAAAAATGTGGTTTTTATATATGTAGCGAATACGGGGGATGAAAGTGATGAAGGGCGAGCACATCGAAAATTTCCTACATAAGAAGGGTCGAGGCGTTTGGTTTAGCATATTTGTGAGAACTCCTCACTTTTTATTTTAATTTCTAGTTGAAATATATAATAGGATGTAGACGGTGTTTAGTAGCACCCAGCACCCGTCATCCACAGACCATGGACGGCTTGTTTGTTTGTTTGTTTGATTTTGATGTGTAGTTGATTGTGTGATGTGGATTGAAATAAAAATATTTTTATAGTTAAAAATAGAATTTTTAACATGTATATGAAATGAAATAAATTAATATGAACAAATCGAATGATTTGTTTATATACACACATTTGACTGATATTGATTGGGACGATAAATTTTACATATCGCCCAACTGCACAAATAAAATCTGTGTTTGATTGTTTGAAACCCCACATGGGTATTGGGATGATATATGACATACACTAATCACGATAATTAGTTGTATGTCGATCAATTGATTGACAGACTGTTATGAGCGTTAAATATTTATATTTGATGCTTATACAATGTAGAATGCAGTTGTGTGGTGCACTCTGGATGATGGTTGATTATTTATCGTTGTTATTATATACATGTGTTGTAAAAAACCGTATAATTAACATTATATGGTAATTGATTGGGCCTCATTCCAGTATTGATAAAGAAATATTTTAAATAGAATATTTGAAAAAGGAATACTTGAAATAGAAATATTTGAAAAAGAATATTTGAAATAGAATATTTGAAAAAGAAATATTTGAAATAGAAATATTTGAATAGAAATATTTGAAAAAGAAATATTTGAATAGAAATATTTAAAAAAGAAATATTTGAAATTGAATATTTGAAAATAGAAATATATGAAGCCGTGTTGATTAGATTTGCACCATTTTGACGCGAGCGATATTCATATCGATTTTATTCGTTTTTATAACGAATATAGAAAAGAAAGTGATTACAAAATATAACGTTTTGAAAATATTATCATTTGTATATCGATGATGTGGAATATTCAATTTTGATTAGAAATGAATATGAAGTTGAAATCATTTTGAAAACGAATTTAAAAATGATTTATAAAATACGTTTTGACGATAAATCGACGAAATATATATAATGGCCTGAATAGAACGCGCCGCACCGCGGCAGTTCGCGAATTTCGACCATTGACTTCGAATGGATATTACGGGAGATACGACCGTCGAATTCTCCTAAAACCGGAACCTTGGGTTCGTATCGAAAAGAGCTTTCTAATGAATATTAGAGATTTGAAATCAAACGGATGGATTTGGAATTATGTCCAAATCAAATTTGGAAAAGGTCGCTGTAAGTGCAGTTCGATGGCCGTTGGTGGAATCGACTGTACGGGCGTTGATAAAATTATTAAAAACAGTAATAATTTGTGTAAAATCATAAGAAATGATTTGTGAAGAATTAGGATGAAAAACTCCATATTTGAAAAGATAAAAGTAGATTTTTATCAAAATGAACTAGTTTTGAACAAGAATAATAATTTGTTTATTTTTGAAATAAATAAATTGGATTTGAAATGGTTTTGATAATAACCAGAATTTCCAATAATTGAATTGGAATGGATTTGAATCGAAATCATCTTTGGAATATTTCGATGTTGGATTTCGAGATTATACAGATATTGTTATGGAAATTTGAAAGATATATTTATATCGTTATTTCCAATACGATATTTGTTGGTCGTAGAATTTGATATTGAATATATGCCGATATATTTTCTGTTCAGAGCCTTGTATTTAATATCAAATGGGATTTGGATTTGTCGTGAATGGTCTCTTCATTAACACTGTTCTTAACCCTAGTTGAGAAAAAGATTAAATCTTTTTATTTAGATTTAATGAAGTGTACCAATTAAATAATATTTAATTGGAATGGAATTGGTATTGATTTTTGGGTTTATCGTGAATAGGGTTTTAAATAACACTTGTTCTTTCACCGATAATTAATGGAATGTGATTTTGGGTTGTTGTGAACGGTATCTTCAATAATACTGTTCTTAGACCCAAAGGAGTTAAGAAAATCAGAAAATAACTGGAGATTAGTTAAGTTGAATGGTTTCTAGGGTATTGATCTGATGTTGGTTTCATCCTTCGGGGTTAATACTTAGGGAATTGCTCACTTGCTAATTTACGATTAGGGACTGATTGAAATGTGATGTGATTTTGGATTTATCGTGAACCGTGTTTTAAATGACACTGATTCTTTAACCCAGTTAAAGATTAAAACTGAGTGGAATTTTAATGAATCTTTAATTAGATTGAAAAGATCGAGAATGGAGTATCACCAGTTTTGCTCCAGGCGATAGTTAAATCATTAATTAGATTTGAACATGAAATGGTAATTGAATTTACCGATAACACAGTGGTGTTAGATATGAAGTATTACTAGTTTTACTTCATGGGATGAATAGTTGGGAGTGGGAAATTAAAACAAATGATTACTTCGGTAAGATTCGTTAATCCCGACTAGTTTGAAGTGATATTCAAAGGAAGATTAAAGAATAAAGTTAAGAGAATTTATCTTTGATAAAATTAATGGGAACCTTTCCCTAAGAATGTGAAATTTAGAAACTAACTGTAGGTTTGCTAAGAAGAATGGTTTCCTGGGTATTGATCTAATGTTGATTTCGGCCTTCGGGGTTAATATTTGGGGAATTATTCTCTTGCTAATTTACGGTTAGTGACCGATGAATTGGAATGAGGCGTATGTTGTGTTTGTGTAACACTTGTTTATTATATATGCGAGTTATACAGAAAGACGAGGTTTATCCCATTCTGAATAACTGATTTGACGATGAGTTGAAGATGAAGACGGTGGTTGAAGACCTGAGGTCTTCACGTCGTTTGGATAATTACTGATGATCTTGATTGGGTCGTACACCTAAGAGGAGGGAATCAGTAGGTGATCGTCTAGACGTACTTGGAGATCGATGTATATGTGAGGTACATGGTGCCTCCGGTTTCGTTCAGACCCAGAACGGACTGGTAAATGGACTGTGTGTCTGACGTTGGATATCATTCTATGTGATTGATGGATATCGGTTGCATGGAGTGGTTTGCCTTTGTGGCATGCTAAGATGCAAATGATCAAGGCTTTTATTGAAAAGCAAAGTCTTGTGGTTGATGATCAAAACACGGCCTGTGTGGCATAGCTTTGTGTAGCATTGATTCGCGAGCCTCACACCCGGGTGGTGAACCAAAAAGGGGAGAGGACCTCAGGGAGGGCATGTGTTTCCTTTTAGTAAGTAGTGGCATCAATGGTTTGACACGCCCTGACGAGTTTGACTTATGCGGTTGTTGGTTTGTGAGGCGCCTCGGATATATCGGTGACTATGTGAAGCCGATGGAGTCATTCGATGGCTCATTTACGCCCCAAAGGGTGGGGAAACGCAGTGTTCAGGCATTTTAATCCACATCGGTGGACCGGCCCTGACGATCCAAAGGTCACTCGAGCTCTGACCTGAGACATGGGCTAGATTGTCTCGAATCGGTAGAGGACTATCTTTTGCCTCGGTTCACATATGGAAATCCAACTTCCAAATATGTGACATTTGCGGTTTTGATTGTAGAGCCTAGTATGGCGACATGATATATGGTACCCATGCCGTCTATGATTGATATTTATGATTGTATATAAAATTAGAAACTAACTGGAAACGAGTTAAGATGAGTGGTTTCCTGGGTATTGGTCTGATGTTGGTTTTGGCCTTCGGGGTTAATACTTAAGGAATTGTTCTCTTACTAATTTGCAGTTGGAGTCTGATTAAGAATCAAAAGATAAAGTTTCACGTATCAAGCATTCTTTGGCTGTTATAAGGTAAAACCCTATCCTCCAGCTTGCGTTTCATTGTGTGATGGGACCTGGGTCTTATAACAGCTTCACTGTTCTTTATTTAGCATTGCGCTGTTGTTTTATGCACTGGTATTCTTGGGAGGAAACCCGTTCCGCGTTAGCGGCGTGGTCCCTTGATTAACCTAACTTTAAAATAAAGATTAATAACTGTTTTAGTTCTCACACCAGTCACATGACTGACCTGGAGTTTATTGTTTTAACCTAAACTCTGGGTGCCCTTATTTTCGACACGGGCAGCTAGTAGTTTTGGTTTTGCAGATTTATATTCATAGGATCCTGGTTTACAGCCGGAACGATACTCGGAAAGCTCTGTATCCTTGTATTACTTCTAGTTGTGTTTTGTATTATTTTCCGCTGCGATGTATTTAAATGTAATTTAAATCTCTGCTATTTTCTATGTAATATTTATTCATACTACGTATATTCTTGTATTATGATGGAATTGTTGTAATATACAATGAAATGTTCTTCTGTCTGCGTCCTTTTGTGTGTTGTTCTCATAGTATCTGGGCTTTCCTTACTGGGGAAGTTATGGGTTTTGACGTTTTTTTAATTACCGAAGGAAAACATCCATCCAAACAACGATCTATATCGATCAACCATCAAATAACACTGAGCTCCTTTAATCAGTTCATCAATAATTTATTCATTTTCCAGTTTCTTTCCAACACCTTTACCCCAATATTTCTCCAACTCACTTAGTCTCTCACGATTTTTGAAAAAACATTTCCATTTATTTAAACTATTTATTTTCTATATTTCAGAAAATATTTCTTATTAACATCAGACAACATTTCCATATATCCACAAATTCTTATTTCCTAGATTTAGAAAATAACGTTATCATTGGAAAACATTTCCATTCTAATATTCACGAATCACTATCATTCCACGTCCATCAGTCCTTAACCGTAAACTAGCAAGAGAACAAGTCGCTAAGTATCAATCCCAAAGGCCGAAACCAACATCAGATTAACACTCAGAAAGCCATTCAACTATACAAGTCATCAGTCAGTTTCTAATTTCCTTATTCCCATTTATTACTTTCTTATCAAATACTTGCTTACACAAATTTTCGGATTCGGTTCACGAATCTAATTCTTTTAAGGAAAATATTGATTATAACGATAGCGTTATAATATCTAGTTCCAAAATATTTAACTTTAAATTATAACTTTGATTCATTACTTTGAATAAATAAATAATATTTTATAAATAAATTAAATAAATAATCTTCATTTAAAAATGGAAAGTAAATAGTACTTTCCAAAATTCAACGTCTAACTCTCCTTCGAATAATATTTATCCGATTAACATTCCGAACTTTGAGAAATTTACCATTTCAAGTAAATTAAATTTCTAAGTTCATTTTTGACTTTATCCCTTCCAAAACATCACCAATTTCTTTTATTACCATTCCAATTCGCAATACATTTGCTTTTAAACCATTATTCACTTTAGAACATGAATATTATTCCTTTATTGAAATCTGGACCCATTATATCAATCAAACCTTGTTTTTTTATTTATAATTACCATTATAGATTAAAACCCAATCTATCAAATTATTTTACAAATTTACATTAATATTTTACTTTACAAACTCCATTTATAAATCAGGTTCTTGTTAATTATATATCAAGTATATGACTTCATCTCGATTACATATTCGATTATAAATTATTGGTTTTAAACCAAATATTCATTTTCTAGTCAAATTCCAAATTATATAATATATAGTTTCTGAAAATAAATTATTTTATTAACATTCGACATCGTTCGAAGTATAATTGTAAATCCTTATCGATTTGTTTAATTACATTCCCATTTCGAATATCGAAATAAATCTTATTGTTTTCTTTTGAAACGATTCACATTTCCTCCTTTTTAAATTCATTCTTGAATTTACATTTTCAGATTATTCCATTATAATTATCTCTTCTTATTTATAAATGTCGTTTGTAAATCAAACTACTTGTTTTATTGTAATTAAAACAAGTTATTTTATTATATCCCAGTAAAGATTATATTTCTATTATTTAAAAATAATAAATAATATATTTTCCTTTTTAAACTTGAATTCTTTTTCATTTCACTCAAACAGATTTTTACGGTACTTAAATACCAATTATTTCAAGGTCAATGTTATTCAAATATCCCAAACACATAATAATCAACCATTTTTTTCCATATCATATAATGTAATATATGAAAAATAATAATATAATTGTTTGAGGAATCCAGTTGGATCCCTCCATTCTGTTACCTTGCATCCACAAATATTCATCAACATAAATAATATCAATTACCTGTCAATATTAGATATTATAAATAATGGGATTAATATTTAACTAATATTTTATATATATAACTGTATATGTTATCTCAACCAATTCATAAGAAATTGATCCAAACAACCATTACATAACATTTAATCAACACTTATCAATATTAAATAACGCATATAAAATTATAAAAATGAACAGAGTTAGTGAGTTTACTCAAATTGTTCGTTAATTGTTGAATAACGATTAACGTTCGGCTGATTCAATTGAGCATTTTATTTTGCCTAAAATTGTAACGATCTCTAAATCTCTCCAGACTGGTTCCATTATGAAGCCTGTGATCCTACGATCCCAATGGATCCTGTTTTGTTAAATTTGGATAACATATGAGCACGATGTATCAATTTACAAGTTTACATTATTAAATTAAAATTAAACTTAAATTAATTAAAATATTTTAGGCCTCACACTTATGTATGTCCACAGTTTCTCATGCCCAGGCCCGTGATGAACAGTTTTCTTCTTCCTGATTAACAACCCACGAGTTCCTGCTATTTATCTCCCCATGTCGCACGCATTATTACTTCAAACTCGCTCCATACTTCTCTTCTTTTTCAAGAGATAATAAACCAAAAAGCAACTTTAATCTTCTCTACTTAATCACAATATTAACTTAACTCTCCTTCTCCCTTCTACAGCTCAAACCCGCAAGCTTCCCGGCCATTTCCTAATCTCCTTGCTCTCAACGTTCTCCCATTCTTCTTCATGAAACTTCAAGCATTCTTACTGACGACCATCTCTCCCCAAGTACTACCTCCTCCATGCCACTGATCAATGTTCGATCGCCGTTTGCCTCTCTCGTCGACCAGGTGCACACATTACAGCAAACAGTATAAGTAGCGAAACTTTTTCCAAGCATATCCACCCAAAATTTGCCAGAACCTCCTAATCTCTACCCCTAAACCGAATATAAACTCAAATGGAAACAATACTCTCTCACTTCGAATTAAAACCAAACTGTGGCATCATTGTGTATTTCTCGACTTCCAGAGTATCTCGTCGAGTTGCAACAAAGATAGATGAGCTTGAAGCTCTCTTCGCAAGGATTCCAGAAATGTATGTGTTGTGATTCTCAGGGGAGTAGATAACTTGTTTCGACTTTTAGAGGAACGTGAGATTTGGAAAAAAAAATTAAAATAGAGAGGAAGTCCTTATTCCATGCTGAAGCAAACCAAGTGATCTACTGGGTCTGGGTATTTATAGATATTCAATACGTGGTTATCAAGGCATAGGGCTCTTGTAGCTTAGGGTAGAAAAACATGAATTTTCATGTCATAGTTCAGGTTGGTACAGGGTAACATGTAGTTTATATTGTTGCTTCGCCATGAAGGGTTAGGGAATGGATAGGCCTACCAATAGTTTTCATTCCTTAGGTTAGTTGTGCTGATTTAAGTAATCAACGTGAAAATGAAATAGTAGGGCAGGGTGTGCACAGGGGAGGTTTGGTTGAGCATTAATGAAGAGAGGATATAAGGGATGAAAATGCAGTGTATAGTCACTTAGGTAACGTGCATATGTTTTTTAAATATAAAGTTAAATGGTGCATCATGGTACACTATTTCGTTCACAAACGAGTCTCTATAGACAAGATTCTAATTTCTGTTGTGATGAGCAATGTACTACGATCACAGAATGACAATAAAATAGACAAGTTAGCTTATTTTGTGAAATTTCAAAACATTGATATAGGGTGTAGATTACATTAAACAAAAAGTTGCTTAATTTCCAAATTAAAATTTTCAAAAAAGTCTATAAATTAAGTTAATAATACGTCATTAAAAATCTTGTTAAAATCCGAAACCTATATTTTATTATATTAAATAATCATTATGGTTAATTAAAGATTTCCATAGCGACATTCTGAAAATTTGGTTTGGACATAACTCACAATCTACAAGATGAAATCTTGAATTTTCACTTCCATTAGAAAAATATAATTCAATAGATTCAAATGTTTCTTATTTCGAATAAATCTAACTTATAATGAATCTTATATAACCATCTAAAGTAGAAAAAGTAATATTACGAACTACCACGACGTTACGAGCTCGATTATAATTATATTATAATTAATACGTTCAATAGTCGTTTATATAAATATATTCGTTATTCTAATTCGAGTACAAACTCTATTAAATTTCTTAAATAATTCAGTTTACACTAAATTGCCAATTCGACTATTTCGGGCTATTTCATAAATAAATATATTATTATCCTAATATTTATATTAATTAAATAATCAAAATATTTAATTCCAGAAATTAAAATACCCAAAACATTATTCAAATAATTAAATTAATTAATTATTAAATTGCTAAAAATCAAGTATGTTACAATATGAACCACTAAGATTCATGCCATGTCAATGTTGTACATAAAATAATTCATAGATAATTGCATTTACTTCAGGGTTTATGTTTGTTTTAAAAGATTTACCCAAAATAATTTTTAGGAAATTTTATATAGCACATTAATGGTAAGTTAATGATATCAAAATGGGCTTCAAAATGTAGCACATGTTTTTTTAAATAGGAAGCTAAGATTTTTATCAAACGGGGAAAGATATTTTTTGTTCGGTAACCATGAAAGTAAAGAAGGGTTGAAATTAAATAGCTACGGCGCAACATTGTTGGAATTAATAGAATAATTTGCTAACAACCAAGATGAGTTTCTATGAATCACATATCTGCGTATACCCACTGCATATGTCTAAAATTTGTTTGAATTGGACAAAGTTTTGTTGCATGCTGGTGCTAAACTGCTTTTTGGCAAAGCAGTCAAACATCAACTTAATAGTTAGCGATGCGCACGAGTATCAAGAACGTCGTCGAAAAACGCAAAGTGATTTTTTGAAGTCGCGATGTGTTCATAAAATGTTGGAAATATCGTTGATTCGCGAAATCGTCATTATCGGATTAGAAAAGTCGTTAATAATCTCGGAAACTCTGACATGGTAAAAATATGTGATTGACTTGTCTGATCATCTCAAAATCCTTGAGCACCTTGGTCCGATCATGTAACGACCCAGAAAATTCGATACTCGAATTTTCAGTAGTAATACATAATCCTGTATTACTTGCCAAAAACCCAAGTATCGAAAACCCAGATTGTTAATAGAAAGAATTAGAGGATGAGAAGAGAACAAAAGAAATGTTAGAATAGAAGAATAAGAAGATCATAGTCTCATAGCAGAATGAACAAAATATAGTATAACAAAATTCTTTATAGTAAATGAAACTGTATATATTACAACATCAATGTATACATACATTTCAAAACGACACACAGCGGAATAATTCTGTAACAACCAGGAAAACCAAAACCAATTTAAATTTTTTATTTTGGTTATTTTAATGGATTTTGAATATTTAAAATGAATTATTTTAAATAATAACGATGGAAAATTTATTTCTGATGAAGTTAAAACGAATAAATTTATTTTATTTACATAACGAGCCCGAAATGGCGCGGTAGTTTGAAAATTCGATTTCGAAATTCAAATGAATATACAGAATTCGTTTTAAGTCGGAATTGAACGAAACAAGAAATATTCGAATATGTTTAATCATATCTTTCTAATGGATGTAAGAAACTGAGATTTCACTTTAGCAGTTGAGAGATATGTCCAGTTTAAAATTCAGAAAAGTCGATGTGGAATTTATATATATTTTAATATATATAAAGGCCCTTCAAAATGGAAATTTTGCGAACGACCTTCGTTTTCGACGAAACCACTTTTATTGGATCCGGGATGTCAAATTATTGCTAGATTCCAGTTTGCATAATTTTCTGAATCAATATGTAAGCGTGGCATAAGAAAACGTGTTTGAACAGTTTGAGTCAATTTGGATCGACCAGAAAATGGCCATTTTTCAAACGGTCTCAGAATTTGACGAAACTAGTTTAGTTAGAACTGTATCGTTAATACTAAGCTAAAAATAATTTTTCTGGAATTTTTAGATTTAATATGTGGACCAAATAAATTGAAATGTGCATTCAAATTGAATATATATATATTTACATTTTATTTGTAAGTAAGAATTAATAAATATTCATGTGTTCAGTAAAATATATATTCATGTGTTGAAGAAGATATTCATTTATTGAATAGAATAACGAAGTTATTGAAATATATAAACCCGTGTTGATTAGATTTGCGCCATTTTGATGCGAACTATATTTATATCGATTATATTCGTTTTTACAATGAATATAGAAAAGGAAGTGATTTCAAAATCTAATATTTTGAAAATATTATCATTTATATAATAATGATATGGAATATTCAATTTTGATTTGAAATTGAATATGAAGTTGAAATCGTTTTGAAAAATGAATTTAAAACGATTTATAAAATACGTTTTGAATGGAAATCGATGCAATATGTATAATATATATATTATATATATTATATGGCCTGAATAGAATGCGCCACGCAGCGACTGTTCACGAATTTCGACCATAGACTTCGAATGGACGTTAAGGGAGATCCGACCGTCGGATTCTCCTAAAACCGAAACCATTGGGTTCGTATCGAAAAGAGCTTTCCAACGAATATAAGATATTTGAAATCTAACAGTGGGATTTGGAGTTATGTCCAAATAAAATTTGGAAAAGGTCGCTATAAGTGTTGTTCGGCGACCGTTTATGGAAATCGACTGTACGGGCCTTGATAAAATTATTAAAAATATTAATAAATTGTGTAAAATCATAATAAATGGTTTGGAAAGAACTAGGCTAAAAAATTCCATATTTGAAAAGATAAAAATACATTTTTATCGAAATGAACTAAAATTATAATCCAATCTCTTTAATTAAATAAATTGGATTTGAAGTGGTTTTGAAAATAACCAGAATTTCCAATATACGAATTGGAATGGATTTGAATCGAAATTATCTTCGGGATATTTCGATGTTGGATTTTGTAATTATACGGATATGGTTATGGAAATTTGAAAGATATATTTATATCGATATTTCCATTATGATATTTGTTGATTTCAGAATTTGATGTTGAATATAAGCCGATATATTTTCTATTCAGAGCCTTGTATTTAATATCAAATGGGATTTTGGGTTTGTCGTGAACGGTGTCTTCACTAAAACTGTTCTTAAACCCCGTGTGAAAGGAATAAATCTTTTAATTAAGATTTAAAGAAGAATTACCAATTAATTTACATTTAATTGGAATTGAAATGGGATGCGATTTTGGGTTTATCGTGAACCGTGTTTTAAATGACATCGATTCTTTAACCCAGTTAAAGATTAAAACTAAGTGGAGTTTTAATGAATCTTTAATTAGATTGAAATGATCGAGAATGGAGTATCCCCAGTTTTGCTCCAAGCAGTAGCTAAATCGTTAACTAGATTCGAACGTGAAATGGTAATTAACTTTACCGATAACACCGCGGTGTTAGATAACTAGTTTTGCTCCATGGGATGAATAGGTTGGGATTGGGAAATAAAATAAATGATTACTTCGGTGTGGTTCGCTAATCTCGACTAGTTTGGAGAACCGTAATATGGTTTGAAATGATATCCAAAGGAAGATTAAAGAATAAATTTAAATGAATTTATCTTTGATAAAATTAATGGGAACCTATTCCCGAATGATGTGAATATTTGAATAAAAGAATATTCTAAATTGGAATGAGGTGTATGTTGTGTTTGTATAACATTTGTTTATTTTATACGCGAGTTATTCGGAAAGATCGGGTTTATCCCATTCTGAATAACTGATACAATGATAAGTCGAAGAAGAAGACGGTGGTTGAAGACTGGAGGTCTTCACATCATTTGGATGATTTCTGATGATCTTGATTGGGTTGTACACCCAAGAGGAGCGAATCAGTTGGTGATCATGCAGGCGTACTTGGAGATCGATGGATATGCGAGGAATAAGGTTCCTCCAGTTTCGTTCAGACCCAGAACGGACTTGTAAATGGACTGTGTGTCTAACATTGGATTTTGCTCTGTGTTGATTGATCTCTATTAAATATACATCTGCCTGGTGAAGGATAATTTATTCTATTACTTCACCTTCTCTGAGACGTACGGGATCAGAGGTTGTATATCGATAGACATCAGCCGCGTGGAGTGGATTGAATGTGTGGCATGCCTAAGTGGCAAATGATCAAGGCTTTTGTTGAAAAGCAAACTCTTGTGATAGATGATCAAAGCACCGCCTGTGTGGCATAGCTTTGTGTATAACGTTAATTCGCGAGCCACATACCCCGGTATGAACCAGAAATGGGAAAGGACCTTAGGGAGGACATGAGTTTCCTTCTAGCTAGGGTGGTGTCAGTGGCCTACCAGCCCTGACATTTATATTATTTTCACCTTTGTTGTTGTTGCGAGGCGCCTTGGATATGGAGTCATTTGGCTCATTTACGCCTCAAAGGGCGGGGAAACGCAATGTTCAGGCATAATAATCCACATCGGTGGACCAGCCCTGACGATCCAAGGCTTGCCTACGCGCTTGCCTGAGACTCGGGCTAGACAGTCACGAATCGGTGAGGACTATCTTTTCCCTCGGTTCATAGATGAAAATCCAACTTCCAAATAGGTGATTTTGCGGTTTTAATTGTAGAACTAGTATGGTGACATGACGTATGGTACCTATGCCTCCAATGATTGATACATTTGTATTTGAAGTTGATTTCTTCACTTATAGTAATAATAAAAGATTAAATTCCATGTATCAAGCATTTTTTGGCTATTATAAGGGAAAACTCTATCCTCCGGCTTGTGTTGCATTGTGTGATGGGACCTGGGTCTTATAATAGCTTCATTATTCTTTATTTAGCATTGCACTGTTTGTTTTATGCACTGGTATTCTTAGGAGGAAATCTGTTCCGTGTTATATAGCGTGGCCCCTTGATTTGCCTAACTTTAAAATAAAGTTTAATAACTATTTTAGTTTTCACACTAGTCACATGACTGACCTGGAGTTTATTGTTTTGACCTAAACTCTGGGTGCCCCTATTTTCCATGGGAAGCTAGTAGTTTTGGTTTTGCAGATATTATATTCACAAGATCCTGGTTTATAGCTGAAGTGATATTCGGAAAGCTCTATATCCGTGTATTTCTTTCAGTTATGTTTTGTATTATTTTTCCGCTGCAGTAACGTATTCAAATCTCTGATAATTATCTGATGTATAATATTTGTTCACACTCTGTTTATTCTTGTATTCTGATGGAATTTTTGTAATAAGCAATGAAATGTTCTTCTGTTTGTGTTCCGATGTGGGTTTTTCTCAAAGCAATCTGGGCTTTCCTTACCGGGGAAGTTATGGGTTCTTATATTTGGTATCAGAGCCAGGTTTCGATCCTGGGACATGTGATTTGACACCAAAAATATGATTTTTGAATATATACTAAAGTTATGTGTTTGAAAAGATAATCAACTAATTGATTGATGGTTTTGTTGTTTGATTATTGGTTTCATTTATTAAAATTTTGAACCATTTAGCCTAATGGAACCAAATTTAGAACTGAATTGAAAATTGGTCGCATTTGCATATATGTACATGTACATAAATTGAACAGGTCATAGCAAGGAGGCTAGAGAAGAGGAATGAAATTGTTTGCCCGACCAATAGGTACATGTTTATTGTATTTCTTGGGGATTTGATGATTTTATGAGCCGAGTGGCTAGCCGCTTGGCTTTTTCTTTTTCTTTTGGATTGGTGAGGACCATGGGAGGCTATTTGAAATATCCCGATGCTCCCCGTGCAGGGGAGGTTATGGCGAAATTTTTCGAAAATTCAGGGTGTTAGCCAAATTTTTGAAAATTTTGAAAAGTTTTTAGAAACTAAAAAGTTGAAAAACTTGAGCCATAATTAAAATAAAGAAAGTTGAGTTGATTTCTTAAACAACTTTCAGCTTCTTTCCTTTTCGAGGACGAAAAGATTTTAAGTTGGGGAGATTGTAACAACCCGGAAAATCAGAAACAATTTAAAATTTGTATTTTGGTTATTTTAATGGATTTTGAATATTTAAAATGAATTATTTAAATAATAACGATGGAAGATTTATTTTCGACGAAGTTAAAACGAATAAATTTATTTCAATTATATAACGAGCCTGAAATGGCGCGGTAGTTTGAAAATTCGATTTCGAATTTCAAATGAATATACAGAATTCGTTTTAAGTCGGAATTGAATGAAACAAGAAATGTTTGAATCTGTTTAATCATATCTTTCTAACGGATGTAAGAAACTGAGATTTCACTTTAGAAGTTGAGAGATATTTCCAGTTTAAAATTCAGAAAAGTCGCGGTGGAATTTATATATTTTTATATATATATATAGACCCTTAAAAATGGAAGTTTTGCAAACGACCTTCGTTTTCGACGAAACCACTTTTGTTGGATCCAGGATGTCAAATTATTGCTAGATTCAAATTTGCATAGCTTTTTGAATCAATATGTAAGCGTGGCATAAGAAAACGTGTTTGAACAGTTTGAGTCAATTTGGATCGACCAGAAAATGGCATTTTTCAAACGGGTCTCAGAATTTGACGAAACTAGTTTAGTTAGGACCGTATCGTCAATACAAAGCTAGAAATAATTTTTCTGGAATTTTTAGAGTTAGTATGAGGCCCCAATAAATTGAAATGTGTGTTCAAATTGAATATATATATATTTACATTTTAATTTTGATGAAAACCTATCGAAACAGCCGAACTGGCTTACGATACACATCCCATTGTGTTCGGAATGGGGGTAATTAGCTGGGGATGAAAGTCGTTGGGTATGATTTAGAGTTCGGGCAAAAAATCAACTTTTATGGAAGAAAATTAATATTAAATTATATATATTATAATAAACGTTATCCACCCTCCTCATTATTTTCCCCAAACTAAAATTGAATGCTAGAAAAAAAAGGGGGCAGACGGTGTTCTCCTTCTCCGTCCATCAATCCTCTAACCTCCGACCCTCCATCCACCGCGGCCGCCTCCTCCTCCACCTCGAAGACGACCGGCTCCTAATCCCCTGCTTCTCGCGGCGTCCATTTTCCCCTTCCCCTGCTCTCGTTTTCGTGAACGAGGAAAACCCGATAGCCCAAACCCACCGCCACCGTACTGCGCCAGCCACCACCTTCTCACCCCTGCGCCACCAGTTGAGAGCCCCTCCCTTTCCCTTTGACCTCGCGCAGACCAGCAGAGGCGCGCCTCCCGCCTGAAGCCGCTCCACCTTCGATCAGCAGAGCACCTCCGCGGATCCGTAGTCCAGCCCCCTTCATGTCGAACCGCGAGCAAGCCTTTGCCTCCATCATCGCTGCTCTAACAGTGAGAAATCAAACCCGATCTGAAACCCTAAAAAGTTGTGAGTTTTCCTAATTTTATTTTCATACATGAAAATGATTATTTTTAGTTCGTGGAAACGATTAATTGTAGGTTATGAAAACTAAGATTTTATTTATGAAAAGCTTTGTTTTTAAATAAAGTAAATGTATGACTTTCCTTTTTATCTAAAGTAAAAATACGATTTTTATAAAGTAAAGATCGATAGTAAAATGTGATTCTTAGTTGTTTGAATAATAACATAAAGATATGATTTTTCTATATGAAGAGAGGTAGAAAAGTGATTATTTTTAAAAAGAGAAAAAAATATAATTTTTATTTATATAGAGAATATAAAAATATGATTTTTATAGCGATGTTGAATATATAAAAATAAGATTTTTATAGCAATGTTGAATATATAAAAATATGATTTTTATAGCGATGTTGAATATATACAAATGTGATTTTTATAGTGATGTTGAATATATAAAAATATGATTTTTATATGTATGAAGTAGCGGTATAAAAATGTGATTTTTTTCATATATATATATATATATATATATATATATATATATATATATAGTTGTAAAAATCTGATTTTTATATATACCGCGTGAAACAAATCGCGTTGGTAACACAGCGAAGATTTTCTAAATACGAAGAGTCGTGGTGTTTGGTTTAGCTCTTGGTGAGAAATTCTCACTTAAAATTCTATTTTCTAGTTATATATATATATATATATATACATAGCAGGATGCAGACGGTGCTTAGCAGCACCCGACAGCCGTCGTCCACAGACCATGGACGACTTGTTTGTTTGGTTGTGTAGTTGATTAGACTAATGGTTTGAATTTGGTTGTTTGGGTGAAACAGAATTGATTAGATTGGTATGCGTATGGCGCAGGCCGTTATTAGACTGGGGAGAAGGCTGGGCCTTATCCCGTTTCTAGTATCGTGCCGTTATGCTGCCGAAATTTTCTAAAATAAGTTAGAAAAATAAACATATCACTTTTATTGTGTAAATGAACCGAACAAATATTCTATCGTTAAAAATAAAATTTTTAACGTGTATGTGAATAAATAAATATTCATTTACAAATCAGTCGATTTGTTTATGTACACTGATTTGACTGATATTGATTGGGATGATAAATTTTACACGTCGCCCAACTGCACAAATAAAAATCTGTGTTGGTTGATTTGAAACCCCACACGGGTATTGGGATGGTATTTGGCGTACATTGATCCCAATTGTTTAGTTGTATGTCGATCGATAGGTTGACAGACAATTGTGTGTTGCACTCTGGATGATGGTTGATTATTTATCGTTGCTATTATATACATGTGTTGTATGGAATCCATATAAATAACATTATATGGTAATTGATTGGATCTCATTCCAATTTAGAAAATAAAGAATATTTTAAAATAATATTCAGAACAGGAAACTAAATATTCTTGTGTTGAATAAACTAAATAGTCATATGTTGACGATACTCATGTGTTGAGAATATTCATGTGTTGAACGAAATATTTTATACAATAGAATTCACATTTTTGTTGTAAGTAAGAATTAATAAATATTCATGTGTTGAATAAAATATTTATTCTTGTGTTGAAGAAGATATTCATTTATTGAATAGAATAATGAAGTTATTGAAATATATAAACCTGTGTTGATTAGATTTGCGCCATTTTGACGCGAACGATATTCATGTCGATTATATTCATTTTTATAATGAATATAGAAAAGGAAGTGATTTCAAAATCTAATATTTTGAAAATATTATCTTTTATATAATAATGATATGGAATATTCAAGTTTGATTTGAAATTGAACATGAATTTGAAATCATTTTGAAAAATGAATTTAAAATGATTTATAAAATACGTTTTGAATGGAAATCAACGAAATATATAATATATATTATATATATTATATGGCCTAAATAGAACGCGCCGCGCATCGACCGTTCGCGAATTTCGACCATGGATTTCGAATAGACGTTACGGGAGATCCGACCGTCGGATTCTCCTTAAACCACAACCGTTGGGTTCGTATCGAAAAGAGCTTTCCAACAATATTAGAGATTTGAAATTTAACGGTTGGAGTTGGAGTTATGTCCAAATCAAATTTGGAAAAGGTCGCTGTAAGTGCAGTTCGGCGACCGTTTATGGAAATCGACTGTACGGGCATTGATAAAATTATTAAAAATATTAATAAATTGTGTAAAATCATAATAAATGGTTTGGAAAGAACTAGGATGAAAAATTCCATATTTGAAATGATAAAAATACATTTTTATCGAAATGAAATAGAAATGAACTAGAATTATAATCCAATCTCTTTAATTAAATAAATTGGATTTGAAGTGGTTTTGAAAATAACCAGAATTTCCAATATACGAATTGGAATGGATTTGAATCGAAATTATCTTCGGGATATTTCGATGTTGGATTTCGTGATTATACAGATAAGGTTATGGAAATTTGAAAGATATATTTATATCGATATTTCCATTACGATATTAGTTGATTTCAGATTTTGATGTTGAATATAAGCCGATATATTTTCTATTCAGAGCCTTGTATTTAATATCAAATGGGATTTTGGGTTTGTCGTGAATGGTGTCTTCACTAACACTGTTCTTAAACCTCGTGTGAAAGGAACAAATCTTTTAATTAAGATTTAAAGAAGAATTACCCATTAATTTACATTTAATTAGAATTGAAATGGGATGTGATTTTGGGTTTATTGTGAACCGTGTTTTAAATGACATCGGTTCTTTGACCCGGTTAAAGATTAAAACTAAGTGGAGTTTTAATGAATCTTTAATTAGATTGAAATGATCGAGAATGGAGTATCACCAGTTTTGCTCCAAGTGATAGTTAAATCTTTAACTAGATTTGAACGTGAAATGGTAATTAACTTTACCGATAACACTGTGCTGTTAGATATGGAGTATTACCAGTTTTACTCCATGGGATGAATAAGTTGGGATTGGGAAATAAAATAAATGATTACTTCAGTGCGGTTCGCTAATCCCGGCTAGTTTGGAGAACCGTAATATGATTTGAAATGATATCCAAAGAAAGATTAAAGAATAAATTTAAAAGAATTTATCTTTGATAAAATTAATGGGAACCTATTCCCTAATGATGTGAATATTTGAATAAAAGAATATTCTAAATTGGAATGAGGCGTATGTTGTGTTTGTGTAACATTTGTTTATTATATACGTGAGTTATTCGGAAAGACCGGGTTTATCCCATTCTGAATAACTGATGTGACGATAAGTCGAAGATGAAGACGGTGGTTGAAGACCGAAGGTCTTCACATAGTTTGTATGATTTCTTTTGATCTTGATTGGGCTGTACACCCAAGAGGAGGGAATCAGTTGGTGATCGTCCAGACGTACTTGGAGACCGATGGATATGCGAGGAATAAGGTTCCTCCGGTTTCGTTCAGACCCAGAACGGACTTGTAAATGGACTGTGTATCTAACATTGGATTTGGCTCTGTGTTGATTGATCTCTATTAAATATACATCTGCCTGGTGAAGGAGAATTTATTCTCTTACTTCACCCTTCTCTGAGACGTACGGGATCAGAGGTTGTATATCAATAGACATCAGCCGTGTGGATTGGATTGCCGGTGTGACATGCCTAAGTGGCAAATGATCTAGGCTTTTGTTGAAAAGAAAAGTCTTGTGGTAGATGATCAAAGCACCGCCTGTGTGGCATAGCTTTGTGTATAACATTAATTTGCGAGCCTCAAACCCCGGTATGAACCAGAAACGGGAGAGGACCTTAGGGAGGACATGCGTTTCCTTCTATCTAGGGTGGTGTCAGTGACTTACCAGCCCTTACATTCATATTATTTTCACCTGTGTGTTGTTGTTGTTGCGAGGCGCCTCGGATACAGAGTCATTTGGCTTATTTACGCCCTAAAGGGCAGGGAAACGCAGTGTTCAGGCATAATAATCCACATCGGTGGACCGGCCCTGACGATCCAAGGTTGCCTGCGCGCTTGCCTGAGACTCGGGCTAGACAGTCTCGAATCAGTGAGGACTATCTTTTGCCTCGGTTCATAGATGGAAATCCAACTTCCAAGTACGTGATTTTGCGGTTTTAATTGTAGAACTAGTATGGCGACAAGATATATGGTACCCATGCCGCCTATGATTGATTGATTTATACTTGAAGTTGATTTCTTCACTTATAGTAATAATAAAAGATTAAATTCCGCGTATCAAGCATTCTTTGGCTATTATAAGGGAAAAACCTATCCTCCGGCTTGCGTTGCATTGTGCGATGGGACCTGGCTCTTATAATAGCTTCATTATTCTTTATATAGCATTGCGCTATTTGTTTTATGCACTGGTATTCTTGGGAGGAAACCCGTTCCGTGTTATACGGCATGGTCCCTTGATTTACCTAACTTTAAAATAAAGATTAATAACTGTTTTAGTTCTCACACCAGTCACATGACTGACCTGGAGTTTATTGTTTTGACATAAACTCTGGGTGCCCCTATTTTCCGTGTGCAGCTAGTAGTTTTGGTTTTGCATATATTATATTCACAGGATCCTGGTTTATAGCTGAAGTGATATTAGGAAAGCTCCGTATCCGTGTATTTCTTTCAGTTATGTTTGGTATTATTTTTCCGCTGCAGTAATGTATTTAAATCTCTGATAATTATCTGATGTATAATATTTGTTCATACTCTGTTTATTCTTATGTTCTGATGGAATTGTTGTAATAAGCAATGAAATGTTCTTCTGTTTGTGTTCCGATGTGGGTTGTTCTCAAAGCAATCCGTGCTTTCCTTACCGGGGAAGTTACGGGTTCTTATAAATTCATTACCATAATGTACGGATATACGTCTCGACTCCAGCTCCTTTTCTGGAGCTCCAAGCAGAACCTAACCTAATAATATACTTAGTCTGACCGAAGTACATTTGAAGCAAAGAAAAATCAACCCGGATTAGTCTGGAATACTTTCAGTGATAAACTCACATAACAAACAACTCATTTAACTTTAGAAAATTCTTTGAAAGAAAAGGATCAGACCAGTCCACACATAAATACGGACGATTTTTACCTCACGATAACCCAAAACACTTTCTATATTAAAATCTGGTGATATTATCAAACCACAAAAAATAACCATCTAGTAGAAGGCTTGCATCTCATGCTCCACATACTTAGTATATAATCAAAAACAGCACGACTTGTGAAGTTTGAATTTCCATGATGACATGGTATAGGACTACCTTCCGAAAGTGTACCTCTTGAGAGCAATACACCAAGGTTTAACAAGAAAATCTTGTAAACCCGGTCATACATGACCGACCACTCATTCAACTTGAGTGTATCGATATATTGTCACCTTATGATTCTGGAACCACCGTATTCCATGGAGATACGAAATCAAAAAAAGAACAAATAAGAACTTTCTCCAGATGGTGACAATATGCCCTAATGGGTATGAGCCACATACCCATGCTGCCTACCCGATTTCTGTTATTTTCCAGTTGATGAGGCTTGAGGTCAAGATTACCTTTTAGATCATCATATCACCATTCACTTTGAATGTCACATTGCCTGATCCGTTAAATCACTAATTGATGTCCTCAAATATACTATGGGTGTAAATCTAAGAGAAGTTGCCTTCTCCACCACCAAACTTGGTATATTTTTATAAATCAACGCATATGATCTTTTGAAAATACTTTGTCAGACATTCGTCCATACAAGTCATCTAGGAACAGGATGAACCGAAGGCACCCTCCTACCGCATCCTATATAGGAATCAACCATGGATCAATAGCGTGTAGTCCTTGCAATCCGAAGATTCCAATCACGTCAAAATCACAAGTCGTAATAAATCTAGTGGCCAAACTAGAGAAATTTAATGAGTAGTTCTTCTGCTCATGAAGATCCATGGTCTTCAATGCTTCATCTTCATATATCCCTAAAAGTTAGTCTTGAATGCACATTTGGATCGAAGTGGCTTTGGGTCTAGTTCCCATCCCGGTCTCTTCGAACTAACTTGTCAAAAGTCCAAACAGGATTCATTGATAGTCGGGGTTTTGACTATCAGTTACAATAGTATCGATTAGTGCTTTGGCAATTAAAGTCTCTTTCATTTAAAATCATTTATTGAAAATTAATTTATTGATTCTATAAATTTATCTCAACACATTTTTCCTGTTTTCGTTACTTTGAAAACAGTAATCAATAACATTTACCAAACTCCTTCCTTTTTTTTCTATCTTGAAAATATCATTCTATTTTCCCAAAGCCCCTTTTTTATCAAATCTTCCAATTAAAAATATTTATCAATTCTTAAAAATCGATTACATAAACTTAACTTTAACAAAACACTCTTATTCTTGTTATTTGAAAACTTATATCTTTGGAATAATATATTCACCAAACTTCTTTATCTCGAAATATCACTATAGCTAACAAAAACTTCTTATATTTCCCTTATCTTGGAAATATCGTTATATATATACTTTAACCAACCGGTATAGATTTTACTACCAAATATTATCTGAGCCAAAATAACGTCAAGTGATGTATTCTTTTACAATATAACCTTAACGATTTCATTAACTTCAAAATCTTACCAATTAAAGTTTATAATTTCGATTATGGAAATTATAATTATATTTCCAATATCCTATTTCATTTCAAACCGATATAATCTCTTATTCTCATTTTCTCGAAAAACAAAACTATTGAAAACAAACTATAAATATATTTTTATAGTAGATGTATTCCGAAATCGCCCTTTTATATTTTCTTACTATAAAATTATCATTATATTTCACCAACCCATTTTATACTTCCTTACTTCGGAAATATCGTTTTATATATCTCAAATCCTTTTTTATTTCCTTTACTTTGAAAATATTTTTATTCACCAAATCTCCTTTACCATTAAAACTAATACCATCTCTCGATAATAGTGAGGTTATTCAAGTTAGGATATTCTAAACCTTGATCGACAACGTTCTTATCTTAAGACAGATAATAGTTTATAACTCAAAACCTATATCACTTATAATATTAACCAACTCTTATTTTCTATTTTATTCAAAATATAGCTATATAAACCATATTCTTAGTTTTTGAAAATCTCTTTCAATTATACTATCTTTACTTAATTCGTTGATTAAGTAGTTCGACCACTTAAAACATTTACCTTCAACTTAAAATTTCTTTATACGATTCCAATGATAATTCGGATTATATAATAATAATAATCCATTACCAAATTCTTCGCTAAATCTTTTATATCTTAATTTGGATTCTTTTATAGCCAGGCACATCCTTTCTTTTAACCATAATGGTTACTTAACTTAATACTTAAATAAACATCAAATTTTGAAACCATTGCTTCTTTTAAAACTTAGTTTATAACTTGGATTTAATATAAAATCCTTTGAACACTTTTTTTTTTTGCATTCTTGCAAATCTCCCTCTTTAATTCAATTCTTTTTGCTTAATTCAGATATTAAGTAAAACTGTAATGTCCCGTATTTTTTTTGGTATGATATTTAATATATTTTATTATATTAAAGACTGAATTGGAATTATAAATGAATTTATTTCGTTATTAAAATGAAGTTTAAATATATATAATTTATAATTTAATTTAAAACGAACTCGAAACGCCGTGGTAGTTCGTAAATTTTGATTTGAACTTCAAATGAATATACAGTATCCGTTTTAAGTCGGATTTCCGTGAAACAAGAAATGTTGGGATCTATTAGATTATAATTTTCTGATGAAAGAGAAAAATCGAGATTTCAGCGTATGTATTGTAAGATATGTCCAAATCAAAATTTAAAATAGTCGTTGTGGGATCGTTTATAAAGCATAACGATTATTTAATTATAGTTAAATATTGGTTGTGAATTTGGACAAGATTTTTTAGGTGTAGTTATAAATTAATTTTTAGAATTTTACTGTAATTTTTAATTGGGAAAATAAGCAACTTTTTATTTGGAGTATTTTACACCCTATACCAGCATTTTGGGGTTTCACAAAATTAGCTAACTTGTCTATTTTATTAAATGATTGTGATCGTGGCACACTGATGGGCACGACGGTATTTTTATTTGTGTCGATAGGGGTTTGTAAACGGACGAAATTTTACATAACAAGTACCCTTAATAAATATCTAATATAAGACAAACCATATATGTAATTCTAACATGCTTGTTCCATTAGCTATTGCGTTCAATTAAAGAAATATACCATACTTCTGTCTTTCTATTCTTTCATTTCCAAGGCCTTCTCTGAAATCTCGCATTACACATATGAAATCTATAGGAAAGAAAATTATATAAAATAAATAAATAATATTATACGTGTACATGTATATATAAAGTAACACTACGGCTTCACTTAGGAACCATCTCCTACTAAAAAATACAGCAAATTATATACCAATAATACGATCCCCTATCAAAGAATAAAAGGAAATCTTCTGTCTCGATTTATTTCTTCAGAAGCCTCTTCTTTTCTAAAACGAAACATTTCTAATTTCTTTCTAAACACAGTAGTAAACCAAAACGAAGAAATCGATCTTCCTTTTAAATCCAGCAGATTGTTCTGTTTTTGATTCAAACACAAATCCAATCTCTGATCCGTTACACACTAGTTTCAAGAGTTACAATCTAGCATCAGTATTATGTTGATCGATCAATATTTTCGTCGAATGAAATATGTACAGCGTAAGCGAGGTCTTTGACTTGGCTTGGACGCAGAGGCTGTCAGAACGGGTTGAGGAGTGTGTTGATAGGTTCGCTATTCTGGAGGAGTGGACGCAGGTGACGTCGGAATAGGTGGTCGGTGGAAGAGATAGTGGGGAGTTCGACAGTGGTTTTGTCAAAGGGGATCAACGGTGGTTGCTCCATGGTGATGGTGACCGACTGGAAGTAGTAGTCAGATAAGTTTTGGTAAAAATCAAAGCAAATATAAATGGGACTAGGTACTGGATGGGGTTGGCGTAAGATAGATGGAGACTTTAGTGCACTGGAGGGAGGCTGGGAATGAGGGTGTAGTGCGTGGTGTGTTGAGAGGGTGGTAAGAAGTTCGGGAGCAACTAATAAATTGGATGGAGGAAATTTGTATATGCATGAGAACTGGGAAAGAAATGGCAAGGGTAGGTGGCGAAGCATTGGTCTGAGGTTGGGCATGGCAGTAATGTTGTGGGGCAGTTTTAGGTGTGCAGTGCATGTTGTTACTGACATGAGCACGGTGGCAGCACTGGTGTAGAAGGCGGATGGATGTGGCATTTGTACAGATGTGGAGATAGGATAATCACGGAAAGAAATGGGTTGCAAACATGTTTTGTTGAAGGAGAATAAGGTTAGAAGCGGGCTATTGGTGTATGGGCTTAGGCCTTTCGATAAGTTAAAAAGAAAGGAACATGCATGGAGGATCGGGTACTGAAGCCAACAGGGCAGAACATGGAAAGGAGGCGTATTGGTGGTGTATAATCAGGGGATTATCGCAAGGCTTAATTAGCCTAATAAGGTGATTAAAATTTAAATACAAATACATTTCCAATTGTAATTTTAATTTACATTAATAGGGTTGCATCTGGAATTAGTAACAGGTCACTGGAATGGGTAGCATGGTCAAATCGAAATGTTAGGGATAATTAAGGGTAATGGAGCCTTCATAAATTAAGTTAGAAATGTTTAAATTATATTTAAAATTTGTAAATTAATAAACGTTCCATACGTTATAAGATCAGAGCAAAACAAAGTCTATTAAAATCATAGAGACAAAGACTACGCTGCTCACTGATCCGGAATGAATTGGTAGCAGTTGGAATCTCATTAATTTTCAACGTTCGTGAAATGACCGGAATTCATCGCCAATCGGAAACATAAAGGTGAGTTGATTCTCACGCCTTCTAGAATACTGTGATGTACTAAATTCATATAATTAAAATTTATCGTTGATATATATTGGTTGATTGGATGTCATTGTTGATTGAATGGTTGACGTTAAATATATTATCGTTGTTTAGTATATTATATGCTGTTATGAAACAATATAATGATCTGTGATGTAGGTAAGAACAGGTTGGAGGGATCCGACCTGATTCCTCAAATATTGTGTGTACTTTATGTGTGTTATTTGTTTTTATATTGTTATATATGAACTGACTGAACCCCACCATTGTTATAACTTGTTTGATTATGAATCGTTGAACTGAAATTCAATGCTATAATTATTGAAATCAATAGACAGTACTAATTAAGGAACTGGTAGCGAATGGCCTAAGCGCCACTTTTTGGGTTAACGTTAATTTGTCGCTAGACAAGTTAACGAACTTAAGTTATAAAATTTATTTATAACTGAAACAGGTTTTTAAATTATAAATTGGATTGTAATGAAGTTTTATAAATAAACGATGTTTATAAATTGGTTTTATAAAATGTCACGAAAGGATTATGTGATGTTTAAAAATGTTGGTAAGAGAAATAAACTATAATTAACCTCTAGGTTAATATTTCGAATAATTATACTTAAAGTAGATAATTAAGATATATCATTAGATTAACTTTATTAATCTAATATGGAAAGGTAATTGGAATCGGTTAACGAATTTACCGATAGCTAAAAGTTGACGGAGACAACTGTTATAATTGCAAGTGTTATTAATAAATATCAGATAAGATTTATTCAAACAAAATTACCTTTTAATTAACGATTGATATAAACATGGATTAAAAATTAACCATTTCCACTTCGATTAATAAGGAAGTACTTGTATTTACGTGATTACTTCTTTATGAAGATAATCGAACTTGAAATAGGATATGACTTATATTTTAAAGACGGAGAGTTTATTACGAATTACTACTCATTCTAAGATAAGAACATTGTCGACCAAGGTCTGAGAGGTAAACTGAATACCCCAACTTGGACAACTTCACTATTATCGAAGAATAATAGAAATTCGTGACAGAATGGAATTAATGAAAATAATTATAAATTTCCATACGAGAATATCGCAACGATATTGGAAATTTTGAAATACATTTGCAATAATAGTTGTGTGATTTTAAATGTAAGAAATAGGGCTAAGATCTTTAAAATGTAAATAAAACCATTTGGGTTCAAGGTAAATAATTGGACTTGGTTGGGCGCAAAGGAATCAGTAATTGGTTTTATACATTAAGTTACGATATATATATATATATATATATATATATATATCGAGATATTCAAACTTAAGGATTAGTGAGGCGGCTTAGGAATACAAAGCGATATTGATAGATAAAGGAAATGGAAGAGTCTACGGACAAGTGATAACATTTTCAAGTAAAGAGAAGTAAAAAGGAGATTGATAAGTATGAACATTATTAGGGGTTAAGAGCATAGTTTTACCGAAATAGTAATAAGAATCGATTTTTAAATCGATGAAATGATTTCCAAGATCGATAAGAGTTTTAAAAATTGATTTGAAATAAAAAGAGCATGAGCTGCCATTATACTTGATCGTATTGTCTGGGAATTTATAGTTAAAACACCGACTATCAATGAAATATTATCGGACATTTTTGATGTGTTGTTTCGAAGAGACCGGGATGGGAACTAGACCCAAAACCACTTTGAATCAATGTTACGATTCGAAACTAATTTGCGGAGATACGTATAAAGATAGTGCATTGAAGACCATAAATCTTCATGAGCGGAAGAACTACATGTTGAATTTCTCTAGCTGATCCCTAGAGATATTTCGGCAGTTATTCTGTCGTGATTGGAATCTACAGATTGCAAGGACTTCTCGCTATTGATCCTTAGGGTGATTCCTAGGATGCAGTAGGAGGGTACCTTCGGTTCATCCAGTTCCTAGATGACGTATGGACGATGTGACATTAAAAGTGGATAGTGGCCAGATGTTTGAAGAGATAGACGTAGTCTCTAGCCTCACAACTAGAAAATGACAAAAATTGGGCAGGCAGCATGGCTAGGTGGGTCATACCCAAGCAGGGTGTATTGTCACCAATCTAGATAAATTTCATATTGTTACTTCTTTTCATTTCTCCTTCTCCCGGGAATTACTGTGGTCGCGATAAAAAGTCGTATGGGTGACAATATATTCGATACACTCAAGCTAAATGAGTGGCAGGTCATGTGTGGTCGGGTTGCAAGACGTTCTTGTTGAACCCTAGTGTATATCCCTCTAGAGTACACTGATCGGAAGGTGGTCCCATACCTTGTCATATTTGGAATCCAATCTCCAATAAGCGCCTTGCGGTTTTCGATTTTATAATAAATATGTAGAGCGTGAGATGCAAGCGTTCTACTAGATGGTTATTTGTGATTTGATAGACACTATTATAATATCACCGTATTTTGAAATATCAAAATATTTTGGGTTATAGTAAGGTAAAAACCGTCCGTGTTTATGTGTGGGCTGGTCTTACTAATATCATTTTCTTTCAAAAGGATTTCTAAAGTTAAACAATTTGGTTGATGTATGAATTTATCACTGAAAGTATTCCAGACTGATCCGGGTGAATTTTGTTTTTAATCAAATGTGCTCTGGTCAGACCGAGTATATTTCCAGGTTAGGTTTCACTTGGAGTTCCAGAAAAGGAGTTGAAGTCGAGATGTATTCCATATATATTGGTACTAGTTTATTCCGTTGTGTGTATTAATTGAGTGTATACTCTGATGTTGTAATATATATACAGTTCTTTTGTATAAAGTATTTGATATATTATATTTCATTCGTTCCGCTATGAGACTTTGATATTCTTATTCTTCTATTCTAATAGTTCTATCTTTCCTATCTCATCCTCTAACTTCTTTCTATTAGCTTTCTGGGTTTTTGATATTTGATTTTGGATACGGGATGTATTAGTGTCAAGATTCGAGTGTCGAAATTTTCCGGGATGCTACAAAAACATTCATTTTAAACTATCGCATTGCACTGAAATCTTTTTATAATTTTCGTTTGTAAAACTCGAATACAAACTCGTTCATAACTTCCTTTCAAAATTCAACTAGACCTCATTGAAAACCCAATTACTTTTATTAAATGTAACCACTTTAATTAATATTAATTAAAATAATGATTATTAACTTTGTTATTAACTTAAAATAGAATACTTAATTTATTCTCAAAAGATTATTAAAATCATATTTAATTTTATTAATGACTACCTTTCGACAATCATTTCAAAATACAGTTAATTAAAGGATTAATTAATCCTTAAAAATATTCGTTGAGATTAGCTCTTATTCGTAAAACTATTTCCATTAGATTAATTGAAAACCAATTAATCTAATAATCCCCTTCAATTAAAACAGCCGACTTCGTCAACTAGTAAACATCAATTAACTTGTTACATGATTCCCATTAATCCTTTCTATTTAATTAATTAATAACTAAATTAATTTATTAATACCTCTTAATTGCTTTATCAAAACAATTGTTTCAAACCATTAACCGTTGGGTTAATTCTGGCTTCTTTTTCGAAAAACTTATTGAATGTCTAACATAATATTTATAACTATAAAATAATTTATTATTAAGCTTGTATTTTTATATAAAAATATAGTTTAAAACTATCCCTCGGTTATAAAATTAAATTTTATAACTTCGATTGCGTCAACTCGCCTGACAATATTCAATGTTTAAAAATATGTGTTTTAGGCCATTCGCTGGCAACAACTTAATGAATACTGTCTATTGATTAGAACAAAGTAATCATTGAATTCCAATTCAACGATCAACATCCAACCAACAATCAACATCCAATCAGGATAAAATGTTATTTGGGATGAACAATTCATATATAAATAATATAAAAAACGAACAACATATAATTTATTTGAGGAATCTGATTAGATCCCTCCAACCTGTTCCTCTCTACATCACAACCCATAATATTATAATAGCATATGAAATATTTTTAACTAAGCCATCTAATACGAAGTAAATATAAACGTCGCCAAACATTATATAACCAATACGCATCTAAGGCACCGAATCATCCAATTTAAACTATTAACTATGAATTGTAGTTATATGAATTTAACACATCATAGAATTTCAGAAAGCGTGTGAGTTAACTCACCTTTTTATCTTCGATTCGACGATGTGAGATAGTATAGGCAATTTTGAACGATTGTTTGAAATTGTATAAAATTTCAATTGCTTCCAAATCACTTCGCATCAGCTCGGCGGCGAAGTACTCGTCGCCACGATCTCAATGATCATATTTCACGTGATTTTGCTCATGTAATAGATGCGTTCATTACAAGGTTGAATAAATTAAATGAGCATAAACTACATAACTAATTTAATTAATTTAAATTAGCTTAACTAATTACCCAACTTAACGGCCAAAACACGTGGTTAATCATGTTACTTTGTTCGAATTTGCATTTTATGTCCTTGATCTTTCCCCTTCTTTTCTTTTTCCTTCTCTTTCGTGTGTGTGTGTGTATAACGGCCCAAGCCCTTCACACTTTTAGCCCACCCTCTCCCTATTTCTTCTTCTCACTCCCACGAAATTTCTACAGAAAAGGAAATGCAAACCAGTCGTTCCTCCCACCTTCATCTCTCTCCACACCCAACCGCTCAACTAACTGATGCCTCCGTTGATCTCTACTCCTCAAGAGATCTACCTCCAATACAATCTTGGACAACTCGCATGCCTGGCGAAATTTCCATCATCAGGTTTTCTGTACGTCGAACTGTACCTGGTCCGACACTTTCCACAACCAATCCCCTTGAAACTCGGCCGTTCGAGGTGCCTCACCACCCGCAACACCTCTCCATCATCGATATAGCCTCAACCCTCCGACCGACATTCCCATCAAACTCCGATGAACCGGATCCCCTGTCCCATCTTCCAATCCGCTTCCAGTCCTCACGTCGAACGAGAAAACACGCCACCTTCTTTGATGTAACGATAAGGATTTCGCTTGGACCTAATCGATCGCTAAACCGACCAAGACCACTCAAAACCCGTATTGTTATGAGAACAAGATGAAACAGAAGAACATTTCATTGTTTATTACAACAATTTCATCAGATTACAAGAATGTACAGAGTTTGAATAAATATTACACTTTTACCAAATATCAGAGATTTACAAATTACATTACTGCAGCGGAAAAATAATACAAAACACAACTGAAAGAAACACACGGATACAGAGCTTTCCGAATATCCCTTCAGCTATAAACCAGGATCCTGTGAATATAATATCTGCAAAACCCAACTACTAACTGTCCGTGCGGAAAATAAGGGCACCCATAGTTTAGGTTAAAACAATAAACTCCAGGTCAGTCATGTGACTGGTGTGAGAACTAAAACAGTTATTAATCTTTATTTTTAAAGTTAAGCAAATCAAGGGACCACGCCGTATAACACGGAACGGGTTTCCTCCCAAGAATACCAGTGCATATAACAAACAGCGCAATGCTAAATAAAGAACAATGAAGTTGTTATAAGACCCAGGTCCTCACACAATGCAACGCAAGCCGGAGGATAGGGTTTTACCTTATAACAGCCAAATATGCTTGGTACGTGAAATTTCATCTTTTATTATTACTATAAGTGAAGAAATCAACTTCAATCATAATGTATAAATCATAGAGGGCATAAGTGCCCCATCCCACTATGTCGCCATACTAGGCTCTACAAATAAAACCGAAATATCACGTATTGGAAATTGGATTTCCGTCATGAGTCAAGGCAAGGGGCAAGCTCCGCTCCGTTCGAGATACTCTAGCAAATGTATCAAGACCACACACAGTGATCCTGGATCTTCAGGGTCAGTCCTCTCTTGCTTTTGAGGATTATTTATTCCTGAACACACGTTTCCCGGTCCTATCAGACCTATATCCGAGGCGCCTCGCATCCAACAACCACACAGGTAAAAAGTATATAAATGTCAGGGCTGGTAGGTCACTGACATCACCCATAGCTAGAAAGAAACACCGTGCTCTCCCTGCAGTCACTATCCCGTTGTTGACTCATACCGAGGTGTGAGGCTCGCGAATTAACGCTATACACAAAGTTGTGCCATATAGGCCGTGCTTTGATCATCAACTACAAGACTTTGCTTTTCAACAGAAGCCTTGATCAATTGCCACTTAGGCATGCCACACAGTAAATTCACTCCATGCGACTGATGTCCATCGATATACAACCTCTGAGCTCGTACGTCTCAGAGAAGGGTGTTAAGCAATAGAATAAATTCTCCGCCACCAAACAGATATATAATTAATAGAGATCAATCAGCCCAGAATAAAATCCAATGTCAGACACACAGTCCATTTACACGTTTGTTCTAGGTCTGAACGAAATCGGAGGCACCTTATTCCTCCCCCATATGTCCAATACAGGGGAGAGGCCCTCACATATTCGTCGATCTCCGAGTACGTCTGGACGATCACCAACTGATTCCCTCCTCTTGAGTGTACAGCCCAATCAAGATCATCGATAATCATCCAAACGATGTGAAGACCTCCGGTCTTCGACCACCATCTTCGTCTTCGACTTATCGTAGAATCGGTTATTCAGAATGGGTGTAAACCCGGCCTTTTCGAACAACCTGCTATATAATAAACAAATGTTACACAAACACAACATACGCCTCAATCCAATTAAGAATATTCTTTTATTCAAATATTCACATTCTTAGGGAAAGGTTCCCATTAATTTTATCAAACATAAATTCTACTAAATTTATTCTTTAATTTTCCTTTGAATATCATTTCAAACCATGTTAAGGTTTTCCAAACTAGTCGGGATTAGCGAACCACACCGAAGTAATTTTTTTTATTTCCCAATCCCATCTTATTCATCCCATGGAGAAAAACTGGTAATACTCCATATTTAACACCACGGTGCTATCGGTAAAATTAATTACCATTTCACGTTCAAATCTAGATAAAGATTTAACTATCGCTTGGAGCAAAACTGGTGATACTCCATTCTCAATCATTCAATCTAATTAAAGATTCATTAAAACTCCACTTAGTTTTAATCTTTAACTGGGTTAAAGAACTGATGTCATTTAAAACACGGTTCACGATAAACCCAAAATCACATCCCATTTTAACTCCAATTAAATGTAAATTAATTGGTAATTCTTCTTTAAATCTTAATTAAAAGATTTATTCCTTTCACACGGGGTTTAAGAACAGTGTTAGTGAAGACACCGTTCACGACAAACCCAAAATCCCATTTGATATTAAATACAAGCCTCTGAATAGAAAATATATCTGCTTATATTCAATATCAAATTCTGAAACCAACAAATATCGTATTGGAAATAACGATATAAATATATCTTTCAAATTTCCACAGCCATATCTGTATAATCACGAAATTAAATATCGAAATATTCCGAAGGTAATTTCGATTCAAATCCATTCCAATTCGTATATTGGAAATTCTGATTATTTTTAAAACCACTTCAAATCCAATTTATTTATTAAAAAATATTAGATTATAAATCTAGTTTATAACTAGTTCATTTCGATAAAAATATATTTTTATCCTTACGAATGTGGAATTTTTCATCCTGGTTCTTTCCAATTCATATATTATGATTTTACACAAATTATAGATATTTTTAATAATTTTATCAAGGCCCGTACAGTCGATTTCCACTAACGGTCGTCGAACTGCACTTACAGCGACCTTTTCCAAATTTGATTTGGACATAATTTCAAATCCAACTGTCAGATTTAAAAGTTCTAATATTCATTGGAAAACTCTTTTCGATACGAACCCAACGGTTTCGGTTTCAGGAGAATCCGACGGTCGGATCTCCTGTAACGTCAATTCGAAGTCAATGGTCGAAATTCGCAATCCACCGCAGTGCGGCGCGTTCTATTCAAACCATTTAGTATATATAATATATATATTATATATATTTCGTCGATTTCAATTCTAAACGTATTTTATAAATCGTTTTAAATTCGTTTTCAAAACAATTTCAACTTCATATTCAATTTCAAATCAAAATTGAATATTCCATATCGTCGATATATATATATATATATGAATGATAATATTTTCAAAACGTTATATTTTGAAATCACTTCTTTTTTTATATTCGAATAAAATCGATATAAATATCGTTCGCGTCAAAATGGCGCAAATCTAATCAACATGGCTTTATATATTTCTATAACTTCGTTATTCTATTCAACAAATGAATATTTTCTTCAACACATGAATATATATTTTATCCAACACATGAATATTTATTACTTCTTACTTACAATGAAAATGTAAATTTTATTGTATAAATATTTTGTTCAACACATGAATAGTTTCAACACATGGATATTCTCAACACATGAGTATTGTCAACACATGACTATTTTTGTTGTTTAATATATTTGATAAAATTGTGTTTTATACCGTTTAATTCTTAATCAGCCTCTAACTGTAAATTAGTAAGAGAACGATCCCCTAAGTATTAACTCCGAAGGCCGAAACCAACATCAGATCAATACCCAGGAAACCACTCTTCTTAACTAGTTTGCAGTCGGTTTCTAATTTTATATATGATAATGAGGTGAATTTTATCGTTCGGAGATTTTACTCAACACATGAATATTTTCAACACATGAATAGTTTCAACACATGAATGGTTTCAACACATGAATATTCTCAACACATGAGTATTGTCAACACATGACTATTTTGTTTATTCAACACATGAATATAATTTATTTTCTAAATTGGAATGAGACCCAATTAATTACCATATAATGTTATATATATGGATTTCATACAACATATGTATATAATAGCAATGATAAATAATCAACCATCATCCAATGTGCACTACACAACTGTTTGTCAACCTATCGATCGACATACAACTATACAACTGGGACTAGTGTACGTCATATATCATCCCAATACCCGTGTGGGGTTTCAAATCAACAAACACATATTTTATTTGTGCAGTTGGGCGACATGTAAAATTTATCGTCCCAATCCATATCAGTCAAATCAGTGTACATAAACAAATCGTCTGATTTGTAAATGAATATATATTTTATTCATATACGTTAAAAATTATATTTTTAACGATAAAATATTTTATTCAACCTATGAATATTATATTCAGTTCATTTATTTAATAAAATAGTATTTTTATTTTCTAACTTATTTTAGAAAATTTCAGCGGGATAACGGCACGATACTAGAAACGGGATAAGGCCTAGCCTTATCCCTAGTCTAATAATGGCCCACGCCATACACATACCAATCTAATCAATTCGATTTCACACAAACAACCAAATTCAAACCAATAATCTAGTCAACTATACAACTAAACAAACAAGTCGTCCATGGTCTGTGGACGACGGGTGTCGAGTGGTGCTAAGCACCGTCTGCATCCTATTATATATTTTTAACTAGAAAAGAAAATTTAAAGTGAGAAGTTCTCACCGAGAAGCTAAACCAAACGCCACGACTCTTCATATGTCGGGAATCTTCATCGTGCTTGCCCTTTGTTACTTTCGTCGTCCGTGTTCGCTACATTTATAAAAATCACATTTTTATATTTTCTAGCATATAAAAATCATATTTTTAATTCGCTACATATATAAAAACCACATTTTTATATTTTCTAGTATATAAATATCATATTTTTAATTCGTTGCATATATAAAAATCACAATTTTATATTCTCTAATATACAAAAAACATAATTTTTTTCCCTTTTAAAAATCCAATCTCTTCTACTGAAAAATCTAATTTTTATCTGTATTAAAAATCTGATCTTCTTTATATAAGCAAAAAACAAATTCTTTAACAAATAAAAATATAAACTTTTCTACATTAAAAATATAAACTTTTCTACTTAGAAAAATCAAACCTTTCTTATTTTTAAAAATTAAATCTTCCTTGTTTTTAAAAATTAAACCTTTCTGTTAATTTTATTTTCAAAAACCATGTGATTTTATATTTTCAAAACCCCATTTTTATCCTATGTCATAATATATAAAATCGAAATTTTAAATCGCAAAAAACTTAACTTCAAATACATAAAGATCTTAACTTTAAATACATACAGATCTGAATTTTAAATACATAAGGATCCCTACTTTAAATACATAATTTTAATCGCCTAAAATCATATATTTTCAGTCTAAAAAATTATATATTTTAATTATAAAAATCATGCCATTTAAAACAAATTAAAGTAGTAAAAGAAAAAGGGACTTACAGTAAAAACGAGAGAAAGGGGGGTTGTTGTTGTAATCGACCGGAAGGGGAAGGGGGTTGCGGATCGCCGCGGTGGAGCCATGGAGGGTTGGGCGGCGCGTTTCAGGTGATGGAGCATTAATCGGTGGCGCTGTGGGGGCCCACGTCGCAGTGGAGCTCACGCCTAGGGTTCGCGAGGAGGCTGAGAGGTGGGGTCGTCGTCGAGGTGGAGGGACGTGGTGATAGGCCTACGGTGGGGCGGCGCTCCGTGCTTGGGTGGAGGGGCGACGGGGGGTTTAGGGCATGGGTTTTCTTTTTTTTATTTTGTTGAACGATTTTGAACGGGGGGTAGGGGATAGATAATAGAGAAAAGGGGGGTTGACTTTTATTTTTAATTTATTTATTATTTTCTTTCCATAAAAGTACCACTTTTATTTGAACCCCAAATCGAACACATGACTTTCATCCCTAGCATAATACCCTCATTCTGAACACAATGGGATATGTCTCGATGGCCAATTCGATTGTTACGATCAGTTTCTATTAAGTTTAAAATATAAATCATTATATTTTAAATTCAAACGCACATTTTAATTTACCGGGGTCACATACTATCTCTAAAAATTCCCGAAAAATTATTTCTAGCTTCGTATTGACGATATGGTCCTAACAAAACTAATTTCGTCAAACTCCGAGACCGTTTGAAAAATGGCCATTTTCGGGTCGATCCAAATTGACTGAAACTGTAAACTGTTAATACACGTTTAACTTTGCCACGCTCACATATTGATTCAGAAAATTATGAATTTTGGAATCTCGCAATAATTTGACATCCTGCATCTAACAAAAGTGGTTTCGTCAAAAACAGAGGTCGTTTGCAAAACGGCTATTCTTAAGGGTCTTTATATATATTAAAATATATATAAATTCCACAGCGACTTTTCTGAATTTTAAACTAGATGTAACTCACAACTTATAAATCGAAATCTCAGTTTCTTAGATTCGTTAGAAAGATATGATCAAACAGATTCAAATATTTCTGGTTTCGTCCAATTTCGACTTAAAACGAATTATGTATATTCATTTGAAATTCAAAATCGAATTTTCAAACTACTGCGCCATTTCAGGCTCGTTATATAATTAAAATAAAATTATTTATTTTAACATCGTCGAAACTAAATTTTTCGTCATTATTATTTAAAATAATTCATTTTAAATAACCAAAATCCGTAAAAATTACCAAAATAAATTTTTTAAATTGGCTCAGAATTTCCGGGTTGTTACATTTGACGTCGTACCATCGGTGGGCTTCACCAACAACCGCTTCTCCTTCGCCGACCTGACAATCAAAATGAACTCTGCTGCCTCCATGTTTGCTGTCTTCGAACACCATCTCAAAATAACATATCCCACCAGTTTCGAATCCTAGGGGATTTGAGGCACACTTCATACAAACTGGAAACATTTGATTTTTGGATCTTAAACATATATTTTTCTTTAGTTTTGTTTCAATTTAAGCAAGGTCTGGGATTTTTGTGTGTGGAAACAATAAAGAAGTGAAGCTTGGTTATATATATATATATATATATATATATATATATATATATACTGGAAGAAGAATCCAATGTTTGTATGTTTTTTTTCTTTTTTCTTTCTTTAGGGAAGAATAGTTTGGTATATGGAAGAAGTAGAAGGTTTCAGTGTTTGAGTATGAGCGAGGGGAAGGATATTTTAAAAGAGGAGAATCTCTTTTGATTATGTCTACAATAGGACAGACAACACGTTTTCGCTGAAATAACCTGCACACGTTTAGCCATAGCTTGCACATGAATGGTCAGAGCAATAGATTATTTCCCAGAGGTTTCTTTCCTCATTCAGCCAGTATGTACATGATTTTCACCGTTCGTTTCAAAAGTATGCAGAGATTTTCTCTCTTTGTTATTCACTGACTTGCATATGGGTGCACTGTAGATTTACAGAAGGGATTTTTTAATGTGATGGAGACTAAGGATATTTTAAGAAAGCGACAAACGATATTTTATGATAGCGACAAACGATATTTTATAGTGTGTAGGGTTCGACGTTTAAAATTTGTACGAACCCATACGAATTCTGGTCGTGACAAAACTAGAAACCATACAATAACTTAATATTTTTCACACGATGGTACTGGTTTCGTTGAATTCCGAGATCGTATGTGAAATCGCTATTTTAATTTCAAATAGTTAATTTATACGCGTTAACATTGCGCACAATCACAAAATAACTCTAATTAATGTGAAAATGAAAATTAAGCAATAATTAACTATTATAGATTAAACAAAATTCGTTTCGTCGAAAACGGAGGTCGTTTGAATAAGGGTTCTTTTTTCAAGGTCTAAATTAAATTAAAATAAATCAATCTTAAAATGCCTCAATATAGTAATAATAATGAATTATTATTATTAAACATATATAAGTAGAATTTCATACAGTTCCAAAATAAATTAACTCGGGTTGAATCCCTAGCTAAATCGATATTCAATATATTAAAAAAATCCCTTTTATTTTATTAATAAATCATTATTGTTTGTAAATGAATTCCATATCGACCTTTTGAAAATATTATTTTGACATAACTAAAAATCTACAAGATGGAAACTCGAATTTTTTCTTCCATTAGAAAAATATTATACATAGATTCGGACTATTCTTGTTTCAAAGAATTTTGACTTATATTGGATCCTGTACATTAATTTAAAGTTCAAAACGAAAAACTACGAACCACCACGACGCTGCAGCTCATTTTAAAATTAAAATATAAATTATAAGTTAAAACGTCGTTTAATAAACGAATTCGATGTTATAATTTAAAACCAAACTGAATTAAATCTTTCCATATTGTCCAATTCATTTAATACTGCAATTTCAACACTTCCCGATTATTTCAGAATTAAATTATTACTTTATTATTTATATTAATAAAATATTCAAAACCATTGAATTCAAATTATTAAATTCCAAAATCCACATTTAAAAAAAAAGTTCAATTAGACAGTTAAAAATCAGGTGCATTACTTTCTTCCCCCTTAAAAGAATTTCGTCCCCGAAATTACTAAGGCAGGGAAAATGCTAGAACCTATCATTTTCAAAAATCTATTTTAGTTAATATTCCCATTCCACTTCCTTAGCTTTAATTTCAACCGATCCAGATTAGTTCTAATGCAAAAACCAATTCATTTTTGTTCATAAAGGATTCCAAAAAAATTCTAAAACAATAAATTTTGGAAACTTTTTGTCAGAGTTTCCCATGTACAAAGGGGCTTCTGCAATACTGCAGGAACAACAAATATTTATACATCGACCTACACGATTGGGAAAAATCAAATTCATAACCCAAACTTTATATTTTGCATAGGCGTACCTTTTGCGAGCATTATTAAGCGATAAGCAAGAATCTATACATGTGCTTGCTTTATTATTATGTAGCTATAGTCAAGCTGGATTCAATTAGCTCCAAAATTTTATCAAACAAACTTAAGGATGAATTAAGACCTGTACCTGTTACGAACTCAGATGGAGTTCATTAACTCCATAATCATGTAACATAGGCCCATATTATGCACCTCAATTTATTCAGTTCTCATGAAATTTACAATCAATTTACTAGCAATCCGCTCAGATTCATTACCTTGAATTCATTCCAATAAGTTCAATTTATTTATTCAAGATGGGTTTGAATATCTAAATTATCTATTCCAATCTATTTTATGTACTATTCAAATTTATTTTACTTGAATTGATTCATTCATTTTATATTGGGTTTCAACCAAGTTTATTCAACCATACTCATGCAATTTATTTCAATCATATGATCCAACTGATTCCCAAATATTCCATTTGGGCTCCTTAACTTAAATCCATTTATATTTTCCAAATTCAAGTCAAATTCTCATTGACTTAAGTCAAATTTTATTTTAATGCACAAGTTCAATTTTAAATTATATGATCCATTTTAACTTAATCATAAGTTAAATCACTTTACTTTTATAATCTACTTTGAATTCTAATTCAATTCAACATTAGTTGGTTAATATTACCATAATTCAACATTCTATTATATATACATTGATACATTCACTAATATTGTCACTTATCTTCTGTCTTCTGCCAGTCCAGTTGTAACAACCCGTATTTTGAATAACATGTTATAACATTAATCAAGGCAGAATTAAATGTTAAAATCTGAATCAAGGGAAATGGGTTAGGCCATTGCGTCCATCTCGGAAAAATACACGAAATAGAGTCCGAGTTTTCGAAAATCGGAGTCCGTATGACCCAGTTATGGCCCGTCGAAGTTTTCAAAAAAATCCAGAGTTTAAAAACAGTTCGAAAATCAAATCTGGAGCCATACAGACTGGGCAGGAAAATTTCCCGCCCAGCCCCAAGTCGACTGGGGAATCGATTTGGGAGTCGACACCCCTGTCGACTGCCCAGTCGACACCCCTGTCGACCTGGGTGGTCGGGCCAGTTTGGCCTGGTGCACCTGTTTTGGCTCCTGGGTCTTGTTTTGTTGGCTTATGACGTGATTTGATGGCTCAGATCTGAATTAGGGTTAATCCTATGGCCTAAACTAACCTAAACTTCTATATAAGCACCCTAAACCCTACCCTAAATCACCACAAATCAATCCTACAACTAGGTTATGCCAAAATGCTCCTTGATCATGGCCTCCATCTTCATAACATGGCCTCCATCTTCTTGCTCACGAGAGCTTGAGTGTTCTAAGCCAGTTCTAAAGTAAAAGAGCCATCTTTCTTCATCAAAGCAAGGATCTTCTACTTATTTCTCAAGGGTTTTGAGTGGAGCTTATCATTTGGAGATCTCTAGTGTTGCTACCAAGTCTCTATCTTGTTTTAATTGTGTTCTAGTCTCATTACCACGCTTTGTAAGCCCTATTCTACTCTTAGATTTAAACTATGAACTTAATATGACATGTAGCAAGTTGAAATGGGATTTTTGTGTAACACTTGCCTTGCATCTATCATTGTATGCATAGATCTATACATGACTCTTTTGATCTATGGTTATGGGACTATCACCTTGACTTTTTGGGTAGAAAGCTATGAGCTTTATTTGGTGGTTATGCATAATGCAACATAGAACTTGGTAGTTATGCATAAATGCAACATAGAACCATCATAAAACCTTGATGTTAACTTGCATATGATGTTGAACTACATGCTACCCACAAGTTTATCACTCTATGACAACTATTATCATGTTTCACCTTTGCCTATGATGTTGAACTACATGCTAGTTTATTTGCTAAGTTTGATGTCATGCATGTTTTGAGGCCAATAACCTTATATGCTAGTATGTTGAACCCCTTTTGCCTCAAATATCACCATGTTTAACTTGTGATAGATTTTGCCATCTTATGCCCACCTTGTCATATTCTTATGTTCCCCCTTTTGATCTATTTGTGTTGATGCGAACTTACGTGCGATGGGGTTACGTTATGGGTAAAATTAAATGACATGAAACATGACTTGAAAATATGACATGTGATTATGCTTGAAAACATGAACGTGGACATGACATGTAGAAAACATGAAAGTGGCCAACTCGAGGTTGGGTTGAGTTTGTAGCATAAACCTACCCGGAACCGACCGGCTTAACTAGTGGCTACAAACAATAGGACCCAATGTGAGTAGTTGGTCATATCGCACTTAGAACCCGAGGTTAGACTAGGTTGTGGTGTAAAGCTACCGGACCCGCCCATCTTAACTAGTAACCACAACAAAGTCTAATGTGAGAGGTTGGGGTGCATTAATTTAATTAATGCCACATGGTAGGGTTAAGTCATGGACCACTTGAATACTTAACCAATTGAACACGATGGATTGTTGGGGTTAAGTCATGAACCACTTGGGTATACTTAACCAACTTGATACATGGTTTGGATAGGGTTAACCACACCTAACCCATTAGAAACTCTAGTTTGCGGGGCCCTTTTCTGCAGTAACCCACCAGGGAGTATCGGGATACCCTAGGGACTGGGCTAGGGGTGGGGCACGATTACTGGGCTGATTGTAAGTGACCAAAAGGGACGGCTAGGTAGGTGCGCCATTGTAGATTCCGGCGGACTATGGTCGTGCACATAGTCCGGGGATGAAAGACAGACATGGGCACCAGTAGGGTTGGACTGTGCGTGCTTGTTTTGTATCAGTGGTTGGCACCCTAGGGCCCGGATACACGCTAGGGTGGACCTTGCACAGTCGACTACATCTCGCGTTTGGGTCGTATGACACCGACACTTGACGAGTTAGGCTTATAGGGAGCCTATCGACTAGACCATGTAGTTGGACCTTGATTTAGGTCATCTCATGATGTTAGGCCAATTTTGGGCCAAGGGATCATTTCTTGCTTATACTTGACATGGATTAGAATGCTAGTACACTTGGTCCAACTTAACCTTGTATATGCGATGCCACACTTGATCTATCTTGTTAACTTTTCACCATGCCAGTTATCATCCTATGTTTCATCTCTGTTTTACATGTCCTGTTAACTTTATTAGTTTTTATACTAAGAGTAGGTAGGACTTACCAGTCTTTTTGACTGACCCGTTTTCTTTCGCCTCTTTTCTTCTGTCCCCCCCCCCCCCAGGTTCTCAGGGTGGGAACACTAGCACCTAGCTTGGATCTTTAGCTTGCTTTCTGGATAGCTCATGTACGGTTTAGACTTGAGCTCGCTATGGCTTTACCACGTCTACTTTGGGGATAGTTTACTTTATGTTATTTCTAGTTTTCAGTTTATGTTTCTAGACTTGTAGTAGTTGGAAAATAATGGCTTAGTACTTTTGATGTAAGATGACTATGGTTTTGATATAGTAGTTTTATCCGTTGCTTTACTTACTCTATTTTACTTATATGTTCTGTCTTATGATATCTTTATGCATGTTTACCTTGACAAACACCCCTCCATAGCCAGTGTACTTGCAAGAGTGACCCTGGCGGAGGTGGGGTGTTACATTTGGTATCAGAGCATAAGGTTTTACTAGACCGGACAAAAGTTTTAAAAACCCTTTTGAAAAACTATTTTCAAAACCAATTAAGTATTTTCCAAGAAAAGTCTAGTTTATTTTAAAAGGCTATTCCCCAAAATCCATTAGCACTATCCTTTGTTTCCTCGTTCTCAATCTATCTTTTTCTTCATTTCAGCATGGTCGATCTTAACCTTCCCGAGGGAGTACCCATACCCGGATGGTTCCGAAGGTACTTGGAAGCTAGGGCCAACGATGCAGGCCCAACAAACACTCGCACTCCTCCTCCCGTACCTGAGGTTCCTCCTCCTCCTACTCCTCCTCAGCGTCCACAAGCGGATTTCGCAAAGGTTTGCAAAGACTTTAAGGCAATGGGTGGCAAGAATTTTGTTGGGACAGAGACTTATGTGGAGGCAAGAAACTGGTTAAAAGAAACTGAAGACGTCTTTGCCATTTTGATGTGGAAGACCGTAGAAAAGTTCTATTGGCAGTATGGCTATTGAAAGAGGAAACTGCTTATTGGTGGGAGGCCACCAACGCTACTAGGCCTATAGAGACTTGGGCCGACTTTAGGATGAGGTTTGGGCTTAAGTTTCTATCATCTGCTGAGGAGAATCTACAAATGGAGAAGTTTATATCTTTGAAGCAAGGGGACATGACAGTGAGGGAGTATGTGAATAAGTTTAACCAGCTTGCTCGATTCGGTTTAGACATGGTTAACACACCTGAGAAGAAGGCACTACGCTTTGCACGAGGATTGAATGAGCCATTACAAGGTTTAGCCATGTCTCATATACCCATGGGGGGCACTTTTGAGAGCCTAGTAGATATGGCATTGCTTCAGGGAGATGATAAGAATGGCAAGAAAGAAGTCAAGCCTAATGAGACTCAAACCAAGAAGGCGGACTCCAAGTGGGGAGGAAATCAGAGCAACCAGAACAACAAGAACAACAAAGGTAACAAGGCCAACAACAACAAGTCAAAGGAGACAAGGAAGTGCAACTTCTATGGGATCATTGGACACATAGCCAAAGATTGTAGGAAGAAGAAGAGGAAGTTGGGAGAATGCTTTCATTGCGGAGAGACTGGACACTTCAGTAAGGATTGCCCAAAGAAGCAAGGGTAGGGGCAAGGACAGACTCAGCGAGCAGGACCTTCTGGAGGGCAGATGCATGCTCTCAACACTGCTCCAGTTCCGGACCGAGGTAGTATTTCTGTAGAAAGCCTTGTTTATATTTTTGGTTTTCATGTTCGAACTTTATTTGATTCTGGCGCATCGCATACCTTTATCTCTTCTGACATTGTTGAAAGTTTGCACCTAAGTACTAGTCTAGTTGAGGATCCCGTTAGTGTTTCAAATCCAATTGGGGGTTCCGCCCATCTATCTATGATTTGTATGGATTTGAGGATTTCTATCTTGACCGTAGAATTCACATGTAATGCTTAAGTTCTCGGGTTCATGGGATACGGGTTGATTTTGGGCATGGATTGGTTATCCAGTTATGGAGCCATTCTCGATTGTGAGCATAGGGTAGTGAGGCTTATGACTCGCCTTGGCAATACCCTAGAGATTTCTTGTAACCCTCTGGATCCCGTCATGTTATGTTATCTTGAATCCCTCGACTCGTCTATTGACAATCTTCAATCTGTGAGGGTGGTCCAAGAATATCCTGATGTTTTTGATGAGGTGAAGAGGTTACCCCCTAAACGCGAGATAGACTTCCGTATTTATCCAGTTGATAATGCCAAGCCAGTTTCAATGTCAATTAGGCACATGGCCCTGCGAGAAAGAAGAGAGCTTAGCAAGCAAATCAAGGAGTTGCTTGAGAAAAATTTCATTAGGCGAAGCATTTCAGAATGGGGTGCTTCGGTGGTATTCGCTACTAAGGAGGATGGTTCGCTTCGTCTATGTGTTGATTATCATGAGTTGAACAAGCTGACAAAGAAGAATAGGCACCCTTTACCGAGGATTGATGATCTCTTTGACCAGCTTGTTGGTGCTTCTATTTTCTCTCAGCTCGATCTAGCCACCGGATTCCACCAGCTTAGAGTGGCTGAGGATAGTATTGATAAGACTGCGTTTAGGACTCCAGATGGATTCTTTGAATGGCTAGTCATGCCGTTCGGTTTGACTAATGCACCCGCATACTTTGTTGATTTGATGAGTAGGGTGTTCAGGGAGTTCCTTAACAATTTTGTGGTTGTCTTCGTGGATGATATTCTGGTCTTCTCTAAGGACGAGGAAGAGCATGCTACACACCTCAAGGAGGTTATGGATACGCTTAGAGCTCATCATTTGAAAGCCAAGTTCTCTAAATGCCATTTCTGGAGAAGGGAAGTTCGGTTCCTTGGGCATATAGTTTCTAAGCAGGGCTTAGCTGTGGATCCCGCTAAAGTGGTGGCGGTACAAGACTGGAAAGTTCCGAAGAATGCAACTGAAGTGAGAAGCTTTCTCGGTCTGGCAGGATTTTATAGGAAGTTAATTAAGGACTTCGCTAGGATTTCAGCCCCTCTTACTAAGTTGATGAAGAAGAACTTAGTCTTTGCATGGGACTTGGAGTGTGAGCTTGCTTTTCAAAGGCTCAAGAAAGCCCACACCACAGCTCCAGTTCTAGCATTACCCGATGGAGGGAAGTTGTTTACCGTGTACACCGATGCATGTCGCACGGGATTAGGCGTTGTCCTGATGCAAGAAGGGAGAGTGATATGCTTTGGGGGTAGGCAACTCAAGGTTCATGAGAAGAACTATCCCACTCATGATTTGGAGTTGGCGGCGATCGTCTTTGCACTCAAATCCTGGCGCCACTATCTTCTAGGCGAAAGGTTTGAGTTATATACTGATCACAAGTCGCTCAAGTACCTCTTCTCGCAGAAAGATTTGAATCTAAGGCAGCAGAGGTGGATGGAATTCTTGGCATCATATGACTTCGAGATAGCTTATACCCCTGGCAAGGGTAATGTTGTGGCGGATGCACTAAGTAGAAGAAGGTTGACTTTGAGTCCCTTGTTTGTTGAGATGAAGAGCCTAGAGTTCTTGACAACCTTTGATTTCACACCTGCTGTTGAGTCGATGACTGGTTCGTTAGCATCCCTCGAGCTTAGACCTATACTTCTTGATCAAGTTGGGGCTTCACAGAAGGAAGACCCGCAGATAGTCGAGATCATGGACAAGTTGATTCGGGGTGAGACATCAAGTCACCTCGCTAGATATACTATTGATGACAAGGGATGGCTAAGGCGTAATGGAAGACTATGTGTCCCACGAGTGGGAGACTTAGTAAATAAAGTTCTTGAGGAGGCGCATCACTCGAGGATGACCATACATCCCGGAGGGGATAAGATGTACCGGGATATGAAGCGCATTTTCTTTTGGGATGGGATGAAAACGGATGTGGCAGAGTTTGTTTCTAGATGCATTGTTTGCCAACAAGTAAAGGCCGAGTCGAAGAAGCCCGGTGGGCTACTACATCCATTGGAGGTCCCGCTATGGAAGTGGGAAAGTATCTCTATGGATTTTGTGGATGGATTGCCGAGATCAAGGAAGGGGAATGCTAGCATATGGGTCATAGTTGATAGACTTACGAAGAGTGCTCACTTTATTTCGGTGAAGAGCAAGAGGACCGCATCATGGCTAACATCTGTTTATCTTCGAGAGATAGTGCGATTGCATGGAGTTCCTTCTAGCATAGTTAGCGATCGTGACCCAATCTTCACTAGCCAATTTTGGAGTAGTTTGCAAGAAGCGATGGGTATGCGATTGAATCTAAGTACAGCCTATCATCCACAAACGGATGGCCAGACCGAAAGGGTGAATAGGGTACTAGAAGATCTGTTGAGGCTATGCATTCTTGACTTTGGTGGCACTTGGGAAGACCACCTTTCTCTCGTAGAGTTTGCTTATAATAACAGCTACCAAGCAAGCATAGGGATGGCACCATTCGAAGCTTTGTATGGGAGGCCGTGCAAGTCACCAACATGTTGGTGGGAGACGACGGATAAGCTTATACTTGGGCCCGACATGATAAGGGATACATCCGAGAAGGTTGAGTTGATTCGAAGGCGGATGAAAACGGCCCAAGACAGACAGAAATCCTATGCAGACAAGCGAAGGACAGACTTAGAGTTTGAAGTTGGAGATATGGTCTTTGTGAAGGTTTCTCCTTTGCGAAATGTGGTTCGTTTTGGAGCAGTTGGGAAGCTGGCAACAAGGTTCGTAGGACCCTTCCCTATCATAGAGAGGATTGAGAAGATGACTTATAAGGTGGAATTGCCCGAGAAGCTGGCCGGAGTGCACAATGTTTTTCATGTCTCGCATCTCCGAAAGTGCCTACATGAGTCAGCCGAGGTAGTTGAGCCTAGCACTCTTGAAGACGTGGAGGTAGAAAAAGAGGCAACTTTGAGGCGAGCTCTGATTCGTATCTTGGGAACGGAGATCAACAAGCTGAGGAATCGAGAAGTCAAGTTAGTAAAGGTTCAGTGGAGTGAAGCCGATGAAGATGCAACTTGGGAAACCGAGGAGAAGATGCGTGGGCTTTATCCATTCCTTTTTGAGGGTACATACTCAATCTCTTTTCCTAGTTAGCATATCTTTCTTTTGCTATCCATGTTTATCTTGTTATCTCGTTAACCTTGTCATGAGAACCTTAGGTAGAAACCCTTTGGATGAAACATGTATTTGAAACATGTTATGCTTGATGTTTGCAAGTGGCTGCAAGTGTTTGCAAGTGGATACTCGTGGATGCATGATACACATTAGGCACTAAGATCGGCTCACACACTTTCATATTTCATATGCATGAGTGCTTATACTTATTCATGGATGAAACTTGTTATGCTATCACGTGGATGTTGCATATGGATGAATGTTATGTGCACTCATGTAGAGATTATGAATTATGTTAGGAATTTGCATACATATGGACTCATTTCACTAACATACTTTGCATTAAGGAGGTTTACTGAATCAGTAACCGCCTGATTTTCGCATTAGATAAGTACATATACACACACCTTTCGCATATGATCATACAGCATTTAGAATCTTTTAAGGACAATGACTGCACCTGGATGATGTTTTGAGTAGATGGATGATGGATGGTTGGATATGTTCTTCCCAACTTGAAGATTTCGGGGATGAAATCCTTTAAGGTGGGGAGAATGTAACAACCCGTAATTTAAATAACATGTTATAACATTAATCAAGGCAGAATTAAATGTTAAAATCTGAATCAAGGGAAACGGGCTGTTCCATTACGTTCGTCTCGGAAAAATACGCGAAATAGAGTCTGAGTTTTCGAAAATCGGAGTTCGTATGACCCAGTTATGGCCCGTCGAAGTTTTCAAAAAAAATCCAGAGTTTAAAAACAGTTCGAAAATCAAATCTGGAGCCAAACAGACTGGGCAGGAAAATTTCCCGCCCAGCCCCAAGCCGACTGGGGAATCGACTTAGGAGTCGACTTGCCCCAACTGGTGTCGACTGCCCAGTCGACACCCTTGTCGACCTGGGTGGTCGGGCCAGTTTGGCCTGGTGCACCTGTTTTGGCTCCTGGGTCTTGTTTTGTTGGCTTGTGACGTGATTTGATGGCTCAGATCTGATTTAGGGTTAATCCTATGGCCTAAACTAACCTAAACTTCTATATAAGCACCCTAAACCCTACCCTAAATCACCATAAATCAATCCTACAACTAGGTTATGCCAAAATGCTCCTTGATCATGGCCTCTATCTTCATAACATGGCCTCCATCTTCTTGCTCATGAGAGCTTGAGTGTTCTAAGCTAGTTCTAAAGTAAAAGAGCCATCTTTCTTCATCAAAGCAAGGATCTTCTACTTATTTCTCAAGGGTTTTGAGTGGAGCTTATCATTTGGAGATCTCTAGTGTTGCTACCAAGTCTCTATCTTGTCTTAATTGTGTTCTAGTCTCATTACCACGCTTTGTAAGCCCTATTCTACTCTTAGATTTAAACTATGAACTTAATATGACATGTAGCAAGTTGAAATGGGATTTTTGTGTAACACTTGCCTTGCATCTATCATTGTATGCATAGATCTATACATGACTCTTTTGATCTATGGTTATGGGACTATCACCTTGACTTTTTGGGTAGAAAGCTATGAACTTTATTTGGTGGTTATGCATAATGCAACATAGAACTTGGTAGTTATGCATAAATGCAACATAGAACCATCTTAAAACCTTGATGTTAACTTGCATATGATGTTGAACTACATGCTACCCACAAGTTTATCACTCTATGACAACTATTATCATGTTTCACCTTTGCCTATGATGTTGAACTATATGCTAGTTAATTTGCTAAGTTTGATGTCATGCATGTTTTGAGGCCAATAACCTTATATGCTAGTATGTTGAACCCCTTTTGCCTCAAATATCACCATGTTTAACTTGTGATAGATTTTGCCATCTTATGCCCACCTTGTCATATTCTTATGTTCCCCCTTTTGATCTATTTGTGTTGATGCGAACTTACGTGCGATGGGGTTACGTTATGGGTAAAATTGAATGACATGAAACATGACTTGAAAATATGACATGTGATTATGCTTGAAAACATGAACGTGGACATGACATGTAGAAAACATGAAAGTGGCCAACTCGAGGTTGGGTTGAGTTTGTAGCATAAACCTACCCGGAACCGACCGGCTTAACTAGTGGCTACAAACAATAGGACCCAATGTGAGTAGTTGGTCATATCGCACTTAGAACCTGAGGTTAGACTAGGTTGTGGTGTAAAGCTACCCGGACCCGCCCGACTTAACTAGTAACCACAACAAAGTCTAATGTGAGAGGTTGGGGTGCATTAAATTAATTAATGCCACATCACTACACCAAAACAGCTAATTTGGCGCACCAGGATGCAGATATTTGATACGGACTTAAGCCGTATCAAATTTGATAGGGCTCGTAGCCGTATCAAATTTGATAAGCCGTATTAAATTTTCTTTTGCAATACGCGTCTCCTCCAACAGTTAAAATCTCACCCTAGATCTTCACGTGTTCGGATTGTTTCTTTTTGATTAGGCTTAGACCCGTATCAAATCTATAGTCTTTTTTTTGTGGTTCTTCCCTCTCCAATTTTCCATTTCGGCCGGAAAAAAAAGAATTCCCAAATGAAAAAAAAATGGCGAATCCCTAAAATTTTTCTTCAATCCAAATTTTATTACAGTTCTTTCGTTTCTCTCGCCGCCATGGTAACACCTTCGATTATAAAAGACAGCTTCGATGCCCTCGAGAAGCAACGCGAGCTAATTGCAAACTGCACTCTCTTATGGAATGACCTAACTGACCACTTCTCCTCATTCAAGAAAGGCCTACAGTCAAATCCCAGAACCTCAGATCCAAGCGCAAGTCTCTCGATTTCCAAACTCCACAGTCCCTTCTTGCCCTGAGTGCCCGCGAGAAGTCCATCGATTCTTCCATCAATCTCACCATCAGGAAAGTTGACGAAATCCATAGATTCATGAGCAACACTGATAAGGACGACGATGGTGTTTCTGAGCTTGATTTAGGCTCTAAAGTTGGCCAGTTTTGTAAAAAGATGGATGCTGATGGATTTATGGGTTTGATTAGTGGTCACAGAAAGGACATGGAAGTTTTTAAGAACGAACTGCCGAACAGGCTTTTTAATATGTGCTTGGATCCTGGGAAACTGGTGCTGGATGCCAATGAGAAAGTTTTTTCAAAGAATGATGTCGGTTGGGCTTGTGTTTTGATTTGGGGGCATTGGTTTATGCTTTGGAGGATAGGTACCATTTCTAACATTTTTTTTAAACTGTCCCTTACAGGAATAAGAAGAGGAAAAGGAAACTTAGTTTTGCGGAAAACTGAGTTGCAAACTCAGTTGCGCGGCAAATTGAGTTTGCCACTCAGTTTTACGCAAACTGAGTTGCAAACTCGATTGCTACGCAACTCAGTTTTCCGCAAACTACAGGAAGTCGACAGTCGATGTTTTGCGCAACTCAAATATACAGCTTCTTGGCCAGGCAGTCGATGTTTCATTGGAAACTCGAAATATATTTTATCCTATATAGGGGGTGTATCATAGCTTTGAGATATCTTAATATGTGATTCAATATCATAATAGTGATGTTTTTGAAGCAACATAATTGGCATATGAAATGTTTGTTAACCTTTGGCAGTATCTCTTTGAAAAGGATACAGTTTTTCTTTTCACTACCTCATGATTACTTTGATTTATTTATTAATATTACAGCATCCTTAATTTGCATATTTTATTGCTAAGTTCTGATATTACATGACAATATTGAAACTTTAACTTGCTTACAAACTGAGTTGCCATCTACCAGGCTGATCACACTGTGTACATTTTTAGCTATCTTGTCAATTCTATCCAGAAACTTGCGTCCCTTGGTTTCTTAAGCTGATGATCAGTCTCTCATCTCAGGTATTCTCACATCTTATATATGTGTTGGTGTAGTTGCTTTACTGCATGTAATATTTGTTTCTAGATTGGTCTATATAAGTTATATATTTAGAGCAGCATAATCTGATTGAACAATTCTCATTTCAGACCAATGAACATTACCAATTGGCTGCTGTTGCTTTCTGTCTTCTTGTTGCTTGGGTTAGTCTTCTAACCGTTGGCATTGCTATTGTTATTGTTTGCTGCAAAGCACAAATAAGTTTTTTCTGTTTGGTTGATGATAATAAACATCAATAATGACGCTTGTACAAAATCAATGATTATACACAAACATCTCGTGGTTTGATATTTTTAACATAAATGGAATACGAATGTGCCACTTCATTGATGCAAGCTTATATAAAATAATTAAGAACATAAAATAAAGAAGACAGAGCAAGAAGAGTAGGAACCTTGCTATATTTGTTAGTTGCGGAAAAGCGGAAGGATTTATCATGTCTTTTTTACCATACACAAATGGTGAAATGTTGCTCTTATATGGATATGTAAAGTCCAGACTCTGTTAGAAACACGATAGGATTATGAAATTTTTTATGAACTTGTGAAGAAAAAATTATAACAAAATTTGATTCTTGGTTCTAAGCATCTCTGGAAAATCCTTCTAGGTCCCTGTCTAGGCTCCGTCTAGGCACTATACTAGCCTTACCATCTAAGATTTTCCTTAGTCCACATAAATGAGACATACTGCATTATTAAAGTATATTAACATGTTTATATGCACAATCTATGCATTAGTTTAGGCTTGATGACTCTTATAAACATCAGAATCGTCTTAAGTGATTTTATCTCCATGGTTTCTAATAGGTCCATCCATATTCATGATAACTCATTTTCATAAGTTAATACTAAGAAAACTACTATCTTTTTAACAAAATGCACTAGTTCATCAAAAAACGCATAGCTTCGATTAATCCATGTCCAGGCGACTAATCCATAGTCCATGCCTACCACTTAATACCCGTCTGACGATTCTTACAACCTTGCTAAGCACATAAATGTTTGAGAAGAATGATATTTTAATTCATTCCAATAAACATTTAGAAGGAAACTTAACTTTATTGAAAATAAATTACTTAATATTAAAATTTTGGTAACGTAACGGGAAATGTTTGTACCACAATTTTCTTTGGAACATACATTATCTACTTGGAACCATGTTTACTTCGAGTTCCAAAAGTATGCACAAGATATTGCTTTATATAGACATAACTCAATGCACCAGACTTCTCGTCATGGATAAGGTTTGAGATGAAAAATCATTAACAATTAGCAGCATCTTAAAAAAAAGTTTTTAAGTTTTGAATCTGAATGTCAAACGTCTCCTTAAACCTTTTTCTTTATATGAGACAATCAATTTACTTTGGCTTGAGATTTGAGCTTCTATTAGCGAATGAGATTGAAGCTCCCTCTATCGAATGTGGATTGCCTTCTCTTTATCGTTCCTTTGAATGCTTCTATGGAATTTATGGATTCCTCTTTAAGCAAGCTTATTCTTTCATAACCAGTAGAGAGATCACTAAGTGGAATTAGCTTCATGATAAAGGATAACTCAAATGTTTTCATCGGCGTGGATTCATAATTTGAGCACAACCTTATACTTTTTTTATTGGTAATGGGTAGTTCCCAATGGTGAATCCTTCCTGATTTTCACATATCTTATTCCTGATTCTGTTTCCCAAAAGATGTACTGGGTTCTGTTTTTAAGCTATTACATTGCCTACCATATATAGTGTAGTTTTACTCCTTGTTGACTCCCCTTTCATCAAATCAAAATGTCATGGATTGTCCTTTCTTTTTATCTTTTTTTTAATGAAGCTTATAGAGCAAGTTTTACAGATGAAATCTGTTTCATAATAACAAAAAATACTTGCTTATTTTGAAAATTATGATATTTCAGTATAGCGACAAACTGGGTCTAAGTCTAGAACTTGGTTCGTTTGCTGCTGGAGTAATGATTTCAAGCACGGACCTTGCACAACATACTCTTGAACAGGTATGATTTACTTTTACTTTCACAAAACATAGTATAGTTTGTCATATACACATGGTTTGCTACTGCTAGCACTTAATACACGATGTAAGCTTGGAATTCAAAGACGCGAATAGTATCACATATATGTGCAAATGCAGTTAATATATCATTATGTTGATATGCGGATGAAATGCAAACGTGGTATTGAATACAGTCCACTTTTCCATATATTTCCGTAAGGCTCAGTTTCGCTGAGCGCGAGGCTCAGTGAAACTGAGCCCTTTGGCTCTGCGAAACTGAGCCTTACGGCTCAGTTTCGCTGAGCAGGAGGCTCATCACAACCGAGCCGCGAGGCTCAGCGAAACCGAGCCTTTACGACTCAGTTTCGCTGAGCCTTGTGCTCAGCGAAACTGAGCCGTAAGGCTCAGTTTTGCTGAGCCTTGTGCTCAGCGAAACTGAGCCGTAAGGCTCAGTTTTGCTGAGCCTTTACGGCTCAGTTTTGCTAAGACTTTACGGCTCAGTTTCGCTGAGCGCGAGGCTCAGCAAAACTGAGCCCTTCGGCTCTGCGAAACTGAGCCTTACGTCTCAGTTTTGCTGAGCAGGGGGCTCATCGCAACCGAGCCTCGTGCTCAGCAAAACTAAGCCGTAAGGCTCAGTTTCTACTGAGCCTCGCGCTCAGCGAAACTGAGCCCATGCTAAAGCAACAATAATTATAGTGGTGGTTTTCCCTGTAATAAAGTCCCTAACAGGGTCATCTATATTAATTTCACATCTGACGTACATTGTGTTATTGTTCTAGCTATAGTATACCTTTATGTTAATGTGTGTTGTTGATATGCAATCCTGTGTCTGATCAAATCCTATTCACACTATAATGAAATGATAAATATGGATGATAAATTGATAATTTAATGTTACAGCATAAGATACAATGAATTTGTCGATATTTTTATACAAAATATTATGAAGTGGTTTCCATATCGATCACAGGTAGGGATGTTACAAAGAAAAAGCTGTGAAACAAGCATGACTTGTATGGTCATCTATACAAAATATTATATTTTGCTTTGCATATTTAGTGTTAGTTGTGAAATCAGGACTTCTTGTTGTGGAGGCGAAACTAAACTGATGTTTGTTATTTTAATTTCTTTTCAGGCTTTGGAACAAGCATAACTTGTATGGGCTCGACAAGTGCAGTTTTGTTGCCTTTTTTTTTTGAGAAAGAACTGTGAACATTATGCTTTGTATATATTTTGTATATATTTTGTTATGTGGTTTGTATCAACTGAAGTTATGGTTTATGTATTAATTGAATTATGCATAGCGTATCTTCTTTATACTGTTATATGGGTGTAGCGTATCTTCTTTATTGTGCATATATATATCAACGGGTGCAGTAATTTTGTATATTGCATGTATGATATATCCATTTTGATACGGTTAAAAGCCGTATCTAATTCAGTGTTACCATTGTGGGAGTGAGGATTTAAACACGGTTTTAAGCCGTATCTAATTCAGTGTTATCATTGTGGGAGTGAGGATTTAAACCCGGTTTTAAGCCGTATCTGATTGATAACTTGGTACGGTTTAAAACCGTATGAAGGTGTGAATCAGATACGGCTTATAACCGTATCAGTCGAGAATTGGGCAGTGCCCCACGTACTGAATTGATTCGGTTTCAAGCCGTATCTGATTTATACCTTGATACGGTTTAAAACCGTATCAATTTATCAGTTTGATACGGTTTAACACCGAATCAAATTAAGAAATTGATACGGCTTAAAACCGTATCAAACTGATAAATTGATACGGTTTAAAACCGTATCAAATTAAGAAATTGATACGGCTTGAAACCGTCTCAAAGCAACAGAGACGCCATTTTTTGAAACGGCCCAGGACACTGCCAAATTGATTTTGATACGGTCATGAGCACTGTCAAATTGCCATTTTTGGTGTAGTGCATGGTAGGGTTAAGTCATGGACCACTTGAATACTTAACCAATTGAACACGATGGATTGTTGGGGTTAAGTCATGAACCACTTGGGTATACTTAACCAACTTGATACATGGTTTGGATAGGGTTAACCACACTTAACCCATTAGAAACCCTAGTTTGCGGGGCGCTTTTCAGCAGTAACCCACCAGGGAGTATCGGGATACCCTAGGGACTGGGCTAGGGGTGGGGCACGATTACTGGGCTGATTGTAAGTGACCAAAAGGGACGGCTAGGTAGGTGCGCCATTGTAGATTCCGGCGGACTATGGTCGTGCACATAGTCCGGGGATGAAAGACAGACATGGGCACCAGTAGGCTTGGATTGTGCGTGCTTGTTTTGTGTCAGTGGTTGGCACCCTAGGGCCCGGATACACCCTAGGGTGGACCTCGCACAGTCGACTACATCTCGCGTTTGGGCCGTATGACACCGACACTTGACGAGTTAGGCTTATAGGGAGTCGATCGACTAGACTATGTAGTTGGACCTTGATTTAGGTCATCTCATGATGTTGGGCCAATTTTTGGCCAAGGGATCATTTCTTGTTTATACTTGACATGGATTAGAATGCTAGTACACTTGGTGCAACTTAACCTTGTATATGCGATGCCACACTTGATCTATCTTGTTAACTTTTCACCATGCCAGTTATCATCCTATGTTTCATCTCTGTTTTACATGTCCAGTTAACTTTACTAGTTTTTATACTAAGAGTAGGTTGGACTTACCAGTGTTTTTGACTAACCCATTTTCTTTCGCCTCTTTTCTTCCGTTTCCCCCCTCCCCCCCCCCCCCCCCCAGGTTCTCAGGGTGGGAACACTAGCACCTAGCTTGGATCTTTAGCTTTCTTTCTGGATAGTTCATGTACGGTTTGGACTTGAGGTCGCTATGGCTTTACCACGTCTACTTTGGTGATAGTTTACTTTATGTTATTTCTAGTTTTCAGTTTATGTTTCTAGACTTGTAGTAGTTGGAAAATAATGACTTAGTACTTTTGATGTATGATGACTATGGTTTTGAAATAGTAGTTTTATCCGCTGCTTTACTTACTCTGTTTTACTTATATGTTCTGTCTTGTGATATCTTTATGCATGTTTACCTTGACAAACACCCCTCCAAAGCCAGTGTACTTGCAAGAGTGACCCTGGCGGAGGTGGGGTGTTACACCGGTCTTCTACTTACATGTCACTGAAACACACACAGAGTAGTATGGAATAAAATATTTTTAAATTCTAGTAGATATAATTTTTATTTTAAAAATTTATTTTCCTCAGAATTTTGATGTATTTCTCATTATTTTTCATCACTTGATCTGATTTATATGTATATATCCATCTAGTGCTCATATATGTATACTGCACGCACACGATACATGTATACACATACATATATATGTATATACACATAATTTTGTGTGTAGGGGCAATATGGTCAGAGAGGGACAAATATATCAAATATGATGTGTAAGGTGAAGCTTGACAACACAGGCGTGCTGCAAGTGTCCATGAACACACAAGGGACATAGCACATAGAAAGAGCAACACGTATATACAAACATGTATATATGTACATGGGTGTAGATAGTAGCATGTATAAGGCAGCATAATCATGAACATTCAATCAAAATTAACATGATCACACAAAGGTTAAAACAACAAGGTCACAACTGGTTCAGACACATGTCAACATTGTCAAGTGCATGGTCGAGAACATGCAAAAATATACAAATAGTTCAGGTTGCAAGCAAAACTCATGTGTGGCCGAATTCATGCAAATTTAGCAAGTGAATGATGACAACAAGGCAGTGCACACAAAGAAATCAGACATTTATTTCCAGATATCATTTATCTATTTCCAAAATTAAACCGAAAATATCAAGGCCACAAAATCTATTTATATCTTTCTAGAATTGGACAATCTGTTTTCAGACGCATGCAATGGTCAATGAAAACAAATCAGTTTTTGGCCAAATATATATTTCCGGAAATGAACAATTTTTTGGCAATTGGAAAAGAGGGCAAGTAACTTTTTGGAAGGTTTCATCACTGAAACAAATTATTTTGCTTCCAGTTCTGAGCAAAGAAATAAATGGCAAAACAATTCATGTGTTCTCAGAAACCACAATGCTAGTCTAAGGAATGAAAACAATTTAATATGTTTTTTCTAGCAACACAAAAAACATTTAAGGCAAGCAATAAATTTTGGAAAACTGTTTGGCATGGAGCAAAATCAGTTTCTAGGCAAGTAATCAAAATCATTTAAATTTGTTTTCATTTTTGGAAAAAAAAATTTTGAGAAAGAATTCAGCAAATATATTACTTCCAGAAATAACAGTGAAGATTTTTGAGCAAGAACATTTTCACAAAACATTTTCAAGATTAAATTTGGCAAGTATCATTTCGAAATATATTCTAAAAAGCCTTCAACATGCTAGAATTTCAGGAAGGTTTTTCATCTACAAATTTAATGATTCAATTCTGGAATGATACAAAACTGTAATTCCAAATGTTTCCATGATTCACAGAGGTCTCAAGGCAACAAATAGCAGATTCAAAGAAAGAAATACATTCGTGTTTCTACGTGAAGCAAATAAATGGCAAAGCACTTTTGGCAACAGTTTAACAAAGGATCAATTATTTAACAAGGCTGAAATCAGAAAAAGTTCAATCATGCAATTTTAGAAAAGGCAGAGAATCAAATTGGTTATTACGCACGGGACCATAGGAGCATAAATTTATCACCAACTTAGTTCATTTGTTTGAATCATATATAGTATGATTAGTCACCTTGAATCAAACTGAGTAACCATGATTTTACAAGCAAATTCCACAATGGCATTAAATCAATCAGATTCATTGAAGGGGCTAAGGACATGTCTAAGTTCATCAAGCAAATCACGCAAGACAACAATCTTAGCAAAAATCACGCAAGAGGAACAAAGGGGGAAACACATGTGCAAATCAAATCAAGGCACTAAATGAAATCAGAGAACATTAGGGCTCCATAACCCTATAAATATTAACTGATTCATCACTGGAAAATTGATCGAAATCAAGCAACACAAGTTCAAAATCAAAATTCAGAATACTCACAATTTCTTTTTGGAGTTTCGATCATCAACAAAATCTCAAATCGATTGACAATCAATCTAAAATATTGAAGCTTCTGAGAATATGATCATTCATCTTTACAACGTTGCAATTTGAAGAATTGGGCAAAACCCTAGATTTTATTTTTGGCCGACATTAAAGAATAGAGAAAGACTCGTTCACAAGTGAGAAGGGAGGTCGATATTTTCTTTTAAGGGTTTAGGGGTTTTATCATTGTTTTGTTTTTATTGTTACTTTACTTTTTGTAAACAAAATAAGATTTGCTAGTTTTATTCTAAAAATTAGGAGATACTAGCTAGGGGAAAATCTGGTTTCAGGGACCGAAATCGGCACAGGGTTTTGAGCGTAGGATTAACTAAGCGAGATTGTGAGGTCTGTTGTGCAACACCTAGTAGAAACTTGGGGATAAGTATTGAGCGTAGGGTTAGGACAATTAGGTTAGGAATTGTCGCAAGTTTACAGGTGTTGTAAGCATTGTAATAGTTGACTAATACCTAGTAGAAACCTAGGGGAATGCAGCAGTAGGCAGGGTTTGCCGAAGCTGGGTATATCTTTGTGTCATTTACTTACAGCATTTATTTACTCTGATTATTATCTGTGCTGTGATAGTTTTTAATATCTTGTATAACACTCATTACTCAGAGATAAACTGCAATAAACCTTATTCACCTCCTTTAGGGTTAATCTAAATCTAGTAGAAACTGTATATATTACAACATCAATGTATGCATACATTTCAATACGACACACAGCAGAATAATTCATTACCATAAAATATGAACATACGTCTCGACTCCAGCTCCTTTTCTAAAGCTTCAAGCGAGAACCTAACCTGATAATATACTTAGTCTAACCCGAGTACATTTAAAGCAAAGCAAACTCAACATGGATCAGTCTGGAATACTTTCAGTGGTAAATTCACATAACAAACAACTTGTTTAACTTTAGAAAATCCTTTGAAAGAAAATGGTAATCTTAAGACCATTCCACACATAAATACAGACAATTTTTACCTTACGATAACCCAAAACATTTTCTATATCAAAATCTTGTGATATTATAATAATGTCTATCAAGCCATAAACAAATAACCATCTAGTAGAATGTTTGCATCTCACGCTCCACATACTTAGAACATCATATCACTATTCACTTTGAATGCCACATCGCATGATCCGTTAAATCACTAATTGATGTCCTCAAATATACTATGGGTGTAAAGCTAAGAGAAGTTGCCTTCTCCACCACCAAACTTGGTATATTTGTATAAATCAAAGCACATGATCTTTTGGAAATACTTTGTCATACATTCATCCATACAAGTCATCTAGGAACAGGATGAACCGAAGGCACCCTCCCACCGCATCCTATATAAGAATCGCCTAAGGATCGGTAGTGAGTAGTCCTTGCAATCCGAAGATTTTAATTATGACAGAATCACAAGTCATAATAACTCTAGTGGCCAAACCAGAGAAATTTAACGAGTAGTTCTTCTGCTCGTAAAGCTTCACGGTCTTCAATGCTCCATCTTTATATATCCCTATAAGTTAGTCCCGAACGCATAGTTGGTTCAAAGTGGTTTTGGGTCTAGTTCCCATCCCAGTCTCTTCGAACGAACTCGTCAAAGATCCGAACATGATTCATTGATAGTCGGAGTTTTAACTATCAATTACAATAGTATAGATTAGTGCTTTGGCAGCTCAAGTCTCTTTCATTTAAAATCATTCATTGAAAATTAATATATTGATTCTATAAAAATCGATTCTATATATTTTTCTCAACACATTTATGCTATTTCGTAACCTTGAAAACAATAATCAATACTTATATTAAAATCCATTTACCAAACTCCTTCCTTTATTTTTTCTATCTCAACACATTTATGCTATTTCGTAACCTTGAAAACAATAATCAATACTTAATATTAAAATCCATTTACCAAACTCCTTCCTTTATTTTTTCTATCTCGAAAATATCATTAATATTTTCCCAAAGTCCCTTTTTATCAAATCTTCCAATTAATAATATTTATCTATTCTTAAAAATCGATTACATAAACTCATCTGGAACAAAACACTCTTATTCCCGTTATTTGGAAACTTATATATTTGGAATAATGTATTCACCAAACTCCATTATTCGAAATATCAGCCTTTATCATGGAAATTCCGTCAAAGGCGGCCAGAATGTTATATATGTATGTGTTTACCTACTTGAAATATATATGTATCAGTTGTTTGATGGGTGATTAATATATTTTATGAATGCAACGTCATGGTAAAATATATGTATGGGGTTATATTTGAATGAATTTAACTGGATATGTTATATAAATACATTGTTTAAAGGGGGAATTAGGATAAAGGGCTTTCGTGGGTTAATTAATTAGTTTCCAGGACATAGTTAAAATTCAATTAGTTTCCAGGACAAATAAAGGAAAATTACTTCGCTGCCCCTCTGTGCCGCTCAACGCAAAGAAAATTATCAAATGACTGATGTTATCGATTTCTCATGAAATCCCCAAAAAGGAGAACCGCTCCACTTCATCTCCACCAAATTCACCTCGTCTCAATGGCTTCAGACCCATATAAATCAATTCGAATTAGAATTCCTACTCCAGTTAGGCATCAAATTACTTCTTTTATAATTTTCTTATTTTTTTCAATCGTTCTCTAATTTCCGTCAAATCTAACACCAACCCTCCGTAAATCACTTAGATCTGCCATGGCACGTAAAGCTGAAAGGAAATCTGCCAAAAAAATAACCCACGAGTGAAGACACAGCCGAGAAGAAGTCAGTTGTAGCCATTAGATTTGGATGTTTAAGTTGTTCGATTTCCGGCAATTCATGCTGCTTTAAAGTAAACCGTGCCTGAAAAATGCTAAGCATGATGCATCGTTTCCTGATCATATTTCATACATTTGATTTGGTAAAATTGAGCATCGATAAAATTTGGCCTGCGATTGGAAGAAAAGAGAAGAGTTTAGAAACATTCGAAGTTTTTCCTGATTCAAAACTGATAGAATTTGCTGGTTTAGATTGTCACATTCTTTCAGTTTCTCTTTCTACCAAAGAGCTTATAGAAACTGTTAAAATGAACGGAGAATTCCATTCCATAGCTTTTGCCAATAACGGAAACCAGCTGCTGAGTACAGGAACCGATGGAGAAATATATCATTGGGATATTATAACAAGAACCTGCTTTCATAGAGCAAAGGATGAAGGGTGCATTACTGGTACAAGTCTATGCACTTCTCATGATGGTAGTTTGTTTGCAGCTGGTTCAAATGCAATTCATATATTATCATCATTGACATATTCTGTGGTATTCAAATGCAATTTTGAGGCTAGTGTTTGTTATTTTTCAGATAATCACTCGTAATCACCATTACTGTGATGGACTAGTTGCATCCTTTCAGCTTTTCTTTTCTTTTCTGGAGCTTGCTGTTTCCAGTCCATTTAATAACGTATTCCCTAACAAACTTGATAGGGATAAGCTTTCTGTTGAAATTAATTATCAGTACTTTGGGCTACGTATCACAGTAGTTAATACCATGGACCTGCGCTTTTTATAAAAAAAAAAATCATTGCTCCTACTACTAATACAAACACACAGACATTTTATATTCAGAAATATACACCTTCTATTTGATAAAAAAAAAATACGTTTGAACAGAAGTATCTTGTAAATGCAAAAGGTTTTGGTAGTCACAATACTTGTTTTTATATTTTATGTTATTTATTGACGGAACCAATGTTAAATCGACAGTATAATTTTAGCCAAACACTTCAATTATTTTGGCCAATGTTAAAGCAAAGTATTTTATGTTCGATTATCTATCAATGAAAACACGATTTAAACTTAACTGATATAGCTAAAAACACTTAAATTATTTTAGCCAATGTCATCATCACTAATAACTTGTCTGTTACAAGCATACAGGTAAAGGAAAATATTGAGAGAGTGATCAATATAGACTTGGTGGTCAATCTGAAAATCAGAGAGGATGTACTGATAAAGAAATGCATTGGTAGGAGGATTTGTAGTCAATGTGGTGGAAATTTCAATATTGCTAACATCAATATCAAGGGTGAAGATGGCAGGCCTGACATATCAATGGCTCCTCTTTTGCCTCCCGAACACTGTGCATCAAAGCTCATTATTGAGCTGATGATACTGAAGAGGCGGTCAAACAACGATTACACATATATTATGAGATCGTATGCATTTACCGTCGGATTTTGTTTCTCATTGATTTTGTTGTTTCTATTCTCCAAAGTCGCTTTGTTAGATCCCAAGCTCTATCATCCTTTTCGTAACCTTCACTCGCAATCAATTTCCGGTTTGTACTATATTTAATCCGATTTGTGTTTTAACGCTCTTTGTAGGCTATTTTATCGAGTATTTACAACAGATCCGGTAATTCTCAACCCTCACTTTCATACATATTTGATAGGTTGGGTTACTGTGATTTGTGGTTTTCAAAATTTATGTTTCTTGAATATTGACAGAAGGTTTTGTTTTCTAAAGCTTCTTTTAGTGATGATTTTGCTCACGTTTTGTTCTTGGTTGTGCGTATGCAGGTTTGTTTTGGTTTCATAAGAAACTAATCTCCATTTACTCATGTTTTCGTTTTTGTAAAGCGAGCGCATCAGTTCTCCAAATTTATCACTCCAGAAGCTGCAAGCAACCCTCATTCCTGACAATTCAACCACCATTAAAGGTGAGACAGCTACTGTAAAATTGTCATCTCTGACTTTTTCTATCTGCACTTAGTTTTTTTTTAAAATCCTCTTACTTTTTGATAAAGGAACCCCAAAATTTATTTGACTTTCTCTAATCTTTTTCCTTTCGTTCCAACTGAAGATGATTAACATCGATTTCAATTTTGCATTCCGAAGTAATTGAAAAGGCAATTCTTATGCAGTTGGTTGTACAGTGTAAACAAGTCATCAACGATGTTAACTGAGGTTGTGACTATGATATAGGGGATATAGGAATGCACATACGTGCTCACACACACAGACAATTGGGGATGTGTGAAAGAAAAAACACAGACATGCGCATGCGTGCTCACACACTCACTCGCTCAGCACATACTTTTTTCTTTGGTTATTTTGTTGTTTGGTTTCTTACAATGCCAGTGCTTATCGATATACATACTTAAAGGAAGCTGCTTGACAAATTTAGTACATTTCATAAGCATGGTCTATGCTCACAGAAATGGGCTTAATTTTGCTGAGACTAAAATTGGATGAATCTTTACACAAAAAAGTGTTTTTAAGGTAATATGAAACAAAGTATCATCAAAAATAATAATGAGTAAAGTTCTTTGTAACAAGGCAATGAGTAAAGTATATATTTAGAAAATAAATCCGATTGCTTTGATTTTCAACTAAATATTTGTATTTAAGTGGTGGCTTTATCTCTATTAAAAGCGAAAAAGTTACACTATATTTTAAGCTTATTTTCTTTTCGGTTAAGTACTAGCTGTGAGCACAAACTTAAGTACCTTTCCCTTTGATATGTAAACAACACTGGCTATTTCCAGTTAACTTATGTTGTTGGCGCTATACTGTTTCAGTTCACGGGTGTTTCCTTTTGGCTGTTCTCATCATCACTATACTTAAAAATGTGCTCTTACCAGGACTTCAGCTCAGAACATGCCTTTGGGTGCCTTACCAATCGATACTAAAGGTAAACATGGATAACAATCAGTATTAGATATTATCTATGTTATTTACTCATATTCAAATAATTTCACACATAGAAGGCTAGAAATGATGGTAGGACGATCAAACATTTCCTATGAATTCCTGGATGACATAGGCACTACCTCAGGCACATTGCTTGCTAGACTTGTACCACTCAGATGATGATTTAATTGATCAATTAAGTGTATTTATGCATGTATGAAAATGCCTAAATGGTTGAATTGTGCCGTCTAATTTGCATTTTGTAAATGCAGTCAATAAGAAGCTATATGCCGTAGGGAAATTCAAATTTATGGATATTCATATTGATGAAGCAGAGCATAACACGAAATGCATTTACTATTCAATTATATATTGCCATAGTGTTCCATGGGTAATAAGGGTGCATTAATTAGCACATGATGAAATTTAACCATGAAATATTATCAATCACTTACTCATTAATGTGTGTTTATATAGAAGATGTCTTAAAAAAATAGTTCCAATTATGATTGGTGCCTTAGTGATAAAAAAGAATTTGTGTATGAAAAGTTAAAGGCAAGGTACGTTGATGACCCCAGGAACATTTTTTTTCGCCTCATCAGATTTCTACCATTAGGGTTCCAAGTTTATTAGTATGAGTCGCTTCTTTTGCAAAGAACCTTTGTATTGTACTACACCAACGTTTATCATGTAATTTGATTATATTATGTATTGAATATAGTCATCTACTACATCACAACACTATAATTGTTTGTAAAATATTTCAGACAACTTCACAGTCGAAAGTCTTTCAGCATCGAATCCAATGGAAGTTCGAGCAAACTCCAAGAAAATCCAACATGTGATGCTAATAACCATAACTTCTAAACAGTAAGTTCTTTTCTCAAATTTATTTTTAGTAATTTCATTTACCATATTTGGTCTACTGATTATTCTATGACCCGAAAATGAAAGTGGACTTTTCTTGCACTTTGATCTTTGGTAATTTCACTGATACAGTCTCAGTCTTCCCTCAAATTGCGATCAGTAAATGGGTTCACTTTGATCTTTCGTAATCGCACATGCCTTAGTACTCGTATGCATTATAACAAAATTTCCCTTAAAAGGTTCAATGAAAGCTAAAATTTCGCTTGTATAGCTTTCTGACACCAAAAATTTTCGAGTGTCAAGAAACATTTGGACTTAGCAAGCTCGTCACATGAATTCAACTGCATATGCAACAAGGTTTATTTAACACTTTTCTTTATTTTTTATTTTATTTTGCAGAGCCAGTCTGTAGAAGTGTTTTATCGCATGCAAGGAAAGCTTTTGGAATTTGAGCTTCCAGGAGGAATTCCGGAATCATGGCCAGAATTATTGCATGCACTGCATCTTGATGACAACGATCACAAGCAGTCTGCCGCTGCATGACATATATCAACAATGTTAGTTGTTGCTAGTCTTATTAAGCAGTTTGTGTGCATGTTTGATGTTATACATGCATGGTTACTTTTATCATTCTTGAGATGAACAAAAACTTATTTCATACTGAACTGATAATGATATTTAAGCGCTGAGTTTGATCTGATTGTTTTGTTTGTGCACAAAGTGTAGTACGTTGTATATTTCTATATTTCTGTGCAGAAAGCACATTGTATATTTCTGTATAGAAATACATATATAAAAATCTTGCAATTATGTTGAACATTTTTTTATTTTTGGAATCCGATCGATCAAGTATGCTTGGACATGTTGCATGAAAATTGAAACTCTTTAAGTTAAAATGTTTTATAGATATTTACCTTTTATTTAATAAGTTTTATAGTTAAAGATATTTATTTTTATTTAATAAAAAATAACAGGTAAATGGATGTGTATTGCAAATGAGAAGTTTTGGTAGTTAAAACATTATTTCAAGTAGTTAAGTTGGTGTTATCCGTATGAATTAATAGCACAATTTCATTGATAGATAATCAAAAGGTGAATAGTGGAGATTGATATTGTAGTACAACTCATTCAATTTTTTGTGAGTATAGCGTCTTTTACAAGAAACATTGATAATGGAAAGTGGGTTAACATTAAAACATCTTTTAGAGGCATAAATACAAAATATAAAATATGAATAAAATATTAAAGCTAAATTTCGGTTATGATCTTTGATATGGGAACTACGTTCAATCACGGGTTTGGTCATGACCTTGGTAAAGAGCTCGGTTATTACCTCGGTTATGAGCTGAGTTAAAAGTTCGGATATGGGTTCGGTTATGGGATCGGTTATGAGTTCGATTATGCACTCGGTTTTGGTCTTGGTTATGAGCTCGGTTATGGGCTCGGTTATGGGAAATATGAGTCGTAAAATATACATAATAAAATAGTAAATATAAAATTGATATTAAGAAATATAAAACATAAAATACAAAAAAATATAAAAAAATTAAAATAAATAATTTCGGCTATGGGCTCAGTTATAAGATTTATTATGATCTCGGTTATGCGTAATATGTTTGGTTATAGGCCTGGTCTTAGACTTTCCTATGGTCTTGGTTGTTGGCTCGGTTATGGATACTATGTTTAATTATGAGTATAGTTGTAAGCTAATTTATGACCTTGGTTATGGGCTCAGTTATGATCTCGGTTACGAGCTCGGTAATATGCTTAATTATGAACTCGGTTATCAAACCCGTTATGACCTCAGTTAAAAACAAGGTTATGGGTAATATGATTGGTTATGGGTTCGATTTTGAGCATATTTACGGTCAATTATGAAATTAGCTAAGGATGACTTACAAATTTAATATAACTCACAAAATACAAATAATAAAATAATAAATATAAAAGCAAAATTAGAAAATATAAAATATAAAACATAAAATATGAATAAAATATAAAAGCTAAATTTTGGTTATGATCTTGGATATGGGAAATATGTTCAATCACGGGTTTGGTTATGATCTCGGTTATGACCACAATTAAGACCTCGGTAGTTACCTCAGTTACGAGCTAGGCTAAGAGCTCACTTATGGTCCCAGTTACGAGATCGGTTATGGGATCGGTTATAGGTTCGGTTATGGGTTCGGTTTTGGGCTTGGTTATGGGATCAGTTATGAGCCTGGTTATAAGATCGATTATGGACTCAATTATGGGTTTGGTTATGGGAAATATAAGTCATAAAATATAAAGAAAGTTGATAAAGTTGGTTATGACCTCGGCTATGACCGCAGTTAAGAGCTCGGTTATTACCTCAGTTACGAGCTAGGTTAAGAACTATGTTATGGGCTCGATTATGGGATCGGTTATAGGCTCGGTTATGGGCTAGATTGTATGATCGGTTGCAGGCTCTGTTAAAAATATTCCAAATAATAAAATACAAATATAAGTTGTATAATACAAATAATAAATATAAAACCTAAATTAGAAAATGTAAAATATAAAACATAAAATATAAAATCTGAATAAAATATAAATAAATAATTTTAGTTATGGGCTCGGTTATGGAACCGGTTATGGGATCAGTTATGGGTTCAGTTTTGGCTTGGTTATGTGCCCGGTTATGGGCTCAGTTAAATGTTTGGTTATGACCTTAATCATGACCGTGGTTATGTGCTCGGTTATTACCTCAGCTATGAGCTAGGTTTAGATCTTGGTTATGGGCTCGGTTATTGGATCGGTTATGCAACAAAAGCAAAATTAGAAAATAGAAAAATATAAAAGCAAAATTAGAAAATATAAAATATAAAATAAACTATAAAATATAAAATATAAAATATAAAGTATAAAATATAAAATATAAATTATAAAATATAAAATATGAAATATGAAATATAAAACATAAAATATAAAATATAAAGTATAAAATATAAAGTATAAAGTATAAAATATAAAGTATAAATTATAAATTATGAATTATAAAAAATAAATATAAATTATAAAGTATAAAATATAAAGTATAGTGTGCTGATATTTTATACTTTAAACTTTATGTTTTATAAAACATAAAGTATAAAACATAAAGCATAAAGCATAAAATATAAAATATAAAACATAAAATATAAATTATAAAACATAAATTATAAAATATAAAATATAAAGTATAAAATATAAAGTATAAAGTATAAAACATAAAATATAAAGTTTAAAATATAAAGTATAAAACATAAAGTATAAAGTATAAAACATAAAGTATAAAATATAAAGTATAAAATATAAAATATAAAATATAAAATATAAAATATAAAACATAAAGTATAAATTATAAAACATAAAGTATAAAATATAAAATATAAAGTATAAAATATAAAGTATAAAATATAAAACATAAAATATAAAGTATAAAACATAAAGTATAAAATATAAAATATAAATTATAAAGTATAAAATATAAAGTATAAAATATAAATTATGAATTATAAAAATTATAAATTATAAATTATAAAATATAAAGTACAAAATATAAAGTATAAAGCATAAAACATAAATTATAAATTATAAATTATGACCTCGATTATAAGTTTGGTTATGGACTCGGTTATGTGAAGGGTCTCGGTTATAGGCTCCAGTATTGACTCGGTTGTGGCCTCGGTTATGGACATGTGATCGGTTATGGGTTAGGTTACAGTCTCGGTTTTGACCTAGTTTAAAGGTTTCGTTATGAGCTAGTATAAAATATAAATTAGAAAATTAAAAATAAAAATATAAAAAATAGTAAATATTAAATAAAAAATTTTAAGTAATATTACAAATTATATAATATAAAGTACAAAGCGTAAAATATAGATTATAAAGTATAGATTATAAAGTATACAGAATAAAGTATAAAATATAAAGTATAAATTATGAGCTTGATTAGAGGTTTGGTTAAGACCTAAATTATGAGCTTAGTTAAGGTTTTGGTTATTGGCTCGGTTATGGGCCTGGTTATGGACTCAATTATGAATTCGGTTATAGGCTCAATTATGGGTTCGGTTATGGGCTCGGTTATGGACTCGGTTATGGTCTAGGTCATGAACATGTGATCGGTTAAGGGTTTGGTTACGGTCTCGGTTATGGACATATGATCGGTTATGGGTTCGGTTATGGTCTCGGTTATGGGCTTAGTTATGGACTCAGTTATATGAAGGGTCTCGATTATGGGCTCAATTACGGATTCGGTTATGGACTCGGTTATGTGATCGGTTATGTGAAGGGTCTCAGTTATTGGCTAGGTTATGGAATCAAGTATGAGCTCGCTTATGGGCTCGATTATGGACTCGGTTATGTGAAGGGTCTACGGACACGTGATCGGTCATGGGTTCGGTTATGGTCTCGGTTATGGGTTCGGTTATGGTCTCGGTTATGACCTAAGTTAAAGGTTTGGTTATGACCACACTTATAACCATGATTATGGGTTCGGTTATGGGCTAGGTTTAGATCTTGGTTATGAGCTTGGTTATTCCATCGGTTATGAAATATAAGCTAAATTAAAAAAATATTAATTATTAAATATAAATTATAAATTATATATTACAAATCATATAATATAAAGTACAAAGTATAAAATACAAAGTATAAAGTATAAAACATAAAGTATAAAGTATAAAAATTAAATATAAAATATAAATTATAGAATATAAAGTATAAAATATAAAGTATAAAGTATAAAGTATAAAGCATAAAGTATAAAGTATAAAATAGAAAATATAAAGTATAAAATATAAAATATAAAATATAAAGTATAAAGCATAAAGTATAAAGTATAAAACATAAAGTATAAAGTATAAAATATAAAGTATAAAATATAAAATATAAAATATAAAACATAAAGTAAAAAGTATAAAACATAAAGAATAAAAAATAGAGTATAAAATATAAAGTATAAATTATAAATTATGAATTATAAAAAATAAATATAAATTATAAAGTATATAATATAAAGCATAAAATATAAATTATAAATTATGAGCTCAATTATTGGTTTGGTTATGGACTAGGTTATGTGAAGGGTCTTGGTTATAGGCTCAGTTATGGACTCGGTTATGACCTCGGTTATGGACATGTGATCGGTTATGGGTTTGGTTACGGTCTCGGTTATGGCCTAGTTTAAAGGTTTGGTTATGAGCTAGTATAAAATATAAATTAGAAATTAAAAATAAAAATAAAAAAATATGAAATATTAATTATTAAATATAAAATATAAAGTATTATTACAAATTATATAATATAAAGTACAAAGTATAAAAAATAGATTATGAAGTATAAAATATAAAGTATACAAAATAAAGTATAAAATATAAAGTTTAAATTATGAGCTTGATTAGAGGTTTGGTTAAGACCTAAATTATGAGCTTAGTTAAGGTTTTGGTTATTGGCTCGGTTATGGGCCCGGTTATGGACTCAACTATGGATTCGGTTATGGGCTCAATTACGGATTCGGTTATGGGCTCGGTTATGGACTCGGTTATGTCCTAGGTTATGGACATGTGATCGGTTATGGGTTCGTTTATGGTCTCGGTTATGGACATGTATTGGTTATGGGTTCGGTTATGGTGAAAGAACCTGAAACTTCCCCGGTAAGGAAAGCACGGATTGCTTTGAGGACAAGGCGAATCAGAACACAAACAGAAGAACATTTCATTGTATATTACAACAATTCCATCAGAATACAAGAATATAACAGAGTATGAATAAATATTATACATTTGACAAATATCAGAGGTTCAAATACATTACTGCAGCGGAAAATAATACAAAGCACAACTGAAAAACAAATACACGGATACAGAGCTTTCTGAATATCGCTTCAGCTATAAACCAGGACCCTGTGAGTATAAATCTGCAAAACCAAAACTACTAGCTGCCCGTGCGGAAAATAGGGGCACCCAGAGTTTAGGTTAAAACAATAAACTCCAGGTCAGTCATGTGACTGGTGTGAGAACTAAAACAGTTATTAATCTTTATTTTTAAAATTAAGTAAATCAGGGGACCACGCCGTATAACACGGAACGGGTTTCCTCCCAAGAATACCAGTGCATAAAAAAAACAGCGCAATGCTAAATAAAGAACAATGAAGCTGTTATAAGACCCAGGTCCCATCACACAATGCAACGCAAGCCGGAGGATAGGGTTTTACCTTATAACAGCCAAATAATGCTTGATACGCGAAATTTAATCTTTTATTATTACTATAAGTGAAAGAAACAACTTCAAATATAAATGTATCAATCATAGACGGCATAGTATCCCATGCTACTATGTCGCCAATACTAGGCTCTACAAATAAAACCGCAAAATCACGTATTTGGAAGTTGGATTTCCATCTATGAACCGAGGCAAAAGATAGTCCTCACCGATTCGTGACGCTCTAGCCCGTGTCTCAGGATCAGAGCTCGAGTGACCCTTGGATCGTCAGGGTCGGTCCACCGATGTGGATTAAAATGCCTGAACACTGCGTTTCCCCGCCCTTTGGGGCGTAAGTGAGCTAAATGACTCCATATCTGAGGCGCCTCGCAACAGCAACAACCACACAGGTGAAAATAATATAAATGTCAGGGCTGGTAGGTCACTGACACCACCCTAGCTAGAAGGAAACGCATGTCCTCCCTGATGTCCTCTCCCGTTTCTGGTTCATACCGGGGTATGAGGCTCGCGAATTAACGTTATACACAAAGCTATGCCACACAGGCGGTGCTTTGATCATCTACCACAAGACTTTGCTTTTCAACAAAAGCTTTGATCATTTGCCACTTAGGCATGCCACACAGGCAACCCACTCCACGCGGCTGATGTCTATCGATATACAACCTCTGATCCCATACGTCTCAGAGAAGGGTGAAGTAAGAGAATAAATTCTCCCTCACCATACAAATGTATATTTAATAGAGATCAATCAACACAGAGCAAAATCCAATGTCAGACACACAGTCCATTTACAAGTCCGTTCTGGGTCTGAACGAAACCGGAGGCACTTTCCTCACATATTCGTCGATCTCTAAGTACGTCTGGACGATAACCAACTGATTCCCTCCTCTTGGGTGTACAGCCCAATCAAGATCATCAGTAATCACCCAAACGATGTGAAGATCTCCGGTCTTCAACCACCGTCTTCATCTTCGACTTATCATCGTATCAGTTATTCAGAATGGGATAAACCCGGTCTTTCCGAATAACTCGCGTATTTTATAAACAAGTGTTACACAAACACAACATACGCCTCATTCCAATTCAGAATATTCTTTTATTCAAATATTCACACCACTAGGGAAAGGGTCCCATTAATTTTATCAAAGATAAATTCTTTAAAATTTATTCTTTAATTTTCCTTGGAATATCATTTCAAACCATATTATGGTTTTCCAAACTAGTCGGGATTAGCGATCCTTGCCGAAGTAATTATTTGTTAAATTTCCCAATCCCAACCTATACATCCCATGAAGCAAAACTTGTAATACTTCATTATCTAACACCACGGTGTTATCGGTAAATTTAATTACCATTGCACGTTCAAATCTAATTAAAGATTTAACTATCGCTTGGAGCAAAACTGGTGATACTCCATTCTCGATCATTTCAATCTAATTAAAGATTCATTAAAACTCTAATTCAGTTTTAATCTTCAAAAATCATTACTTAATGATTTTTCAAAGTTAACAGACTAATCTTTTCTTTAACTGGGTTAAAGAACCAATGTCTTTTGAAACACGGTTCACGATAAACCCAAAATCACATCCCATTGTTAATCAGGTTAAAGAACAAGTGTTATTTAAAACATCGTCCACTATAAACCCAAAAACCAATTTTCAATTCAATTCCAATTAAATATTAATCAATTGGAAAATCTCACTAAATCTTAATTAAAAGATTTATTCTTTTCTAAACTAGGTTCAAGAACAGTGTTATTTAAGACATCATTCACGACGAACCCAAAATCCCATTTGATATTAAATACAAGGCTCTGAATAGAAAATATATTGGCTTATATTCAATATCAAATTATGAAACCAACAAATATCGTATTGGAAATAACGATATAAATATATCTTTCAAATTTCCATAACCATATCTGTATAATCACGAAATCCAACATCGAAATATCCCAAAGATAATTTTGATTCAAATCCATTCCAATTAGTATATTGGAAATTCTGGTTATTTTTAAAACCACTTCAAATCCAATTTATTAAATTAAAAATATTGGATTATCCTTCTAGTTAATAACTAGTTCATTTCGATATAAATGTATTTTTATCTTTTCAAATATGGAATTTTTCATCTCAGTTCTTTCCAAACCATTTATTATGATTTTACATAATTTATTAATATTTTTAATAATTTTATCAATGCTCGTACAGTCGATTTCCATAAACGGTCATCGAACTGCACTTACAGCAACCTTTTCCAAATTTGATTTGGACATAATTCCAAATCCAACCCTTAGATTTCAAATCTCTAATATTCGTTGGAAATCTCTTTTCGATACGAACCCAACGGTCCCGGTTTCAGGAGAATCCGACGGTCGGATCTCCCGTAACGTCAATTCGAAGCCAATGGTCGAAATTCGCGAAATGCTACGGCGCAGCGCATTCTATTCAGGCCATTAAATATATATAATATATATATATATATTATATATATTTCGTCGATTTCCTTTTAAAACGTATTTTATAAATCGTTTTAATTTGTTTAAAAACGATTTCAACTTCATATTCAATTTTAAATCAAAATTGAATATTTCATATCATCAATATATATATAAATGATAATATTTTCAAACGTTATATTTTGAAATCACTTCTTTTTCGATATTCGAATAAAATCAATATAAATACCGTTCGCGTCAAAATGGCGCAAATCTAATCAACACGGCTTTATATATTTCAATAACTTCGTTATTCAATTCAACAAATGAATATTTTCTTCAACACATGAATATATATTTTATTCAACACATGAATATTTATTAATTCTTACTTACATTAAAAATGTGAATTTTATTGTATAATTATTTCGTCCAACACATGAATCGTTTCAACACATGAATATCCTCAACACATGAGTATCGTCCACACATGACTATTTTGTTTATTCAATACATGAATATTTAGTTTATTCAACACATGAATATTATTTTAAAATATTCTTTATTTTCTAAATTGGAATGAGACCCAATTAATTACCATATAATGTTATTTTTACGGATTCCGTACAACATATGTATATAATAGCAATGATAAATAATCAACCATCATCCAGAGTGCACCACACAACTGTCTGTCAATCTATCGATCGACATACAACTAAATAATTGGGATCAGTGTACGACAAATATCATCCCAACACCCGTGTGGGGTTTCAACCAACAAATACTGAATATTATTTGTGTAGTTGGGCGATGTGTAAAATTTATTGTCCCAATCAATATCAGTCAAATCGGTGTACATAAACAAATCGTTCGATTTGTAAATGAATATTTATTTTATTTCAACACATGAATAATTTATTTTCCATTCCACATCACTAACCAAATTCACACAAACAAATCAACCCAAACACACAACCAAACAAGTCGTCCATGGTCTGTGAACGACGGGTGTCGGGTGCTGCTAAGCACCGTCTGCATCCTAGTATATATATTTTTAACTAGAAAATAAAATAAAGTGAGGAGTTCTCTCCTTGGGGATCCACTCCGCCATTTTATATTCGAATTTCTGAACCGTTTGAATTCCTTTTTGATTTCAATCAGTTCCATCGCCCTCTGTTTCACGCAGTTCATAATAAATATCACATTTTTATTTCAATTCTAAAAATTATATTTTTACTTCCCTAAAGATTATATTTTTCTTTCCATGTAAACAATATAAAGATCGAATTTTTATCGCTACTTCATATATATAAAAATCGAATTTTTATCTTGCTAATGAATATATAAAAATCGAATTTTTTTCTTTGCTAATGAATATATAAAAATCGAATTTTTACTTTGCTAATGAATATATAAAAATTGAATTTTTACTTTGCTAATGAATATATAAAAATCGAATTTTTACTTTGCTAGTATGTAAATAAAAATCTCATCTTTCCATAAGTAAAAATCTAATCTTTTCATGAATAAAAATCAAATCTTTTCATCACTACTCATATATGAAAATCGGATTTTTTTTACATTGCTACTTTATTAATAAAACCATATTTTTATTTTGTTAAAGATCATATTTTTTATGAAGCTAAATAATATATAAAAATCATATTTTTCCTATGAACAAAAATCATAACTTTTCGCGTTGTACATATAAATAAAAATCAAATTTTTATTACATTACAAACCGAGAATAAATTCAACATTTCATACGTATAACTCAGATTTGATTTTAAAGATTATTTCATACAAAAACTGAAAATAAAGTAAATAAAAATAAACGCAGAAGCTTACAGTTAAACGGAGGAGGGGGTGGTTGTCTGTGCTCACTAGAGGGAGGGGGTTCGCTGTTGCCGTCGCAGGTGGTGGGGCAAGGGGACTGGCGCTCGCGCTGGTCATGGTCGGAGGAGGCTAGGAGCGGCGGCGGAAATGGGTTAGACGGGGCTAGGGTTCGGGTTTTTTGAGGGGGTTTTGGTTCGCAGTGGGCTTCACGAGGAGGGAGAAGACGGAGGGAGAAGGGGGGTGGAAGCGTTGGGGAGGGCGATTGTAGAAGCGATGGGCGGCGCGCCTAAGGCGACGGCGACGGGAAGTCGGGAGCGACGGGTCTTCAGAAAGTGGAGGCGCGTTTTTTTTTATTTGATTTCGTTTTCCGTTCAGAATGATGGGAGGAAGAATAGTAAAAGAGGGGGCGGCGTTGACTGGGTATGTAGAGGGAAAAGGGATTGGCCCTAATTATTTAAATATTTATATTTAATTCTATAAAGTACAATTCTCATTTGAATCCCTAATCGAACCCACCGACTGTCGTTCATAACTAATTACCCCCATTTCGAACACAATGGTATATGTTTCGTAGGCCAATTCTATCACTTCGACCAGTTTCCGTCATAATCAAAACATAAATCTATATATTGAAATTTGAACGCACATTTTAATTTATGAGGCCACATACCGACTCTACAAATTCCAGAAAAATTATTTCTGGCTTTATATTGACGATACGGTCCTAACAAAACTAATTTCGCAGAATTCTGAGACCGTTTGAAAAATGACCATTTTCTGGTCGATCGAAATTGACTAAAACTGTTAAAACACGTTTTCCTTTGCCACGCTCACATATTGATTCAGAAAATTATGAATTTTGGAATCTAGCAATAATTTGACATCCCGGATCCAACAAAAGTGGTTTCGCCGAAAACGAAGGTCGTTTGCAAAATTTCCATTTTAAGGGCTTTATATATATATATAAAATATACATAAATTCCACAGCGACTTTTCTGGATTTTAAACTGGACATATCTTCTCATCTCTAAAGTGAAATCTCAGTTTCTTACATCCGTAAGAAAGATATGATTACACAGATTCGAATATTTCTTGTTTCGTCCAATTCCGACTTAAAATGAATTCTATATATTCATTTGAAACTCGAAATTGAATTTTCGAACTGCCCGCCATTTCAGGCTCGTTATATTTAAAATAAATTTATTCGTTCTAACTTCGTCGAAAATAAATTTTTAACCGTTATTATTTAAAATAAATCATTTTAAATATTCATTAAATTTTCCAAAATAAAATTTTTAAATTGGCTCAGAATTTCCGGGTTGTTACATATGGTCTCGGTTATGGGCTCAGTTATGGACTCAGTTATATGAAGGGTCTCGGTTATGGGCTCAAGTACGGATTCAGTTAAGGACTCAGTTATGTGATCAGTTATGTGAAGGGTCTCAGTTATTGGCTAGGTTATGGAATCAAGTATGAGCTCGCTTATGGGCTCGATTATGGACTCGGTTATTTGAAGGGTCTACGGACATGTGATCGGTTATGGGTTCGGTTATGGTCTCAATTATGGACATGTGATCGGTTATGGGTTCGGTTATGGTCCTTGTTATGACTTAGGTTAAATATTTGGTTATGACCTAGTATAAAATATAAATTAGAAAATAAAAAATAAAAAATATTAATTATTGTATATAAAATATAAAGTATAAAGTATAAAGTATAAAATATAAAATATAAAGTATAAAATATAAAGTATAAAGTATAAAATATAAAGTATAATATATAAAATATAAAGTATTAAGTATTAAGTATAAAGCATAAATTATAAAGTATAAACATAAAGTATAAAACATAGTATAAAATAAAAAGAATAAAATATAAAGTATAAAATATAAAGTATAAATTATAAATTATGAATTATATAAAATAATTATAAATTATAAAGTATAAAATATAAAGTATAAAATATAAAGTATAAATTATAAAATATAAAATATAAATTATAAATTATGAGCTCGGTTATAGATTTGGTTATGGACTCAGTTATGTGAAAGGCCCCGTTTATAGGCTCAGTTATGGACTCCGTTAAGGCCCCGGTTATGGACATGTGATCGGTTATGGGTTTGGTTACGGTCTCGGTTATGGACTCAGTTATTTGAAAGGTCTCGGTTATGGGCTCAATTACGAATTCGGTTATGGGCTTGGTTATGGACTCGGTTATGTGAAGGGTCACAGATATGGACTAAGTTTTGAGCTCGGTTATTACCTAGGTTACGGACATGTGATCGGTTATGGGTTCGGTTATGGTCTCGGTTATGGGTTCAGTTATGGTCTTGGTTATGACATAGGTTAAAGGTTTGGTTATGACCACAGTTATGACCGTGATTATGGGTTCGGTTATGGGCTAGCTTTAGATATTGGTTATGAGCTTGGTTATTCCATCGGGTATGGAATATAAGCTAAATTTAAAAAAAAAATATAAAGTATATATTACAAATCATATAATATAAAGTACAAGGTATAAAATTCAAAGTATGAAGTATAAAACATAAAGTTTAAAGTATAAAAATTAAATTATAAAATATAAATTATAAAACATAAAATATAAAACATAAAGTATAAAGTATAAAACATAAAGTATAAAACATAAAATATAAAGTATAAAATACAAATTATAAAGTATAAAATATAAAGTATAAAGCATAAAATATAAAATATAAATTACAAATCATATAATATAAAGTACAAAGTATAAAATATAAAGTATAAAGTATAAAAATTAAATTATAAAATATAAAATATAAAGTATAAAATATAAAATATAAAACATAAAATATAAAGTCTAAAAAATAAAGTATAAAATATAACGTATAAAATATAAAATATAAAATATAAAGTATAAAGTATAAAACATAGAATATAAAGTATAAAATATAAAATATAAAGTATAAATTATGAGCTTGATTAGAGGTTTGGTTAAGACATAAATTATGAACTCAGTTAAGATTTTGGTTATTGGCTCGGTTATGGGCTCGGTATGGACTCAATTGTGGATTTAGTTATGGGCTCAATTATGGATTCGGTTATGGACTCGGTTATGAACTTGGTTATGGCCTAGGTTACGGACATGTGATCGGTTATGGGTTCGGTTATGGTTTTGGTTATGGGCCCGGTTATGGACTCGGTTATATGAAGGGTCTCGGTTATGGGCTCAATTATGGATACAGTTACGAACTCGGTTATGTGAAGGGTCTCGGTTATTGGCTAGGTTATGGAATCAAGTATGACCTCGCTTATGGGCTCGATAATGGCCTCGGTTATGGGCTAAGTTTTGAGCTCAATTATGGCATATGTTACGGACATGTGATCGGTTATGGGTTTGGTTATGGTCTCAGTTATGGACATGTGATCGGTTATAAAATATAAAGTATAAAATATAAATTATAAAGTATAAAATATAAAGTATAAAGCATAAAATATAAAATATAAAGTATATATTACAAATCATATAATATAAAGTACAAAGTATAAAATACAAAGTATAAAACATAAAGCATAAAGTATAAAAATTAAATTATGAAATATAAAGTATAAAATATAAAATATAAAACATAAAATATAAAGTATAAAACATAAAGTATAAAATATAAAATATAAAATATAAAGTACAAAATATAAAATATAAAGTATAAAACATAAAGTATAAAACATAAAATATAAAGTATAAAATATAAAGTATAAAATATAAAATATAAAGTATAAATTATGAGCTTAATTAGAGGTTTGGTTAAGACATAAATTATGTGCTCAGTTAAGGTTTTGGTTATTGGCTCGGTTATGGGATCGGTATGGACTCAATTATGGATTTGGTTATGGGCTCAATTACAGATTCAGTTATGGACTCGGTTATGAACTCGGTTATAGCCTAGGTTACGGACATATGATCAGTTATGGATTCGGTTATGGTCTCGGTTATGGACATGTGATCGGTTATGGGTTCGGTTATGGTTTTGGTTATGGGCTCGGTTGTGGACTCAGTTATATGAAGGGTCTCGATTATGGGCTCAATTACGAATACAGTTACAGACTCGATTATGTGATCGGTTATGTGAAGGGTCTCGGTTACTGGCTAGGTTATGGAATCAAGTATGAGCTCGCTTATAAGCTCGATTATGGGCTCGGTTATGTGAAGGGTCTCAGTTATGGGCTAAGTTTTGAGGTCAATTATGGCATATGTTACAGACTTGTGATCGGTTATGGGTTCAGTTATGGTCTTAGTTATGGACATGTGGTCGTTTACAAAGTATAAAGTATAAAATATAAAGTATAAAGCATAAAATATAAAATATAAAGTATATATTACAAATCATATAATATAAAGTACAAAGTGTAAAATACAAAGTATAAAAAATTAAATTATGAAATATAAAGTATAAAGTATAAAATATAAAGTATAAAATATAAAATATAAAGTATAAAACATAAAGTATAAAATATAAAATATAAAATATAAACTATAAAACATAAAATATAAAGTATAAAATATAAAGTATAAAGGATAAAGTATAAAACATAAAATATAAAGTATAAATATAAAGTATAAAATATAAAATATAAAGTATAAATTATGAGCTTAATTAGAGGTTTGGTTAAGACATAAATTATGAGCTCGGTTACGGTTTTGGTTATTGGCTCGGTTATGGGCTCGGTATGGACTCAATTATGGATTTGGTTATGGGCTCAATTACAGATTCGGTTATGGACTCGGTTATGAACTTGGTTATGGCCTAGGTTACGGACATGTGATCTATTATGGGTTCGGTTATGGTCTCGGTTATGGACATGTGATCGGTTATGTGTTCGGTTATGGTTTTGGTTACGGACTCGGTTATGGACTCGGTTGTATGAAGGGTCTCGGTTATGGGCTCAATTACAGATACAGTTACAGACTCGGTTATGTGAAGGGTCTCGGTTATTGGCTAGGTTATGGAATCAAGTATGAGTTGTCTTATGGGCTCGATTATGGCCTCGGTTATGTGAAGGGTCTCAGTTATGGGCTAAGTTTTGAGCTCTATTATGGCCTATGTTACGGACATGTGATCGGTTATGGGTTCGGTTATAGTCTCAGTTATGGGCATGTGATCGGTTTTTGGTTCGGTTATGGTCTTGGTTATGACCTAGGTTAAAGGTATGGTCATGACCTAGTATACAATATAAATTAGAAAATAAAAAAAAATATTAATTATTATATATAAAATTTAAAGTATAAAGTATAAAATATAAAGTATAAAATATAATATATAAAGAATAAAGTATAAAACATAAAGTATAAAGTATAAAACATAAAGTATAAAACATAAAGAATAAAATATAAAGAATAAAATATAAATTGTAAAATATTAAGTATAAATTATAAATTATGAATTAAAATAAATAAATATAAAATATAAAGTATAAATAATTATAAATTATGAGCTCGATTATAGGCTTGGTTATGGACTCGATTATGTGAAGGGTCTCGTTTATACTCAGTTAAGGCCTCGGTTATGGACATGTGATCGGCTATGGGTTCAGTTGGTTATGACCTAGTTTAAAGGTTTGGTTATGGCCTAGCATAAAATATAAATAAGAAAATAAAAAATAAAAAAATATTAATTATTAAATATAAAATATAAAGTAATATTATAAATTAAATAATATAAAGTACAAAGTATAAAATATATATTATAAAGTATAAAATATAAAGTATACAAAATAAAGTATAAAATATAAAGTATAAATTATGAGCTTGATTAGAGGTTTGGTTAAGACATAAATTATGAGCTCAGTTAGCGTTTGGGTTATTGGCTCAGTTATGGGCTCGGTTATGGACTCGGTTATATGAAGGGTCTTGGTTTTAGGCTCAATTATGGAATCAGTTATGGGCTCGGTTATGTGAACAGTCTCGGTTATTGGCTCAATTATGGACTCGATTATGAGCTCTCTTATGGGCTCGGTTACGGACTCGGTTATATGAATGGTCTCGGTTATGGGCTCAATTACGGATTCGGTTATGGGCTCGGTTATGGACTCGGTTTTGTGAAGGGTCTAGGTTATTGGCTCGGTTATGAAATTGATTATGAGCTCGCTTATGGGCTCCGTTATGGACTCGGTTATGTGAAGGGTCTTAGTTATGGGCTTAGTTTTGAGCTCGGTTATGGCCTAGATTACGGACGTGTGATTGGTGAAGGGTTCGGTTATGGTCTTGATTATGGACATGTGATCGGTTATGGGTTCGATTCTACATCCAATAGGAATTAGTTAACCGAGTGGGTACCCGTGAAATGTAAAAGACTCACACACGCAAGGCCTAATCGGGTACCTATGACATGTAAAACACTTCCGCAAGTAAGGTCTAATCGGGAAATCTAGCAACGATTCTACACCCAGTAGGAATTAGTTAACCGAGCAGGTACCCGTGAAACGTAAAAGACTCACGCACGCAAGGCCTGATCGGGTACCTATGACACGTAAAAAACTTCTGCACGCAAGGCCTAATCAGGTATTCCAGCAATGATTCTACACCCAGTAGGAATTAGTTAACCGAGCAGGTAACCGTGACACGTAAAAGACTCACGCACGCAAGGCCTAATCGGGTATCTATGACACGTAAAAGACTTCCGCAAGCAAGGCCTAATCAGGTACTCCAGCAACGATTCTACACCCAGAAGGAATTAGTTAACCGAGCGGGTACCCGTAACACGTAAAAGACTCACGCACGAAAGACCTAATCGGATACCTATGACATTTAAAACACTTCCGCAAGCAAGGCCTAATCGGGTACTACAGCAACGATTCTGCACCCAGTAGGAATTAGTTAACCAGGCGGGTACCTGTGACATGTAAAAGACTCACGCACGCAAGGCCTAATCGGGTACTTATGACATGTAAAAGACTCCAGCATGCAAGGCCTAATCGGGTACTCCAGCAACGATTCTGCACCCAGTAGGAATTAGTTAACCGAGCGGGTACCTGTGACACGTAAAAGACTAACGCACGCAAGGCCTAATCGACTACCTATGAATTGTAAAAGATTTCTGCACGCAAGGCCTAATCGGCTACCTATGAATTGTAAAAGATTTCTGCACGCAAGGCCTAATCTGGTACTCCAGCAACGAATCTGCACCTAGAAGGAATTAGTTAACCGAGCGGGTACGTGTGACACGTAAAAGACTCACGCACACAAGGCCTAATCGGGTACCTATGACATGTAAAACACTTCCGCAAGTAAGGCCTAATCGGGTACTACAGCAACGATTATGCACCCAGTAGTAATTAGTTAACCGATCGGGTATCCGTGACACGTAAAAGACTCATGCACGCAAGGCATAATTGGGTACCTATGACACGTAAAGTCTTTATCCGCACGCAAGGCCTAATCGGGTACTCCAGCAACGATTCTGCACCCAGTAGGAATTTATTAACCGAGCGGGTACTCATGAAACATAAAAGACTCACACATGCAAGCCCTAATCGGGCACCTATGACACGTAAAAGACTTTCGCACGCAAGGCCTAATCGGGTATTCCAGCAACGATTCTGCACGCAGTAGGAATTAGTTAACCGAGCGGGTACCCGTGAAACGTAAAAGGCTCACACACGCAAGGCCTAATCGGGTACCTATGACACGTAAAAGACTTCCGCACGCAAGGCCTAATCGGGTACTCCAACAACGATTCTATGCCCAGTGGGAATTAGTTTACCGAGCGGGTACCCGTGACATGTAAAAGACTCACGCACGCAAGGCCTAATCGGGTACCTATGACACGTAAAAGACTTCCGCACGCAAGGCCTAATCGGGTACTCCAACAACGATTCTACACCCAGAAAGAATTAGTTAACTGAGCGGGTACCCATGACACATAAAAGACTCACGCACGCAATACCTAATCGGATACCTATGACATGTAAAACACTTCCGCAAGCAAGGCCTAATCGGGTACTATAGCAACAATTCTGCACCCAATAGGAATTAGTTAACCGAGCCGGTACCCGTGACACGTAAAAGACTCACGCACGCAAGGCATAATCGGGTACTTATGACACGTAAAAGACTTCAGCACGCCAGGCCTAATCGTTTACTCCAACAATGATTCTGTACCCAGTAGGAATTAGTTAACCGAGCGGGTACCTATGACACGTAAAAGACTAACGCATGCAAGGCCTAATCGGGTACCTATGACATGTGAAAGACTTCTGCATGCAAGGCCTAATCGGGTACTCCACCAACGATTCTGCACCCAATAGGAATTAGTTAACCGAGCGGCGTGACACGTAAAAGACTCACTCATGCAAGGCCTAATTTGGTACATATGACACGTAAAAGATTTCCGCATGTAAGGCCTAATCGGGTACTCCAGCAACGATTCTGCACCCAGTAGGAATTAGTTAACCGAGCGGGTACCCGTGAAATGTAAAAGAGTCACGCACGCAAGACCTAATCGGGTACCTACGACATGTAAAAGACCTCCGCACGCAAGGCCTAATCGGGTACTCCAGCAACAACTCAGCACCCAGTAGGAATTAGTTAACCCAGCGGGTACCCGTGACACATAAAAGACTCACGCACGCAAAGCTTAATTGGGTACTTATGACATGTAAAAGACTTCAGCACGCAAAGCCTAATCGGTTACTCCAACAATGTTCTGCACCCAGTAGGAATTTGTTAACCAAGCGTGTACCCGTGACGCGTAAAAGACTCACGCACGCAAAGCCTAATCAGGTATCTATGACACCAAAAACACTTCCGCACGCAAGACCTTATCGGGTACTCCAGCAATGATTCTGCACCCAGTAGGAATTTGTTAACCGAGCAGGTACCCGTGACACGTAAAAGACTAACATACTCAAGGCCTAATCGGGTACCTATGGAACATAAAAGACTTCCGCACGCAAGGCCTAATCGGGTACGCTAGCAACGATTCTGCACCCAGTAGGAATTAGTTAACCGAGCGGGTACCCATGACATGTAAAAGACTAACGCACGCAAGGCCTAGTCGGGTACCTATGACATGTAAAAGACTTCCACACGCAAGGCCTAATCGGGTACTCCAGCAATGATTCTGCACCGAGGAGGAATTAGTTAACCGAGTGGGTACCCGTGACACATAAAAGACTCATGCACGCAAGGCCTAATCGGGTACTTATGACACGTAAAAGAATTCAGCACGCAAGGCCTAATTGGGTACTCCAGCAACGATTTTGCACCCAGTAGGAATTAGTTAACAGAGCGGGTAGCCGTGACACGTAAAAGACTCACGCACGCGAGGCCTAATCATGTGCCTATGACATGTAAAAGATTTCCGCACGGAAGGCCTAACCAGCTACTCCAGCAACGATTCTATACCCAGTAGGTATTAGTTAACCGAGCGGGTACCAGTGACACGTAAAAGACTCATGCACGCAAGGCCTAATCGGGTACCTATGGCACGTAAAAGACTTCCGCACGCAAGGCCTAATCGGGTACTCCAGCAACAATTCTGCACCCAGTAGGAATTAGTTAACCGAGCGGGTACCCGTGACATGTAAAAGACTCACGCACGCAAGGCCTAATCGGGTACTTGTGACATGTAAAACACTTCAGCACGCAAGGCCTAATCGGGCACTCCTGGAATGATTTTGCACCCAGTAGGAATTTGTTAACCGAGCGTGTACTCATGACACGTAAAAGACTCACGCACGCAAGGCCTAATCAGGTACCTATAACACATAAAACACTTCTGCACGCAAGGCCTAATCGAGTACTCCAGCAACGATTCTGCACCCAGTAGGAATATGTTAACCAAGCGGGTACCCGTGACACGTAAAAGACTAACACACGCAAGGCCTAATCGGGTACTTATGACACGTAAAAGACTTCAGCACGCAAGGCCTAACTCTTAAACTAACTCACAAACCACAACTAAATGGATTAATATTCATAGAAAACCTCACAAACAACTGAATTGGATAACCAACTGAATGCATTAATATTCATTGAAAACCTCACAAACCACAACTGTCACCCAAGATAACAGCTGCAGCACTACAAACCATCCACATCCAAATCGTCAACATCGCAGCATACGCCAGAACACAGAGATAGAAGTACTCACCAGCACTTCGACAATTAATTCATAACCCAAAAGGGTCTGCCTTTTGGTGACCACTAATCTTAGTCAAGATCCAGTGGAAGGAGGGGTTAACAAGAAAGGGTGGATGTGAATCGAAGCGAGAGCAGCCAAGCACCTGGATAAAGGGGCAGATAATGGCATACCACGAGAAGAGGGGAAAGTATGATAATGGAGGGAAACTTGTAGATATGGACAGTAGAAAGGCAAGGAAGTGACAGTTGGTAGGAAACGCGGCAAAAAAGATTTAGGTTGAATTAGGGTTTGGGTAAGGAGACGAGCACCCACAATGGCAAAAGTTGATACAAAGATGGGTTGGAATAAAGGAGTGGGAGAAAAGAATGTGGTAGATGAAGGCAAAGAAAAGCTAAGACTAGGAGAAGAAGAAAGAGAAGGGAGACGAAATATCAATCGCCATTGAAGGCGAAATAGCAGGGAAGGTGATTTTTTTCAAACAGGAAATTATGTCCAAGGCCTTCCGTGCTCGACTTTGTTTGTTTGCAGGCCACGCGGGTTATTTTTTATGTTTGCAGGGCTTCATTTATGAATTAGTTATTTTATAGGCCGAAATATTCTGTTTTGTTTCGTTTCCAGGACAAATCTCGATTTCATTAGGACACTTCTGCCCTCTTCTTTATTTCTTCTAATTTTATTTCTCGTCGTTAAAAACAATAGAAATCAAAATTCGCGATGATCTAACTATAATTGAGCATAACCGAGTAGGGTTTTCTTCTGCGATTCATCTGCTTTCGAATCGTTATTCCGAAATTAAGGTAATTTCGTTTTTTTAAATGTTATCTACTTCTTCTAGGTATAAAAGGAGTATGAGTAGCTGTTATTATTGATAAATTGAAGTATAATTTTAGATTATACTATTAATGTTCTGTTTTTTTTTCAGTTTTTTTTATATCTATTATGGTACTTCGATTCTGGTAGTTCGATTCAGGTTGTTCTAATGTTTGATTATACTGTAAGATTATTCGGTTGTAAGATTATATGTTTTATATTTTATAATTAATTTATTTTATTTTTAGGGTTTTCTGTCATCATTCTCTGAATATTGCCCTAGGCGATCTTGGCAATCTTTTTTTCTGATGGATAATCTAGGTGAACAAAGGTATGGTGTTTACTGAATTATTTTATAGTTTGTTTTTTATTTTATTATATTTAATGATATTTTGTTTTTCTTTACAGGAACAAAGAATCCGTTATGGTTGTTTTTGATTTTAACAACCATACTTTTAGTTTAAGAGTTAGTTTGGATTCTATAATTTCATTTATTAGAGATAAGATTTGTGAAGTGTGGAAAAATCTTACAAATATGTGTCTGGTTATGGGCTAGGCTAAAGGTTTGTGAGGTTCGGTTATGGAATAAAAGCTAAAGTAGAAAATATAAAATATAAAATATAAAGTATAAAATATAAAATATAAGTATAAAATATAAATTATAAAATATAAAATATAGAATATAAAATATAAAGTATAAAATATAAAATATAAAATAAAATATAAAATATAACATGTAAAGTATAAAGTATAAAATATAAAATATAAAATATAAAATATAAATTTTAAAATATTAAATATAAAATATGAATAAAATATAAATAATTAATTTCAGTTACAAGGTAGAATATAACCTCGATTAAGAACTCAATTATAAATTCAATTACAAGCTTGTTTAAGAGCTCGGTTATTGGATCAGTTATGGGTTTGGTTTTGACTCGGTTACGTGTCTGGTTATGGGCTCGGTTATGGGCTACGTTTTCAGTAAGCACATTGTTTGGTGCAAATTCAAAAACATTGAAATATATTCATTTTTAGTGTTATTACTCAACCAGATTCGACCTGAACACAATTCGTTTCGAATCTGGATTTTTTCAGATATGTAGCTTGGATCGGACAAAACAAGACTAACCTATGAACGAGATTCGTAGAGTCGATTTATTTCGAGAAAAATAAATATAAACAAACCCTAATAACTACTTTTCCACCAATCAGAACAAAATGTTAGCTAAACAACGCAAATATAAACAAATAAAACTAGTTTACCTCTTCAAAGCTAATGCATATACTTTCCAATAGATGACCATATTTATTTTTATTTCCAAACCTATGGTTTTTGTCAGATTCAACTAAAATGATTTCAACTTCTTACTGTATCTAAAATGATTTCAACTTCTTACTGTACTTTGTTGACAGGTCTTCTCCTTCACTAACAACCATATCTCACAAAAATATGGCATTCGGATATGTTGGACGTTAAAACATCAGCAAGAAATACAACATATTACAATAGCTCTCAAACAACATAACATTCTAAGCTTCCAATTCAAGTAACAATTTATGTTCTAATAAACCAGACCAATTAAGATTGTTGCATCATCTCAAACTGCAACATCAAGTAAACTAGAAAACATAGGATATGTCCGAAAACAAATACCAGACCTTATATGAAATTAGTTTTAACAGGTGATTAAATATATATCGTCTGAAACAATCAAATAAACTTATTACATACAACAAAGGCCATACAGAACCAGAAAGAGCCTCTTACATCCCTCTATATACGAAACTCAGATGTGACATAATCGCAGAGCAAAATGTCCTTTGCTCAACAATATAACAATGCAGATAAATGAGCAGTGAGATACTGAGGTTACAAGTAACACTTGTAACATCATAAGACATGTGCAAATGAAAGAATACAATGCAAACTTAGCCTTGAATCTTCTCCATCTTTGCTTTAATCTTCTGGTCTATGATAGATTTCTGTATCTAGACTGAACATTCTATTAAGAGCATGCATATTCTCTATAGTCTCCTCAAGAGTTGATTATCACTTTCATCGCACCTCAAATGCCGCAACGGACTGTGAAGAAGCTTATTGACTATACCATTGCCAAGATCTTCTATAGCCCTTCTCATTTGCTTAGTAAGAGCTTCATCTCCAATTTTCTGAATGCATTTCTCCATTTCAGCTGTTTTAATTCTTTCATCATAGGACCTCAGCTTCTTGATAGTAGGCACTGTCTCAAGTGAATCCCTCCATGCCTCGAACTTCTTCAACTCTTCAGTAATAATCGCTTGAGCTTCCAATGCTCTTCTCATCCTTTCTTCTTTGTTAGCCTCCACCTCCTCTTTCAAATCATCCACATTGTATACACGTGCAGTAGTTAACTCAGAAATGCATGATCCTACATTTCTTGGAACCAATATGTCGACCGACAGCCTTACTCCACCTACTTTCTCAAATGCTAGAATGCATGATCCTACTTTCAAATCTCCACATTGTCATTGAAAAACAATGGTGTTTCAGAAGAGGTGCTTGTGAAAATGACGTCAGCTTCGGTAGCTGAAGCAAAAGTTTCGTCAACTGGTTTGTATACTATGTCCATGTCATTCAGTTCATCTTGTATGGCGTTAACTTTTTCTACTGAACAATTCACAACTATGACTTTTTTGCAGCCTTTGGAGGCCAGATGCCTGATGACTAGTTTGCCCATTTTACCTGCTCCGATCACGAGCATTCTAGCAGAAATGGTGTCGGATTTTGGAAGCTTCATGAGAGTAAGTTCGACTGCAGCTGAACTGACTGAGACAGCACCTAAAGAGATGTTGGTTTCCGTACGTACATCTTTGCCAGCTGTGAATGCTTGCTTGAAGAGGCGGTCAATGTTCTTGCCTATACCACCTTTCATATTTTGACCGACTCTAATAACTTGTTTGACTTGAGAGAGGATTTGACCTTCTCCTAGAACTAGAGAGTCTAGCCCTGCAAATACTTTGAACAGATGACGGGTGGCATCACTGTCATGTAGCATGAATAGATGTTCACGTAGCTCAGATACAGGGATCCCACTAGTCTGTTAAGAATTGAAGTAGAGCATTTGTAAGAGTTTTCGTTGCAAGTACTAAAATTTGGAACATAAACTTTTGTTATTTAAATTTTGTTGAAAAAAAAAGTTCTAAATTTGATGAATTTTTCTGAAACTTGATGTAACTAGTGATTTATAATGATCTATGCTTATCAACCATTAAAAGCTTTTCTTATCGATATTGGAATCCTTAATGCATACTGCATTATAAAGTTACTCAATCGTAAATAACCTAATAAAAAACATACTCAAAACAAATAAGCAATACAAAGCATGCACAAGTAAAATAAAACTGTTACCTTTGACATCCACTCCATCACTTCATGGATTCCTCGATTCCATGACAAAGCAACCACATATATTTCCATTCTGTTGCATGTAATGAGAACGACAGCCTCCTCTATATGATTTAAGTTGCAAACACCAATGGCTCGAGGCCATTGTGCCTCAGGAACAGCAAGTTTTTCTCGCATTTCTACTAGTGCAGTGTGGACACTGAGGCCAATAACTGCTAGGCTGCTTCTTTCCTTCATATACTCTAACGAAAGAGATGAATATTAGCATTTTACCTTTTTTCCATTAAGGACTATATACTATGAAATTTTGAAGTCGATTAATGTAATGAATGATAAATACAAACATAGTAAAGTAGAGAGAGAAAGCTCGAAGTTGTTTCATGCCACTCAAACAAAAGTAAACAAAAGTAAAATGATAACCAAGGTGCGAAATTTGTTCCGCATAAATCTTAAAAAGAAAGTCATCAAATTCCACTGTAAAAAAAAAAAAAATCAATTCAACTTGGAAGGAGATTTCCAAGTCTCCAATATAATAATGGGCACAAAACAAAGTGCACAAAGCAGCCACTGACCATTAGTGGTGGTAAGGCTCTACATTATTGTTGTCAAAAGTAAAGCAAAATAGCACAAAAAAAAAATCCATAATTAGTGTTCAGGTGGCTACAGATGATGTGGGTTATTCTTAAATCAAGCACATTTCGTTTCTTCGCTGTACCAAGCACGACATAAAGAATTTATATAATCACAAACATAAATTTCATTTCTTATAAAGCAATGTACCAAAGTCCTCTCAATTTCATGTCTACGACTACACAAATAATGGAATAAAAGCTATGGCCTGCACAGCTAAATTGGCAAATTTAAATAAGTCTATAAACACCGGTTTGAATAATATCTCTCATTCTAGATATGTTTATCTGCTTCAATAAGAATTAAACTTTACAAGATGCAGGCCTAGGTTTACAAAGGTATTGCCTATTCTCCTGAGAATAATATCTAATATTCAACTTATCTTTGTACAAGACATTGTCTGAAGTAAATTAAAAATGATTATAATGTCCAAACAATCCAAATCCATATATAATGTAAAAAAAAATAGTAACTAAAATGATGGTACCTTTACCCAAATTTCCATGCATGCTCTCACCTTGATTGATCATAATATCTTTCCAATAAACAGAAGATGTATGAAGACATTTCAATAAAATCTTTAATTAATCAGGCTAACGTGAGATATCTTAGGACGAAAGAATATTTCCCAGTCCTCTGCTTTGAAAACACTGAGATAATTCCGAAAGCTAACAAGTAAAAGAAAAAGTTTACTAACAGTTAATGTATCTAGAATAGAAAATATCACGAGGGCAAGGCTCCATAGTTTAGTCTTCTTGTTATGCTACAACAAAAATAATTTAGAAAATCTACCTGAAGGATTAGCTACAAAACTGGCAAATACCTGAGAGCATTAACAAATATGAAAACTACGCATAATTGTATATATATGAATATATAAATATACATGTAAATCCGTAGCTCTATATAAACAAACATGAAAACTATCTTGAAAATGGGTATATTTTATTCTATTTTTACAAAAAAAAAAAGACCCAGAAGAAGAAGAGAGAACAGCCGAAACTGAGAGGATGCATACGACTGGTTTATAAAATTAAACCAAAATACAAGTCATAGAATAGACTAAGACCTCTGTTGCTACATCCCTAATTGAGCAAAATGCATGCACTACTGAAACTATAGCTCAAAGCATAAAACAACCGCATAGAAGAATTCGTAACTAACATATTTTAAAATGACACACAGTATATGGCATGGTAATACATCATGAAATTTGAGATTTCAGGTTGGCATAGTTGGGAATCTAAAAACAACTGGATTGAGCCAAGGATATGTACTGCTGTAAAAGGATGACCATGAATCAAATACGTTGAAATCCAGGTAAATTTTCTGTGAAACAGATAAAACCTAATCTATGTAAAGATGATCGGATTCCAAATCAAATTCGCTGAAATCTTTATGTAAACAGATCAAATATTTAGTGAAATTGTCCGAAAATTTGTACCTGAGTTTAAATTGAAATAATGATGAAACTTTTAAGGTTTACACCGAACTACTAGAGCTTCGTAGGGTTTTAATTGCACAAGCAGCTTAGGGTTTAAATCAAAGGAGCAACCTGCCATCTTGGAGCAGTTACGAACTAAATTGGAACATTTGAGAGGAGAATGAGAAGAAACAGAAGAAGAGCTAAAGAGATTAGCGAAAGACAACTTTCATCCAGAAAAAGAGAAGAAGGGCAATTAGGGAATTTTAAAAATACAAATTTGTCCTGAAAACTAATTAAAACGTGCAGTGAAGCACTTAAATCAAAAGGAAGGATGACTTGCCGCCCTGGAAAATTAACACTCGAAACAGCTGTCCTATAAACAAAATCAAGCCGACGAAAAGGCACTGCAGCCTAATTTCCACTTGTTTAAATATAAAAGGGTTTGCTGTAAAGTAGGATCAATAGATTAGGGATAGGCAGTATGAACAAGTGGGTTCATACTTATGCCTATTCTCTAAAAAAAAGATAAATGGATTAGATATACATATATATAATGCTGATCTATTTAATTGAGTAACATTCTTTGCTAAAAGGGTGTGGGTTGATGAGATACCTTAAAATATCTAATCATATATTTACAACAAACTAAAGAGGTTATGACATGTCCAGTGGTGATAAATAGATACATGTATGAACCCCAGTGAATAGATTTTTACTGAATAAAAATAGAAGGGTATTATATATGCAAATAACTGGATGATTGTGATGGATGACCATGGTTATTGTTGATTGTTATGTGTAACTAGCAGTGTGTGTAAATTAGAAGCTTATTGGGTGTTATATAATGATGATGTATGAATACAATGGAATAAGGGAGGGGTACACACCAAAAAAGGCATTAAAAATAATAAAAGTTTACACATAAGTGTTGGGTAATAATTCCAGGGAGGTTTGTAACACCCCACCTCCGTTAAGGTCACTCTCAAAGGGAATGTCTTAACTTCGATGGAGCGTTTTAAGGTACAAGATACTAATAAATTACAAGACAGATAATTAAAGTAGTGGATAATTAAAGCAGCGGAAAAGAAACCAACTTCATTCCATAAATACTTGTTCAATACAACATTTCAACAAACAGTTTCAATCTTCCAAATTATTACATCTGTCTTGAAAATATAAAGAAGCAATACTGAAAATAAAATGACATAAATCCCTTACATGTCTTTGAGCATAGCCATAGCACAAAAAGGAAAGTCCAAGCCTTACATCTACGGTCTTCAAGCATTGATTTGATCCGGTCAAGCAGAAGTGTTCCCTCCCTGTGGACCTGAGGGGGGAATGGAAGAAAAGAGGCGAAAGGAAAATGGGTCAAACATAAGTCTGGTAAGCCCAGTTATTTAATAGCATGTAAACAAGTAAAAGACTATGACATGAATAAACTGAACTTAGAATGATACCACAAGGATAGGGTAGTCCTAAAACAAGATAAGGTAAGACTTAACTAGATTTGGCTATTGCACCCACTTTTACTTCTCTGCACCCACTAAGAACTTGTTTAACTAGCAATGTATGTTCATCATAAAGTGATCCCATTCTTGTATTGATCGGCTCCTACTCGCATTCATGTATTCTCGGTGTCGTGCGGCCCCACGTGATTATAAAGTACTTGTGCTGGTTTCATTATAGGGTGTATCAAGTCCTATAATGGCAACCCCTGACATGATTCTAGATGCACAAGTGTACGCCAAGTGCCCAGTGTCTTCTTTTTCCACTCCGGAGCCCGTGCACACCCGTACTCCGTTGGAACCTACACTGACGCACCTAACCGCCGCCCTTTTTACCGCTTATATTCAGCCCAGTAATCGTGCCCCACTGAAGCGACCCGAACTTCCCTGGTCTCCGAAGAGATGGGAAAGAACGAATTATTGTGAGGACAAGACAAATCAGAACGCAGACGGAAGAACATTTCATTGCTATTACAACAATCCCATCAGATACAAGAATATACAGAGTATAAATGAATAAATTACATTCGATAAATATCAGGGATTACAATAAATTACATAGGAGCGGAAAATAATACAAAGCACAACTGAAGGTGATATACGGATACAGAGCTTTCTGGATATCATTCCAGCTGTAAACCAGGATCCTGTGAATATAAATCTGCAAAACCAAAACTACTAGCTGCCCGTGTCGAAAATAGGGGCACCCAGAGTTTAGGTTAAAACAATAAACTCCAGGTCAGTCATGTGACTGGTGTGAGAACTAAAACAGTTATTTAAGACTTTACTTTAAAAGAGAGTAATTCAAGGGAACACGACGTATAACACGGAACGGGTTTCCTCCCAAGAATACCCGTGCAAAGAATAAACAGCGCAATGCTTTTTCGAAAAATGAAGCTATTATAAGACCCAGGTCCCATCACACAATGCAACGCAAGCCGGAGGATAGGGTTTTCCCTTATAATATCCAAACATGCTTGGTACGTTTAAAACAAATCATTTGATACTATAATAAGTGTATAGTGTCAAAACAATTTCAATCATAAATATCAATCCTAGGCGGCATGGGTACCATCTATCATGTCGCCATACTAGGCTCTACAAATAAAACCGAAATACACATATTGGAAATTGGATTTCCGTCATGGGTCAAGGCAAGGGGCAAGCTCCTCTCCGCTTCGAGACACTCTAGCAAATGCCTCGGGACTACACACTCTGGGTAACCCCTGGATGCTTCAGGGCCGGTCCTCTCTTACGTTTGAGGATTGGCAATTCCTGAACACACGTTTCCCGGTCCTTACAGACCTAAAATCGAGGTGCCTCATCCAACAACCACATAGGTGAAAAGTATATAAATGTCAGGGCTGGTAAGTCACTGACACCACCAAAGCTAGAAAGAAACGTCGTGCTCTCCCTGCAGTCCTTATCCCGTTTTTAACTCATACCGAGGTGTGAGGCTCGCGAATTCATGTTATACACAAAGCTGCCACATAGGTCATGCTTTGATCATCAACCACAAGACTTTGCTTTTCAACAGAAGCCTTGATCCATGCAACTCAGCATGCAACTCAGCATGCCACACAGGCAATTCATGCCATGCGACTGATGTCCATCGATATACAACCTCTGAGCTCGTACGTCTCAGAGAAGGGCGTTAAGCAAGAGAATAAATTCTCCGCCGCCAAACAGATGTATATTTAATAGAGATCAATCAACACAGAATAAAGTCCAATGTCAGACACACAATCCATTTACTAGTTCGTTCTGGGTCTGAACGAAACCGGAGGCACTTTCCTCGCATATCCATCGATCTCCAAGTACGTCTGGACGACCACCGACTATTTCCATCCTCTTGGGTGTACAGCCCAATCAGGATCATCAGTAATTATCCAAACGATGTGAAGACTTCCGGTCTTCGACCACCGTCTTCGTCTTCGACATATCATCGAATCGGTTATTCAGAATGGGTATAAACCCGGCCTTTCCGTACAACCCGCGTATATAAAAACAAATGTTACACAAACACCACACACGCCTCATTCCAATTCATTAGTCACTAACCATAAATCAGTAAGAGAGCAATTCCCCAAATATTAACCCCGAAGGCCGAAACCAACATCAGATCAATACCCAGGAAACCATTCTTCTTAGCTAACCTACAGCTAGTTTCTAAATTTCATATTCTTAGGGAAAGGTTCCCATTAATTTTATCCAAGATAAATTCTTTGAATTTATTCTTTAATCTTCCTTTGGATGTCATTTCAAACCAAATTATGGTTTTCCAAACTAGTCGAGATTAGCGAACCACACCGAAGTAATTATTTATTTTATTTCCCAATCCCAACCTATTCATCCCATGAAGCAAAACTGGTAATACTCCATATCTAACACCACAGTGTTATCGGTAAAATTAATTACCATTTCACGTTCAAATCTAATTAAAGATTTAACTATCGCTTGGAGCAAAACTGGTGATACTCCATTCTCGCTTATTTTCCAAATTTGATAATTTAAATTATCAATTCACATTTCAATCTAATTGCAGATTCATTAAAACTCCGTTTACTGGGTTAAAGAACTAATGTCATTTTAAGCACCGTTCACGACAAACCCAAATCACATTCTATTTATTATCGGGTTAAAGAACAAGTGTTATTTAAAACACCGTTCACGATAAACCCATAAACCAATTATATTTATTAATATATATAATTATTTATATTCTAACGACGACGTATATAATATATACGTTCTAATTATATTCAAAATGAATTTTCTGTCTATATTATTTAAAATAATTCATTTTAAATATTCAAAATTCGCTAAAATTGCCAAAATAAAAAATTTAAACTGGCTCAGATTTTCGGGTTGTTACAATCTCCCCCACTTAAAACTTTTCGTCCCCGAAAAGGAACAAAGTCGAAAGTGGTTTGATTAATCAGCTCTACGTTCGATCTGTCTTCCATTCTCCAACTTTTCAGTTTCTGAGAATTTTCAAATATTTCAAAATTTTGGCTAACACCTGGAATTTTCAAAAAATTTCGCCATAACCTCCTCTGCACCGGGAGCCACGGGAAAATCCCGAAATTGCCATATAGGCTTTCTGATCTCAAAAAGAAAAAGAAAAAGCCAAGCGGCTAGCCAATCGGCTCATAAAATCATCATCACCCAAACAAAACAGTAAATTATAAAATAAACATGTACCTATTTGTCGGGCAAACAAATTTATTCTCTGCTCTAGCCTCCTTGCTATGACCTGTTCAATGTAAGTACATGTATATGCAAGCAAATGCGACCAATTTTTAATACAATCCAATATTTGATTCACTTAGGCATAATGGTTCAAAATTATTAAACAAATAAACAAACAAAACAAACATCAATCAATTAGTGAATTAACGTTTCAAATTCATAATTTTGATATGTGTACAAAAATCATGTTCTTGATGCCAAATCACAACAATAAATCTATCTATATTTAAGTTTTGGTTCTCACACCAGTCTAATAGAAATATATAGATATCACACCTTCGTCACTCGAAAATAAATGCTGATGATGTTTCGAACCACCATCAGAACATCTCCGGGCTACTAGAGTGCGGTTCTATATCTATCCGGTATATTAAAACTTCGAATATACGTTCATGACGCGTATATGCAACATCTTTATATATTGGACCGTCCAAATTCAAAAAAAAAAAAAAATCAAATACGTATAAAACGATTTAAATTTTCAAAACAATATTGTTTTCTTTTGAAAAAATATACTCTTCACACTCGTTCTAGGATACTACTGATCCTATCTCTAACGAGTCATTCTAATTGGATATTACTAATCCAATATCTGATGAATTCTTTCGTATGGTTCTAATGTGTCTTGTTCTCGAGCTCTGTAAACCAAAGCTCTGATACCAAATGAAGCGACCCGAACTTCCCCGGTCTCCGAAGAGATGGGAAAGAACGAATTACTGTGAGGACAAGACAAATCAGAACGCAGACGGAAGAACATTTCATTGCTATTACAACAATCCCATCAGATACAAGAATATACAGAGTATAAATGAATAAATTACATTCGATAAATATCAGAGATTACAATAAATTACATAGCAGCGGAAAATAATACAAAGCACAACTGAAGGTGATATACGGATACAGAGCTTTCCGGATATCATTCTAGCTGTAAACCAGGATCCTATGAATATAAATCTGCAAAACCAAAACTACTAGCTGCCCGTGTCGAAAATAGGGGCACCCAGAGTTTAGGTTAAAACAATAAACTCCAGGTCAGTCATGTGACTGGTGTGAGAACTAAAACAGTTATTTAAGACTTTACTTTAAAAGAGAGTAATTAATGGGACCACGCCGTATAACACGGAACGGGTTTCCTCCCAAGAATACCAGTGCATAGAATAAACAGCGCAATGCTTTTTCAAAAAATGAAGCTATTATAAGACCCAGGTCCCATCACACAATGCAACACAAGCCGGAGGATAGGGTTTTCCCTTATAATAGCCAAACATGCTTGGTACGTTTAAAACAAATCATTTGATACTATAATAAGTGTACAGTGTCAAAACAATTTCAATCAAAAATATCAATCCTAGGCGGCATGGGTACCATCTATCATGTCGCCATACTAGGCTCTACAAATAAAACTGAAATACATGTATTGAAATTTGGATTTCCTTCATGAGTCGAGGCAAGGGGCAAGCTCCTCTCTGCTTCGAGACACTCTAGCAAATGCCTCGGGACTACACACTCTGGGTAACCCCTGGATGCTTCAGGGCCGGTCCTCTCTTACGTTTGAGGATTGGCAATTCCTGAACACACGTTTCCCGGTCCTTACAGACCTAAAATCGAGGCGCCTCATCCAACAACTACATAGGTGAAAAGTATATAAATGTCAGGGCTGGTAAGTCACTGACACCACCAAAGCTAGAAAGAAACGTCGTGCTCTCCCTGTAGTCCTTATCCCGTTTTTAACTCATACCGAGGTGTGAGGCTTGCGAATTCACATTATACACAAAGCTGCCACATAGGTCATGCTTTGATCATCAACCACAAGACTTTGCTTTTCAACAGAAGCCTTGATCCATGCAACTCAGCATGCCACACAGGCAATTCATGCCATGCGACTGATGTCCATCGATATACAACCTCTGAGCTCATACGTCTCAGAGAAGGGCGTTAAGCAAGAGAATAAATTCTCCGCCGCCAAACAGATGTATATTTAATAGAGATCAATCAACACAGAATAAAGTCCAATGTCAGACACACAATCCATTTACTAGTTCGTTCTGGGTCTGAACGAAACCGGAGGCACTTTCCTCGCATATCCATCGATCTCCAAGTACGTCTGGACGACCACCGACTATTTCCATCCTCTTGGGTTTACAACCCAATCAGGATCATCAGTAATTATCCAAACGATGTGAAGACTTCCGGTCTTCGATCACCGTCTTCGTCTTCGACATATCGTCGAATCGGTTATTCAGAATGGGTATAAACCCGGCCTTTCCGAACAACCCGCGTATATAAAAACAAATGTTACACAAACACAACACACGCCTCATTCCAATTCATTAGTCACTAACCGTAAATCAGTAAGAGAGCAATTCCCCAAATATTAACCCCGAAGGCCGAAACCAACATCAGATCAATACCCAGGAAACCATTCTTCTTAGCTAACCTACAGCTAGTTTCTAAATTTCATATTCTTAGGGAAAGGTTCCCATTAATTTTATCCAAGATAAATTCTTTGAATTTATTCTTTAATCTTCCTTTGGATGTCATTTCAAACCAAATTATGGTTTTCCAAACTAGTCGAGATTAGCGAACCACACCGAAGTAATTATTTATTTTATTTCCTAATCCCAACCTATTCATCCCATGAAGCAAAACTGGTAATACTCCATATCTAACACCACAGTGTTATCGGTAAAGTTAATTACCATTTCACGTTCAAATCTAATTAAAGATTTAACTATCGCTTGGAGCAAAACTGGTGATACTCCATTCTCGCTTATTTTCCAAATTTGATAATTTAAATTATCAATTCACATTTCAATCTAATTGCAGATTCATTAAAACTCCTTTTACTGGGTTAAAGAACTAATGTCATTTAAAACACCGTTCACAACAAACCCAAATCACATTCTATTTATTATCGGGTTAAAGAACAAGTGTTATTTAAAACACCGTTCACGATAAACCCATAAACCAATTCTATTTATTATTATATATAATTATTTATATTCTAACGACGACGTATATAATATATACGTTCTAATTATATTCAAAATGAATTTTCCGTCTATATTATTTAAAATAATTCATTTTAAATATTCAAAATTCGCTAAAATTGCCAAAATAAAAAATTTAAACTAGATCAGATTTTCGGGTTGTTACACCCACCTTGCCTAGTTCAGGGTACCTTGATATGTTCATGCGGGTTACTGCTGAAACGTGTCCCCGTTACTAGGGTTTTTCTAGTCAACATGTTAAATTGGTTAAGTGTTCTTGACTTGACTTAACCCCTATCAATCTTGCCTAGTTAACATGTTGATTTGGCTAAGTGTTTTCTAAATTACTTAACCCCACCAATCTTGTCTTGTTCACATGTTAAGTTGGTTAAGTGTTTTCTTAATTACTTAACCTCACCATTTCTAGCTTGATTGTCCATGAGCTTTAACTAATTAATTAATTAAAGCACCAACCACTCACATTAGACAGGTATTGTTGTGGTTACTAGATGTGCCGGTCGGTTCCGGGCAGGTTTACACCACAACTCAGTCTAACCGCGGGCTTTTCTGGGCTTGATGCACTAACCTCTCACATTAGACAGGTATTGTTGTGGTTACCGGATGTGCCGGTCGGTTCCGGGCAGGTTTACACCACAACTCAGTCTAACCTTGGGTTAGGCATATTCATCTTTTCTAGATTTACATTTTTATATATGCAAATTTCTACAAGTATTTAATGTCACATGTTTTAATTCAAGACTAATGGTATATGAATTATACCATTCATGGCCTTAACCAATTACATGGTATTGGGCCCACCTACATATTTACATGTTTTGATTTAATAATTACCCCCAACGTTACCCCCGTTTGTTCGTTCACATTAATCACATAAAGACATTGGGCCTGCTAATTGGCCCAATCTATAAACGAGAGATAAAGGAGGGAACATGCATAACATAGGTTCAATCAACATATATCATGTAATTTGGCATAAACATCAGTTATAGACTAGCATGTGACATAATCATGACATGTCCAATTCCAAAACATGTATAATTATAACATTAACATATAGGTGTAAACTAGATCTAATAAGGTGAGCTTGCATAAATTCGCTTCACAAACTTGCATATAAGTATGGATCTAGTTTAGGATCCAACATGTAACTTGCATATGACATATATATATATATATATATAATTAGATCGTAACTTGGATCTATCATAAATTATATAACTTGCATTAATCATGTGAACCTAAATGGATCTTGACATGGATCCAATCATAAAGTTTGTAACTTGCATATGGACATATGAACATAGGCATGTGGATCTAACATAAAACGTGCAACTTACATATGAACATGTGGATCTAACATAAAACTTGCAACTTACGTATGAACATATGGATCTAACATAAAACTTGCAACTTGCATATGAACATATGGATCTAATCATGTAGCATAAGGATCTAACATAAATGTAGTAACCCGGATTTTGAGCGACTTTGGTTATCGACGTAAGCTTGACGTCGATAACCAAAACATCGAAAAATCCCGGTAATTAATGAAAGAAATTAGAAGGTGAGAATAGATAAGATAGAACTTATAGAATAGAAGAAGAAGAAGAACATCATCATCAGAGTAAACACGAATCTCACAACGGAACGAATAAAATATAACACAACATATCTTTGAAATAACATCAGTATATGTATACAATAACACTTATCAGAGTACAACACTTACAACAATAGCGGAAATAATAATAGCTATAGAATCCTGAAGCCTCCTGCTCCAAGCTCTCCAAGTGTATCTGTAAAATCCCGACTACTTGACTGCCCGTACAAATTTAGGCACCCAAGAGTTTAGGGAAAACAACAAAATAACTCCGGGTCAGTCATGGGACTGGTATGAGTAAGACAATTTAATACTTGATTTAATAAAGGATATCTCACAAGACCAAGCCGCATAACGGAACGGGTTTTTCCCTTATGAGAATCCAAACAACTTTGTAAAGTAATATCATTCTGATATTATAATAATGTCTAAATACAAATAGATATCAATCTAGCAGAAACGCTTGCATCTCACGTTACTACATATATAGTATACAATCAAAATCGCAAGCACGTATTGGATGATTGGATTTCCAACTATGACAAGGTATGGAACCACCTTCCGATCAGTGTACTCTAGGAACGATACACTGGAGTTCAACAAGAACATCTTGTAACTCAGCCACACATGACCGACCACTCATTTCGCTTGAGTGTATCGAATGTACATCACCCACGGTTGGGATCAGCAACCGTTCTCGTATATATATATATATGGGACAGCATTGATAGATTAAAGAAGCAATGAATATTCTCTAGATAGGTGATTATACACCCTACTTCGGTGCGACCGACTTAGCCATGCTGCCTGCCCGATTTCTGTCATTTACCGGATGTGAGGCTAGAAGCTACGCTTTATCATCACAATAGATTCACTTCGAATGCCACATTGTCAGATCCATCGAAAATCACTAATTGACGTCTACAACAATACATTACGTGTCAGCTAAGAGAAGTTTCCTTCTCCGCTTCCACTCTTGGTACGGTTGAGGAAATCAATGTACGTGACCTTTCTAGAAATACTCTATCATACATCCATCTTCATTTACTTAAAATGTCACATCGTCATACCCGCCAAATCACAAATTGACTTATCCAAAAATAACACAGGTATACAGCTAAGAGAAACGAATTCCTCCGCCACCAAACGTGAATATGTTTGAACAGATCAACTTACGCGATCCATTGGATATACTCTGTCAGACCTTCGTCCATACAAGTTGTCCTGGGACTGGACAAACCGAATGCACTATTCTGTAAACAGGATAGCCCTTGCATTTTACTCCGTCTTCAATTATCTTTGGCATATATGATTCGCGACGCTTATGCCAATACAGAGTGGTTCTATGGATAATAATCCAACCGGTCTCTCCATATTAACAACGTTAAAATGATCAAAACTTCGATAGTCGGTGAGTTAACTATCAAAGAAAACAAGTGTGCAAACAACGATATTATTTCCAGATGGAAATTATATCGAACAAACATCATTTAACATTAATCTCTTTAGTTCATTTATCTACTTATCTCCTGTTTCCCTATATTCTAAATTCTTATTTTTCTTTTATCAGAAAACATTTCTGATTCTCGTTTGGAAAACATTTTCAAAACTCCTTTACGATCAAACCTTACCATTTCTTAGTTAAGAAGGAAGTCACTCAAGTTGGGGTATAATTACCTCTCAGACCTTAACTAAACAACGTTATAACTTCGAAATGGTCAAAGTTTATCTATTAATCTTTAACAACTTCTTTACTCCTTTCTCGGATTCAATTTTTCTAATCCACTTCTATATTTAAAACATTTGTTATAACGATAACGTTATAATCCCTACTTTCGAATTATCTAACTTTAATTATAACTTCTATTCTTATTAGTGAATAATTAACCTAACACTTATTTATTTATAAATAAATAAATCTCTATTTAAACACTGGAAAGTATAAGTACTTTCCCGAATTCGATATAATCGAATTTGCCGATTAACTCTCTTCGAGAAATCTCTATTTGATTAACTCTTCTTCGAATAACCTATATTCGATTAATTCCTTCTCGAATAAACGATATTCGATAGTCTCTCTTCGAATAACTAATATTCGATAACTCTTTCCTTTCAAATATCTCATATTTGAAAATCACACTTCGATTAAACTATAATCGATAACTCCCTTCGATGAAACTAACATCGATAACTCCTTTCGATGAAACTAACATCGATAACTTCTTTCGATGAAACTAACATCGATAACTTCTTTCGATGAAACTAACATCGATAACTTTAACTCGACGAACTTAATTCGACTAACTTAACTTTACTCGACTAACTCGACTTACTTGGTTCGACCAATTCGATTCGATTAACTAGGCTCGACTAACTTGACTAACTTAACTTGACTTACTTGGTTCGACCAATTCGATTCGATTAACTAGGCTCGACTAACTTGGTCGAACCACCCGATCAACTCAACTTATTTATCAACTCGATCAACTCGATTAACTCCTATCGAATAACTAATATTCGATTAAACTCCATTCGCTTGACTCTAGATCGCAGCGATCACAATGGTTACGCCTGACTCCCTCAGGAAACATCCGACCGCTGTAGGCTATTTACAGCCCTGCGAATTACGCTAGCAGTCGTACAAGATGGCAACTTACCCTGAATACTATGTTTGACTAACTCTGTCTCAAATAACTATATTTGATTAACTCTAGTTCGTTGTAACTCTATTCGATTAACTCTAACTGAGTAACTCTAACTGGTTAACTCTAACTGATTAACTCTAACTGGTTAACTCTAACTGATTAACTCTAACTGGTTAACTCTATTTGACTAACTCGACTTGACTAACCCCTTTCGAATAACATATTCGATTAACTAACTTTCGAATACCATATTCGATTAACAAACTTCGAATACCATATTCGATTAACTCCTTTCGAATGTCTATATTCGATTAACTAACTTCGAATACCATATTCGATTTCTCCTTTCGAATACCATATTCGTTTTACTTTATTCACTTTATAAAGATTTCCTTTTCAACAATGTTTTATTCATTTGAAAAGATTTACTTTTAAATACGGTTCTACACTTTAAAAATGATTTCCTTTTTATAATGTTCCCTTTCCAATTCTATTTGTAAATGGTTTACAAATATTTCCTTTTCAAATTTATTCTTGAAATATTCTAACTCCTTAAATTCCCGGGAAAATTCGCCATAACCTCCTTTGTATCGGGGGCATCGGGAAAATTCCCAAACCCGCCACACAGGCCTTTCCATTCAAAAAGAAATGTTTTGAATTTATTTTCCTTTTTGAAATATTTCCTATTTATAAATATCCCAATTTATAAATATTCCTTATTTATAAATATTTAAATTTATAAATATCTCTTATTTATAAATATTCTGTTTTCAATATCACTTTGAAAATCCCCTTATCAACATTTCGGTATGTTATGGTATTCAATCATATCAAATCACGATGATGAATATCGCCCAAACACATGAAATCAACAACAGGTTATAATTCACATCATATATCAAAACATATGAAAGACAATAAAATAACTGTTGAGGAATCCAGTCGGATTCCTCCAACCTGTTTCCCTGCATCACAGATGTTAAACAATATAGATAACATCATTTTCAGTTCCATATGATATATTCTGTTAAACAGAATCAATATATAACTATTTAACTGTTTATATATATATATATATATATATATATAATATTCACTAACTGACTAGCAGTTCAATCAATCAACCAACACACAGCAATCAACAGATGATTAACAGTTCTAAGAATACATTATAAAAATATAACTGTTCAGAGTTGGTGAGTTTTACTCACATTTGCAGTTCATCGTTAAAGAACGATAAACTGTTTGTTTTGATTTGAATCGAACAATTTATTTCGCCATAAATTCAAACGAGCTCGAATCCCCTTCCAGTCAGCTTCATTGTGAAGCTCTCGTCCATACGATCCCAACGCAACTTACGGTTCGTCAATCTGACTCCGTATGAACGAAATATTCAGTTTACAAGTTAGAGTACTATTTAAAATAAAATAAAAACTTTAAATTCACTTTGATTGGGCTTACTCATTTCTGGCCCATCAACACAACCCTTAGCCCAAACCATACACACCCGACCAACCCTTAAAGCCCACATCGGTGCTTCTTCCCCATATGAAAACTCACGCTCCAGTATCTCAACAACAAAGGCCGACTTCATCTCCTCCGTCCTCACAACCTTCTCCACGAAAGCAACTGACATTACCACCGTTATTCACCTCGTCGAAAATGCATCTCCCCATACCAATTAGATTCGAGCTCGCACCTCTCAATCCCTTCCCGTTGACTGCGGTTTTTCCGTCGTACAGTGTCAGGTGCGACACTTTTAAATCACCGAAGCTTCCCATACTTTGCCAAATCCCTCCTCTCCGAACCCCGAACTCAAATATGCTAGCCAATTTCCGAATTATTGCTTAGTTTTTTGCAGTATTCCCAACCCTAGTTTCGCTCACCATTTCCAGCGAACCAGGAAACACGTCGAGTCCAACTCGAAGTACCGAGAACCGAAGGATTTGCGAGGATGATTGCAAATATATGTATTAGAGGATTTATAGGATTTCTTTGCAATTGATTTTGATTTTCTTAACTTGGAACTTTTGCTGTGTATTTTTCTTTGGTGGCGGCTACCAAGTATTTGACTGTGTAGAGAGAAATATTTAGGGTTAGGAAATGTTTTAGAGTATTTATAGGAATTTTAAATAATTTTATATTCGAATTTTATATTTATTTATAAGCAAGCGCTATTTTTATTTGTTCTTTAAAATTCCTGTGATCACTTGGGATGCCCAAAAATCACCAAACTGGACATGCACCTTCAGCTCGACATTACGGTCCCAACGAAACTGGTTTCGTCGAATTCCGACTCTGTATGCTCACACAGCGTATTTTTAACTGTCAAACTACTGACTGTTTCTCACTCTAAAAATCTGTACGGCCACACAGTGACCCTAAAAATCATGAAACTTAACATTTAGCAACTATTTGATATTGCGGATCCAACGAAACTAGTTTCGTCGAATTCCGACTTCGTATGCTCACACAGCATATTTTTAACGCTCTGAATGACCCATTTAAATATATAAATATTATTAAATTAAATATTAATAAATTAATATTATCGTATATATCCATATACGATGTCGTTCGGCTCCAGAATATCACCTCAGATTTTATGACTTGATTTCCAGACTCCAGATTATCCCGATATTCAGTTCGTATCGAAAAATCGATTTATAACGTATATAAAGCGTCGCAAATTATAAAGGAATTCCACAGCGACTTTTCTGAAATTTGATTTGGACATAACTCCAAATCTACACGATGAAATCCCGATTTTTCTCCTCCACTAGAAAGATATACTCCACCAGCTCCACACGTTTCTTATTTCATAGAAATCCAGCTTAAAACGAATCCTGTACATTCAGTTGAAGTCTGAATCGCCAAATAGCGAACTGCCGCGTCGTTTCAAGCTCTATTTTAATTATATTATAATTATACGTTCAAACTGTCGTCGATTGAATATATTCGTCAATATAATCCAACTCTAAGTTGAATTACATCTTTGGGATGACCCCATTCACAGAATATTTGTATTTCCAATATTTTTGATTATTTCGACATTATAATATATATTTTTATTATATTATAATTATTAATTAAATATTCAATATTATTTAATTCATGTTCTCGATATCGATAAATCGATATTTAATAATTAAATAAATAAATTGTTCAACAGCTAAAATGCGGGTTACTACAATCTTCCCCCCTTAATAAAATTTCGTCCTCGAAATTGCTAAGCTAGGGGATGACCCTATCTTCTGGGTAAAAATTTATCTGTTTACCTCTTGTCTCCGGTTTCAACTGAACCAATTAATATCGACTAAAATATTAATTTATTCCGACTAACTAAATTTTCAAAAATTCTGAAAATTTTCTAACACCTTCACTTTTCGAAAAATTTTTGCCAGCACCTCCTTTGTACTGGTCAATATCTCAAACTCCAACTCGCCTCTCTGGGCCTTCTTTAACCCAAAAGAAAATCAAACAGCCAAGCGGCTTGCCAATTCGGCTCATAAATCTCATATCATATATAATATAAACTGGTACCTTTTTGTCGGGAATATCAACTCTATCACTTCCATATGCTATCAACTCAGCATATACCAGTGTTATTTCCATCAAATTCCAATCAGTTCATATCCTCAAAACCAAATCGAATTTCATTCGAACCCGAATATCAAATTTCAAATTCTTAACTCATCAATCCAATTCTATAACAGATTTATTCTCTAATCCAATTCAATTCTATTTAACTCAGTTCAAGTTAATATTTCAATTTATTTCTACTATCTTATTCTATTTAACTTCATAAGTTAAAATTAAATTCCGAAACTTAATTTCCTGGGTCTATTTCAAATCAATTTGAAATTACAATGCCAATTCAAAACCTTTGAATTTCTAAACAACTTGTTTTCTCAAAACAATTCAAAAACAAAACCTTTGGTAGTAGTCCGTCACTTAGAACTCGAAAATGAACACTGATGATGTCGCGATTCATCATCAGAATCTATTTTCCAGCTATCGAAGTGAGTTCAATACTATATCACCTTCAGTTTGAAAAACGTTTTCAAAATCTCCCAGGAACTTAAAATTTCCTTATTTTAATTCCAATCTGATTTAAATTCAGATTTTTCTTCATTTTATTTCATATACTTTACTTATATGAATTCTGATTAGTCATTTATAATCATTTTACCTTTTTATAATCTTACTCGATTATAATAACAACCAACACAACCAATATACTATATCAAATATATTCGGGTAAAATTATTCCATTTACCCTCTTTCAAAACATACCATGACGGTTCATCGTATTCGAGTGTTTAGTAACCCCTATCGATACAGTGGATCAAACCGATCGACCAGAATTCACAAACAACTCAACCAATAAAACTCCACAATATAAAATCATTTTATATTAACTAACAAATACGTTCACTCGTATATATACACTCAAACTCAGTCTAGGATATTACTAATCCCATCTCTACTGAATCACGCCACAGAGCCAAGGTAATAACTTAACCAATGCTCTGATACCAACTGTAGTAACCCGGATTTTGAGCGACTTTGGTTATCGACGTAAGCTCGACGTCGATAACCAAAACATCGAAAAATCCCGGTAATTAATGAAAGAAATTAGAAGGTGAGAATAGATAAGATAGAACTTATAGAATAGAAGAAGAAGAAGAACATCATCATCAGAGTAAACACGAATCTCACAACGGAACGAATAAAATATAACATAACATATCTTTGAAATAACATCAGTATATGTATACAATAACACTTATCAGAGTACAACACTTACAACAACAGCGGAAATAATAATAGCTATAGAATCCTGAGGCCTCCTGCTCCAAGCTCTCCAAGTGTATCTGTAAAATCCCGACTACTTGACTGCTCGTACAAATTTAGGCACCCAAGAGTTTAGGGAAAACAACAAAATAACTCCGGGTCAGTCATGGGACTGGTATGAGTAAGACAATTTAATACTTGATTTAATAAAGGATATCTCACAAGACCATACCGCATAACGGAACGGGTTTTTCCCTTATGAGAATCCAAACAACTTTGTAAAGTAATATCATTCTGATATTATAATAATGTCTAAATACAAATAGATATCAATCTAGCAGAAACGCTTGCATCTCACGTTACTACATATATAGTATACAATCAAAATTGCAAGCACGTATTGGATGATTGGATTTCCAACTATGACAAGGTATGGAACCACCTTCCGATCAGTGTACTCTAGGAACGATACACTGGAGTTCAACAAGAACATCTTGTAACTCAGCCACACATGACCGACCACTCATTTCGCTTGAGTGTATCGAATGTACATCACCCACGGTTGGGATCAGCAACCGTTCCCGTATATATATATGGGACAGCATTGATAGATTAAAGAAGCAATGAATATTCTCTAGATAGGTTATTATACACCCTACTTAGGTGCGACCGACTTAGCCATGCTGCCTGCCCGATTTCTGTCATTTACCGGATGTGAGGCTAGAAGCTACGCTTTATCATCACAATAGATTCACTTCGAATGCCACATTGTCAGATCCATCGAAAATCACTAATTGACGTCTACAATAATACATTACGTGTCAGCTAAGAGAAGTTTCCTTCTCCGCTTCCACTCTTGGTACGGTTGAAGAAATCAATGTAAGTGACCTTTCTGGAAATACTCTGTCAGACATCCATCTTCATTTACTTAAAATGTCACATCGTCATACCCGCCAAATCACAAATTGACTTATCCAAAAATAACACAGGTATACAGCTAAGAGAAACGCATTCCTCCGCCACCAAACGTGAATACGTTTGAACAGATCAACTTACGCGATCCATTGGATATACTCTGTCAGACCTTCGTCCATACAAGTTGTCCTGGGACTGGACAAACCGAAGGCACTATTCTGTAAACAGGATAGCCCTTGCATTTTACTCCGTCTTCAATTATCTTTGGCATATATGATTTGCGACGCTTATGCCAATACAGAGTGGTTCTATGGATAATAATCCAACCGGTCTCTCCATATTAACAACGTTAAAATGATCAAAACTTCGATAGTCGGTGAGTTAACTATCAAAGAAAACAAGTGTGCAAACAACGATATTATTTCCAGATGGAAATTATATCGAATAAACATCATTTAACATTAATCTCTTTAGTTCATTTATCTACTTATCTCCTGTTTCCCTATATTCTAAATTCTTATTTTTCTTTTATCAGAAAACATTTCTGATTCTCGTTTGGAAAACATTTTCAAAACTCCTTTACGATCAAACCTTACCATTTCTTAGTTAAGAAGGAAGTCACTCAAGTTGGGGTATAATTACCTCTCAGACCTTAACTGAACAACGTTATAACTTCGAAATGGTCAAAGTTTATCTTTTAATCTTTAACAACTTCTTTACGCCTTTCTCAGATTCAATTTTTCTAATCCACTTCTATATTTAAAACATTTGTTATAACGATAACGTTATAATCCCTACTTTCGAATTATCTAACTTTAATTATAACTTCTATTCTTATTAGTGAATAATTAACCTAACACTTATTTATTTATAAATAAATAAATCTCTATTTAAACACTGGAAAGTATAAGTACTTTCCCGAATTCGATATAATCGAATTTGCCGATTAACTCTCTTCGAGAAATCTCTATTTGATTAACTCTTCTTCGAATAACCTATATTCGATTAATTCCTTCTCGAATAAACGATATTCGATAGTCTCTCTTCGAATAACTAATATACGATAACTCTTCCCTTTCAAATATCTCATATTTGAAAATCTCACTTCGATTAAACTATAATCGATAACTCCCTTCGATGAAACTAACATCGATAACTCCTTTCGATGAAACTAACATCGATAACTTCTTTCGATGAAACTAACATCGATAACTTCTTTCGATGAAACTAACATCGATAACTTCTTTCGATGAAACTAACATCGATAACTTTAACTCGACGAACTTAACTCGACTAACTTAACTTGACTCGGCTAACTCGACTTACTTGGTTCGACCAATTCGATTCGATTAACTAGGCTCGACTAACTTGACTAACTTAACTTGACTTACTTGGTTCGACCAAATCGATTCGATTAACTAGGCTCGACTAACTTGGTCGAACCACCCGATCAACTCAACTTATTTAACTTAACTTATTTATCAACTCGATCAACTCGATTAACTCCTTTCGAATAACTAATATTCGATTAAAATCCATTCGCTTGACTCTAGATCGCAGCAATCACAATGGTTACGCCTGACTCCCTCAGGAAACATCCGACCGCCGTAGGCTATTTACAGCCCTGCGAATTACGCTAGCAGTCGTACAAGATGGCAACTTACCCTGAATACTATGTTTGACTAACTCTATCTCAAATAACTATATTTGATTAACTCTAGTTCGTTGTAACTCTATTCGATTAACTCTAACTGAGTAACTCTAACTGGTTAACTCTAACTGATTAACTCTAACTGGTTAACTCTATTTGACTAACTCGACTTGACTAACCCCTTTCGAATAACATATTCGATTAACTAACTTTCGAATACCATATTCGATTAACAAACTTCGAATACCATATTCGATTAACTCCTTTCGAATGTCTATATTCGATTAACTAACTTCGAATACCATATTCGATTTCTCCTTTCGAATACCATATTCGTTTTACTTTATTCACTTTATAAAGATTTCCTTTTCAACAACGTTTTATTCATTTGAAAAGATTTACTTTTAAATACGGTTCTACACTTTAAAAATGATTTCCTTTTTATAATGTTCCCTTTCCAATTCTATTTGTAAATGGTTTACAAATATTTCCTTTTCAAATTTATTCTTGAAATATTCTAACTCCTTAAATTCCCGGGAAAATTCGCCATAACCTCCTTTGTATCGGGGGCATCGGGAAAATTCCCAAACCCGCCACACAGGCCTTTCCATTCAAAAAGAAATGTTTTGAATTTATTTTCCTTTTTGAAATATTTCCTATTTATAAATATCCCAATTTATAAATATTCCTTATTTATAAATATTTAAATTTATAAATATCTCTTATTTATAAATATTCTGTTTTCAATATCACTTTGAAAATCCCCTTATCAACATTTCGGTATGTTATGGTATTCAATCATATCAAATCACGATGATGAATATCGCCCAAACACATGAAATCAACAACAGGTTATAATTCACATCATATATCAAAACATATGAAAGACAATAAAATAACTGTTGAGGAATCCAGTCGGATTCCTCCAACCTGTTTCCCTGCATCACAGATGTTAAACAATATAGATAACATCATTTTCAGTTCCATATGATATATTCTGTTAAACAGAATCAATATATAACTATTTAACTGTTTTTATATATATATATATATAAAATATTCACTAACTGACTAGCAGTTCAATCAATCAACCAACACACAGCAATCAACAGATGATTAACAGTTCTAAGAATACATTATAAAAATATAACTGTTCAGAGTTGGTGAGTTTTACTCACATTTGCAGTTCATCGTTAAAGAACGATAAACTGTTTGTTTTGATTTGAATCGAACAATTTATTTCGCCATAAATTCAAACGAGCTCGAATCCCCTTCCAGTCAGCTTCATTGTGAAGCTCTCGTCCATACGATCCCAACGCAACTTACGGTTCGTCAATCTGACTCCGTATGAACGAAATATTCAGTTTACAAGTTAGAGTACTATTTAAAATAAAATAAAAACTTTAAATTCACTTTGATTGGGCTTACTCATTTCTGGCCCATCAACACAACCCTTAGCCCAAACCATACACACCCGACCAACCCTTAAAGCCCACATCGGTGCTTCTTCCCCATATGAAAACTCACGCTCCAGTATCTCAACAACAAAGGCCGACTTCATCTCCTCCGTCCTCACAACCTTCTCCACGAAAGCAACTGACATTACCACCGTTATTCACCTCGTCGAAAATGCATCTCCCCATACCAATTAGATTCGAGCTCGCACCTCTCAATCCCTTCCCGTTGACTGCGGTTTTTCCGTCGTACAGTGTCAGGTGCGACACTTTTAAATCACCGAAGCTTCCCATACTTTGCCAAATCCCTCCTCTCTGAACCCCGAACTCAAATACGCTAGCCAATTTCCGAATTACTGCTTACGTTTTCGCAGTATTCCCAACCCTAGTTTCGCTCACCATTTCCAGCGAACCAGGAAACACGTCGAGTCCAACTCGAAGTACCCAGAACCGAAGGATTTGCGAGGATGATTGCAAATATATGTATTAGAGGATTTATAGGATTTCTTTGCAATTGATTTTGATTTTCTTAACTTGGAACTTTTGCTGTGTATTTTCCTTTAGTGGCGGCTACCAAGTATTTGACTGTGTAGAGAGAAATATTTAGGGTTAGGAAATGTTTTAGAGTATTTATAGGAATTTTAAATAATTTTATATTCGAATTTTATATTTATTTATAAGCAAGCGCTATTTTTATTTGTTCTTTAAAATTCCTGTGATCACTTGGGATGCCAAAAAATACCAAACTGGACATGCACCTTCAGCTCGACATTACGGTCCCAACGAAACTGGTTTCGTCGAATTCCGACTCTGTATGCTCACATAGCGTATTTTTAACTGTCAAACTACTGACTGTTTCTCACTCTAAAAATCTGTACGGCCACACAGTGACCCTAAAAATCATGAAACTTAACATTTAGCAACTATTTGATATTGCGGATCCAACGAAACAAGTTTCGTCGAATTCCGACTTCGTATGCTCACACAGCATATTTTTAACGCTCTGAGTGACCCATTTAAATATATAAATATATTTAAATATTATTAAATTAAATATTAATAAATTAATATTATCGTATATATCCATATACGATGTCGTTCGGCTCCAGAATATCACCTCAGATTTTATGACTTGATTTCCAGACTCCAGATTATCCCGATATTCAGTTCGTATCGAAAAATCGATTTATAACGTATATAAAGCGTCGCAAATTATAAAGGAATTCCACAGCGACTTTTCTGAAATTTGATTTGGACATAACTCAAAATCTACACGATGAAATCCCGATTTTTCTCTTCCACTAGAAAGATATACTCCACCAGCTCCACACGTTTCTTGTTTCATAGAAATCCGGCTTAAAACGAATCCTGTACATTCAGTTGAAGTCTGAATCGCCAAATAGCGAACTACCGCGTCGTTTCAAGCTCTATTTTAATTATATTATAATTATACGTTCAAACTGTCGTCGATTGAATATATTCGTCAATATAATCCAACTCTAAGTTGAATTACATCTTTGGGATGACCCCATTCACAGAATATTTGTATTTCCAATATTTTTGATTATTTCGACATTATAATATATATTTTTATTATATTATAATTATTAATTAAATATTCAATATTATTTAATTCACGTTCTCGATATCGATAAATCGATATTTAATAATTAAATAAATAAATTGTTCAACAGCTAAAATGCGGGTTACTACAATAAAACATAGGAATATGTACATGTAGATCTTGACTTGGATCTAATATAAAACTTACAACTTGCATAAAAACATATACATGCAGATCTTTACATGAAACACATAACTTGCATATGATACTGATAGTTTCAAATAGATCCAATACCAAATCCAATAATCCACAATCATTCCAATTCATGATAAAATCATCACAATAAATCGAAATGAATTAACACGGTATAATTCTAATTTCACTTTATATTAAATCACATCTTAGATTTATTTACGTCTAAAAGATAACTGCGCTTACAACGAACGAAGGTCTTGATTTTTGGATTCTGAATTCTAGAGTTGAAATGCTCGCCTTTGATGTAGACATTCGTTGTTTTGATTTAGTTTGGTTCGTCTCTATGTTAGCTTCAAGTGGCGGCTACTCTAGGTTGTCTAATGGCAGCATGACAGCTCTAGGTTCAATTTTTAATATGATTTAGGGGTGATGTATTAGGTTGCTTTTATAGAGATTAGATTGAATAGGAGCCGTCAGATCATCTTAGAATAAATGAAGACCATTAAGAAAAGATAGAGTTATCTAGAACAGCCAACTCTGCCCCTAATGACTCAGCAGTGAGTCATAATTTGTCTTTCTAAATTCACATATTTTCTATATATGTCTAATTATATATGTAAATTAATCTTAATTTAATCATGCCATAATTATTCTTTTAATTATGCTCACAATAAATGGTATACCAAATATACCATTTCATGAACCAATCTATGCCAAGAAATTTTCATGTTTTCCCTTGATTCTCGCATTTATAATTAAGTATTCTTTAATTTGTTATTACAACGTTAAAAGAAAATACGGGGTGTTACATTCTCCCCTCCTTTAAGGATTTCGTCCCCGAAATTTTCAAGTCGAGGAGAACGTATATCTTACCATCCAATCGTCCATCTACTCAACCATCAAACACAGGCGTCCACTGTCCTTAAAAGACTTCTAATGCTTCATGATAATATGCATAGTGTGTGTACATGTCCTTACCTAATGCAAAATCAGGCAGTCTACTGATTCAATCGACCTCCTTAATTCAAATTATGTCAGTGCCATGAGTCCATTATGTATGCAATTTTCCTATCCAAAATTTCTACATGAGTGCACAATTATTCATACAAATGCAACGTCCATATGGTAACACATCAAGTTTCAATCCATATATAAATACATATATGCATATGCAATATGAAAGTGATAGAGCCGATCTAATTCCTAACGTGTGTGTACATGCATCCGCGAGCAACCGCTAGCAACCACTTGCAACCATCAACCATAACATGTTTCAATTACATGTTTTCATCCAAATAGGTTTCTACCTAAGGATAAAGGATAAGATCGAGAAGATATACTCAAAAGGATAGGTACAAGCATAAACTTAAGGAAAAAGAGATCAAGGATGTACCCTCAAAAAGAAAAGGGTAGGCTGTGCGTATTCTGTCCTCAGTTTCCCAAGTTGCGTCTTCCTCGACGTCGCTCCATTGAACCTTGTCAAGCTTGACTTCACGGTTGCATCGCTTTTTGACTTCTGTGCCCAAGATACGAGTTGGAACTCTCCTTACAGTTGCTTATTGTTCAACTTCTACTTCCTCTAACATGCTTGGTTGCACCACTTCTGCAGACTCATGTAAGCACTTTCGCAGGTGAGAGACATGAAAGACATTATGAACTTCAGCCAATCTTTCGGGCAGCTGTACTCTATAAGCCATCTTCCCAATCTTATCAATGATTGGAAACGGCCCTACAAATCTTGGTGCTAACTTTCCTGCGAATCCGAAGCGAGCGACGTTCCTCAAAGGGGATACTTTAAGAAACACCTTGTCTCCAACTTCAAACTCAAGGTCAGTCCTTCTTTTGTCTGCGTAGGACTTCTGTCTATCTTGGGCAGACTTCATTCTCCTTCGTACTAAGTCTACTTTCTCTGAAGTTTCTCTGATCATGTCTGGTCCAAGTATGAGCTTATCTGTAGACTCCCACCAACAAGTTGGTAATCAGCATGGTCTTCCATACAAAGCCTCGAAGGGTGCCATGCCTATGGTGGCTTGGTAACTATTGTTGTAAGCGAACTCCACTAAAGGAAGATGATCCTCCCATGTACCTCCAAAGTCAAGAATGCACGGTCTCAAGAGATCTTCTAGTACTCTGTTCACCCTTTCCATCTGACCATCGGTTTGTGGGTGATAGGTCGTGCTTAAGCATAGCTATGTGCCCACAGCCTCTTGCAAACTCCTCCAGAACTAACTTGTAAAGATAGGGTCTCGATCACTCGCTATGCTTGAGGGTATCCCATGGAGTCGAACTATCTCTTTAAGATATATGGATGCTAGAGATGAGGCGGTCCTTCTACTTTTGAAAAGTATAAAGTGAGCACTTTTAGTAAGCATATCCACTATTACCCAAATGTTGGTATTGTCCCTTCTTGACCTAGGCAACCCATCTATAAAGTCCATCGAGATGCTATCCCATTTCCACTGTGGGACCTCTAGAGGATGGAGCAAACCACTAGGCTTCTTCTGCTCCTCCTTAACTTGTTGGCATATTAAACACTTAGAAACAAATTCAGCTACGTCTTTCTTCATGCCATTCCAAAAGAAAACTCTTTTGATGTCTTTATACATTTTGTCTTCGCCTGGATGTATGGTCAGCTTGGAATGGTGTGCCTCTTCTAGAACCATCTTTATCAAACCCCTTGCTTGTGGGACACATAGTCTTACATCTCGTCTCAACCAGCCCTTGGCATCAATGGAATATCTATTGAGGTGACTAGAAGTCTCACCCCTAATTAACTTGTCCATCACATCGGCTAGCTGAGGGTCTTCTCTTTGCGCGGATCCGATTGAGTCTAATAGAGTTGGCCGCACTTCTAACGTTTCTAGCAAGCCAGGTACAAAGTCAGAGGAGGGTCTAAAGTTAAAGCTTGCTATGAACTCCAAGCTTTTCCTTTCCACAAAGAGAGGGCTTAAAGTCATCTTCTTTCTACTCAAGGCGTCTGCCACTACATTGCCCTTACAAGGGGTATAGGCAATCTCAAAATCATATGAGGCGAGAAATTCCATCCACCTTTGCTGCCTCAAATTAAGATCTTTCTAAGAGAAAAGGTATTTTAATGATTTATGATCAGTACATAATTCGAACCTTTCTCCTAACAGATAATGACGACATGATTTAAGGGCGAAAACGATGGCAACTAGTTCTAAATCATGAGTTGGGTAATTCTTCTCACGAACCTTCAACTTCCTTCCTCCATAGCAAACTACTTTGCCTTCTTGCATTAGGACAACACCCAATCCTGTTCTGCACGCGTCTATATATACTGTAAACATCTTGCTTCCATCAGGCAATGTCAGAACTGGGGTTGTTTTCAGATCCCTTTTAAATGTTGGAAAGCAATGTCGCAATCCAAATCCCAAGCAAAAGCCAAGTTCTTCTTTGTCAATCTTGTCAGCGGAGCTGAGATCTTCGCAAAGTCCTTAATGAACTTTCGATAATAGCCCGCCAGCCCGAGAAAGCTTCGGACTTCGGTAGCATTTCGCGGAACCTTCCAATCTTGCACCATGACTACTTTTGCGGGGTCCACGGCTATTCCCTCTTTGGACACCACATGTCCAAGAAACCTTACTTCTTCTCTCCAAAAGTGGCATTTGGAGAATTTTCTTTCAGCTGATGTGCTCGAAGAGTATCTAACACTTCCTTTAAATGCACAGCATGTTCTTCCTCTCTTTTTGAGAAGATTAAGATGTCGTCGACCACTACAATTTTATTGAGGAATTCCCGGAACACCCTGCTCATCTAGTCTACAAAATAGGCTGGTGCATTTGTCAAGCCGAAAGGCATGACAAGCCACTCGAAGAATCCATCTGGGGTCCTAAATGCAGTCTTGTCAATGCTATCCTCAGCCACTCTTAGCTGATGAAACCCAGTAGCCAGATCTAGTTGGGAGAAAACGGATGCACCTACGAGTTGATCAAACAGATCGTCAATTCTTCGGGGGTGCCTATTCTTCTTAGTCAGCTTGTTCAACTCCCTATAATCTACGCATAGGCAAAGTGAACCATCAGCTTTGGTCGCGAATAGTACTGGAGCACCCCATTCAGAAATACTCCGTTTTATGAACCCCTTTTCAAGCAGGTCTTTAATTTTCTTGCTGAGCTCCTTTCTCTCCCTTGGGGCCATGTGCCTAATGGGTAAAGCAACGGGCTTTGCATTATCAACAAGGTATATGCGGAAGTCTATCTCCCGCTTCGGAGGTGAGCCCTTCACCTCTTCAAACACATCTGAGTATTCACGGACTACTCTAATGGACTGCAAATTCTCAACAGACGCATCAAGTGATTCAAGATAACTAAGCATGACAGAGTTCATGGGATTACAAGAGATTTCGAGAGTGTTACCGTGGCGAGTCATGAGTCTAACCACTCTCTTTTCACAATCAAGGATGGCACCATTACTGGATAGCCAGTCCATGCCTAGAATCAACCCATAGCCCGTGAAGCCCAAAACAAAAGCATTACATTTAAACCCAACACTTAGAATATAGATTTCCAAATCCAAACAAACCATTGACAAATAAACTGATCCCCCAATTGGATTTGAAACAACCAAGGGATCCTCTACTATATAGGCGTCTAAGTGCAGAGATTCAACTAAAGCAATAGATATAAAAGAGTGCGATGCGCTAGAATAAAAAAGAGTACGAACAGGAATATCAAACAGGTAAACTAAACTCTCAACAGAAATATGACTACCTCGTTCCTGCAGATGTGCTACGAGAGCATGAACCTGCCCTCCGGAAGAAGCTCCAGTTCTATGTCCCTGCCCTTTCCTTTTGGGGCAGTCCTTAGCCAAGTGTCTTGTTTCCCCGCAATGGAAACAAGCGCCCAACTTCCTCTTTTTATTTCTGCAGTCCCTATCCTAATGTCCAGGTATGCCACAGTAATTGCACTTCAGCTTCTTACGGGATTTATTATCCTTCCCACCTTTCTTGGGGTCCGTTTTCTTATTTTGAGATCCCTCTCCTTTCTTATTTTGAGACTCTTCCTTCTTCACCTCTTCTTGCCATCTTTGTTCTCCTCTTGCAACAGAGCCATGTCCACCAGCCTTTCATAAGTTGCTCCCATGGGTATATGGGACATTGCCAGGCCTTGCAGTGGCTCATTTAGTCCTTTAGCAAAATGGAGAGCCTTCTTGTGTGGAGTGTTGACTAACCCCAGTCCAAATCTGGCAAGCTGATTGAATTTATTGATTATTCTTTGACTTATAGGTTTCCCTGCTTATGTGATAGGAACTTCTCCATTTGCAGACTTTGTTCAGCTTGTGAGAGGAACTTCATTTCAAATCTCGCCTAGAAGTCCTCCCAAGTCTCTATCGGTCTTTCAGCATTAGTGACCTCCCACCAGAAGGAGGCCTCATCTTTGAACAACCACACCACCAACTGTAGTTTCTGCCTCTCATCTACTTCAAAGAAAATGAATAAGTCTTCAGTTTCTTTAAGCTAGTTTCTGGCTTCTACAAAAGATTCGCTACCCTTGAAGTCTTTTCCACCCATGGATCTAAAATCTCTACAGATCTTTGAGAAAGCATTTCCTTTCCGAGGAGGATGAGGAGGAGGAGCAGCTGGGGGAGGCGGAGGAACGCCTTCTAGGCCTGCTTCATTGGCCCTAGCTTCAAGGTACCTTCTAAACCAACCAGGCACCGGCACGCCCTCAGGTAGGTTAAAGTCCCCAGACATGCTGAAACAAAAGGAAAGATTCAAAACAAAGGATAGAAAGATAGTGCATATGGCTTTGGGGATTATGCCTTTTTAAATTTAAAACAACACTTTTCTTGAAAATGCTTCTTTATGACTTCCTTTTTGAAAAATAGTTTCAAAATTTTTATCCAATCTGGTAACCTTTAGCTCTGATACCAAGCGTAACACCCCACCTCCGTTAAGGTCACTCTCAAAGGGAATGCCTTAACTTCGGTGGAGCGTTTTAAGGTACAAGATACTAATAAATTAAAAGACAGATAATTAAAGCAGCAGAAAAGAAACCAACTTCATTCCATAAATACTTGTTCAATACAACATTTCAACAAACAGTTTCAATCTTCCAAATTATTACATCTGTCTTGAAAACATAAAGAAGCAATACTAAAAATAAAATGACATAAATCCCCAACATGTCTTTTACCATAGCCATAGCTCAAAAAGGAAAGTCCAAGCCTTACATCTACGGCCTTCAAGCTTTGATTTGATTCGGTCAAGCAGAAGTGTTCCCTCCCTGCGGACCTCAGGGGAGGGGGTAGCGGAAGAAAAGAGGCGAAAGGAAAATGGGTCAGACATAAGTTTGGTAAGCCCAGTTATTTAATAGCATGTAAATAAGTAAAAGACTGTGACATGAATAAACTGAACTTAGAATGATACCACAAGGATAGGGTAGTCCTAAAACAAGATAAGGTAAGAATTAACTAGATTTTGTTATCGCACCCACTTTTACTTCTCTGCACCCACTAAGAACTTGTTTAACTAGCAATGTATGTTCATGATAAAGTGATCCCATTCCTGTATTGATCGGCTTCTACTCACATTCATGTATTCTCGGTGTCATGCGGCCGCACGTGATTATAAAGTACTTGTGCTGGTTCCATTATAGGGTGTATCAAGTCCTATAATGGCAACCCCTGACATGATTCTAGATGCACAAGTGTACGCCTGGTGCCCAGTGCCTGCTTTTTTCCACTCCGGAGCCCATGCACGCCCGTACTGCGTCGGAACCTACACTGACGCACCTAACCGCCGCCCTTTTGACCGCTTATATTCAGCCTAGTAGTCGTGCCCCACCGTGCCCAGTTTTGGGTACCTTGACACGTTCATGCGAGTTACTGCTGAAACGAGTCCCCGTTACTCGGGTTTTTCTAGTCAACATGTTAAATTGGTTAAGTGTTCTTGACTTGACTTAACCCCTATCAATCTTGCCTAGTTAACATGTTGATTTGGCTAGTGGTTTCTAAATTACTTAACCCCACCAATCTTGTCTTGTTCACATGTTAAGTTGGTTAAGTGTTTTCTAAATTACTTAACCTCACCATTTCTAGCTTGATTGTTCATGAGCTTTAACTAATTAATTAATTAAAGCACCAACCACTCACATTAGACAGGTATTGTTGTGGTTACTAGATGTGTCGGTCGGTTCCGGGCAGGTTTACACCACAACTCAGTCTAACCTCGGGCTTTTCTGGGCTTGATGCATTAACCTCTCACATTATACAGGTATTGTTGTGGTTACTGGATGTGTCAGTCGGTTCCGGGCAGGTTTACACCACAACTCAGTCTAACCTTGGGTTAGGCATATTCGTTTTTTCTAGATTTACATTTTTATATATGCAAATTTCTACAAGTGTTTCATGTCACATGTTTTAATTCAAGACTAATGGTATATAAATTATACCATTCATGGGCTTAACCAGTTACATGGTTTTGGGCCCACCTACATATTTAGATGTTTTGATTTAATAATTACCCCCAACGTTACCCCCGTTTGTTCGTTCACATTAATCACATAAAGACATTGGGCCCGCTAATTGGCCCAATCTATAAACGAGAGATAAAGGAGGGAACATTCATAACATAGGTTCAATCAACATATATCATGTAATTTGGCATAAACATCAGTTATAGACTAGCATGTGACATAATCATGACATGTCCAATTCCAAAACATGTATAATTATAACATTAACATATAGGTGTAAACTAGATCTAATAAGGTGAACTGCATAAATTCACTTCACAAACTTGCATATAAATATGGATCTAGTTTAGGATCTAACATGTAACTTGAATATGACATATATATATAATTAGATCGTAACTTGGATCTATCATAAATTATATAACTTGCATTAATCATGTGAACCTAAATGGATCTTGACATGGATCCAATCATAAAGTTTGTAACTTGCATATGGACATATGAACATAGGCATGTGGATCTAACATAAAACGTGCAACTTACATATGAACATTTGGATCTAACATAAAACTTGCAACTTACATATGAACATATGGATCTAACATAAAACTTGCAACTTGCATATGAACATATGGATCTAATCATGTAGCATAAGGATCTAACATAAAACATAGGAATATGTACATGTAGATCTTGACTTGGATCTAATATAAAACTTACTATTTGCATAAAAACATATACATGTAGATCCTTACATGAAACACATAACTTGCATATGATATTGATAGTTTCAAATAGATCCAATACCAAATCCAATAATCCACAATCATTCCAATTCATGATAAAATCATCACAATAAATCGACATGAATTAACACGTTATAATTCTAATTTCACTTTATATCAAATCACATCTTAGATTTATTTACGTCTAAAAGATAACTGTGCTTACAATGAACGAAGGCCTTGATTTCTGGATTATGAATTCTGGAGTTGAAATGCTCGCCTTTGATGTAGACAATCGTTGTTTTGATTTAGTTTGGTTCGTCTCTATGTTAGCTTCAAGTGGCGGCTACTCTAGGTTGTCTAATGGCAGCATGACGGCTCTAGGTTCAATTTTTAATATGATTTAGGGGTGATGTATTAGGTTGCTTTTATAGAGATTAGATTGAATAGGAGCCGTCAGATCATCTCAGAATAAATGAAGACCATTAAGACAAGATAAAGTTATCTAGAACAGCCAACTCAGCCCCTAATGACTCAGCAGTGAGTCATAATTCGTCTTTTCTAAATTCACATATTTTCTATATATGTCTAATTATATATGTTAATTAATCTTGATTTAATCATGCCATAATTATTCTTTTAATTATGCTCACAATAAATGGTATACCAAATATACCATTTCATGAACCAATCTATGCCAAGAAATTTTCATGTTTTCCCTTGATTCTCGCATTTATAATTAAGTATTCTTTAATTTGTTATTACAACGTTAAAAGAAAATACGGGGCGTAACAAGGTTGTTGTTGATCTATTTAACTTCAAGGTGTAGGGGTTAAGTATATGCATGGCATATAGTGCCCTACAGGCTTTTTTGTTTAGGGGTAATAAGTCGAGTAGTCCTCAAACAGTGCATACATGGGGTTCAACAGCAAAGAGGAATTAACCTGATTAATGAAGAAAAATCTGGATTAATGGGATTGGTGGGCAAAATATGCAGGGATAGTGATATGCTTGTGCTTGTTTTTAGTTGAATAGTTTAACATGTTTTCCTTATTCATCCGGTAAATTAAATTGCTATAACAATTTATATGTGTACCCGTATATTTCAAGTACTTTTACTTTCTGTGATTAATTAATAAGTTTTCATACCAGACATAGTCTGGCCTGGTTTGATTGCCTTTGCAATCTGCTGGGTGTCTCATTGATAATGAGATAGCTCAGGGATTGGTTTCAGGTTAAGCAATTGAAGCACTTGTGGACCTATTATGTTGAAGAATTAGAGGCTTTTAATAATTAAGTAGAATAAGCAAGAAAAATGTTAAGACTATGCAGTACCATTTGCTTTGGTTTTATTCAGTGATGTTGTATGAATGAAGTTTAAGTGTGGGTTAATTGTGTAAGCAATATAACTAATGTACTGATGCCATGGTTGTTGATGTGTTTTTAAGTATTTCAGTTTGATTAATATGATTCAAAGAGAGATTTAAACCAGATTGGTGAACATGAGCACTTCATATAATTAATATTTGAATGTGTAAGTGTAAAAATCTGGTAATGTTATGATATTTAACATGGTTATGAGTTATATAAATTCACCTAATTACAGGTAAAGAAATTGATGTATAATTGTGTTGCATTATTGTTATGTGCATTAGTAAGATTGGCATTTATATCACATAAGCAATATGTGTATGTGTGAGTCAATCTGGTCTAACAAAAAAATGAGCTTGGAACCATTCAAACAGCCCCATATCATCATTTAAGTATGATTTCTGAGGCTATTTCACATCCAGTTAAAATAATTAGGTTGTTTACTTTGAATCAAAACTGATTTCATTTGTCATGCATGGGAAGAAGTAAATAAATATTTACAAGTTGCCAAAGAAAATAACTCAGTGGTGCATTAGTTGGCTGAACCAAATGCACACAAGTAACTGTAGTGTGACTGGTGCAAAACTAGATAAGTATGTCCAGATTAAAACCTACTTATTCCCATACATGTGTCATTATAATGTTTCAATTTCTTAAACATATTAATACCCCGTAGTATAGGATCAATTACACCAATTTATATGTCATGATCCAATGAATAACTTGATCATTTTAGTCATGTTGAATCAGAAATAAATGGCTTGACCTATTTATAATGAGTTTATTAATAAAACCTATGACTACAGGTTTATATGCATCTTTATATCTTCACATATGCAGATGAGTAGTAAAGTACATTATATTGATATATTTATATTAGTGCACAGGATCTTTGGGTAAGATAGAATGTCAGCTGATTTTTAGAAGTGATCAAGTAAAAAAATCCTAAGTAAAAATAACTATAAAAAATTATAGTAGAAAAGTGGGTCACTTCAGCAGGTTTAATCATACATTTTTATAAGGGTACATGCTTATATCCTTGTAACTAATGTCACTCGATTTCAACTTGCAACTACATAAATGAATCTCATTCACAAATATATGGCATACAGTGAATAAATCATCTTATAGTTCTATTAACAAAACTAATGTATATGTTAAATATATAGATCTCAAGTTCTATCTTGGTCTACAACTCTCTTGCAGTCAGGTCACGCTCCTTTAGCCAACTTTTTATTTAGTCTGTCCCATCGAACTCAAATTGGATCAACGTTGTAGCCTCTTGCTCACACCATTTTAATAATTATCCTGCAGTGTTGGACTCTAAGCCCATAAGAAACACACATTCTATCCGAATTTCTATGGCTATATCACGCACCCTTTCAGCAATCTTTGTCTCTTACAATATATTCAGTAATAGGCTAATAGCACACAACCCCACATGAAATGCACATACTGCCAAAATTTCTATGGCAACATCATGCACTTCCTCTTTACATCTCTTGCTATATCATTTGTTGCCAATCTTTCCACTCAACTCACTTCAGCTGCACCTTTTTTGGCAGCTCCCTTCCATTTAGTGCATTGTTTACACCATTTACCGCGCATGCCACATCTGCCCTTTCACATTTTTTAAAATTTATAGGTATATATGTTAATGAATAGCAGAATAATTAGATCCTACATTTTGGCAATCAATTCAAGCTTATTAAAATTTGCAGGTTAACACCATTTAATGACTGCATTAAAAGCAATGGTAGAATTGATTAAACTGTAAACAGAGTAGGGAAATAATTCTTTAAGAATCTTCCATAATCAATTCATTTATATGTGTAACCATTAGCATACGGCAGTGTGAAGATACCCTTCACTATACTTTTCTTATATTTTTGTGACATTCTTAAATTTACAATCTCAAAAGAAATATAGCTCAGTATGTTGTTGTTTTTTACTCTTCCATTTTCGTTTGTTTGGACAAAGCCTAAAAACAATAATTGTATCGAGCAATAATAAATTCCAATCTCAAAATAATAATATTTTCTTTTTTACTGGCGCTTCATTCTTCAGCTACTGATAGAATACCATAATGTGAAAATTCAATAATCACTTACTATGCCAATTTCCTGATGGAAGCTGTTTTGATCACCATTATGAAGATTTCACTGAATATCTACCCTAGTATCATAACAAATGAAAATATGCAAGAAATATCTATAATATATGTTATTATTCACTAAAAAATTAGCCTATTTTAGCTTTCCATCTACATTGTAGTAAAATTTAAATAAAGAATAAACAATACAAAAACATGCTAAATATTGGAAAACATTAGTTAGTCCAATTTATGGGACTATTTCACTGGTCATATGGTTTATTTGGTACATGTAGAATATATTACAAAATAGGGATTGCAAAACTTTGAAAAACATAGAATATAGTTACATGAAAAATAAGGAACTACACAAATAGAGAGAAAAACCAGTACCTTTTAAGAAAATCCTTCAATACCACCTTGCCAACACTTGTCAGATGATGGGATAAGGAAGATTTAAATGCATCGTGCAATAGACTTAATTGTCATTTGATTCGTTGAAGTATAAGAAGAACTTGATCCTTAACCCATAGAAATGGATAATGGGTAAATCTGGCTATTGAAAGGATACAATTCATCGAGCATACCTTAAATATGGAGAAACGGATATTATTTGTTAGGATAAATTAGAGGAAATAATGATAAGTGGGAACAATTAGATTGTGAGTATTTCACTACGAATAGATGAAAAAAGTGATCGTTCATTTCACAAAAAAATCCAAGGCTTCTGCTCTCTTAGAATGAAACTTGATAATAATGTAATAGTATAGATATATTAATTTTACAAAATTTATAAATTATGCAATAAACTTGTATTAACAAAGAAAATCAACATCCACCTAATGTATACATAAACATACACGTGTGTGCGCGCGCGCGTGCGCAAGTTTGTGTGTGCATGTATGATCGATTATGAGTGCTTATGAAAATTTGGTAATAATTTTATATGCATTCTAATGTTTCATCAACATCGCCATTTCTGCAAAAATAATAATAATGGACTTCAATGATCATCAACAACACAAATCAATCAGGCACAAAGCGAAAATACCAAAAAAAAACATGTATATAAATAAAAGACATGCTCAAACACACTCATATATACATATACATATATGTATAAATACATATTTATAAATATTTGAAAAAACAAAATGTTATTATATTTTTTGAAAATGTTAAAGCTAAAAAGTTATTCTTCATATTCATCAATGATGGAGCTACAATATATTTTTTATTCAAATTAAGTAGTCGAATCAACATAAACAAAGAATGATTTTAGCTCTCTTAAGCTTCATTCTTTTCTTATCTCGTCAGTTTCAGTCCAACATGCCTATAAGTCAAGTTTTGAAATATGGAACAACATCTATTTTCTGTACATGAATAAGCACTGACGGGAGTGATTGTATTCACTAAGGTTTGCATAATCCAAATATGAAGTGTCCTTTTCTTCCTTATGGTAATGTCCCTTGATTGCTTTCTTAAGCAGATATCCTCTTTTGGAGGAGAGTTGGACATGCACCACTTGTACCAATGGTTGAGCCATTGTTTATAGTTGTTATCTGATAGTCGTTAGTTACTGACACAACAATATGTTGGTTTCCAAAACAATTGTGACTATTAATCTTTCTTGTTATATTATTTTTGAACCCTTCTATGAATTGGATCTCTAAGCACAAATATTTTCAGTTTAAAAAATCATTTGGGAAGAGTATTATTCTTCAGCTCGGACAATAGTGCATGTATGATGGGTATGCATACTCCAATTGCTGCTTGACTTCATCTACAATGTTTTATCCATGATCCACTTACATGATAAAGTCATAAAAGGAACATCATATAAAAATGCCTCGCGAGCTACCACAATTATACCAGAGTAAATATATGATACCCATCATTGCTTCAAGTATAATTGATGCAACTGATTATATGATTGTTGACATCAAAAGTTGGACTGGTGACAGTCAACCCCCAACATGTATAAATCACACACAAGAAACGAACACAAAATGCAGAAAAGCAAGTAAAAAACAGGGAGCACACAATAGAATTTATAGTGGTTCGGCTTAACTCAAGACTACGCCCTCTTTATATTCACTACTTTTGTAGTAGATTACAAGTACAATTGGTTTTATTTTGAAGAAAGTGGAGAGAAGAGAAGTATGAACAAAAATCCTTGTGTTATGAAGTACAAAAATTGGCCATTATGAGAATTAGCCGTGTATGGAGTTGGATGCACGGATTGAAGCATATGGATTGAGAGGTGTGAATTGAGGTATTTTTTTTCATCTTAGGCATGGATGTATTTATAGCAACGATGTCAGCTGAGTTGAGGGATACGTGGCATGCCTCTTTTTCCGGGGTCGGCCACATGGAGCTTGATCCGTGAATGCAATTGTAGGCGGTGGGACCCGGTCTACTGCTGAGTAATAGTTCTCTCGAGATTTGTGGCTTGCGTGACATTTGAATTTTGGTGTATCAAAATAAGTACTGGCAGAAAGTGTTAACTGCTTCTGTAGCCTTGAGAATCGGACTTCGCTGAAATATGAATCACTCATCTAGATATTTCCAAGTATATGCATTGATATCTGATTGATCCGATCTTTTAGGAGCGGTTGACCAAGTCGGTGGGAAGAGCGCTGATGCTGGAAAGAAATGCGTTGTTGCTTGGTTGAGATTGGCTCGGACTGACTCATACTTGATTATTGCAAAATGAGGGTCGATCATTCGGATCACTCGGTGCTGTGTGATGGGGCCTTTTGCTATTGTGCTTCGATCTGTTGAGTTGTGACAGCTTTTGCCAAAAAGTTGGTCAACACTTTGCCCTCTAGAACAAAGTTTTTTTATAAAGGAAGGTGTGTACTGGATCTTCCGAAATGAATATTGCATCAAAGTCCAATATGCAAAGATCCATAGTTACGCCGAACTATATTAAGGTTAGAAAACCGACGATCTCCATGGTTGTATTAAGGCCGAATGATCGACGATCGGAAAAGATCGTATTAAGGGCAGAAAACCAACAACCACCGAGGACCGTATTAAGTCCAGGAGTATATTGTAATTAATTGACCATATATCTTGCCGAATTATCCAATGCCTGTAAATGTTTGGAAAAAGAATGAGTATAAGCCATACTCGAACATAAACCGTGCCCGACTTTAAGAGACGGTGGCGAGCATTGACCATTCTCAGTTTAGAAATGGTGGCGAGCATTGGCCATTCTTTTCTTAAAGCGGGTAGCGAGCATAAACCATGCTCGTCTTAGGAAAGGTGGCAAACATAAACCATGTTCGTCTTAAGGATGGCGGCGAGCATTGACTGGTGATGGTGAGCATTGGCCATTTAGAGAAAGTGGCGAACATAAACTATGTTTGGCTTATGAGTGGCGAACATTAACCATGTTCAGCTCAAGAGTAATTTAAGGAATGGCGACGAGCTTTGACCATTCTAGGTTTAGAGAAAGTGGCGGCGAGCATTGGCCTTTCTCCTTAAATTGAGTGGCGAGCATTAACCATACCCGACTTAAGAAAGGTTTGCGAGCATTAACCGTACTAGGCTTAAGAGAGGGAGAGAGAATGCGGTGAACACAAACCATGTTCGGCAGAGTGGCGAACATTAACCATGTTCGTCTTAGAGATGGCGGCGAGCATTGAACATTCTTATTTTAGAGAAATGGCAGCGAGCATGAGCCATATTAGAGAATAGCAAAGGAGAGAAAAGAAGACTAGCAAGCATTATCCATGCCCGGCTTTGAGAGATGGCAGTGAGCGCAGACCATACTCAGTTTAGAGTTGGTAATGAGCGTTGGCCATACTCTGTTAGGATATTTATCAAACATAATCCATGCTTGAAAAATAGAAATTTATTAATGCCTAAGCTATTACAAAGAATATACTATGGTTGATGTGGGGTTGAATCCAGAGCATGCCTAGGGATTACATCCTAATCTCGCACATGTGTACTTCAACTGAAACACCCCACCTCCGTTAGGGTCACTCTCAAAGGGAATGCCCTAATTTTGGTGGAGGTTTATAAGTATACGTCACAGATATACAAGACAGATATAAGAACACATATTTTTGAACAGCGGAAAAACAACAACTTTTATTTCATTAAAAATACGTGTTACAACAACCATACCATAATTGTCTTACAATACTTCCAAAAACATAACATCTTCATAACTGTCTTGATTACATTATTTAAAGAAGCATAAAGAAAACATAAATAAACTGCAAAAGTCCCATAGTTGTTGTCCAAAGCCATAGTCCAAAACGAAAAGATCCAAGCAATACATTCTTTCTCTTCAAGCTGGATATGAAGGCTGGTCAAGCTGCGGTATTCCCTCCCTGTGGACCTGGGGGGGAAACGGAAGAAAAGAAGATGAAAGAAAAGTAGAGTCAGACATAAAGCCTGAGTAAGTCTAGGACTATTCAGTCTATGAATAAAGAACTGGGTATGATAAGTATAAACTAGAAATGGGAAAGCACCATATACTTAGTTAAGTTGTCTAGGGTCGAATATACTATCGTACCCCATATTAATCTCTGTACCCATAAAAACTAGTTCCCAACAGGCACCCCATAATCAGGGTGAAGTGATCCATTTTATGATGATCGGCTCCTACTCGCATAGTTACATGTGTCTTACGGCCCCCGATGTTGTAGTTACCTATGCTGGTCCCACCATGGGGTGTATCAAGTCCCATGGCGGCGGCCTGACACAACCCTAGAATGCACAGGTATGCTACTGGTGCCCAGTGCCTTATTTTTCTGCGCCGGAGTGAGTGCATGCCCACACCCCGTTATAACCTACACTGCTGCACCACCGCCGTCGATTTGACCTCTTACAGTCAGCCCAGTAATCGTGCCCCACCCTGCCTAGTTTCAGGGTATCATGATACCTTATAGCGTTACTGCTGAAAAGGGTCCCCCGCTACTAGGTTTTTCTATTTCTAGCCAACATGCTAAGTTGGTTAAGTGTTTTATAAACCTAACCCCAATCAGTCTGTTTAGTTTAGCATGTTCCATCTTGATTAAGTATTAATATAATTTACTTAATCCTATCAATCCTGACTCAGCCTTAATTGTCTTATTAAAGCCTTGACCTCTCACATTAGACAGGTATTGTTGTGGCTGCCTGTTGCCGGTTGGGTCCGGGCAGTCTTACGCCACAACTCAGTCTAACCTCGGGTCCTTATTGGGCTCCATGTTTAACCACCCACATTGGATAGGTGTTGTTGTGACTACTGGACAGCCGGGCGGTTCTGGGCAGGTTTACATCACAACTCAATCCAACCTCGGGTTAAACACATCATATTTTCTACATTTACATATTTTGTCTTTCTTCTTTATTTTCTTATATGTAAATATTTGCGGCCCATTATTCAAAATCAATTTAAGCTAATGGTGTAAAGGTTTACACCAATCATGGGCCCAACCCATTCTTGAATTTGGGCCCCTCTACTTTTATATTTTCATTTATTAATTAATTTGGCCCAACGCTATTTCCCCCGTTTAATACGTTCGTTTATTATAATATATGTTGGGCTTAGCCTTTTAAGCCCAACTTAGCCACATGAAAAAGGGGAGGCTTAAAGCGTGATTATATACACAAAAAAGGGGAATGTGAACGCATGAACTTGCAACATAACGTTGGAACTACAAAATAGAAACTGGTGTACTTGCATTGTAGTAACATATACTTTGGTCATAAAGCATAAGTGACAAGAATCAAACCATGTAAACTTGTAGTTAAGTTAAGAATCTAACTAAATTAGATATCATTATTGACACATAGTCTTAACTACAACATAAACCTATATTTTTACTTAGGCATAATGTCAAACATAAGCAAATCATGTTTATAAAATTACTATATGTTTACAAAGGTGCTTACTTTTGTTACTAATACAAAAGTATAGTTCAACTAGAATTATTCCAACTTAATCATGATTTTTAATCTATTCACATAATCATGGCACAAATATACCCAAACATGAAATCATGGTTTTTGATCTATTCATGTAATCATGGCATAAATATTCCTAAACATGAAATCATGGTTTTTACTTTACTCATGCAAACTTGCAATTGGAATGTAAATCTAACTTAGCTATGTGTCACATATATTATCATATAATTCTTGTTAACAATATAGGCCTAACATGTTTTTCAATTAGGCATAATACCAAACATAGCCTAGTCATATTCATAAAATCAACATAAATTCACAAAGAGGCTTACTTTTGTTTCTAATACAAAAGTATGGTTTTATACATAGATCATGATGCCAATTCCAACATAATTTCATATGAATCATAATACCCCAAATTTGATCCAATTACACAAAAGTGATTGTACAAAAATATACATTATGTTGGCATAGTAGCAAAACCACATACTTGCATGAATCTCAATTAAACAACCACAAACATGTAGCTTCAAACATGAATTACATACTTGTGAATATCCAATCGTATACTTGCATGAATCTCAAATAAACTACCGCAAACATGTAGTTTTTATCATGAATTACATACTTGCGAATATCCAATCGTTATATCACAACATTCCAAATCGATTAGAATCATAGCAACGCACAAATATGAATTACTATCACCACAAATCAAGTGTAATTCTCATTTTACACAAATCAAACACAGTTATTTATTCACATCGGAATAGTACTCTACTTACAATCGTGTGACGAATTCTTCAATTCAGGAATCTGAATTCTGGATTTGGAGATGCTATTCCTTTGATGTAGGCGTTGATTTGATTTGTTTAAGTTTAACTTGTAGTTGCTTTATGCTTTAGAGTTTGTCTCCTGATTGTCTCTCAAATTGGTGGCTACTTCTAGTCGTTCCTCAGCAGCATGATGGCCTCATTCTTATTTTTGAATGAATAGATTAGGTAGAGTTTAGGGTCATTTTTATAGAGTTTGTGAGTTGATTTAGACCGTCGATGAAGCTTGGTTCAATAATAGCCGTTCGTTTGAAGGAGAGGCCAACCAGGAGCTGACACCTAGCCCTAGTGACAAGGCAAGGTTCAGAAAATCGACCAAACACAGACCTGGCCAGCCAAGGTGGGCTGGGTTCGACCTGGCTCTGGGGCCAGGTCGACAGCCCAGTCGACACCGTGTCGACTTAGCAGTCGACACGGGTTAACCAGGTCGACTGCCCTGTCGACCTGGCTAGCCCAGGTCGACTGCCAAGTCGACCTGGGTGCCTTAGGCGGGAATTTTCCCGCCCTGGCCAATTGGGCCCGATTTTGAATTTTGAATTAGTTTTTCTGAGCTGTTTTCGTCTGTTTGAATTTTAACCTGAATTTTGAAACTTCCGGAGGCCATATCTTCTTCATACGGACTCCGTTTTTCGAAAACTCGGACTCTATTTCGCGTATTTTTCCGAGACGAACACAATGGCGTATCCCGTTTCCCTTAATTCTTTGATTTGAAATTAGTTATATTTTAATTTGTGAATTTCACTGTTATAGAATACACGGGGTGTTACATTCTCCCCCACTTAAAAGGATTTCGTCCCCGAAATCTTCAAGTTTCGGAAGAATGTACATCCTAACATCCAATCATCCATCTACTCATCCATCAAAAACGAGCATCCATTGTCCTTAAAAGACTTCTAATGCTTCATGATCATATCGAAGTGTGTGTGTACATGTACTTATCTAATGCAAAATCAGGCGGTCTACTGATTCAGTTGACCTCCTTAATGTGAATTATGTAAGTGCTATGAATCCATTATGTATGCAAATCCTCCTATTCATGATTCTACATGAGTGCACAATCATTCATACAAATGCAACATCCATATGACAACATATTAAAGTTCAACTATATACGAATGCAAACATATATGCATATGCAATATGAAGTGACTGAGCCGATCTAAAACCTAGATTGTGTGTGTATATGCAACCACGAGCAACCACTAGCAATCACTTGCAACCACTTGCAACCATCATCCATAACATGTTTCAACTACATGTTTTCATCCAAAGAGTTTCTACCTAAAAGATAAGGTCGAGGAGATATACCTAAAAAGATAGATAAAAGCGCAACTTAAGGAAAAAGAAAGATCAAGGATGTACCCTCGAAAAGAAAAGGGTAGGCAGCGCGTATTCTAGCTTCAGTCTCCCAAGTTGCATCTCCTTCGGCGTCGCTCCACTGAACTTTGACGAGCTTGACTTCGCGGTTGCGTAGCTTCTTCACTTCCGTTCCTAATATGCGGGTTGGAACTTTCCTCACGGTTGCTTTGCGTTCCACTTCAGCTTCTTCTAGGATATTTGGCTCTACCACTTCAGCAGACTCATGTAGACATTTTCGGAGATGTGAAACATGAAAAACGTTGTGAACTCCGGCCAATTTTTCGGGTAGCTCTAATCTATAGGCCATTTTCCCAATTTTCTCAATGATAGGAAATGGCCCTACCTAAAGGTATAGTCGAATGATAGAAGCAAGTAAAAACTTTGTGCCTATTAGGCAATGTCAAAACTGGAAATCTATGCCACATATATATTGATTAGGAGGAGAACTCTCTAAGCATCAGCCCCGAAGACCGAAATCAACATCAGACTGGCACCTAAAGAATTACTCAACCCAACCACCATATATGATTCTAGGAAACTAAGCATGATGGACTCCTTTTAGGTCACAAGGGAGTCCCTTCCTAAGACCAACCCGTATCCTATTAAACCCAAAAAGTTTGGTCAATCCAACGAACACCCTCAAGCCCCAACATGTGTTACTAACAGATGAGTCATACTCCCTATGGGGTTTGCAATAGAAATTGGATTGAAAATGGGACCGATAGGATATACACAAAAGATAGCATGCAAGTGAACTCTACAGGAAGAGAGGGATCAAGGATATACTCTTAAGAAGAGATATGATGCACGAATCTAGTCTTCAATCTTCTGAGTCGCATTCCTTGAGCTTAACTCCATTATGCTTTGTCCGTCTTTAACTTCGCAATTTCGTAGCTTCTTAATTCTTGTTTCCAAAATATGAGTTGGAACCTATTTCACTGCTGCCTCTCGTTCCACTTTCACTTATTCTCCTTCTAGTATACTTGGCTCAAGCATAACTGCGTACTCATGGTTCCATGCAAGCTCTCCAAAATTCACTAGTGAATCTTGGATCTTGTTCACTTACAAGAAGGTATTCCACATAGATGAATTATCTCTTGAAAATAAACAAATGTCAACTATGTTGCCAAATGTACTTACTAAGGTGATTCTTTACGACTCATGCATAAGCGAAATGAACCTTCTGCCTTAGTGGCGAACACTACTGGAGCGCCCCCTTCTGAAATGCTCCTCCTAATGAACCCCCTTTCTAGAAGCTCTTTAATCTGTTTACTAAGCTCTTTCCTTTCCCGTGGAGCCATGTGTCTAACGGGCAACGCAACGGGCTTTGCATTATCTGCAAGGTATATGCGGAAGTCTATCTCCCGCTTCGGAGGCAAGCCCTTCACCTCTTCGAAGACATCCGGATATTCCCGGACCACTCTAATCGATTGCAAATTTTTCAACGGAGGCATCTAGCGATTCAAGATAACTAAGCATTACCGCATACGAGGGATTACAAGAAATTTCCAAAGTGTTACCGAGCTGGGTCAGGAGCCTAACAACTCTTTTCTCACAATCAAGGATGGCCCCATTGCTGGATAGCCAATCCATGCCCAAAATCAAACCATATCCCGAAAAGCCCAAAACAAAGGCACTACATTTAAATTCTACGCTTAGAATAGAAATTTTCAATCCCATACAGATCATAGACAAATGAGCTGGGCCCCCAATTGGGTTTGAAACAATTAAGGGGTCCTCTACCATACTAGTTTTTAGGTGCAGAGATTCTACTAAAGCAGACGAGATAAAGGAGTGTGACGCGCCGGAATCAAATAAAGTGCGAACGGGGTGATCATAAAGATAAACTACACTTTCTACAGAAGTATTTATACCTCGTTGTTGCAGAGGTGGCGCTTCTAGCACATGAACCTGCGCCCCCGAGGTGGATCCAGCCCTCTGCCCCTGTCCTCGTTTCTTTGGGCAGTCCCTAGCCATGTGGCCTGTCTCACCGCAAGAAAAGCACCCACCACTCATCTTGGACTTCTATTTCCGGCAATCCTTCACTAAGTGCCCCACTTTGCCACAGAATTTACACTCCCTCTTCTCTCGGGACTTGTTGTCTTTCCCGCCTTTCTCAAAGTCTGTCTTCTCAGGGCAGTCTTTGCTGATGTGTCCAGTCTCCCCACAATGAAAACATTCTCCTTGCTTTCTTTTCCTCTTTCTACAATCCTTGGCTATGTGCCCCTCCGTACCACAAAAATTGCATTTCCTTTTTTCTCGTTTCTTATTATTACTGTTAAGATCCTTTCTTGTTTGACTATTATTCGTCTTCCTACTCTGGGACTCTTCCGCTTGCTGGTTCACGTGGAGGAGGAGGAGTGAAAGCGTCAGCAGCTGCGGAGTAAGGTCTCCAGACATGCTGAAACAGAAAGGATAGATTCAAAACGAAAGATAAGAGATAGTACCTATGGCTTTGGGGGGACTTTGCCTTTTAAAACAAAATAAAATTTTAAAAAAATGCTTCTTTAAATTTCTTTTTTGAAAATTATTTTTCAAAACTTTTTATCTTATCTGGTAAACCTATGCTCTGATACCAAGTGAAACACCCCACCTCCGTTAGGGCCACTCTCAAAGGGAATGCCCTAATTTTGGTGGAGGTTTATAAGTATAAGTCACAGATATACAAGACAGATATAAGAACACATATTTTTGAACAGCGGAAAAGCAACAACTTTTATTTCATTAAAAATACGTGTTACAACAACCATACCATAATTGTCTTACAATACTTCCAAAAACATAACATCTTCATAATTGTCTTGATTACATTATTTAAAGAAGCATAAAGAAAACATAAATAAACTGCAAAAGTCCCATAGTTGCTGTCCAAAGCTGCGGTATTCCCTCCCTATGGACCTGGGGGGGGGGGGGAACGGAAGAAAAGAAGACGAAAGAAAAGTAGAGTCAGACATAAAGCCTGAGTAAGTCTAGGACTATTCAGTCTATGAATAAAGAACTGGGTATGATAAGTATAAACTAGAAATGGGAAAGCACCATATACTTAGTTAAGTTGTCTAGGGTCGAATATACTATCGTACCCCATATTAATCTCTGTACCCATAAAAACTAGTTCCCAACAGGCACCCCATAATCAGGGTGAAGTGATCCATTTTATGATGATCGGCTCCTACTCGCATAGTTACATGTGTCTTACGACCCCCGATGTTGTAGTTACCTATGCTGGTCCCACCATGGGGTGTATCAAGTCCCATGGTGGCGGCCCGACACAACCCTAGAATGCACAGGTATGCTACTGGTGCCCAGTGCCTTATTTTTCTACGCCGGAGTGAGTGCACGCCCACACCCCGTTAGAACCTACACTGCTGCACCACCGCCGTCGATTTGACCTTTTACAGTCAGCCCAGTAATCGTGCCCCACCCTGCCTAGTTTCAGGGTATCATGATACCTTATAGGGTTACTGCTGAAAAGGGTCCCCCGCTACTAGGTTTTTCTATTTCTAGCCAACATGCTAAGTTGGTTAAGTGTTTTATAAACCTAACCCCCAATCAGTCTGTTTAGTTTAGCATGTTCCATCTTGATTAAGTATTAATATAATTTACTTAATCCTATCAATCCTGACTCAGCCTTAATTGTCTTATTAAAGCCTTGACCTCTCACATTAGACAGGTATTGTTGTGGCTGCCTGTTGCCGGTTGGGTCCGGGCAGTCTTACGCCACAACTCAATCTAACCTCGGGTCCTTATTGGGCTCCATGTTTAACCACCCACATTGGATAGGTGTTGTTGTGACTACTGGACAGCCGGGCGGTTCCGGGCAGGTTTACATCACAACTCAATCCAACCTCGGGTTAAACACATCGTATTTTCTACATTTACATATTTTGTCTTTCTTCTTTATTTTCTTATATGTAAATATTTGTGGCCCATTATTCAAAATCAATTTAAGCTAATGGTGTAAAGGTTTACACCAATCATGGGCCCAACCCATTCTTGAATTTGGGCCCCTCTACTTTTATATTTTCATTTATTTATTAATTTGGTCCAACGCTATTTCCCCCATTTAATACGTTCGTTTATTATAATATATGTTGGGCTTAGCCTTTTAAGCCCAACTTAGCCACGTGAAAAAAGGGAGGCTTAAAGCGTGATTATATACACAAAAAAGGGGAATGTGAACGCATGAACTTGCAACATAACGTTGGAACTACAAAATAGAAACTGGTGTACTTGCATTGTAGTAACATATACTTTGGTCATAAAGCATAAGTGACAAGAATCAAACCATGTAAACTTGTAGTTAAGTTAAGAATCTAACTAAATTAGATATCATTATTGACACATAGTCTTAACTACAACATAAACCTATATTTTTACTTAGGCATAATGTCAAACATAAGCAAATCATGTTTATAAAATTACTATATGTTTACAAAGGTGCTTACTTTTGTTACTAATACAAAAGTATAGTTCAACTAGAATTATTCCAACTTAATCATGATTTTTAATCTATTCACATAATCATGGCACAAATATACCCAAACATGAAATCATGGTTTTTGATCTATTCATGTAATCATGGCATAAATATTCCTAAACATGAAATCATGGTTTTTACTTTACTCATGCAAACTTGCAATTGGAATGTAAATCTAACTTAGCTATGTGTCACATATATTATCATATAATTCTTGTTAACAATATAGGCCTAACATGTTTTTCAATTAGGCATAATACCAAACATAGCCTAGTCATATTCATAAAATCAACATAAATTCACAAAGAGGCTTACTTTTGTTTCTAATACAAAAGTATGGTTTCATACATAGATCATGATGCCAATTCCAACATAATTTCATATGAATCATAATACCCCAAATTTGATCCAATTACACAAAAGTGATTGTACAAAAATATACATTATGTTGGCATAGTAGCAAAACCACATACTTGCATGAATCTCAATTAAACAACCACAAACATGTAGCTTCAAACATGAATTACATACTTGCGAATATCCAATCGTATACTTGCATGAATCTCAAATAAACTACCGCAAACATGTAGTTTTTATCATGAATTACATACTTGCGAATATCCAATCGTTATATCACAACATTCCAAATCGATTAGAATCATAGCAACGCACAAATATGAATTACTATCACCACAAATCAAGTGTAATTCTCATTTTACACAAATCAAACACAGTTATTTATTCACATCGGAATAGTACTCTACTTACAATCGTGTGACGAATTCTTCAATTCAGGAATCTGAATTCTGGATTTGGAGATGCTATTCCTTTGATGTAGGCGTTGATTTGATTTGTTTTAGTTTAACTTGTAGTTGCTTTTTTCTTTAGAGTTTGTCTCCTAATTGTCTCTCAAATTGGTGGCTACTTCTAGTCGTTCCTCAGCAGCATGATGGCCTCATTCTTATTTTTGAATGAATAGATTAGGTAGAGTTTAGGGTCATTTTTATAGAGTTTGTGAGTTGATTTAGACCGTCGATGAAGCTTGGTTCAATAATAGCCGTTCGTTTGAAGGAGAGGCCAACCAGGAGCTGACACCTAGCCCTAGTGACAAGGCAAGGTTCAGAAAATCGACCAAACACAGACCTGGCCAGCCAGGGTGGGCTGGGTTCGACCTGGCTCTGGGGCCAGGTCGACAGCCCAGTCGACACCGTGTCGACTTGGCAGTCGACACGGGTTACCCAGGTCGACTGCCCTGTCGACCTGGCTAGCCCAGGTCGACTACCAAGTCGACCTGGGTGCCTTAGGCGGGAATTTTCCCGCCCTGGCCAATTGGGCCCGATTTTGAATTTTGAATCAGTTTTTCTGAGCTGTTTTCGTCTGTTTGAATTTTAACCTGAATTCTGAAACTTCCGGAGGCCATATCTTCTTCATACGGACTCCGTTTTTCGAAAACTCGGACTCTATTTCGCGTATTTTTCCGAGACGAACACAATGGCGTATCCCGTTTCCCTTAATTCTTTGATTTGAAATTAGTTATATTTTAATTTGTGAATTTCACTGTTATAGAATACACGGGGTGTTACATCAACCCAATCGTTTTGTTCATAAAGCAGTTGGACTATGATGGATGGGGTGTGCCAGAGGCAACATAGCCGATGAAAAATAAAAACTTAAATAGCAGTAGAGTTATGTAATCTAGATCAGTTGATGATGATGCCACGATTGCTCCGCTCGGGGTCCTTTCCATTTCGAGGAGCTCGGGGACCATTCAATGGAGCAAGAGTAGGTGGCTAAGAAGGCGCGAAGGCTGCAGGTTTTTTATGTATTCGAGAAGCTCTCCTCGTCTAACCCGGGCTTCAATGAGGTCGCGCAAGTGTGTGCAGTCATTGATGTTGTGACCGCCCATGTTGTGGAACATGCACTGTTTTCCTAATTCGCACTCTATTTGGGTCGACTCCTTGCTGGTAGGTTTATGGAAAGGTAGGGATCCTCTAACGTCGAGGTATATGTCTAGCAGTGAGGAGTTGAGCTGGGTGTAATGATCATACTTGGGTTTTCTCCAGAATCGTACATATCGTTCGTTCTTTTCTAGAGCATTTCCTTTCCCTTTGTCTGTGGTGGACGGTCCTCCGCCCTTTGTAGCTAGACCGTCCATCTCATTGATTGCGTCTTCTTGTTGGAGGAATATCTTAGCCTTCGAGTAAAATTCACCAATGTCTTTGGGGGGATCTCTGGTCAAAGAGATCCTGAATTCTGATCATTCCAAGACATCAGTAGTGGCGGCCATAAGCACCATCGACGGATCAGGTCGGTTGACTAATGCTATGGCAGCGTTGAATCTTTCAAGGTAGGATTGGAGTGTCTCATGGGACCGCTGCTTGATGGAGGTGAGAAACATGACGCTCTTCGGTCAAGCAATTTGAACTTTGAACTGCTCGATGAATTTGGTGACCAACATGTTTCACCTGCTGATCGACTCGGCTGTTAGCTGTTAAAACCACATTCCAGCTATGTAGGCTAAGAACAAGGGGAAGCATTTGGCCATGAAATTGGTTTATGCAGAGAGTACTTCCATGTGCCGCATGTAGCGCATGAGATGTATGGTAGGTTCGGTCCGACCGTTGTAGGGTTCGAGGATCGAAAGCTTGAAGTATAGATGATTGCACGAGTTTCTGATTTGCTCTATAAAAGGGTTGCGTTGGACGTTATCTACATAGTTATGAGAAGTGATCCCTCGGGTGAAGTGTCTGATGATGCTGGAAAGTTGGCTCCCATCTTCGAGGAGTCTCTGCCAAGAGTCAGATTTTTCACCAGGAGCATTAGAGAGAATCCCAATAATAGGACCGGGTGGAAGCATGCCCCGAGTTCTTGGGGAAAGTTCGGTCCGACCTCCAAGAGTTAAGTGAAGGTAGCCTCCAGCCTCAGGCATAGGTATCGCTTCGAGATCAACTAAAGTCGCCTGGTTAAAACTGGAATTGGGTCGAACCGTGCCCATGCCGGTAGGATTGGACGGACTTAGGATAGCATTATCTGTCGGGGGGTTGGTGTTGCCCCTGCTCAGGAAGATATGTGACACCCCACGTCCGTTAATGTCACTCATTAAGAGAATGCATTTAGTTTCGTGAAGCGTTATAGGTAAAAAGAAACAGAAACATTACAAGACAGCTATAAAAATAGAAAAGGAATAATAACAAACTTTATTAATCATAAAGCATCGTGGTTTAAAACATCATGTGTCTGACTTACATAAAAACCAGTACATCACAAAAACTTCTGTCTTGCACTTAAACATCAGAGTACAAAATAAAAGAAGCGTAATCCCCAAATAAAAACATAGCCATAGTAAAGACAAGAGCTTGAGCAATACATCTAAGTAGCACTAACAAAAAGATAGAAGAATCCTGGTCAAACTTGAGTATTCCCACCCTGAGATCCTGGAGGGGAACAGAAAAAGGAAGAGGAAACTAAAAGGGTCAGACATAAAGTTTGGTGAGTCCAGTTACTTTTAGCAAGTAAATAAGTAAAAGTAGCATGACAGGCATATAAAGTGGATAAGAAAGATGATAACATAAAAGGTAGGTATGACAAGGTAAACTAGATAAACATGATAAGGTATATTGTGCTTCTAAAGATTACTCTTATTCTCTGCAATAATACTAGTATAACCAGAATGAGATGATCCCAACAACTATTAGATGGTAAACTTAGGCATACTTCTGGTGAGAGGTTTTAAACCCATACAATCCACAGGCAGCCCAACCGAACAGGCTCCTAAACTTTTTATTAGAGTCTAGATGTACCCTAAACTACTACCTTAATCGATCGGCTCCCTACTCCGTACATACCTTGTGCCGGCCCCACAGTAGGAGAATCACTTCCTAAAGTGGAAACCCTTCATTGATGTGTTCTACCATATCTACTGGTGTCACGGTCGTCTTAGCCCCCTCTGCCCGGCCCATGCACACACATGTCCCCGGTTGGTTTGCGCCGCCCACACCGCCCTCCTCATTTGGATCTCCTACAATCAGCCCAGTAAGTGGGCCCGACTATGACCTAGGGCGGAGTCCTCGTCCGATATCGTTATATGGGTTACTGACTGAAACAGGTTCCACACACAAGATGATACAATCTCTCCCGCTTGTCTTGTATTCCCACTAGGATTTCCACAGGTTATGCTTACCACTAGGTGTCTTTAATTACGTAAACCCCTTAGGTTAAGTTTGTGGGCCTATATATAAATATTACCCACCCCCTCAGATTTACTTAACCCACCCACTGTTCAAACATGTTTACTTAACCCCTATTCAAGTTCATGTTCATACAATCCCTATGGATTCAACTAGGTTAAGTATTCCAATTAATTACCATGTCCATTTATGGTTATAATGTGCTAGACCTCCCACATTAAGCTTGCCACTTGTGGATGCTGGATATGTCGGTCGGTTCCGGGCAGACTTCTTCCACAAGTCGGGCTTAACCTCGTGTCTTAGCACGTCTCGTATTTGTGCACCTAGACCCCTCACATTAAATTCACCACTTGTGGTCGTTGGATATGCCGGGCAGTTCCGGGTAGACTTCCACCTTAAGTGTAATCTAATCTTGTATCTAGGCATAATTACAGTTTCTAATTACTGTAATCCTAGGCAATTCATTATTATCCAATTTTTCCTATGTCGTTATAGGTTTCATGCCCCTTTTTCCCCAATTAAGTTCATTATGAATTATATGTCCCAATTCATATTCATAAACATTATATAAGTTATGCCAAATTCCCCATTTTACAAGTTATGCCCAATTTCAATGTTTTTCCCCACATTCCCCATTTAATGCGTTTGCATATTTCAGCGGCATGCCTAGGCTGGAAAGTAGCCTAGCTATATAAACTAAAAAAAGGAAATATTAAGGGAAGATGATAGAAAGGAATATACTAACAAAATTAACATAAACATAAAGTGGCATATTGTTAAGATGGACATATGAGAACAGATCTGGTGAACATTAGATAATAGAATTGTTTCTAACATAGTTGGGATGTCATAATAGGCATGATAAGATCTAAATAATAATTTAGATGTCCAACTAGTTCAGATCCAATTTAACCACAGCATGATAGGTACAAGGTGATCTAAATAGTGAGTTTGATCCATAATTAAAGGTAGATCTGACATGATAAAGGTTAAGATCCAAGTCATAGTATGTCAGAATATCATAGATTCAAGTTATTACAGATCTGAAATGATTCAAGGATTCACAGGGATAGATCCAAATTACAGTCATATCATGTTTACTTTTTAATTATTTAAATCTAAAATTAACTTAAAACTCACAGTATTCAGATCTTAGAAAGATATAAGAAGAATAGCAGAGGTTGAATCGCAGATCTACGCTTGAATAACTTGATTAGTTTGATTGCAGAAGAAGAAAATTTTTTGATTCAGTCCAGGCACCGACAACATTTAGGTCTCCATTATTTTTAGTGTGAGAAAAATGGAGAAATGAGACTGTATTTATAGCTGTTAGCCCCCAGAACCGACCTGCCACGTCATCCTTAGGGGGTAGACCCCCCTTAGGGGGTTGAACCATGGGTCGACACCCCCCTTGAGGAGTCGACCCAGGGGTCGACTCCCCTGGGCTGGAATTTTCCCGCTCACCCGAATTTCTACGATTTGAAATTTATGAACCTAATTTTGAATTTCTGGACCTTATATATATAATTATCTTGCATGTATACAAACTTCAAACCTTCATAACTTCTTCATACGGTGTCCGTTTTACGCAAACCAAATGTCTATCTTAACCAGAATTTCGAGACGGACGCAATGGCGCAGTATGTTTCCCTTAATTAAGAATATTAAATTAATTATTCTTTAATTTTTCCTCTTTAGTGTTGTTAAAATTACGGGGTGATACATTCTCCTCTACTCAAAGGATTTCGTCCCGGAAATCTTCAAGTTAAGAGAATGTATATCCTACTGTCCACATCCATCTACTCATCCACCAATCACAGGCATCTAATGTCCTTAAAAGATTTGTAATGCTTATATGAACATATACAAAGGTGTGTGTGTATATGTCCCAATACTAATGTGAAGATCATGCGGTCTACTGATTCAGTCGACCTCCTTAATGCAATGTATGTTAGTGCCATGAATCCAACATGTATGCAACAATCCTATTATAACATGTAAATTCTATATGTGTGCACAAACATCCGTCCAAATGAACCACCATATGATGATACATCCATTTTCATCCATTTAAAGAATAAAAATGCACACAAATTCATATGCAATATGAGAGTGATTGAACTGATCTAGTGCCTAATGTGTGTGTATATGCATCCATAGGCAACCACCAACAAACACTTGCATCCACTTGCATCCATCAAACATAACATGTCTCAAACACGTGTTTACATCCATAGGATTCCTACCTAAAGGTCGAAGATTCAATCGATAGAACATACTTAAGTGATAGAAAGAAGCATAGATAAGAACTTTGGAAAAGGAGTCAAGAACATACCCTCGAAAAGAAAAGGGTACGAAGCACGAACCTTGTCTTAGGTCTCCCAAGTCGCATCTTCTGGGTTATCTCCCCACTGAACCTCCATCAAATTGACTTCTCTATGGCGTAATTTCTTAACTTCTAATCCAAGAATACGGGAAGTAACTCATCTGACTGTCGCCTCCCATTCCAACTCTACTTCCTCCAATATACCCGGCTCAACTACTTCTGTTGTATCATGCAGGCACTTCCGCAAATGAGAAACGTGGAAAACATCATGAACACCGGACAGTCTCTCTGGTAGCTTTACTTTATAGGCCATTTGGCTAATCCTTTCTGTTATGGGAAATGGCCCTACAAATCTTGGTGCCAATTTCCCTACAGATCCGAAGCGAACCACATTCCTCAAAGGTGGCACTTTAATGAAAACCATATCTCCTACTTCAAATTCAATGTCAGTCCTTCTCTTGTCAGCGTAGGATTTCTGCCTATATTGAGTTGTCTTCATTCGCCGTCTAATAAGATCAATCTTCTCGGACGTTTCCCTGACCATATCTGGTCCAAGTAATAACTTTCTATAGATTCCCACCAAAAAATCGATGACCTATAGGGCCGTCCGTATAATGCTTCAAAGGGTGTCATGCCAATGCTAGCTTGATAAATATTGTTATAGGTGAACTCCACTAAAGGAAGATCTCTTCCCAAGTCCCTCCGAAGTCTAGGATACATAGCCTCAAAAGATCCTCTAGAACTCTGTTCACCCTCTACGTATGTCCATCGGTCTGAGGATGATAAGCGGTGCTCAAACATAACTGGGTACCGAACGCTTCTTGCAAATTCTTCCAAAATTCACTGGTAAAGATGGGGTCACAATCACTTATAATGCTGGAAGGTACTCCATGAAGACGGACTATCTCACGAACATAAACTTCTGCCAACCATGTCGCCGTCCTCTTACTCTTAACTGGAATGAAATGGGCGCTCTTAGTAAATCTATCTACTACAACCCAAATACTGGTGTTGCCTTTCTTTGATCTAAGCAAACCGTCTATGAAATCCGTAGAGACGCTCTCTCACTTCTACTATGGAACCTTCAAAGGATGAAGTAAACCACCGGGCTTCTTTTGCTCAGCTTTGACTTGTTGACAAACCAAATATTGAGAAAAAAATTATGCCACGTCTTTCTTCATCCCAACCCAAAAGAAAACCCTCTTCCTATCCCTATACATCTTATCACCGCCTGGATGAATAGTCATCTTAGAATAATGGGCTTCTTCTAGGACGGTTTTTATCAAACTTCTAGTTTGGGGAACACAAAGCCTTCCATCTCGTCGCAACCACCCTTTATCGTCTATGGAATATCTATAAAGGTGACTAGAAGTCTCCCCTTTACTGAGCCTATCCAAGATGTCTGAAATACATAGATCATCTCGCTGCGAAGCTCCCATCTGATCCACAAGAGTAGGTTGTATCACTAGCGATACAAAAAAACTAGGTAAAAGCTCGGTGGAGGGTCAAAAGTCGATATGAACTCCAATCTTTTCCTTTCAACAAACAAAGGACTTAAGGTCATCCTCTGCCTACTTAGTGCGTCTGCCGCCACATTACCCTTGCCAGGGGTATAAGCGATCTCGAAGTCATATGATGTTAGGAACTCCATCCACCTTTGCTACCTCAAATTAAGATCCTTCTACGAGAACAAGTAGTTGAGATATTTATGATCGGTGTACAACTCGAACTTCTCTCCAAGCAAATAATGACGTCACGTCTTAAGCGCGAATACTATGGCAACTAGCTCTAAGTCGTGGGTAGGGTAGTTCTTCTCATGAACCCTTAGCTGTCTTCCTCCATAACATACTACCCTTCCCGCTTGCATCAGAACTGCACCAAGCCCTGTACCACATGCGTCAGTGTATACCGTGAACACTTTATTTCCATCGGGCAAGGACAAGACTGGGACTGTTGTCAGAGCTCTCTTCAGTCGTTGGATAGCAACATCACAATTTATGTACCATGAAAATGTCAGATTCTTCTTCGTCAGCTGGGTGAGTGGGGCTGATATCTTTGCGAAGTCCTTAATGAACTTCCGATAATAGCCTGCCAGTCCAAGAAAACTTCACACTTCCATCGCATTCTTTGGAATTTGCCAATCTTGAACTGCAACTACCTTTGCGGGATCCAATGCTATCCCATCTTCAGAAACCACATACCCTAGAAATCTCACCTCATTTCTCAAAAAATGGCATTTGGAGAACTTTGCCTTAAGCTGATGTGCACGGAGAGTTTTCAAAACTTCCCTCAGATGTTGGGCATGCTCTTCTTCACTCTTTAAGAAGATCAAGATATCATCAACAAAGACCATGACAAATTTATTTAGAAACTCCCGAAACACCCTACTCATCAGATCAACAAAATAAGTGGGTGCATTCGTCAACCCAAAAGGTATAACAAGCCATTCAAAGAAACCATCTGGAGTCCTAAAAGCGGTCTTATCTATACTGTCCCCAGCCCCCCTAAACTGATGAAACCCCATGGCCAAGTATAACTGAGAGAAAACTGATGCACCAACAAGTTGGTCAAACAAGTCATCTATCCTTGGGAGTGGGTGCATGTACTTCTTAGTGAGTTTATTCAACTCCCTATAGTCTACACTTAAGCGAAGCGAACCATCCACCTTAGTTGCGAATACTACTGGAGCTCCCCATTCAGATATGCTTCGTTTAATGAATCCTTTCTCAAGTAGTCACCTTACTTGTTTGCTAAGCTCCCTCCTTTCCCTTGGAGCCATATGGCGCACCGGTAATACAAATGGCTTTCCATTGTCCACCAAGTATATACGAAAATCGATTTCGTGCCTCGGAGGTAAGCCCCATACCTCATCAAAAACATCAAGATAATCTCAGACTACTGAAACAGATCGCAAATCATCGATAGATGCATCAAGAGACTCTAGGAAACTAAGCATGATTGACCCTTGCGGGTCACAAGAAATCTCAAGGGTCCTCCCAGGATATGTCAAAAGCCTAACGACCCTCCTCTCACAATCCAGAATGGCACCATACATGGTTAGCCAATCCATCCCTAGAATCAAACCGTAGCCCATAAAACCGAGCACATACGCGTCGCACTCAACTCGACGCCTAAAACAGATATTCTCAAACCCCGACAAATCATAGATAAATGAGTTGAACCACAAATGAGGTTTGAGACAACTACGGGATCCACTACCATACTAGTATTTAAGTGCAGAGATTCAACCACAGAACTAGATATAAATGAATTTGAAGCGCCAGAATAAAAAAGAGTTCTAATAGGGTGATTGGAAAGAGAAATCAATCCTTCCACGGAAATTTTCCTACCTCTATCTGGAGCATTGGTCGCGAGAGCATGCACTTGCCATCCAGAAGCTCCTGCCCTTTGACCTTGTCCCTGTGGTCCCTTTTTCTTCGGGCACTCCCAAGCAAAGTGTCCGATCTCTCCACAATTGAAGCAAGTATTCTTCCTTCTTTTGCAGTCCTTGACCAAGTGACCCTCACATCCACAACTTTGACACTTCCTCTTATCCTTAGCCTTGTCATTCTTTCCACCCTTCTTCTGTTGTTGTTGTTGTTGTCCTTTCCTGGGCCATACCTTCTTATTTTGTGTTTCCTCAACCTTATCTTCCTTCTTCTCTCCTTTTTCTTCCTCATGAATCAATGTCATATCAACAAGCCTTTCAAAAATAGCCCCCATTGGAATATGAGACATATCTAACCCATGAAGAGGTTCATTCATCCCTTTAAAAAACTGCAAAGCTTTCTTATGTGGCGTGTCCACTAGTTCCAATCCAAATCTCGCCAGTTGGTTGAATTTGTTCACATATTCTTTAACAGACATGTTTCCTTGTTTGAGCGCCAAAAACCTCTCCATTTGCATGCTTTTCTTAGCTTGAGAAAGAAACTTCATTTTAAACCTCATTCTAAAATGATCCCATGTCTCCACCGGACGTCCAACTTGGGTAACCCCCCACCAGAACGATGCTTCGTCTTTCATTAGCCAGACAGCTAACTGAATCTTCCATCGATCTTCCACTTCAAAAATTCCAAACAAGTCATCGGTCTCCTTGAGCCAATTCCTTGCCTCTACGAACGTTTCGGTTCCACGGAATGGCTTCCCTCCTATGGCACAAAAATCTTTGCAGATCTTAGCGAAATTATCTGCTCTTGGTGGAGGAGGAGGAGGAACGACGGGTGCAGCTGAGGGAGGAATGCCAACTTGACCACCGCCAAGCGTCGTGGCCTCTAGACACCTATAGAACCAGCATGGTATCGTAACGCCCTCTGGAATATTAGGTTCCCCAGACATGCTGAAAAGAAAATGAAAGAGATTAGACAAAGGATCGAAAGATATTACTTATGGATTTGGGGATATTTTTTTCAAAACCAACTTTTCCTTTTGAAAATGCATTCTTTTAAAACCTTTTTGAAAATAATTTTCAAAAACTTTTATCTAATCTGGTAACTTCAACTCTGATACCAAGTGTGACACCCCATGCCCGTTAATGTCACTCATTAAGAGAATGCATTAAGTTTCGTGAAGCATTATAGGTAAACAGAAACATTACAAGACATATATAAAAATAGCATCCGAATAAAAACAAACTTTATTAATCATAAAGCATCGTGGTTCAAAACATCATATGTCTGAATTACATAAAAACCAGTACATCATAAAAACTTATGTCTTGCACTTAAACATCAGAGTACAAAATAAAAGAAGCATAATCCCCAAATAAAAACATAGCAATAGTAAAGATAGGAGCTTGAGCAATACATCTAAGAAGCTCCAACAAAAAGATAGCATAATCCTGGTCAAGCTTGAGTATTCCTACCTTGAGAACCTAGGGGGAACGGAAGAAAGAAGAGGAAAAAAAAGGTTAGATATAAAGTCCGGCGAGTACGGTTACTTTTAGCAAGTAAATAAGTAAAAGTAGCATGACAGACATGTAAGTGAATAAGAAAGATGACAACATAAAAGGTAGGTATGACAAGATAAACTGGATAAACATGATAAGGTATATTGCGCTTCTAAAGATTACTCTTATTCTCTGCACTAATACTAGTATAACCAGAATGAGATGATCCCAACAACTATCATATGGTAGACTTAGGCGTACTTCTGGTGAGAGGTTTTAACCCCATACAATCCACAGGCATCCCAACCTAACGGGCTCCTAAATTTTTTACCAGAATCTATATGTACCCTAATTAGTACTCTAATCTATCAGCTCCCTACTCCGTAAATACTCTGTGCCAGCCCCACAATAGTAGGTATCACTTCCTAAAGTGGCAACCCTTCGTTGATGTGCACAACCATATCTACTAGTGTCACGGTCGTCTTAGCCCCCTCTTCCCGGCCTATGCATGCACATGTCCCCGGTTGGTTTGCGCCGCCCACACCGTCCCCCTCATTTGGATCACTTACAATCAACCCAATAAGCGTGTTCGACTATGACCTAGGGCGGAGTCCTCGTACGATACCGTTATATGGGTTACTAACTGAAACGGGTTCCACACACAAGATGATACAAGCTCTCCCCCTTGTCTTGTATCCCCACTAGGATTTCCATAGGTCATGCTTACCACTAGGTGTCTTTAATTACGTAACCCCCTCAAGTTAAGTTTGTGGGACTATATATAAATATTACCCACCCCCTTAGATTTACTTAACCCATCCACTGTTCAACATATTTACTTAACTCCTATTCAAGTTCATGTTCACACAATCCCTATGGATTCAACTAGGTTAAGTATTCCAATTCATTACCATGTCCTTTTATGGTTATAATGTGCTAGGCCTCCCACATTAAGCCTTCCACTTGTGGATGCTGGATATACCGGTCGGTTCCAGGCAAACTTCTTCCACAAGTCGGGCTTAACCTCGTGTCTTAGCACGTCTCGTATTTGTGCACCTAGACCCCTCACATTAGATTCACCACTTGTGGTCGCTGGATATGTTAGGCGGTTCCGGACAGACTTCCACCACAAGTGTAATCTAACCTCGTGTCTAGGCGCAGTTACAGTTTCTAATTATTGTAATCCTAGGCGCTCGGTTCCAGGAAGACTTCTTCCACAAGTTGGGCTTAACCTCGTGTCTTAGCACGTCTCGTATTTGTGCACCTAGACCCCTCACATTAGATTCACCACTTGTTGTCGCTGGATATGCTAGGCAGTTCCGGACAGACTTCCACCACAAGTGTAATCTAACCTCGCGTCTAGGCGCAGTTACAGTTTCTAATTATTGTAGTCCTAGTCATTTTATTATTAGCCAATTTTTCCTATGTCGTTATAGGTTTCATGCCCCCTTTTCCCCAATTATGTTCATTATGAATTATATGTCCTAATTCATATTCATAAACATTATATAAGTTATGCCAAATTCCCCATTTTACAAGTTATGCCCAATTTCAATGTTTTTCCCCTCGTTCCCCGTTTAATGCGTTTGCATATTTCAGAGGCATGCCTAGGCTCGAAAGTAGCCTGGATATATATAATAAAAAGGGGAAATATGAAGGGAAGATGACAGAAAGGATTATACTAACAAAATTGACATAAACATATAATGGCATATTGTTAAGATGGACATATGAGAACAGATTTGGTGAACATTAGATAACAGAATTGTTTCTAACATAGTAGGGATGTCATAACAGGTGTGATAAGATTTAAATAATAATTTAGATGTCCAACTAGTTCAAATCCAATTTAACCACAACATGATAGGTACAAGGTGATCTGAATACTGATTTAGATCCATAATTGAAGGTAGATCTGACATGATAAAGGTTAAGATTCAAGTCATAGTATGTCAGAATATCATAGATTCATATGTTATTACAGATCTGAAATGATTCAAGGATTCACAAGCATAGATCCAAATTACAGTCATATCATGTTTACTTTTTAATTATTTTAATCTAAAAGTAACTTAAAACTCATAGCATTCGGATCTTAAAAAGATAGAAGAAGAATAGTAGAGGTTGAATCGTAGATCTATGCTTGAATAACTTGACTAATTTGATTGCAGAAGAAGTAAAAGATTTGATTCAGTCCAGGCACCGACATCATTTATGCCTCCATTATTTTTAGTGTGAGAAAACTAGAGAAATGAGGCAGTATTTATAGCTGTCAGTCCCCAGAACCGACTTGCCACGTCATCCCTAGGGGGGGCGACCCATGGGTTGACACCTCCCTTGAGGGGGCGTCCTAGGGATCGATCCTCTTGGGCAGGAATTTTCCCGCTCACCCGAATATCTGCGATTTTGAAATTTCTGAACCTGATTTTGAATTTCTGGGACTTATATATATATATATATATATATATATATATATATATGTATGTATGTATGTATATATATATATATATATTTATCTTGGGCATATAAAAACTTCAAACCTTCATAACTTCTTCATGCAGTGTCCGTTTTATGCAAACCAAATGTTTATCTTAACCAAAATTTCAAGATGGACGCAATGGCGTAGTCCGTTTCCCTTAATTATTTATATTAAATTAATTATTCTTTTATTTGTCCTCTTTAGTGTTGTTAAAATTACGGAGGGTTACAAGATATCATGGTGATTTTTAGTAGCGTGTTCCTCTGTTATGCTGGGGACCGACATGGTTGAGTAGCCTTGGAGAGATAGAGGATTGCTGCCCCTACTACACCGGCCGGTCGAACGTGGGAAGATGGTTCGCCCATCTTCCGCTTAACCATTTTAAAGATAGAAATTGCTAAAGGTGGTCGAAGGTCATAAGCATGCCCCCTACCTGGCACGCCATAATGTTGACATCAAAAGTTGGACTAGTGACAGTCAACCCCCAACATGTATAAATCACACACGAGAAATAAACACAGAATCCATAAAAGCAAGTAAAAAACAGGGAGCACACACACAAGATTTTATAGTGGTTTGTCTTAACTCAAGCCAACGTCCACTTTATATTCACTGCTTTCATAGTAGATTACAAGTATAATTGGTTTTCTTTTGAAGAAAGTGGAGAGAAGAGAAGTATGAACACAAAATCCTATGAAGTACAAGATTTGGTTGTTGTGAGAATTAGCCATGTATGGAGTTGAATGTGCGGATTTAAGTGTATGTAATGAGAGGTGCAAATTGAATTTTTTTTCCATCTAGGGCATGGATGTATTTATAAGAAGAGATATGGGCCGAGTTGAGGGATACGTGGCATGCCTCTTTTTCTGGGTCGACCACGTGGAGCTTGATCCGTGAATGCAATTGTAGGCGGTAGGACCCGATCTACTGCTGAGTAATAGTTCTCTTGAGATTTGTGGCTTGCATGGAATTTGAATTCTAGTGTATCAAAATAAGTGCTGGCCGAAAGTGTTGAATGCTTCTGTAGCCTTGAGAATCGGGCTTCACTGGATTATAAATGACTCATCTAGATATTTCCAAGTGGATGCATTGACATTTGGTCAATCCGATCTTTTAGGACCGATTGACTCGGTCGGTGGGAAGAGCGCTGATGCTGGAAAGAAATGCCCTGTTGCTTGGTCGAGATTGGCTCGGGCCAACTCGTACTTGATTCTTGCAGAATGAGGGCCGATCATCGAGTTCGATCGGCGTTGAGTGATGTTGCCTTTTGATGTTGGGCTTCGATCTGTGGAGTTGTGGAAGTTTTTTCCAAAAAGTTGGTCAACAATTATCAAGGATGATACCATTAAATTAAAGCCCCTAAAATTCCCATTGACAAAAAAAGAAGCAGTCCATGGATTTCAACGGCCTTGGCAGAAAAAGGCATGCACCCAGTAATTCCTTGATCTATAATCTTTGGCATGTCTACACATGTCCAATAATCCTTTGCTAACAAATGCATATATATGTATATAATCAAACTGTATAAGATATTCACCTAGCTCTACTAACACATATATTTATTCATTTTGAGAGTTATAAAACTATGTATGATGACCTCCTAGCTTAGTAAAAAGGAACTCGTTAGATAAATACAAAGACAGAATGATTCATCACTTTATGTGAGGTTGATCTAGATGACTTTTAGTATACATGGCTATAACACACATGGATCGTATAATTATTAGCTTGAAACAAAAAATTTAAGAAATAAAATCATTATGTATAACATAAACAAATGGATAATGAAACAAACATTACTATTTTTTTGCTTTAAGCATGTAAGCTACAAAATTTTACAAATGATAACAACAGCCAACATTTTAGCTACAAAAGGACCAAAATTAATCAAATTTAATAGCAAATTCTTTAACTTAACGCCAATGTATATGTAGTAAAATAATTTTAAAAAATATGCAATAGATTTGGTACATATTTGAAAATAGCGTTTTAAGAAAACATTAAGTAGTAAATATGAAAAGATGGAACTTTCTGTATTATCCAGATGGTTGATCGAATAGGTTTTGGTAGGTTCAAATTTATATTTTTGACTTGATTCAAAAAGTATCACTTTTTATAGTTTCATAAATAGTAAAAATAAATAAATAAAATAACTCACAATAAAGTTTCTTAAACATTTAAATTCATATAAATGATTTATATCTCTCATAAAATTTTGATTTTAAAATGCTTTATAATTCATATGATGAGAAAATGATGGAAACAATTTGAGAAAAAGGGAAAAGGGAGAGTAGTTTTTTAAACTAAAAGGGCTCTTAGAACAACACGATACATCCATACTTAAAACCAGGAGAAAGCTCTTAGAACAACATGATACATCCATACTTAAAACCATGAGAAAGCTCTTAGAACAACACGATACATCCATACTTAAAACTAGGAGAAAAGTATTTATTATTGAATGCCACATTCACACACTGTACAGTTCGTAAGTGCAAAATTTATTTACAATAGTTCCTTGAAACATAGTTGATTTATTAGTTATTCAAATCCATTTCAAATTATAGGAACCCATAAACCAAATAACAGAAAGATACAGTAAAATATAATTACGTTGAAAGAAAGTTATTAACTAAAATATCTTTCAACAAAATGAAATTTATCTACTATGTCAAAATCTACGAATTTATAACTTTGATGGTCCAAATCAAGCATTTTCATTGTCATGATTAGTATAAAATTATTTTTAAATATGGGGTTTGCGGTAAGATGTATATCATATATTGAAGTGGTTATAAAACATGTTATACCAATTTAAAATGATTCTTAGTAGTCAAACGATGGATCAAACGGGATGTTGAATGCTGGCATTACTTGTAACATTACCTTACCTTCAAATCCTTTTTGTATGCTCCAAATTTATTTTTCTTCTCCTTCATCAATCATAGATTTTGAACTATTTTCACTTGTCTGAAAAAAAGTTGGCTAACAATATAATAAACAACTTAAATACTTTGACATTAAAGTAAAATGGCCCACAGAATAATTAAGCAGTAACATATGGAGTAGCCAATAAGCATTGATGAAGAGAGTTGATTTATCTTGTTATTTGGCCCAACAACGTTGAACTACTATAACTGGACCCGTTTATTTTCAAAATCCGTGAAACGACGCAAACTTCCCCATAAAGGAAAGCCCGGATAGAGTTGAGAACACGACAAATCAGGACACAAACAGAAGAACATTTCATTGCTTATTACAACAATTTCCATCAGAGTACAAGAATATAACAGAGTATGAATAATTATTACACATTCGATAAATATTAGAGATTTAAATACATTACTGTAGCGGAAAATAATACATAACACAACTGAAAGAGATAAACGAATACAGTGCTTTCCGAATATAGCTCTAGTTGTAAAGCCAGAATTCTGTGAATATAAATCTGCAAAAACCCAACTGCTAGCTGCCCATGTGGAAAATAGGGGCACCCAGAGTTTAGGTTAAAACAATAAACTCCAGGTCAGTCATGTGACTGGTGTGAGAACTAAAACAGTTATTAATTTGATTTTGAAGTTAAGTAAATCAAGGGACCACGCCGTATAACATGGAACGGGTTTCCTCCCAAGGATACCAGTGCATAAAACAAACAGTGCAATGCTAATTAAAGAAAAATGAAGCTATTATAAGACCCAGGTCCCATCACACAATGCAACGCAAGCCGGAGGATAGGGTTTTCCCTTATAATAGCCAAATAATGCTTGATACGCGAAATTTAATCTTTTATTATTACTATAAGTGAAGAAATCAACTTCAAATATAATTGTATCAATCATAGACGACATGGGTACCATATATCATGTCGCCATACTAGTTCTACAATTAAAACCGCAAGATCTCGTATTGGAAGTTGGATTTCCCACTATGAACCGATGCAAGGGATCGTCCTTACCGAATTCGAGACTCTCTAGCCCGAGCCTCAGGATACAGTCACAACTGCACCTAGTAAAATGCAAGTCCGGTCCACATTTTAAGTGGATTATTATGCCTGAACACACATTTCCCCGCCCTATGGGGCGTAAATCCATTGGCACCGTAGTGACCGATATATCTGAGGCGCGTCGCATTCCAACAACCACATAGGTAAAAATAATATAAATGTTAGGGCTTGCAAACGCTGACACCACCTCTAGCTAGAAAGAAACATGTCGTCCTCTCGGCCGTCCTTCATCCCGTTTTTGGTTCATATCGGGGTGTGAAGCTAGCTAATTAAAGCTACAAACAAAGCGGCGCTATATTAAAGCTATTCTTTGATCATCTACCACAAGACTTTGCTTTTCAATAGAAGCCTTGATCATTTGCCACTTAGGCATGCCACACAGGAAATTCATGCCATGCGACTGATGTCTACCGATATACAACCTGTAAGCTCGAACGTCTCAAAGAAGGGTGAAGTAAGAGAATAAATTCTCCTTCACCAGATAGATGTATATTTAATAGAGATCAATCAACATAGAATAAAATCCAATGTCAGACACACTGTCCATCTACAAGTTCGTTCTGGGTATGAACGAAACCGGAGGCACCTTATTCCTCGTCCCATATGTCCAATACAGGAGAGAGGCCCTCGCGTATTCGTCGATCTCCAAGTACGTCTGGACGATCACCACTTATTACCTCGTCTTGGGTGTATAGCCCAATCAATACATTAGTAATCATCCTAACGATGTGAAGACCTCCGGTCTTCAATCACCGTCTTCATCTTCGACATATCGTCGTAATAGTTATTCAGAATGGGATAAACCCAGTCTTTCCGAATAACTCGCATATTTTATAAACAATTGTTACACAAACACAACATACGCCTAATTCCAATCCAGAATATTCTTTTATTCAAATATTCTTTTCACAATTTTAAACCATATTAAGGTCTATCCAAACTAGTCGGGATTAGCGAACCTTACCAAAGTAATCATTTATTATATTTCCCAATCCCAACCTATTCATCCCATGGAGAAAACTGGTAATACTCTATATCTAACAACACAGTGTTATCGGTAAATTTAATTACCATTTCATGTTCAAATCTAATTAAAGATTTAACTATCGTTTGGAGCAAAACTGGTGATACTCCATTCTCGATCATTTTCTTGAATTGATAATTTAATTATCACATTCACTTTTCAATCTAATTAAAGATTCATTAAAACTCCACTTAGTTTTAATCTTCCCAAAAATCAATATTAATGATTATTTAACTTTGGGAAATCATACCCTGTCTTTCACTAGGTTAAAGAACCAATTTTATTCAAAACACGGTTCACGATAAACCCCAAATCACATTCCAAAAATTATGGAATCTTCACGGAAAACATATCAGTATATATAATCGATATAAACTTCCATATCCAACTGATAATATAAATGGAATAACGGCAAAGCCTTTTAAATTCCATATATAGTAACAGTCTTCCTCCACAGAAGTTCACTTCGATTATTACTGAATCGAATTCCATTCCATTCCAATTTATTTTATTAAATTGGAAAACTTTACTGTGATAACCCCAAACTTCCACAAGTGAAAGCAGGAGAAATCATTTTTGGAATACAACATAAATACAATAAAACAGAACACAGATACAATATAGCAAAGGAGATTCATAGAGTAATAACATTATAGCAGCGGAAAAATATAATGTCATCAATCACAGAAATTCCACAGTCACAGAACTAAGATTATTACAACAAGTTTGCAGAAAAGAAATAAGTTTGATGTCTAAAAAGAAAAGAAAAGATGCCAACAGAAACAAAAAGTCTTCAAGCTCCAAGTCATCACCTCTTCTCCCACGCAGAATCCAAGAGAGAGAAAATAAGAAGCTTCAAAGAAAACTCCAAGCAAAGAATGAACCTGTCTACTTGGCTGCCCGTGTAGAAGAGAGGGCATCCAAGTTTGCAAAAAGGTGAAACAAACTATGGGTCAGTCGTGGGACTGGTGTGAGAATTCTTAAATAACTTATCCTAATAAAAATAAGGCAAATCCAAAAGACCACGCCGCCAACGCGGAACGGGTTTACTCTAAGGGACTGCCGTGCATAATTTAAAGTGTCATAATAAATGATTAAATAAGTCGTCAACAACGCAATGTCTTTTGAAAAATGGAACCACCATAAGACTCAGGTCCCATCACACAATGCAACGCACACCAAGAGGATAGAGTTTTACCTTATGGTGGTTAAACATGCTAAATACGCCAAATACGTAACTAATACTATTATTAGTGTATATGTTTTAAAACAATTCAAAGCAATGTATTAATCCTAGGAAGCATAGGTACCATATATTATGCCTCCAATACTAGTAATACAATCAAATCCGTCGGGGTCGTATTGGAAATTTGGGTTTCCATCATGAGTCCAGGCTAGGGAGGACTCCTTACCGATTCGAGACGCTCTAGTTAACGTCTCAGGATTACCCGCAGTTAACCCTTGGATCCTGCAGGGCCGGTCCTCACATACAGCTTAGAGGATTGGCAATTCCTAAGCACACGTTCCCCGGTCCTATAGAACCTATCCGAGGCGCCTCATTTCATCATCCTTCAAAAGTAAAATGACTACTAACTAGAAAGAAACGTGCTACTTTCCCTGCGTTCCCTTCCCCCTTTTTAGACTCTACCGGTTTGTGAGGCTCGTGAAGTCATGTTCTTCATACCACAAGGTTCTGCTTTTCAACAAGAAACCCTGATCATTGCATCTTAGTATGCCACACCGTCACTCCATACCGTACTATTGATCGTCCGTCACTATATAAACGGGTGTCAAGTAGAGAATAAATTCTCTACCACCAATCGTTTATATATTAACTGAATATCAACAACATAATATTTTGTGGGGTACGATGTCAGACACACTATCCATTTATACCCATGCTCTAGGTCTGAACTAGGGTCAAACCCGTGAAATCAACACGTACGTTTGGGCAATTACCCCGACCCTTGAATTGGGAGCAAACCAATTCAGAGTCTTGATCGTTGTCCATTCGAGGGGAGATTTACGGTCTTCATGCGCCGTCTTCATACTTGAATTCTTGGAATCGTACGATCATTTGGAATGGGATTAACCCGGACTTTCCAAATAATCTCGCATTCATATATTTTGAGAAAAACATATTTCATATCGTTATTTTATTCTATAACGATTAACTCTTGCCTTAATTATTTAAATATAATTAATTTTAATGTTTCAATACAGTTCCTTACCTTTCATTTAACATTATAAATAATGTTATTCTTACATACGTTTCATTTCTTTTATTTACATTATAAATAATGTTAATACCCTACGGTATGAATTCTTATGTGTTAACATTAAAATTAAATGTTACATTGACATACGATGAAATTTTCTCTTATATTAACATTAAAAATAATGTTAACTACATACAGTGTTATTTTCCTTTTAACATTAACATTAAAATGTTAATATCATACAATGGTGTTATTCTTATAATATAATGCATAAATAAAATGTACTCTCTTTCCTACAATCAATCCTCTCTAAATTACCATTATAACTAATGTCGATTTCCCATGCATTGTAAATTACTTATTTTTAACATTAAAAATAATGTACTCTTCCTGCGATAGGAATACTCTTTTTATTAACATTTAAAGTAATGTTACATTTACATACAATAAATGTTAATGAACCATATAGTGAGTTTTTCTCTTTTATTTTCCATTCCATTAACATTAGAAATAAATGTTAATGAATCATACAATGCATTTTCTATATTTTTAATATAGAAAAAAAAAATGTTAAATTATCCTTTATTAACATTAAGAATAATGTACATTTCCCCTACGAGGTAAATTTTCTTTTCATATACATAATAAAATAATGTACATTTATCTTACAATGCAAATTCCTTCTTAATTAACATTAAGAATAGAGTTACATTTACATACAATGCGTTTTTTTTTTGTTTTTTTTTTAACATTGGAAGTAATGTTAATTTTACATAAAATGAAAATACTTTTATCTTAACATTAAAAATAATGCTAAATCATCCTTTCTTTTTATATAACAATCAAAATGAATGTTAATTTAATATGCATTCATTTCCTTTTTGATTAACATTAAAAATAAATGTTAATCTAACCTACAATACATTTTCCTTTTTATTAACATTAACAATAAATGTTAATTTATATGCATTATATTTCCTGTTTATTAACACTAAAAATAAATGCCACTTTTTTTTTACAATGCATTTTTTTATTTTATAACATGTCAAAATGTTGCCTTTCATTCAATGCATTTTCAACATGTCACAATGCTAATTTAACATACAGTGCATTTTTATATTGTTAACATGACCAAATGCTAGTTAAACATACAATGCATTTTAACATTACAAAATGCTAGTTTAACATACAATGCAAATTATATTATTAACATGACAAAAAATGCTATTTTTCATACAGTGCAAATTATATTATTAACATGACAAAAATGCTAGTTTTCATACAGCGCAAATTATATTATTAACATGACAAAAAATGCTATTTTTCATACCATGCACATTTTATATTTAATATTAACAAAATGCTAACTTCCCTTACCATGTAAATTTAATCCTTACATTAAAATTATAAATTCAATCTTTTTGTACAATGTAAATTTCTACCCTTCTTATTACATTAACAAAAATGATACCTTCCTACGATAAAAATTATCTTATCTTTAACATTAAAGAAATAATGTCAATCATCATATGGTGAATAATTCCATATGATGAAATTTCTATTTTTAACATTTAAACAAAAATGTTATTTTTCTTGCAATGCATTTTCTATGTTTATAACATATCAAAAATGCTATTTTTCTTACAATACATTCTTATATCCTAACATGACAAAAATGTTATTTTTCATTCAATCCATTCATCTAATTTTAACATATCAAAAATTCTATTTTACATAGAATGCATTTTTATATTTATTAACATTGCAAAAATGCTGTTTTTCATACCATACATTTTTATATTTTCTTATATTAACATTTGACACAAATGTCATTTTCATACGGTGACCATTTTCTTTTATTAACATTAATAAAAATGCTAAATTTAACATGCGGTGAATAATTTCTATATTAATATACAAAAATTTGTCAATTAACATACGATGGCAATTGCTATTTTAATATTGACAAAAATTGTCAATTAACATACAGTGAGTAACTTTCTATTCTAAACAATGACAAAAATGCCAATGAACCTACAATGAATAATTCTATCCTAATATCGACAAAAATTTGTCAATGAACATATGGTGAGGGATTTTCTATTTTAAACATTGACAAAAATTGACAATTCAATCATACGGTGAAAATTTACTATATAGCATTAACAAAGATGCTAAATTATCATACGGTGAATAATGTCTTGTTTAACATTAAATGAAAATAAATGACCATTTAACATACGATGACATTCCTATTTTAATATTGAACAAAATCTATCCATTTTCTATCTTAATATTTGACCAAAATTGCTAATTTCACATGGTGACAGTTGTCCAATTTTTAACATTAACATAAATGTCATTTTCCTACGATGAACATTTTCAAAAATTGTTCGTCAACATTCAGTGAATAATTCCTTATTTTAATATTGAACAAAAATTGTTCACCAACATACAGTGTAAAATTCCATTTTTATAATGACACAAATTTGTCTATAAACATATAGTGTATAATTTTCTATTTTAATAATGAACAAATATAGTGACATATTCTATCTTATAAAGACAAAAATTTGTTCATTTCAAACGGTGCATAAATTCTATTTTATAATGAACAAAAATAGTTCACTTCATACGGTGACAGTTTTCTAACTTTTAATGCTAACCCAAATGTCATTTTACATACAATGAACATTTTCAACAATTTCTATTTTAATCATTAAAATGTCGATATAACAAACAATGAACTATTTCAATATTTTCTACCTTAACATATTAACATGAACAATATATCATAAAATGAACAATTTTAATATTTTCTATGTTGACATATTAACATGAATATTAAATAAAAATGACAAAAATACTATTCACATACAATGCATTTCATATTTACATATTTCTAATGTAAAATTAAACACCGTTTTTCATTGCAACTATATTTACAAATTTCAAATGTAAAATCTATCCATCTTATTAAATCAACAAAACATATACTTTTATATGTTTGCAATAAAAATGTGGTCTTTTGTTTATAGCAACAAAATATATAACTTTTTATATAATCAATAAAAATATAATCTTTTTATAAAAACAATAAAATCTCTAACTTTTGTTTCATGTCATATTAACATCATCCAACTTTAAATTTCCTACCTCTATAGTGATTCAAGTTTTCATGTCATACACACATCGCTAATCTTATTTTTCCATGAAACATAACAACAACAAATATATTCATCGATGATGAATTTCAAAACTACTATTTCTAATCATTCAAAACATCAACCATACAATTCAAACATCATACTTCATACATCAAATAACAGATCTATAATTAATTTAAATAAAGAGAATACTCACAACGTTAGGTCTAGCATGCATACAGAGGTTTGGTCATAGCTAATTCACATCGCATTTGTTCATAGTAGGTTCACATCGCATATCATGAATTAAATTAAATTAATTAAAATACAAGTGAACTCTCACCTTTAGAACTCAGTTTTGTTCAAAACTTCAATCTCGATTTTCTCTTGATTTACTGAATGAAATTGAGCGACGTTTGTTGGAAAAGGACCAGGAAGGAGGGAGCTTTGAGCGCCGGGAAGATGGTGGCGTTCGGCGGCTTCAGGCGGGGCCCACATGCGTGCGACGGCGGCGGCTTCTCAGGCTCGGGGCGGGCGGCACGGATCACGGGGGCGGCGGAGATTGGTACCAAATTAAAGATCTCGGAAAGAGCTTCGAATCGGTATATGGTTTGCTGAAAACCGTTAAGATATGAGGGAGAAAAGTGGATTCAAAGATTTGAAGGAGAGGTGGGTTTCGGCGGCTTCAGGAATGAGAGGAAGAAGAAGAGGTATACGTACTGTATACGGGGTATTTATACTATAATACTAGGTTTTTCTAATGATTATTTAATTTAATTAATTAATTAATTCTAGAAAATACAGTTTTCACATACAATCTCCGATTCGCACTCAACGACTGGCGAACTTAATGTTTTGACGTCTTCTGAACGCGATGGCGCTATCGCCAAGGTCAAATTCTGAAGTTACAGTATGGTTTACTTTTATTTTAAAATAATTCTTTTATTTTAAATTCGAACGTAAATATAATTTTGCCGGGGCCACATACGAAGTCAGAAAAATTCGGAAAAAATATTTTTGGCTTTCTTATACCGATACGATCACAACAAAATTCGTTTCATTCAATTCTGAGACTTTTTGAAAAATGGCTATTTTCAAGGCGAATATATTTAATATTAAAAATACATTTTTGAACAAATATTTTCTGAAACTCGAAACATATAAGTGTTTACTGTTTTTCAATGCAGAAATGTCATTCTGAAACCAATGGAAGTGGTTTCAAGTTCAAATTCCTACATATGCAAAAAGTAGCATTTTTGTCCTATGCAAATTACCCACCGACCTTTCTAAAAATTGAATTAGCCATAACTTTTGATTTCCGCTATGAAATTTCGATTTTTCGGATTCGTTGGAAAGATATTTTTAAATAGATTCTAATATTTTTGGTTTTACTAAAATCCGTTAAATTTTGCATCCTGTATGGTTAGTCAAAGTTCAAGTTTGACTTTTCAAACTACCGCGCCATTTCTAGCTCTTTTTATATTAAAAATTAATTTATTCATTCTAACTTCGATTTGAACCAAATTTGTGATCCTTATTATTTAAAATAGATTATTTTAAATATCAAAACTCATTTAAAATCACTTAAAATAAATTTTAACTTGGCCCCAAAATTCAGGGTCGTTACAGTCTCCCCCACTTAAAAACTTTTCGTCCCCGAAAAGGAAAAAGAAAAATAGAAGAGGAAAAGAGGAAGAATAAACACGGAGAATGTTTTTAACAGAGATGGTACCGTCTATAACATCAGGCTTTCTACCGAAGAAGTTGGTCCTTTCGCTCCTTCGTAAACATGTGCCAATTGAGCATCGCCACTTCTCTTAGTCTTCTTCGAACGTATGATCAAGGAAAGAGTCAAAACAACAGAAAAGGTGATTCTAAAAGATCGAAGGATGAATGAAAAGATGACGATAAAGTGACTAGCTATTATGTATCTCATAAACTGTTCGCCATAGAATATAGTGATTCTACGTAAACGAATTATTATAGATATGTTGTACTCCGCTTTGTAAACCAAAGCTCTGATACCAACTGTGATAACCCCAAACTTCCACAAGTGAAAGCAGGAGAAATCATTTTTGGAATACAACATAAATACAATAAAACAGAACACAGATACAATATAGCAAAGGAGATTCATAGAGTAATAACATTATAGCAGCGGAAAAATATAATGTCATCAATCACAGAAATTCCACAGTCACAGAACTAAGATTATTACAACAAGTTTGCAGAAAAGAAATAAGTTTGATGTCTAAAAAGAAAAGAAAAGATGCCAACAGAAACAAAAAGTCTTCAAGCTCCAAGTCATCACCTCTTCTCCCACGCAGAATCCAAGAGAGAGAAAATAAGAAGCTTCAAAGAAAACTCCAAGCAAAGAATGAACCTGTCTACTTGGCTGCCCGTGTAGAAGAGAGGGCATCCAAGTTTGCAAAAAGGTGAAACAAACTATGGGTCAGTCGTGGGACTGGTGTGAGAATTCTTAAATAACTTATCCTAATAAAAATAAGGCAAATCCAAAAGACCACGCCGCCAACGCGGAACGGGTTTACTCTAAGGGACTGCCGTGCATAATTTAAAGTGTCATAATAAATGATTAAATAAGTCGTCAACAACGCAATGTCTTTTGAAAAATGGAACCACCATAAGACTCAGGTCCCATCACACAATGCAACGCACACCAAGAGGATAGAGTTTTACCTTATGGTGGTTAAACATGCTAAATACGCCAAATACGTAACTAATACTATTATTAGTGTATATGTTTTAAAACAATTCAAAGCAATGTATTAATCCTAGGAAGCATAGGTACCATATATTATGCCTCCAATACTAGTAATACAATCAAATCCGTCGGGGTCGTATTGGAAATTTGGGTTTCCATCATGAGTCCAGGCTAGGGAGGACTCCTTACCGATTCGAGACGCTCTAGTTAACGTCTCAGGATTACCCGCAGTTAACCCTTGGATCCTGCAGGGCCGGTCCTCACATACAGCTTAGAGGATTGGCAATTCCTAAGCACACGTTCCCCGGTCCTATAGAACCTATCCGAGGCGCCTCATTTCATCATCCTTCAAAAGTAAAATGACTACTAACTAGAAAGAAACGTGCTACTTTCCCTGCGTTCCCTTCCCCCTTTTTAGACTCTACCGGTTTGTGAGGCTCGTGAAGTCATGTTCTTCATACCACAAGGTTCTGCTTTTCAACAAGAAACCCTGATCATTGCATCTTAGTATGCCACACCGTCACTCCATACCGTACTATTGATCGTCCGTCACTATATAAACGGGTGTCAAGTAGAGAATAAATTCTCTACCACCAATCGTTTATATATTAACTGAATATCAACAACATAATATTTTGTGGGGTACGATGTCAGACACACTATCCATTTATACCCATGCTCTAGGTCTGAACTAGGGTCAAACCCGTGAAATCAACACGTACGTTTGGGCAATTACCCCGACCCTTGAATTGGGAGCAAACCAATTCAGAGTCTTGATCGTTGTCCATTCGAGGGGAGATTTACGGTCTTCATGCGCCGTCTTCATACTTGAATTCTTGGAATCGTACGATCATTTGGAATGGGATTAACCCGGACTTTCCAAATAATCTCGCATTCATATATTTTGAGAAAAACATATTTCATATCGTTATTTTATTCTATAACGATTAACTCTTGCCTTAATTATTTAAATATAATTAATTTTAATGTTTCAATACAGTTCCTTACCTTTCATTTAACATTATAAATAATGTTATTCTTACATACGTTTCATTTCTTTTATTTACATTATAAATAATGTTAATACCCTACGGTATGAATTCTTATGTGTTAACATTAAAATTAAATGTTACATTGACATACGATGAAATTTTCTCTTATATTAACATTAAAAATAATGTTAACTACATACAGTGTTATTTTCCTTTTAACATTAACATTAAAATGTTAATATCATACAATGGTGTTATTCTTATAATATAATGCATAAATAAAATGTACTCTCTTTCCTACAATTAATCCTCTCTAAATTACCATTATAACTAATGTCGATTTCCCATGCATTGTAAATTACTTATTTTTAACATTAAAAATAATGTACTCTTCCTGCGATAGGAATACTCTTTTTATTAACATTTAAAGTAATGTTACATTTACATACAATAAATGTTAATGAACCATATAGTGAGTTTTTCTCTTTTATTTTCCATTCCATTAACATTAGAAATAAATGTTAATGAATCATACAATGCATTTTCTATATTTTTAATATAGAAAAAAAAATGTTAAATTATCCTTTATTAACATTAAGAATAATGTACATTTCCCCTACGAGGTAAATTTTCTTTTCATATACATAATAAAATAATGTACATTTATCTTACAATGCAAATTCCTTCTTAATTAACATTAAGAATAGAGTTACATTTACATACAATGCGTTTTTTTTTTTGTTTTTTTTTTAACATTGGAAGTAATGTTAATTTTACATAAAATGAAAATACTTTTATCTTAACATTAAAAATAATGCTAAATCATCCTTTCTTTTTATATAACAATCAAAATGAATGTTAATTTAATATGCATTCATTTCCTTTTTGATTAACATTAAAAATAAATGTTAATCTAACCTACAATACATTTTCCTTTTTATTAACATTAACAATAAATGTTAATTTATATGCATTATATTTCCTGTTTATTAACACTAAAAATAAATGCCACTTTTTTTTTACAATGCATTTTTTTATTTTATAACATGTCAAAATGTTGCCTTTCATTCAATGCATTTTCAACATGTCACAATGCTAATTTAACATACAGTGCATTTTTATATTGTTAACATGACCAAATGCTAGTTAAACATACAATGCATTTTAACATTACAAAATGCTAGTTTAACATACAATGCAAATTATATTATTAACATGACAAAAAATGCTATTTTTCATACAGTGCAAATTATATTATTAACATGACAAAAATGCTAGTTTTCATACAGCGCAGATTATATTATTAACATGACAAAAAATGCTATTTTTCATACCATGCACATTTTATATTTAATATTAACAAAATGCTAACTTCCCTTACCATGTAAATTTAATCCTTACATTAAAATTATAAATTCAATCTTTTTGTACAATGTAAATTTCTACCCTTCTTATTACATTAACAAAAATGATACCTTCCTACGATAAAAATTATCTTATCTTTAACATTAAAGAAATAATGTCAATCATCATATGGTGAATAATTCCATATGATGAAATTTCTATTTTTAACATTTAAACAAAAATGTTATTTTTCTTGCAATGCATTTTCTATGTTTATAACATATCAAAAATGCTATTTTTCTTACAATACATTCTTATATCCTAACATGACAAAAATGTTATTTTTCATTCAATCCATTCATCTAATTTTAACATATCAAAAATTCTATTTTACATAGAATGCATTTTTATATTTATTAACATTGCAAAAATGCTGTTTTTCATACCATGCATTTTTATATTTTCTTATATTAACATTTGACACAAATGTCATTTTCATACGGTGACCATTTTCTTTTATTAACATTAATAAAAATGCTAAATTTAACATGCGGTGAATAATTTCTATATTAATATACAAAAATTTGTCAATTAACATACGATGGCAATTGCTATTTTAATATTGACAAAAATTGTCAATTAACATACAGTGAGTAACTTTCTATTCTAAACAATGACAAAAATGCCAATGAGCCTACAATGAATAATTCTATCCTAATATCGACAAAAATTTGTCAATGAACATATGGTGAGGGATTTTCTATTTTAAACATTGACAAAAATTGACAATTCAATCATACGGTGAAAATTTACTATATAGCATTAACAAAGATGCTAAATTATCATACGGTGAATAATGTCTTGTTTAACATTAAATGAAAATAAATGACCATATAACATACGATGACATTCCTATTTTAATATTGAACAAAATCTATCCATTTTCTATCTTAATATTTGACCAAAATTGCTAATTTCACATGGTGACAGTTGTCCAATTTTTAACATTAACATAAATGTCATTTTCCTACGATGAGCATTTTCAAAAATTGTTCGTCAACATTCAGTGAATAATTCCTTATTTTAATATTGAACAAAAATTGTTCACCAACATACAGTGTAAAATTCCATTTTTATAATGACACAAATTTGTCTATAAACATATAGTGTATAATTTTCTATTTTAATAATGAACAAATATAGTGACATATTCTATCTTATAAAGACAAAAATTTGTTCATTTCAAACGGTGCATAAATTCTATTTTATAATGAACAAAAATAGTTCACTTCATACGGTGACAGTTTTCTAACTTTTAATGCTAACCCAAATGTCATTTTACATACAATGAACATTTTCAACAATTTCTATTTTAATCATTAAAATGTCGATATAACAAACAATGAACTATTTCAATATTTTCTACCTTAACATATTAACATGAACAATATATCATAAAATGAACAATTTTAATATTTTCTATGTTGACATATTAACATGAATATTAAATAAAAATGACAAAAATACTATTCACATACAATGCATTTCATATTTACATATTTCTAATGTAAAATTAAACACCGTTTTTCATTGCAACTATATTTACAAATTTCAAATGTAAAATCTATCCATCTTATTAAATCAACAAAACATATACTTTTATATGTTTGCAATAAAAATGTGGTCTTTTGTTTATAGCAACAAAATATATAACTTTTTATATAATCAATAAAAATATAATCTTTTTATAAAAACAATAAAATCTCTAACTTTTGTTTCATGTCATATTAACATCATCCAACTTTAAATTTCCTACCTCTATAGTGATTCAAGTTTTCATGTCATACACACATCGCTAATCTTATTTTTCCATGAAACATAACAACAACAAATATATTCATCGATGATGAATTTCAAAACTACTATTTCTAATCTTTCAAAACATCAACCATACAATTCAAACATCATACTTCATACATCAAATAACAGATCTATAATTAATTTAAATAAAGAGAATACTCACAACGTTAGGTCTAGCATGCATACAGAGGTTTGGTCATAGCTAATTCACATCGCATTTGTTCATAGTAGGTTCACATCGCATATCATGAATTAAATTAAATTAATTAAAATACAAGTGAACTCTCACCTTTAGAACTCAGTTTTGTTCAAAACTTCAATCTCGATTTTCTCTTGATTTACTGAATGAAATTGAGCGACGTTTGTTGGAAAAGGACCAGGAAGGAGGGAGCTTTGAGCGCCGGGAAGATGGTGGCGTTCGGCGGCTTCAGGCGGGGCCCACATGCGTGCGACGGCGGCGGCTTCTCAGGCTCGGGGCGGGCGGCACGGATCACGGGGGCGGCGGAGATTGGTACCAAATTAAAGATCTCGGAAAGAGCTTCGAATCGGTATATGGTTTGCTGAAAACCGTTAAGATATGAGGGAGAAAAGTGGATTCAAAGATTTGAAGGAGAGGTGGGTTTCGGCGGCTTCAGGAATGAGAGGAAGAAGAAGAGGTATACGTACTGTATACGGGGTATTTATACTATAATACTAGGTTTTTCTAATGATTATTTTATTTATTTAATTAATTAATTCTAGAAAATACAGTTTTCACATACAATCTCCGATTCGCACTCAACGACTGGCGAACTTAATGTTTTGACGTCTTCTGAACGCGATGGCGCTATCGCCAAGGTCCAATTCTGAAGTTACAGTATGGTTTACTTTTATTTTAAAATAATTCTTTTATTTTAAATTCGAACGTAAATATAATTTTGCCGGGGCCACATACGAAGTCAGAAAAATTCGGAAAAAATATTTTTGGCTTTCTTATACCGATACGATCACAACAAAATTCGTTTCATTCAATTCTGAGACTTTTTGAAAAATGGCTATTTTCAAGGCGAATATATTTAATATTAAAAATACATTTTTAAACAAATATTTTCTGAAACTCGAAACATATAAGTGTTTACTGTTTTTCAATGCAGAAACGTCATTCTGAAACCAATGGAAGTGGTTTCAAGTTCAAATTCCTACATATGCAAAAAGTAGCATTTTTGTCCTATGCAAATTACCCACCGACCTTTCTAAAAATTGAATTAGCCATAACTTTTGATTTCCGCTATGAAATTTCGATTTTTCGGATTCGTTGGAAAGATATTTTTAAATAGATTCTAATATTTTTGGTTTTACTAAAATCCGTTAAATTTTGCATCCTGTATGGTTAGTCAAAGTTCAAGTTTGACTTTTCAAACTACCGCGCCATTTCTAGCTCTTTTTATATTAAAAATTAATTTATTCATTCTAACTTCGATTTGAACCAAATTTGTGATCCTTATTATTTAAAATAGATTATTTTAAATATCAAAACTCATTTAAAATCACTTAAAATAAATTTTAACTTGGCCCCAAAATTCAGGGTCGTTACATTTACTCTGGAAATTTTCCATTAAATCTTGGCAAGAAGATTTAGAAATTCCAAATCACATTTTACTATTAATCGTGTTAAAGAACGAATGTCGTTAAAAACACAGTTCATAATAAACCTAATTCACATTCCATTTTCAATTCCAATTAAATGTTAATTAATTGGCAATTCTTCCTTAAATCTTATTTAAAAGATTTATTCTTTTCACACGGGGTTTAAGAACAGTGTTATTTAAGACACCATTCACGATAAACCCAAAATCAATTTCAATTCAGTTCCAATTAAATATTAATTAATTGGTAAACACCTTTAAATCTTATTTAAAAGATTTATTCTTTTCTCATTTGGGTTTAAGAACAGTGTAATGAAGACACCAATCACGACAAACCCAAAATCCCATTTGATATTAAATATAAGGCTCTGAATAGAAAATATATCGGCTTATATTCAATATCAAATTCTAAAATCAACAAATATCGTATTGGAATAACGATATATATATATATATATATATATATATATATATCTTCCAAATTCCTCCACAATATCCGTATAATCACGGAATCCAATATCGAAATATTCCGAAGATAATTTTGATTCAAATCCATTCCAATTCATATATTGGAAATTTTGGTTATTTTTAAAACCACTTCAAATCCAATTTATTTATTTAAAAATATTGGATTATAATTCTAGTTCATAACTAGTTCATTTCGACAAAAATATATTTTTATCTTTTCAAATATGGAATTTTTCATCCTAATTCTTTCCAAATAATTTATTATGATTTTACACAAATTATTAATATTTTTAATAATTTTATCAAGGCCCTTCCAGTCGATTTCCATAAACGGTCATCGAACTGCACTTACAACGACCTTTTCCAAATTTGATTTGGACATAATTCCAAATCCAACCGTTAGATTTCAAATCTATTATATTCATTGGAAAGCTCTTTTTGATACGAACCCAACGCTTATGGTTTTAGGAGAATCCGACGATCGGATCTCTCGTAATGTCAATTCGAAGTCAATGGTCGAAATTCGCGAACTGTCGCGGCGCGTTATATTCAAGCCATTTAATATATATAATATATATTATATATATTTCGTCGATTTCCATTTAAAACGTATTTTATAAATCGTTTTAACTTCGTTTTAAAAAGACTTTAACTTCATATTCAATTTTAAATCAAAATTGAATATTCCATATCATTAATTTATAAATTATAATATTTTCAAAATATCATATTTTGAAATCAATTCTTTTTCGATATTCATTATAGAAATGAATAAAATTGATATAAATATTGTTCACATCAAAAAGGCGCAAATATAATCAACACGGCTTCATATATTTAAATATTTTCGTGTCCATCCCAAATCGGACATCAAAATCATATTTTGATTCTTTTCTGAATATTATTTTAAAATATTCGTTCTTTGGTTTTATTCAACCCATCATGAATATTTATTTTATTCAACACATGAATATTTTTAATCCTTTTCTGAATATTATTTTAAAATATTCTTTATTTTCCAAATTGGAATGAGACCCACTCAATTACCATATAATGTTAATTATATGGATTCCATACAACACATGTATACAATAACAGTGATAAACAATCAACCATCATCCAGAGTGTATTACACAACTGCATAAGCATTAAATATAAATAATTAACGCTTACACAGTCTGTCAACCAATCGATTGACATACAACTAAACAATAGGGATTAGTGTACGTCAAATATCATCCCAACACCCGTGTGGGGTTTCAATCATAAACACAGATTTTATTTGTGCAGTTGGGCAATGTGTAAAATTTATCGTCCCAATCAATATCAGTCAAATGGGTGTACATAAACAAATCGTCTGATTTGTAAATGTATATTTATTTTATTCATATACACGTTAAAAATTATATTTTTAATGATAAAATATTTATTTCAGCACATGAATATTTTATTTTCATTTCACATAACAATCACAATCAATTACCACCACATCATACAATCAAACAAGTCGTTCATGGTCTGCGGACGACGGGAAGCAATTCATATATGCAGTTATAAAATAAATAACTGTACAGAGAATTCAATGAGAGAGTTCTCACCTTTGGGATCCACTCCTCTTGTTCTATTTCTGAATTTTTGAACCATTTGGATTTGCTTGAAATTCCGATGCAAACTTTTCCACGCTGTTCATAGTAAAAATCACATTTTTAATATGATGTTTATACAATAAAAATCATATTTTCATACCGCTACTTCAGATATAAAAATCATATTTTTATATTCGCAACTTCATTATAAAAATCAAATTTTTATACTCGCTAACTTCTATATAAAAATCGAATTTTTTTATACTATAAACATATATGTAAAAATCGAATTTTTATAACGTAAACACATATGTAACGACCCGGATTTTCGAACAATTTATTTTAAATATTTAATATAGTTTTAATTTTATTTACGTTCAAAATTAAAAATCAAAATATAGTCAGTTAATTCAAAATGGTGCAATTACATTGGAATGTCGGTCAGTGCGTTAAAATAGCGGTCCATGATCTCAAGATGCGAACCCCGAAATATCTGACTGTGGATAGGATCGAAGTCAAATCGATATCTGTTTAAAATAAAGTGAAAATCTCTTAAAATCAAATCGAATTAAATTAAATTATATTTAAAATCAAAATAAAATCTTTTAATTATATTACCCTACCCTAAACATCTGAAATACGCAGCCTACCCTGTTACTCGCACATGCCTACTCCTTGATACCCAAGTTTCCTTTTTCTCCTATATAAGCACGCATATCTCTCTTCCTTTGCCTCATTAGTTTCTTTCTCCTTCTCGTTTATTTACCCGTTCATTTCTCTTCAATCAAAACAAAGGTCGCTTCAATTTAAGTTCGCAAAGCTCCAGCCAGAAAAATCGAATCCCTCATCTTTAGTAATTGTAAGTTATACCGCAAGCTTCAAAACCGTGCTCCCGTTCCTCTTTCAAGAAAATTGAAAACCCAAATCAGTTTCCAAATCAATCGAGAACAAAACCTAATCGAATCCCGTCCCTGTAGTTCCATTCGATCAACGCTTATGTGGTGCGATGCGAGTTCAAAGGAGAAATCAGTTTCGAAGGGGCGTTGGATTCTGGAGTTCATCGAGACTGGAGTTGGAAAGGGGGAAGCGCGACTTGCAGAGATAGAGGGAAGAGGGTGCGATGAAGATTGGTTGTTCGGTAGGGTGTTTCTGGTCAACTGAGGTGGCTTTTGGGGGAGGATGTCGCTCATTCAACAGAGCAGTATCGAGCAGCAGTAACCTTTCAAATTTTCGAGAAAGATTTGCTGATGATTTCGAATTGGATCTAGGGGTTCTTGGAGGATGATACACTACGGTTCAGGGGGGATTTCCTGTACACGGTTCTGTGATCAAAAGGGGGAAACGAGATGAGAAAGGAAGCAGTTTGTTCACGGGGGAAGTCAGTCACTGATTTGGGAGGAGGAAGGTGGGGCAGTCCAGGTGTTCGATGGAAAGTCCAAGAGAGAAATTGAAATAGTTGGAGCTGTCGGGAAATGATCGCATGGTCTGCAAAGTATTTTCCTTTAGAAAATTGAAACCCTAGGGTAATTTATTTAATTTTGTTTATAGAATTTAATCGATAAATTAAAATACATAAACATAGGTACAAGATAATCAACTCGAGCAAATTCATAGCTATGACGATTTGGAATTTTGAGGGATGTTCAGCAACTAAAATTTTTGGTGAGTAAATCTCACTCACATTTATTTAGAATTATTTTTCCTCGGTTAAAAATAATTGTTTGTTGATTTGTTTGGATGCTTTGATTTTTATTTATTGCCGTAAAAAATATATTAGTTACTTAGGACTATTATATATAGATATTGGGTTGATTGATTGGTTGGATTCCCGCAGTCTCATTAGCGGATGCCGCGGTACCATAGCGGATGATTACCCTATACGCCCCACGCTATGATTAGTGGATGACCTTCTATACCGCGATATTCTGCCACGAAGCAGAATGGGTATTATTTATGTGCTAACGTCTGTGGATGCAGGGAAACAGGTTGGAGGAATCCAACAGGATTCCTCAAAAATATATTATCTGTTTGCTGTTTGTTTGATTTCATATATATTCATGTATGATGTGTTAAAAATCAAATGAATGAAAATTGGTTGATTTGATTGTTTAAAATATCACTGGGGCTTGAATATTGATTTATAAAAATATCGCGGAAGGGATATTTGAGATTTAAAAGAGAAAATTCTATTTTTCTAAAATAGAATTTGAATTTAAAATGGAATAAAAATACTTAATTTGTTTTAAAAGGAATAAAACAAGTAGTTCATTTATACACAAAGTTTTAAATGAAGTGAAAAGAATTATCATTGGACAACTCAAAAGTAAATTATAAGTGTGAATTTGTTAAGGGGAAATCTATTTTTCCAAAGTAGAAAATATTTATTTCAAAGGAAATTGGAAGTGATACTTTGTTTAAAAATATAAACAAGTAAAATAAAAGGGAATTTGAATAAAGAGAAATTTGAAAAGAAGTTTGAATATTTGAATTCAAATAGAATTTAAAAGAAGTTTTGAGTATTTGGATTTCAAATAGAAACCCAAATGGAGTTAAATATTTAAATTCAAGTATGAATTTCAAATATAGATATTCATAAAAAAAATGGGATTTGAATATAGAAATTAAAGTGGAATTTAAATCAAGAAAATAAAGTATGATATTTGAATTCAACGAGGTATAAATATGGTATTTAAATTCAAAAAGAATTTAAATATGGCATTTGAATTCAAGGAAATTTTAAATATGGGATTTGAGTCCAAGGAGAATCAATATGGAATTTGAGTTAAAAGGAGTTTTAAATACTTGGAATTCAAAAAGAGTTGGAATATTTGGGAATTCAAATAAAAGTAGAAATAAGGTTTGAATAATAGGAATTGGAAGAGAATTTGAATTATATAATTCAAATGGAATTTAAAACATAGAATTTGAAATAGAATTCAAATAGAATTCAAATATGGGATTTGAATATAGCAATTCAAATAGAATTTGAATAAATGAATTTGAATATAGAATTTCAAGGTAGAATTGTAATGAAATTTGAAATATCGAATTCAAGAGAATAGAATATGGTTTTGAATTTAGAATTCAAAGAAGAATTGAATATAAACTTCAAATATAATCGAAATAGAGTTTGAATATATAACTCAAATAGAATTGAATATGAAGTTTGAATAGAGATTTGAAATAGAAATTCAAGTATTGAATTTGAATATCAAATAGAAAAGGAATTGGGATTTGAAAATAGAATTCAAAAGTGAGATTGGAATTTGAATCAAGAAATCCAAATAGAGGAAAATGGAGTTTGAATATTAGAAATTCAAATGGAGTTAAAATGGAGTTGGATTCATTTTAACGAAAGTTTAAAAGTTTATATATATAAATATAAATAAAACGAACTCGCCGCAGCGCTGCAATTCATAAATTGGCGATTCGAACTTCAATTGAATATACATAACTCAATTGAAGTCAAAATTCTTTGAAACAAGAAACGTCAGGACCGATTTGATAATAGCTTTCTAATGAAGGAGAAAAGTCTGGATTTCATCGAATAGATTTTGAGTTATGTCAAAAATCAAATTTTCAGAAAAGCAGCGCCAGAACCATTATAAAACCATAACGGTTTGTTTAAATAAACTAAAGGATTTTAAAGAAATAAAATCCGAATTTGCCATGAGAAAAATCCAGACTTGAGTTGTAAATTAAATACGAACTCAAGTGGTGTAAATGAGATGATTGTTGAAACAAAAATCAGATTTTTAATTATTGATTAGAATTGACTAATTTAAAGAAATTAGTAATGGAATTTTAGAATCGAAATTTGGGTTTTGAATCAGACAAGGGGTGTGTAAATTCATATTCGAAATCGAATATGAAACTTGAATTAGAAATGACATTCGATTATTGTATCAACAAATTAATATATATTTGAACGTGATATGTTCAAATAACAAGTGAAATAGGCTAAGAAGCTAATTAAAGAATAAATGGGCGGAACTAAATTCAAACGATTGGTTTGAGTTGAATTGCAAACAGGTGAACATGTGTAAGCAGGTTTGATATGAAGTATATGAAGATTTAAATTTATGTGCTCGACAAAAAGATACATGTTTAATTCATATATGAGATTTTATGCGCCGTATCGGCAAGCCGCTTGGCTTTTTCTTTTTCTTTTTGAGATGACAAGTTACCGGGAAGCTATTTGAAATTTCCCGATGCTCCCGATACAGGGGAGGTTATGGCGAAATTTTCCGGAAATTTAAGGAGTTAGAATATTTTTAAGATATTTTGATAGTTAGAAATCATTGTATCGACGTATAGAATTCGATAGGTAAATGAATACAAAAATCGAATATTGTAAACAAAAAGGGAAATCTATAAATTAGAAATAGAAAGCGAACTTTATACATGTTTTAAAAATGAATAATTGGATTGTATAGTGTGTTTATTCGAGGTAAGTGGTTTTGCCGTTTTGAAGTTGAGGATGTTTTCAGTTAAGGTCTGAGAGGTAATTTTACCACAACTTGATTGATTTCATTTTTAATGGATAAATAGCAAGATCCAGTCTCGAAGAGAAGTGTTTGAAAAAGAGTTAGTTGAATAAAATATTTTGGGTTGTTGTAACGATGTTTTACACAACATTCGTTTTAAACCCAAGTGATGGAAATTTTGGAAATATAACAGTAAATATTTCCTGAGTATAATTAAAATAGTCGGGATAGAGATAAGTGATTGGAATTGTTTGCAATTGCAAATAGAGATATTTTCTAATATATAGAAAATAAAAGGGGTTGATATTGGGAAACGTTTTCCAAATGGCATAAGATGCCAAGATGATTATTGAAAATATTTGGTTAACAAATATTGATAAGAAAATGGAGAAGAGATTTAATTAATGAAATATTAATTAAAGAGCCCAGTGATTTGTTTGATATGTTTGGATGAACACTTGTTTTTATTCGATAGTTAAATCACAGACTATCGAAGATTTGACCCTCGCTGTCAATATGGAGAGATCGGTTGGATTATTATCCGAAGAACCACTCCGTATCGGCATAAGCGTTGCAAACCAAGTATGCTGAATATATTGAAGACGGAGTAAAGTGCAAGGACTCTTTCTATTAAATAGAAATAGTGCCTTCGGTTTCGTTCAATCCCAGAACGAACGTAAATGGACGAATGTCTGACAGAGTATTTCCAATGATCAAATGGGCTAGTCTGTATAAATATATATGGTTGCAACGGATTTATTCCCTTAGCATAACATCCAGAATATTTGTGCAAACTCAACTAGTGATTAACGGATCTGACAATGTGGCATTCAAAGTGATTGTGCTATCAATGAATGGTAAGTATTCGTAGCCTCAGGCCTCAACAACCGGGAAAGGACAAAAATCGGGCAGGCAGCATGGCTATGTGGGTCGCACCCATTAGGATGTATAATCACCTATCTAGAGGTTCATTTAATTTCTTATTCTATTCGATGCTGTCCCAGTCGGGAGGCGGTTGCTGATCCCAACCGTTGGTGATATACATTCGATACACTCAAGCGAAATGAGTGGTCGGTCATGTGTGGGCCGGGTTACAAGATGTTCTTGTTGAACCCAGTGTATTCCTCTCTAGAGATACACAGTCGGAAGGTGGTTCCATACCTTGTCATGTTGGAAATCCAATCTCCAATAAGCGCCATGCGGTTTTTGATTTTATACTATATATGTGGAGCGTGAGATGCAAGCGTTCTGCTATTTGGTTATTTACTTGATGTAGACATTATTATAATATCACTGGATTTTCGTATCAAAGTGTTTTGGGTTATAGTAAGGTAAAAACCGTCCATGGTTATGTGTGGGCTGGTCTTACTATTATCTTTTCTTTTGAACGAATTTTTAAAGTTAGACAAGTGGTTGGAGTTTACTCACACCAGTCCCATGACTGACCCAGAGTTTATTTTGTTTTGTTTTTCCTTAACTCTTGGGTGCCCAAATTTTGTATGGGCAGTCAAGTGTTTCAGGCTTTTACAGATATACTTAGTGGAGCTGGAAGTAGGAGGCTTCATCGTTAGTTATCTAGAGTTATTTCCGCTGTATCAAATATTGTATTGTGCTCTGATGATGGTATGTATGTATGATACAAATTTTGTATTCAAGATTATGTCATATAATATATTTTATTCGTTCCGCTGTGAGATTATGTTCAGCTGTGTTCTTCTTCTTCTTCTTCTTCTATTCTATTAGTTCTATCTTATCTATCTCACCCTCTAACTTCTTTCTCTAAATGATCTGGTGTTTTCGACGTTTGAACAGTCGACGCTGGATTTTGTGTCGATTTCGGAGTCGAAAATCCCGTGGTCGTTACAACATATGTAAAAATCGAATTTTTATAATGAACACATATGTAAAAATCGAATTTTTATACCATAAACACATATGTAAAAAACGAATTTTTATACCATAAACACATATGTAAAAATCGAATTTTTATAACGTAAACATATATGTAAAAATCGAATTTTATAACGTAAATAAATTAAAAAACTCACTTTGTTATTCAAAGAGGGAGGAGGGTTCATGGCGATCATTGGTGGCTGAGGAGGGGCTACAGGCAGCAGGGGAGGTATGAGGCATCGGAGGGTGGCCCTTCGGCAGCTAGAGCGGCGGTCAGCGAAGGATTTGGGTGCGGTTTGGTCAATTTGGGGGTGGGGCTTTATCGGAGGAGGAGGGAGGCGGATGGGGATGGTCGGAGGCGGTCAACTGTCGGCCGCGAGGCGGGTTGGCTGGGCGTTGGTCGACTTGGGGGAGGGAACGATGGGTATCGGGTTTTAGGGTAAGGGAGAACGGAGGGAGGGAGAAGGACGGTCGGAGAGTGGCGGCCGGCTCGCTGGAGGTGACCGGAGGCGGACCGCATCGCGGCGGCGCGCTGAAGATCAATGGTGGTGGTTCTTTTGGTTTTTTTAATATAATTTCTTCTTTCTGAAATCGTTCGTGAAAGGGAGGGGGGAGATAAAGTGAGGGGGAAGGAGAGTTATATATTTATTCTATTATTTTATTATTATTTCCATAAAAAGTAACCTTTGCATTCGAACTCCAAATCGAACCCACCGACTGTCGTCCCTAGCTAATTACCTCCATTACGAACACAATGGGATATGTCCCGTAAGCCGATTTGGCTGTTACAATAGGTTTTCATCAAAATTAAAATATAAATCTATATATATTTAATTTAAACGTACATTTTAATTTACCGGGGCCACATACTGACTCCAAAAATTCTCGAAAAATAAATCTAGCTTTGTTTTGACGATACAGTCCTAACAAAACTAATTTCCTCGAATTTGGAGACCGTTCGAAAAATGGCCATTTTGTGGTCGATCCAAATTGACTGAAACTGTCAAAACATGTTTTCTTTTGCAACGCTCACATATTGTTTCCAAAAATTATGAAAATTGGAATCTAGCAATAACTTGACATTCCGGATCCAATAAAAGTGTTTTCGTCGAAAACAGAGTTCGTTTGCCAAATGGCTATTTTGAAGGGCTTTATATATATTAAAATATATATAAATTCCACAGCGGCTTTTCTAAATTTTAAACAGAACATAACTTACACTCTATAAAGTGAAATATTGGTTTCTTACATCCGCTAGAAAGATATTATTAAACAGATTCAAATATTTCTTGTTTCTTCCAATTCCGACTTATATTGAATTCTGTATAATCAAATTGAAATTAGAAATCGAATTTTCGAACTATCGCGTCATTTTAGGCTCGTTTTATAATTAAAATAAAACTATTCGTTTTAACTTCGTCGAAAATAAATTTTCCATCGTTATTATTTATAATAATTCATTTTAAATATCCAAAATTCATTAAAATTGCTAAAATAAAAATTTTAATTTGGTTTTGATTTTCTGGGATGTTACAATCCACTAATCACATGATTGAGTTAAAATAGAAGTGACCAACAATATAGCATGGTAAAAGGGAGTACCAAGTATAGTTTTATGTAGCTAACCTATTGTATTGATCTTATGCTAACACCATGTATGTTTTTAAAACTATCAGCTTCCTCCTAAGACTTTTGGCAATCCATTTGTTGTAATTGCCCATGGAACACATGATCATACAAGTTAACTTTACAGAATAATGTCATTATGCAATACTTAGAAATTGTGATACAAACATTAAATAATGTTTCTTGGAAAAAATGGTACTTCATTCATATATTCTTTAACTCAGGTTTGAACATGGAAAATAGAAAATGCATGGCAACATACTTTAGAATAACTACTTCAGTCGAACATATATGCACAATCAATTCAATCTATACATTGACAAAATTTAATATTCTAAACCATGGTCTAAACCTTAAACGTGAAAAGAGTATATCGACCTCATTTCCCCCAAACACACACACACACACACACAAAAGTATTTATACAAATTTCGATTATATTCCGGTTTTAGATATCAGTTTGACTAAGATAAAAATATATTATTCAATAATAAAGTTATATATACGGTAGAAATAGATGGAGTCCTGAACATAACTACAAATGAAATGTCTATTAGGGTGTACTCATATTACGCTAGTAAATAATAAGAGTTCTACTTGCTTCGTAATAGTTTGGTTTATCTATACAAAAAAACATGACTATCCTCAACCATTGTCAAGAACTTACACCGCGAAAAGAGTTTACCCATCTCACTTCCCACAAACATACGCACACACATGGACAAAAGTGTTTATGAAAATCTTGGTTATATTGTGGTTGTACATATTTGTTTGACTAAGATGAAATATATTATCCAATAATAAAGTTGTATATACATTAAATTAGACCAAGTCATGAACATAATTACAAATGAAATGTTTATCACCGCAAGCTCATATTACTCTAGTAAATAATAAGATTTCTACTTGTTTTGAAACTAACTAGTTTATCTATAGGAAAAAACATGAATATAAATACGTTCCATGATTTCACTTTATTTTCCCGTAGAAATGTCCATTCTATTCAAGATTTAAAAAAAGATTCACAAATTAAGTTAGGGAGTTAGATAGCAATTTGCAATTAATTGCAAAGTTTTTTTATAATTTACATTTGGCAAACCCTTCAATGCTCATTTAGAACTCTTATAACTAGCATCATGCTCTTTTAAAAAGTAATCCATGAAATTACCGATTTGTACATAATCCAAAAAACAAGAAGTATCTTTTATAAATTACATTTGGTGTAAATTATTCGATAATAACACATAAAAGCGCGTTTACAGTGAGTATGAAAATAGAAAGAAAACAAATGGAGATTATGATATACGAAACTTGGTAATGGTGTACCTAACATCGTACCAAACATAAGAATGTATACGTAATCCAAAATATTATGTGGCCCATTATCTACAAATACGACGTTTAAATTCTTCGTAACAGTGTGCCCCTGTGCTCCGCACACGATGTGTAGATTATAAAATTTTCCATCATGTGCAAAATATTTCATAATTATCTATGCTTATACTTGAGCATTTAGCTTGATATATGTTAAAACAAATAAACTTGGTTTACTTTCATTACACGCTTGTGGTAACAAAGAACCCATCAGAAAAAGAGATAATATATCCATAAGAGAAAACTCATATGCAATAAAGAAAATATGCATAATAATCATAATTTGTTTTGAAGTTAATGTGTAGTTGGTCAAGAAAAGCTATTTTCGAAAGGAAATATTCATATGAATATGACCAAACACATAATTTTTTACTTCTTTTCCAAATTAAATCACGAAACATTCAATTTATAATTTAATTTTAGAAGTACTTTGGCTGTTTCATATTATGAATTAAAATGACAATTCTTTATATTGCGAACTTAAAACAAATTTCTTCAATTGAAGTTTTAAGCTTTGCTGCGACAATCGTAAAAAAAAAAAGATTTAACACTAGAAAATACTTTTGGTCTTGGAAAGGCCAAGGACTGTGACATATGTAATATTTGCGTATGCATGCCAATAATTTGTTTGTATTTACTTAAATATTAAAACCTGAAAAGAGTTTGCAGAGAAAGGTGGCACGAAAGGTATCTGTTATCAACCAATACTTGAATAGCGACCCAATATAACTCCAATAAGATGAGCATGGTAAACCATGCCAAACAATTAGGGAAGCAAACTATATTTACTCGTTAAAATCCATTTCTTCCTCCTAGTCATTATTGTATTTGAAATTTAATATTCTATGAAAAAATATAAACCAATTGCTTGTTGTAATTTAATGTTGACTGTATATTTATAAGGAAACAGTTTAATTCAAATAGTCAGCAATTATAATTTGTAATGGTCAAATAATAATTTGTATATGTCACATGACATGTATTAAACTCTACCAGGGTTGTTAGTGGGTCGTGTTGGGTCGGGTTCGGGTTGATTTTTAAATGGGTAGAGTTAATCCGTTTATTAAACGGGTCATTTTTCCCCAACCCTAACCCGACCTGTTTATAAACGGGTTGACCCAACCCGACCCGTTTAACCCGTTTAACTAAACGGGTCGTGTCGGGTCAAGTTTACCAGTTGACCCATTGATAAATACTTTCCACTAATATAAACAACAAATGAACCAAATCACTAACAGGAAGCACCATTATATAATCACCAACAGGTAGCAAGTTACAAAATCACCAACGTGCATCACGTATATAAGCATTAAATCACCATATCCAAAAATCATTCTCCATATATAAGAATATATAAGCATACTATATACATAAAAGACTAACAACAAGGAGGAGATAAAGTTGTTATAAGTAAAATATAACTAACATCATATAAGAATAAATTAGTGAAATATAACAACTTACACAAGAATATATGAGCATACTGATTACCACATATATAAAAGACTAACACTAACAACATACATGAAAGACTAATAGTATGAAAGAGATACAACATATAATCGGGTTTGTTGGATCAAAATCGGGTTGGCGGTCAATCCTATACCCACCCATTTATAAATGGGTCAAATTCGGGTTGACTTGAAAATTTACCGCCAACTAAACGGGTCGGGTTAACCTGCTATTTTCCATGTGGACTTCAGATCGGGTTTTGGATCGTATAGGAAATTGAGAGCCCTAAACTCTTCATACGAAAAGAATATTACTTGTAGTCAATAATATTTTTCAAGACAATCCATTGATGATAAGTTTCAAGTTAAAATTCAAAATGTAGATAGCTTAACTAAAATTACAACAAAATTCATACAAATAGTATTTTTAATTTCACGCTATTATAGAGAAATCATGTACATACACTACCTAAACATGTATTGATATCAGGAATTACACTTAAATCTTGCATATAAGAAGCATCGCCCTTACAACTGGTATTTTCCTCTTTTTTCAAACTAGTTGTAGCATATAACTGCATGTCACCAATATGGTAAAGTTTGTTTATAATTCAATACCGGCACTTTAAGTTCTTCACAACAAAAAAATTAGAACAAAATGGAAATATGAGTCAATATGGAGGAATACGGACTACTCTTACATCTATCATCAGGCATTCAAAACGAACTGGTAAAATAAATCTATAGGTTGACAGTTTTTTTTATAGATCATGAGGTGGTTGGAGTACACATTCATTAAAAATTATTGCTTAAATATCACATCGTCAAATTATACAATGTCACACCACCAAATTCGCACAAAATACATGAATATGATTGACATATATATAATGTTTGATATGCACATCGTGTCTAGAGTTAGATAAAACTATAGTAGATGTAGTCAAATTATGATTTGAAATTTAAAAAAGAGAATGGGTTGGATCATACCTAAGAGGTTTAATCGTCAATAGTTTTAACATCTGTAAGATTTTTACAGCACATACAAAAAACAAACATACTGTTGTATAAGCATAAGCAAAAACTATTTCTTAAATGTAAGTTAAAGGATCAATTTTAGAGTGATCTTAGGTAAAGACTTTGTCTCCCTAATGGAAAAATGTGAAAATCCATGGTAGAATTCACAGACCATGTTTTTTTTTTTTTTTGAGCAAAAAATTCACAGACCATGTTAAATAGGTAAAACATGCAATTGTCATTGTTCCCTTGTGAGTTGTGAGGACGCAATTATAATACATTATATAAAAGTGACCAAGAGAATTATAAATAGATTTATATGTTTAGAGGCCATGTAAGAATGGTTATTGTTTAAGAAACATGAAATTTACCTGTCAGCATTAGTGGTGCATCAATGTAAGAGAAATTGTAAAACAATACTATGACGAAGCGTTTTCAAAAGTTTGTTTTAAAAAAGGATTTTTGTCGTGGTGTAGATAATATTTTTTTAACTTTAAAAACTTTTAGTTAGTAAATTAGCTATACGCCATAAATATACATTTTAGTACATTTCGGTACAGTTATTATACTAAGAGTGAACCAACCACTTTTTCGATTTTCAAAAGAAACAACTAAAACGTACGCATTGTAAAATCTTCTGATTGATGAAAACTTTCATTGTATAGTAAAGGAAACCACACATTTTGTACAAATTTACACATGATAAGAATTGATAACAGAAATACATAACAATGATGTGTAACTTTGTTGTGCTAAACAAAAAACTTAACTATCAACTAATTTTGGATGCATGAGTATTCTCCAATTGTTTGCTAATCAAATGAATAAATGCTCTAATTTATTATCAAGAGTAAGAAGTTGCAGCATGTTGTAATCAGTAATAAACTAATTTGATTTATTATGAAGAAAATAATATGGCCAAATTTTGTTTAAGAACAAATGTCTACGGGTGTAAAAGTTTTCATGAAACCTAAGATAAGTTCAATGGGTTATTTTAAGATAAAAACAACACAAAATTAACAACATTCCTGAAACACCCCACCTCCGTTAAGGTCACACACAAAGGGAATGCCTTAACTTCGATGGAGCATTAAATGTAAAAGACACAGGTAATTTACAAGACAGGCATATAAACAACAGAAACTGAAAATCATTTTATAGATAACGTGGTCCAGTCAAAAAAGCTTACAAGCATTATTTCAAAACCCAACTACTAAATTATTACAACAAAACATCTGTCTTGATTAAAACTACCGGTACATAAAGAAGCATAAAATAACAGTAAAACAACATAAATTCCCAAATGGAAATGTATCCAAAGCCATAGCCAAAGATGAGAGGTTCCAAGCCATACATCACAGGATCTCCAAGCTTGGATAGAGCAACAGTCCAAACTAAGCTGAGTTATTCCCTCTCTGACTACCTGGGGGGAACGGAAGAAAAGAAGGTGAAAGAAAAATAGGTCAGACATAAGTCTAGTAAGTCCAGTGATTATTCAGCATGTAAACAGGTAAGAGGACCATGACATGAATAAACTGGACCTAGGACATAAACATAGAAATAAGGTAACATAAGATAAGGTAAGATAAACTAATCATACTATCGCACTCATTTCCATTTCTCTGTACCTACTAAATGTTGCAATCATCATCATGTGTTCAAACAAAGTGATCCCTTTTATCAATCGGCTCCTACTCGCATGCATTTACTACTTGTGTCATACGGCCCCGCTCAATTGTAGATACCTGTGCTGGTCCTACCATGCGGTGTATCAAATCCTATGGTGGCTGTAACGGCCCTAGGCTTTGCAACCATCAGGCAGTGGGCTAACCTCCCACCGTGACATCCAGTGATACCTCAGAACTGATTTTACGGCCAGCCTCGCGACTTCACAACCAACCCACATTGTCGGGAGATGTAGGGGTAAGAGTCTCCCGTTCGCCACCAAACGCGAAGCGAGAACCCCCTATCATCCGTACCAATTAAGCAACCAGCTCTGATACCAACTGAAACGACCCGCAAATCCGTGCTATCTGAGTTGACTAAATACACCACACGTCCAACCCAAATAACACAGAAATACGACTCATTATTAGAAAGAAGTTAGAGGATGAGAAATAGAAAGAAAGAAATATTAGAATAGGAGAAAACGAAGATCACAACTCACAGCGGAACGAATAAAATATATTATATAACATAAGCTTTGAAATACAAATCTGTTCTGTACATATATACATACCATCATCAGAGTACACATAACATTTGATCCAGCGGAAGTAACTCTTAATAACTAATGTTGAAGCCTCCTGCTTCAAGCTCCTCCAAGTGTATCTGTAAAAACCTGAAACACTTGACTGCCCGTACAAATTTGGGCACCCAAGAGTTTAGGGAAAACAAAACAAAATAAACTCTGGGTCAGTCATGGGACTGGTGTGAGTAAACTCCAACCACTTGTTTAACTTTTAAAAATCTTTCGAAAGAAAAGGATAATAGTAAGACCAGCCCACACATAAACACGGACGGTTTTTACCTTACTATAACCAAAAACACTTTGATATCAAATCCAGTGATATTATAGTAATGTCTAAATCATGTAAATAACCAAATAGCAGAACGCTTGCATCTCACGCTCCACATATATAGTATAAAATCAAAACCCGCATGGCGCTTATTGGAGATTGGATTTCCAACATGACAAGGTATGGAACCACCTTTCGATGATGTATCTCTAGAGGCGAATACACCTGGGTTCAACAAGAACGTCTTGCAACCCGGCCCACACATGACCGACCACTCATTTCGCTTGAGTGTATCGAATGTATATCACCAACGGTTGGACTCAAACCACCGTTTCCCGAATGGGCAGAATCGATAGATTTAGAAACAAAAGGAATTTCTCTAGATAGGTGATTATACACCCTAATGGGTGCGACCCACATAGCCATGCTGCCTGCCCGATTTTTGTCCTTTCCCGGTTGTTGAGGCCTGAGGCTACGCATACTTACCATTCATTGATAACACAACCACTTTGAATGCCACATTGTCAGATCCGTTAATCACTAGTTAAGTTTGCACAAATATTCTGGATATTATGCTAAGGGATAAATCCGTTGCAACCATATATATTCATACAGACCAACCCATTTGATCATTGGAAATACTCTGTCAGACATTCGTCCATTTACGTTCGTTCTGGGATTGAACGACACCGAAGGCACCATTTCTAAAAATAGAAAAGCCCTTGCACTTCACTCCGTCTTCAATATATTCAGCATACTTGGTTCGCAACGCTTATGCCGATACGGAGTGGTTCTTCGGATAATAATCCAACCGGTCTCTCCATATTGACAACGATGGTCAAAAACTTCGATAGTCTGTGATTTAACTATCGAATAAAAACAAGTGTTCAATCAACATATCAACAAATCACTGGGCTCTTTAATTAATATTTCATTAATTAAATCTCTTCTCCATTTCCTTATCAATATTTGTTAACCAAATATTTTCAATAATCATCTTGCCTCTTATGCCATTTGGAAAACGTTTCCAAATATCAACTTCTTTTATTTTCTATATATTAGAAAAATCTCTATTCGCAATTGAAAACACTTTCAATCATTTATCTCTATCCCCTTTTATTTACAACATTCGATTTTTTATATTCACTTTACTATCGAATTCAATACGTCGATACGATGATTTCAAATTATCAAAATATCTTAAAAATATTCTAACTCCTTAAATTTCCGGAAAATTTCGCCATAACCTCCCCTGTATCGGGAGCATCGGGAAATTTCAAATGGCATCCCGGTATCTTCTAATCTCAAAAAGAAAAAGAAGAAGCCAAGCGGCTTGCCGATACGGCGCATAAAACCCATATATGAATTAAACATGTACCTTTTTGTCGGGCACATAAATAAAAATCTTCATATATTCCATCCCATATCTGTTTAACACCTGTTCACCTGTTTTCAATTCAATTCAACTTAATCCATTCGTTTGAATTCAAATTTGAATCGTTTGAATTCAGTTTCGCTCAATTATTCTTTAATTAGCCTTTTTGCCTATTTCACTTCTTTGTTGAACATAACATGTTCAAACAAAATATTTAACTCGTTCATAACCAAATTGAATTTTAATTTCAATTCTAGTTCTCTTTTCTTTATCGAATATAAATTCTCAAATCGAATTTACTTATTTAAACCCGCATATCCATTCGAAAACTCATTAACTAATTTCCATTCAATTAAGTTAATTCTATTCAATAAATCAAAAAAATCTGATTTCTGTTTCGAAAAATCATATTCATTTACACAACTTGAATTCGCATATATTTTGCAACTCAACTCTGAAATTTTCTAAATAGAAAATTCGGATTTTATCGCTTAAAATCCTTTTATAATATTAAATAAACCATTATGGTTTTAAAACGATTCTGGCGCTGTTTTTCTGAAAATTTGATTTTGACATAACTCAAAATCCATACGACGAAATTCAGATTTTTCTCTTTCATTAGAAAACTATTATCAAATCGGTCCTGACGTTTCTTGTTTCAAAGAATTTCGACTTCAACTGAGTCCTGTATATTCAATTGAAGTTCGAATTGCCAATTTACGAACTGCAGCGCTGCGGCGAGTTCGTTTTAATTATATTTATATATATAATCTTTTAACTTCGTTTATATAAATTCAACTCTATATTTTAAATATATACCAAATCATTTTTCCCAACTCAACAAATATCCCTGATATTCTATTTTATTTGAAATCTATATTCAAATTCCAATTCGATTATAATTCAAATTCTATATTCAAATTTTATTTCAACTATTTGAATTCAAATTCCATTTTTAATCTATTTGAACTTCAAATATTTAAACTCCATTTCTACTTTGAACTTCAAGTACCACATTTACTTCCTTTGAATTCAAATACCATGTTTCAAATTCCTCTTATTCAAATTTCTTCTATTTAAACTCCATTTGAGTTTTGTTTGAATTTATATTTAACACCATTTGAATTCTATTTAAATTCTTATATTTAAATCCTCTTTATTAAAACACATTATTTAAAACCCATTTGAATTTTCCTTATTTCAAATCCATTTGAACTCCTTTAAAAACCAAATTCCATTTCAAAATTTATTTGGATTTCCTATTTTGAAATCCTATTCCACTTCTTACTTTGAAGTCCTATTTTCAAAGTTCATTTCAAATTCTAATTTGAAATTCCATATTCAAATTTCTACTTGAATTTCTATATTCAATTTCATGTTCAAATTCAACACTTGAATTTCTATTTCAAATCTCAATTCAAATTTCATATTTGAATTCCAATTCAAATCTCTATTCAAATTTCACATTTGAATTCTTCCTTGAAATACTATATTTCAAATTCTATTCAATTCTCCTTTGAAAATCTATTTTCAAAGTCTATTTCAAATTCTCTTTTGAAAATTCTATTTTGAAATTCTATTTCAAATTCTACTTTGAATTTCTACATTGAAATCTCTTTTCAAATTTCTTTATTTGAATTCCTTTGAATTCAAACTTTATTTTAATTCCTTGAATAAAAATTCTATTTTCCATTCTAATCTCGTCTATTCAAATTCTATTTGAACTTCTATTTGAATTTCTAACGTTCAAACCCCTTTTCTTTTCTATTTAAAATTCAAATAGTTAAACTCTTTTTCTAACTCTAATATTCAAATCCCATTTGATTTCTATTATTCAAATTCTACTATTTTAAATGTTCTTTTAAATTTCTTTTATTCAAACTCTATTTGAATCTCTATACAAAAATTAAATTTTGGAATTCCTTTATCCAAATTCTATATTCAAATGTTATACTCAAATTTTAATTGAATTATATATTTAAAAATTCCATTTCAAATCCTATTTGAAATTTCTTTTGTATTTCAAATATTTCAACTTCTTTCTAATATTTAAATTCTATTTAAAAATTCTATTTCAAGTTCTATTTTGAAATTTTATTTCAAAATCCTATTTCACACTTGTGTTTTCTATTTCTGAATTATCAAATGATAATTCTTTTTACTTCATTTATAACTTCGTTATAAAAGACTGTTTATAAACTTCGTTTAAAAGAAACTCCTTGGTTTATTTTTCAAAACAAGTTTATATTTTATTTCCATTTAAAAATTCAAATTCTATTTAAAAATAGAATTTTACCCTTTAAACCTCAAATACTCTTTCCACGATATTTTTAAATATCATTACTTAAGCCCAGTGATATTTAAACACACAAGCAACGAATTATTTATTTTTCTAACACGTCATATATAACAATATATATGCAAACAAATAAACAAACAGATAATATATTTTTGAGGAATCCAGTTGGATTCCTCCAACCTGTTTTCCTGCATCCACAGATGTTAGCACATAAATAATACCCATTCTGCTTCGTGGCAGAATATCGCGGTATAGAAGGTCATCCACTAATCATAGCGTGGGGCGCATAGGGTAATCATCCGCTATGAAACCGCGGGCATCCGCTAATGAGACTGCGGGAATCCAACCAATCAATCAACCCAATATATATATATATAGCCTAAATAACTAATATATATAAAGCAACCAGAAAATATGCACACAAGCAACAGACAATTATTTTTAACGAATAAAAATAATTCTAAAGGTGAGTGAGATTTACTCACCAGGATTTGTTGAATATCCCATTTAATTTCCATTTTGTTGTGTTTATGAATCAACTCGAATGGGATTTTCTTTTTACCTACGATATGTATTTTTAATTAATGATTAAGCTATCGTTAATTAAACTAACAACTAAAATAAATAAATAAATAAATTTCTATGTATTTTAATTAAATAAAAATGTATACCTTATCAATTCTGCATACCACCCGACTAATCGATGAACGACGTCTCGAACAACTCCTGGATACTTCAATCATCTCCACAAACTACCATCAGACCATTACGGCATTTTATCAACCATCTTACAGACAACTTCCTTCCCACTAACAGCCTTCTTCTTTGTAGCGCATTCGAACAGCAATCGAACCCCCTGTCCAACCATCATGGCCAACCCCAAAACTAGAGACCGAACTCCCTCCCAAAAATCGAACTCCTCCACATCAGAAACTTCCCACTATCGAACCTCCATCTCCAAACAACATCGCGAACTCCCCAAATACCACCGATTTGAACTCGAGAACCCCCAAATCCCAGTTCGGTCGTCGTCCCTAATCCCAGTGCCATGCCCAAAGGTTACCGTCAGTCGATGTATCCTTGCAAACTACTGTCGTGAATGACCTGCCATCGCGCCTCAGGTTCTCTGCCTTCCATCGCGACAGACCCTTCCCTTACCCAACTCGCACTCGCCTCCTCCTGTTGTCGCGACTGTTTCCCCCAAAACAAACCCTAAATCGCGATACACGATTTTGATCAGAGAAGTAACGAAGCCGAGTTTTTGGATTTTGAATTAGGTTTGCTTGTGACTGGAAAGAAAATGAAGAGGGAAGAGGACTTGAGATCGAACCGTGGGTTTTAGGAATGAAGGAAACGGCGATGGCCTTGAGTTTATATAGGCGCGAGAAAAACACACCGTACCAAAGCCATTACATCTTGTTTTCCTTGATAACGAAGGAGGCAGACATTTTAAACAGCTCGAGGAAGGAAGTAGGTCTGCGATGTAAAAGATATAGGTCGGCTATTGATTTTATTTTTATTAAATAATTAAAATATTTCGCGGTCCTTAACTAGTAATCCCGAACCACTATTCAACCGTGACGACCGATGTTTTCAACGTTATTCACTATTCTGAATTCAATGAAATAGATTATACAATTTAATTTGAACGTATATTTAAAATAGCCATATTAAATCATTTTAAATTCAAAATAAATAAATTCTTCATCAATGAATTTCTATTATCATGGTTCAGTTTTATCTTCGAATTGAATTATTTCAAACCTCTCATATTTCGATAATTATCAAAATACATTGTATTTCGATTATTTAAACAATAACCCAATAAAATACCATTTATATTATAAATTCAATATTTAAATCCTTATTAAATATTTTAAAATAAGTCGACTAAAAATCCGGGTCGTTACATTCTTTCCCCCTTAAAATAATTTCGTCCTCGAAATTGCTTAGTTAGGAAAAATGATACAAATCCATTACCTTTCAACAATCCACTTATGTTGAAACTCACCTCTTCATATTTCAACCAATTTTTAATTCCACCAAAACCTTTGGTCTTCCTCCACTTAATTCGAATGATCAACGATCAATCCATTTATGCCCAATCTATGTTCTATTAAACCAATTCAAATTGATTCTAGTCGATTGATTCTCTTTAACCCATTTAACCAGCTTAAGTTAAATTCCGATTTCAGAATCCAAATCCCAGGATTTTCATTTCAAATCCTTTTGAAATCACTTAAATATATACATATATATTTATTTCTATTTCAAATTCAAAATATTTGAATTTTCCAACTAAACTTGTTTTCTTTCAAACAAATTTCCATCAAAACTTTTTCTAAGGTAGCAATTTGTCACTTAGAAACTCGAAAATGAACACTGATGATGTTGCAATCATCATCAGAATAATTTCCCAGCCACTGAAGTGAGTTCAGTGCCTTATTATTTCAAAATCCATCTAAAATGATTTTCTTTCAAATCCTTTTTAAAACAAATCTATATTACTTTAATATATTTTGAAAAATATTTTCAACTTCCCAGGATTTTGAATTCTTAATTCTGGTTTGAATTTAATTCTAATTCATCTCATTTGTATATTTAATACAAATTCTATTTGGTTATAAATAACCATTCTAAATTTATAATCTCATTTGATTATAATCCTAACAAATCGACACATCCATATAATAATTCTAGAAAATTATTCTTTCTATATCAAAAATAGAAATTTTGGGTAAAATTATTTCATTTACCCACTTTAAAACAATATTATGTCGATTCTTCTGTCCAAGTGTTTACAAACTCCTATCGACGTCGTGGCGTCCCACGATTCGACCAGAATCCATAAACCACTCAACAGACAAGCCAACAAAATATAAAACAACTTTTATATCAACTTACAAATACGCCCTCTCGTATATATACACTCAACTCATTCTAGGGTACTACTGACCCTATCTCTAATGAGCACATGCCACACAAGCCTAGGTGTTCGCTCAACCTAAGCTCCGATACCAACTGTAACGGCCCTAGGCTTTGCAACCATCAGGCAGTGGGCTAACCTCCCACCGTGACATCCAGTGATACCTCAGAACTGATTTTACGGCCAGCCTCGCGACTTCACAACCAACCCACATTGTCGGGAGATGTAGGGGTAAGAGTCTCCCGTTCGCCACCAAACGCGAAGCGAGAACCCCCTATCATCCGTACCAATTAAGCAACCAGCTCTGATACCAACTGAAACGACCCGCAAATCCGTGCTATCTGAGTTGACTAAATACACCACACGTCCAACCCAAATAACACAGAAATACGACTCATTATTAGAAAGAAGTTAGAGGATGAGAAATAGAAAGAAAGAAATATTAGAATAGGAGAAAACGAAGATCACAACTCACAGCGGAACGAATAAAATATATTATATAACATAAGCTTTGAAATACAAATCTGTTCTGTACATATATACATACCATCATCAGAGTACACATAACATTTGATCCAGCGGAAGTAACTCTTAATAACTAATGTTGAAGCCTCCTGCTTCAAGCTCCTCCAAGTGTATCTGTAAAAACCTGAAACACTTGACTGCCCGTACAAATTTGGGCACCCAAGAGTTTAGGGAAAACAAAACAAAATAAACTCTGGGTCAGTCATGGGACTGGTGTGAGTAAACTCCAACCACTTGTTTAACTTTTAAAAATCTTTCGAAAGAAAAGGATAATAGTAAGACCAGCCCACACATAAACACGGACGGTTTTTACCTTACTATAACCAAAAACACTTTGATATCAAATCCAGTGATATTATAGTAATGTCTAAATCATGTAAATAACCAAATAGCAGAACGCTTGCATCTCACGCTCCACATATATAGTATAAAATCAAAACCCGCATGGCGCTTATTGGAGATTGGATTTCCAACATGACAAGGTATGGAACCACCTTTCGATGATGTATCTCTAGAGGCGAATACACCTGGGTTCAACAAGAACGTCTTGCAACCCGGCCCACACATGACCGACCACTCATTTCGCTTGAGTGTATCGAATGTATATCACCAACGGTTGGACTCAAACCACCGTTTCCCGAATGGGCAGAATCGATAGATTTAGAAACAAAAGGAATTTCTCTAGATAGGTGATTATACACCCTAATGGGTGCGACCCACATAGCCATGCTGCCTGCCCGATTTTTGTCCTTTCCCGGTTGTTGAGGCCTGAGGCTACGCATACTTACCATTCATTGATAACACAACCACTTTGAATGCCACATTGTCAGATCCGTTAATCACTAGTTAAGTTTGCACAAATATTCTGGATATTATGCTAAGGGATAAATCCGTTGCAACCATATATATTCATACAGACCAACCCATTTGATCATTGGAAATACTCTGTCAGACATTCGTCCATTTACGTTCGTTCTGGGATTGAACGACACCGAAGGCACCATTTCTAAAAATAGAAAAGCCCTTGCACTTCACTCCGTCTTCAATATATTCAGCATACTTGGTTCGCAACGCTTATGCCGATACGGAGTGGTTCTTCGGATAATAATCCAACCGGTCTCTCCATATTGACAACGATGGTCAAAAACTTCGATAGTCTGTGATTTAACTATCGAATAAAAACAAGTGTTCAATCAACATATCAACAAATCACTGGGCTCTTTAATTAATATTTCATTAATTAAATCTCTTCTCCATTTCCTTATCAATATTTGTTAACCAAATATTTTCAATAATCATCTTGCCTCTTATGCCATTTGGAAAACGTTTCCAAATATCAACTTCTTTTATTTTCTATATATTAGAAAAATCTCTATTCGCAATTGAAAACACTTTCAATCATTTATCTCTATCCCCTTTTATTTACAACATTCGATTTTTTATATTCACTTTACTATCGAATTCAATACGTCGATACGATGATTTCAAATTATCAAAATATCTTAAAAATATTCTAACTCCTTAAATTTCCGGAAAATTTCGCCATAACCTCCCCTGTATCGGGAGCATCGGGAAATTTCAAATGGCATCCCGGTATCTTCTAATCTCAAAAAGAAAAAGAAGAAGCCAAGCGGCTTGCCGATACGGCGCATAAAACCCATATATGAATTAAACATGTACCTTTTTGTCGGGCACATAAATAAAAATCTTCATATATTCCATCCCATATCTGTTTAACACCTGTTCACTTGTTTTCAATTCAATTCAACTCAATCCATTCGTTTGAATTCAAATTTGAATCGTTTGAATTCAGTTTCGCTCAATTATTCTTTAATTAGCCTTTTTGCCTATTTCACTTCTTTGTTGAACATAACATGTTCAAACAAAATATTTAACTCGTTCATAACCAAATTGAATTTTAATTTCAATTCTAGTTCTCTTTTCTTTATCGAATATAAATTCTCAAATCGAATTTACTTATTTAAACCCGCATATCCATTCGAAAACTCATTAACTAATTTCCATTCAATTAAGTTAATTCTATTCAATAAATCAAAAAAATCTGATTTCTGTTTCGAAAAATCATATTCATTTACACAACTTGAATTCGCATATATTTTGCAACTCAACTCTGAAATTTTCTAAATAGAAAATTCGGATTTTATCGCTTAAAATCCTTTTATAATATTAAATAAACCATTATGGTTTTAAAACGATTCTGGCGCTGTTTTTCTGAAAATTTGATTTTGACATAACTCAAAATCCATACGACGAAATTCAGATTTTTCTCTTTCATTAGAAAACTATTATCAAATCGGTCCTGACGTTTCTTGTTTCAAAGAATTTCGACTTCAACTGAATCCTGTATATTCAATTGAAGTTCGAATTGCCAATTTACGAACTGCAGCGCTGCGGCGAGTTCGTTTTAATTATATTTATATATATAATCTTTTAACTTCGTTTATATAAATTCAACTCTATATTTTAAATATATACCAAATCATTTTTCCCAACTCAACAAATATCCCTGATATTCTATTTTATTTGAAATCTATATTCAAATTCCAATTCGATTATAATTCAAATTCTATATTCAAATTTTATTTCAACTATTTGAATTCAAATTCCATTTTTAATCTATTTGAACTTCAAATATTTAAACTCCATTTCTACTTTGAACTTCAAGTACCACATTTACTTCCTTTGAATTCAAATACCATGTTTCAAATTCCTCTTATTCAAATTTCTTCTATTTAAACTCCATTTGAGTTTTGTTTGAATTTATATTTAACACCATTTGAATTCTATTTAAATTCTTATATTTAAATCCTCTTTATTAAAACACATTATTTAAAACCCATTTGAATTTTCCTTATTTCAAATCCATTTGAACTCCTTTAAAAACCAAATTCCATTTCAAAATTTATTTGGATTTCCTATTTTGAAATCCTATTCCACTTCTTACTTTGAAGTCCTATTTTCAAAGTTCATTTCAAATTCTAATTTGAAATTCCATATTCAAATTTCTACTTGAATTTCTATATTCAATTTCATGTTCAAATTCAACACTTGAATTTCTATTTCAAATCTCAATTCAAATTTCATATTTGAATTCCAATTCAAATCTCTATTCAAATTTCACATTTGAATTCTTCCTTGAAATACTATATTTCAAATTCTATTCAATTCTCCTTTGAAAATCTATTTTCAAAGTCTATTTCAAATTCTCTTTTGAAAATTCTATTTTGAAATTCTATTTCAAATTCTACTTTGAATTTCTACATTGAAATCTCTTTTCAAATTTCTTTATTTGAATTCCTTTGAATTCAAACTTTATTTTAATTCCTTGAATAAAAATTCTATTTTCCATTCTAATCTCGTCTATTCAAATTCTATTTGAACTTCTATTTGAATTTCTAACGTTCAAACCCCTTTTCTTTTCTATTTAAAATTCAAATAGTTAAACTCTTTTTCTAACTCTAATATTCAAATCCCATTTGATTTCTATTATTCAAATTCTACTATTTTAAATGTTCTTTTAAATTTCTTTTATTCAAACTCTATTTGAATCTCTATACAAAAATTAAATTTTGGAATTCCTTTATCCAAATTCTATATTCAAATGTTATACTCAAATTTTAATTGAATTATATATTTAAAAATTCCATTTCAAATCCTATTTGAAATTTCTTTTGTATTTCAAATATTTCAACTTCTTTCTAATATTTAAATTCTATTTAAAAATTCTATTTCAAGTTCTATTTTGAAATTTTATTTCAAAATCCTATTTCACACTTGTGTTTTCTATTTCTGAATTATCAAATGATAATTCTTTTTACTTCATTTATAACTTCGTTATAAAAGACTGTTTATAAACTTCGTTTAAAAGAAACTCCTTGGTTTATTTTTCAAAACAAGTTTATATTTTATTTCCATTTAAAAATTCAAATTCTATTTAAAAATAGAATTTTACCCTTTAAACCTCAAATACTCTTTCCACGATATTTTTAAATATCATTACTTAAGCCCAGTGATATTTAAACACACAAGCAACGAATTATTTATTTTTCTAACACGTCATATATAACAATATATATGCAAACAAATAAACAAACAGATAATATATTTTTGAGGAATCCAGTTGGATTCCTCCAACCTGTTTTCCTGCATCCACAGATGTTAGCACATAAATAATACCCATTCTGCTTCGTGGCAGAATATCGCGGTATAGAAGGTCATCCACTAATCATAGCGTGGGGCGCATAGGGTAATCATCCGCTATGAAACCGCGGGCATCCGCTAATGAGACTGCGGGAATCCAACCAATCAATCAACCCAATATATATATATAGCCTAAATAACTAATATATATAAAGCAACCAGAAAATATGCACACAAGCAACAGACAATTATTTTTAACGAATAAAAATAATTCTAAAGGTGAGTGAGATTTACTCACCAGGATTTGTTGAATATCCCATTTAATTTCCATTTTGTTGTGTTTATGAATCAACTCGAATGGGATTTTCTTTTTACCTACGATATGTATTTTTAATTAATGATTAAGCTATCGTTAATTAAACTAACAACTAAAATAAATAAATAAATAAATTTCTATGTATTTTAATTAAATAAAAATGTATACCTTATCAATTCTGCATACCACCCGACTAATCGATGAACGACGTCTCGAACAACTCCTGGATACTTCAATCATCTCCACAAACTACCATCAGACCATTACGGCATTTTATCAACCATCTTACAGACAACTTCCTTCCCACTAACAGCCTTCTTCTTTGTAGCGCATTCGAACAGCAATCGAACCCCCTGTCCAACCATCATGGCCAACCCCAAAACTAGAGACCGAACTCCCTCCCAAAAATCGAACTCCTCCACATCAGAAACTTCCCACTATCGAACCTCCATCTCCAAACAACATCGCGAACTCCCCAAATACCACCGATTTGAACTCGAGAACCCCCAAATCCCAGTTCGGTCGTCGTCCCTAATCCCAGTGCCATGCCCAAAGGTTACCGTCAGTCGATGTATCCTTGCAAACTACTGTCGTGAATGACCTGCCATCGCGCCTCAGGTTCTCTGCCTTCCATCGCGACAGACCCTTCCCTTACCCAACTCGCACTCGCCTCCTCCTGTTGTCGCGACTGTTTCCCCCAAAACAAACCCTAAATCGCGATACACGATTTTGATCAGAGAAGTAACGAAGCCGAGTTTTTGGATTTTGAATTAGGTTTGCTTGTGACTGGAAAGAAAATGAAGAGGGAAGAGGACTTGAGATCGAACCGTGGGTTTTAGGAATGAAGGAAACGGCGATGGCCTTGAGTTTATATAGGCGCGAGAAAAACACACCGTACCAAAGCCATTACATCTTGTTTTCCTTGATAACGAAGGAGGCAGACATTTTAAACAGCTCGAGGAAGGAAGTAGGTCTGCGATGTAAAAGATATAGGTCGGCTATTGATTTTATTTTTATTAAATAATTAAAATATTTCGCGGTCCTTAACTAGTAATCCCGAACCACTATTCAACCGTGACGACCGATGTTTTCAACGTTATTCACTATTCTGAATTCAATGAAATAGATTATACAATTTAATTTGAACGTATATTTAAAATAGCCATATTAAATCATTTTAAATTCAAAATAAATAAATTCTTCATCAATGAATTTCTATTATCATGGTTCAGTTTTATCTTCGAATTGAATTATTTCAAACCTCTCATATTTCGATAATTATCAAAATACATTGTATTTCGATTATTTAAACAATAACCCAATAAAATACCATTTATATTATAAATTCAATATTTAAATCCTTATTAAATATTTTAAAATAAGTCGACTAAAAATCCGGGTCGTTACAGTGGCAACCCGAAACAATTCAAGATGCACAATGTATAACTACTGATGCTCAGTGCCTGCTTTTTCCACTCCGGAGTACGTGCACGCCCGTACTCCGTCGGAACCTACACTCATGCACCACCCGTCGTTGTTTTGACTGCTTATAATCAGCCCAATAATCGTGCTCCACCCTGCCTAGTTCAGGGTACCATGATACATCTATGTGGGTTACTGCTAAAACGGGTCCCCGTTACTAGGGTTTCCTAATCAACATGTTATAATGGTTAAGTGTTCCCTATATAACTTAACCCCACCGATTTGCTTAATTAACATGTTGCATTGGTTAAGTGTTTCCTTAGTTAACTTAACCCTGCCATTCTTAACTTGCTTGTTCCTTAACTTTAAATCATTCATTAAAGCACCAACCACTCACATTAGATCTATATTGTTGCGGTCGCTGGATGTGCCGGTCGGTTCCGGGCAGTCTTACACTGCAACTCAATCTAACCTCGGGTTCTTTTGGGCTTAATGCGCTAACCTCCCACATTAGATCTATATTGTTATGGTTGCTGGATGTGCCGGGCGGTTCCGGGCAGTCTTACACCGTAAGTCAATCTAACATCGGGTTAGGCATATTCGTCTTTTGCTTTTACATATTTACCCTTTTTGTTTATATGTAAATTATTCACAAATCTGTTATTCAAGTCATGTCCCATTTTTATCCCCTAAATTGTGTCCATGCTTTTTGGTATACAAATTATACCCCTTTTTATGCTACTAGTCATTTACATGACTATGAGCCCACTTATGCCATATAATTTATTATCTTTTTCCCAACGTATCCCCCGTTATTCGTTCGCATAAATTACATAGAATGTTGGGCTCGCAAATTAGCCCAACTCATAAACAAAACGGGAAAAGAAAAAGGAGCGTATAACATTCCAATAGCATAAAAACAGTACGAACCAACTAAGCATGTGTGGCATAAAACTACCGAAATTTAACTTCAGCATGTAAAGGTGAACTTGCAATTTATATCCAATCAACATGAATCATAAGCATATAAATGAGAGTTTACTCAAACTTAATTAGGCATGTAGATGTGAACTTGCATTTGGGGTTGAATCAAGTTAACATAGATCTAACATAGAAGCATGTGGATCTAAACATTTAGGCATATATGAGACTTAGCCAATAAACTTGCATGTAACATAACATGATAGAATCACCAAACTTATATACAACATGATAATTTCATTCCCAAATTTATATACAACATAATAGGTTCATCACAACATGATAGGTTCATCACCAAACTTACATACATCAATTCTCATAAGCATGATAAGTATCATAGGCTTAAGCAATTTAGGTTAAACAAAAGGATAGGCACAAATTTACATAAGGCATTGTTCTACATCCAGTTATTATAGTCACGATTCTATTATCAATTAGGTCTAAATGATAACTGGACTTATAAAAAGAGAACGAGTCTTGTGTTCTGGGATCTGAATTCTGAAACTAAATAGTTATCCCTTGATGTAGACTATTTGTTCTCTAATTTAGATTTGATTTAAGGCTTCTTACTTGCTTTCTAGTTTTCTTTCTAGTTGGAGAAGAATGGTGGCTTCTCTAGGTTGACCATGGACATCATGACGGCTCTTGGAATGAATTTGTGTGGTTTAGGGTTGAGGGTTAGGGTTGCATATATAGAAGTTTAATTTAATAAGAGCCGTTAGATCAACCAAGGAATAATCAGAACCATCCAAACCCTTTAGAGTTATCAAGAAACAGCCACCTATGCCCAAATGACTCAGCAACGAGTCAGAAATCGTCACAGTTCAGATCTGCCCGAGGGGGTATGTCGACCCCCAGGTCGACCTGTATAGGGGAGGTCGACCCCCTGGTCGACCTGGCCTGGGGCGGGAAAAATCCTGCCTAGCCCGCTTTTTTGTTTTTGAATTCGAATTTTGAATCTGAGCTGTTTTAATTTATTTAAATCCCTGAAACTTTTGAAGGCCATAACTTCTTCGTACGGAGTCCAATTCACGCAAACTCGGACTCTATCTCAAGTAGAATTCCGAGACGAACGCAATGGCGTAACCCGTTTCCCTTAATTCCTAATTTTAAAATTAAGTATTCTTTAATTCATTACTTTAATAATCAAAGAAAATACAGGGTGTTACATTCTCCCTTCCTTAAAGGATTTCGTCCCCGAAATCTTTAAGTCAAGAAGAATGTATATCCTACCATCCAATCGTCCATCTACTCAACCATCAAACACAGGCATCCATTGTCCTTAAAAAAAGACTTCTAATGCTTTCATGATCATATGCATAGTGTGTGTGTACATATCCTTATCTGAGGACCGCATTGAGTTAACTCGGACAGGTGTTAGGCGGTCTATTGATTCAGTTGACCTCCTTAATGCAAATTATGTCAGTGTCATGAGTCCATTATGTATGCAGTTATTCCTACTCATAATTCTATATGAGTGCACAATCATTCATACAAATGAGACATCCATATGATAACACATCAAGTTTCAATCCATATACAAATACATATATGCATATGCAATATGAAAGTGACTGAGCCAATCTAGTACCTAATGTGTGTGTGTGTATGCATCCACGAGCAACCACTTGCAACCGCTTGCAACCATGAATCGTAACATGTTTCAAATACATGTTTACATACATTGGTTTCTACCTAAGGATAAAGAATAGGACCTAGGAGATATACTTAAAAAGGTAGATACAAGCATGCATAAACTTATGGGAAAAAGAGATCAAGGATGTACCCTCAAAAAGATAAGGGTAGGCTGCGCGTATCTTGGCCTCAGTCTCCCAAGTCGCGTTTTCCTCGGCGTCGCTCCATTTAACTTTAACAAGCTTGACTTCACGGTTGCGTAGCTTTTTGACTTCTGTTCCCAAGATACGAGTTGGAACTCTCCTCATAGTTGCTTCTCGTTTTACTTCTACTTCCTCTAGTATGCTTGGTTCCACCACTTCCACAGACTCATGTAAGCACTTCTGTAGGTGAGAAACGTGAAAGACATTATGAACTCCAGCCAATCTTTCAGGCAGCTCCACTCTATAAGTCATCAGTCATCGTCCCAATCCTCTCAATGACAGGAAATGGCCTTACAAACCTTGGTGCCAATTTTCCTGCGGATCCAAAGTGAACGACGTTCCTTAAAGGGGAAACTTTAAGGAAAACCCTATCTCCAACCTCAAACTCAAAGTCGGTCCTTCTTTTATTTGCGTAGGACTTCTTTCTATCTTGTACGGTCTTCATTCACCTTCGTATCAAGTCCACCTTCTCTGAAGTTTCTCTGATCATGTCGGGCCCAAGTACAAGCTTGTCTGTAGGCTCTCACCAACAAGTTGGTGACTAGCATGGTCTTCCATATAAAGCTTCGAAGGGTGCCATTCCTATGGTGGCTTGGTAGCTATTATTGTAAGTGAACTCCACCAAAGGAAGATGATCCTCCCATGTTCCTCCAAAGTCAAGAATGCACAATCTCAAGAGGTCTTCCAATACTCTATTCACCATTTCCGTCTGACCATCGGTTTGGGGGTGATAGGTCGTGCTTAAGCAAAGCTGTGTGCCTACAGCCTCTTGCAAACTCCTCCAAAACTCGCTCATAAATATAGGATCTCGATCACATACTATGCTGGAGGGTATACCATGAGTCAAACTATCTCTTTAAGATAAATGGATGCTAAAGATGAGGTAGTCCTTCTACTCTTAACAGGTATAAAGTGAGCGCTTTTTGTGAGCATGTCCACTATTACCCAAATAATGGTATTGCCCCTTCTCGACCTAGGCAACCCATCAACAAAGTCCATTGAAATGCTATCCCATTTCCACTGTGGGACCTCTAAAGGATGAAGAAAATCACCAGGCTTCTTCTGCTCCGCCTTGACTTGTTGGCATATCAAGCATTTAGAGACGAACTCAGCTACATCCCTCTTCATGTCGTTCCAAAAGAAAACCCTTTTTATGTCTTTATACATCTTGGCCCCACCGGGGTGTATGGTCAACTTGGAATGGTGTGCTTCTTCGAGAACCATCTTCACCAAATCCCTTGCTTGTGGGACGCATAGTCTTCCATCCCGTCTCAACCAACCCTTATCATCAATGGAGTATCTATTGAGGTGACTAGAAGCCTAACCCCTAATTAGCTTATCCATCACATCAACTAGTTGAGGGTCTTTACGTTGTGCGGTTCCTATTGAGTCCAAAAGAGTAGGCCGCACCTCTAGCGATGCTAACAAACCAGGTACAAATTCATAGGAGGGTCTAAGGTCAAAGTTTGTTATGCACTCCAAGCTTTGCCTTTCTACAAAGAGAGGGCTTAAGGTCAGCTTCTTTATACTCAAGGCGTCTGCTACTACATTGCCCTTGCCAGGGTTATAGGAAATCTCAAAATCGTAGGATGCTAAGAACTCCATCCACCTTTGTTTCCTCAAGTTAAGATCTTTCTGTGAGAGAAGGTACTTTAGCGATTTATAGTCATTTCACAATTCAAACTTCTCACCTAGAAGATAATGGCGCCAAGACTTAAGCGCAAAAACGATGGCAGCCAACTCTAGATCATGGGTTGGATAGTTTTTCTCATGTACTTTCAACTGTCTTCCACCATAAGCTACTACCTTCCCTTCTTGCATCAAGACAGCGCCTAGTCCCGTATCGCATGCATTCGCGTATACTGTAAACATTTTGCTCCCGTCAGGCAACGTTAGAACTGGGGCTGTTGTTAGAGCCCTTTTCAAACATTGGAAAGCAACATCGCAATCCATATCCCAAGCGAAAGTTAGGTTCTTCTTCGTCAACCTTGCAAGTGGAGCTGAGATTTTCGCAAAGTCTTTAAAGAACTTTCGATAAAAGTCCTCTAGCCCGAGAAAGCTTCGGACTTCAGTTGCATTCCGTGGAACCTTCCAATCTTGCACCGCAACTACTTTTGCGGGGTCCACAGCTATCCCCTCTTTGGACACCACATGTCCAAGAAATCATATTTCTTCTCTCCAGAAATGGCATTTGGAGAATTTGGCTTTCAACTGAAGTGCACAAAGAGTATCCATGACTTCCCTTAAATGTAGAGCATGCTCTTCCTCACTCTTTGAGAAAAACAAAATGTCGTCCACAAAGACCACCACAAACTTATTAAGGAACACCCTGCTCATCAAGTCAACGAAATAAGCGAGTGCGTTTGTCAAGCCGAAAGGCATGGCAAGCCATTCAAAGAAACCATCCGGGGTTCTGAACGCAGTCTTATCAATGCTGTCCTCAGCCACTCTTAGCTGATGAAACCCGGTAGCCATATCTAGTTGGGAGAAAACCGATGCACCTACAAGCTGATCAAACAAGTCATCTATTCTTGGGATTGGGTGCCTATTCTTCTTGGTCAGCTTGTTTATCTCCCTATAGTCAACGCATAGGCAAAGTGAACCATCCGCATTGGTTGCGAATACTAATGGAGCACCCCATTCAGAAATACTACGCCTTATAAATCCCTTCTCAAGCAACTCTTTAACTTGCTTGCTGAGCTCTTTCCTCTCCCTTGGAGCCATGTGTCTAATGAGTAAAGCAACGGTTTTTGCATTATCAACAAGGTATATGCGGAAGTCTATCTCCCTCTTCGGAGGTAAGCCCTTCACCTCTTCAAAGACATCCGAGTATTCACGAACTACTCTAACAGACTGCAAGTTTATAACAGACGCATCAAGAGATTCTTGGTAGCTAAGCATAATAGAATTCATGGGATTACAAGAGATTTCGAGAGTGTTACTGAGGCGAGTCATGAGTCTAACCACTCTCTTTTCACAATCGAGGATGAAACCATTACTGGATAGCCAATCCATGCCCAGAATCAACCCATAGCCCGTGAAGCCCAAAACATAGGCATTACATCTAAACCCAACGCTTAGTATAGAAATTTCCAAATCCAAACAAATCATTGATAAATAAGCCGAACCCCCAATTGGATTTGAAACAACCAAGGGATCCCCTATTATACCGGTGTCGAGGTGCAGAGATTCAACTAAATCAGTAGATATAAAAGAGTGCGATGCACCAGAATCAAAGAGTGTACGAACATGATGATCAAAAAGATAAACTAAACTCTCAACAGAAATATTTCTACCTCATTCTTGCAGAGGTGATATGAGAGCGTGAACCTGCCCTCTAGAAGTAGACCCAGTCCTCTTCCCTTGCCCTTGCTTTCTTGGGCAGTCCTTAGCCATGTGTTCTGTCTCGCCGCAATGAAAATAACCACCCATCTTCCTCTTCTTCTTTCTGCACTCTTTAATCAGATGTCCAGGAATGTCACAAAAATTACACTTCCTCTTGTCACGGGGTTTATTGTTTTTCCCGCCCTTCTTTGAATCCATCTTCTTGTTTTGTGATCCCTCCACTTTCTTATCTTGAGGCACTTCCACCTTTGCCTCTTTCTTGCCATCCTTGTCTTCTTCCTGCAACAGTGCCATGTCCACCAGTCTCTCATAAGTCCCGCCCATAGGTATATGGGACATAGCTAGGCTGTGCAGTGGCTCATTCAACCCTTTAACAAAACGGAGAGCCTTCTTATGTGGAGTGTTCACTAATTCCAGTCTGAATCTAGCCAATTTGTTGAATTGGTTTACATATTCGTTGACCGACATGCTTCCCTACTTGAGAGCTAAGAACTTCTCCATCTGTAGGCTTCGTTCAGCTTGTGAGAGGAATTTCATTTCAAACCTCATTCTGAAATCCTCCCAAGTTTCAAGTGGTCTATCAGCATTAGTAACTTCCCACCAATAAGAGGCTTCATCTTTAAGAAGCCATACAACCAAATGTATCTTCTGCCTATCGTCCACTTCGAAGATAACAAACAGATCCTCAGTTTCTTTGAGCCAGTTCCTTGCTTCCATGAATGATTCAGTTCCATTAAAGTTCTTTCCACCCATGGCTCGAAAGTCTCTACATATCTTTGAGAAAGCATTTGCACGTGGAGGAGGAACGACTGCAGCTGGGGGAGGAGGAACGTCTGTTGGTCCTACATCATTAGCCCTAGCCTCTAGGTACCTTCTGAACCAGCCAGGTACCGGTACGCCCTCTGGAAGGTTAAGATCCCTAGACATGCTGAAACGAAAAAGGAAAGATTCAAAACAAAAGATAGAAAGATAGTGCATATAGCTTTGGGGATTCTACCTTTTAAAAATAAAACAACACTTTTTCTTGAAAATGCTTCTTCAAACTTCATTTTGTTAGTTAGTTTCCAAAAAATTTATCTGATCTGGCAACCATCTGCTCTTATACCAAGTGAAACACCCCACCTCCGTTAAGGTCACTCACAAAGGGAATGCTTTAACTTCGATGGAGAATTATATGTAAAAGACATAGGTAATTTACAAGACAGACATATAAACAACGGAAACTGAAAATCATTTCATAAATAACGTGGTCCAGTCAAAAAACCTAACAAGCATTGTTTCAAAACCCAACTACTAAATTATTACAACAAAACATCTGTCTTGAATAAAACTACGGGTACATAAAGAAGCATAAAATAACAGTAAAACAACATAAATCCCCAAATGGAAATGTATCCAAAGCCATAGCCAAAGATGAGAGGTTCCAATCCATACATCACAGGATCTCCAAGCTTGGAAACAGAAACGGTCCAAACTAAGCTGAGCTATTCCCTCCATGACTACCTGGGGGGAGGGGGAACAGAAGTAAAGAAGGCGAAAGAAAAATAGGTCAGACATAAATCTGGTAAGTCCAGCGATTATTAAGCATGTAAACAGGTAAGAGGACCATGACATGAATAAACTGGATGTAGGACATAAACATAGAAATAAGGTAACAGAAGATAAGGTAAGATAAACTAATCATACTATCGCACTCATTTCCATTTCTCTGCACCTACTAAATCTTTCAATCATCATCATGTGTTCAAATAAAGTGATTCCTTTTATTGATCGGCTCCTACTCGCATGCATTCACTAGTTGTGTCATACGGCCCCGCTCGATTGTAGATACATGTGCTGGTCCCACCATGGGGTGTATCAAATCCTATGGTGGCAACCTGACATAATTCAAGATGCACAATGTATAACTACTGATGCCCAGTGCCTTCTTTTTCCACTCCGGAGTACGTGCATGCCCGTACTCGGTCAGAAACTACACCAATGCACTACCCGCCATTGTTTTGACCGCTTATAATCAGCCTAGTAATCGTGCCCCATCCTGCCTAGTTCAGGGTACCATGATACATCTATGTGGGTTAATGCTGAAACGGGTCCCCATTACTAGGGCTTGCTAATCAACATGTTATAATGGTTAAGTGTTCCCTATATAACTTAACCCCACCCATTTGCTTAATCAACATGTTGCATTGGTAAAGTGTTTCCTTAGTTAACTTAACCCTACCATTCTTAACTTGCTTGTTCCTTAGCTTTAATTCATTCATTAAAGCACCAACCACTCACATTAGATCTATATTGTTGCGGTCGTTGGATGTGCCGGTCGGTTCCGAGCAGTCTTACACCGCAACTCAATCAAACCTCGGGTTCTTTTGGGCTTAATGCGCTAACCTCCCACATTAGATCTATATTGTTACGGTTGCTAGATGTGTCGGACGGTTTTGGGCAGTCTTACACCGTAACTCAATCTATCCTCGGGTTAGGCATATTCGTCATTTGCTTAATTTACATATTTACCCTTTTTGTTTATATGTAAATTATTCACAAATCTGTTATTCAAGTCATGTCCCATTTTTATCCCCTAAATTGTGTCCATGCTTTTTGGTATACAAATTATACCCCTTTTTATGCTACTAGTCATTTACATGACTATGAGCCCACTTATGCCATATAATTTATTATCTTTTTCCCAACGTATCCCCCGTTATCCGTTCACATAAATTACATTGAATGTTGGGCTCGCAAATTAGCCCAACTTATAAACAAAACGGGAAAAGAAAAAGGAGCGTATAACATTCCAACGGCATAAAAACAGTATGAACCAACTAAGCATGTGTGGCATAAAACTACCCAAATTTAACTTAAGCATGTAAAGGTGAACTTGCAATTTAGATCCAATCAACATGAATCATAAGCATATAAATGGGAGTTTACACAAACTTAATTAGGCATGTTGATGTGAACTTGCATTTGGGGTTGAATCAAGTTAACATAGATCTAACATAGAAGAATGTGGATCTAAACATTTAGGCATATATGTCATGACTTAGCCTGTAAACTTGCATGTAACATAACATGATAGAATCACCAAATTTATATACAACATGATAATTTCATTCCCAAATTTCTATACAACATAATAGGTTCATAACAACATGATAGGTTCATCGCCAAACTTACATACAACAATTCTCATAAGCATGATAGGTATCATAGGCTTAAGCAATTTAGGTTAAACAAAAGGATAGGCACAAATTTACATTAGGCGTTGTTCTACGTCCAGTTATTATAGTCACGATTCTATTATCATTTAGGTCTAAATGATAACTGGACTTACAAAAAGAGAACGAGTCTTGTGTTCTGGGATCTGAATTCTGAAACTGAATAGTTATCCCTTGATGTAGACTATTTGTTCTCTAATTTAGATTTGATTTGAGGCTTCTAACTTGCTTTCTAGTTAGAGAAGAATGGCGGCTACTCTAGGCTGACCATAGACAACATGACGGCTCTTGGAATGAATTTGTGTGGTTTAGGTTTGGGGTTGCTTATATAGAAGTTTAATTTAATAAGAGCCGTTAGATCAACCTAGGAATAATCAGAACCATCCAAACCCTTTAGAGTTATCAAGAAACAGCCACCACTGCCCTAATGACTCAGCAACAAATCAGAAATCGTCACAGTTCGGATCTGCCCGAAGGGGTAGGTCGACCCCCAGGTCGACCTGTATAGGGGAGGTCGACACCTTGGTCGACCCCCTGGTGACCTGGCCTAGGGTGGGAAAAATCCCACTAGCCCGCTTCTTTGTTTTTGAAATCGAATTTTGAATCTGAGCTATTTTAATTTATTTAAATCCCTGAAACTTCTGGTGGCCATAACTTCATACGGAGCAGAATTCCGAGACGAACGCAATGGCGTAACCCGTTTCCCTTAATTCCTACTTTTAAAATTAAGTATTCTTTAATTCGTTACTTTAATAATCACAGAAAATATAGGGTGTTACAATTCCTATGAAATTCAAACTGGAATAGCTTTAGTTACTAATATAACATTACACACATTTAGTTATAAATGTTTGTTACGTTACCAATTAAAAATATTTGTTTCCTATTATAGTAACTAACCATCAACGATCTACTAAAACTTTACTGTGTATTTCTTACCATTGTTAGACACAGTATATCACTTCATTTTCTAATATACCCCAGACTCCATGGAGGAAAAAACTTCTTATGTGAAAAATATAACAAATGCAAATAGAAACAAATTCTATAAAAGAAATAAATGGAGAACCCATTTGTTGTCACTTTACCGAGAAGATATGTAGAAGTAAACTTCTGATGGTGGAATTTCCATTCTTTTCGGTTGTGTTCTTGCAACTATTAAACATATAACAAATAAAGCTAATCATATAAAATAAGACACCACACACATATATACATATATACATATATACATATACATACGTATATCTATATGATATACATATGCACGTGCAAATAATCTGGCCTATACCATAATAATTCTTGGTAATAATGATTTTAAGGTGTTTATATTATGCTTTCTTAATAGTGCATGTGACACTTTATAACTTTCTATTACAAATTCATATGCAACATACATCTCCAAAGGAAATCAAAATTATAGCATCTTTGGTTTCCTTTTAAGTGTTGGTGTTTTTCATACACAACTCAAATTACATATATTACCGCAATTGCATTGGTTTTCGCATCAACATCATCTTTAACAATTGTAAATAGTTTCAGAAAGATCGAGTTTCAACAAATATAGCAGTACATTATTGATTAACGTAGTTTTATCATTTCATATGAAATCATACTTTGGGACAGAGATGCAGATTTTAATGAACGTTATATCCAGATCTAATTGATAAAAATAACATATCTACAAAATTTTGGCATGTTTCAAATCATGCACAATGTACAATATCAATAGTAACAAAAAGAAACTTCCACTGAACATTTTTAATATTTTGAATCTACACAAGTAAAATTGAAAATCAAGTGTACACATGTAGGCAAGAACATATGTGTAGTTATCACAAAGAATTTCATGATTTGGGTGTGGGTGAAATAATCCATTTTCTTGTTATTGATCCAGGTATCCTCACTGAAAAAACCTTAGTTAATTTAAATACATTTAAACCATTATATTTATCGGTGCATGTTAATCATATTACAAAGGAGTAAAGTTTGTCATCCACTCCTGATTTTGTCAGTTTTGCAAAGTTTGAGCCACACTCATAAAATTGACTATTCTAAATAAAACCAATACATGAAACTAAAATAAGGAAGTTAATTAATACCAACAAAAGTAAATGCCAAAAATGAAAGCTATAATAGTTGACCTAATGAATATGAAAACAAGCTGCTTTAACTTTTGAGTTGATGAAGGTGGGTAGAATATAGTCTAACAACTGTAAATGCTCATAATGATATCATATTGGAAGTCCTCTAGAGTTATATCTAAAAAGTAAACAATTATAAGATATTATTAATAAATGTTGGAGAAATAAAACCAATTAAGAAACTTAAGTAGGACACTGCAAAATGTATTGGTAATGGAAACAGAGGCTTTGGTTACATTGTCATAGCAAAACATTCCAAATTATTAGTTATATATATATATATATATGTGTGTGTGTGTGTGTGTGTGTGTGTGTGTGTGTGTGTGTGTAAGCGTTGAATGACACCCCGAAAATGCAGCACCCCTTTGCCCCCGTTGAATTCCACCTTCCATTTATAGTAGTTTAAGTTAGTGGGAGGTGAGAGAATGAGTGGAAGAGGAGAGAGGGAGAATGTGTGGTGGAAAAGAGGGAGGCTAAAGGGATGCTCCACTATTTGAGGTGTCATTGAACCTGTCTTCTAGAGTTACAGTGCCACTCATTAACTAAAGCACTAGCTCGTGAACTGCCAGAATTAGGTTTTATGAAATGCCTTAGCTTTTGGGTTGATTAGTGGTCCTGAATCTATTATTGAACTAATTTCGAAATAGTAAATCTGATTAGAAAGGAAAAAATTCAGCAAGAAAACGGTCAACTTATGATTCATATGAATTATTTTAGTAAAATACATGATTACCTGAAGAAGAAGAAACCTAAAATCAACCCTGACCACTCGGGCGACGGGCAAAGAAGACAACCATTGCCCAAAAAAGAAAGGGATGGAAAGGTGACGATGGTTGAAAAATGATTTGACGATGAATCGAATGCTATCAGATAGGCGGCGGCGAGAAGAGGCATGGACCGAAATATTGAGGGGATATCGTCTGTGTCTTCGAGATTTAAGCGGATTCAGAAAAATTAAGTGGAAGAACTGTGGAAGAACTGTTGAAAGGGAGAGCAGAAAGAATGGGGAACTCGTGGGTTAGCCGGTTAGGAGCAAAAATAAGCGAGGTGGTAGAATAGGTAAAAAAATCATGACCGTTGAGTTCTAAAAAACTGCAGAGGCTTGTGCGCCCTTGAATTCCAATCCAGCAATAATATAGTAGTATAGATTATGTTTTCTATTAACAACAACAAAAATTAAATTTACATTAGTGGTACCTCCTTATTTATAATTTCTATCTCATGTGACCATACCATAGATTATGTTTGCTATTGACAACAACAAAAATTAAATTTACGTTAGTTTTACCTTCTTATTTATAATTTCTATCTCATGTGACCATATCGTTTATTACCTATTAATCCACCACTTTACTTGTAGCATTTATTTTATTTTCTTATTTCCATTTATTACCTTACTATTTTATAACTACCACTTTTAATTTATAATACCTGCGATACTTCATTATGTTGATTTTACTTGGTCACCACATCAATATCAAATAATTAACATTTAATTTGTTCCTACTTTCAAATTTTGTAGCAACTTTTATATTTACAATTGTTTAGTTAATTTCAATCTAATTAAAATAGTTGTAAGTTGTCTAAATTAGCATTACTACTATCATTCTAGTTAATATCATTGCTAATAATCACAATTTTGTTTCTCTTTCATTATTGAATTACAAGAATCATATTAAATTTATTAAAGTTTAGCTATCACAAATTTTGGGTTGTTACATTAGAGATGCACACATGATTGAAGACGCACAAATAAGCGCACGATTTATTTATTTTTTGCAAATTATTTCCTTTAGCTGAAAATATAAAATGTGCGTCCTTCTGATGTAAAAATAAAAGCTACGTCTTTAAATCTAGAATCTGAATGATGTTCTTCGTTCTTCCTATGTTGCTATTAAAAAATAAAATACTATTTTTGCACAATGTTATTGTATGCTACGAAATGAGAAAGCACTGGTCGGCTATATTTGAAAGAAAGATCGGCATACTAATTTTGCATTACACATTAATTTAGATACTACAGTAAACCAGCAGTGCTACAGGGCCCGAAAATTAGGATTTAGAGAAGTGCGGAAGTCGCGCAATTCACGGGGGAGCATCGCATTTAGGGTTGGAGATGCATCAGTAGCTGTAAGATCTGATTTTCGCATACTTTGAAAAAAAGCTTCGAGCCTTTTAGCATTTTCGATAATAAGCTAGCTCACTCTTCCTTCCAAGCTCATCAAGAAATGCCCTTGAAACCCTAAATTTTCATATATATATATATATATATATATATATATATATATATATATATATATATATATATGGAAAAAAGCTTTTCTCCCTTTAATACTCAACCCGAGCCTGCCTCCGTTTGTCTTCAGGTTTCAGTGCTTCTGCTGTTGTTCTGGCCCCACTCCACTGCAGTTACGATGCCAATATGATCACTAAACAGTGGTATAAAATATTAATTTAATTTAAATTATTCTTATGTTTTGCTTGCACTATTCTTATGTAATGTGTTAAAATATTGATTTAATTTAAACCATTCTTAAGTTTCGATTGCACTGGTGTCATTAAATATATTTTATCCTAAATAAGCACGTAAAAAGTAGGAGTTACTTAATGTAAGTTGATAATTACAAAGGCTTATTACGCTGGATAAACTTATGGATTCTAAATAATTTTTAACGGAAATCATATCAATGTTCTCATCATTAAAGCGACATATATACTAAGGAAAGCTGTACTGAGGAGGTATTTGTTTGGTTTATTTTAGTACAACAATTTGCACTATATTATTTAAATCTTTGTTTTATTCCAAGAAATTTACAATAACGAAATAAACTTTTTATGTAACATAATATATTATCATGTATCTTTGTACAAATAGCATGTAACTTCTAGTTGGAGAAAAGCTAAACAAAACAGGTTTTCACCTAATTCACTACCACTTATTCAAAGTGTCATCACCATCTTAAACATAATGCCAATTATAAGGTTTGTCCATTGATAATTCCAGCATGTCAAAACACAAGAGTCATGGAGATGCAAGTATACTCCGCCAAACATAAAGAACTGTTGAATATGTAGTTGCAATCGTGCTTTAACCAAACAATCTATGTTGTCTGTACCAGTTCCTGTGTAACTATAAGTTAAGCCTAAGAAAGCCATGATGTCTAATGTTGTCTTCTTTGCAACGTAAAGTGGACTTACATTGTGTATATACTTACTGTTCACTCAAGTAATTTTGAGGAAGTGCCACCTTCTTCAAATAATAAGTTATAGAGTAAGTTAGTTTAACATAATCATTTATATCTTTATTTTAGAAGAAGAAATGGTATCACAAATTATTATGAAAGGTTTCTTTCTATCTCATGTTCAACCGTTTTATTTCCTTCTGCTTCGGCATTTTTTAGCTTGGCTTCTTAGTTGCTTATGCAAAAGCTGAAGTTCATTTTAATTACATTGCTTTGGTCTACTTTTGATATAAAACAGTTTTCCAACATTTTAGATGGAGATATGTATGTATGCAAACACTACTAAAAATAGTTGATATAAAGACTGAAAATTTCAGTTTTTAATTAAGCAATTCAGTCTTTATAATGTATGAAAAGACTGACTAAAGACCGAATTTTCAGTCTTTGCTTCTTAAGTCGCAACTAAAATTTGAAACTGAATTTTCAGTCTTAAATTCTAAAGACTGATATTTCAGTTTCAAATTTTGTTAAAGACCGAATTATAAAGACTGAAGCGCAGTTTTCGATCGGTCTCAAATTATACTAAAAAATATTTATCATTTTAATCTATTCATAATTTAATTCATATTTCATTAATTATATATATATGAATTTTGTATGAACAACTGTGTCGTTAACATATTTCAAATAATGGTACCATACATAAAACACTAAATTACAAAAGAAGCTATATATAATAGAATCGTATATATTTTCAGAAACAAGAGTGGAAAAGATGCTGTAAATTGATTATAAGATCAAATTTTATACCAGTGACATATTAACATCATGAAACCGCAAATAACTTCTCAACATTAGAAATTCAAATATAGAAACTACAAACATCTCAACATGTAATCAACCTTTCCACGATCTTCTTAGATTTTCCATTATTTTTCTTCTTTCTTTTGAGTATCATTCTCCAGAAAATAACACAAAAAACATTGATAACCAAAGATGTATATGCCCAGCCTCAACCCCCAAACATGATCGGATTCCTAAAACAAACCAAATAAACTTTTATATCCAGGGTTGAAAACCCATTAAACAAGGAGCCCATGGCCTTGGCCAAAGCCCCATATTAGCCGACACCATCCACTCTCCTACCTCCATGTCTGGCAACCACAGCTCGCTCCCAACAATATCAAGTGAATCACATGTCAGTCCAAACACAGTTGACATATACATCTTCCCATCATCTTTCTCACGCAAAGGTACTACTTCCACATTCACAGCATCCTTTTTGATGCTGCTCATGGACCCACATATACCATCATTTATCCAATACTCCCTCTTATTTTCCCTTATGCTTTTGCGTTTTGCCTATTATGCATGTCGCTAGTGTCCCTGCAGTGTATGCAAAGTATCTACCTGGTTCTGCATCACTCCCAGATCTTTCTTGTCCCCAAAACGCGATTTTATCGAAGCATTGCTCGCTTCTCCTGCCTTTTCAAAACGACAGCCTACAATGAATCCTCCGCCTATGTTTAGGATGGTCATTCTTGATCCACCGACTTTTTCGCAGTGTCGAAAACTGCTCTCGCTGACTCAATCACTGCATTGAACATTTCAAATATTGTTGCAGAAGCGCCTGCAACTAAGGAATCTAAATGAGATAACGTGAATATATATTATATAATGTTGGGTTGTTTTTATTTTACCGATACGGAAGGAGACGCCAACAACTTAAAGCTCCATCTCTCTAGCGGAGCAGAGCAACCTCTCGATCTCTTCGGGAAAATACTCGTACTTGCTCTCTAAAGACCGTCTCACTCCTGCGTTACCTGGAGGCCGAGTGGGTATGGGCGAGGTAGGTAGAGGGAAGGGAAGGAAGAGGTTTGCTAGTGGATGAAGGAGTGTAGGATGGCTTTGGGAAGCGGCTGATGGATTGATAGGAAAAATGAGAGGACGAAGACAGAATGAAGAAAACTAGAAAGTATAGTGGATTTATTTGGAACCGTAATTTAAGGAGAAGGTGGAAGAGTTGGTGAATTCGAAAGGAAAAAGTGTTTATTAAAAATAAGAATTAATTTGGCTGCTATAGTTTTGAATATAATGGTTCGGATAACAACATTTGGACATTGGATCAGCAAGCAAAGTAAAATCTGAACGGCTACAAATTCTTCCGTAGAACCATCAATTAGTGACTCAATTTAAAAAAAGTTCAGTCTCTTTTGCACTTTTATTGTTTGCAACTGATTTGAATCTGAACTTCAGTTTCAAATTTATGAAATTAAAAACTGTTTTTTTCAGTCTTTGATTAGTATTCAACTAGTGACTGAAACAATTCAGTTAGTAATTTACAGTCTTTAGTTATCTGTTTTTTTGTAGTGAAATCTTATTCTTACATTTACATTTCCAAAATGATATAGCCACATAAATATACAATAATAAATGAGGATCATCATCAAAGCCTGCATGATTTATGGATATTGTTTTGTTTTGTTTTATTTTAGTGGAGTACGCCTATATTGTTGTCCTTTTCTTTGTTATACATCATGTTCATGACTGAATCATGTACTCTTTGTTAGCTAACTTCTTTTTTAAAGCAGGAGTGGTCCCTTTTAGGTTAGAGTAATCACATTTTATTAGTCACAAACAAAAATATATACTGAAGTTCACTGCTGATTAGTTAATGCAATCAAATATGATCATCACTATGATGATCAAATATGAGCAAAGAGCATGTGAAGCTGTAGTTCAGGGGATGCAACAGAATGGAAAGTGGTCGCAGCTTGTTAGTGAGCCATGATGAGCTCTAAGACAGCAATGCGAAGCAAAACTGTTGTGAAGCAAGGCAACAGCTAAATCTAGGGCTGTATATTGGACATGATAGTCCGTTGTGCGGCCCGATCCAAAGCTATAAGGTGTTCGATCCGTGTCCGTCTGATTCTCCTATAGGACAAAGCTTGGATACACCATGGTCCAGTCCGATCCAAAATGTTCGATGTTATTTTATTGTCCGTTCGTTGTCTGTCTCGTACAAACAGTGTTCGAACTTAATGCTTGTCTGATCCGTGTCCGTCCGAATCTCTTATAGGACAGAACTTGGATACATCTGCGTCTGGTCCGGTCCGACCCGTTTACACCCCTAGCCTAAATCTGGGAAGCTATTCATAGCTTCTACTCACTACCAAATTTCAAAGTATTAGAGACACTAAATTAGAGGCTAAAATGTATTTTGGTCCTTACTGATAATTTATTAAGGGCATAAACCGTATCAGTAAATATTGGTGGGAACGAATACATCTACCTCTACAGACAATCTGAGGTAGAAAGAAGAGCATTTTTCATTCTTGACCCTATTTTTTTTATACCACCTTTTAGCATTCTTTTGCAAAAAAATGCAAATATAATTTGAGATTGCGCCGGTACAGGTGTACACTGGCGCAATCTGAAAAAAAGAGAAAACTGGTCATCTGAAATTGAGCCTTGCCAAATACCGTGAAGATATCCTTCATCTTCTTGCCAAACTATTCCTTCGCACCCTACGTACAACACTCCAAATCCAGATTCTCTGCCGCCCTTAACCTGCTTTCTTTTTATCTCCAAAGCAAAGCAACCATCCTTCCCTTTCCCTTTTTTCACATGAGCAAAATTTCTCCACTTTGCGTCTCATAAAATATCCATTCTAATGAAATTTTCCAGTTCCATACTGTTACCTACATCATATTCTCTATATTACCGTTTCCTACTTCTTCCATCAAACTAAATCAATGGAACACATTCCTTAACCTCACAAAGTGTCGCCTCAGCGACACAAACCCTTCCATCCACACACTTAAAAAATACTTCCATCGCTTCAGATACATTTCAAAATCATCAAATGGGACGAAGAGGGAGCCGATGGAGATGGATTTGAAGATCATGCAGGTGTTGCATGCAGTTTCGATGGGTGCGGGCATGTTGCCCGCGGACATGACGGACCTGGTGAACGAGGAGCTTACGTATATGAAGGCGCACTTTGATCGGGTTGTTAATAGTAAGGATTCTGAAACGTTTTACATGCTTAATCAGGATGGGAATAGTGGGCATGAACTTAGCATATTTTTCGTGAGAATATGATGTGGCCTTTTTGTTAATGGGGAAAATGTTTGTGGCATGTTATGATGTTAGTGAAGGTTGAAGTTATGCGCCATGCGTGTTATAGTGGTACTTTCTTTTGCGGTATTTACAGACGCACACGAGTGCAAATATAAATCTTCATTTCATGGGTTGATTGTGCTTATGGCTTAAGGTTTCAACAGACATTGAATGCCATGCAATAAAACTACCGGCATACATAATATAATTATACTTTTTGAATATTTGACAAATCAAAATAATGTTTCATTATTATTTTTCATACATAAGGCTAGAAAAATAATCAGAGCATGGCACTACAAAGCTAGAAATAACATAAAAGAATGTGTATAATTCACATTTTACAGGACAACAAATTCTTCATAATGTTTTATGGAATAGTCGAACAGAGCATAGAATAGTAGAGAACGTAAATAACACAGAACTTGAAGAAACGGTGAAGACCAATAATGTTTATATTTCATAGCATGGTCAGTAGAACATGAACTTATTCAAAACCTAACTTTGCTGCACAGCCATAGAATACATACATTACTATAGCAATATAAACAACACGCATCCTTCACAACAAAATCCACAATGCAAATACACATACAAGTCCAACTGAAACTCACATCCATACCGTTGACTGGAAAATTGGTCCCCAAGTGCCCAAGTGCTAATCTTTTGACGTAATCATATTTATAGGCCCAACCAAGCCCACATGCATACCCATCCAAGCCCCTTATTCAAGCCCAAGTCATTTAATTCACATAATCATATTCAAGGCAATTATATATACCTTGAAATAGTCCAAATAACTTGGTGATGTGGGACTTGTTCCCTTCACTAAAACAATCTTTCACAACAAAAAATACTATCACCTCGATGTGGTATACCCGATATCATAAACGGTAGCTCCTCTATGACTTGTGGTAACCCAAAATGGCCACGGTCCAATCCTACTTATTCCATTGCACCCAATTCTCATGTATCAATTGGTTTTGATGTTATTCGCAATGTGTTTGCTCGTGCTTTTAGTAGATGGTCTGAAGTGCCATTCGATGGTGCTCTGAAGACGCTAGCGCACACATTTTATCCGAGGGACGGTAGATTCCATTTGGATGCGGATGAAAATTGGGTGGCGGATGGAGACGTGACGTCGTCAAGTTCGAGAGCGATACGGTGGATTTGGAGTCGGTGGCATTTTGCTGGACAACATGCAGGTGGACTCAAGTGCAGACAACATTTCATACTAGACATCGCCGTCATCCTCGTTGGTTGCCGCATCAGTGGTGCATTTTGCTCCCACATCGAACCCGCTGTTAATTTATGATCCGAAATTCTCATTAGAATTGGTCTAGCTGATGTCACCTAAAAGATCTTATCTATATCCTTAATTTATTCTCTTGATTGAGATATTTTTAGCAACCCCATTTAAAGGATAAAGGAGATCTTTAATTTATTCTCTTGATTGAGAAATTTTTAGCAACCTCATTTAAAGGATAAAGAAGATATTTAATTTATTCTCTTGATTGAGATATTTTCAGCAACCTCATTTAAAGGATAAAGGAGATCTTTATTTTATTCTTTCTCTCCTTATTTGGCTGCATGAAAGTAGAATATAAATTCATTGCTATGGTTTGTAATGAAAATAAGCTTGTAAAACTCCATCAATTAATTAATAAAGTTTTCCTTTCTCCCGTGGTTTTTTTCCCGAAAAGGGTTTTTCCACGTTAAATCTTGTGTGATTCTATTTTTTGCTTGCTTCTTTGATCATTTATTTATTAACACTCGCCCGTCGTTCACATGATCTTGGCTCGGGCAGCGACTGGTCTTGGCTCGGGCAGCACGGTTTAGAGTAGGGTGGAGCTTGATCGGAGGAGGTGTCTTGGAGATGCGGCGCAGGCGGCAGGTCAAGCTGACAAAAGGGTTGGAGAGGTCGGCGATGGGGATGGGCGTGGTGTCGGTAACTGCCTGGTGGTTGCGTTGGGAAAAGCGACAGTAGGGGAGAGCGGAGAGGGCGACCTCGGGGTCGGGAAGGCAGGGGATGGTCGAAAGGAAAGAAAGCTGTTTTGCGATGGAAAGAATGGTGTTTGCTACATTATATTTTCAAAAAACAAATGGAGAGCGGTTATGTAAATTTGCAGCAAGGAAAGGAAGAAAAATGAGAATGAAGGGAGAATTGTCCTGAGGACTGCTTTACTTGTTAGATCTTATGTAAGATGGTTATATGAACTGGGGGCGCAATTTCAGATTGCGCCCCAGGTAAAAGCAAAGTTTTCACCTTTATTTTAAGTACACTGACGCAATTTCGGATTGTGCCAGTGTATACGTGTACCGGCGCAATTTCAAATTGTGCCAGTGCATTTTGGCTAATTCTGACCAACTCAGCGCTGAGTCGGTTAAAAAGAGATATATTTACAATATTTTGCAAAAGAAGGCTAAAAGAGAGAAAAGAAAAAAAAGAGGCCACAAATGAAAAATAGGGGCCCCTGCTGACATTTGCCAGGGCAAAACCAACCGCCTTGGATCCAAAAATCATTTTCTTCTAGCACACTTTTCCGTGCTTTATTTTATTTTTGGTAACGCATTCATCGCCACGCGCTCCCGTTAATCTCCTTGCTTTCTTTCCTTAAAGTCAACCAAGATTGACCATCTGCTTCAATCCAGAAATTGATGAAATCTTCCTACTCTATTTCAATCATGAATTCGATAGCAACAGAGGTATGCAACTGGCTGTTTAGGAAGAATCAAGTAATTTGAAGTCTCAGCTTTCATCGAAAAGGATTTCCATTTAACGACTATTTAATGTATGTAAAATGTTCTAATTTTTGTCGCTCATACTCTGATATTTACTACTCATCTTTATTGGCTGATATTTACTACTCATGTGTTTTTATATAACAAGCTTTGAAATAACTAATGAAATTCATTCAAGAAAAAAAAAAAAAAAATTTGCAATTTAGAAATCTTGAGTTGGATTCAGGCAATTTGGGTTTGGATTTAGGTGCGGGAAGTGGCGATGGTAGGTACAAGTTTTTAGGAATGGGTTTGTAAACTGGGAGAGATGGTTAAAGAGTTGATTTAATGACATGATGGTGGTTGTTTGCAGGCGATAGCAGAGGGGAGACGGTAAGTTCAGGTTGATGTTTTTGAGTAGTAGTTAATGGCTATCGGGTGCTGGTAGGATAACGGTGGAGAGAAGGAGGAGGTTTGCGGTGGTGGTTGGAGATTGGTAATCTTAAAAAAAGCTCCGGGCCTTGCATTTTGGATAATAAACTGGCTCACTTCCTCCCAGGCCCATCAGGCAATGCCCTTGAAACCCTAAATTTTCATATATAAAAGGAAAAAGCTTCTCTCTCTTCAGTACTCAACCCGAGACTGCCTCCGTCTGTCTTCAGGTTTCAGTGCTTCCGCCGTTGTTCTGGCCCCACTCCCCTTCAGAAGCCATGCCAATGTTGGACAAATCAACATCAGCAATCCTCGCGGGAATTACAGCCATTTCCGTCCCCTATGTCTTCAGGTTATTTTTGTTAATAGTCTGTAAATCGGCTGATATGTTATTGCAGTTGCATGAGATTGGTATTTCAAATTACAACAATTCTTTAAGGACATGCTACAACGACCTGCGTTTTCCCGGTGAAAATTGGCAGATCTCGAAATTCACGGAGTCAAATATATCTTGCGGCTGCTGCTGCTGCCGCGCAAATTCTATTTTAAACTGTTCCTAGTTCTAATTACAATTATTTTAAACTGAAAGTGATCTTTCTTTTTTTGGCAAATTCTATTTGAACTCACCAAATAGCTGAGTCGCCCCTCAAAATTCAAAAATTCAAAAATCCAGCCATTCTACTGATTTACCCCGTCTTTAAAAAAAAGAAGGTAAAATTACCCTCCCTCGCACTGCAAGTGCGAGGTTCTTTACAGTACCACGCAGCGGCACTGCGTGGTACTGTAAGAGACCTCACACTTGCAATGCGAGGTAACTTACAGTACCACGCAGTTGCGTGGTACTGTAAGGAACCTCGCACTAGCAGTGCGAGGTAGGCTGAAGCTATTAAAAAAAAGCAAGCAAAGGGTAATTTCATCATCATGATTTTTGGTTTGAGTGGGGGGAAACTCAGCTATTCGATGAGTCCGAATAGATTTTTTTTCTTTTCTAAACAGTTTGTAAATTTTATTTGGTTAATAAAATTGGAGACCGGTATAAATAGTTCATAAAATTAATGTGAACTTCCCTAAAGTATGAAGTACTATATGAATTTGTTAGCAATTTTCGCTAAGTCATTGTTTAATTTGTTTTTTAAACAATGTGCAATTTTTGGGTTGTAACAAGAATGATGATTAGGTTGTGTTTGTTTTGTTTACGACCTTAGTCTAAGGGATTGTATTTCGTGGTATATGTATTTTGAAGTATAATGAACTTAGTCTAAGATGCATGCTTATTCGATGTTGGGTGAAGCATCAATCATATGGTTAACTTACAAGTGCGAACTCCTGCTACACACATGGGGTCTTTCACATAATTTATTTAATATTGCATTTTTAGACTTTTGGAATATAAAAACGTAAGTGCATAGTAAAAATTTTGAATTTTTTTTCCAGAAATGGTACTATAAATTTCCGTTGGAAATCCGCTTTAGAAATTTCAAAGAGGACAAAGTATAACATCACATGTTTTATGAAAAATGAATTTATGTAGTACACTATAGCAAAATTGGTCTCTGGCAATACTTATAGGCATCGTAAAAAACAAATCTTACGTCATATAAGTTCTCTAGTGCCATAATATTTTTTGTCGCACAAATGTCGTAATTGGAGTGGAAGCAAGTAAAACTTTTCGTCATAAAAAAGCGTCGCAAGAAATAATCTACAATGACATTAATTTTGTTGCAGAAGGAATGTTTATGTCATAAATAATTTGTGTCGCTAATATTGTAATTTCCTATGTTATCATCTGCGGCATGGCTTTGATGTCATAAAAAAAATACGCAGGTGCGACATAAATTTCTGTTGTAAAAACTTTAGGTTTTAGCCACACTTCATTGCGTTGTGCTGTGCTTACTTGGATTTCTAACGACATACATTTACATCGATAGTACGATTCCGCATTTAAGACATTTGCATATGTTGGTAAAAATGCTTAATGTTAGTGTTTTTTAGAACATAAGGTCAAGTATTTGCAACATTTTTTATTGTTCTTCACTAACATTAATACTGCACCCAATGCTATCATGTAAAGCAAAAGTAAATCATAGCAGATATCAACATAATTATCAATGACCCAGCTACAGAGGCACATGAACATGACAAAAGTTGGCCAATGACACTAACCAACTAAAACTTAAAATGGAAGTAAATCCTAGCAAATAGAAATGTTTCACGCCCAATAAAGCAAACAGTAGATATTTTGTATCGTGAAAGACATGCAACATACCAGAAGAACTGGCAAAAGAAATTACTGAATGCTTCATTGACAAAAAAAAATTGTTTGATCTTGCTAACATTTCTATATGGACCACACACATCCTTCTTATAGGAATGAATCGACTTGCTCTGAAAAAACAACAATAAAACAAACTTTGAAAAAGACAATAAAACAAACTTTGGGAAAACAACATTGAAATAAACATGGAAACTCCAAGCAATCCAGCATCAACAACAAAACAAAACACATAAATGTAATATAAAAGAACAATGTTGAAAAGGATAAAATTAATTTAAATTTCATTACTGCTATCATCACTACATCCATCAAATCCTGCGCTTACAGATGTACCACGAAGAATAAAAACAAAATAAAAAAATTCATGCAAAATTTTAGCTGGCATAAATGACCCTTAACCTCACTTGAATAACCTTATACCTTAATCAACCTGATATGAAACTTTACATCAAAATTTAGAAGAAGAAGAAAAAAAAAAAAACTATAAATCTGTAAATTGTCTTTTTCGACCTCTTCATGCCATAAACAACACCCATGATAGGTATGTTTTTTTGCCTTGCATGCCTAGTACAAGTGACCACTTCATGAACCATGTTTTCTCCAAGAAAATTATCTGGAAACCCCCGGTTTTTTCAATCAATCCACGGATTCTCTTGATGCTTCCTCTTTTGGCGAATTGACAGATGGCAGGCATGGTGATTCGGTTTGTCACTTAGCGCTACCCTTCCTAGACCTTTATATCATTTTCCTCTTTTTAATATTCTGAAATTCAGAAATGGGAATTTCAGTCGACTTAGGATAATTTTGGTTTAGTTGGTGGGGATTAGAACTTGATTTATACTGATAAGGTAATGACAACATGTATTATAGGTATTGAATGAATATTACTGTTGCATACACTAAAACAAGAATATCATTTCTCGATGCTTGTAAGCACCAAAGTTTCCCAACTATGCAAAAGACTTGCATAACTAACACCCATAAATTTAAGAACATGCTATTTACTCAAAATCTGTAACTAGCATTGCAACACACAACAAAAACAAATGGTTTGGCAAATATGCAGATTACTTGGAATAGTGATGATGGTCAACTTAAAATGCAAAATATATTTGATATCTATCCAACTAGTCGTTAACCAGTAATAAAAAGCTGACCTGAAGAACGTCTATTGGCTCTTCCCTTTGGCTGTTACAAGTCCAAATTTGCATCCTCTCTTTTGTCTGGAAAACAGTTTATATTTTCTAATCCCAAATTTTAGATAAAAACTATGAAATCATAATAGATAAGCCTAAGTATATGAGGATTGAATTCTTGAACTATTATCCTTCCTTCTTAATAACAAGGACCAAAGAAAAAAAAAAAAAAAAAAAAAAACTTAAATTGGCTTAATTTGCTATTGAGTAGTAGAATATGGCAAAAACAAAGGTCCACATATTTAAAATTTCCACAGATATTTTATATTCGGTTACATTTTTTGCAAAGGATATTACCATATCTACAACAAAATGAGCTTGTGTATTTAGTGGAGATACTTTTCACTGAGGAGTGTCATTGTTAGCTATACTTATATATGTTTTCTGACCTACTGAGGAGTGTCATTGTTAGCTATACTTATATATCTTTTCTCGAAAGTAGTACGATGTCCTCTTTGCAAAGTGGAAGAACACTATCTCGCGATACTGGAACTACTTCAAATTGTGTGTATGATTTTCTTTTCTGTTTGTGCACCTTTGATTGTGATTGCTTATCTTGGGATGTTAGTTTTTTGTTTATTCTACTTTGCATCCTATTGTTTTCACTGCTTTTGGGGGTGTTAATTTGGGTTTAACAAAACCCGTGTTGGGCATGGAGAATGAAAACAATTGTCATTCATAGCTAAATCCACATCTAGTACTCAAAATTTTGTATGAAAAGGATATGTTTGGCAAGCTTTATGACATCGTAATCAATTATCCTAAAAGTTCACATTTTTAAGTGCAGTTTCTTTTTATCAACTTTCCATACATAACTTATTTTCGGTTTTGTTATTCATTAGGCATCTAGCAACGATGATAGCAAGTAATGTAACTCAAGTGAAGAGTGGAGAAGCACTGTAGTTGGAAGAATTCTCATGGTCAGATCTACCTGCTGATTTGGTAAGATTGATAATATCAAAGCTGGTGGGATATGAGGACAAGGCAAAGTTGGCATGCGTGTGCAAGAGTTGGGAGGGTATAATTCGAACAATGCCGCGCATCTATCCGGCAGGCAAAAGCCCCCTGCTGATCCATATAAAAAGTGAAGGAGGACAAGGACAGGGTGCCGTCATCCAGTACTACAGCCCATGGTTAAATAAAGCATTCGAAGCGAGATCGCCTTTGGACTTGACCGAGTACGAAATCGTTAGTGCAAAAGATGGAGGTCTACTGATGTACAACCAGGATCAGATGCAGATGAAATTGACCAACCCTTTTAATGGACGCTATTTAGAGTTTCAGCGCATAAGGAGCAACATATCCTTCAATGGCACTGCTATAGGATTGTTTCGCGGCAGGTATGCAATATTTCTAATCGACACGTCCCATGAGAACCAGGTCACTGTGCACCTGTACGACGGTCTTGTTGGTTGGGCTTTGGATTTGGTGTACGACATCGGTAGTGAGCCATTTCATGTGTCATCGAACCCAGTGTACTTTGATGGACGATTCTACTGCTTGGATAGCAAAGGTGACAGACTAGGAGTCTTTGATTTGTTACAAAGGACTTGGAACCTTTACAGTGTTAGATTCATGAACAAATATCATGATGATGAAGTTGGTATCCGCTGCTGTTACCTCGTTGATTGGATCGACACGGTGATGATGGTGCTTCAGGTCAACAACTATCGGAGAGGGATTCATTTGTTTCGTCTTGATTCAAAGGAGATGGTTTGGAAGGAGACCGATGATTTGTGTGGTCGAAGCCTGTTTCTTGGATCTGTCTTTTCTGGCATGTCCCTGCACGCTGCTAAAAAGCTTCATAACAGGGTCTTTTTACCCGACTGTCATCAAGATGAACCCAAGAGAGTGACTGTGGTTGAGCCATTCTTTCATCATGATCAGTTTTGCTTCAAGTCAAAGCCTTGTATATCATGCAAGGAATGTTACTGTAACAACAGTGGGGAAGGCTCACTGTATTTTGGTTCAACCCAAAATCACAAGAACTGTACCATGTGGTTTCAGCCAGCCTATATGGTATCTCGTATTCTTTCATGTTTTCCTTCATATCGCGCACACAAATGCTTTCGTGTTTTCCTTTTTTTTAATCTTCAAATGCGACCATATCACACGCGCAGGGGCACACAACCTGCATGCTGTGTTATATTGACTCATTATTTAGATCCTGACAGTAGTTTTGTTTTCATTTTCAGGTATTTAAAGACAAATGATGATAGAAAGAGGAGATGCAATTTGTGTTGGGTTTTTCGGTCATTCTGAAATGTTTCCTTTTTTGTTTAATTTGCTGCTTACTGACTTTACTAATAGTTGAATCATGTGGTCTTGTTTGTTGATCCTCTGCATATTTTTTCCCCTTGTTTCCCTTGCTGCGTCTATTTTTTTTCCCCCCTTTTGCTTGATAAATCATTTTTGTGTTGAAGGGTTATTGATTACACCATTTTCAGTTTCAATTGCATGAAATGTGAAGCTTGCCTCATCTCTCCAAGTATGTTGAGTTATCCAAGGACAGGAACTGCCAAACCCAGGTGAGTTCTCAAAACTATTTAATATGTTGGGATCTGAACTCGTTCTATGGATAGCCTTGGCTTCGGTTGAACCTCAGTTTTCCAACTTGGAAGCATTCACATTATTTGCAGATCTGGCCATGTAATTCTGGGCTGCGTTTGACTATTGACATATTTAGTTTGTACATTTGTTTTAACATTTCTATGCTGAAGCAAATTATCTTATAATATTGTCTGCCGCTACATTATCACTTGTATTAAAAGTTTCTGTAGAACATCCATTTTAAGCATCCCGCATGCTCAATTTCTGCACCAATATGCAAAAATCAGTTTGATCCTATATAAATATGGATGATGAACAAGACTATTAAAGAATATCCTTGTTTAATAGCAAGTTTTGAGCTCATAAATCTGTACATTTATAATAAAACATATGTTGTTTAAGTTGGAGATTGTTGAGTTAAATTTCTATCATGGGCACATATGTATTAATGTACGATACTATACAATTTTGATAAAAATAATTAAGTGACCATTACCTTATAGTTATAGTAAGGTATAAGTGTCATGGAATAAAAGTGTATAAAACATAAGTTATATTTACAATTTGATGAGAGGTAGAATGACAAATATCCAATAACTGATTGTTGTAAATTAATATATACGTTTGTGGTGCCCAATTATCGCCTTATCGGTATGTCTCGTTTTTCTCCACTTCCCCGTCCAAGTGAAACAACAAATGGAAAACTGTTTTTTTGGAAGATTATAATCTTTGTATAAACGATTCAATGGATTCTGATATGCTTTCGAAGAACTTTGGTTATTTATTGTTTTAATTTCTCATGAGTTAATTAGGTTAAATTCAAATTAAGTAATTCAACATGATACAATTCAAACTAGTCATTTGAGATAATTTACAGAAAGAAGCAACAAACTTTACCAATACTTAATGGGGATAATAAGGTGGATTAGTCGGCATTGGTGTTTAATAATCTCAAACATAATCATGATACAAATATTTAGACAATAAAATCAAATGACTCCAAACACTAACAAGGGTACAAATCAAGATAGTCACTGGAATTAGTTTATTTTAAAAATATATAATTAAACTTTATAGAAAGAAGTAACAAACTTTATTACGGTATAATGCATTTAACATACTCTTTGTACAAATTTAGTTGAACTTATATCATTCAATTAAATCGTTTATATGATAATCACACCCTTTTCTTGAATTTTTTTTATATTTAACTAATGTTGTCCAAGATAATGCTTTCATGGTAACTACAAAAAATTGTCATTACTACAAACTTTAACATAATAAGAATTTACAACTTTTATTGCGCATTGTTAAACGTGATATCATTCACAATATATAAAAATATTTGAGATGTATTATTTTCATATCATTTATTAAATTTGTATGCTAACAGTTGCTTAATCCACACTTTCAGTCTACTCTAATTCAAACGTTGTTTGATTCAATATTTTAATATAGAGCATGTTACACGGTCTGAAGGTAAACTACAATGATTTGCCTTTTCAATCGCTCTAAGTCGGTGATTAAACCAACTCGAACCGGTCAAAGTGACAAATTGTTATTGCTTATGAGGTTTAATAGAATCAAACACAGAATCACATCACATGATAAAATATAATTTCATAATGAAATAATTTTACATACAACTTATCAGAGTTATATATACAATAATCTACACAGTGAAAGTTTTAGTATATGGATTTTATAATTAAATAAAATTTACAGAAATTATCGAACCCAAAGTGGTAAGCGTCGTCGCGAATCTCCAGCTTCGTCAGTTGAGATCTTGAAGCTGCAATACTCGGTATGACACGAGAGTTTATGCGAAACACAAAAACACTCAAGACAGAATTAACTTTATTCAAGTAAATCAATTTCAATAAAATACTAAATATAATAATTAATCCTAACTTATGAAATCACTAATTTCAAATATATGTCTAAGCTTACAAGTTCAAACAAAGAAAGTGGCATAATCAGGTCGAACGTAACAAAACGCACTACAACAGTCAAAACCAATACACAAAGGTCAAGGCAACAGTACTCGAGTTCAACAAATAATAGTGAGTGAAGGACAACATTTTACCCTACCAACAAATGGCTCAATATCAATATTTGAAATGCATAAATATGCATATATACATACACATTCAAAATATTCAGGAATTCAAATCTGGACATGACATGCAAAAGTGTATGTTCCAGTTTTCTCAACAAAGTAGAGTATGAGAATCAGCTCAAAATCAATGAGAATGGCAATCCAAACAAATCAAGCCAGCCAATGTACAGGTCTATGCAAGCATGATGGTGCTGCAGCAATGACATCAAGGCCAAGTACTTCACCAACAACAAAGTAGCATGGCTTCCACATTATAATATATATATGCAGCCACTACACCATATATGCTGATTAGGCTGTGTTTTTAGCCGTATCTTAAGCCGTTGGGCACGGTAAAAAGTCGTATCAAAAAGTGGCGTGTTTAATTATTAGATACGGCTACCAACCGTATCTCAATATATTATCATACGGCTTTTAGCCGTATCTAAAGTCTAATAAGACACGGTCTTTGACCGTGTCTAATTATATGTGTGTGCGCACACACACACACACACACACACACACACATATATATATATATATATATATATATATATATATATAAAAACACACACACACACACACACACACCCCCATGTATATATATATATATATATATATCATATATGTGTGTATATATAAAACAGAAACTGTATCGCATATGTTTCATAACACAGAGCATACATACCACAAAGTATACACAGGAATAACACAATTTATATATATATATATATATATATATATATATATATATATACACTTAAAGCTTTACTAGGTTTGTCATATAACACGATGTACATACAAACATATACAATAAAAGGAAACTATCAAAGATTTTCATCACATTACGTAGTAACAAAAATGAGGTAAAAAGATAACAGCATGATAAAACTCCAGTCGCGGCCGGGAAGATTGAGCGCGATAGTCAGCGGCCTGGAGTTCAAGTTTCCTTTGGCAGCAAAACTGAATCGTGATATATAGCCTGCAGCCTGAGTTCCAGCAACACAAAAGCACCATACTCTCCAACAGGACTGCCTATAAAATACAAGAAACAAGTTACAAATACTTCACAGCTGGACAGTAGATGGACATTGTAACTCACCGTGATTGAGATGCAAACATGAATAAAGAGCTAAGTACTGTATGTTAATACATATATAAAATGAAACGAATTGAGTTTTGTTTTCCAAAGATTTATCCTGTTGTAGAATCAGTCCAAAATATGAAATACAAGAACTCTTCTTTACAAGGACTCTTCTTTACAAGATCTGTATTCAGCAGAGTACTTTCAGAATGCGCCATTGAAGGTTAATTCTGGTAGAAAAAGTGATAACAACAATGGTAACAAAAAATCAATGTCGCAAGGTATATATTTGAGGGAATCAGAGTTGGATGTATAGTTGACGGTAGTCGATCAGTATGTTTCTGTAATTTAACGGTAGTCGAACAGTGTGTGTAACGACCCGGAAAATCTGAACCAATTTAAAATTGGCTAAAAATAGTGGATTTTAAATATTTAAAATAAATATTTTAAATAATAATGATGAAAAGTAAGTATGAATCGAAGTTGAAAATAAATATAATTACTTTGAATTATAAACAAGGCCTGAAATGGCGCGGTAGTTTCAAAATTTGAATTCAAACTTTAACTGGCTGTACCGGGTGCAAAACAAAACGGATTTGAGTGAAATCAAAAATATTTAAATCTGTTAGTGAATACCTTTCTAACGAATCTGAAAAATCGAAGTTTCGTAGCGGAAAGCAAAAGTTATGGCCAAATGAATTTTCAGAAAGGTCGTTATGGAATTTATATAGCCCGTGAAAATGGCCATTTTGCAAACGACCTCGGAATTCGACGAAACCACTTTTGTCGGATCCGGGATGTGAAGTTATTGCTAGGTTTCAAATTTCATAATTTTTGAAGCTAGTATGTGAGCGTGGCAAAGGAAAATGTGTTTTGGTCAATTATAGTTAAATTGGATCGACCAGAAAAGGGCCATTTTGCAAACGGTCTCAGAATTCGATGAAACTAGTTTTGTTGGGGCCGTATCGTCAAAACATAGCTGGATTTATTTTTCTGGAATTTTTCGAATCAGTTTGTGGCCCTGGCAAATTGAAATGTACGTTCAAATCAAATATTGAATGTTTTATATTTTAATCTGAATGAAAACTGACTGAAACAACCGAATGGGTCTACGAAAATATCCCATTGTGTTCGGAATGGGGGTAAAACGCCAGGGACGACAGTCGTTGGGTCTGGATTGGGGTTCGTGTGTGGAAGAGGGTATTTTTGAGATTTTAAAATTTATAAAAAAAATCATTGGTCAAAAATAAATTCTCTTTCCCCGATTAAGCCCAGGCGACGACGGAAGATGCTCCAAACCTTCTCTCTTCGATTTCTCATCAACCACTCAATGAAAAATCGTGATTCTTGATTCATTTTAAAGCTCTAGAGCTCCTCTTCAAATCCATCCCAGATTCGTCCATCCTCGTGTTGTATTTGTCGAGTTACGGGTCCCTGAAGTTGGCGCCTTTGAAGAGCCGCCGCCGCCACCTGGGAGGATCGAATTGGGTCCCCTCCTCAGCGCACGTGCACCTCACGTAGGCCTTCGACACTGTGCAGCCCGATCCTCGCATCGATTCACGGTTTGGCTGAAAATCTTAAACCTAGTTTTGAACAGGTTTGAAAAGTATACGACTTTGTTTATTTTCAACTGTTTTAACACTTTTAAACCGTTGCAAACTTGTAAAAATCATATCTTTTTCGTTTCTTGGCGAAATTCAATGAAACAAGAGACAGTGGACTCATGTGGACGTCTTCTACATTCTAGAAGAGACCGCATATTTTTCTGAGCCTTCTGCTATTTTTGGTGGAGTGGAACCCAATGTGAGATCTCTAATTTATAAACGATATGGAAAACGACGATGTATAAATTATATATTCGATGTATGAGTTATATAAGCGTTGTACACCTCTTGTATAAGCGTCGTATAAGTTGTACGTTCGATGTATAAGTTATATATGCGTTGTAAAAATTATATATGTGTTGAAATAGAAGTGAAATGCTATATATATATATATATATATATATATATATATATATATATATATATATGCATATACGCCCCTCGTCCACAAACCATGGGCGATATTTATTGGTTGTGATTGGTGTGAAAATTGTTTGATCACGAATGGTTGATTGAAATTGGTTCTCGTTGAAATTGATTGATTGTGGTTTTAAAAATACCCGTTTGTGGTTGAGAAATATTTGGTTGAAACCACGTAGGATTAGTTTGTGGAAATGAAAAAAATATACATGTCGCCTGCGTGCGAACTAGATGCATGATTCCCCATTGTCAAAAGCTGCGAGGCTTTAAGGTAGAGCGAGGAGCCGTACTAGGGACGGTCCCGGTTTTAACTACCCTGCCGTTATGCTGCCGAAATTTTGAATAATATTCATGTGTTAGAATTATTTTCCTGTGTTGAAATTATATTCGTCTGTTGAATAGAAAACCTTCATGTGTTGAATAGAAATTCATTCGTTGAATCATATTCATGTATTGAATGGTATTCGTGTTTTGAATAAATTGTTTTAACAATAAAAATCACATTTTTTACCCAATATATACAAGCTATAGAAAACCTTCATGTGTTGAATCGAAATTCATTCGTTGAATTGAAATTCATGTGTTGAATGGTATTCGTGTTTTAAATATAAAAATTACCTTTTTATCTATATATACAAACTATAGAAAACCTTCATGTGTTTTGAATCGAAATTCATTCGTTGAATTGAAATTCATGTGTTGAATGGTATTCGTGTTTTAAATATAAAATTCACCTTCTTATCTATATATATAAACTATAGAAAACCTTCATGTGTTGAATCGAAATTCATTCGTTGAATTGAAATTCATGTGTTGAATGGTATTCATATTTTGAAAGGAATTGTTTTATAATAAAAATCCCATTTTTATCATCAATATGAACTATATAAAATAATCTGGTTTTGAAATAAATTGTTTTACATTAAAAATCACATTTTTACTATATACATGAATTGTTAAAAATAGTGAAGTGTTGAAATACAAGACAGTTAGATAAAAATATCATTTTTATCAAATGTATGAAAATCATATAGTTTTGAAATCGAAGAATCGATATATATATATATATATATATATATATATATATATATATAAATAGAATTGAAATATATCGAATAACGAAGCTGTAGTTCGTATTTTGAAACCGTGATTTCAAACGATTAGTGCGGGAGATCCGACCATTGGATTTTCCCGAAACTGCAACCGTTGGGTTCGCTTTGGAAATATCTTTCCAACGGCACCAACTTTGTAAAAATCCAACGGTTGGATTGTATGGAATGTTTAATTCAAATCTGAAGAAAAACAGAGCCAGAATCGATTATATATATATATATATAATTATATTTAATCGAATAACGACGCTGCAGTTCGTATTTTGAAATCGAAACTTCAAACGATTGTACCAGGAGATCCGACCGTCGGATTTTCCCGAAACTGGAACCGTTAGATTCGTTTTGAAAAGATCTTTCTAATGATGTAAAATTTTGAAGATCCAACGGTTAGATTTTCAGATATGTGTAAATCAAATCTGAAGAAAAACAGCGCCACGGCCGCGTTATGGCCCGAAGCGTCGTTTGAATAAATTGGCTATTTTTTTTAAAAAAAAGCGATAAATCATTATAAAATATTTTAAACGATATTGATGTGAAATTTAGAAATTAACTGAAGGTTAGCTAAGTCGAATGGTTTCCTAGATTTTGATCTGATGTTGGTTTCGGCCTTCGGGGTTAATATTTGGGAAATCGTTTTCTTACTGATTGACGGTTAGTGACTAATGAATTGAAATGATGCGTATGTAGTGTTTATGTAGCACGTGTTTATTATGTACGTGAGTTGCTCAGAAAGACCGGGTTTATCCTATTCTGAAAAACTGAATCGACGATAAGAAATCGAAGATGAAGACGATGGTTGAAGACCGGAAATCTTCACCTCGTTTGGATGGCAACTGATGTCCTGATTGGGAGGCATCCCGAAATATGGATAATGAGTGGTGGTCGTCCAGACGTACGTGGAGATCGATGGGTTTGCGAGGTATATAGTGCCTCCGGTTTCGTTCAGACCCAGAACGGACTTGTAAATGGATGGTGTGTCTGACATTGGAATTTATTATGTGTGATTGATGGCCATCAGTTACTGATTAGAACAGAAATGTGTTTATTTTTATGCTTATATCTTATCTTTATTGTATGTAAATAAATGCTACTTTGGGTATTTTGTGTGTTTTTACAGGTCACTGATTAATTGTCTCCTTCATTAAATAAAAGACCACTGATAAGGAAAAGAAGCTACTTTCCCATCTCAACAAGTTTTCAATCACAAAGGAAGCCGTAGCACATTGGTTAAGGCATGGAAATCTGTACAGAAAGACCTGGGTTTGATTCCCATTGAACTCTCTTTTTGCTGAAGAATGGAACACGTTCACACTGCCTCCCTTGCTTTGAAGAATTTATGGATTAGTGATTTATGGTGTGTGTGTGTGTGTGTGTGTATATATATATATATATATATATATATTCATATGTATGAATATATGATAAACACTAATAAATATTTCAAGAATTGGAAGTATTCTTCATAGATAAATCAAAGGGAATCTTTCATTTTTTACTCTCCATAAAGATGAAGATTTGATTAGATAGATGCCAATCATGGTGCCAATCAATTTACCAATCAACTTCAAATCTCTTGGAAAATGCCAATCAATTTTCCACATGATCAATCAAAAGAGGAAAGCTGCATAGAATATTTCAAGTTTATCTTATCTCTTTTATTTGTGAATATATTATTTTCAAGAGGTTGAGTCATGGCCCATTAGAGGATTAGGGTTTTTCAGTTCACCTATATAAGCACATGTATACCCATTGTAACGGGCATCTCATTTTCTGTATTCCATTACTCTAATAAAAATTCTTCTTCTTCTTTTATTTTCTAGTATTTTTTAGCAACTAGTGTCATCTACACGATTAGATTCGGTAGAGTACTAGTTGTATTTTACATTTGTTTCATTAGTGATTAGTCGTTTGATTAGTTTCAACGACAATCCTAATTTTATTTTTTTGTTGTTCTTCTTATTCTGTACTTTTATTTTCTGCATTATTGTTCTTGTTTTGCAATTTACTTTCTTTAGTGATTAATCGTTGATTAGATTCAACGATAATCCTAAGTTCGCAATTTCAATTTGTTTTTATTTCAACGAAATTTACAGGCTTTGTCTAACTCGCCCAAGAGATTAGATAAATAATTTGATTTTAATTTACCTCCCTGTGTTTGACCTGTATGCTACACACCTGTACGCTTGCAGTATTTAATTTAAAATTCGCGCTTTTCTAATTCATAGGAAAGCGACGATCAAGTTTTTGGCGCCGTTGCCGGGGAGGTAACAACTGAATTTTATTATTTATTTAATTTATGATTCGTGTTAGTTTTTTTTCTTTTTATTTGATTTTGTTAAAAAAAAATCTTGCCAAAATTTCTTTTATTTCCTTTTATTTTCCTATTGTTTTCTTGTACATATATATAGATAAAAATCTTGATTAGTTGATTGTGTATCACATATTGATATTATAATCTCTAAGATAAGGAAAAAAAATCTTGCCCCTTTTTCTTTTAATTTTCCTTCGTTTTATTTTCATTTATTTCTTTCTTTTTTTGTTCGCATTATTTCTTCAAATCTAATTCCTTCTTCAAAAAGAAAAAAATATATATACAAAAAAAGAAACTTGCTAATTTTTCTTCAATTTCTTTCCATCTTTCTACCACCTCGCTGATTTTCACATTTTTCTTTTCCCTTTCCTTTTCTTTTTATTTGTTTCCATCTTTTGTCTACAACTTTCTAAAAAAAAAACTTTTGCAATTTCTTCTCTGTCTACTTAGATTTCTTTCTTGTTTTTGTCTGCTTTTATTTCTTTCCTCAATTCCTTCTACCCTTCCTCTCTACTAATAAAACCTTGCTTTTTTTTCTCTTATTTCCTTCCTCTTTTAATTTTTTTCCCTTTTTTGATTTGGTTTTTCCCATTCATTTCTTTCCCTTTCTTTTTGTTCAAATTTTCATAAAAAAAACTTGCATTTTATTTATTTATTTATTTCTTTCCAATTGCATTTCTCATTCACCTCCTACAATCTCTCTTTCCATTTTTTTCATTTATTTCTTTCTGGCTCTCTCCTTCATTAAAAAAAACAACTTTCAATTTTCCTTTATTCTTTCCATCTTTCCACTTTCTTTCCAATCATCTACATTCTTTTTCTTTTTACAAATTTCAAAAAAAAAGATTCCTCTTTTGCAATTTTTTCCTTTCTTCTTTTGTCTTTCTTGTTCTCAATACATTTGATTTCTTTTCTTCTCTGACAAATTTCCTTTCTTTTCAAAAGAAAAAAAAAATCCACTTTTGATTTCTTTCCTCTTTATTCCTCCTTTCCAATTTTCAATACAATTACTTCTCATTCTTCTTTTACAAGTTCAAAAAAAAAAATCTTGCCATTTTTCTTTTATTTCTTCCCTGTTTTCAACTTCTTTCTCCTTTCTTTCGTTTGTTTCCCCTCTTACTAATATCTCACATCCTTTCTTCTTTTACAATTTGCTGAAGAAAATAATTCCTTATATAAATTTCTCTTCTCTGCCTTGTAATTAATTTTCTTTCCTTTCTCCATTTATTTCTTTCCCTTTTCAAGTTTTTCCTTTTTCATTTTTTCTGTCTCTTCTAATTTTACAACAATAAACAAAAGAAAAAAAATTCTTTCTGTTTTTGTCTTCTCTTTTTTTTTGCTTTTCCTTCTCAATTTCTTTTCCAAATCTTTTACAATTACTTTCCTTTCTTCCTTTACAATTCTCTTTCTTTCCTGGAATCTCTCTTCCCATTTTTTTTTCATTTGTTTCTTTCCTATTTGTCCACTTTTTCAACAATAATAAAAAAAAGGGAGGCCATAAAAAGATTCTTTTTTTTTCAATTATTTTTCCCTGCTTCATTTCTTCCCTCTGATCAAATACCCCTCCCTCTCACATAATCTCATTTCACCACAGATTTTTTTTTTCAATCAACACTTCAGCACCATCTTTTCCAAAAAGTTAGCTTTTTTGTTAATTCCTTTTTCTTTTTCTTGTGATTTTTTTGTTATTCAATCATTCAAAAAAAACCAAAAAAAAAAGGGAGTTTCGAACTTAGGACAAGGTGACTGGAGTTCAAGCAACAAATCAAGATTTCAGAAATCAAAAAAAAAAAAAAAAAAGCAAATAGTGAGATTTCAATCATTGACGCTACTCATTTTTTCTGGATGGACAGCCATGCCCCACTGTAATAATTTCTGAACTCTACAGGTGCTCTGCTGCAAAGAAAAATATAGACATTGCTTGTAAAAAAATTCTGCAGGGGCAGCGGCTTGCTTGTACAATTTTTATTTTTGTAATTATTCTTGTGTGACTGTTGTGTTGCCTGAAATTTCTACATTGATTTGGTGAGGAACGAATTTCCATAATTATAAGCATCACTCTTATCGCTTTTCAAGAATAAAATCTGATTTGATTTTCAAAATATTTAACTGCTAGAGTGTATTTTATGAAATTGATTGTCTCAACGGTTTGATCGCGGATATATATTAGTTCAATTTATTGAACTTCTAGCAAAAGAGGTTGCATACTACCTGTAAAACATTGGTCGTATCCCTTAGTATTTATACTATACGTGAACGACCATAAGACCCTCTTCCCCCTTCAAATCGAGATTATCAACTAATAAAATATATTTGAGTACGTTATTTATTTTGTAATAATATCTACATGTGTCAAATTTAAGTTTTGTATTTTCCAAATTTAATAACGATGATTGAGAAAAGTCTTAGCCACCACAATTCTTCTAGGGATTTGGAGATTGATAAAATTAGCACGATTCAGACCACAGTTGATGAAACTTTCATTGACACTTCTGAAGTTTTGAAAATGTGTTTTAACCATTTCAACTCTGATTTTGATGAGCTCGAATACATTTCTAAATTAAATGAACTTCTTGACCCAAAACCTATGTCATCTGAATCTAACTAAGGAACATTGACCAATGTCATACACTTACTTCCTAAGTTAGACCTCAAACCCCTGCCACAAGACTTTGAGTATGATCACTTGGACTTTTCGAAAAATTCTCCCATAATCTTGGCCTCTAATCTTACCGAGGACCAAGAAGAAAAACCTGAGAAAATTTTACGGGATAATCTGCATCTTAATTATATAAATCATTGACACGACAACATTTTCATAAGAAAGATTTTGATTTCGGAATTTATTGACATGCCTCTTGTACCTCAAAAACCAGATAGGAAATCATCATACATCATTTTCGATAGAGGCAAGTGTAGGGGAAAAAGAAAATATCATTTTTCACATAACACTCATCACCGTTATAGATTTCATTTTGTTTATGATTGGCATTCACATATAGTGGCTAGACTGCATTTCATTCTTCAAATAATTTTGCATCTCATTCACCTTTGGGTACGATCTTTCAAATTTAGGAAACGTTCACAGTGTGGACACTGTTTAGTTCTAGTGTGGGGGGAGTCTGCATTGAATTCAATTTTTTTTTCTTTAATTTTTCCTTTTCATTTTTCATGCATTTAGATAGGACCATCATGCATTCTAAATGGTATGAACATACCATAATTTTTTTTTTGGAAAATACGACTCATTTTAGATTTGATACAACAAAATAAGTTAAGGATTATTAATCAGTTGATAGTATTTTTTTCTCTCAGCTTAGATCGAATATGAAATATAATGAAAAGTTTAATTTTGAGGGATAATAGTGTAACCGATACATAGGGAGATTCTTAGGTGATGGCCATGAAATCTATTCTATATTGTAGACTTTGTTTAAATAAGTGGAGGACTTAAAATACTTATATTGGCTTTTTGAATCTTTAAAACTAAGTTGTGTTAAGTTGATTTCGCGTAACTCACTTTTGTGCTTATAATTTCAATAATAATAATAGTAATCCAAATGTATCCAACATTGCTTGTATATCAAGCGTTGGTGTGCAAACCCGCCAAGCTCTATCCGACATGTTGTTGACAAAGTCAGCGTTGGAATATCTTGGTCTCATTTTATGAGATTGGACACCTAAGGATTACCGACACGTTGTTGACAAAGTCAAAGTCGGCCTGCACAATCCGCCAAGCTCTTTACCCACTCTCCGTTAGTCCGCGAGGCAGTGCATGGGTGGTAAACCTTGATCTTCTAAGTTAGGTGTATGTACTTAATCATAAATTTTAAAATTTTATAGAATAAAGAATAAGCGATGATGCCCAAACACTTCTTGACCTTATTGATTTGACTAGCCATACATGAGAAAATTAGAATACCACTTTACAAACTGTGTCAAGCAAACTAAGAATTTATTTCATGACTGCACTATGTTATCGACTGAACCAGCTGGCCAAACTGGAATTTAACACTTGAAAACTTGATTTATATTGAAAATTTCTGACAAGTTGAGGTATCTAAAATAAAATCAACTGACTAGAAATTGTTAACTTAATTTGTTGTACCACTTTCCTGAAACAAGTATTGTTTTCATTTTTTGTTTTTATTTTGCATATGTCCATTGCATTCATGTAGTTTCATTAGAATCATAGCATACTGCATTTGGATTTTGTGGGTAGTATTCGTTGAAAACCCTCATGAGACACCACTCGTCCTACTAGGGACACCTAGAGGTTTAACGGCTTGTTGCATACGCTCAATGCAATCGTGTTTCCTACGAAAGTGTGACCTATCTAGTTTAGTTTTTTATTTCGTGTTTTACTCGAGAACGAGTAAAAGATAAGTGTGGGGGTATTTGATTAGCACAGAAATGTGTTTATTTTTATGCTTATATCTTATCTTTATTGTATATAAATAAATGCTACTTTGGGTATTTTGTGTGTTTTTACAGGTCATTGATTAATTGTCTCCTTCATTAAATAAAAGACCACTGATAAAAAAAAGAAGCTACTTTCCCATCTCAACAAGTTTTCAATCACAAAGGAAGCCGTAGCACATTGGTTAAGGCATGGAAATCTGTACAGAAAGACCTGGGCTCGATTCCCATCAAACTCCCTTTTTGCTGAAGAATGGAACGCGTTCACACTGCCTCCCTTGCTTTGAAGAATTTATGGATTAGTGATTTATGGTGTATATATATATATATATTCATATGTATGAATATATGATATACACTAATAAATATTTCAAGAATTGGAAGTATTCTTCGTAGATAAATCAAAGGGAATCTTTCATTTTTTACTCTCCATAAAGATGAAGATTTGATTAGATTGATGCCTATCATGATGCCAATCAATTTACCAATCAACCTCAAATCTCTTGGAAAATGCCAATCAATTTGCCACATGACCAATCAAAAGAGGAAAGCTGCATGGAATATTTCAAGTTTATCTTATCTCTTTTATTTGTGAATATATTATTTTCAAGAGGTTGAGTCATGGCCCATTAGAGGATTAGGGTTTTTCAGTTCACCTATATAAGCACATGTATACCCATTGTAATAATCATATCCGTTATTCTGTATTCTCTTCTCCATTAATAAAAGTTCTTCTTCTTTTTACTATTTCTGCATTTTTCTTTCTTAGCAATCGGTGTTGTCTTCACAATTAGTTTTGGAAGAGCACCAATTGTATTTTACATTTTTTGTTAGTGATTAGTCGTTTGATTAGTTTCAACGACAATCCTAATTTACTTTTTGTTGTTCTTCTTTTCCTGCAATTTTACTTTCTGCATTTTATTTCTGTTTTGCATTTTAATTTCTAATTGATAGTTGTGATTTGATCGTCTATTCAATTAGATTTGTTCTGAATCGGATCGAAGTTTCAATTTTTATTGTTTTCAAAAACCAACCTCGAAAATCGTCTAACTCGCCCAAGAGATTAAATATATAATTTAATTTAAATGTCCCCGACAACGGCGCTAAAAACTTGATCGTCACTTTCCTATGAATTAGAAAAGCGTGAATTTTAAATTAAATACTTCAAGCGTACAAGTGTGTAGCATACAGGTCGAACACACGGAGGTAAATTAAAATCAAATTATTTATCTAATCTCTTGGGTGAGTTAGACGAAGCCTGGAGATTTCGTTGAAATAAAAACAAATTGAAATTGCGAACTTAGGATTATCGTTGAATCTAATCAACGATTAATCACTAAAGAAAGTAAATTGCAAAACAAGAACAATAATGCAAAAAATAAAAGTACAGAATAAGAAGAACAACAAAAAAATAAAATTAGGATTGTCGTTGAAACTAATCAAACGACTAATCACTTATGAAACAAATGTAAAATACAACTAGTACTCTACCGAATCTAATCGTGTAGATGACACTAGTTGCTAAAAAAAATACTAGAAAATAAAAGAAGAAGAAGAATTTTTATTAGAGTAATGGAATACACAAAATGAGATGCCCGTTACAATGGGTATACATGTGCTTATATTGGTGAACTGAAAAACCCTAATCCTCTAATGGGCCATGACTCAACCTCTTGAAAATAACATCTTCACAAATAAAAGAGATAAGATAAACTTGAAATATTCCATGCAGCTTTCCTCTTTTGATTAGTCATGTGGCAAATTGATTGGCATTTTCCAAGAGATTTGAAGTTGACTGGTAAATTGATTGGCACCATGATTGGCATCTATCTAATCAAATCTTCATCTTTATGGAGAGTAAAACATGAAAGATTCCCTTTGATTTATCTATAAAGAATACTTCCAATTCTTGAAATATTTATTAGTGTATATTATATATTCATACATATGAATATATATATACACCATACATCACTAATCCATAAATTCTTCAAAGCAAGAGAGGCAGTGTGAACGCGTTCCATTCTTCAACAAAAAGAGAGTTTGATGGGAATCGAACCCAGGTCTTTCTGTACAGATTTCCATGCCTTAACCAATTGTAATGACCCGCATTTGCAGATGTATAATAATTAATTTATTTAATTATTTAAATGGTGATTAAAAGGATTTAATGGTCGTGGAATTAAATAATGGTGAATATTTAATTAAAATAATAAATTAAATAATATATTTAATTCAATAATAATCAAGAATATTGGAAATCACAATATTCTGTGAACAGGGTCATCCCTAAGATTTAATTCAACTTAGAGTTGAATTATATTGACGAATATATTCAATCGACGTCAGTTTGAATGTATAATTATATTTTTATTAAAATCGAGCTTGAAATGGCGTTGTAGTTCGCGATTTGGCGATTTGAACTTCAACTGAATGTACTGGATTCGATTTAAGCTGGATTTCTGTGAAATAAGAAACGTATGGAGCTGGTGGAGTATATCTTTCTAGTAGAAGAGAAAAATCGGGATTTCGTCGTGTAGATTTTTATTTACATCCAAATCAAATTTCAGAAAAGTCGCTGTAGAATTCCTTTATAATTCGTAACGCTTTATTTACGTTATAAAAGGATTTTCGATACAAACTGAATATCGATAAATCGAAAAATCTGAAATATCAAACTGTAAATTCTGATATGATATTCTAGAGCTGGACGATATCATATGTGAAGATATACGATAATATAAATTTATTTATATTAAATTTAGTTATATTTAAATATATTTATATATTTAAATCGGTCATCCAGAGCTATGAAAATAGCCACTTTTGCAAACAGAGTCGGAATTCGACGAAACTAGTTTTGTTGGATCCGCAATATCAAATAGTTGTTAGATTTCCAGTTTCGTGATTTTTGGGGTCACTTTGTGGCCGTACGGATTTTTAGAGTGAGAAACAGTCAGTTTTCCTACAGTTAAAAATACGCTGTGTGAGCAAACGGAGTCAGAATTTGACGAAAACAGTTTCGTTGGGACCGTAATGTCGAATTGTAGCTACATGACCATTTTTGCGATTTTTGAATATCGTGTGTGATCACACGGATTTTTAGAAGGCAAAACGAATTAACAAAAAAGGAATACATTGGGAATATTCCCTCTGTAAAATATCTAGATATTTGTTTCCCTTATAAATACCCCCCCTTAAAATTCTAAACCTAATTCCTAAGTCCACAGTCAACGAAATTTCAGCCGTGATTTATTTCCTTCCAGGAAATCAAATTCGATCTTCTAAAATCCTGATAAAATGGAAATCAAAGACTATAAAATATAAAACTTATATACTTTGATTCCATGAGGGATCCTCTTCAATTTGGTGCTTCTTTTGTGGGTTACGATGCGGTTTTGCTGAAGCTCGAAACCATACGGGTATGCTAGGGTTATCAATTTGTGATTTGTGGGTGCATCGAATCAAGTTTTGAGGTCATATTTGGACTTAAAAGGTGAAACCGCACTCGTAGGTGGTACTTTGATGGAGTTCGATCACCTAAAGGGTCAGAAGCTTCCTATGGCAGTGCATGACTGGGTGTTGATCGCGATTGGGAGGAGGGGTTCGAGCAAGCTGAGTGGGTGCAAAGGTAGATGAGGATTCAAAGAGAAGTTTGATGGTAATGTCGATTTGAAGGATCATGGAGTGAAAGAGGAGAAAAGGAGGAACAAAGATCGGTATTGGCTGTTGTATTTGGGAGGAGCAGGTCGCGGTCAAGTCTTTTGGGGGAGATGAACGTGGTGGGTCGGGTTTGTTTGAATGGGCCGACACTAAGGGTAGAGCCCAAATTTAAATATCTTAAGTTATTTTAAATTTAAATTAATGTATTTAGTTTAAAAATTCATATCTCTCTCATACGAAATCTGAATGACGAACCGTAAGTTGCGTTGGGATCGTATGGACGGGAGCAACACAATGAGACTGAACGGAAGTGAATCCGAGCTCGTTACAATTTATGGCGAAATGAATTGTCCGACTGAATCGAATAACGCAAACCGTTATTCAACGGTTAACGCACATCTGTGAGTAAATCTCACTAACTCTGAACAGTTTATAATTTCATGTTGTATTTTTAGAACTGTTAGAAATTGTCAGTTTGATTGTGTGTTGAGTGTTTGATTGAACTGCTAGTCAGTTAATGAAATAATATATATATATATATATATATAATATAAACAGCTATATAGTTATATATTGATTCTGTTTATCAGAATAATTCATATTGAACTGAAAGCGATGACAATCATGTTGTGTAACATCTGTGGATGCAGGGAAACAGGTTGGAGGAATCCGACTGGATTCCTCAACAGTTATTTTATTGTTTTTCATATATTTTGATATATGATGTGAATTATAACCTGTTGTTGATTGTGTGTGTATGGACGATATTGGATATCGTGATTTGATGTGTTAAGTACCATAAAATATTGGAATGGGAAAAAGCAGATTTCAAAGTGATATTGAGAATAAACTATTTATAAATGGAATATTTATAAATAAGAAATATTTATAAATTTAAATATTTATAAATAGGGGATATTTAAAAAGGAAATAATTTCAAACCATTTCCTTTTTGAATGGAAAGGCCTGTGTGGCGGGTTTGGGGATTTACCCGATGCTCCCGATACAAAGGAGGTTATGGCGAATTTTCCCGGGAATATAAGGAGTTAGAATATTTCTCAGAAATCAAAATGAAATAGGAATGTTTGTAAAACCTTTACAAATCAAATATAAAGGAATTTATTTGTTAATCAAATATAGAAGGAATTTATTTGTTAATCAAATATAAAGGAGATATATTTGAAATCAAATATAAAGGGATATATTTGAAATCAAATATAAAGGAAATATATTTGAAAGCAAATATAAAGGAATATATTGGTAAAGCATAGATAAAGAGTTAAAAGGATTTATTTATTTAGGAAATAATAAAAGTAAAAAGGGTTTATTTATTTAGGAAATAAATAAAGATTAAAGGAGATATTTATTTGTTAAATAAATAGAATTAAAAGGAGATATTTATTTGTTAAATAAATAGAATTAAAAGGAGATATTTATTTGTTAAATAAATAGAATTAAAAGGAGATATTTATTTGTTAAATAAATAGAATTAAAAGGAGATATTTATTTGTTAAATAAATAGAATTAAAAGGAGATATTTATTTGTTAAATAAATAAAGATTAAAGGAGATATTTATTTGTCAGAATAAATAGGATTAAAAGAAGATATTTACTTGTTAGAATAAATAGAATAAAGGAGATATTTATTTGTTAAGTAAATAGGAGGTGTTAAATGAGATATTTATTTATAATTAGGACAGGTTAAGTAAATTATTTATTTGGTAAATAAATAAGATATTATAAAGGGATTATTTACTTAGGAAATAAATAGAAATGAAAAGGAAAACGTTATATAAAGAAAACCGCTATAAGAAGGGAAAACATTATAAAAGGGAAATCATTTTTAAAGTGAAGAACCGTTACTAAAAGTAAATCTCTAAAAAAAAAGATAAACGTTGTTAAAAAGGAAATCTTTATAAATTAAAGGAGTTATCGAATTTGTCATTTGAAAGGAGTATCGATTATAGTTATTCGAAGGAGTTATCGAATTAGTTTTTCGATAGGAGTTAATCAAGTTGAGTTAAATAAGTTGAGTAAGTCAAGTTAACCAGTTAGAGTTAAACAGTTAAAGTTAACCAGTTAGAGTTAAACCAATAGGGGTAATTAAATAGAGTTAGTAGAATTTGCGTAAATCGAATATTAGTTTATTCAAATAGAGTTAAATAAAAGGAGTTATCGAATTCGTCATTCGAAAGGAATTATCGAATTTGTCATTCGAAGGAGTTATCGAATTTAGTTATTCGAAGGAGTTATTGAATTTAGTTATTCGATGGAGTTAATCGATTTAAGTTAAATCAAAAGAGTTAATCAAATCTAGTTCATTCGAATAGAATTAAAAGAGTTGGATTCGTAAATTATATCCAGAAGTCACATAAGGAAGTGTTGAAGAGTTAAAAGATGAACTTACCCTATTTCAAGATTTGAAATGTTGTTTAGTTAAGGTCTGAGAGGTAGTTATACCCCAACTTGATTGACTTCGTTTTTAATGTAGAAATGGTTAAGGTTCGAGAGTGAAAGTGGTTAAGTGAATTTAGTAAATAAGTATAGTGGTTCGAGTTGCCGTCGCGATGTTGATTGAAACATCTGTTTAAATCCAAGTAAGAAGATTTGGAAATGTTTTCCAAATAGAACCAGAAACGTAATCTAATATTGAAATTGGAAATATGGATTAGAAATGGAAATGTTTTCCAGTGTTAACGTATATTTTATAAACATAGAAAATAAGGAAATATGAATATATATATATATATATATATATGATTGATGATTGATTGATAGAATTTCCATCTGGAAATAATATCGTTGTTTGCACACCTGTTTTTCTTTGATAGTTAAATCACAGACTATCGAAGTTTCGACCATTTTAACGTTGTTAATATGGAGAGACCGGTTGGATTATTATCCAAAGAACCACTCTGTATTGGCATAAGCGTTGCGAATCATATATGCCAAAGATAATCGAAGATGGAGTAAAGTGCAAAGGGCTATTGTATAAGTCTTAGATAACAGTGCCTAAGATGGATGTACTGAATAGTACCTTCAGTTCATCCTGTTCCTGGGTGACTTGTATGGAGGAATGTCTGACAGAGTATTTCCAAAAAGGTCACGTACATTGATTTCTCCAACCGTACCAAGAGTGGAAGCGAAGAAGGAAATTTCTTTTAGCTAACACATAATGTATTGTTGTAGACATCAAATTAGTGATTTTGATGGATCTGACGATGTGACATTCGAAGCGAATCTGATGTGATGATAAAGCGTAACCTCAAGCCTCGTCATCCGATAAATGACAGAAATCGGGCAGGCAGCATGGCTAAGTCGGTCGCACCGAAGTAGGGTGTATAATCACCTATCTAGAGAATATTCATTTGCTTCTTTAATTTATCAATGCTGTCTCATATATATACGGGAAACGGTTGCTGATCCCAACCGTTGGTGATATACATTTGATACACTCAAGCAAAATGAGTGGTCGGTCATGTGTGGCTGAGTTACAAGATGTTCTTGTTGAACTCCAGTGTATCGTTCCTAGAGTACACTGATCGGAAGGTGGTTCCATACCTTGTCATAGTTGGAAACCCATTACCCAATACGTGCTTGCGGTTTTGATTGTATACTATATGTAGAACGTGAGATGAAAGCGTTTCTGCAAGATGGTTATTATATTGTGGTTGATAGACATTATTATAATATCAAAAGGTTTTTGATATAAAGATATTTTGGATTCTCATAAGGGAAAAACCCGTTCCGTTATACGGCGTGGTCTTATGAGATATTGTTTACTTGTTTAAACTGTTTTACTCATACCAGTCCCATGACTGACCCAGAGTTTATTTTGTTTTGTTCTACCTAAACTCTTGGGTGCCTAAATTTGTACGGGCAGTCAAGTAGTTCAAGATTTTTCAGATCTATCTAAAGGAGCTTGGAGCAGGAGGCTTCAGCGTTAGTTATATAGAGTTTTGTTCTGCTGTGTTGTAAGTGCTGTACTCTGATAAGTGCTATTGTATACATAACTGTTATATTTCAAAGTTATGTTATCTATTATATGTTATTCATTCCGCTGTGAGGTTCGTGTTACTCTGATGTTGTGCTCTTCTCCTTCTTCTATTCAAAGTTTCTGTCTTATCTATTCTCACCCTCTAATTTCTTTCATTAACTATTCGGTTATTTTCGACTCTTGATGTTCGATATGTGTTGTATATCGGATAATCAAGGTCGCGATTTTCCGGGTTGTTACAGTTGGTATCAGAGCTTAAGTTAAGAATTACTTGGCTCTGTGGCGTGACTCGGTAGAGATAGGGTTAGTAATACCCTAGATTGAGTTTGAGTGTATATATACGAGTGCGTATTTGTATTTGATATAAAAATGGTTTTATATTATGGAGATTCATTGGCTGAGTTGTTTATGAGTTATGGTCGATCAGTTTGATCCACTGTATCGGTAGGAGTAAATAAACACTTGAATACGATGGCCCGACACAGTATGGATATGTGATATATTATCATATATAGGATGTGTTGGTAGTGATTTTAATCAGATAAGATTATAAAATGTGAAAAGGTTATATCTGACCAATCAGAATTTATACAAGTGAATTATATGAAATTGAAATGAATTAAATCTAAATTTAGATCAAAATTGGAATTTAAAATCCCAGAAATTGAATAAGTGTTTGTAAATGGATTTGGATTAAAAATTAGGAAAATTTAAGATCCTGGGAGATTTTAAATTGTTTAAAGCATTGTGAAGGATATTTTGAACTTATTTCAAAATGGAAATATTCAGAAATGGTTTTGAAAAATGTTATAGTATTGAACTTACTTTGATCGCTGGGAAATAAACTCCGATGGTGCATCATCGGTGTTCATTTTCGAGTTTCTAAGCGACGGATTACTACCAAAGGTTTTATTTTGAATTGTTTGAGAAAACAAGGTGTTTAGAAATTCAAATGTTTTGAATTGGTATTATGATTTCAAATTTACTTGAAATAAAAGCCCAGGAAATTAAATTCTAAAATTTAAATTTAATTGTTAAGTTAAGTAAAACTGGGGTGATAAGAGAATAATCTGAAATGTTCTTGTACTGATGAGTTAAGAGTTGGAAATCGAGAATCAAACTCGAGTTGAAATGATAATTGGCTTGGATATAAGCGAATGATTTGGTTTTGAGAATGAAATGATTGGAGATCAAGTTGGTAATGCATTGTTATATGCAGAACTGGTGACGAATGGTAGGGATATAATGATATGCCCAACAAAAAGGTACAAGTTTATATTTCATATGAGTTTGGTGATTTATGAGCCGAATTGGCAAGCCGCTTGGCTGTTTGATTTTCTTTTTGGGTTGGAGATGGCCCAGAGAGGCGAGTTGGAGTTTGAGATATTGACCAGTACAAAGGAGGTGCTGGCGAAATTTTTAGAAAAGTTAAGGCGTTAGAAAATTTTCAGGATTTTTGAAAATTTTCCTTGATAAGAATTAATTAATAATTTAAATGAAATTAAATTGGTTCAATTGAAACTGAAGTTAAGAAGTGAACAAATATGTTCTAACCGGTCGATAGGGTCGTTCTCTACCTTAGCAATTTCGAGGACGAAATTATTTTAAGTGGGGAAGAATGTAATGACCCGCATTTGCAGAGGTATAATAATTAATTTATTTAATTATTTAAATGGTGAGTAAAAGGATTTAATGGTCGTGGAATTAAATAATGGTGAATATTTAATTAAAATAATAAATTAAATAATATATTTAATTCAATAATAATCAGGAATATTGGAAATCACAATATTCTGTGAACAGGGTCATCCATAAGATTTAATTCAGCTTAGAGTTGAATTATATTGACGAATATATTCAATCGACGTCAGTTTGAACGTATAATTATATTTTTATTAAAATCGAGCTTGAAATGGCGCTGCAGTTCGCGATTTGGCGATTTGAACTTCAACTGAATGTACAGGATTCGTTTTAAGCCGGATTTCTGTGAAATAAGAAACGTGTGGAGTTGGTGGAGTATATCTTTCTAGTGGAAGAGAAAAATCAGGATTTCGTCGTGTAGATTTTTATTTACGTCCAAATCAAATTTCAGAAAAGTCGCTGTAGAATTCCTTTATAATTCGTAACGCTTTATTTACGTTATAAAAGGATTTTCGATATAAACTGAATATCGAAAAATCGAAAAATCTGAAATATCAAACTGTAAATTCTGATATGATATTCTGGAGCTGGACGATATCATATGTGAAGATATACGATAATATAAATTTATTTATATTTAATTTAATTATATTCAAATATATTTAAATGGATCATCCAGAGCTTTAAAAATAGCCACTTTTGCAAACAGAGTCGGAATTCGACGAAACTAGTTTTGTTGGATCCGCAATATCAATTAGTTGTTAGATTTCCAGTTTCGTGATATTTGGGGTCACTGTGTGGCCGTACGGATTTTTAGAGTGAGAAACAGTCATTTTTCCTACAGTTAAAAATGCGCTGTGTGAGCAAACGGAGTCGGAATTCGACGAAACCAGTTTCGTTGGGACCGTAATGTCGAACTGTAGCTACATGACCATTTTTGCGATTTTTGAATATCATGTGTGATCACACGGATTTTTAGAAGGCAAAACGAATTAACAAAAAAGGAATATACTGGGAATATTCCCTCTATAAAATATCTAGATATTTGTTTCCCTTATAAATACCCCCCCTTAAAATTCTAAACCTAATTCCTAAGTCCACAGTCAATGAAATTTCAGCCGTGATTTATTTCCTTCCAGGAAATCAAATTTGATCTTCTAAAATCCTGATAAAATGGAAATCAAAGACTATAAAATATAAAACTTATATACTTTGGTTCCATGAGGGATCCTCTTCAGTTTGGTGCTTCTTTTGTGGGTTACGATGCGGTTTTGCTGAAGCTCGAAACCATACGGGTATGCTAGGGTTATCAATTTGTGATTTGTAGGTGCATCGAATCAAGTTTTGAGGTCATATTTGGACTTAGAAGGTGAAACCGCACTCGTAGGTGGTACTTTGATGGAGTTCGATCCCCTAAAGGGTCGGAAGCTTCCTATGGCAGTGCGTGACTGGGTGTTGATCGCGATTGGTAGGAGGGGTTCGAGCAAGCTGAGTGGGTGCGAAGGTAGATAAGGATTCAAAGAGAAGTTTGATGGTAATGTCGGTTTGAAGGATCATGGAGTGAAAGAGGAGAAAAGGGGGAACAAAGATCGGTATTGGCTGTTGTATTTGGGAGGACCAGGTCACGGTCAAGTCTTTTGGGGGAGATGAACGTGGCGGGTCAGGTTTGTTTGAATGGGCCGACACTAAGGGTAAAGCCCAAATTTAAATATCTTAAGTTATTTTAAATTTAAATTAATGTATTTAGTTTAAAAATTCATATCTCTCTCATACGAAATCAGAATGACGAACTGTAAGTTGCGTTGGGATCGTATGGACGGGAGCAACACAATGAGACTGACCGGAAGTGAATCCGAGCACGTTACAATTTATGGAGAAATAAATTGTCCGACTGAATCGAATAACGCAAACCGTTATTCAACGGTTAACGTGCAACTGTGAGTAAATCTCACTAACTCTGAACAGTTTATAATTTCATGTTGTATTTTTAGAACTGTTAGAAATTGTCTGTTTGATTGTGTGTTGACTGTTTGATTGAACTGCTAGTCAGTTAATGAAATATTATATATATATATATATAATATAAACAGTTATATCGTTATATATTGATTCTGTTTATCAGAATAATTCATATTGAACTGAAAGTGATGACAATCATGTTGTGTAACATCTGTGGATGCAGGGAAACAGGTTGGAGGAATCCGACTGGATTCCTCAACAGTTATTTTATTGTTTTTCATATATTTTGATATATGATGTGAATTATAACTTGTTGTTGATTGTGTGTGTATGGACGATATTGGATATCGTGATTTGATGTGTTAAGTACCATAAAATATTGGAATGGGAAAAAGAAGATTTCAAAGTGATATTGAGAATAAAATATTTATAAATGGAATATTTATAAATAAGAAATATCTGTAAATTTAAATATTTATAAATAGGGGATATTTAAAAAGGAAATAATTTCAAACCATTTCCTTTTTGAATGGAAAGGCCTGTGTGGCGTGTTTGGCGATTTTCCCGATGCTCCCGATACAAAGGAGGTTATGGCGAATTTTCCCGGGAATATAAGGAGTTAGAACATTTCTCAGAAATCAAAATGAAATAGAAATGTTTGTAAAACCTTTACAAATCAAATATAAAGGAATTTATTTGTTAGTCAAATATAGAAGGAATTTATTTGTTAATCAAATATAAAGGAGATATATTTGAAATCAAATATAAAGGGATATATTTGAAATCAAATATAAAGGAAATATATTTGAAAGCAAATATAAAGGAATATATTGGTAAAGCATAGATAAAGAGTTAAAAGCATTTATTTATTTAGGAAATAAATAAAAGTAAAAAGGGTTTATTTATTTAGGAAATAAATAAAGATTAAAGGAGATATTTATTTGTTAAATAAATAGAATTAAAAGGAGATATTTATTTGTTAAATAAATAGAATTAAAAGGAGATATTTATTTGTTAAATAAATAGAATTAAAAGGAGATATTTATTTATTAAATAAATAGAATTAAAAGGAGATATTTATTTGTTAAATAAATAAAGATTAAAGGAGATATTTATTTGTCAGAATAAATAGGATTAAAAGAAGATATTTACTTGTTAGAATAAATAGAATAAAGGAGATATTTATTTGTTAAGTAAATAGGAGATGTTAAATGAGATATTTATTTATAACTAGGACAGGTTAAGTAAATTATTTATTTGGTAAATAAATAAGATACTATATAGGGATTATTTACTTAGGAAATAAATAGAAATGAAAAGGAAAACGTTATATAAAGAAAACCGCTATAAGAAGGGAAAACGTTATAAAAGGGAAATCATTTTTAAAGTGAAGAACCGTTACTAAAAGTAAATCTCTAAAAAAAAGGATAAACGTTGTCAAAAAGGAAATCTTTATAAATAAAAGGAGTTATCGAATTTGTCATTTGAAAGGAGTATCGATTATAGTTATTCGAAGGAGTTATCGAATTTGTTATTCGATAGGAGTTAATCAAGTTGAGTTAAATAAGTTGAGTAAGTCAAGTTAACCAGTTAGAGTTAAACAGTTAGAGTTAACCAGTTAGAGTTAAACCGATAGGGGTAATTAAATAGAGTTAGTAGAATTTGCGTAAATCGAATATTAGTTTATTCGAATAGAGTTAAATAAAAGGAGTTATCGAATTCGTCATTCGAAAGGAGTTATCGAATTTGTCATTCGAAGGAGTTATCGAATTTAGTTATTCGAAGGAGTTATCGAATTTAGTTATTCGATGGAGTTAATCGATTTAAGTTAAATCAAAAGAGTTAATTAAATCTAGTTCATTCGAATAGAATTAAAAGAGTTGGATTCGTAAATTATATCCAGAAGTCACGTAAGGAAGTGTTGAAGAGTTAAAAGATGAACTTACCCTATTTCGAGATTTGAAATGTTGTTCAGTTAAGGTCTGAGAGGTAGTTATACCCCAACTTGATTGACTTCGTTTTTAATGTAGAAATGGTTAAGGTTCGAGAGTGAAAGTGGTTAAGTGAATTTAGTAAATAAGTATAGTGGTTCGAGTTGTCGTCGCGATGTTGATTTAAACATCTGTTTAAATCTAAGTAAGAAGATTTGGAAATGTTTTCCAAATAGAATCAGAAACGTAATCTAATATTGAAATTGGATATATGGATTAGAAATGGAAATGTTTTCCAGTGTTAACGTATATTTTCAAAACATAGAAAATAAGGAAATATGAATATATACATATATATATATATATATATATATGATTGATGATTGATTGATAGAATTTCCATCTGGAAATAATATCGTTGTTTGCACACCTGTTTTTCTTTGATAGTTAAATCACAGACTATCGAAGTTTTGACCATTTTAACTTTGTTAATATGGAGAGACCGATTGGATTATTATCCAAAGAACCACTCTGTATTGGCATAAGCGTTGCGAATCATATATGCCAAAGATAATCGAAGACGGAGTAAAGTGCAAAGGGCTATTGTATAAGTCTTAGATGACAGTGCCTAAGATGGATGTACTGAATAGTACCTTCAGTTCATCCTGTTCCTGGGTGACTTGTATGGAGAAATGTCTGACAGAGTATTTCCAAAAAGGTCACGTACATTGATTTCTCCAACCGTACCAAGAGTGGAAGCAAAGAAGGAAATTTCTTTTAGCTAACACATAATGTATTGTTGTAGACATCAAATTAGTGATTTTGATGGATCTGACGATGTGACATTCGAAGTGAATCTGATGTGATGATAAAGCGTAACCTCAAGCCTCATCATCCGGTAAATGACAGAAATCGGGCAGGCAGCATGGCTAAGTCGGTCGCACCGAAGTAGGGTGTATAATCACCTATCTAGAGAATATTCATTTGCTTCTTTAATCTATCAATGCTGTCTCATATATATACGGGAAACGGTTGCTGATCCCAACCGTTGGTGATATACATTTGATACACTCAAGCAGAATGAGTGGTCGGTCATGTGTGGCTGAGTTACAAGATGTTCTTGTTGAACTCCAGTGTATCGTTCCTAGAGTACACTGATCGGAAGGTGGTTCCATACCTTGTCATAGTTGGAAACCCATTACCCTATACGTGCTTGCGGTTTTGATTGTATACTATATGTAGAACGTGAGATGAAAGCGTTTCTGCTAGATGGTTATTATATTGTGGTTGATAAACATTATTATAATATCAAAAGGTTTTTGATATAAAGATATTTTGGATTCTCATAAGGGAAAAACCCGTTCCGTTATGCGGCGTGGTCTTATAAGATATTGTTTACTTGTTCAAACTGTTTTACTCAAACCAGTCCATGACTGACCCGTAGTTTATTTTGTTTTGTTCTACCTAAACTCTTGGGTGCCTAAATTTGTACGGGCAGTCAAGTAGTTCAGGATTTTTTAGATCTATCTAAAGGAGCTTGGAGCAGGAGGCTTCAGCGTTAGTTATATAGAGTTTTGTTCCGCTTTATTGTAAGTGTTGTACTCTGATAAGTGCTATTGTATACATAACTGTTATATTTCAAAGTTATGTTATCTATTATATGTTATTCATTCCGCTGTGAGGTTCGTGTTACTCTGATGTTGTGTTCTTCTCCTTCTTCTATTCTAAGTTTCTGTCTTATCTATTCTCACCTTCTAATTTCTTTCATTAACTATTCGGTTATTTTCGACTCTTGATGTTCGATATGTGTTGTATATCAGATAATCAAGGTCGCGATTTTCCGGGTCGTTACACCAATGTGCTACGGCTTCCTTTGTGATTGAAAACTTGTTGAGATGGGAAAGTAGCTTCTTTTTCTTATCAGTGGTCTTTTATTTAATGAAGGAGACAATTAATCAATGACCTGTAAAAACACACAAAATACCCAAAGTAGCATTTATTTATATACAATAAAGATAAGATATAAGCATAAAAATAAACACATTTCTGTGCTAATCAAATACCCCCACACTTATCTTTTACTCGTCCTCGAGTAAAACAAGAAATGAAAAACTAAACTAGATAGGTCACACTTTCGTAGGAAACACGATTGCATTGAGCGTATGCAACAAGCCGTTAAACCTCTAGGTTTCCCTAGTAGGACGAGTGGTGTCTCGTGAGGGTTTTCAGCGGATACTACCCACAAAATCCAAATGCAGTATGCTATGATTCTAATGAAACTACATGAATGCAATGGACATATGCAAAATAAAAACAAAAAATGAAAACAAGACTTGTTTCAGGAAAGTGGTACAACAAATTAAGTTAACAATTTCTAGTCAGTTGATTTTATTTTAGATACCTCAACTTGTCACAAATTTTCAATATAAATCAAGTTTTCAAATGTTAAATTCCAGTTTGGCCAGCTGGTTCAGTTGATAACATAGTGCAACCATGAAATAAATTCTTAGTTTGCTTGACACAGTTTGTAAAGTGGTATTCTAATTTTCTCATGTATGGCTAGTCGAATCAATAAGGTCAAGAAGTGTTTGGGCATCATCGCTTATTCATTATTCTATAAAATTTTAAAATTTATGATTAAGTACATACACCTAACTCAGAAGACCAAGGTTTACCACCCATGCACTGCCTCGTGGACTAACGGAGAGTGGGTAAAGAGCTTGGCGGATTGTGCAGCCCGACTTTGACTTTGTCAACAACGTGTCGGTAATCCTTAGGTGTCCAATCTCATAAAATGAGACCAAGATATTCCAACGCTGACTTTGTCAACAACATGTCGGATAGAGCTTGGCGGGTTTGCACACCAACGCTTGATATACAAGCAATGTTGGATACACTTGGATTACTATTGTTATTATTGAAATTATAAGCACAAAAGAGAGTTACGCGAATTCAACTTAACACAACTTAGTTTTAAAGATTCGAAAAGCCAATATAAGTATTTTAAGTCCTCCACTTATATAAACAAAGTCTACAATATAGAATAGATTTCATGGCCGTCGCCTAAGAATCTCCCTATGTATCGGTTACACTATTATCCCTCAAAATTAAACTTTTCATTATATTTCATATTCGATCTAAGCTGAGAGAAAAAAATACTATCAACTGATTAATAATCCTTAACTTATTTTGTTGTATCAAATCTAAAATGAGTCGTATTTTCCAAAAAAAAATATGGTATGTTCGTACAATCTAGAATGCATGATGGTCCCATCTAAATGCATGAAAAATGAAAAGGAAAAATTAAAGAAAAAAAATTGAATTCAATGCAGTTACATGGCGTGAATTGCCTGTGTGGCATGCTAAGATGAAGTGATCAGGGCTTCTGTTGAAAAGCGAAGTCTTGTGGTGATGATCAAAGCCCCGCCTATGTGGCGTAGCTTTGTGATTAACGTGAATTCGCGAACCTCACACCCCGGTATGAACCAGAAACGGGAGTGGACATCAGGGAGGGCATGCGTTTCCTTCTAGTTAGAAGTGGCGTCAGTGGCTTTACACGCCCTGACGAGTTTGACTTATGTGGTTGTTGCTGTTGCGAGGCGCCTCGGTTATATCGGTCGATCCGGGACCGATGGAGCCATTTGTTGGCTCATTTACGCCCCAAAGGGCGTGGAAACGCATTGTTCAGGCATTTTAATCCACATCGGTGGACCGTCCCTGACGATCCAAGGGTCACTCGAGCTCTGATCCTGAGGGGCGGGCTAGAGCGTCTCGAAGTCGGTAAGGACTATCTTTTGCCTTGGTTCATGACGGAAATCCAATTTCCAAATACGTGACTGTGCGGTTTTGATTGTATACCTATATATGGCGACATAGTGGTATGGGGCATTAATGCCGTCTATGATTGATACTTATGATTTGAAATTGTTTTTGAAACATATAAACACTAGTAATAATATCAAATGCTTTTGTTTTATTCGTATCAAGCATATCTTGGCCATTATAAGGTAAAAACTCTATCCTTCGGTTTGCGTTGCATTGTGTGATGGGAACTGAGTCTTATAATGGCTTCATTTTTATAAAAAGCATTGCGATGTTTAAAGAATTATTTGTTTTAAAGCACTGGAAATCCGATGGAGTAAACCCGTTCCACGAAAGTGGCGTGGTCCTGTGATTAGCCATATTTTAAATGTGTTGAGTAGATTTCTCATACCAGTCCCATGACTGACTCGTAGTTTGTTTCACTTTCAAACTCGGGTGCCCCTTTTTCTACACGGGCAGCCTTGTATTCAGGTTTAGCTGGCTCTTTCTGGATAGCTGGTGCTGAAGATGGATTCTATTATTTATCTCTTTTTATGCTGTTCAGCTCCTATTGTACATTATGTTTGTTTTCCGCTGTAGACATTTATGTATAGCTGAACTGTATTTGTACTAAGTATGATCATATATACTGTGTAACTCTGATGTTTACGTTTATCCAGTATATTCTATTGTGCATTATCTGGTGTATTTATTTAATTCTGTCCTGCTATTATCTGTTTCTGTGTTATATTCCAAAGATTACCCTTGCCGCCGTTAGTACGGGGTTTGGGGTCGTCACAGTGTGTTTGTGTACAAATACTTCACTGGCCCAATTACAACCTAGTCGAATCGACTAGTCGATTAGTCGACTAATTTCTACCCATACGGCCTAAATTCATACAAAAAGAAAGTCCAGACTTCATGTCGATGGTTTGATCTCGATTAGTAGACTAGTCGAGCGTCGTCCATGTGTTTGTGTAGTCGATCAGCATATGTCTCAAAAATTAATGAATACACATTGTAAACTGGTTTTGCTATATGACCATATCACTTAAATGAAATTAACTGTACATACTACATAGGAGTGGAAAATTGATAGTCATTAAAAATGCAAACCCAAAAGAAGAATCACCTGAAGTGTAGTCCATGTGCAATACTAGTAGTTCGTACCCTAGCATACAAAACATCCTTTTATATGCACAAAAAGGAACAAATAAACGAAAAGAATATTCAAGATGTGCACACAAGTACATGTCCATTCAATTCTTATGTAAGATACTACGTAGAGAAAAGTGTAAAATAATATATACCTGCTCCAACGTCTAAAGATATCGAATCATCATTGTAGGATGACACACATACTCGACTTTTTCTAATTAAGAATTTACTGGGCGATCCACCAGATGGATGCATTTTAGCTCACGAGCAGGCTCAGTAATCCATGCTTATTTGATTTATCCAAATGTCGAATGTCGCTTCACTTACCCTTTGGAAAAAGTTGCTTTCACTTGCAACTTTCAGTTTCTTTGAAGCAGACTGTGTAGTGCAAGATTACTTACACTAAAGTCTCTGCTACAAAGTAAGGGAAAAGTTGCTAGTGAAAGCAGCTTTTTACTAAGGTTAAGTGCAGCAGCATCCGACATTTGGATAAAGCTAATAAGCGTGGATACCCGACCCTACACGTGAGCTAAAATGCATCCACCTTGTGGATCGCCTATTAAAATATTAACCAGAAAGTCTAGTAATAATCCATCGACCAAATTTTTCAATAAACCTATTAAATTAACATCAGATAACAGGGTTATAAATGAGTGCATTCTTTTGTTAAAGAATATAGATGATGCATAGATCACCATAAAAAATTTTTTTGCTAGTATGTATTTTGCATCGAGATGTTGTATCGGAACATATATCGAATATTTCCCAACATTATGTCTATATCCAGATTTGCAGACAGCCTACAGAATACCCTTTTTTTAGGCTACCTCCCTTGAAACCCCGACTATTTAGATAGTTCCCTCGCCAAATTCTGGTCCTAGCTCCTCCACTGTATACCGCAATCTAAAATTATACCATACATCCAATGACAATTCTAGCAAAAATTATACCGCAATCTAACAAACATTCAGATGTTTTTTACATTATCACAAAACTTGATTCAAATTTGATTTCTCTGATTTTAGGGTATAACCACAGATTCGTCCCTAACACATTTACACAAACACACTTACACAAACCAATTCAATCGAAACAGCTAACACACGAAGTACTAACACAAAGTAGCAATCACTTATCACACAAAGATTTCAATTTGTTCCCTGTTATCAGTCATGCATGCCAAAATTCAATTGAAACGCATACCTGCGTTGTCGAAGGAGGGCTAGGGAGACATAGGGTTGCTGCGTTTCTGGCAAAGGACAGGGTTGTTCTTCCCTGTCGAAGGTGGAGGCAAGATTTGGTGACCGAAAACCCTAATTTGGGTTTTCGGTCACCATTAAAGTAAAACAAATGGAAAAGATAGCGGCTAAAACTTTTATTCGGAGTGCCCAATGGGATCCACAATATGATACGGATTCAGTTTGGCCCAAAGCCGTATCAAAATAACTAATCCGGGGCTTCGTTGATGGACGGTCAGATTTAGGGCGTTTGGGGTGACGCGGATCGCAAAATGTAATTTGATACGGATCTGAGCACCATCAAATATGATACGGCTTTTACGCGTATTACATGTCTGCATCCATCTGTGCCAAATTGGCTGATATAGTGTAGTGAGCGAGCAGCATGGGATGCAAAGAAATGTCAGGGCTAGAGGAAAACAGTGAATCACACAACATAGTGAAGAATGACCAGCATTGATCAGATCAGACCAGATCAAGAAAACAGGAAACATGGCAGCAAATTGCTAGAAATGATAGTGTGCATACATAACAAATGTTGCAGCAACATGCCAAGAGGGACTAGGCAATTATTAAGGTTTACAAGTATGAACAATGTAACGACCCAAATTTTATTAAGAAATATTTGATGAATATTAAATATTTCAAATGATTTATTTTAAGAATTAATGGCATGAAATTTACTTAATTTAAGGTTCGAACGTATAATTTATAATATAATTAAAAAGTGCTCGCAGCAGCGCTGTAGTTCGTAATATTACATTTTAATTTTAGGTGAATGTATAGGATCCAATATAAGTTAGAATTCGTTGAAACAAGAAACGTTCAAATTTGTTGTACTATAGTTTTCTAATGAATGTGAAAAATCGAATTTTTATCTTATAAACTGTAAGTTATGTCCAGATCAAATTTTCAAGAAATCACTATGGAATCGTTTATAAACCATAACGATCTACTGAATAAAATGAAAGGATTTTATTATAAAATGAATATCGATTTTGCTTAAAAATGGAATTATCGAGTTTTAAATTTAATATAGTTTACTCTAAAGCTAAATGAAGTTTTATTGGAGTATATGTAACGATAACAATTTGTTTTTCAAAGAATTTGAAATATTTTGAATTTAAATTATATTTTATCAATTTAATTGAATGTGGAAATATAGTCATTTGCAAACGATCTCGGATTTTAACGAAACCAATTTTATTTGTTCCATAATGATAAATTATTATAATATTTCAAATTTCGCATCAATCAGAGTTAATATGCGGCTGTGCGAGATATAAAAGTTCAATGTAAATACTTATATCGATAATTTAAGCTTGAAATGATGCTATTTGAGCAAACAGATTCGGATTTTGACCAAACAAGTTTCATTAGGACTGTACTGACAAACTAAACCTGTATAACAATTTTCACCATGAACGAGTTTGTATGTGCCTGTGCGAATTGTTAAGCGACGAATGGAGATAATGATAGGCACGTAGCAATAGAGTAATAATAAACAAAGCTTATCCAATAAGCTAACCTACTCTTACAAGTATGTCACTACCCTTAACCCTAAAACCCCAATTCGTTTCAGCCTTCCATTTTGCAATAAATCCTCTCTTCAATCTTTATTTTTTATCTTCCAAACGGTGATGAATCAGAGGAAACTTCCAACTAATATGATGAGTTCTGTCTACAGCAAATATTTCGTGGCGATTGATGAATGGAGGTTCCCAGAATCTCGCCACGACTAACAACGTGTGACTTTCGGTTTATGTTGTTTTGCCGACGATGGGGGCCTCCATAAGTGAGTGTGTCAACTTGGAAGTTTGAAGAGGGGAGAGGCTACAACTTTGTAGTGGCTATGGTGGTGGCAAGGTCGACATGAACGGAGGCAATGAATTTTGGGAGATCAAGAACGAAAATGGGTTGTTTGTCGTTGATAGAGGCTGAACTAGGCTAGGTGGTCAATTGGAGAATGGAAGGGAGGAGCGAGGCACGTCGATTGGTGGTGGGGTTCGATGTTAAAGTGGTCGGTGGCTGGTGGAATCGGCCCCGACGTGTCTTTGGTTTGAGCTGGAATAATCGATGAACAACGACAAGTTGACGGTGGGCACCGACCAGCGTCGACATGCCATCGAACGACGGTCCTGGGAATGGTCGGCGTTTGTGCTTCAGGGCACCGTAAGTGGTGCATCAACGATACCAATGGGTGGTGGATGTGGGTTTGAATGGTGGTAGAGAGAAGAATTAGACAAAACATGATCTGTTGGAATCATGGAGTCGAGAGCTTCACAACTAAACTGATTTGGATGGATATGGAGCTAGCTAGAATTTTGGGTTAACTTAAACCAACGTTTATTTTAATCCAAGAGCGATTATTATTATAACGATCAAAAAATAACTACGAGAGCTCCTTGATTTAACTTGTTAAGCTATTATAATCTTATCTGATTATATATTGATTGCTTGTTGTCGCTACGATTGCTTCATGGATGATGGATGTTTATTACAGTTACGTATTTACTGTTTATGTACATTTAAGCATTACAATTATGACGCTTGTCTTACGACTGTTGTTCGATGGATGATAACTCTTGTGGTTGTTATTAAAATTGACAACACGAATATGAAAATATTTGAGAATTGATTGAGTCGAGTTCCATTGGGATTTTAAATGAAAAATATATTTATTCAAATGAAATGAGGCTTCAAAATGAAAATTGGATTTTTATATCCGAAGCGATTTGGAAATGAACTTAATAAGATTTCAAACAATTATTGAAAATGTTGAAATGGATTTGAATTAGAAATAGCTTGTTCTAATTTAAAATATATTTTGAATAGTAAATTTAAAAGTGAATTCGAGTTAGATATATAAATGACATTTTTAACTCGAATTGATTGTTCCAATGATCTTATTTATTTCTATAATGGATTTCAGGAAAGTTTGGATTTCAAAAGATAAAATTTTGAAAAATATTATTATTTTAATATTATAATAATAGAATATTCATTTTTGATTTTTAATTGAAGTTAGAATCGATTGTAAATAAGTTTATAAATGTTTTATAAAATATTTTTGGATTAAATCATTCAATTTTTATTTTAAATAATAATATGGTTTGAACAGGACATGTCGCGCTGTGACAGTTCGCGAATTTCAACCATGAAATTCAAACGACCATAACTAACGGAACTTAAATCGGATTTCTCTGAAACTAAACATGTTTGTTTTCTATTGGTAAGAGCTTTCAAATGTAAGAAGAAATTTTTAATTTCAACTTATATATTTCAGGTTATGCTTAAATCTATTTTTGAAAAGGTCGTTATAAATGCAGTTTGATTACCGCAATTGGAAATCGATCGAAACGGCCATATAAAAGTTATTAAAAATACGAAAAAATTATTATAAATCACACTAAGTGATTTCTAAGATATTTGGAGAAGATATATGAAGTTTCAAACTATATTTCGATATTTATGTTTTCACCCTAACTTGCTGAATACGATAAATGACATTTTTGACGTTTAAAGTTAAATATTGAATATATAGTTTTCAAAGCTATTATATATGGTTTATAAACTTAATAAATCAAATGGAAAGTAATTCGACTTGAATTAAATATATAAGTCAAAGAATGGTCTGAATAGGACTAGTCGCATAGCGATAGTTCGTGAATGTCGACTGTTGACTTCAAGCTGATGTATCGGGGGATCCAACCGGATCTTCCTTAAACGAAAAGCATTTGATTCGTACTGACAATATTTTTCAAATGCAAAAGGAAGTTTAAAGATCCAAAAGTTGTGTAGACGTTTACTATTTTGAGGAATTTGGAAAATGATTGCATCGTTATTCCAATTATAGTATTTATTGAATACGAAAATTGGTGTTGAATGTAAGTTGATGTAAATTATGGGAAATCTTATATTTAATATCAATTGAATTTTGGGTTTGTTATGAATGATATCCTAAATAACATTATTATTTTAACCCAATTATGATGAATATATGATTTGGAATAGAATGATAAATATTTTAGTTAATATTTAATGAAGTTTTCCAAAGTGAAGTTTTCCAATTAATAAATTAAATTGGAATTGAATGAAAATCGATCTAGTGGTAATCGAAATGGGTCTCTATGGATGAAGATGTTTACTATTTAAGGAATTTAAAAGGCTTTGATGTTATTCCGCTTATGGTATTAGTCCGTTATGGGATTTCGTATCGATTGTGATCTGATATGATTTCCATGAAGATTCTATTTCTAATGGAAGTATGATTTTGGGTTTATTGTGAATGATGTTTTCAATAACATTTGTTCTTCAACCCAATTAAAGGAAAAGATAATTTTTCGAGATTAGTTGAAGTGAAATCTTTATTCAGTTCAAATATAAAGATTTAATGAAAAAAATTTCCCTAACAAACGATAATGGGAACGAGTTTCAGAATCGCTTAAAAGAAGATAAGCATGTTTTTCACGTAAGTAATGAGATGAGAAATCGTAAGTACAGTTTTGGGTTAGAGAACCTGATTTGAGTTAAGTTTTTGAAATGAGATTTTATAACCATTTGAAATGATTTCTAAGGAACAATTTAAACAAGTGTTTAATGAAGTATAAATCTTTGGTAAGATTTAAGGGAGTAATTACTAAGGTAAAGAATGATTTGAGTAAAAGAATATTCTAAAATGGAATGAGACTCATGATATTTTATATATCAATTATGGTTTGTAAAGATACACTAGCTATTCGAAAGGATCGGGTTTCGACTCATTCTGAATAAATATACGTTGAGTATTGAAGATACCAAAGACGGTGGTTGAAGACCGAGGATCTTCGTATCATTTGGATTATTGCTGATTTTTTGATTTGGAGGCACAGCCAAGACAAGGTTATAAGGTGCCTTCGATTTCATTCAGACCCAGAAAGGACTTGTAAATGGATGTGTGTCTGATGTTGTATTTTATGGCATACAAAATTGTTTCTACTAATTTTATATCATTTGGCGACGGAGAATTTATTCTCTTGGCTTAACACCCTCCTTTGAGACGTATGTACTCAGAGGGTTATATATAAATAGACATTGATTATATGTTGTGAATTGACAATGTTTCATGCTAAGTGCTGAGCCAATCAAAGATTTTTGTTCAAAAGAAAAGCTTTGCAGATGATGATCAAAACATGGCTGATATAGCGTTGGTTTGTGTTGAAACGTGACTTTAGAGCCTCACAACCTGTGAATGGCCGAAAGCATGATGATGGACTGCAGAGATAAGGGCATAGGTTTCCTTCTAGCTAAAAAGTGATGCCATGGTATGGAACCCATGCAAGTTTACTTATGTGGATGATACATTGAGGCGCCTCAGAAAGGTCAAATACGATCGGGGACGTTATGTTTAGGATTAACCCAAACTACACCTTATATAAGTGGGCCAGCTCTGCAGCTTCAAAGGATCACATGTGTGAGTCATGGGACATCCCGTTAGAGGTGTTTCGAATGGTTAAGGAAGATCCTTTGCCTTGGTCATTGTTGGAATCCAACTTTCAATACGAGCTTTTTTGTTTTCAGATGCAACCAAATAGCCAACATAGTGGGATAGGGCATTATGCGAGCTAAGATTTATATATTTACTTCGAAAGTGATTTCGACACTATGAACTAGTAATAATAAAAGAGAATTTTTCGTATCAAGCATGCTTGGTTATTGCAAGGTAAAAATTTCTCCTTCAGTATGCGTTCATTGTGTAATGGTACTTGAATTTGTAATATCTTCATTTTTTTTAAAAGCATTGCGACTTGTTTTATGATTGGTATTCATATGGTGAAAACCCGTTCCGTGTTATGCAGCATGCTCGTGTGATTTACCTTACATTCATATAAAGTAAATAAATATTTTAGTTTCCACACAATTCCTATAACCGATCCGGAGTTTATTGTTTCCCACTTAAACCGTGGGTGCCATATTTTCCACACGGGCAGTCTAGTAGTTTTGGTTTGCAGATATTTTATAGAGATAGTGCTGGATTGAAGCTAAAGCTGAGTCCATAACGCCAAATTTTCGAAACATTTGAAAAGTTCTTAGAAACTGAAAAGTTGAAGAACTTAAGCCATAATGAAAACAATGGAAGTTGAGTTGATTAGTAAAACAACTTTCAGCTTCATTCCTTTTCGGGGATGAAAAGTTTTGAGTGGGGGAGATTGTAATAACCCGGAAAATCTGAGCCAATTTGAAATTTTTATTTTGGCAATTTTGACGAGTTTCGAATATTTAAAATGAATTATTTTGAATAATAGTGACAAGAAATTTACTTTGAATAGAATTTGAACGTATATATTTATTTGAATGGTCGTTAGAATATAAATATTTATTTTAATTATAAAAGGAATTGAAAATGGCGCGGTAGTTCAAAAATTCGATTTCAAAATTTCAAATGAATGTACAGGATTCAAAATAAACCGGATTTTAGCGAAACCAAAAATATTAGAATCTATTTGAGAATATCTTTGCAAAGAATTCGAAAAATTGAAATTTCATAGCGGGGATAAAAAGTTATGTCCAGTTGAAAATTCAGAATAGTCGTTATGGAATGTTGGCCCTTAAAAATGGAAATTTTGCAAAAGACCTCGGTTTTCAATGAAACCACTTTTGTCGGATCCGTGATGTCAAGTTATCGCTAGGTTTCAAAATTCGTAATTTTTCGAACCAATATGTGAGCATGACAAAGGAAAACGCGTTTGACCAGTTTCAGTTGATTTTAATCAACTGGAAAATGACCATTTTTCAAACGATCTCATAATTTGACGAAAATAGTTTTGTTAGGATCATATCGTCAATACGAAGTTAGAAAATATTTTTCGGGAATTTTTAGAGTCCATATGTGGCCCCAGTAAAATGAAATGCGCGTTCAAATTCAATATATAGATTTATATTTTGATTTTGACGGAAACTGATCGAAACGATCGAATCATCTTACGGTACATACCCCATTGTGTTCAGAATGGGGGTAATTAGCTGGGGGCGGCAGTCAGTGGGTTTGATTTCGAGTTCGAAATAAAAATTTGCTTTTTCGGATTTTAAAGGAATAAATATATATATATATATATATATTTATAAAGAACACCCCCTACTTTCTCTCCTTTGAAGTCAAACCCCCCTTGTCGTTCAAACCAAAATCGACAGAAAAAAGGAGAAAGATAGGAGAAGGGGGCGGAGCGCCGATCCACCGCCGTCGCGCGCCGGAGGCGAGCTACTTAGCGCCGCCTACCCTTTCTAGCTCTTCTCCCCCCTCTGGTCGCCGCCTCAGCCAAGACCCCGTGCCCCTTTCAGACCCCAAAGCCTTCCACCAGAGCCCGCCGCCGGAGTTGCTCCTCCAGGCCGCCTCCTCCACTCGAGAATGCCACCCACCCCTCCCTCCAGTGCGTCGACCTCGATCCGCCCCCTAGCCTGACGCGAAGGCCCAAACCCCTCTGAGCCACCCCATCAGCCACCGATGAACGCAGAAAACCCCCTCTAGAACGTGAAAGGTAATTTTAAATACAATGTATATATTATGTTAGTAAAAATAGGATCTTTTCTATATACAAAGCTATGATTTTTATTTTATACAAAGTTGGAATTTTTATATATGTTATAGCTTTGGAAAAATCAGATTTTTATATACGTTTTAGCATAAGAAAGATTTGATCTTTATGAAGGAAAAAGATTTGATTTTTGAAATTAAAAAGATTAGATTTTTAAATGATAGAAAAATATTATCTTTATAACTTGAATAGCGATATAAAAATATACTTTTTATATATGAATAGCAAATAAAGTTTGAATTTTTATATAAAGAAAAGCTAGGATTTTTTTATTTTTCAAAATTTGATTTTTATTAAAGAAAGTTAAGATTTTTAACATAAGGAAGATACGGTTTTTAGTGATAGAAAGGTTCGATTCTTATAAATAAAAAGATAGATTTTTTGAAAGTTAGAAAATGTGATTTTTATATACATAGCAATAATATAAAAATGTGATTTTTATATATGTAGTGGCTACGGACAACGAAAGTGGCAATAGGCGAGCACGACGAAGATTTCCTACATATGAAGAGTCACGGCGTTTGGTTTATCTTCTTGGTGAGAACTTCTCACTTTAAATCTTGTTCTCTAGTTAAAAATATATACTAGGATGCAGACGGTGCTTAGCAGCACCCGACACCCATCGTCCACAGACCATGGACGACTAGTATGCTTGTTTGATGTGTTGTGAAGTTTGTTTGTGATATTGATATGAAATGGAAAATAAAACATTTATGTGTTGAAATAAATTAATTATCGTTAAAAATATAATTTTTAATGTGAATAAATAAATATTCATTTACAATCCGGACGGTTTGTTTATGTACACTGATTTGACTAATATTGATTGGGACGATAAATTTTACACATCACCCAACTGCACAAATAATACTCAGTATTTGTTGATTTGAAACCCCACACGGGTGTTGGGATGATATATCGTGTACACTAATCCCAATTATTTAGTTGTATGTCGATCGATTGGTCGACAGACTGTGTAAGCGTTAATTATTTGTATTTAATGCTTATGCAGTTGTGTGGTGCACTTTGGATGATGGTTGATTAATTACCGTTGTTATTATATACCTGTGTTGCATGGAATCCATATAATTAACATTATATGGTAATTGGTTGGGCCGCATTCCAATTTGGAAAATAAAGAATATTATAAAATAAAGATTCATGTGTTGAATAAAATAAATATTCATGTGTTGACGATACTCATGTGTTGAGAATATTCATGGTTTGAAACTTATCATGTGTTGAACGAAATATTTTAACAATAAAATTCACAGCTTTATCATATATAAAATTAGAAACTAACTGAAAACTAGTTAAGATGAGTGGTTTCCTGGATATTGATCTGATGTTGGTTTCGGCCTTCGGGGTTAATACTTAGGGAATCGTTCTCTTACTAATTTACGGTTGGAGTCTGATTAAGAATTAAATGATAGAAATCATAATTTTATGAAATATATTAAATGATAGAGATGCGCCATTTTGACGCGAACGATATATATATCGATTATATTCGTTTTTATAATGATTATAGAAAAAGAAGTGATTTCAAAATATAACGTTTTGAAAATATTATCATTTATATATTAATGATATGATATATTCAATTTTGATTTAAAATTGAATATGAAGCTTAAAATTATTTTGAAAACGAATTTAAAACGATTTATAAAATACGTTTTGAATTGAAAACGATGAAGTATAAATAATATATATTATATATATTAAATGGCCTGAATAGAATGCGCCGCGGCAGTTCGCGAATTTCGACCATTGACTTCGAATTGACGTTGCGGGAGATTCGACCACCAGATTCTCCTGAAACTAGAACCGTTGGGTTCGTATCGAAAAGAGCTTTCCAATGAATATTAGAAATTTGAAATCTAATTGTTGGATTTGGAATTATGTCCAAATCAAATTTAGAAAAGGTCGTTGTAAGTGCAGTTCGGTGGCCGTTATTGAAAACTGACTGTACGGGCCTTGTTAAAATTATTAAAAATATTAATAATTTGTGTAAAATCATAATATATGAATTGGAAAGAACTGGAATGAAAAATTCCACATTTGAAAGGATAAAAATATATTTTTATCGAAATGAACTAGTTTTGAACTAGATTTGAAGTGGTTTTAAAAATAATCAGAATTTCCAATACGTGAATTGGAATGGATTTGAATCGAAATTATCTTCGGAATATTTCGATGTTGGATTTCGTGATTATATAGATATGATTGTGGAAATTTGAAAGATATATTTATATCTTTATTTCCAATACGATATTTGTTAGTTTCAGAATTTGAAATTGAATATAAGCCGATATATTTTCTATTCAGAGCCTTGTATTTAATATCAAATGGGATTTTGGGTTCGTCGTGGATGGTGTCTTAAATAACACTGTTTTTGAACCCAGTTTAGAAAAGAATAAATCTTTTAATTAAGATTTATGAAATTGCCCAGTTAATTAGTATTTAATTGGAACTGAATTTAAATTGGTTTTTGGGTTTATTGTGAGCGGTGTTTAAAATAACACCTGTTCTTTAACCTGATTAACAATGGAATGTGATTTTGGGTTTATCGTGAACCGTGTTTTAGATGACGTTGGTTCTTTAACCCAGTTAAAGAGAGGATATTGATTTTTGGGAATATTAAAACCAAGTGGAGTTTTAATGAATCCTTAATTAGATTGGGATGATTAAGAATGGAGTATCACCAGTTTTGCTCCAAACCGATAGTTAAATCTTTAATTAGATTTGAACGTGTAATGGTAATGGATACTTACTGACAACACCATGGTGTTAGATATGGAGTATTACCAGTTTTTCTCCATGGGATGAATAGGTTGGGATTGGGAAATAAAATAAATGATTACTTCGGTGTGGTCCGCTAATCCCGACTAGTTTGGAAAACCTTAACACAGTTTGAAATGATATCCAAAGGAAGATTAAATAATAAATTTAGAAGAATTTATCTTTGATAAAATTAATGGGAACATTTCCCTAAGAATGTGGAAAAAATTGGAATAAAAGAATATTCTGAATTGGGATGAGGCGTATGTTGTGTTTGTGTAACACTTGTTTATTATATACGCGGGTTATTCGGAAAGGCCGGGTTTATACCCATTCTGAATAACCGATTCGACGATAAGTCAAAGATGAAGACGGTGGTTGAAGACCGAAAGTCTTCACATCGTTTGGATGGTTATTGATGATCTTGATTGGGCTGTACACCCAAGAGGAGGGAGTCAATTGGTGATCGTCCAGACGTACTTAGAGATCGATGGATATGCAAGGAAAGTGCCTCCGGTTTCGTTCAGACCCAGAACGAACTTGTAAATGGACCGTGCGTCTGACATTGGATTTTATTCTGTGTTGATTGATCTCTATTAAATATACATCTATTTGGCGGCGGAGAATTTTTTCTCTTGCTTAACGCCCTTCTCTGAGACGTACGAGCTCAGAGGTTGTATATCGATGGACATCAGTCGCATGGCATGAATTTCACGTGTGGCACGCCTAAGTGGCAATTGAACAAGGCTTCTGTTGAAAAGCAAAGTCTTGTGGTTGATGATCAAAGCACGGTCTGTGTGGCGCAGCTTTGTGTATAGCCTGAATTCGCGAGCCTCACACCTCGGTATGAGTCAAAAACGGGATAGTGACTGCAGGGAGAGCACGACGTTTCTTTCTAGCTAAAGGTGATGTCAGTGACCTAGCAGCCCTGACATTTATATACTTTTTACCTGTGTGGTTGTTGGAATGCGAGGCGCCTCGAATATATGGTCAATAACTGGCACTATGTGAGCCGATGTACAGACCATTTTATAAGTCTGATAGGACCGGGAAACGTGTGCTCAGGAATTGCCAATCCTCAAAAGTAAGAGAGGACCGGCCCTGAAGATCCAAGGATCTATGTGTGTGGTCCTGAGACATTTGCTAGAGTGTCACGAACGGAGAGGAGCTTGCCCCTTGCCTCGACTCATGATGGAATCCAATTTCCAATACGTGGCATTGCGGTTTTATTTGTAGAGCCTAGTATGGCGACATGATATATGGTACCCATGCCGTCTATGATTGATATTTATGATTGAAATTGTTTTGACACTATATACTTATAATAGTATCAAATGATTTGTTTTAAACGCACCAAGCATGTTTGGCTATAATAAGGGAAAACCCTATCCTCCGGCTTGTGTTGCATTATGTGATGGGACTTGGGTCTTATAATGGCTTCATTTTTTCAAAAAGCATTGCGTTGTTTTGTTATATGCACTTGTGTTTTTGGGAGGAAACATGTTCCGTGTTATACGGCGTGGTCCCTTGAATTACTCTCTTTTAAAGTAAAGTTTTAAATAACTGTTTTAGTTCTCACAACACTCACATGACTGACCTGGAGTTTATTGTTTTGACCTAAATTCTGGGTGCCCCTATTTTCCACACGGGCAGGTAGTAGTTTTTGTTTTGCAGATTTATATTCACAGGATCCTGGTTTACAGCTGGAATGATACTCGGAAAGCTCTGTATCCGTGTATTTCTTTCAGTTGTGTGTTGTATTATTTTTCCGCTACTATGTATTTAAATGTAATTTAAATCTCTGATATTTGTCAAATGTGTAATATTTATTCATACTCTGTATATTCCTGTATTCTGATGGAATTGTTGTGATAAACAATGAAATGTTCTTCTGTTTGCGTTCCGATGTGTGTTGTTCTCAAAGCAATCCGTGCTTTCCTTACCGGGGAAGGTACAGGTTACTACACATAACATGTTATTTCATCTCCTGAGAGCTTATGTTTTCCGTTGTATACACGATACACTCTGATATAGTTATTTTGCTGTGCATGTATTTATTATTGTACTTTGATATAAGTTATACTCTAATGCAGAAGTTATTGTAAAAATATTGAATGTTGTTTTATTCATTTCTTATTTGTCATAACCCTAAGTGATATGTCTTGTTGATCGGTTTAAGTCGGTCTAACCAACGGTTCGAATCGGCCAGTAAAGCGGGTCATCACATTTGGTATTAGAGCTTTGGTTTATACAAAGCTTTGGGGCATGACTCGTTTGAACAGGGGAAAAGGACTCATCAGAGATAGGATTAGTTACATCCTATAAGAGTGACTCATTATAGATGGGGTTAGTAATGCCTAGAACGAGTTTGAAGTTGGTTTTAAAAGATTATATATGAATAACCTAGAAGATTATCTTATAATAAGAGTTTGAGTATTTGGTTTGATGTTGCGGTTGGACTATCGAGTATAAGAAGATTTTGCATGTATGCCTAGATAGCGTATATATGAAGTCTTAAATATACTAAATAGATATAAAATCACAATCTAGTCGCTGGAGGATAATTCTGTTGATAGTTTGAACATCATCAGTGTTTATTTTTGAGTTTTGGAAGTGGGATGACTACAAAATTCCAATTGAGATATGGTTAAACCCATTTAAATCAGTGTTTGAAAAATAATTTGGATAGCCAAGATAAAGAAAATAATTAAGACAAATTGAGCTTTAAATTTAACTAGCACAAGTTAAATAAATTGAAAAGATAAAAGAGAATCAAACAAATTAAATTTTCACTTAGGTAAATCAATTGAAAATTGGATTGGGTTTGAAATATATCAAGTGGAATTGAATATAATTAAATTTCATGGTTTATAAATTGGAAATTAGTTGGAATTCGACATAGATACTAAACATGTTACTGTATGAAAGCTAAGAAGAGGAATAAAATTGAATACCTAACACAAAGGTACAATTTTATTGCATTGATTGGGTTTCATGATTTTATAAGCCGATTGGCAACCCGCTTGGCTTTTGCATTTTCTTTTTAATTGATGAGGGCCTACAGAAGCGATTTGTAGTTGTACCAATTAAGCCGTATAGAGGAGGTTAGAGAAAAAATAATTCGAAAATTTAAGGCGTTTGCCTAGTTTGAGAATTGCGGAATATTGAGAAACTCAAAAGTTAAAGAACTTAAGTTGGTTAGAATGAAGGCTTTAAATGACCTTCAATTCTTTTTTCGATTTCGAGAGGAAATCTTTTAAGTGGGGGAGATTGTAACGACTTAGATTTTATTAAGAAATATTTAATGAATATTAGATATTTGAAATGATTTATTTTAAGAATTGACGACTTGAAATTTATTTAATTTGAGGTTTAAACGTATAATTTATAATGTAATAAAAAATGAGCTCGCAGCAAAACAGTAGTTTGTAATATTATGTCCTGAACTTTAAATGAATGTATGGGATCCAACACAAGTCAGAATTTGTTGAAATAACAAATGTTCAAATCTATTGAACTATGGTCTTCTAATGAATGTGCAAAATCGAGTTTTCATCTTATAGATTGTAAGTTATGTTCAAATCAAATTTCCAAAAAGTCGCTAAGGAATTGTTTATAAACCACAACGATTTAATAAATAAGATAAAAGGATTTTATTATTAAATGAATATAGATTTAGCTTAAAAATGGAAGAATCGAGTTTTAAATCCAATATAATTTATTCTGAAGCTATATGAAGTTCTATTAGAATATATGTAGAAATAATAATTAGTTTTTCAAACAATTTGAATATTTTAAATTTAAATTATATTTTATTGACTTAATAGAATATGGAAAAATAGCCATTTTGTAAACGATCTCGGATCTCAACGAAACCAATTTTATCGATCTGTAATCATAAATTACAATAAGATTTCAAATTTCGCGTCAATCGGATTTAGTATGTGGTCGTGCGAGATATAAACATTCAATGTAAACACATATGTCAATAATTTAAGCTCGAAATGATGCTATTTGAGCAAACATATTTGGATTTCGACGAAACAAGTTTCATTAGGACCATAATGACAAAAAATAGCTGTATATCAATTTTCACTCAGAACGGAGTTCGTATGCGCTGGTGCGAATTTTCAAACGATGAACGAAGATAGCGATAGGCATGTAGCGTTTGAATAATAATATACGGAGAATATCTTATAAGCTAACTTACTCCTATAAGTATGTCTCTACCCTTAGCCCTAAATCCCCAATTCATTTCAGCCTTCCATTTCGCAATAAATTCCCTCATCAATCTTCAATTTTTATCTTTCGAGCGATGACGAATCGGAGGAAACTTCCAACTAAGAAATTATACTGCACGATGAGTTCTACCTAAAGAAAAAAAATTCGATGGTGATTGGTGAAAGAAGGTAGCCGGAATCTCACCATGACCAGCAACGTATGACTTTTGGTTTATGGTGTTTTGCCGACAATGGGGGCCTTGATAAGTGAAGGTGTCAACTGAAAAGTTGGAGCTGGTAGAGAGGGCTACAACTTTGTAGTTAGAGAATTGGCCTGAATGCGGCTGTGCGACAGGGTCAACATGAACGGAGGCAATGGATTTTGGATGGTCACAAATGAAAATGGGTTGTTTGGTGTCGACAGAGGCTGAACTAGGCAAGCGGCCAACTGGAGGATGGAAGGGGGAGTGAAGCGACCCGAACTTCCCCGGTCTTCGAAGAGATGAGAAAGAACGAATTACTGTGAGGACAAGACAAATCAGAACGCAGACAAAAGAACATTTCATTGTTATTACAACAATTCATCAGATTACAAGAATATACAGAGTATAAATGAATAAATATTACATAGAAATATCAGAGATTACAATAAATTACATAGCAGCGGAAAATAATACAATACACAACTGAAGGAGATATACGGATACAAAGCTTTCCAGATATCGTTCCAGCTGTAAACCAGGATCTTGTGAATATAAATCTGCAAAACCAAAACTACTAGCTGCCCGTGTCAAAATAAGGGCACCCAGAGTTTAGGTCAAAACAATAAACTCCAGGTCAGTCATGTGACTGGTGTGAGAACTAAAACAGTTATTAATCTTTATTTTAAAGTTAGGTAAATCAAGGGACCACGCCGTATAACACGGAACGGGGTTCCTTCCATGAATACCAATGCATAAAACAACAGCGCAATGCTAAATAAAGAAAAATGAAGCTATTATAAGACCCAGGTCCCATCACACAATGCAACGCAAGCCGGAGGATAGGGTTTTTACCTTATAATAGCCAAGAATGCTTGATACGTTTAAAACAAATCATTTGATACTATTATAAGTGCATAGTGTATAAAACAATTTCAAATCATAAGTATCAATCATAGACGGCATAAGCGCCCCCATCCCACTATGTCGCCATACTAGGCTCTACAAATAAAACCGCAGATGTCACGTATTTGGAAGTTGGATTTCCATCTATGAACCGAGGCAAAAGATAGTCCTCAACCGATTCGAGACTGTCTAGCCCGAGTCTCAGGATCAGAGCTCGAGTGACCCTTAGATCCTCAGGGCAGATCCACCGATGTGGATTAAAATGCCTGAACATGCGTTTCCCCGCCCTATGCGGCGTAGGTGAGCCAACTAAATGACTCCATCGGACCCGGATCGTCCGATCAAACCGAGGCGCCTCGCAATAGCAACAACCACATAAGTCAAACTCGTCAGGGCGTGTAAAACCACTGATGCCACTTCTAGCTAGAAAGAAACGCATGCCCTTCCTGACGTCCTCTCCCGTTTTTGGTTCATACCGGGTGTGAAACTCGCGAAGTAAACGTTACAAAAAGCTGCGCCACAAAGGCCGTGCTTCGATCATCAACCACAAGACTTTGCTTTTCAACAGAAGCCTTGATCATTTGCCACTTAGGCATGCCACACAGGCAATTCACTCTATGCGTTTGATATCCATCAGTATATAACCCCTGAGCTCGTACGTCTCAGAGAAGGGCGTTAAGCAAGAGAATAAATTCTCCGCCGCCAAACAGATATATATTTAATAGAAATCAATCACACAGACTAAAATCCAATGTCAGACACACAGTCCATTTACAAGTCCGTTCTGGGTCTGAACGAAACCGGAGGCACCTAGTACCCCGCATATCCATCTATCTCCAGGTACGTCTGGATAATCACCAACTGTTTACATCTTCTTGGGTTTACAGCCCAATCAAGATCATCAGTAATCACCCAAACGACGTGAAAACCTCCGGTCTTCGACCACCGTCTTCATCTTCGACTTATCGTCGTATCAGTTATTCAGAATGGGATAAACCCGGTCTTTCCGAATAACTCGCGTATATTTTAAATAAGTGTTACACAAACACAACATACGCCTCATTCCAATTCATCAGTCACTAACCGTAAATTAACAAGAGAATAATTCCCCAAATATTAACCCCGAAGGCCGAAACCAACATCAGATCAATATCCAGAAAACCATTCTGCTTAGCTAACCGACAGTTAGTTTCCGAATTTCACATTCATAGGGAAAGTTTCCCATTAATTTTATCAAAGATAAATTCCTTGAATTTATTCTTTAATCTTCTTTTGAATTTCGATTCAACTAGTCGGGATTAGCGAACCTTACCGAAGTAATCATTTATTTTAATTTCCCAATCCCAACCTATTCATCCCATGAAGTAAAACTAATTATACTTCATATCTAACACCACGGTGTTATCGGTAAATTCAATTACCATTTCACGTTCAAATTTAATTAAAGATTTAACTATCGCCTGGAGCAAAACTGGTGATACTTCATTCTCGATCTTTTCAATCTAATTTAAGATTCATTAAAACTCCACTTAGTTTTAATCTGTGACTGGGTTAAAGAATCGGTGTCATTTAAAACACGGTTCACGATAAACCCAAAAATCAATACCAATTCAATTCCACTTAAATATTATTTAATTAGTTCACTTCATTAAATCTAAATAAAAGATTTAATCTTTTTCTCAACTGGGTTCAAGAACAGTGTTAATGAAGACACCATTCACGACAAACCCAAATCACATTTGATATAAAATACAGGGCTCTGAATAGAAAATATACCGGCTTATATTCAATATCAAATTCTACGACTAACAAATATCGTATTGGAAATAACGATATATATATATATTTCAAATCCCCATAACAATATCTGTATCATCAGAAACCCAACATCGAAATATTCCGAAGACAATTTCGATTCAAATCCATTCCAATTCAAATATTAGAAATTCTGGTTATTTTCAAAACCATTCAAATCCAATTTATTTATTTAAAAATAAATAGAATTATAATTCTAGTTCAAACTAGTTCATTTCGATAAAAATCTATTTTTATCTTTTCAAATATGGAGTTTTTTCATCCCAATAGTTTCTAAATCATTTCTTATGATATTACACAAATTATTACTATTTTTAATAATTTTATCAAGGCCCGTACAGTCGATTTCCATCAATGGCCATCGTACTGCACTTACAGCGACCTTTTCTAAATTTGATTTGGACGTATCTCCAAATCCAACCGTTAGATTTCTAATTTCTTACATTCATTAGAGAGCTCTTTTCGATACGAACCCAACGGTTCTGGTTTCAGGAGAATCCGACGGTCGGATCTCCCGCAATATCCGTTCGAAGTCAATGGTCGAAATTCGCGAACTGTCGCGGCGCGGCGCGTTCTATTCAGGCCATTATATTATATATATAATATATACTTCGTCGATTTCAATTCAAAACGAGCTTTATAAATCGTTTTAAATTCATTTTCAAAACGGTTTCAACTTCATATTCAATTTCAAATCAAAATTGAATATTCGAATATAAATTCGTTTTAAATTCTTTTCAAATTGATTTCAATTCGAATTCATTTATATTCAAATTCAATTCGAATTCATTTATATTCAATTTAATTCGAATTCACTTCTATTCAATTTAATTCGAGTTTCAATTCTTTTCAAAATTTCAGATTTTGAAATCACTTTCGATATTTGTTATAAAATGAATAAAATCGATATAAATATCGATCACGTCGAAATGGCGTAAATCTAATCAACACGGCTTCATATATTCATATTTTCAAATATTTCTTTTTCAAATATTTCTATTCAAATACTTCTTTTTCAAATATTTCTATTTCAAATATTTCTATTCAAATATTTCTTTCAAATATTCTATTTCAAATATTTCTTTCTCAAATATTTCTATTTCAAATATTTTATTTCAAATATTCTATTTCAAATATTTCTTTCTCAAATATTTCTATCTCAAATATTTCTATTCAAATATTTCTTCTTCAAATATTTCTATCTCAAATATTTCTATTTCAAATATTTTATTTCAAATATTCTATTTCAAATATTTCTTTCTCAAATATTTCTATTTCAAATATGGAATGATGCCCAATCAATTACCATATAATGTTAATTATATGGGTTTTCTACAACACATGTATACAATAACAACGATGAATAATCAACCATCATCCAAAGTGCATTCTACACTGTATAATCATCAAATATAAATATTCAACGCTTATAACAGTCTCTCAATCAATCGATCGACATACAACTAAACAATCGGGATTAGTGTACGTCAAATATCATCCCAATACCCGTGTGGGGTTTCAAACAATCAAACATAGATTTTATTTGTGCAGTTGGGCGATGTGTAAAATTTATCGTCCCAATCAATATCAGTCAAATGTGTGTATATAAACAAACCGTCCGATTTGTTTATTTTTATTTCCTTTCATATATATGTTAAAAATTCTATTTTTAACTATAAAATATTTTTAACTATATAAATATTTTATTTCATTTCACATCACATCACACAATCAACTACACATCAAAATCAAACACACAAGCATACAAGCCGTCCATAGTCTGTGGACGACGGGTGCCGGGTGCTACTAAACACCGTCTGCATCCTAGTATATATTTCAACTAGAAATAAAATTAAAGAGTGAGAAATTCTCACCGAAAGCTAAATCCAACGCCACGACTCTTCTTTGCAGAAATCTTCGCCACTCGCCCTTTGTCACTTTCTTTGCCCGTATTCTCTACATATGTAAAAATCACATTTTTACTTCGCTATTCAATATATAAAAATCGAATTTTTACTTTGCTATTCAATATATAAAAATCTAATTTTGACTTCGCTATTCAATATATAAAAATCGAATTTTTATTCTTTCTCTTTAATATAAAAATCATATCTTTTATCCATACTAACAATATAATCTCTTTGTTATCAAAAATATAAACTTTCATGTTATAAAAATATAACTCTTCATCGTATAAAAATATCGCCTTTTCAATATTAAAAATATCGCCTTTTCATTGTTAAAAATTCGAACTTTCTAATTTAAAAATCCTAACTTAACTAATTTAAATTTCCTAACTTAACTAAAATCGAATTTAAAGTAAAAGCAGAAAAGGAAAAAAAGAAAAAGAATAAAATAAAGTAAAAATAAAAACTTACAGATGAAAACTGGAGAGGAAGGGGGTTTCTGGTCGAGGCTGAGGAGGAGGATGGGGGGGTATCGATTGCGCGGCGGCGCAGGGGAAGGGAGGGCTGTGTCGCGTCGATCGAAGAGAGAGGGGGGGTAGCTGCGAGGTCGAGGTGGAAGGGGGGTGGGTTCGGAGGTGGCGCCCCTCCTCTGAGGCGGCGGCGATCAATCAGGGGGGGCGGCGGCATCGATCGCGTCCCCCTTCTGTTTCTTTTTTTTCTTTTTTTCTGATTCGATTTGAAGTATAAAGGGGGGCCAACGGGTTAAGGGGGAGAGAGAAGTTTTTTTTATTATTTAATTATTTTATTTTTCACCAAAAAGCAACTTTTATTTTCGACCTCAAAACGAGGCCCACCGCCTGTCGTCCATAGCGTTTTACCCCCATTGCGAACACAATGGGATATGTATTGCAAGCTGATTCAATCGTTTCGATCAGTTTCCGTTAAAACCAACATATAACTCTATATATTGAATTTGAACGCGCATTTCAATTTACTGGGGTCACATACTAACTCGAAAAATTCCAAAAAAATATTTTCTAGCTTCGTATTGACGATACGGTCCTAATAAAACTAGTTTCGTCTAATTCTAAGACCGTTGGAAAAGTGGCCATTTTCCAGTTGATTAAAATCAACTGAAACTGGTCAAACGCGTTTTCCTTTGCCACGCTCACATATTGATTCAAAAAATTATGAAATTTGGAACCTAGCAATAATTTGACATCACGGACCCAAAAAAAGTGGTTTCGTCGAAATCCGAGATCGTTTGCAAAAATTCCATTTTTAAGGGCTTGAATTCCATAGCGGCTATCGAGAATTTTCAACTGGACATATCTTTTGACTCCCGCTATGAAATCTCGATTTTTCGGATTCGTTGGAAAGATAGTCACAATTAGATCCTAATGTTTTTGGTTTCACTAAAATCCGGATTGTTTTGCACCCATTACATTCAATTGAAGTTTGAAATCGAATTATCGAACTACCGCGCCATTTTCAATTCTATTTATAATTATAAATAAATATTTATATTCTATCGTCGATTCGAATAAATATATACGTTTGAATTCTCTTCAAATAAATTTCTCGTCGATATTATTTAAAATAATTCATTTTAAATAATCAAAATTCGCTAAAATTGCCAAAATAAAAATTTTAAACTGGCCCAGATTTTCGGGTTGTTACAATCTCCCCCACTTAAAACTTTTCGTCCCCGAAAAGGGACAAAGCCGAAAGTGGTTTGATCAATCAACTCTACGTTCGATCCGGCTTCCATTCTCCAACTTTTCAGTTTCTGAGAATTTTCAAATTCTTCAAAAATTTGGCTAACACCCGGAATTTTCGAAAAATTTCGCCATAACCTCCTCTGCACTGGGAGCCACGGGAAAATCCTGAAATTTCCATATAGGCCTTCAGATCTCAAAAAGAAAAAGAAAAAGCCAAGCGGCTAGCCAATCGGCTCATAAAATCATCATCACCCAAACAAAACAGTAAATTATAGTAAACATGTACCTATTTGTCGGGCAAACAAATTTTATTTCTCTGCTCTAGCCTCCTTGCTATGACTTGTTCAATGTAAGTACAAGTATATGCAAGCAAATGCGACCAAATTTCAATACAATTCACTATTTGGTTCAATTGGCTATATGGTTAAAAAATTTAATAAATCAACCAATAATCAACAACACAACCATCAATCAATTTGTTGATTAGCTTTTCAAATATATAACTTTGATACATAGTCAAAAATCATATTTTTGATGCCAAATCACAACAATAGGCCCTATCTAATTTTGGTTCTCACACCAGTCAATAGGAAATATATAGAAAGTCCACTTTCGTCACTCGAACATGAATTCTAATGATGGAGCTCCATCATCAAAATCATCTCCGGGCGATTCGAGTGTAATTCTATATCTATCCAGTATATTAAAACTTCAAATACACGTTTGCAAGGCATATATGCAAAATCTTTATATACTGGACTGTCCAAATCAATACAAATAAATAATCAAATACGAATAATTGATTTAGATTTTCAAAACAAAAATTGTTTTTACTTTTAAAAATATACTCTTCACACTCGTTCTAGGATACTACTGATCCCATCTCTAACGAGTCATTCTAAATGGATATTACTAATCCAATATCTGATGAATTCTTTCGTATGGTTCTAATGTGTCTTGTTCTCTGAGCTTTGTAAACCAAAGCTCTGATACCAAATGAAGCGACCCGTACTTCCCTGGTCTTCGAAGAGATGAGAAAGAACGAATTACTGTGAGGACAAGACAAATCAGAACGCAGACAAAAGAACATTTCATTGTTATTAAAACAATTCATCAGATTACAAGAATATACAGAGTATAAATGAATAAATATTACACAGAAATATCAGAGATTACAATAAATTACATAGCAGCGGAAAATAATACAATACACAACTGAAGGAGATATACGGATACAAAGCTTTCCGGATATCGTTCCAGCTGTAAACCAGGATCCTGTGAATATAAATCTGCAAAACAAAAACTACTAGCTGCCCGTGTCAAAATAAGGGCACCCAGAGTTTAGGTCAAAACAATAAACTCCAGGTCAGTCATGTGACTGGTGTGAGAACTAAAACAATTATTAATCTTTATTTTAAAGTTAGGTAAATCAAGGGACCACGCCGTATAACACGGAACGGGTTTCCTCCCATGAATACCAGTGCATAAAACAACAGCGCAATGCTAAATAAAGAAAAATGAAGCTATTATAAGACCCAAGTCCCATCACACAATGCAACGCAAGCCGGAGGATAGGGTTTTTACCTTATAATAGCCAAGAATGCTTGATACGTTTAAAACAAATCATTTGATACTATTATAAGTGCATAGTGTATAAAACAATTTCAAATCATAAGTATCAATCATAGACAGCATAAGCGCCCCATCCCACTATGTCGCCATACTAGGCTCTACAAATAAAACCGCAGATGTCATGTATTTGGAAGTTGGATTTCCATCTATGAACCGAGGCAAAAGATAGTCCTCAACCGATTCGAGACTGTCTAGCCCGAGTCTCAGGATCAGAGCTCGAGTGACCCTTGGATCCTCAGGGCAGATCCACCGATGTGGATTAAAATGCCTGAACATACGTTTCCCCGCCCTATGCGGCGTAGGTGAGCCAACTAAATGACTCCATCGGACCCGGATCGTCCGATCAAACCGAGGCGCCTCGCAACAGCAACAACCACATAAGTCAAACTCGTCAGGGCGTGTAAAACCACTGACGCCACTTCTAGCAAGAAAGAAACGCATGCCCTCCCTGACGTCCTCTCCCGTTTTTGGTTCATACCGGGTGTGAAACTCGCGAAGTAAACGTTACACAAAGCTTCGCCACAAAGGCCGTGCTTCGATCATCAACCACAAGACTTTGCTTTTCAACAGAAGCCTTGATCATTTGCCACTTAGGCATGCCACACAGGCAATTCACTCTATGCGTTTGATATCCATCAGTATATAACTCCTGAGCTCGTACGTCTTAGAGAAGGGCGTTAAGCAAGAGAATAAATTTTCCGTCGCAAAACAGATATATATTTAATAGAAATCAATCACACAGACTAAAATCCAATGTCAGACACACAGTCCATTTACAAGTCCGTTCTGGGTCTGAACGAAACCGGAGGCACCTAGTACCCCGCATATCCATCGATCTCCAGGGATGTCTGGATAATCACCAACTGTTTCCATCTTCTTGGGTGTACAGCCCAATCAAGATCATCAGTAATCACCCAAACGACGTGAAAACCTCCGGTCGTCGACCACCGTCTTCATCTTCGACTTATCGTCGTATTAGTTATTCAGAATGGGATAAACCCGGTCTTTCCGAATAACTCGCGTATATTTTAAATAAGTATTACACAAACACAACATACGCCTCATTCCAATTCATCAGTCACTAACCATAAATTAACAAGAGAATAATTCCCCAAATATTAACCCTGAAGGTCGAAACCAACATCAGATCAATATCCAGAAAACCATTCTGCTTAGCTAACCGACAGTTAGTTTCTAAATTTCACATTCATAGGGAAAGGTTCCCATTAATTTTATCAAAGATAAATTCCTTGAATTTATTCTTTAATCTTCTTTTGAATTTCGATTCAACTAGTCGGGATTAACGAACCTTACCGAAGTAATCATTTATTTTAATTTCCCAATCCTAACCTATTCATCCCATGAAGTAAAACTAATTATACTTCATATCTAACACCATGGTGTTATCGGTAAATTCAATTACCATTTCACGTTCAAATTTAATTAAAGATTTAACTATCACCTGGAGCAAAACTGGTGATACTCCATTCTCGATCTTTTCAATCTAATTAAAGATTCATTAAAACTCCACTTAGTTTCAATCTGTGACTGGGTTAAAGAATCGGTGTCATTTAAAACACGGTTCACGATAAACCCAAAAATCAATACCAATTCAATTCCAATTAAATATTATTTAATTGGTTCACTTCATTAAATCTAAATAAAAGATTTAATCTTTTTCTCAACTGGGTTCAAGAACAGTGTTAATGAAGACACCATTCACGACAAACCCAAATCACATTTAATATTAAATACAGGGCTCTGAATAGAAAATACACCGGCTTATATTCAATATCAAATTCTATGACTAACAAATATCGTACTGGAAATAACGATATATATATATATATATATATATATCTTTCAAATCCCCATAACAATATCTGTATCATCAGAAACCCAACATCGAAATATTCCGAAGACAATTTCGATTCAAATCCATTCCAATTCAAATATTGGAAATTCTGGTTATTTTCAAAACCATTCAAATCCAATTTATTTATTTAAAAATAAATAGAATTATAATTCTAGTTCAAAATAGTTCATTTCGATAAAAATCTATTTTTATCTTTTCAAATATGGAGTTTTTTCATCCCAATTCTTTCTAAATCATTTCTTATGATTTTACACAAATTATTACTATTTTTAATAATTTTATCAAGGCCCGTATAGTCGATTTCCATCAATGGCCATCGAACTGCACTTACAGCGACCTTTTCTAAATTTGATTTGGACGTATCTCCAAATCCAACCGTTAGATTTCTAATTTTTTTACATTCGTTAGAGAGCGCTTTTCGATACGAACCCAACGGTTTCGGTTTCAGGAGAATCTGACGGTCGGATCTCCCGCAATATCCGTTCGAAGTCAATGGTCGAAATTCGCGAACTGCCGCGGCGCGGCGCGTTCTATTCAGGCCATTATATTATATATATAATATATACTTCGTCGATTTCAATTCAAAACGAGCTTTATAAATCATTTTAAATTCATTTTCAAAACGTTTTCAACTTCATATTCAATTTCAAATCAAAATTGAATATTCCAATATAAATTCGTTTTAAATTCTTTTCAAATCGATTTCAATTCGAATTCATTTATATTCAATTACAATTCGAATTCATTTATATTCAATTTAATTCGAATTCACTTCTATTCAATTTAATTCGAGTTTCAATTCTTTTCAAAATTTCAGATTTTGAAATCACTTTCGATATTCGTTATAAAATGAATAAAATCGATATAAATATCGATCACGTCGAAATGGCGTAAATCTAATCAACACGGCTTCATATATTCATATTTTCAAATATTTCTTTTTCAAATATTTCTATTCAAATACTTCTTTTTCAAATATTTCTATTTCAAATATTTCTATTCAAATATTTCTTTCAAATATTCTATTTCAAATATTTCTTTCTCAAATATTTCTATTTCAAATATTTTATTTCAAATATTCTATTTCAAATATTTCTTTCTCAAATATTTCTATTCAAATATTTCTTCTTCAAATATTTCTATCTCAAATATTTCTATTTCAAATATTTTATTTCAAATATTCTATTTCAAATATTTCTTTCTCAAATATTTCTATTTCAAATATGGAATGAGGCCCAATCAATTACCATATAATGTTAATTATATGGGTTTTCTACAACACATGTATACAATAACAACGATGAATAATCAACCATCATCCAAAGTGCATTCTACACTGTATAAGCATCAAATATAAATATTCAACGCTTATAACAGTCTGTCAATCAATCGATCGACATACAACTAAACAATCGGGATTAGTGTACGTCAAATATCATCCCAATACCCGTGTGGGGTTTCAAACAATCAAACACAGATTTTATTTGTGCAGTTGGGCGATGTGTAAAATTTATCGTCCCAATCAATATCAGTCAAATGTGTGTATATAAACAAACCGTACGATTTGTTTATTTTTATTTCCTTTCATATATACGTTAAAAATTCTATTTTTAACTATAAAATATTTTTAACTATATAAATATTTTATTTCATTTCACATCACATCACACAATCAACTACACATCAAAATCAAACACACAAGCATACAAGCCGTCCATGGTCTGTGGACGACGGGTGTCGGGTGCTACTAAACACCATCTGCATCCTAGTATATATTTCAACTAGAAATAAAATAAAAGAGTGAGAAATTCTCACCGAAAGCTAAATCCAACACCACGACTCTTCTTTGCAGAAATCTTCGCCACTCGCCCTTTGTCACTTTCTTTGCCCGTATTCTCTACATATGTAAAAATCACATTTTTACTTCGCTATTCAATATATAAAAATCGAATTTTTAGTTTGCAATTCAATATATAAAAATCGAATTTTGACTTCGCTATTCAATATATAAAAATCGAATTTTTATTCTTTCTCTTTAATATAAAATCATATCTTTTATCCATACTAACAATATAATCTCTTTGTTATCAAAAATATAAACTTTCATGTTATAAAAATATAACTCTTCATCGTATAAAAATATCGCCTTTTCAATATTAAAAATATCCCCTTTTCATTGTTAAAAATTCGAACTTTATAATTTAAAAATCCCAACTTAACGAATTTAAATTTCCTAACTTAACTAAAATCGAATTTAAAGTAAAAGCAGAAAAGGAAAAAAAGAAAAAGAATAAAATAAAGTAAAAATAAAAACTTATAGATGAAAACTGGAGAGGGAGGGGGTTTCTGGTCGAGGCTGAGGAGGAGGATGGGGGGTATCGATTGCGCGGCAGCGCAGGGGAAGGGGGCGCTGTGTCGCGTCGATCGAAGAGAGAGGGGGGGTAGCTGCGAGGCCGAGGTGGAAGAGGGGTGGGTTCGGAGGTGGCGCCCCTCCTCTGAGGCGGCGACGATCAATCAGGGGGGCAGCGGCATCGATCGCGTCCCCCTTCTGTTTCTTTTTTTTTCTAATTCGATTTGAAGTATAAAGGGGGGCCAACGGGTTAAGGGGGAGAGAGAAGTTTTTTTTATTATTTAATTATTTTATTTTTCACCAAAAAGCAACTTTTATTTTCGACCTCAAAACGAGGCCCACCGCCTGTCATCCATAGCGTTTTACCCCCATTCCAAACACAATGGGATTTGTATCGCAAGTTGATTCGATCGTTTCGTTCAGTTTCCGTTAAAACCAACATATAACTCTATATATTGAATTTGAACGCGCATTTCAATTCACTGGGGTCGCATACTAACTCGAAAAATTCCAAAAAAACATTTTCTAGCTTCGTATTGACGATACGGTCCTAATAAAACTAGTTTCGTCTAATTCTGAGACCGTTGGAAAAGTGGCCATTTTCCAGTTGATTAAAATCAACTGAAACTGGTCAAACGCGTTTTCCTTTGCCACGCTCACATATTGATTCGAAAAATTATGAAATTTGGAACCTAGCAATAATTTGACATCACGGACCCAACAAAAGTGGTTTCGTCGAAATCCGAGGTCGTTTGCAAAAATTCCATTTTTAAGGGCCTGAATTCCATAGCGACTATCCAGAATTTTCAACTGGACATATCTTTTGACTCCCGCTATGAAATCTCGATTTTTCGGATTCTTGGAAAGATAGTCACAATTAGATCCTAATGTTTTTGGTTTCACTAAAATCCGGATTGTTTTGCACCCGGTACAATCAATTGAAGTTTGAAATCGAATTATCGAACTACCACGCCATTTTCAATTCTATTTATAATTATAAATAAATATTTATATTCTATCGTCGATTCGAATAAATATATACGTTTGAATTCTCTTCAAATAAATTTCTCGTCAATATTATTTAAAATAATTCATTTTAAATAATCAAAATTCGCTAAAATTGCCAAAATAAAAAATTTAAACTGGCCCAGATTTTCGGGTTGTTACAGGGAGTAAGGCGCAAAGATTGGTGGTGGGGTTCGATGTTGAAGTGGCCGATGGCAGCCGGAATCGGCCCCCACATGGGTTCGTTTCAAGCTGGAATTGCCGATGAACGATGACGAGATGATGGAGAGCACCGGCCGGCGTCAACGCATCATCGAACGACGGTCGTGGGGATGGTCGGTGTTCGTACTTCGGGGCACTGTAAGTGGCACAGTGGCGATTGATAGGTGGTGAACACGGGTTTAAACAGTGGTGAGAAGAAGAATTGGACGAAACAGGATCCATTGGAATTGTGGAGTCGAGAGCTTCACAACAAAACTGATTTGGATTGATTTGGAGCTAGTTGGAATTTTGGTTAAATTAAACCCACGTTTAACTTAATCGAAAAGCAATTGTTATTATAACGATCAAAAATCACTGCGAGAACTCTTTGATTTAACTTGTTAAGTTATTATATTCTTATATGATTATATATTGATTTCTTGTGGCTGCTATTCGTGGATGATGGATGTTTATTACAGTTATTTATTTATTGTTTATATACATTTAAGTGTTAACAATTATAACGCTTATCTTATGGATGATAACTGTTATAGTTGTTATTAAAATTATTCACACAAATTGACACCGTGAATATGAAAATATTTGAGAATTGATTGAGTCGAGTTCCATTGGGATTTTAAATGAAAAATATATTCATTTAAATTAAATGAGGCATGAAAATGGAAATTGGATTTTTATATCCGAAATTATTTGGAAACGAAGTAGATATGATTTCAAACAACTATTGAAAAGGCTGAAATGGATTTGAATTTGAAATAGCTTGTTCTAATTTAAAATAGATTTTGAATAGAAAATTCAAAAATGAATTCGAGTTAGATATATAAACGACGTATTTAACTCAAATGGATTGTTTCAGTGATCTTATTTTTTATAATGGATTTTAAGAATGTTTGGATTTCAAAGGAATAAATTTTAAAACATATTATTATTTTAATATTATAATAATAAAATATTCAATTTTGATTTATAATTGGATTTGAAGTTGGAAACATTTTTATATGATTTATAAACGTTTTATAAAATATGTTTGGATTAAATTGGTCGAGTTTTATTTTAAATAATAATATGGTTTGAACAGGACATGTCGCGCTGCGACAATTCGCGAATTTCAACCATGAACTTCAAACGACCATAACTAAATGAATTTAAACTGGATTTCCCAAAACCTGGGATCATATGTTTTCTATTGGTAAGAGCTTTCAAATGAAAGTAAAAATTTGAATGTCAACTTATAGATTTCAAGTTATGTTTAAATCTATTTTTGGATAGGTCATTGTAACGTAATTCGACAACCGTAATTGGAAATCAATTGAAATGCCATATAAAAATTATAAAAAATATGGAATTTTTTTGATAAATCATAATAATTGACTTCAAAGTGTCGAAAAGAAAGATGAAGTTTCAAACTACATTTCGATATTTATGTTTTCAGCCTAACTTGCAGAATACTGTAGATAACATTTTTGACGTTTAAAGTTAAATACCGAATAGATAGTTTCCAAAGCTATTATATATGGTTTATAAAACTAATGAATCAATTGGAAATTAATTCAACTTGAATTTAAAATAGTAGTCAAAGAATGGTCTGAATAGGACAAGTCGCAGAACGGTATTTCGCGAATGTCGACCGTTGACTTTAGATTGACGTACCGGGAGATCCGACGGTTGAATCTTCCTGAAACGAAAAGCGTTTGGTTCGTAACGAAAAAGAGTTTTCATATGAAAAAGAAAGTTTAAAGATCCAATGGTTAGATATTGAAATAAGTGCAATTCTAATTTGAATAAATTTGTTTGAACATAAATGATCTTCCGATATTTGGTATTGATTACCGTTGTGTAGATGTTTCCTATTTTGTGGAATTTTAAAAATGTTTACATCGTTATTCCTATTGTAGTATTCGTTAATTACGAAAATTGGTGCTGAATATAAGTTGATGTAAATTCTGTAAAATCTTATATTTTATATCAATTGAATTTTGAGTTTCTTGTGAATGTCGTCTTAAATAACATTATTCTTTCAACACAACTATGATGAAGATATGATTTGTAATAGAATGTTAATTTTTTTTAATTAAGATTTAATGAAGTTCTCCAACTAATAAATTAAATCGAAATTGAATGAAAATCGATTTAGTGATAATCAAGATGGGTCTCTACAAGGAATTGAAAAGGCTTTGTCGTTATTCTGCTTATAATATTAGTCCGATATGAGAGTTTATATCGATTGTGAACTGATATGATTTCCTTGAAAATTGGAAGCATGATTTTGGGTTTATCGTGAACAATGTTTTTAATAGCATTTATTCCTTAACCAAGTTAAAGGAAAATATGATTTTCCGAGGTTGGTTGAAGTGAAATCTTTATCAGTTCAAAAATAAAGATTTAACGAAAAAGTTTTCCCTAACAAACGGTAATAGGGATGGGTTTAATAATCGCTTAAAAGAAGATAAGCATATTTTACGCGTAAGTAATGAGATAAGAAATCGTAAGTATGATTTTGTGTTAGAGAACTTGATTTGAGTTAAGTTTGTGAAATGAGATTTTATAATATTTTTAAATGATTTCCAAGGAAAGATTTAAACAAGAGTTTAAAGAAATATAAATCCTTGATAAGATTTAAGGGAGTAATTCTCAAGGTAATGAATGATTTGAGTAAAAGGATATTCCGAACGAGACTCATGATTTTTTTATATCAATTATGGTTTGTAAAGATACGACGAGGTGTTGAAGATTCTAAAGAAGTTGATTGAATTCACATCGTTTGAATTATTGCTGATGTATCGATTGGGAGGTACACCCGAGATGAGGTTTTAAGTGGCAGTAGTTCGGACGTGCTTGTTGATTTTCTGGATTTAGAAGGGCCTCTCTCCTTTGTTGGCCAAGTAATCAGGTACCTTTGATTTCGTTCAGACCCAGAGCATACTCGTAAATGGATGTGTCTCTGACGTTGTACTTTACGACATAACAAATTGGTTTTTATTGATGTTACATCAGTTGGTGGCGAAGAATTTATTCTCTTAGCTTAACACCCTCCTTTGAGACTTATGTAATCCGAGGGTTATATATTAATAGGCACCGATTATATGTTGTGAATTGGCAATATGACATGCTAAGTGCAAAGCCGATCACAGCTTTTTGTTGAAAAACAAAGCTTTGTAGATGATGATCAATGCATGGCTGATATAGTGTAGCTTTGTGTTGAAACATGACTTTAGAGCCACATGACCCATGAATAGCCGGAAACATGATGATGGATCGTAGAGATAAGGACATACATTTCCTTCTAACTAAAAGGTGATGTATTGGTATAAAGCCTAGGCAAGTTTATTATTTAAATGATAGGTGGGCCGACTCTGCCGCTCTGAATGATCACATGTGAGAGTCCTGGGGCATCCCGCTAGAGGTGTTTCGAATGGTTAGGGAACACCCTTTGCCTTGGTCTTTGTTGGAATCCAACTTCCAATACGAGCTTTATGTTTTCAGATGTAACCTAATAGCCAACATAATGGGATGCGGCATTATGCGAGCTAAGATTTATACATTTACTTTCGAAAGTGATTTTGACACTATGCATTAGCAATAATAAATGAGAATTTTATGTATTAAGCATATTTGGTTATTATAATGTAAAACTATCTCCTACGGTATGCGCTGCATTATGTGATGGGACTTGAGTCTTATAATAGCTTCATTTTTCAAAAAGAATTGCAAGTTGTTTTATGACTGGTATTCATGTGGCGAAAACCCATCATGTGTTATACGATGTGGCCTTGTGATTTAGCTTACTTTAAAATAAAGTACATAACTTTTTTAGTTCTCACACCAGTCCTATGACTGATCTAGAGTTTATTGTTTCCCACCTAAACTCTGGATGCCCATATTTTCAACATGGGAAGTCTAGTAGTTTTGGTTTACAGATATTTTATAAAGCACGTACTGGATTGAAGCTAAAGCTGGGTCAAGAGCATTTTATTTCTTCCGTTGAGAGTTTATGTTTTCCATTATAAACATGATACACTTTGATATAGTTATTTCTATTGTGCATGTATTTATTATTATATTATGATAAGCTATACTCTGATGCAAAAATTAGTGTTATAACAATGAGAAATTTTTTTGTTCAGTTCTTATTTGTCGTAACCCCAAGCATTACGTCTTGTTGATTGGTTTAAGTCTATTTAACCATCGGTTTGCATCGGTCAACAAGGTAGGTTGTCACAAACAATGAAGCAAAGGCAAAGTTTGAAGCAAGCAATGGAAGAAGTCACAATGGAAAATAAGCTAACGCCAATGCATTAGCATGATAATCAAATCTGGTTGAAGGTCAACCAAACTGAGCATGCCAGGTGAAATGAGTCTTAATACAATATATAGCAGTAGCTACAATATGATAAGCATGTAGTTTAGGACAACCATATTTAGGTGCACCAGTGAATAGAGTCCCATATTCAACTGTCAGGTCAACAAATTCAAGCTTCAATGCATAACATTTCATTTTAGGTTTAACTTTCCTCAATTCATTCAACAAATGTGTAAATTTCATTTACATCAAGTTAATCAAATTTCAAGAACAAAATAAATTTTCAGATTTCAAGTTAACCAAATTCAAGTAAAAAAATGTATAAATTTCATTTTTGGTTTAGGCTTAAAAAAATTCATAAAACAAATTTGCAAGTTTCATTTCCATATGCCCAAAGCACATTACATTTCCGGTTTCAAGTTAATCAAATTCAGGCAACAAATGTGTAAATTTCATTTTCGGGTCAGTTTAACTAAATTCCTGAAATAAATATGACACTTTCCATTCCATGTGCCAAGTTAAACAAATTTAATAGCATATTAAATTTCAGGTTTTAGGATAATATATGTATTACTTAATGTAAAATGACATATATAGTTTTATTCTTTTTGCTGCAAGTCGGTACTAGATGAAGAAATACCAACTGTATTAAGAATGCAGTGACAAATTTACTATTATTTCCTAGTATAGATTCATGAATACATATGCAGTTTAACATATGGTCAAGGTCAATGTAAAGTTGCAACGCAGCATGAAATCATGAGACCGGACAGTTGACAATAACAACAAATAACAGAGGTGCAAAAATTTACTATCTAAGAATGCAACCATACTTTTGTAGGTAACTATGAGTGCAGGTGAGCCAAACGCATGTATATATATATACATATGAATACATATATACACATATGTTCTCACCCCACACTCATAGTTTCATGCACAACACAATATATATGTAAAATGCACAAGTTCATGTCTCAACTTATGGCGGTCAGTATGTATATGGTAGCAAACCAAGAATAGGTACAACCATGCAGCAGGTGAAAAATGTGCAAGATCGAACAAGGCAGAATGATAGTGACGCAATAATGACCAGATCTCAAAGACTCAAACAAACTACACAATAGCTACAACACAAGGGATGACAAGCGTACATGGTCAAGTACAGTTGTACACAAGTCAATGGTGCAGTAACAAAGCAAGAACTGATAAATTTTTCCAAAGATTACGGGTCACCAACAATAGTTCAAGCCATGACAGAGCCACGGCATAAAACAAGGTATAGGGCCCATGAACATAACAATAAATTACAAGGACCAAGGAAATACAACTATAACAATTAAGTAACATGGAAAGATACCCAAGACATGAATAATGAGTAAAAGGCAGCAAGATAATGGTTACCAGTGCAGGCCAAAGGCCCAAAGCCACAAAAACAATAACATAGCAGCAAAATGCAAAGATAATCACTATTGTATTCAGTCTATTAACGTTGAAAACTTGAATTAGAGTTAACCATGAGTGAAATCTCACCTTACTGTCGTGTTATCCCAGGGTGAATGATATTTGATTTTTGAGTAATACTTTAAAAAAGCGGAATTTCGGAAGGAAAATAAAAATAGAGAAGAGAACGAGAGGATTTTAGGCCAAAGAAAGAAACGTGTCATTTTCCTCAAAGAGTTTTTGGACAAGTGTTAACCCATTGTAAACAAGTATATATTAAATTTAAAGATTTTAAAATATGTGTATATATTATTTATTTATTTGAATTAAGATATCATTTTTCTTATTATATTATTTTTCAATGATCACAGTTGTGCAAGTGTTAAATAACATGCAACTAGAAGAACAAAGAAAATATGGAACGAGAGGAGGAAACAACATTGTTTATTTCTACGCGTTTTCATTTCGAAATTTAAAACTTTGAAACATCAAATGTCCAAAGTTTATGAAATAAAAAATATCAATTTTTTTATAATTAAATATAGTATTTTTTGTTTGAGTTCACTCAATTTCAAAAACATTAAATTTCAACAATTCTACTCAATTTTTAAGAATCAAAGTTATATAATATTCGATTTCATGCTTATTTCACTTATACAAGTTCAAAACCTACTTATCGTTTATATTATATACTTTCGATCGAACATTAGTGTTGATCTGCCCTTTGGTAAGGCCGTCAAGATCATTAGCATCCACAGTCATAGTGGTTTGGACTCGAGTGGAGCACATTTGGATATTCCTGAAGTAAAGCAAAACGAGAACCAGGGCATTAACTCTGGATCGATGCTCCTTTGGTACAATAAGAGGTTGGTTTCGCCTTGACTTTTCCTCTATTCGACATTCCTTTGGTTCGATCAAGGCAAGCAACATAAGACTCCATCTACCAAAAAGCTTTATTTTGGTGAATGCCAAGACCCCAGATCGGCATAAACCCGGCTCGATTATGTCGATCCGAGGACATACGAACCTACCCAATATCTCCCTAAAGAAGCACTCCAGCAGTGAGAAGGCTGCATCCACTACCGCCTCAAGCTTTGGATAGAATTCCACACATTCTATATCAAACCGGACAATATCGAGTCGACCAGATATTTTCCTGGAGATGCGCTCCATCTCCTTTAAGACAGCTTCCACAATCTCCACCAGACTCAGATCGGCCTACACGTGGCCCTATCGAATTAGGCATTAATCAAGCCTATAAATAGCCCCCTCCCCCAATACAAATTAAGGTTTTTTGGCATCTCCACTGCATTCTACAGTTTGTAACCACATTGTACTCGGCTGTTCAGCATTTTCCACTATTGTAATTCAAGATTGCCATAATCTCGAGCATTATAGCTTCAGTATTCTTAAATTATTAAGAAAATTATAAAGTAAATGTAGCCCATTCAACGCCGAAGCACTATAAATTGTATGTGCTTGCTTTCCTCTTGTTTTTTATTTATATTCTCCATTTTTATCTCTTCATGACATTCTTTGAGTGTTTGTGCCATTTTTGACATCAACTTTTTGGTTCTTTCACTAAGAATCAGCTTTCTCAAAGCTTAGGATTTTTTGTCCATTGTTTAGATCACTATGTCCGATGGAAAAATACTCAATTTCAACATTTCCAAAAAAATGGTGTTAAAACATGCAATTAACTCCTCCAGGCCTATTAGTAGCCATGCACATGACGAAGATAATCAAGTTTTTGCTACTTCAGGGTCCAGCTTGATACCGAACCAAACAGGAAACGTGCTTGCCACCATCGTTGCTGGCACCTACAATACTCCGTTCGGTCAGGCTCCTACTTCATCTTTTGTCCCCTGAGAAGATTTCGTGCAATTAATGAACAAGTTGAATGAAATGACTACATCGTTGAATGCTCAGAGGCGTGAAAATGCCATGATGAGGCAGGACATGGATGAGATTAAGACACCGGGAAGAGGTTAGGAACTGAGAGCCCTTTCCCCATCGCATCATCAAGCAGAAGAAGGCTCAATGTCATCTAAAAAGATGTGGGGTGACAGAACAGCTGCAACGCTAATATCAAAGAGCTTAAAACCTACAGGAGTTCCAGTTCAGTAGGATGTCTGCTCGATATAAACACCCAGCTCTGTTCGACAATGTCAAATCAAATAATGTCAATTCATAGCACGTCGAGCTAACCTATTCACTGACTTGGGATCATCCTCCTCCAAGAAACCGTAAAGCTTCCAGAGCCACTCGCATACCTGTGCTTCCTCCCATGCGTCTTATGAACAACCAGAACAACTGGAGTCAAAGAAGTATAGTTCAAACGGCGGCCCAGGAATCATTGCCTGAAGCAAGGGGCAAGGAGTGTCCAACAAGCTGAGAGTTCGGAACCATACATCGTCAATACCCCAGATTTAATAGCCATGGTATGGAATATTATGAACTATAGTCAGGGGTATAAGAACAAAGCCCGAGGAATAAATTGTAGTCACACTCTGATCACTGACAACGTTCTTGAGGTCGAAATTCTCTTGAATATTCAATTTGCCTCAAATGTATCATAACTCAAGCAAGACTTACCCTAGCCAGCATCTCATGAGATACACTTGGATATGAACTCGATGGCATCCCCGTATGCCATCAAATGCAAAGCTTTCCCTATCTACCTGGGTAGGGTCGTGCTCACTTGTTTACCAGGATGCCTACGAGGTCAGTACCCGACTTCGAGGATTTGGTTAAGAAGTTTTTATGATACCCCACTCGAAAAGACAACACAAATATCTTTTAGCATAGTGGTTAGTGCATGGTACTGCTTTCTGGAAGTTCCGGGGTTCGAAACCCATGATTGTCACATTGGGTATCAAAGCCAATACCTAGTGAGAATTGTGCGTGTAATGCTGTAGATGTCAGTCAATGTGATACCAACGCGGGTTACATGCATAACTCCTGGGTGGTGAGTGATCTGAGCCAACGAGGTCGTTGGGGTCTTTAAGAAGGATAGTTTGTAATACCCTTCTAAAAACTAACACAAAGTTCTTTTAGCATAGTGGTCAGTGCATGGTGTTGCTTTCCGGAAGGTCGAGGGGTTCAAAACCGGCGATTGTGACACGTATCTTCAATATGAATAATTGTAGATTTGGTAGAATGATCCTACGACCTCAAATGACAACATATCTTTGAATTCTTTGAGAAAATCGGATGAAATCAAAGAGAGAATGATGTGAATTCAAGTACAACTCTCTGATATTGTGTGGCTTACAAATCAATGAAGAATTGGAGTGAAAGAGAGTGAATTTACAAGAATAATTGGAAAGTATTCAATGGATTTGTAGTGCAAATGTACGGAGAAGAACTAGAAGAAAATGAAAAAAAAATGTCAGAATTCACTTCCCAAAGCTTTAAATGGTGGTTGAAGAGGGTATCTTTTGGTGAAGGGATGTGAAGTGATGGAGGCAAATTTAAGTTTTAAAATTCTGGAAAATGGTAAGTAGTCAACTTATATAAAACCTTATGTCGACATACTTCTCACTATGTCAACATACATAAAACTTTACGTCAGCATACCTCTTACTATGTCAACGTACATAAAACTTTATGTCAGCATACCTTTGGAATCAAATTTCCTATTTATGTGGATCTAGGTGATTCAATTGAGATCATTGATTGATGAGCTTCATGTCTAATTTCCATGAGATCTTTAACAATATATTCTAAGGTTTAACCGACTCCTCATCATATCAAATACCTTTGTTCTTCAGCATTCTTCTCTGATAGGCTTTAGTCTTCAGTTGTTGACATTATCCTTCTTCCGTTATTATTCCATTGCTCTGATTAACCTTCTTTTATAATTATTCTTTTGTACTCTTGTTTATCTATATAGATGTCTCCATAATATATCAGATGTAACTACGCAACACTTTTTTTACATATCTGAAAAGTCATACTAATCATAGTTAAAAGCATCCCCACCATAGCTTACCTACTAAGGCAACCACTTAGAATAAGGTAGTAAGAGCAAAACAAATAGAAAACACGTAAATTACACCACATCGGTAGTCAGTAATTAAACATACAAATTTTAGATACATTGAATCTAGAAACTAAACTGCACAAAATGGTTAGACTACAAATAATTTAATCTACAAGTTAATGATTTTGGTTTTGGCACTCAACAACCAGCTACTCGCATGAAATTGTCAAAAGCGCTGGCAGGAGGCAATCTAACATGAGAATTATCATCTATCTTTGCCAAACCAAAGATATGTTGCTACAAAACTCAAAGATATATAACAATACAAATTAAAGATATGTTAGTAATATTTTTTATATGGTCAATATCATCAAAATCAACATATAGGGTACAAGATTCATATCCAGGGCTACCGACAGGTGCACCCCCTTCTTCGACTTGATTAAGTGGGGAAAATGCAAACGAACGCATGATTGTGTCGAAGCGTTCTAGAATCTGTTTGATCATTTGGAAAGGCCTCCTGTCCTTTCAAGGGCAGTGGATCATGAAGATTTGTTCCTATACTTAGTGGTGTCCCTACATGCCATCTTTTGAGCCTTTGTACGCGAAGACAACTGGGTTCAACGAACGGTGTATTATTCAGGCAAGAAATTGACAAGGAAGAATAAAACTACCCAAAGATTTAGAAGCTTGCTTACAGTTTGGTAATAACCTCAAGGAATCCCTGTCACTCTTTTCATTCTCTTCCTATCGAAGTGTATATTGTCCAACCGGTACGACGGGTCCTTCAGCGACCTGAGGCGTCAGGAGGTTTCTTAAATAGAACATTAAGTTGAGCCAGTTCGTTTTCACTTACCTTCCCATATGGGTTATGGAAGGATAAGCACTAACACACTTTATAACCGTACTTACTGCTCCGGAGGATAAGGTGGATGTAAAGATTGATCCACTAATTGTCACATGGAAACTATTCATCGAGGGGCTTGAAATGACCGACATTTTGGAGCCAGAGTTGTGGTATTGACTTCTGAAGAATGATCAATGTGTTATGCATTCAGATTGGACTTCCTATCAACCAACAATGACACCAAGTATGAAGCCCTGATTGCTGCGCAAATGAGTTAGGTATAAAAGCCATTAACATATATTATGATTTGCAAATTGTTGTATGCTAGGTCATAAAGGAATTCAAGATCAAATGTGAATGACTCGCCGCTTATTTTGGTCCGGTGGAACACAATTAGAACGGTTCGACTATTATAACATCTCTCATATTCCAAGGGACCCGAATCAAAAAACCAACTTATTAGTCAAGATGGAAAGTTTGGACATTCCAGAGAAAACAGAGTTGATCCCGACAGAGACATTGACAACCCCTAGCAAAAATTAGATGGAAGCCGATAGGATGCTCGATGTTGAGCTTGAAAGAGAATCATTGATGACTCATATCAAAAACTTTCTCCAACACGGAACACTTCATGAGCGAAAGAAAAAAAATGTTCTTTTGTTTGTAAAGATTCAAGGTACATCATCAAAGGGACACATTGTTTTGAAAGGGCTTCTCGATACCTTTGCTTTGGTGCGTATATCACAACGACGCCAAATGTGTGTTGCGAGAAGTACACCAAGGCGATGCAACGATTGCGCATTGGGCAGACTTTGGTAAAGAAGATACTTCGGTATGGTTACTTTTGATCTACCTTTAACCAAGACACGACTGATTATTCACGACGCTGCGACAAATGCCAGAGGTATGCCAAGATTTCAAGAGCTCTGCAAAGTCAACTCACCTAAATGGTTAGTTCTTGGTTTTTTGTACTATGGGGAGTAGATATCATCGATAGCCTTCCAGTTCCTCTTGGTGGAGCGAAGTATGCGATCGTGGCAGTTGATTATTTCATAAAGTGCATAGAAGTTAAACTACTGACCACAATATTGACAAAGCTGGTGATCAACATCATCGTCAGAAACATTTTTTGCCGATTTAGGCTCCCTGGGACCATCAAAACGGACAGCGGGACTCAGTTCAACGGTACAAAATTCAAAAATTTATGGTGAGGTCATTGCATAAAGAATAGTACACTATATGAACTGTACTAGCCCACTGCGGAAGAAAATGGTGAATTTCAAAAATGCAACAACCCGGCTTTTCGCCCGATTTTCGCCGGTAATAAACCAAATTAAACCGTTCATAAAGAAGGATTATTAGGGGTACTTACACATTTGCACAAAATAAGAACTTTTCCATTATCATTTTAATAATATTACATCAGAGTTACAAGAGATACATCAAAATATATCGATTTCACAATGGATGAGATACTAACTCAGTGGAAGAATGCAAATGCTCTAAAACATAATAGCTCCAGCTAAAACCAGAATCCTGGTCCAACCAGCTCCAACGATAAATCTGCGAACCAAACCACTAGGCTTCCCGTGTGAAAAAGTATGGGTACTTAAAGTTTAGGTGTGGGAACAATAAACTCCAGGTTGGTTATGGGACTGGTGTGAGAACTCAAAACAATTGTTTTTGGGGTTTATTTTAAAGTTGTGAAATTCACGGGACCACGACGCTAACGTGGAATGGGTTTGCTCCATGTGAATACTCGTGCATCAAAATTCATAATGACTTTTTGAAAAATGAAGCTATCAAAAATTCGTCCCACATCACATAATGCAAGCGCACACCAGATGGGCGAGTTTTTCCATATGATAACCAAAAATTCCTTTATACGTGAAAATCCTCTTTTAATGCTATTATATTGTGTGAAAAAACATTTCGAGAGTAAAATTAATCCTAGCCATCATAATGCCTCATCCCATTATACTGACAATCATGCCAGTAACCAGCTGGTTATACAATCAAAACCATATGGGCTCGTAGTAGAGATTGGGTTTCCAACGTGATGGTTCCTGGTATGAAAGATCATTCGTGGGCTCACAAAATTCCTTGTGCGCAATCATCCCAGTACTTGCGGATAATGTCCAGACTCTGACTCCATTATAGTAGCCCACCATGCATGAATCAGAGTACCCAACAAGTAGCGCCTCAGATTGGGGACTGCGCAGTACCCTTTCATCACTACATCCCAGTGCACCGAACATATGAAACAAACATAAAGACCTGACCACCAGTTTACCATCAATCCGGGGTGTGAGGTTTGCCGAGGTCACAATATACACAAACTACGCTTAAATAATCCATGCTTTGATCATCCATAGCTCATCACATAACGTAAGTATGCCACATTGTCCATTCACCATGCATCACTGATTTCCATCAATATATAACCTCTAAACTCATACATCTTAGAGAAGGGTGTTAAGCTAAGAAAATTTACCAAGCAGATATATATTAATAAAGATCAGTTCTACGCAGTCAATTACAATGTCAAACACACAATCCATACATGTTCGTTCTAAGTCTGAAGGAAACAACATTCTTGAATTCCTTCACATACGTTTAGACTTCTTGCCACTTATACGATATAAAATCCATCTGCAAATGGGAGAGACCATTCGAGACATTCGACAAGTAGTCCTTACAATATGAAGGGTCCCGGTCTTCAATATCATCTCCAATGCCTTCAATTGCTTTACAACGTCGTATTATTACTTGGAATGGTTTTCAGACATGATTCTAATCCTAGTCTTTCCAAATAATAAGCGCAATTTTGAAAACACAATTATGAAACACATAGGCTTTCAACCAATCTCCTTCCATCTTGGATTTGTTAAATTAAACCTCTTTAAACCCATTCTCAAAATATCTTTAACAAAATCCATAATTTAACTTTATTCTTTTAAAACACATCATTTAAATCAAAGATAATCTAGCCTCAAAACCTCAATTAACTTTTCGTTTGATAACTCATGATCCAAATCAGTTTCTTTTGAAAACCTTTAATCCATATTGCAACCATAGTTCCCTAATTAAAACGTTTTTCCAACATTCAATTCTTTAATCTTAATTAAAAGATTATACTCCTTCTTACTTTTAATTTCTCTAAATCAAAGATTTGATTAAATCCCAAATTACGATATGAGTTTCCACAACTCAATTTCATTGGGTTTCAAGGATGATATCATTGAAAATACCATTCACGACAAACCCAAATCAATTAATATTGAACATAAGTTACACAGAAATTGCATCTGCTTATATTCGATGTCAATTCTCATAATCAATGAATACCATAAGAGGAATAACAATATATAATAATAATATCTTCCAAATTCCTCAAATAGTATATGTTTACACCACAGAATTTCATATTAAATATCTGAAGATCATTTCTATTCAACTTATCTCAATCAAATTAGGAAACTTGTATCTTAATTAAAAGATTTATCCAACTATTTGACACTAGATCTGGATAGAAACACCATCAACTTATCCTTAATATTAATCTCTGTATCCAACTCACACTATAAGCGGAATAACGGTGAACTACATTTTAAATTCCTCAAATAGTAAGAGTCATCATCTAGAGAATTAATATCAAACATCCGAAGATTTATCTCCAACCATATCCAATTATTCAAAATTGAAAAACTCATTTTACTATTAAATAAATCAATTTAAATCCCATATAAAATATTTTCAATACTTTTAAACCTTTGAAAACATTCCATAAATCATTTAAAAATGATTACTTATAATTTAGAAGACAATTTACAAGTTAAAACTTCCAAAACAAAATGTTTCCAAAAGAAATGTTACTATAGCATTTCAAAAGTGCTGCAAAGCGTTACAAAACAATTATCTTATCTTCTTTGATCAAAATGTCGTTTATTGAAACGACCCGAAATCCCCCTTACGGGAAATCACGGATTGAGTCGAGAACAACACACAAGAGAACGCAGACGGAAGAATATTTCATTGTATATTACAACAATTCATCAGATTACAAGAATATACAGAGTATAAACAAATATTATACATTCGATAAATATCAGAGATTACAATAATTTACAGAGCAGCGGAAAATAATACAAAGCACAACTGAAGGAGATATACGGATACAAAGCTTTCCGGATATCGTTCCAGCTGTAAACCAGGATCCTGTGAATATCAATCTGCAAAACCAAAACTATTAGTTGCCCGTGTCGAAAATAAGGGCACCCAGAGTTTAGGTTAAAACAATAAACTCCAGGTCAGTCATGGGACTGGTGTGAGAACTAAAACAGTTATTAATCTTTATTTTTAAAGTTAGGTAAATCAAGGGACCACGCCGTATAACACGGAACGGGTTTCCTCCCAAGAATACCAGTGCATAAAACAACAGCGCAATGCTAAATAAAGAAAAATGATGCTACTATAAGACCCAGGTCCTATCACACAATGCAACGCAAGCCGGGGGATAGGGTTTTCCCTTATAATAGCCAAACATGCTTAGTACGTTTAAAACAAATAATTTGGTACTATTATAAGTGCATAGTGTATAAAACAACTTCAAATCATAAATATCAATCATAGACGGCATGGGTACCATATATCATGTCGCCACACTAGGCTCTACAATCAAAACCGCAAATGTCATGTATTTGGAAATTGGATTTCCGTCTGTGAACCGAGGCAAGGGATCGTCCTCACCGTCTTCGAGACTATCTAGCCCGAGCCTCAGGGTCAGAGCGCATCGACCCTTGGATCGTCAGGGCCGGTCCACCGATGTGGATTAAAATGCCTAAACACTGCGTTTCCCCGCCCTATGGGGCGTAAATGAGCCAACGAATGACTCCATCGATTCGAGAACGACCGATATATCTGAGGCGCCTCGCAACAACCACATAAGTCAAACTCGTCAGGGCGTGTAAAACCACTAACGCCACTTCTAGCTAGAAAGAAACATATGTCCTCCCTGAGGTCCTCTCCCGTTTTTGGTTCACAACCGGGGTGTGAGGCTCGCGAATCAACGCTACACAAAGCTACGCCACAAAGGCCGTGCTTTGATCATCAACCACAAGATTCTTCTTTTCAACAGAAGCCTTGATCACACTGCCACTTAGGCATGCCACACAGGCAATTCACTCCATGCGTTTGATATCCACCAATATATAACCCCTGAGCTCGTACGTCTCGGAGAAGGGCGTTAAGCAAGAGAATAAATTCTCTGCCGCCAAACAGATATATATTTTATAGAAATGAATCACACAGACTAAAATCCAATGTCAAACACACAGTTCATTTACAAGTTTGTTCTGGGTCTGAACAAAACCGGAGGCACCTAGTACCCCGCATATCCATCGATCTCCAACTACGTCTGGATGATCACCAACTGATTCCCTCCTCTTGGGTGTACGGCCCAATCAAGATCATCAGTAATTATCCAAACGACGTGAAGACCTCCGGTCTTCAACCACCGTCTTCATCTTCGACTTATCGTCGTATCAGTTATTCAGAATGGGATAAACCTGGTCTTTCCGAATAACTCGCGTATATAATAAACAAGTGTTACACAAACACAACATACGCCTCATTCCAATTCATAAGTCACTAACCGTAAATTAACAAGAGAATAATTCCCAAAATACTAACCCCGAAGGCCGAAACCAACATCAGATCAATACCCAGGAAACCGTTCTGCTTAGCTAACCCACAGTTAGTTTCTAAATTTCACATTTCTTAGGGAAAGGTTCCCATTAATTTTATCAAAGATAAATTCCTTTAAATTTATTCTTTAATCATTCTTTGAAAGTCAATTCAAACCAATTTTTTGGGTTTATCCAAACTAGTCGGGATTAGTGATCCACACCGAAGTGATCATTTATTTTATTCCCAACCTATTCATCCCATGAAGTAAAACTGGTAATACTTCATATCTAACACCACGGTGTTATCGGTAAATTCAATTACCATTTCATGCTTAAATCTAATTAAAGATTTAACTATCGCCTGGAGCAAAACTGGTGATACTCCATTCTCGATCTTTTCAATCTAATTAAAGATTCATTAAAACTCCACTTAGTTTTAATCTTTAACTGGGTTAAAGAAAAAGTGTCATTTAAAACACGGTTCACGATAAACCCAAAATCACATCACATTTCAATCGGTCCCTAACCGTAAATTAGCAAGTGAGCAATTCCCTAAGTATTAACACCGAAGGCCGAAACCAACATCAGATCAATACCCCAGAAACCATTCAACTTAACTAATCTCCAGTTTGTTTCTTATTTTCTTAATTCCTTTGGGTCTAAGAACAGTATTGTTGAAGATACCGTTCACGACAACCCAAAATCACATTCCATTAATTATCGGGTTAAAGAACAAGTGTTGTTTAAAACACTGTTCACGATAAACCCAAAAATCAATTCCAATTCAATTCCAATTAATTGTTATTTAATTGGTACACTTCATTAAATCTAAATAAAAAGATTTAATCTTTTTCTCAACTGGGTTCAAGAACAGTGTTAATGAAGACACCATTCACGACAAACCCAAGTCACATTTGATATTAAATACAAGGCTCTGAATAGAAAATATATTGGCTTATATTCAATATCAAATTCTACGACCAACAAATATCGTATTGGAAATAACGATGTAAATATATCTTTCAAATTCCCATCACAATACCTGTATCATCACGAAATCCAACATCGAAATATTCCAGAGATAATTTCAATTCAAATTCATTCCAATTCAATTATTGGAAATTCTAGTTACTTTTAAAACCCTTTCAAATCCAATTTATTTATTTAAAAATAAATAGAATTAAAATTCTAGTTCAAAACTAGTTCATTTCGATAAAAATCTATTTTTATCTTTTCAAATATGGAGTTTTTCATCCCAATTCTTACCAAATCATTTCTTATGATTTCACACAAATTATTACTATTTTTAATAATTTTATCAAGGCCCGTACAGTCGATTTCTATCAACGGCCATCGAACTGCACTTATAGCGACCTTTTCCAAATTTAATTTGGACATAATTCCAAATCCACCTGTTAGATTTCTAATTTCTAATATTCGTTAGAAAGCTCTTTTCGATACGAACCTAACGGTTCTGGTTTTAGGAGAATCCGACGGTCGGATCTCCCGCAATGTCCATTCGAAGTCAATGGTCGAAATTCACGAACTACCGCGGCGCGGCGCGTTCTATTCAGGCCATCATATTATATATATAATATATACTTCGTCGATTTCAATTCAAAACATGCTTTATAAATCATTTTAAATTCATTTTCAAAACGGTTTCAACTTCATATTCAATTTCAAATCAAAATTGAATATTCCAATATAAATTCGTTTTAAATTCATTTCAAATCGATTTCAATTCAATTTCAATTTAATTCGAATTTCAATTCTATTCAATTTAATTCGAATTTCAATTCTATTCAGTATAATTCGAATTTCAATTATTTTCAATATAATTCAAATTTCGAATACACTTTCAATATACATTGAACATTGAATAAAATCGATATAAATATCGTTCACGTCAAAATGGCGTCAGTCTAATCAACACAGCTTCATATATTTCTATTTTCAAATATTCTATTTCAAATATTCTATTTCAAATATTTCCTTTTTCAAAACCGGAATGAGGCCCAATCAATTACCATATAATGTTAATTATGTGGATTTTCTACAACACATGTATACAATAACAACGATGTATAATCAACCATCATCCAAAGTGAATTTTACACTGTATAAGCATCAAATATAAATATTCAATGCTTATAACAGCCTGTCAATCAATCGATCGACATACAACTAAACAATCGGGATTAGTGTACGTCAAATATTATCCCAATACCCGTGTGGGGTTTCAAACAATCAAACATGGATTTTATTTGTGCAGTTGGGCGATGTGTAAAATTTATCGTCCCAATCAATATCAGTCAAATGTATGTATATAAACAAATCATCTGATTTGTTTATTTTTATTTCATTTCATATACACGTTAAAAATTCTATTTTTAACTATAAAATATTTTCCACTATAAAATATTTTATTTCATTTCACATCACATTACACAATCAACTACACATCAAAATCAAACAAACAAGCATACAAGCCGTCCATGGTCTGTGGACGACGGGTGTCGGGTGCTACTAAACACCGTCTGCATCCTAGTATATATTTTGTAACACCCCGCCTCCGCCAGGGTGACTCTTGCAAGCACTCTGACTTTGGAGGGGCGTTTGAATCAGGTAAACATGCATAATGATATATCAAGGCAGAACAAGAACATATGTATATATGTAAACAGAGTAAATAACATAGATAAAACAGCGGAAGATTTTCACAACCATTTCAAAACAAGTCTGGTACTACATAGCTTTCCAAATAAACAAGTCTAGATAAAAACAACATCAACAGAAAAACTGAAACACATAAGTACTATCCCCAAATAAGCGATAACCATAGCTAGCTTCATGTCGAAACCGTACATGAGCTAAAATCCCACAAGCAAGCTATCAGAAGTCCAAGCTAAGCTCCAGTATTCCCTCCCTGAGAACCTGGGGGGGGGGGGGAACGGAAGAAAAGAGGCGAAAGAAAACAGGTCAGTCAAAAAGACTGAGTAAGCCCTACTACAATCAATGTAAACTGATAAAGTTAACTGGTATGAGCAGCAGGGATGAACATAAGGATAACAACATACTAGCATGATGATTAACTAACAAGGTAGATAAAGGTGTCATCGCATAATCAGGATTAAGGTTTTGCACCCCAGGTGTACTAGCAAACTATCATGACTGGAGTAAACAAGTATTGATCCCTTGGCCCAAGCTTTGGCCCAATAACATGAAGTGACCCTCATACGAGGTCCAATAATATGAAGTGACCCTAACACAAGGTCCAACCCAACGGTCTAGTCGATCGGCTCCCTAAGCCTAACTCGTCACGTGTTGGTGTCAATACGGCCCAAACATAATTGTAGTCGAACTGTGCCGGGTCCACCCTTCGGGTGTATCAAGCCCTAGGGTGTCAACCCCTGGACACCATGAACATGAGTGCACAGTCTCGATCTACTGGTACCCGTGCATGTTTTCTCCGGCTACGGACTATATGCACGACCAGAGTCCGCCCGGAACTACACCGGCGTACCACCCTGCCGTCGCTTATTGGTCGCTTACCTCCAGCCCAGTAATCGTGCCCCCACCCTAGCCTAGTCCCTAGGGTCATGATGATACAAACTAGGGATTACTGCTGGAGTGGACCCCCCATCGCTAGGATTTTTCTAGTGGGTTAAATACGGTTTAACCCCTTTACTAATCATGGATTAACTTGGTTAAGTGTAACGATGAGTTCACGACTTAACCCCGATTAATCTACCAAGCCCAAATTGGTTAAGTATTAAATGGACCATAACTTAACCCTAATCATGAGGCATTAATTAATTAATGCGCCTTAACCTCTCACATTAGACTTTGTTGCGGTTACTAGTTAAGCCGGTCGGTTCCGGGTAGCTTTACACCACAACTTGGTCTAACCTCGGGTCCAAGGTACCACATGACCAACTTCTCACATTGGGTCCTATTGTTTGTAGCAACTAGTTAAGCCAGTCGGTTCCGGGTAGGTTTACGCTACAAACTCAACCCAACCTCGAGTTGGCCACACTTATATTTTCTAAGTGTCATGTCCATCATGTTTCCAAAACACATTACAAGTTTTCAAGTAATTGGGTAGACCTAACTTAATAGGTAAATTCCCAATGGGTAGACCTAACTTAATAGGTAAATTCCCAAGCTTATGTTTTTATGTCTTTTAAGTTTACCCAACCCCAAACGCAATCCCATCGCTTACATATCGCAATAGCGCATAAAGGATAGAAAGAGGGAACTTGGCATAATCATGACATAAAGGTGTTGAAGCCACAAGTTCAACATGGTGGCATATGAAATGTACATATGTTCATATACTTGCATATTACATTTTTAGGCCCCAAAAGCATGCATAAAACCAAACTTGGCATATTGGTGATACATGGTGCTAATTGACATGTAGAAATGGCCATAAGTTCGCATTTAGCCTCACATGCAAGTTATCATAAGAGATATGATAACTTACATGTTGCCAAAATGCAACCTTTGGCATAAAGCTTGAAGCTTTATATTCATAAACCCAAGATAAGCTTGCATAACATGATAGCATGAACAAAATGTTCAACCCAAACTTGCATAGCATAACTTGCATATCATATGACAACTTGCATATCAAACTTGCATAACATAACTTGCATATCATATGACAACTTGCATATCAAACTTGCATAACATAACTTGATGAACTTGCATAACACATCATAGTAAACTTGCATAACACATCATAGTAAACTTGCATATTATGGCAAACTTGCATATCATACATTTAACTTTAAAGTTTAAGTATGAAAGTAGAATAGGGCTTACAATGCTTATGCGAACTCAAAGGAGTATAGCAAATATAAGAAAGCCCTTATGCAATCAAAAAACCCAAAATGCAAGCAAAACCCTTGAGCCAAAATGATCAAAACTCCTTTTTTTATGATGCAAATATAGAAACTTGACTTGAATGCAAGCTAATGATGATCATACAAGTCCAAAAACACTTGTATGCATGGAAAATCTCATAGAAATTTATTTAGGAATTTATGAAGAGAGTGGAGGCCATGAGAGGATTGATTTTGCCATAGTTTAGTTGCTAGAATGAATAATGATGACTTAGGGTAGGTTAGGGTCTTATTTATAGATTAGGCAAGTGTTTTAGGCCATAGGATTAAACCCTAGTTCCAATCTCAGCCCTCAAAACCGAATCTGGCCCCCAAGCTCAACACAATCTCTAAATGGTGCACCAGGCTAAACAGCCCGGCTGAGCCAAGTCGACAGCCAAGTCGACAGGGCTGTCGACTTGGTCCAACCAAGTCGACTCCCAAGTCGACAGGACTGTCGACTTGGGTGTTCTAGCGGGATTTTTCCCGCCTGGCCCAATAACCCCAATTTCCAAATTCAGATTTGAATTTGAAATCTGTTTTTTTTTTACTTTGAAATTTTCAGAAAACTTCGTTGGGCCTTAATCGGGTCATACGGACTCCGATTTTTGAAAACTCGGACTCTATTTCGCGTATTTTTCCGAGACGAACGCAATGGCATAGCCCTTTTCCCTTGATTCAGATTTTAGAATTAAATTCTGCCTCGATTTATGTTATAACAGGTTATGGAAAATACGGGTTGTTACATTCTCCCCTCCTTAAAGGATTTCGTCCCCGAAATCTTCAAGTTAGGAAGAGCGTATCCTACCATCCAATCATCCATCTACTCAAAACGTCATCCACGAGTAATCATTGTCCTTACAAGATTCTAAATGTTGTATGAACATATGCAAAGGTGTGTGTATATGTACTTATCTAATGCAATTATCATCAATGTAAATTATGTTAGTGAAATGAATCCATATGTATGCAATTCCTAACATAATGTATAACATCTATATGTGTGCACATAACATACATCCATATGCAACATCCATGTGATAACACAAAAATTTTCATCCATGAATAAGCATAAACACTCATGCATATGCAATATGAGGAGTGTGTGAGCCGTTCTAGTGCCTAATGTGTATAATGCATCCACGAGTAACCACTTGCAAACACTTGCAACCACTTGCAACCATCAAGCATAACATGTTTCAAGCACATGTTTCATCCAAAGGGTTTCTACCTAAGGTTCTCATGACAAGATTAACACGATAAACTAGATAAACATGGATAGCAAAGAGAAAGATATGCTAACAAAGAAAAGAGATTGAGAGTGTACCCTCAAAAAGGAATGGATAAAGCCCACGTATCTTCTCCTTGGTTTCCCAAGTTGCGTCTTCTTCGGCTTCACCCCATTGAACCTTCACCAACTTGACCTCTCAATTCCTTAGTTTCTTGGTCTCCGTCCCCAAGATACGAATCGGAGCTCTCCTCAAGGTAGCCTCTTTCTCCACTTCCACATCTTTCAGAACACTTGGCTCAACAACCTCTGCTGATTCATGCAAACACTTCCGGAGATGCGAGACATGAAAAACATCGTGTACTCCGGCAAGCTTCTCGGGCAACTTCACTCTATAAGCCATCTGCCCGATCCTCTCTATAATAGGGAATGGTCCAACAAACCTCGTGCTAACTTCCCAACGGCTCCAAATCGGACCACATTCCGCAAAGGAGAAACCTTCACGAAAACCATATCACCAACATCAAACTCCAAATCAGTTCTTCGCTTATCAGCATAGGATTTCTGTCGGTCTTGAGCCGCTTTCATCCGTCTCCGAATCAACTCGATCTTCTCGGATGTATCTCTGATCAGATCAGGCCCAAGTATAAGCTTATCTGTAGTCTCCCACCAACATGTAGGCGACTTGCACGGCCTCCCATGTAAAGCTTCGAATGGTGCCATCCCTATGCTTGCCTAATAACTGTTATTATATGCAAACTCAACAAGAGGAAGATGGTCTTCCCAAGTACCACCAAAATCCAGAATACAAAGCCTCAACAGATCCTCGAGTACCCTATTCACCCTTTCGGTTTGACCGTCCGTCTGTGGGTGATAAGTAGTACTTAGATTCAACCTCGTGCCCATAGCTTCTTGCAAGCTGTTCCAGAATTGACTTGTAAAGATTGGGTCACGGTCACTGACAATACTAGAAGGGACTCCATGAAGTCTCACAATCTCACGAAGATATACAGACGCTAGCCAAGATGCGGTCCTCTTGCTCTTCACCGGAATGAAATGAGCACTCTTCGTAAGTCTATCCACAATAACCCAAATGCTCGTATTCCCTTTCCTTGACCTTGGTAGCCCATCGATAAAATCCATGGAGATACTCTCCCACTTCCATAGTGGAACGTCTAGAGGATGCAATAGCCCACCGGGCTTCTTTGACTCGGCCTTAACTTGCTGGCAAATGATACATCTAGAGACAAACTCTGCCACATCCTTCTTCATCCCAGGCCAAAAGAAAATACGCTTCACATCTTTATACATCTTATCTCCGCCTGGATGTATAGTCAACTTAGAGCGATGCGCTTCCTCAAGAACTTTTCTTACTAAATCTTCTACCATTGGAACACATAACCTTCCGTCTCTCCTCAGCCAACCCATGTCATCAATAGAATATCGAGCGAGATGACTAGACGTCTCTCCTCGAATCAGCTTATCCATAATCTCAACTATCTGAGGGTCTTTTCTCTGCGAAGCCCCAACTTGATCAAGAAGGGTAGGTCTGAGTTCCAGAGAGGCTAAAGAACCGGTCATCGACTCAACCGCCAAAGAGAAATCAAAGGTTGCCACATACTCTAAATTCTTCATCTCAACGAATAGAGGACTCAAAGTCAACCTTCTTCTACTCAATGCATCAGCTACCACATTCCCCTTGCCAGGGGTATAAGCTATATCAAAATCGTAGGACGCCAAGAATTCCATCCATCTTTGTTGCCTCAGATTCAGATCCTTCTGAGAAAAGAGATACTTCAATGACTTGTGATCGGTATAAAGCTCAAATCTTTCTCCCAGAAGATAATGGCGCCAAGCCTTGAGTGCATATACTATTGCTGCCAACTCTAAGTCATGAGTGGGATAATTCTTCTCATGCACTTTGAGTTGTCTACCGCCAAAGCATATCACCCTTCCTTCTTGCATCAGAACAGCTCCTAACCCCGTGCCACATGCATCGGTGTATACTGTAAATAACTTCCCTCCATCGGGCAAAGCTAGAACAGGTGCTGATGTGAGAGCTCTCTTGAGCTTCTGAAAAGCAAGCTCGCATTCTATGCTCCAAGCAAAAACTAAATTCTTCTTCGTCAATTTAGTGAGAGGAGCGGATATCTTCGCGAAGTCCTTGATGAACTTCCGGTAAAAACCCGCAAGACCTAGAAAACTTCTCACTACGGTTGCATTCCTTGGAGTCTTCCAATCCTGAACTGCAACCACCTTAGCGGGATCCACCGCTAAGCCTTGCTTAAACACTATATGCCCAAGGAATCTAACTTCCCTTCTCCAAAAGTGACATTTGGAGAACTTGGCCTTCAACTGATGCTCTCTAAGCGTATCCATCACCTCCACGAGATGCCTTGCGTGCTCTTCCTCATCTTTAGAGAAGATCAGAATATCATCTACGAAGACCACGACAAACTTGTTCAAGAACTCCCTGAACACCCTACTCATCAAGTCCACGAAATATGCGGGTGCATTAGTCAAGCCGAACGGCATGACAAGCCATTCAAAGAATCCATCTGGAGTTCTGAACGCAGTCTTGTCTATACTATCCTCAGCTACCCTGAGCTGATGGAATCCAGTAGCAAGATCAAGCTGAGAGAAAACAGAAGCACCGACAAGCTGGTCAAAGAGATCATCAATCCTCGGTAACGGGTGTCTGTTCTTCTTAGTCAGCTTATTCAATTCTCGATAGTCAACACAAAGTCGGAGAGAACCATCTACCTTGGAAGCAAATACCACAGGAACTCCCCATTCAGATATACTTCGTCTAATGAAGTTCTTTTCAAGCAACTCCTTCACTTGCTTACTTAGCTCCCGCCTTTCACGCAGAGCCATATGCCGAACAGGCAAAGAAACCGGTTTTGCATTATCTACCAGATAAATGCGGAAATCAATCTCTCGCTTAGGGGGCAACCCCCTAACTTCATCGAAAACATCCGGATACTCTCGAACCACTCTCACAGACTGAAGAGTTTCCATTGACGAGTCGAGTGATTCCAGATAGCACAACATGACGGGACCTCTCGGATTACAAGAAATTTCTAGGGTATTCCCGAGGCAAGTCACGAGCCTCACAACCCTATGCTCACAATCAAGAATGGCTCCATATCTGGACAGCCAATCCATGCCCAATATCAATCCGTATCCCCTGAAACCAAGAACATAAGCACTACACAAGAACTCTACACTCAATATAGAGATCCTCAAATCCCCACATATCATAGACAAATGGGCGGAACCCCCAATAGGATTTGAGACACAGACGGGATCATCTACCAAGCTAGTACTAAGGTGCAAACTATCAACAAGATCAGATGAGATAAAGTTATGTGATGCACCAGAATCAAACAAGGTACGAACTGGAAAATCAGAAATATATACAAGGCTCTCAACAGAAATACTACCTCGATCGGGAACTGGAGCGGTATTGAGAGCATGAACTTGCCCTCCTGAAGGTCCAGCACGCTGAGTCTGACCCTGGCCTTGCCCTCGCTTCTTCGGGCAATCCTTACTGAAATGTCCAGTCTCACCGCAGAAAAAGCATTCACCATTCTTCCTTTTCCTCTTCTTACAATCCTTAATAAGATGCCCAACTGAACCGCAATAATGGCACTTCCCCTTGACGTTCTTGCCCTTGTTGTTGTTTCCCTTGTTGCCTTGACTCTTGTTCTTGTTCTGATTGCCTTGACTGCTTTGACCACTTGGATTACCCTGATTTCCTTTTCCCTGGGAATCAGTCTTCTTGGCTTGCGTATCATTTTTCTTGACATCTCCCTGAAGTAACACCATATCAACCAAGCTCTCAAACGTGACCCCATGGGGAATATGTGACATAGCCAATCCCTGCAACGGCTCATTTAATCCTCTAGCAAAACGAAGAGCCTTCTTCTGAGGAGTATTCACCATATCCAAGCCAAAACGGGCTAACTGATTGAACTTGTTCACATATTCTTTGACAGACATATCTCCTTGCTTCAAAGTTATGAACCTCTCCATCTGCAGATTCTCCTCAGCAGAAGATAGAAACTTAAGCACGAACCTTGCCCTGAAATCGGCCCAAGTCTCAACAGGCCTAGTACCATTGGTGACTTCCCACCAATAAGCGGCTTCATCCTTCATAAGCCAAACCGCCAACAAGGTCTTCCTCTGGTCGTCTAACCCAAAGATAGCAAATAAATCCTCGGTCTCTTTCAACCAATTTCTGGCCTCTACAAAAGTCTCAGTGCCTTGAAAGTTCTTGCCACCCATTGCTTTGAAATCTTTGCAAGTCTTTGCAAAGTCAGCTTGAGGATGCTGAGGGGGAGGAGGAAGAGGAACCTCAGCGACAGGAGGAGGAGGAACATTAGTGACAGGAGGAGGAGGAATATTAATGACAGGAGGAGGAGGAGGAACATCTGCGGGGCCGGCTTCGGTCGCCCTAGCCTCCAAAAGTCTCCTATACCAAACAGGTACGTGCACTCCCTCCGGGATAGCAAAGTTATCGGCCATACTGAAAATGAAGAAAAAGACAGATTCAGAATAGAGAAAAACGAAGGGATTTTGCTAATGGCTTTTTGGGGAATAGCCTTTAAAATAAACTAGACTTTTCTTTGGAAAATACTTTATACTTAGTTTTGAAAATAGTTTTCCAAGAGTTTTCTAAAAATCTTTTTGTTCCTACTCGTAAACCATATGCTCTGATACCAAATGTAACACCCCGCCTCCGCCAGGGTGACTCTTGCAAGCACTCTGACTTTGGAGGGGCGTTTGAATCAGGTAAAAATGCATAATGATATATCAAGGCAGAACAAGAACATATGTATATATGAAAACAGAGTAAATAACATAGATAAAACAGCGGAAGATTTTCACAACCATTTCAAAACAAGTCTGGTACTACATAGCTTTCCAAATAAACAAGTCTAGATAAAAACAACATCAACAGAAAAACTGAAACACATAAGTACTATCCCCAAATAAGCGATAACCATAGCTAGCTTCATGTCGAAACCGTACATGAGCTAAAATCCCACAAGCAAGCTATCAGAAGTCCAAGCTAAGCTCCAGTATTCCCTCCCTAAGAACCTGGGGGGGGGGGGGAACGGAAGAAAAGAGGCGAAAGAAAACAGGTCAGTCAAAAAGACTGAGTAAGCCCTACAACAATCAATGTAAACTGATAAAGTTAACTGGTATGAGCAGCAGGGATGAACATAAGGATAACAACATACTAGCATGATGATTAACTAACAAGGTAGATAAAGGTGTCATCGCATAATCAGGATTAAGGTTTTACACCCCAGGTGTACTAGCAAACTATCATGACTGGAGTAAACAAGTATTGATCCCTTGGCCCAAGATTTGGCCCAATAACATGAAGTGACCCTCATACGAGGTCCAATAACATGAAGTGACCCTAACACAAGGTCCAACCCAACGGTCTAGTCGATCGGCTCCCTAAGCCTAACTCATCACGTGTTGGTGTCAATACGGCCCAAACATAATTGTAGTCGAACTGTGCCGGGTCCACCCTTCGGGTGTATCAAGCCCTAGGGTGTCAACCCCTGGACACCATGAACATGAGTGCACAGTCTTGATCTACTGGTACCCGTGCATGTTTTCTCCGGCTACGGACTATGTGCACGACCAGAGTCCGCCCGGAACTACACCGGCGTACCACCCTGCCGTCTCTTATTAGTCGCTTACCTCCAGCCCAGTAATCGTGCCCCTAGCCTAGTCCCTAGGGTCATGATGATACAAACTAGGGATTACTGCTGGAGTGGACCCCCCATCGCTAGGATTTTTCTAGTGGGTTAAATACGGTTTAACCCCTTTACTAATCATGGATTAACTTGGTTAAGTGTAACGATGAGTTCACGACTTAACCCCGATTAATCTACCAAGCCCAAATTGGTTAAGTATTAAATGGACCATGACTTAACCCTAATCATGAGGCATTAATTAATTAATGCGCCTTAACCTCTCACATTAGACTTTGTTGCGGTTACTAGTTAAGCCGGTCGGTTCCGGGTAGCTTTACACCACAACTTGGTCTAACCTCGGGTCCAAGGTACCACATGACCAACTTCTCACATTGGGTCCTATTGTTTGTAGCAACTAGTTAAGCCAGTCGGTTCCGGGTAGGTTTACGCTACAAACTCAACCCAACCTCGAGTTGGCCACACTTATATTTTCTAAGTGTCATGTCCATCATGTTTCCAAAACACATTACAAGTTTTCAAGTAATTGGGTAGACCTAACTTAATAGGTAAATTCCCAATGGGTAGACCTAACTTAATAGGTAAATTCCCAAGCTTATGTTTTTCTGTCTTTTAAGTTTACCCAACCCCAAACGCAATCCCATCGCTTACATATCGCAATAGCGCATAAAGGATAGAAAGAGGGAACTTGGCATAATCATGACATAAAGGTGTTGAAGCCACAAGTTCAACATGGTGGCATATGAAATGTACATATGTTCATATACTTGCATATTACATTTTTAGGCCCCAAAAGCATGCATAAAACCAAACTTGGCATATTGGTGATACATGGTGCTAATTGACATGTAGAAATGGCCATAAGTTCGCATTTAGCCTCACATGCAAGTTATCATAAGAGATATGATAACTTACATGTTGCCAAAATGCAACCTTTGGCATAAAGCTTGAAGCTTTATATTCATAAACCCAAGATAAGCTTGCATAACATGATAGCATGAACAAAATGTTCAACCCAAACTTGCATAGCATAACTTGCATATCATATGACAACTTGCATATCAAACTTGCATAACATAACTTGCATATCATATGACAACTTGCATATCAAACTTGCATAACATAACTTGATGAACTTGCATAACACATCATAGTAAACTTGCATAACACATCATAGTAAACTTGCATATTATGGCAAACTTGCATATCATACATTTAACTTTAAAGTTTAAGTATGAAAGTAGAATAGGGCTTACAATGCTTATGCGAACTCAAAGGAGTATAGCAAATATAAGAAAGCCCTTATGCAATCAAAAAACCCAAAATGCAAGCAAAACCCTTGAGCCAAAATGATCAAAACTCCTTTTTTTATGATGCAAATATAGAAACTTGACTTGAATGCAAGCTAATGATGATCATACAAGTCCAAAAACACTTGTATGCATGGAAAATCTCATAGAAATTTATTTAGGAATTTATGAAGAGAGTGGAGGCCATGAGAGGATTGATTTTGCCATAGTTTAGTTGCTAGAATGAATAATGATGACTTAGGGTAGGTTAGGGTCTTATTTATAGATTAGGCAAGTGTTTTAGGCCATAGGATTAAACCCTAGTTCCAATCTCAGCCCTCAAAACCGAATCTGGCCCCCAAGCTCAACACAATCTCTAAATGGTGCACCAGGCTAAACAGCTCGGCTGAGCCAAGTCGACAGCCAAGTCGACAGGGCTGTCGACTTGGTCCAACCAAGTCGACTCCCAAGTCGACAGGACTGTCGACTTGGGTGTTCTGGCGGGATTTTTCCCGCCTGGCCCAATAACCCCAATTTCCAAATTCAGATTTGAATTTGAAATCTGTTTTTTTTTTACTTTGAAATTTTCAGAAAACTTCGTTGGGCCTTAATCGGGTCATACGGACTCCGATTTTCGAAAATTCGGACTCTATTTCGCGTATTTTTCCGAGACGAACGCAATGGCATAGCCCGTTTCCCTTGATTCAGATTTTAGAATTAAATTCTGCCTCGATTTATGTTATAACAGGTTATGGAAAATACGGGTTGTTACATATTTTAACTAGAAAATTAAATTAAACATGAGAAGTTCTCACCGACTAGCTGAACCGAACGCCACGCCTCTTCATATGCAGAAAATCTTCGCCGCCTGACACTTTCGTTGCCCGAATTCACTACATATATAAAAATCACATTTTTACTTCGCTATTCGATATATAAAAATCGAATTTTTACTTTGCTACTCAATATATAAAATCGAATTTTTACTTTGCTATTCAATATATAAAAATCGAATTTTTACTATCATCACTATATAAAAATCATATCTTTATAGTTTCTATAAATTAAAAATCGAATTTTTATTCCTCCTAAAATATAAAAATCATATTTTTAACTTCTTACTATGATAAAAATTATATTTTTAACTTCTTACTATAATAAAAAATATATTTTTAACTTCTCTATAATATAAAAATCATATTTTTAACTTCTCTATAATATAAAAATCATATTTTTATATTCTAACCACATCTTTTTACTGATAAAAATAAAACCTTTTCAGTTTAAAAAAAATCAATCTTTTTGTGTAAAATCCCTTAACAAATTAAAAACCAAACCTTAACAAATTTATCAGATTAAAAATCAAATCTTTTATATATGCTACTACATGATAATAAAACTGATTTTGTAATTTCTATTATATATTAAAAACTGATTTTATTTAATTACCGAAATTCATTTAAACTAAATAAATAAGTAAAAGCTCACCATTGAACGTTCGGAGGAGATTGAAGCTCGCCGGAGACGTAGCAAGGGGCGGCGGCGCCTCTGTCCAACGGGCAGGTAGTGGGATGGTGTTTGGCGCGCATTTGAATGGAGTTTTGGGGGTTTCTCGCCGGAGAAGGGAAGAGAGAGGGGGTTGGGGTCGGAGGGCGTCAGAGGGGGTGTTTCACGCGATAGGAGGCGGCGGTCGGGGATGGACGTTGGCAGCGTTGCGATGTGACGGGGGGGAAGGGTTTCAGCGAAGAAAGAAGAGGAGAGAGAGGAGTGCGGAGGTGCTCCTCTGTCGTGGAGCGGGGGTCGGGGCGTGGAGTTGGCGGCGAGGCGTCGGCGGCCTCCCTGGGTGGTGCGATTAGTTCCTAGGGTTTTTTATTTCCTTCAGATCGAGAGAAAAAGAACTGAGGGAGGGAGAGGGTGTTAAGGGGAAAAAGGTCATAATATATTATATTAATATTTATTTTTAATTTTAAAAAGTAACTTTTTAATTTCGAACTCAAAATCAAGCCCGCCAACTGTCGTCCATAGCTAATTACCCCCATTCTGAACACAATGGGATATGTATCGTAAGATGAATCAATCGTTTCGATTAGTTTTTGTCAAAATCAAAATATAACTCTATATATTGAATTTGAACACACATTTCAATTTACCGGGGCCACATACTAACTCGAAAAATTCTAGAAAAATATTTTCTAGCTTCGTATTGACGATACGGTCCTAAAAACTAGTTTCGTCGAATTCTGAGACCGTTTGAAAAATGGCCATTTTCCAGTCGATTAAAATCAACTTAAACTGGCCAAATGCATTTTACTTCGCCACGCTCATATATTGATTCGAAAATTTATGAAAATTGGAATCTTGCAATAATTTGACAACGCGGATCCAAAAAAAGTGGTTTCGTCGAAATCCGAGGTCGTTTGCAAAATGGCTATTTTCAATGGCCGAAATTCCATAGCGACTATTCTGAATTTTCAACTGGACATAACTTTTTATCCCCACAATGAAATTTCAATTTTTCTGATTCGTTGGAAAGATATCCTCAATTAGATTCAAATATTTTCGTTTTCACTAAAATTCGGTTTATTTTGCACCCGGTAGATTCATTTGAATTTTGAAATCGAATTATCGAACTACCGCGCCGTTTTCAATTCCTTTTATAATTTAAAATAAATATTTATATTGTAACGACGATCTATAAAATATATACGCTTGAATTCTATTCAAAATAAATTTTTCGTCATTATTAATAAAAATAATTCATTTTAAATATTCAAAATTCACTAAATTTGCCAAAATAAAAATTTTAAATTGGCTCAGATTTCCGGGTTATTACAATCTCCCCCACTTAAAACTTTTCGTCCCCGAAAAGGAACGAAGCCGAAAGTTGTTTAACAAATCAACTCAACTTTCGTTATTTTCATTACGGCTTAAGTTCTTCAACTTTTCTGTTTCTAAGAACTTTTCAAATTTTTCAAAAATTTGGCTAACACCCTAAATTTTCGAAAAATTTCGCCATAACCTCCCCTGCACCAGGAGCACCGGGAAAATCCCGAAATTGCCATATAGGCCCTCTGATCTCAAAAAGAAAAAGCCAAGCGGCTAGCCAATCGGCTCATAAAATCATCATCACCCAAACAAAACAATAAATTATGCATGTACCTATTTGTCGGGCAAACAAATTTATTCTTCTGCTCTAGCCTCTTTGCTATGACCTGTTCAGTGTAAGTACATGTATATGCATGCAAATGCGACAAATTTTCAATACAATTCACTTTTTGGTCAATTTGGCTGAATGGTTAAAATTTTAATTAATCAAGCCACAATCAAACAACACAATCAGCAATCAATTAGTTGGTTATTATTTGAAATTCATAACTTTGGTATATATCAAAAAATCAGATTTTTGATGCCAAATCACCACAATAGGCCCTATCTAGTTTCGGTTCTCACACCAGTCTAATGGAAATATATAGATATCACACTTTCGAAACTCGAAAATAAATACTGGCGATGGTGCCCCGTCACCAGAATTATTCCCGGGCACTAGAGTGCGATTCTATAACTATCCAATACATTAAAACTTCGAATACACGTTTGCAAGACATATATGCAAAATCTTTATATATTGGATTGTCCAAATCAATTTAAAATAAATAAACAAATACGAATAATTGATTTAAATATTCAAAACAAAAATTGTTTTCATTTTAAAAATATACTCTTCACACTCGTTCTAGGATACTACTGATCCCATCTCTAACGAGTCATTCCCATTGGATATTACTAATCCAATTTCTGATGAATTCTTTCGTATGGTTCTAATGTGCCTTGTTCTCCGAGCTCTGTAAACCAAAGCTCTGATACCACGATGAAACGACCCGAAATTCCCCTTACGGGAAATCACGGATTGAGTCGAGAACAACACACAAGAGAACGCAGACGGAAGAACATTACATTGTACATTACAACAATTCATCAGATTACAAGAATATACAGAGTATAAACAAATATTATACATTCGATAAATATCAGAGATTACAATAATTTACAGAGCAGCGGAAAATAATACAAAGCACAACTGAAGGAGATATACGGATACAAAGCTTTCCGGATATCGTTCCAGCTATAAACCAGAATCCTGTGAATATCAATCTGCAAAACCAAAACTATTAGTTGCCCGTGTCGAAAATAAGGGCACCCAGAGTTTAGGTTAAAACAATAAACTCCAGGTCAGTCATGGGACTGGTGTGAGAACTAAAACAGTTATTAATCTTTATTTTTAAAGTTAGGTAAATCAAGGGACCATGCCGTATAACACGGAACGGGTTTCCTCCCAAGAATACCAGTGCATAAAACAACAGCGCAATGCTAAATAAAGAAAAATGAAGCTACTATAAGACCCAGGTCCTATCACACAATGCAACCCAAGCCGGGGGATAGGGTTTTCCCTTAAAATAGCCAAACATGCTTAGTACGTTTAAAACAAATAATTTGATACTATTATAAGTGCATAGTGTATAAAACAACTTCAAATCATAAATATCAATCATAGACGGCATGGGTACCATATATCATGTCGCCACACTAGGCTCTACAATCAAAACCGCAAATGTCATGTATTTGGAAATTGGATTTCCGTCTGTGAACTGAGGCAAGGGCTCGTCCTCACCGTCTTCGAGACATTCTAGCCCGAGCCTCAGGGTCAGAGCGCATCGACCCTTGGATCGTCAGGGCCGGTCCACCGATGTGGATTAAAATGCCTAAACGCTGCGTTTCCCCGCCCTATGGGGCGTAAATGAGCCAACGAATGACTCCATCGATTCGAGAACGACCGATATATCCAAGGCGCCTCGCAACAACCACATAAGTCAAACTCGTCAGGGCATGTAAAACCACTGACGCAACTTCTAGCTAGAAAGAAATGCATGTCCTCCCTGAGGTCCTCTCCCGTTTTTGGTTCACAACCGGGGTGTGAGGCTCACGAATCAACGCTACACAAAGCTACGCCACAAAGGTCGTGCTTTGATCATCAACCACAAGACTCTGTTTTTCAACAGAAGCCTTGATCACATTGCCACTTAGGCATGCCATACAGGCAATTCACTCCATGCATTTGATATCCACCAATATATAACCCCTGAGCTCGTACGTCTCAGAGAAGGGCGTTAAGCAAGAGAATAAATTCCCCATCGCCAAACAGATATATATATTTTATAGAAATGAATCACACAGACTAAAATCCAATGTCAGACACACTTCATTTACAAGTTTGTTCTGGGTCTGAACGAAACCGGAGGCACCTAGTACCCTGCATATCCATCGATCTCCAAGTACGTCTGGACGATCACCAACTGATTCCCTCCTCATGGGTGTACGGCCCAATCAAGATCATCAGTAATTATCCAAATGACGTGAAGACCACCGGTCTTCAACCACCGTCTTCATCTTCGACTTATCGTCGTATCAGTTATTCAGAATGGGATAAACCCGGTCTTTCCGAATAACTCGCGTATATAATAAACAAGTGTTACACAAACACAACATACGCCTCATTCCAATTCATAAGTCACTAACTGTAAATTGACAAGAGAATAATTCCCCAAATATTAACCCCGAAGGCCGAAACCAATATCAGATCAATACCCAGGAAATCGTTCTGCTTAGCTAACCTACAGTTAGTTTCTAAATTTCACATTTCTTAGGGAAAGTTTCCCATTAATTTTATCAAAGATAAATTCCTTTAAATTTATTTTTTAATCATTCTTTGAAAGTCAATTCAAACCAAATTTTTGGGTTTATCCAAACTAGTCGGGATTAGCGATCCACGCCGAAGTGATCATTTATTTTATTTCCCAATTCCAACCTATTCATCCCATGAAGTAAAACTGGTAATACTTCATATCTAACACCACGGTGTTATCGGTAAATTCAATTACCATTTCACGCTTAAATCTAATTAAAGATTTAACTATCGCTTGGAGCAAAACTGGTGATACTCCATTCTAGATCTTTTCAATATAATTAAAGATTCATTAAAACTCCTCTTAGTTTTAATCTTTAACTGGGTTAAAGAATCAATGTCATTTAAAACATGGTTCACGATAAACCCAAATCCACATCACATTTCAGTCAGTCCCTAACCGTAAATTAGCAAGTGAGCAATTCCCTAAGTATTAACCCCGAAGGTCGAAACCAACATCAGATCAATACCCCAGAAACCATTTGTAATGACCCGGATTTTTAGCGACTTTGGTTATCGACATAAACACGATGTCGATAACCAAAACACCGAAAAATCCTGGTAATTAGTGAAAGAAATTAGAGGATGAGGAAAGATAAGATAGAAACTTAGAATAGAAGAAGAAGAAGAACACAATATCAGAGTAACACGAATCTCACAGCGGAACGAATAAATATATTTCATAACATAACTTTGAAATACAAATCTGTACTTGAATATACATATCATTATCAAAGTACAGCACTTACAACACAGCGGAAATAACTATAGCTATAATCCTGAAGCCTCCTGCTCCAGCTCTTCAATTGCATCTGTAAATCCCGACTACTTGACTGCCCATACAAATTTAAGCACCCAAAAGTTTAGGGAAAACAAAAAAAAATAAACTCGGGTCAGTCATGGGACTGGTATGAGTAAAACAGTTTAAAACAATTCCAACAAGTAAACGATATCTCATAAGACCACGCCGTATAACGGAATGGGTTTTTCACTTATGAGAATCCAAATTATCTTGATATCAAAACCTTTTGATATTATAATAATGTCTATCAACCACAATATAATAATCATCTAGCAGAAACGCTTTCATCTCACGGTTTGAATATATAGTATATAATAAAAACCGCAAGCACGTATTGGGTAATGGATTTCCAACTATGACAAGGTATGGAACTACCTTTCGCTAGTGTACCTCTAGAGAGGAATACACAAGGTTCAACAAGAACATCTTGCAACCCAGCCACACATGACCGACCACTCATTTCGCTTGAGTGTGTCGAATGTATATCACCAACGGTTGGGATCAGCAACCGTTTCCCGAATGGGACAGTATCGACAATAGATTTTTAGAAATAAATGAAACTCTAGATCAGGTGATTATACACCCTACTTCGGGGCGACCGACTTAGCCATGCTGCCTGCCCGATTTCTGTCATTTACCGGATGATGAGGCTAGAAGCTACGCTTTATCATCATACCAGATTCACTTTGAATGCCACATCGTCAAATCCATCAAATCATCGATTGACGTCCTCAACCATACATTATGTGTTAGCTAAAAGAAGTTTCCTTCTCCGCTTCCACTCTTGGTATGGTTGGAGAAATCAATATACGTGATCGTCTGGACATACTCTGTCAGACATCCGTCCATACAAGTCATCCAGGAACAGGATGAACCGAAGGCACTATTCTGTAAACAGGATAGCCCTTGCATAACTCCGTCTTCAATTTCCTTTGGCATATTTGATTCGCAACACTTATGCCAATACAGAGTGGTTCTTTGGATAATAATCCAACCGGTCTCTCCATATTAACAACGTTAAAATGATCAAATCTTCGATAGTTTGTGATTTAACTATAGAAGAAAAACAAGTGTGCAAACAACGATATTATTTCCAAATGGAAATTTATATCGATCAAACATCATAGAACATTTATCTCTTTATTTCATTAATTTACCTATCTCCTGTTTTCCCTATATTCCATATTTCTTATTTTCTAAATTTGGAAAATATACGTTATTAACAATGGAAAACATTTCCATTTCTTGTTTTCTTTATTAGAAAACATTTCTGGTTTCTTATTTGGAAAACATTTCCAAAGTTCTTCATTGAACTTAGACAGATGTTTAAACAAACATCGCTATGCCAACTCAAACCATTTCCTTTACTGCCAAACCTTAACTATTCCTTAGTTAAAAACGAAGCCAATCAAGTTGGGGTAGAACTACCTCTCAGACCTTAACTGAACAACATTTCTAACTTTGAAATAGGCAAAATTCACTTTATATCCCTTTCACTAACTTCCTTACTTAACCCTCTTTGAATAGCTATATTCGATTGACTCTTTTCACTTAACTCTATTCGATTAACCCTTATCAATTAACTCTATTGGACTAATACTATTGGATTAACTCTATTTGACTAACGCTATTGATTTACTTATTTCACTTAACTCCTTTCGAATAAACTATATTCGATAACTCCTTTTACTTTCTTCGAATAAACTATATTCGATTAACTCCTTTGCTTCTATTCGAATAAACTATATGTGATTAACTCTTTTTACTTTCTATTCGAATAACTATATTCGATTAACTCATTTTACTTTCTATTCGAATAACTATATTCGATTGACTCCTTTGCTTTAACTCTAATTGATTAAACTAACATCGATTAACTCCTTTTAACTTTATTCTCTAATCGATTAACTAACATCGATTAACTCCTTTTACCTTTATTCTCTAATAGATTAACTAACATCGATTAACTCCTTTTACCTTTATTCTCTAATCGATTAACTGACATCGATTAACTCCTTTTACCTTTATTCTCTAATCGATTAACTAACATCGATTAACTCCTTTACGAATAAACTATTCATTTATAAAGATTAACTTTTAGTAACGGTTCTTCACTTTACAAATGATTTCCTTTTATTCTAACTTATCCTTTGATTTTATAAATATTTCTTTTATAAAAATTCTTTTCCTTTTCTATATAAAATCCATCGATTTTATATAAATAATTCATTTTCAAAATACACCTTGAAAATCCCCTTCCCCATATCCAGAATTTCTTATGGTATTTAACATACCATATAACAACGATAAATATCGTCCAAACACACATAATCAACAACAGATTATATATCACATCATATATCATAATATATGAATCACAGTAAATTAAATGTTGAGGAATCCAGTTGGATTCCTCCAGCCTGTCTCCCTGCATCACAGATGTTAAACAATATAGATAACATCACTTTCAGTTCCTTATGATATATTCTGTTAAACAGGATCAATATAGAAATTTAACTAACTGACTAGCAGTTCAATCAAACAGTCAACACACAGTCCATCAGCCAATATCTAACAGTTCTAAAAATACAACATGAAATTATAACTATTCATAGTTAGTGAGATTTACTCACATTGGCAGTTCATCGTTAAAGAACGTTAAACTGTTGTTTGATCTGAATCAAACAGTTTATTTCGCCATAATTCCAAACGAGTCTCAATCCACTTCCAGTCAGTCTCATTGTGTTTTACTCGTCCATATGATCCCAACGTGACAAACCGTTCACGATTCTGATACAGTATGATCGAGATCTTAAAATGTTTGGTTAATCCATTATTTGAATTGATTTAAACATTTATATAAATAATTAATATTGGGCGTTACACCATTTTTCCTTCTTGGCCCATCTACAAGTCCCATCGTACTCTAACTAATTTTTTCCCCTAACTGCAAAAATCCCGTTTTCCAGAAATTGACTTCGCCATCTCCTTCGATGCTCACCGTTCTCCTTGGATACTTCACCAACATCAAAAGGAATTGTCAAATGTTCACTTCAACTCCGACGACCAAAACAAACGCTACACCAAACAAATACTTCACCACAAACTCACCGTAACACAGCCATTGCTCAATACAATTTTCCCTTCCCCTTTTCTGTATCGAACCCCACGGTACCCTCTACAACTCGGATTTCATCAACAACCAGTCCCAACTTCAAAAAACCCACCATCATAAAACTTTCTTCCCTGTTCAAAGAAACCCCGTTTGCTGCTCCTCGCTCCCCCTCCTTCCGTACACAGCAAACCAACAAAGACAGTGCTGTACCTCCCTTCAACCAAACCAACACTGCAAATCTTGAAAACTGTTTCCATTGTCCAGCTCCACTTCGCTGGAAACACAGGCCCCAACGTTCACTTCCACTCCGGAGTCTGCTTGACCATGTCTCCAACCCTTCGCTCCACTCGATCACGAGCCTTGGCTCCAGTGACCCAAAACCCGCAACGCCTTTCTAAGATGCTTCCGGTCATCCCAAATCGAGTTTGCCCATCACCATCGTCCAGTATGATGATCTCGACACGATTAACCTTATTCTAGTCGGAAATTTAGTTTATTGATCAATGACTTAGGAGATTAGAAGAGGAGAAAGTGTTTTGAGGCCGCCGTTCTAGTTTGCTGAAAGAAAAAAAGGAGATTAGGTCTTTATGTTTTAGGGGATAGGATATTTATGGATGGCTAAACGTCTTCGTGGCTTAAACTAAACCATAGGACATTGAGTTTTCTGTGTGATTTGAGACCACATGCTATGATAGTTTGTCGGCAAGATATTTACACATAGGTTAGGAGGGAATGGTTTACTTTGTCTGCAGGGTTTGTTAAATCATATGCGATATCAACTACATAGAATATCGTTCAGTTACTGACTGTTACAGACAAAAATAAAAATATCATTGTGATGCATAATGTGTCACGATCCCAAAAATATAATAATACCGGTAGATGGACTCATATTTTGAAACTTCAAAATGTTGATTTCAGGGTGCGAAATACTTCAAAATAAAAAGTCGCTTATTAAATTAATTAAAAATTACCATAAAATTCTAAAAATTAAATTATCACTACTTCCCAAAAGAACCTTGTTCAAATTCGAATCTGATAACTAGTTATATCGAATAAACCGTTGCAGTCGATAAACGATTCCATAGCGACTATTTTTAAATTTGATTTGGACATATCTCAAAATCTACATGACGAAATCCCGATTTTTCTCTTCCACTAGAAAGATATATTCCACCAGCTCCACACGTTTCTTGTTTCACAGAAATCCGGCTTAAAACGAATCCTGTACATTCAGTTGAAGTTCAAATCGCCAATTTACGAACTGCAGTGCCATTTTGAGTTCGATTTTAATTATAATAAAATTATACGTTCAAATCTTCGTTCAAATAATATATCCGTTATTCTATTTCAATTCTGAACTGAATTGAATATCATAGATGATCCGGTTCACACCATATCGTCATTTCAGCCAATTCTGATTATTTCAGAATTAATATATTATTTAATTATTATTTTAATTAAATATTCACCATTATTTAATTCCACGACCATTAAATTCTCTAAACCACTATTTAAATAATTAAATAAATTAATTATAATACCCTTGCCAATACGGGTCATTACAATCTTCCCCACTTAAAATAATTTCATCCTCGAAATTGCTAAAAGGTAGAGGACGACCCTATCGACTGGTTAGAACATATTTGTTCACTTCTTAACTTTAGTTTCAACTGAACCAATTTAATTTCAATTAAATTATTAATTAGTTCTTATCAACAAAAAATTTCAAAAATCCTGAAAATTTTCTAACTAAAAATTTTCTAACGCCTTAACTCTTCAAAAAATTTCGCCAGCACCTCCTTTGTACTGGTTAATCGGTCAAACTTCAACTTGCCTCTCTGGGTCATCTCCATCCCAAAAGAAAATCAAACAGCCAAGCGGCTTGCCAATTCGGCTCATAAATCTTATATCCTATAGAAATATAAACTTGTACCTTTTGTCGGCATATCATTATATCTTTTCCACCTGTTATCAATTCAGCGAATACAAGGGTCATCCCAATCAAATTCCAAATCATTTTTTTATCTCCAACACAACTATTCGCTTATATCCAAGCCAAATCCCATTTCAACTCAAGTTTCTTCTCGATTCCCAACTCCTAACTTGATTATCACATTACACTTCAAATTTGAATCTCACAATCCAATTTGTCTTGATATCATTCTAATTCAATCCCAGTTACCACTTTACTGGCTTTACTTTAATTCAATTTTGCTTTCACAAATTTTTGTTAAATTTGTTTTTAATTCAAACAGTCTTTCCCTGGGAGTTTTTAAACAGTTTACTCTTTTCAAAAAAAAAAAAATTCCTTTTTTGAACATGTCACTGAGCCCTTAATTAATATTCCATTAGTTAAATCACTTCTCTATGTCTTTATCAATATTTGTTAACCAAATATTTTCAATAACCATATTGGCCTTTTATGTTATTTGGAAAACATTTCCGAATATCGCCTTCCTTTTTTTTCTAAACTTTAGAAAATATATGCTATTTATAATTGGAAAATATTCCAATTACTTATCTCTTTTCCGATCTCGTTTATTTCTACACTTAGGAAATATTTATTATTCTATTTCCGAGCTTACACTTATTTGGGTTAAAACGGATGTTGTGTAAAACATCGTTACGACAACCCAAATACTATATTCAACTAACTCTCATCCAACATTGATTTTCGAGCCTGAAATCTTACTATTTATTTGTTAATAATGAAATCAATCAAGTTGGGGTATAACTACCTCTCAGACCTTGACTGAATAACATTTATAACGTCAAAACAGATATGACTACTTACTCGAATAATCAATACCATACAACTACTTATTCACTTTTAAACACGTATACGCTTCCTCTTTCTATTCTTACTAGATTTTATTCTTAGTCTTCCTTTTTGATTTTACTATTCTATTTCTAATTTCATTTCCTTATCGACTTCTATATATATATATATATATATATATATATATATATCGATACGTTGATTTCTAACTATCAAATTATCTTAAAAATATTCTAACTTCTTAAATTCCCGGAAAAATTCGCCATAACCTCCTTTGTACCGGGAGCATCGGGAAAATCCCCAAACTGCCACACAGGCCCTTTCTAATCAAAAAGAAAAAGAAAAGCCAAGCGGCTAGCTGATACGGCGCATAAAATCTCATATATGAATTAAATACATACCCTTTGTCGAGCATTCTATCTATATACCTTCACTAATGTTATCCCATACCTGTCTCATGTATATTTATACCTTTCTAATTCATTTCAACTTAATCCAATCATTTTAAGTAAGTTCGTTAAGAGATTTTAAAATTATCGGTTTGCCCATTTCACCCTTTTTATTTGAATATACATGTTCAAATATAGGTTTAACTTATTTATCAACTAATTGAATTCCATTTCAATTTTATTTGAATTTCCTATATTCAAATTCCATTTCGATTCTCTTATTCAAATTCTATATTTGAATTTCATTTCAAATCTCTTATTCAAATTTTATATTTGAATTTCGTTTCAATTTTCTTATTCAAATTCCATATTTGAACTTCCTTTGAATTTCTATATTCAAACTCTATTTCAATTTCATTGAATTTCATATATTCAAATTCCTTTTGAATTTCTATATTCAAACTCTATTTCAATTTCATTGAATTTCACATATTCAAATTCCCTTTGAATTTCTATATTCAAATCTATTTGAATTCTATATTCAATTTTCCATTATTTTAAATCTTCTTTATTCAAATTTCTTTAAATAAGACTCAATTTCAATTCCTTTTGAAACCGATATTTCTACCTTTGGAAGATAGATTTCCCTTTCCATTTCACACTTGTATTTTTATTTCTGAATTATCCAATGATAATTCTTTCCACTTCTTTTATAAACTTCATTTATAAAAGAACTATTTATAAACTTCGTTTATAAAGGAACTTCTTGTTTTATTTCTTTTAAAACAAGTTAATATTTCAAATCTATTTAAAAATTCAAATTCTATATTTTAAATCCCATTTTGAAATTCAACACAACTTGTCTTTCCCAAATCAATTTCAACACAGTAACTCTGGTAGTAATTCATCACTTACAACCCGAAAATGAATACTGATGATGCAGCTGTCATCATCAGAATCTATTTTCCAGCGATCAAAGTGAGTTCAATACTATAAAACCATTTCTAAACACTTCCACTTTGAAATCCATTTCAAAATATAATTCACACTGCTTGTAAAACAATTTAAAATCTCCCAGGATCTTAAATTTTCCTTATTTTTAATCCAAATCTATTTACAAACACTTATCCAATTCTCCAGAGTTTTAATTCAATTCCTGGTTTAAATTTAGATTTAACTCATTTCGTAAAACTTATACGAATTCTGATTGGTTATTTACATAACCATTTAATTTATAATCTTACTCGATTATAATCACAACCAATATATCCAATATATTATATTTTTGATATATATATCTTCTCTATTTCAAGATATACCTTGGGTAAACTTATTTTAATTTACCACCTTTTCAAAACATATCGTGTCGACCCATCGTATTCGAGTGTTTAGTAACTCCTACCGATACAGTGGATCAAACTGATCGACCAGAACTCATAAACAACTCAACCAATGAATTTCCATAATATAAAACAAATTTTTATATCAATAACAAATACGCTCACTCGTATATATACACTCAATCTCAGTCTAGGGTATTACTAACCCTATCTCTACCGAGTCACGCCACAGAGCCAAGTAATTCTTAACTTAAGCTCTGATACCAACTGTAATGACCCGGATTTTTAGCGACTTTGGTTATCGACATAAACACGATGTCGATAACCAAAACACCGAAAAATCCTGGTAATTAGTGAAAGAAATTAGAGGATGAGGAAAGATAAGATAGAAACTTAGAATAGAAGAAGAAGAAGAACACAATATCAGAGTAACACGAATCTCACAGCGGAACGAATAAATATATTTCATAACATAACTTTGAAATACAAATCTGTACTTGAATATACATATCATTATCAAAGTACAGCACTTACAACACAGCGGAAATAACTATAGCTATAATACTGAAGCCTCCTGCTCCAGCTCTTCAATTGCATCTGTAAATCCCGACTACTTGACTTCCCGTACAAATTTAGGCACCCAAGAGTTTAGGGAAAACAAAACAAAATAAACTCCGGGTCAGTCATGGGACTGGTATGAGTAAAACAGTTTAAAACAATTCCAACAAGTAAACGATATCTCATAAGACCACGCCGTATAACGGAACGGGTTTTTCCCTTATGAGAATCCAAATTATCTTGATATCAAAACCTTTTGATATTATAATAATGTCTATCAACCATAATATAATAATCATCTAGCAGAAATGCTTTCATCTCACGTTTTGCATATATAGTATATAATCAAAACCGCAAGCACGTATTGGGTAATGGATTTCCAACTATGACAAGGTATGGAACTACCTTTCGCTAGTGTACCTCTAGAGAGGAATACACAAGGTTCAACAAGAACATCTTGCAACCCGGCCATACATGACCGACCACTCATTTCGCTTGAGTGTATCGAATGTATATCACCAACGGTTGGGATCTGCAACCGTTTCCCGAATGGGACAGTATCGACAATAGATTTTTAGAAATAAATGAAACTCTAGATCAGGTGATTATACACCCTACTTCGGTGCGACCGACTTAGCCATGCTGTCTGCTCGATTTCTGTCATTTACCAGATGATGAGGCTAGAAGCTACGCTTTATCATCATACTAGATTCACTTTGAATGCCACATCGTGAAATCCATCAAATCACCGATTGACGTCCTCAACCATACATTATGTGTTAGCTAAAAGAAGTTTCCTTCTCCGCTTCCACTCTTGGTATGGTTGGAGAAATCAATATACGTGATCGTCTGGACATACTCTATCAGACATCCGTCCATTCAAGTCATCCAGGAACAGGATGAACCGAAGGCACTATTCTGTAAACAGGATAGCCCTTGCATAACTCCGTCTTCAATTTCCTTTGGCATATTTGATTTGCAACGCTTATGCCAATACATAGTGGTTCTTGGGATAATAATCCAACCGGTCTCTCCATATTCACAATGTTAAAATGGTCAAAACTTCGACTATCGAAGAAAAACAAGTGTGCAAACAATGATATTATTTCCAAATGGAAATTTATATCAATCAAACATCATACAACATTTATCTCTTTATTTCATTAATTTACGTATCTCCTGTTTTCCCTATATTCCATATTTCTTATTTTCTAAATTTGGAAAATATACGTTATTAACAATGGAAAACATTTCCATTTCTTGTTTTCTTTATTAGAAAACATTTCTGGTTTCTTATTTGGAAAACATTTCCAAAGCTTCTTCATTGGACTTAGACAGATGTTTAAACAAACATCGCTATGCCAACTCAAACCATTTCCTTTACTTCCAAACCTTAACTATTCCTTAGTTAAAAACGAAGCCAATCAAGTTGGGGTAGAACTACCTCTCAGACCTTAGCTGAACAACATTTCTAACTTTGAAATAGGCAAAGTTCACTTTATATCCCTTTCACTAACTTCCTTACTTAACCCTCTTTGAATAGCTATATTCGATTGACTCTTTTCACTTAACTCTATTCGATTAACCCTTATCAATTAACTCTATTGGACTAACACAATTGTATTAACTCTATTTGACTAACGCTATTGATTTACTTATTTCACTTAACTCCTTTCGAATAAACTATATTCGATAACTCCTTGTACTTTCTTCGAATAAACTATATTCGATTAACTCCTTTGCTTCTATTCGAATAAACTATATTCGATTAACTCTTTTTACTTTCTATTCGAATAACTATATTCGATTAACTCATTTTAATTTCTATTCGAATAACTATATTCGATTAACTCCTTTGCTTTAACTCTAATTGATTAAACTAACATCGATTAACTCCTTTTAACTTTATTCTCTAATCGATTAACTAACATCGATTAACTCCTTTTACCTTTATTCTCTAATCGATTAACTAACATCGATTAACTCCTTTTACCTTTATTCTCTAATCGATTAACTAACTTCGATTAACTCCTTTTCGAATAAACTATTCATTTATAAGGATTTACTTTTAGTAACGGTTCTTCACTTTACAAATGATTTCCTTTTATTCTAACTTATCCTTTGATTTTATAAATATTTCTTTTATAAAAATTCTTTTCCTTTTCTATATAAAATCCATCGATTTTATATAAATAATTCATTTTCAAAATACACTTTGAAAATCCCCTTCCCCATATCCAGTATTTCTTATGGTATTTAACATACAATATAACAACGATAAATATCGTCCAAACACACATAATCAACAACAGATTATATATCACATTATATATCATAATATATGAATCATAGTAAAATAAATGTTGAGGAATCCAGTTGGATTCCTCCAACTTGTCTCCCTGCATCACAGATGTTAAACAATATAGATAACATCACTTTCAGTTCCTTATGATATATTCTGTTAAACAGGATCAATATATAAGTTTAACTAACTGACTAGCAGTTCAATCAAACAGTCAACACACAGTCCATCAGCCAATATCTAACAGTTCTAAAAATACAACATGAAATTATAACTGTTCATAGTTAGTGAGATTTACTCACATTGGCAGTTCATCGTTAAAAACGATAATCTGTTGTTTGATCTGAATCAAATAGTTTATTTTGCCATAATTCCAAACGAGTCTCAATCCACTTCCAGTCAGTCTCATTGTGTTGTCCTCGTCCATATGATCCCAACGTGACAAACCTTTCACGATTCTGATACAGTATGATCGAGATCTTAAAATGTTTGGTTAATCCATTATTTGAATTGATTTAAACATTTATATAAATAATTAATATTGGGCCTTACCCCATTTTTCCTTCTTGGCCCATCTACAAGTCCCATCGTACTCTAACTAATTTTTCCCCTAACTGCAAAAATCCCGTTTTCCAGAAATTGACTTCGCCATCTCCTTCGATGCTCACCGTTCTCCTTGGATACTTCACCAACATCAAAAGGAATTGTCAAATGTTCACTTCAACTCCGACGACCAAAACAAACGCTACACCAAACAAATACTTCACCACAAACTCACCGTAACACAGCCACTGCTCAATACAATTTTCCCTTCCCCTTTTCTGTATCGAACCCCACGGTACCCTCTACAACTCGGATTTCATCAACAACCAGTCCCAACTTCAAAAAACCCACCATCATAAAACTTTCTTCCCTGTTCAAAGAAACCCCGTTTGCTGCTCCTCGCTCCCCCTCCTTCCGTACACAGCAAACCAACAAAGACAGTGCTGTACCTCCCTTCAACCAAACCAACACTGCAAATCTAGAAGACTGTTTCCATTGTCCAGCTCCACTTCGCTGGAAACACAGGCCCCAACGTTCACTTCCACTCCGGAGTCTGCTTGACCATGTCTCCAACCCTTCGCTCCACTCGATCACGAGCCTTGGCTCCAGTGACCCAAAACCCGCAACGCCTTTCTAAGATGCTTCCGGTCATCCCAAATCGAGTTTGCCCATCACCATCGTCCAGTATGATGATCTCGACACGATTAACCTTATTCTAGTCGGAAATTTAGTTTATTGATCAATGACTTAGGAGATTAGAAGAGGAGAAAGTGTTTTGAGGCCGCCGTTCTAGTTTGCTGAAAGAAAAAAAGGAGATTAGGTCTTTATGTTTTAGGGGATAGGATATTTATGGATGGCTAAACGTCTTCGTGGCTTAAACTAAACCATAGGACATTGAGTTTTCTGTGTGATTTGAGACCACATGCTATGATAGTTTGTCGGCAAGATATTTACACATAGGTTAGGAGGGAATGGTTTACTTTGTCTGCAGGGTTTGTTAAATCATATGCGATATCAACTACATAGAATATCGTTCAGTTACTGACTGTTACAGACAAAAATAAAAATATCATTGTGATGCATAATGTGTCACGATCCCAAAAATATAATAATACCGGTAGATGGACTCATATTTTGAAACTTCAAAATGTTGATTTCAGAGTGCGAAATACTTCAAAATAAAAAGTCGCTTATTAAATTAATTAAAAATTACCATAAAATTCTAAAAATTAAATTATCACTACTTCCCAAAAGAACCTTGTTCAAATTCGAATCTGATAACTAGTTATATCGAATAAACCGTTACAGTCGATAAACGATTCCATAGCGACTATTTTTAAATTTGATTTGGACATATCTCAAAATCTATATGACGAAATCCCGATTTTTCTCTTCCACTAGAAAGATATATTCCACCAGCTCCACACGTTTCTTGTTTCACAGAAATCCGGCTTAAAACGAATCCTGTACATTCAGTTGAAGTTCAAATCGCCAATTTACGAACTGCAGCGCCATTTTGAGTTCGATTTTAATTATAATAAAATTATACGTTCAAATCTTCGTTCAAATAATATATTCGTTATTCTATTTCAATTCTGAACTGAATTAAATATCATAGATGATCCGGTTCACACCATATCGTCATTTCAGCCAATTCTGATTATTTCAGAATTAATATATTATTTAATTATTATTTTAATTAAATATTCACCATTATTTAATTCCACGACCATTAAATTCTCTAAACCACTATTTCAATAATTAAATAAATTAATTATAATACCCTTGCCAATGAGGGTCATTACACCATTCAACTTAACTATTCTCCAGTTAGTTTCTGATTTTCTTAACTCCTTTGGGTCTAAGAACAATATTATTGAAGATACCGTTCACAACAACCCAAAATCACATTCCATTAATTATCGGGTTAAAGAACTAGTGTTGTTTAAAACACTGTTCACGATAAACCCAAAAATCAATGCCAATTCAATTCCAATTAATTATTATTTAATTGGTACACTTCATTAAATCTAAATAAAAAGATTTAATCTTTTTCTCAACTGGGTTCAAGAACAGTGTTAATGAAGACACCATTCACGACAAACCCAAATCACATTTGATATTAAATACAAGGCTCTGAATAGAAAATATATCGGCTTATATTCAATATCAAATTCTACGACCAACAAATATCGTATTGGAAATAACGATATAAATATATCTTTCAAATTCCCATCACAATACCTATATCATCACGAAATCCAACATCGAAATATTCCAGAGATAATTTCGATTTAAATCCATTCCAATTCAATTATTGGAAATTCTGGTTACTTTTAAAACCCTTTCAAATCCAATTTATTTATTTAAAAATAAATAGAATTATAATTCTAGTTCAAAACTAGTTCATTTCGATAAAAATCTATTTTTATCTTTTCAAATATGGAGTTTTTCATCCCCATTCTTCCCAAATCATTTCTTATGATTCTACACAAATTATTACTATTTTTAATAATTTTATCAAGGCCCGTACAGTCGATTTCTATCAACGGCCATCGAACTGCACTTATAACGACCTTTTTCAAATTTGATTTGGACATAATTCCAGAACCAACCGTTAGATTTCTAATTTCTAATATTCGTTAGAAAGCTATTTTCGATACGAACCCAAACGGTTCCGGTTTTAGGAGAATCTGACGGTCGGATCTCCCTCAATGTCCATTCGAAGTCAATGGTCGAAATTCACGAACTACCGCGGCGCGGCGCGTTCTATTAAGGCCATTATATTATATATATAATATATATAATATATACTTCGTCGATTTCAATTCAAAACATGCTTTATAAATCGTTTTAAATTCATTTTCAAAACGGTTTCAACTTCATATTCAATTTCAAATCAAAATTGAATATTCCAATATAAATTCGTTTTAAACTCATTTCAAATCGATTTCAATTCAATTTCAATTTAATTCGAATTTCAATTCTATTCAATTTAATTCGAATTTCAATTCTATTCAATATAATTCGAATTTCAATTATTTTCAATATAATTCTAATTTCGAATACACTTTCAATATACATTGAAAATTGAATAAAATCGATATAAATATCGTTCACGTCAAAATGGCGTCAGTCTAATCAACACGGCTTCATATATTTCTATTTTCAAATATTCTACTTCAAATATTTCTTTTTCAAATATACTATTTCAAACATTTCCTTTTTCAAAACTGGAATGAGGCCCAATAAATTACCATATAATGTTAATTATATGGATTTTCTACAACACATGTATACAATAACAACGATGTATAATCAACCATCATCCAAAGTGCATTCTACACTGTATAAGCATCAAATATAAATATTCAACGCTTATAACAACCTGTCAATCAATCGATTGACATACAACTAAACAATCGGGATTAGTGTACGTCAAATATCATCCCAATACCCGTGTGGGGTTTCAAACAATCAAACACAGATTTTATTTGTGCAGTTGGGCGATGTGTAAAATTTATCATCCCAATCCATATCAGTCAAATGTGTGTATATAAAAAAATCGTTCGATTTGTTTACTTTTAATTCGTTTCATATACACGTTAAAAATTCTATTTTTAACTATAAAATATTTTATTTCATTTCACATCACACAATCAACTACACATCAAAATCAAACAAACAAGCATACAAGCCGTCCATGGTCTGTGAACGACGAGTGTCGGGTGCTACTAAACACCATCTACATCCTAGTATATATTTTAATTAGAAAATTAAATTAACCGTGAGAAGTTCTCACCGACTAGCTGAACCAAACGCCACGCCTCTTCATATGCAGAAAATCTAAATCGTTTGACACTTTCGTTGCCCGAATTCACTACATATATAAAAATCACATTCTTACTTCGCTATTCAATATATAAATATCGAATTTTTACTTTGCTATTCAATATATAAAAATTGAATTTTTACTTTGCTATTCAATATATAAAAATCGAATTTTTACTATTGTCACTATATAAAAATCATATCTTTATAGTTTCTATAATTTAAAAATCAAATTTTTATTCCTCCTAAAATATAAAAATCATATTTTTAACTTCTTACTATGATAATAATTATATTTTTAACTTCTTACTATGATAAAAAATATATTTTTAACTTCTCTATAATATAAAAATCATAATTTTAACTTCTCTATAATATAAAAATCATATTTTTATATTCTAACCACATCTTTTTACTAATAAAAGTCAAACCTTTTCAGTTTAAAAAAAATCAATCTTTTTGTGTAAAATCCCTTAACAAATTAAAAACCAAACCTTAACAAATTTAACAGATTAAAAATCAAATCTTTTATATATGCTACTACATGATAATAAAACTGATTTTGTAATTTCTATTATATATTAAAAACTGATTTTATTTAATTACCGAAATTCATTTAAACTAAGTAACTAAGTAAAAGCTCACCATTGAACGTTCGGAGTAGGTTGAAGCTCGCCGGAGACGTAGCAAGTGGCGGCGGCGCCTCTGTCCAACGGGGAGGCAGTGGGATGGTGTTTGGCGTGCATTTGAATGGAGTTTTGGGGGTTTCTCGTCGGAGAAGGGAAGAGAGAGGGGGTTGGGGTCGGAGGGCGTCAGAGGGGGTGTTTCGGGCGATAGGAGGCGGTGGTTGGGGATGGACGTTGGCAGCGGTGCGATGTGACGGGGGCGGGGGGGGGGGGGGGGGAGGGTTTCAGCGGAGAAAGAAGAGGAGAGAGAGAGAGGAGTGCGGAGGTGCTCCTCCGTCGTGGAGCGGCGGTCGGGGCATGGAGGTGGCAGCGAGGCGTCGGCGGCCTCCTTGGGTGGCGCGATTAGTTCCTAGGGTTTTTTTTATTTCCTTCAGATCGAGAGAAAAAGAACTAAGGGAGGGAGAGGGTGTTAAGGGGAAAAAGGTCATAATATATTATATTAATATTTATTTTTAATTTTAAAAGTAACTTTTAAAATTCAAACTCAAAATCAAGCCCACCGACTGTCATCCATAGCTAATTACCCCCATTCCGAACACAAAGGGATATGTATCGTAAGCTGAATCAATCGTTTCAATTAGTTTTCGTCAAAATCAAAATATAACTCTATATATTGAATTTGAACGCACATTTCAATTTACCGGGGCCACATACTAACTCGAAAAATTCTAGAAAAATATTTTCTAGCTTCGTATTGACGATACGGTCATAACAAAACTAGTTTCGTCGAATTCTGAGACCGTTTGACAAATGGCCATTTTCCGGTCGATTAAAATGAACTGAAACTGGCCAAACGCATTTTACTTCGCCACGCTCATATATTGATTCGAAAATTTATGAATATTGGAATCTAGCAATAATTTGACAACGTGGATCCAACAAAAGTGGTTTCGTCGAAATCCGAGGTCGTTTGCAAAATGGCTATTTTCAATGGCCGAAATTCCATAGCGACTATTCTGAATTTTCAACTGGACATAACTTTTTATCCCCGCTATGAAATTTCAAATTTCCTGATTCGTTGGAAAGATATCCTCAATTAGATTCAAATATTTTTGGTTTCACTAAAATTCGGTTTATTTTGCACCCGGTACATTCATTTGAATTTTGAAATCGAATTATCGAACTACCGCGCCGTTTTCGATTCCTTTTATAATTTAAAATAAATATTTATATTCTAACGACGATCTATATAATATATACGCTCGAATTCTATTCAAAATAAATTTTTCGTCATTATTATTTAAAATAATTCAATTTAAATATTCAAAATTCGCTAAAATTGCCAAAATAAAAATTTTTAATTGGCTCAGATTTCTGGGTTATTACAATTATCTTAACCAAAACTTAAAATTTCCAATTCAAAATACTCTTAAATAGTTTATAATAATTTTATAAAAAAATTCCATATTTTTAAAAATATTAAAAATAGTTGTTTACATTTATGATTGGCAAACTGTACTTATAACGTCCCTTTCCAAAACGATTTATAACTCGAAAATTATAAATTGAAACTAAAACCTGTTGTCACTTATTTAAAAGCTCTGTTTAATAGAATTCAAACATACTTAGTTCCATGGAAATTCGATTTAAATTGCAAAAGTTAAAATCTGTTAAAGTTTATAACTAAAAATACGCGAATTGTCGTTGTGCGACAAAAGCTATTTTGATCGCAATAAAAAATATTCTCTGATATTTCAAAATACCTTAGAATGCTATGAAAACTAAGGGCAATAATTAGTTCTAATGCTACTAATTATTCTGTGATACTTATATAAACCATTCAAAATCATTTAAACTTATTTTCCAAAGTATTTCGAGTTTAAAATTTATTTTCATTTAATAAATTAAATTCCAATTTATCTCTAATCCAAATAATTAAATCTTTCATTGACCATCCCATTTGTCGGATCAGTTAGGGATAGCTAAGGAGAGCAGGAAACTATATTTTCCAAATTCAGGCCTATACACTATCCTCTCTGTCATCCTAGAATGTTCCAGTATTTTATTTATTTATTATTATTCTTAAAATACACTTCACCAGTATACATGTATTCATACATATATGTCATTCACAACAATTAACCTTTAATTTCAATAATAATTTTGTTTCCAACTACGAAGGAGACTTGTCAATCACCAATGTAATACCGTAATTGTTGTGTCACAGTGTGTGCAAAACAACATTAACAACCATTATAAAAATTCATTGCAACCATCATCAACATAATTAAATAAATAAATAATAATTGTGCACAAGCGTTGTAACACTAACGCTTAATAGTGTGTGTGTTCTAAACTATGCAACCGTTATCCATCACAACAAATATCAACCATTAACATCCATAGTCGGTTTAAACTGATCACACATGTTAACTATCCAAATTATAACTAATCCTTCACTAATTAGTGTAAAATAAACTAGTGTAGAAGGTTGAAGAGTTCTCACCGAACAGCTTTCCAAATCTCCATGGTAGGCGAGCCTAGCTAACAGCCAACGAACCATCAAACAGTATTTCAGCGCACCGTCTTTGTAACACCCCACCTCCGTTAAGGTCACTCAAAAAGGGAATGCCTTAACTTTGGTGGAGCATTTTAGTAAATAGAACAGAAACTTACAAGACAGATAAAACAGTACTTGAAAATTTTATAACTTTATTACAACAGAAACCGAAATAAGCTTGGTTACATCCTTTCAAATCACAATATCAGAATTCAAGTACAAAATATCAGTCTTGTACAAAAGCCTTCAGAATGCATAGTTTAAAATCATAATCCCCACAGAAGAAGACAAGCCATACTTTAAGCACTTCAAGCGGAAGAAATCTGGATCAAGCTAGAGTACTCCCTTCTACAAAACCTGGAGGGGGGGAAACGGAAGAAAGGAGGCGAAACAACAAGGGTCAGATAAAAAGTCTGGCAAGTCCGGTGATTTTCAGTTATGAACAGATAATAATAACATGACATGAAAATAAAACTGGATGAGAGATAACAGTAACAGGTGTAGCGGATATTACAGAAGAACATAATGACATAAGCTATTTCTTTACACTTCTCTGCACTAATACTAGTATAACAGAATTAGGTGTCACCCTAATGTCTAAACTGAAACAGAAACGGGTACAGAGTAATTTCCACAGAAGAGAATGCTAGTAATGGGCCTTTACCACCCGAAAAGAAACAGACAGAAGCAGAAACAGATTAATCCCTACGGAAACAGAATGTAGAATTAGGTGTACACTAGTAATGGGCCTTTACCACCCGAACAGAAACAGACAGAAGCACAAACAGATTAATCCCTACGGAAATAGAATGTAGAATTAGGTGTACACTAGTAATGGGCCTTTACCACCCCAACAGATGGTACCACGAAGAAACAGACAGGTGTTACCACCCAACAGAAACAGACGGTACCAACAGAAACAGACAGAACTAAGTGTACCCTAAAACCCTACCCTAAGCGATCGGCTCCCTAATACATAAATACCCTGTGTCGGCCCCACGGTAGGGTGTATCACTCCCTAAAGTGACAACCAATTGGCACAGACCTATTTACAGATGTCACGGCATCTTACATCCTCAGAGGCAGACCGGGATCCATGCACGCACATGACCCGGTTGGCACGCACCATCAACACCCCTCGCCATTATCAGAATGAACCGCTTATAATTAGTTCAGTAAGCGTGCCCGGACCCTACCTACTGTTGGGTCAAAGTTTTGATACCAGAAAGGGTTACTGACTAATATGGGTCCCAAACAATAGATGACACAAGTAATTCCCCTCCTAACCTTGTGTCCCCAGACTAACAGATTTCAGATTAACTTGTTTACAAGTTTTAGACATACAGAATTCAGAACAACTAGTTCACAGATCAGATAAGTTTTCAGACTAACGGATCAGATATACGGATTTAACAGATTTACAGATTTGTCTAACTTTGCAATTGGGCCTACAGATTCACGGAACAGATTAATTAAATTCATCAATCTAGTGGGTTTAATCCTATCCGCCCAACACTTTTTAGACATCATATTTATCTCAGATTTTCATTAATTAAATATTAATGCCCAGACCTCTCACATTAGACTGACAGTTCGCGGCTACTGATTAGGCCGGTTGGTTCCGAGCAGATTTCTACCACAAACTGAGTCTAACATCGGGTTTCAAACACGTTATGACTAACTTCTCACATTAGAACCTATTGTTTGCGGCCACTGGATGTGCCGGGCGGTTGCGGGCAGAATTACGCCGCAAACTCATTCTAACCTCGAGTCAGCCATGTTTATCTTTGCGGCCAATTAATTAATAATTTACCATTTATGCCCACGCCTAATATACATGTCAATTATTCATAGCTAATTCAGATTATGTCAATAACAGACTAATTATATCAACTAAACAGATATAGCAGATAACAGATTTTGCAGATTAAGCGACTTAATGGATTTAGCAGATTAAGCAAACTAGCAGATTTAGCAGATAAAAGATTAGGCATCTCAATAGATTTAGCAGTTTAGGCATCTCAACAGATTTAGCAGTTTAGGCATCTCAACAGATTTAGTTTAGCAGATTTGGCATTTTCAATAGACTTAGCAGATGACAGATTTAGCAGATTTAATATTTCTAAAGGTTTTATTTACATGCCTTGGTTAATCATAAATTAGGCCTAAATAATTATCATGATTCACTATATGATCATATACCCCATGTTTGCATAAATTTACATAACACGGACTATGGACATAATTTACCATATAACATATGTTCCCATTTTCGTTAAACTAGCATTGTACAGTAGATTCATCTATAAATTATACCAAATATTACAATGCATGCCATATATCCAAAAATCCCTATTTAGGTGTATTCACACTTAATAGTCCTCAAATCTTATTATAGATTTTTAATTTCTACACCTAAGTCACATATCTTCCCCTTCTTAAAATGTGCCACAAATCTAGGTTTTAATCAGGTATCCTATTCTTAAAATCAGATATTGAATTATGTCACCAAATCACAGATTATCATACATAGCTTGCTCAGATCCAGATCTAGTTTACAACATGTAATATGTATTTAAACTAATTACATGCCTACGGTCACATTTATGCCCCAATTCCTAAGTCATATGTCCAATGTAAATTTTATGCCTCAACTTCTCAAGTCGTATGTTCAATATTCTTTATGCCACAAAACTCAAGTCATAGGTTCAATTATATGCCTTAGATTTATGTCCTAAGTTCCAAGTTCAACCTATGTTCTTTCCTCAAATCAGTCACATATCAGTCATGCATTATTCATTTTATTGTCCCAAATATTTTAGCGTATGTTAATCTCTTATGAGATTGGCTCAGGCTCGTGGTAGCCTGGCTATAGAACAAAAAGCAGAAAGAAATAAAGAATAAGGTAGATCTAAACAGAACAGAACAGACATAATCTCAGATTCAGATTTACAATTCATGTCACAATCAGAATTAACGCTTATATCGAAAAATAATTGTACTTGCCTTGATTGGATTCTAAAAGAAAGATAGTTGTAGCGACGTTAGTTGATCTTCTTTAACAATTGTTGAAGTTTCAAGCTTGAATTGAGTTGCTTAGGTTGATGTTGATTAGCTTTTAGTTTTGATTCCAGCAGAGTAGCGACGCCAATTTTATTTTTATTTAGAACAGAGGCAGAGTAGAAGCAGAATAGAATTGTGTGTAGAGAAGGCTAGGTTTGGGGCTGTTTAAATAGGTTTAGGCAGACGAATCTAGGCAGAAAACGAGACCAGATACATAAGAATGCACCCAGGTTCGGGGACCAGGTCGACCCCCAGGTCGACTGCCCAGTCGACCTGGTCGGGGAGAGGGTCGACTGCCCAGTCGACTCCCCAGTCGACCTGGGACTGGGCGGGAAATTTCCCGCCCAGTCTGTTCTGGGTTTTGAATTCGAAATTTGAATTCGAATTCGAGCTGTTTTGAACTCTGAAAATTCCTGAAACTTTGGAGGGCCATAACTTGGTCATACGGACTCCGATTCTCGCAAACTCGGACTCGTTTTCAAGCAGAATTTCGAGACGAACGCAATGGCGCAACCCGCTTTCCCTGATTCTTATTTTATATTTTATTTACACTTAGATTTGTAATTCTTAAGTTCATAGAAAATACGGGGTGATACATTCTCCCCTCCTTAAAGGATTTCGTCCCCGAAATCTTCAAGTTAAGAAGAATGTGTCCTACCATCCAACATCCATCTACTCAATCATCAATCACTGGCATCCATTGTCCTTAGAAACTTCTAATGTTGTATGAACATATGCTAAAGTGTGTGTATATGTTCCTTATCTAATGCGAAGATCAGGCGGTCCACTGATTCAGTTGACCTCCTTAATGCGAATTATGCCAGTGCCATGAGTCCAACATGTATGCAATTTTCCTACTCGATACATATCATTTCCATATGAGTGGACAACCATTCAGTCATATGCAACATCCATGTGCTAAGTCAATCATTTTGCATCCACAAAAATTGAAAATGCTCACACATCCATATGCAGTATGAGAGTGTTTTCGAGCCGATCTAGTGCCTAGTGTGTGTATATGCATCCACAAGCAACCACTAGCAACCACTTGCATCCACTTGCAACCATCAAACATACCATGTCTCAAACACATGTTTACACCCATTAGTTTCTACCTAAAGTTCGAAGATTCGATCGATAGGATACAGTCGAATGATGGAAGCGAGTATAGATAAAACAAAAACTTGGTTCCCATTAGACATGGGTCCTAAGTATCAGCCCCGAAGACCGAAACCAACATCAGATTGACACCTAGAGGATTACCCTCTTTAGATAATGTCAAAACTGGAATTCTTAACCTTATCAGGAATATTCAGATATTTACAGATTACTGGTACAGATCTGGTTACCGAACTAAGCATGATAAAACCCAGAATGTATGCGTCCTACTTGACGCCTAACACAGATATCTCTCAAATCCCAATCTATCACAAACAGATTAGTCATAACCCTTATGGGTTTGAGTCTACAATTGAATCAGAAACAATACTAGTATTAAAGTGTAGAGTATCGATTACAGAATCAAAATGCCAGAATCAGAAAGAGTTTTAACTCAACAATCAATAAGAAACTTAAACCTTCTACTTAAATTTTCTTATTTCCACCCTATCTACCAGTCCCTTGAGCATTCGCCTGTCCTCCAGAAGTGGGTTCTGCCCTCTGCCCTTGCCGTTGTTTCTTCGGGCAGTCCCTAGTGAAGTGTCCCATCTCACCACAGTTGAAGCAAGTGCCCTTCCTTTTTCTGCAATCCTTGTTCAGATGAGTCGAGCTTCCACAAGTAAAGCACTTTTTCCCCTTCTTATCTTCAGACTTCTCATCCTTCTTTTGTGTTTCCTTTTTGGGCCATGCTTTCTTATTCTGTGGTTCTTCCTTCTTTGTCTCTTTCGGGCCCTTGTCTTCCTCGTGCAGTAGTGCCATGTCCACCAATTTCTCGTAAGTCGCTCCCATGGGAACATGGGTCATGGCTAGGTTGTGCAGTGGCTCGTTCAATCCTTTAATAAAGCGGAGAGCCTTTTTATGCTGAGTGTTGACTAAATCCAATCCGAACCTAGCCAGTTGGTTGAACTGGTTGACGTATTCCTTGACCGTCATACTTCCTTGCTTAAGAGATAAGAACTTTTCCAGTTGTAGACTTCGTTCAGCTTGCGAGAGGAATTTTGTCTCAAACCTTGTTCTGAAATCCATCCATGTTTCAACTGGCCTCTCGGCGCTAGTGACTTCCCACCAATAGGAAGCTTCGTCTTTGAGCAGCCATACCGCCAACTGTACCTTCTGCCTATCGTCCACCTCGAAGATAACGAATAGATCCTCAGTTTCTTTGATCTAGTTCCTCGCTTCTACGAATGATTCAGTTCCCTTGAAATCCTTCCCACCCATGGCCCTAAAATCTCTACAGATCTTTGAGAAAGAAATTGCACGAGGAGGGGGTGGAGGAGGTGGATCATTTGCTGGACCTGCGGCGGCGGTCCTAGCCTCAAGATATTGACGAAACCAACCGGGTACATGAACACCCTCCAGTATCTCAGATGCTTCAGACATGCTGAAACGAAAAAGGAAAGATTCAATTACAAAAAGGACTGAAGGAAAGGTATATGGCTCTTAGGGATTCTGTTTTTCAAAATAAGCTTTATTTTTGAAAATACTTCCTTTCAAAACCTTTTTGAAAATAGTTTTCAAAAACTTTACCCAATCTGGTAACCTTCGGCTCTGATACCAAGTGTAACACCCTACCTACGTTAAGGTCACTCACAAAGGGAATGCCTTAACTTTGGTGGAGCATTTTAGTAAACGGAACAGAAACTTACAAGACAGATAAAACAGTACTTGAAAAATTTATAACTTTATTACAACAGAAACAGAAATAAGCTTGGTTACATCCTTTCAAATCACAATATCAGAATTCAAGTACAAAATATCAGTCTTGTACAAAAGCCTTCAGAATGCATAGTTTAAAATCATAATCCCCACAGAAGAAGACAAGCCATACTTTAAGCACTTCAAGCGGAAGAATTCTGGATCAAGCTAGAGTACTCCCTTCTACAAAACCTAGGGGGAACGGAAGAAAGGAGGCGAAACAACAAGGGTCAGACAAAAAGTCTGGCAAGTCCAGTGATTTTCAATTATGAACAGATAATAATAACATGACATGAAAATAAAACTGGATGAGAGATAACAGTAACAGGTGTAGCGGATATTACAGAAGAACAGAATGACCTAAGCTATTTCTTTACACTTCTCTGCACTAGTACTAGTATAACAGAATTAGGTGTCACCCTAATGTCTAAACAGAAACAGAAACGGGTACAGAGTAATTTCCACAGAAGAGAATGCTAGTAATGGGCCTTTACCACCCGAACAGAAACAGACAGAAGCAGAAATAGATTAATCCTTACGGAAACAGAATGTAGAATTAGGTGTACACTAGTAATGGGCCTTTACCACCCGAACAGAAACAGACAGAAGCAGAAACAGATTAATCCCTACGGAAACAGAATGTAGAATTAGGTGTACACTAGTAATGGGCCTTTACCACCCCAACAGATGGTACCACGCAGAAACAGACAGGTGTTACCATCCAACAGAAACAGACGGTACCAACAGAAACAGACAGAACTAAGTGTACCCTAAAACCCTACCCCAAGCGATCGGCTCCCTAATACATAAATACCATGTGTCGGCCCCACAGTAGGGTTAATCACTCCCTAAAGTGACAACCAATTGGCACAGACCTATTTACAGATGTCACGGCGTCTTACATCCTCAGAGGCAGACCGAGATCCATGCACGCACATGACCCGATTGGAACGCACCATCAACACCCCTCGCCATTATCAGAATGAACCGCTTATAATTAGTTCAGTAAGCGTGCCCGGACCCTACCTACTGTTGGGTCAAAGTTTTGATACCAGAAAGGGTTACTGACTAATATGGGTCCCAAACAACAGATGACACAAGTAATTCCCCTCCTAACCTTGTGTCCCCAGACTAACAGATTTCAGATTAACTTGTTTACAAGTTTTAGACATACAGAATTCAGATCAACTAGTTCACAGATCAGATAAGTTATCAGACTAACGGATCATATATACGGATTTAACAGATTTACAGATTTGTCTAACTTTTCAATTGAGCCTACAGATTCACGGAACAGATTAATTAAATTCATCGGTCTAGTGGGTTTAATCCTATCCGCCCAACACGTTTTAGACATCATATTTATCTCAGATTTTCATTAATTAAATATAAATGCCCAGATCTCTCACATTAGACTGACAGTTTGCGGCTACTGGTTAGGCCGGTTGGTTCCGGGCAGATTTCTGCCACAAACTGAGTCTAACCTCGGGTTTCAAGCACGTTATGACTAACTTCTCACATTAGAACCTATTGTTTGCGGCCACTGGATGTGCCGGGCGGTTCCGGGCAGAATTACGCCGCAAACTCATTCTAACCTCGAGTCAGCCATGTTTATCTTTGCGGCCAATTAATTAATAATTGACCATTTATGCCCACGCCTAATATACATGTCAATTATTCATAGCTAATTCAAATTATGTCAATAACAGACTAATTATATCAACTCAATAGATATAGAAGATAACAAATTTTGTAGATTAGGCGACTTAACGGATTTAGCAGATTAAGCAAACTAGCAGATTTAGCAGATAACATATTAGGCATCTCAACAGATTTAGCAGTTTAGGCATCTCAACAGATTTAGCAGTTTAGGCATCTCAACAGATTTAGTTTAGCAGATTTGGCATTTTCAACAGACTTAGCAGATGACAGATTTAGCAGATTTAATATTTCTAAAGGTTCTATTTACATGCCTTGCTTAATCATAAATTAGGCCTAAATAATTATCGTGATTCACTATATGATCATATACCCCATGTTTGCATAAATTTACATAACACAGAATATGGACATAATTTACCATATAACATATGTTCCCATTTTGGTTAAACTAGCATTGTACAGTAGATTCATCTATAAATTATACCAAATATTACAATGCATGCCATATATCCAAAAATCCCTATTTAGGTGTATTCACACTTAATAGTCCTCAAATCTTATTATAGATTTTTAATTTCTACACCTAAGTCACATATCTTCCCCTTCTTAAAATGTGCCACAAATCTAGATTTTAATCAGGTATCCTATTCTTAAAATCAGATATTGAATTATGTCCCCAAATCACAGATTATCATACATAGCTTGCTCAGATCCAGATCTAGTTTACAACATGTAATATGTATCTAAACTAATTACATGCCTACGGTCAAATTTATGCCCCAATTCCTAAGTCATATGTCCAATGTAAATTTTATGCCTCAACTTCTCAAGTCGTATGTTCAATATACTTTATGCCACAAAACTCAAGTCATAGGTTCAATTATATGCCTTAGATTTATGTCCTAAGTTCCAAGTTCAACCTATGTTCTTTCCTCAAATCAGTCACATATCGGTCATGCCCATTTCATGCATTATTCATTTTATTGTCCCAAATATTTTAGCGTATGTTAATCTCTTATGAGATTGGCTCAGGCTCGTGGTAGCCTGGCTATAGAACAGAAAGCAGAAAGAAATAAAGAATAAGGTAGATCTAAACAGAACAGAACAGACATAATCTCAGATTCAGATTTACAATTCATATCACAATCAGAATTAACGTTTATATCGAAAAATAATTGTACTTGCCTTGATTGGATTCTAAAAGAAAGATAGTTGTAGCGACGTTAGTTGATCTTCTTTAACCGTTGTTGAAGTTTCAAGCTTGAATTGAGTTGCTTAGGTTGATGTTGATTAGCTTTTAGTTTTGATTCCAGCAGATTAGCGACGCCATTTTTATTTTTATTTAGAACAGGGGCAGAGTAGAAGTAGAATAGAATTGTGTGTAGAGAAGGCTAGGTTTGGGGCTGTTTAAATAGGTTTAGGCAGACGAATCTAGGCAGAAAACGAGACCAGATACATAAGAATGCACCCAGGCCCAAAACCAGGTTCGGGGACCAGGTCGACTGCCCAATCGACCTGGTCGGGGGGGGGGGGGGGGCGACTCCCCAATCGACCTGGGTACTGGGCAGGAAATTTCCCGCCCAGTCTGTTCTGGGTTTTGAATTCAAAATTTGATTCGAATTCGAGCTGTTTTGAACTCTGAAAATTCCTGAAACTTTGGAGGGCCGTAACTTGGTCATACGGACTCCGATTCTCGCAAACTCGGACTCGTTTTCAAGCAGAATTTCGAGACGAACGCAATGGCGCAACCCTCTTTCCCTGATTCTTATTTTATATTTTAATTACACTTAGATTTGTAATTCTTAATTTCACAGAAAATACGGGTGTTACGGTCTTCTTCTTCAATATATATATATATATATATATATATATATATATATATACACACACACATATACACACTATATTAATCTCTTTCTTTATAAGGGAAGGAGGAGGATGATGATGAACTTCGGTAAGGTGGTGGTGGAAAAGAGGAAGACTTATGCCGTGGAAACCATGGCCATAAGCTTTAAGAAGAAGGTGGAAAGGAGGAAATGGAATGGAATGGTAAGAAAATGGGTAAAAAGACTCCTTATACAGGAATGGTGGGTTAAGGAGGTAATGACACATAAGGTGGGCAAGTGGAAGGCATGCATGAAAGGAGCATGCAAAAATACAAGTTTCCTTACACTTGCCTTATAGAGAGAAATTGAACTTTTTGTAGCATTTTCCTTAAAATTCTATGAAAACTAAGGGCAATACTTAATTCTAAAGCTACTAATTCATGTTATGGTTTGACTAATTCAATCGAACGATAAATAATAAATCCATATAATAATAATTCTTACCCGCTAAATTTATATAATTCAAATATAACTTATCAAAATTATTAAATATTCTTAACCATATATATTTATGTCAAACTCAAATCTAAATTCAAATTGAGTAATAAAAATTCCCATTTTAATTTGGTTAAAAATTCTGGATCGTTACAATTTTTTTTTACCATTTTGGATCATTCGTTGGGCCTATGAAGCCTAAATGTATTTAGAACATTTTAAATTTGTTTTAAATAAAACCAGTTAATTTATCTAAGTCGTTTAATGGGAAGTTTAAATAACAAATGTATATAGCATATCGGATATACTAAACATTTATTTTAACTATAGAAAATGAAACCTTTCATTTCTTTTCATAATACAGTAATCAATTGAGAGTACCAACTACATTAACTTGAGAGAGATTCCTTTAATTTTCTGTCTTTAATGTAAATTAATTAATATGTTAATTGACATTAATATAAACATTATTGGAATGATGAATTAATGGGTATGTAAACTCGAGCATGCTAAATATGCTCTAATTTACAAATTCTATGAAACTGGTTACCTTTAAAATTTATTCAAGGAAGTAAACTAACATTTCCTTTCTTTTATTACATTCAATTAATGTAGGATTGAAAATTTAATTAAAAAAGGAAACTTTTCATTTCTTCTCTTAATTGAATTGAATAACTAATTAATAAATTAACATTAATGACTGCTTCAAATTTGACATAAAATGTAAATATATTAAGGTAATTTTTATTCTAATTCATAATATTAGTAAGTTAATCCACCATATTTTATAGGATCTTTGACTTTTACTAAAATTTAAATTTTAATCAGTACATCCAAACAAAAAAACGTACCTATTCTCTTCTTCTCAATCTTCTTCTATGTGTTTTCTTCTTCCATACGTTTTCTTCATTCTTCTTGGTTCTGGAATCCTAGCATCTAAATCTAAGCTTAAGCGTTAAACGGAGTAATTCAACATAACAGTAAGTAGTTTGCTTATTATTTTAATTTTTTTAAAGTTGATTAATTGCATACAAAATTGTATTTTTTTTAATATCACCATTATCACATATAATTGTAGTTAGTTATTTTCTGAAATCTTGACAAATTGATATAAATATTATAGCAAGGATTGAGTTTACAATCTGGCATGCTACATCATCTGCCGTGCATTTTCAGATGAACCTATTGATGTTTTGCACCATGATCTATTTATTTAGAGCAAGAATTTCTTGCTTGTCCCTCACTGCGTCATTTGGATTTTTATGCATACTATACTAGCATGTATGAATGACTAGTATGAGTGGCTGCACAAGTTAACATGTATATACAGCAAGAGAACTTGATTACCAAATGAAAATCTTATAAATTGACATGTCGGTATAATTTATATGAGAAACATGTTGCATACGGTAGATTTATATGTTATCTATGTCACACTACGATATAATGTGTATTTTTTTCCATATAATTAATCTGGTATGTGATCTTGATTTTAGGCTAGTTGGATTATTATTATTAATCTGATATGGGAATTGTGAAATAACGCAGAATTGTGAAACAAGAAGCACAAAATCGATTGTTAGATATATATAATAGGGTGAAATCTTTAAGTTAATCCACTCGTGGATTAACTTACAAAATAGTTGTGGATTAACTTATTAAAGTAAAATGGTGGATTAACTTATTAAAACTGTGGATTAGAATAAAAATTACCATATATTAACTATAAATACTATGAAAGTGCAATATATAGAAAGTGTGTATGGTCGGTGATGATATACATGTATAGATATAAAGGATTGAATAATTTGAATGGATATTACATGAGAATCAGAAAGAGAAAATAAACTAAGGGTGATTGATAAAGTTTCTCTTTTATAGAAGTTAATTAAGATAGCTTATGAATGACAATCAATAAGTACTATAATGTAATATATAGAAGATCAACAAGAATCATATGTATACATTACTGATTAAAATAAACTTAAGTTTCATATAAACATATACAAGTAGATCAAAATATGAAAATAGAATGTATCAAAGCTTTTTTCTAATAAAATAATGAAGTAGTTGCAATCAATTTCAAAACTATGTTTCTTTAATCCTTTTATTCATATGTAAAGATCTAATTTAGCAAAAATGCAACCATTACATATGTAGATATTAACATTCAAAACTAAATTACACAAAATACAAGGAAGATTGCACTGTTATAAAAAAAGCTCCTTTTGGAGGAGCGACTATTAATGGTAACAGGAGCTTTTTCTTTTCTATCTCTTTGTTCTCCATCCACTTCGAAATCATTTCATCCATCTTGTCTCTTTCCACTCTTCTTATACTGCTTCTCCTCCCCAAGCTCTTGCATTCACTCGCGTGGTCACTCCACCAAAACTTGTATGTAACTTCCAGATCTTAGTTTTTTTCCATGGATCTCGCTTTCCAATTTCGATGTGCGACTGCCTCTTTCTTCTTGAACCTTAACCTGATTCCCTATTGGTTCTAAGCGCGGTGGCATTCAAGAATCCACATGGCTCTTTGAGACACGTGATTCAACTATGGTTTCGACTTGTTTTTGCTGATAGGTTTGTACTCGATGTGAAGTTGTCTTAGGCAAGCAACAATTTCCGGTATCGCGAGAAGTCATGTTACTCATCATAATTAACTCCAGGTATGACTTGCTTCTCTTTATATCGTTATGGTCGTACAGTTTCTGGCACGGTGAATTATTGTTTGAGAGGCTTGGCATTCTTGGTTTTAGGTATGACCGTGTTGGTATTTTTGATTGCCAGGTGCTCAATGTTAGCTTAGCCTCGTCTTGCTGGGTTCAATTATATATCCGGGTTTACAGGTTTAGGTATGTTTTGTGCAGTCTGTAGTTTCTTTTTCATGGATTATGGTGTTGAAATTTGGTCATGGTATCTTTGATTTTCTATGTCATTTTTTGAGGAGATCGGAGAGGCTAGGTCCATATTTCGTGGGCTTTCCTCATGCTAAGGGACATGGACAAATCAGCATGGTGGCAGGGGATGCGGTGAACTTGGGTTGAGTAGGTGGGTAGCGTTTTCATGCGTATGTTTGGGTACGATGTTGGCTTTCATGACCTTTCGAGAAATTTATTGTTGGATGATGATGCATTGGAAACGATCATTATAGAAAGTGTAATTATGAGGATTGATAGGGCTAATTTGTAAAAACTTTCCATTGATGACCTATCTTTTGTTGTTGTTTTGTAATTTGATTAGTATTGAATGCTACAGTCTATAGAGTTTTTATTTTTTTGAATGAAATAAAAAAGTTTTGGCCCAAGGCCCAACAACCAATTGGGTAATACAGACTAAACCCGAAGTCAATACTAAATAAAACAACGCTCCACCTCACATAACACAAACCCTAGCCGCCACTCAAAAATAAACACAGCTTCTATTAATGACAGACGAAAAGGGTAAATCACCCATAAGATTGGCAAAGAAGATCGTCATGGTGGGTCCCAAACATCGTCTTCACACTTGTTGGTCTCCTCAGAGAAGCTTGGATTCAAGGAGACGTTTCTAATCCAAGTTTCATCTTCAATCACCTCCCTATTGTCAAATCTGAAGTCTCGGGTGCAAATAATGTTGTCGTTTTCCCTTCTGTGTCTCTTTGAGCTTCGAGCTTCCTCCCTTCTCTAGATCCACTGCTTTCTCCATTACTCCAGCAAGATAAGTGATAAAGCTGACCATTAAGCTCGCTTTTGTAATGATTTCTGTCTATTCTAGCTAGAAACTGATACGAACGATTCCCATTTTTCTTGTTTAGAGAAGTAGATGAATCTGGATCACTGCTGGTCTGGTTATGGATCCCCTTCTTTGTAGCATGTAAGTTATTTACATCAGAATCCATTTTATAAACAAAAAATGCACTGTTATTATAGCTATCCTGTTTACTTCCCTTTGTAATCAGATTGTTACAAAGATTGGGATAGCAGCCACATGAAGGACGCCAGAAAGATCTTCTGTATCTCTATAATCTGAATTAGTGTCAGAACAATCATGAGGATTAACTGTGAGACTTCTATCAATCCTTTCCAGGCTAATTGGATCACTGATGGTTGGTATTTGACCCCTACTCTCTGCAATAGGTAAGTGATCTAGATTACTATTCCAATTAGAGCTTATAAAACTGTATTTAGAGTAGTAATTCTGTATACTTCCCTTGTAGTTACTATCATTGTAGAGATGAGTGGATCTGCCTCCAGGAAGGATACCAGTAGCCCTAGCTTGATTTTTGCTGCCAGCATCATGGAGTTTATGCCTTTTATTGCTGAACTTGCAATTGAGTATGAAATCCTCAACTTGATTATCTAAGCTAGCATCTTTATTAGACAGATTGTGAATGCTGTCATGCCTGTGCAAGCTAGCTTTTTTCAAAATAATCTGACAGTCAGATAAAATACAACTCAAAAGTTGGGAACCACTAGAAACTTTGTTAGTGTGAAGTCTCTGATTCCTTTCTTTCCAAATATAGAAGACAACTGTTGTTAACATAATGCAAGCTTTCTTGAATAAAAAGGACCTGGGTTTCAAAGATTTCAAAATATAATTTATACTACTCCTAATATCTAGAGTAGGAATAGAATTATTAAACCCTAAAGAACATTTAATATTAAACCAAATGAACCGGGAGAAAGGGCAGTCAAAAAACAAATGGTTAGAGCTCTCAATATTAAATTTGCAAAATAAACAATGCTTGTTAGAATTAGGGTTCCATTTGCAACACCTGTCTCTGGTTGGTAGTTTATTTTGTAAAGCAAAGTAAGTACAATGGGCCATTTTGGGACAATTAGATTTGCACCAGATCACCTTGTGCCAGTCCACTTCTGTTTCTTCTCCTCTAAGAAACTCCCATGTTTTTTGAATGAAAATTTACCTTTTGAGCAAAATTTCCATTCCCATGCATCCGTTGTTCCACTCTGATCAATACTAATCTCCTGAATAGCATTTTTAACAATAGCTACAGCAGAACTGTTTTGAAAGTTCCAATTGTTATTTAAAATAATATTATGAACCTTATCAGAAACACCACCTAATAAATATAAATTATTCCAGCCAAGTAAGTCAACTAGCGAGTTACCATGAATCCAGGAGTCAAACCAAATACTGGTTTGGCTACCATCAGTCAGTTTTCTCTCAATAAATTTTTTACCTCTACTTCTTCAATCAAGAATATTCTTCCATACAAATGAATGATGATTTTCCTTCCTGGTAATCCAAAAAAAAAAATTATGAAGATTCTAGCTTTCATCCACCTGGCCCATAGAGACTTACCATCTAAAAATTTCCAAAAAAGTTTGAACTTACAAACATCAGTCAGGTCTATAATGTTTCTGAGTCCTAACCCACCATATATTTTGGGTTTGCACACCTTATCCCATGCAATTTTATGATGCTTACCTCTCCAAATGAAGTTAGCACAAAGCTTTTCTATTTTATGAATAACACTGATGGGAATACTATGAGTTTGGACCCAGTACATAATAACTGCAGTGATGATTGTGTGTGTAAGTTCCACTCTACCAGCTAAAGAGAGGAATTTACTAGACCAACCTTCTAGTTTATTATGAATAATGCCAATCAGTCTAGTACAGTCCCTGTCTTTAACTTGATTGATGCTAAGTGGAAGGCTAAGATATTTAATAGGAAGTGAACCCTCTTTAAAATTCAATATTTTAAGAATGTTATCCTTAAACTTGGCCTCTTTGCTAAAATAAATCTTACTTTTGTCAATATTAACAGAGAGGCCAGCATAAATTTCCATATTAAAAAGAATTCTCTTAATAGTGATAGCATTAATCCTGTCTGCTTTTAAAAAAAGAAGCATATCATCTGCATAAAGAAGATGTGTGATGTATGGAATTTCCCTGCTTATAGGATTAATGTTTCCCCTTATTAATTCTGTTTCCATTTGCAATGAAAAATATTCTATAACAATTGAGAAAAGATAAGGGGACAATGGATCCCCTTGTCTAATTCCTCTATTGCTATGAATAAAACCTTTTGGGGAACCATTGTTCATAACAGAATATGTCACACTAGTGATGCATTCTTTAATTAAAGCACATAATTTCTCATTGAAACCCATTTGCATGAGCATATAAATAATGAAATCTCTATTTATTTTATAAAAAGCCTTATGTAAATCAATTTTAATACATATAAGGTTCTTGTCCTTCCTATTAAAATCCCTTATGAGCTCATGAGCAAGTAAGGTATTTTCAGAAATAAGTCTCCCTGGAATGAAAGCACTCTGATTTTCAGAGATTAAAAATTTAAGGAAACACTTTAACCTGTTACAAAGAATAGTGGAAATAATTTTATAAATGAAATTGCAACAGGCTATAGGCCTGTAATCATCCAACCCAAGAGGGGTTTCCACTTTGGGAATAAGAGTAATATAAGTGTGGTTGGCGTTTTTTAATAAAGACCCAGAATTAAAAAATTCAGCTATAGAATCATATAACAAATTATGCATCTCAGTCCAATGCGTTTTATAAAACATAGCCCCAAACCCATCAGGCCCAGGACTTTTATCAATGCTAGCATTAAAAATAACATTTTTAACATCTTCTACTCTAATGGGGGCAAGTAAAATGTCTGAACTGCTAGAATTTACAGTATATTTAAGAACAATGCTGGGAAAATTATTGTGATAATGTGAGGTGTTATATAAGGAATAGAAGTATTTCAATGCCTCCTTTTCAATACGGGAGGCTTCATTAATTACTTTACCATTCCTGTCAATAATTTTCCCAATCCCATTCCTATTTTTTCTGTTTGACATTCTGGCATTAAAAAAATTACTAGCTTCGTCCCCAGTAGTTAACCAATCAACCTTGGCCTTTTTCTTAAGATTAATTGAGTTAATATGCAGAGCTTTAACTAGATTGGCCTGAGCATTGTAAAATGATTCAGCTAAATGATTGTCTGAGCAGTTATTGTCAAGGTCATCCTGCAACTTCTCACACTCACTTCTGATTTTTTTTAATATCACTCTTATTTCTATTGATATTCTAGGACTTAAGTTTGCCCTTAACAATCTGCAAAGTTTTATTAAATTTGTATTGCGTTGTGCCATACAAATTGTTAGTAAAACTATTACGTGTAATTTCCCTATAAGTGTCATCTTGTACCCAACCATTAATAAATCTGAAGGGGCTACTATTGTTGCCCCTTGTGGCTGATGGAATGGTAACAAGAATAGGGGTATGGTCACTAGAATTTTGAGGTAGAGTACAACACTGCACATTAGGAAATAGATTAATGAAAAACTAGTTAAATAAAACCTTGTCTAGCTTGCAGTGTATTTTTTGCAAATCCCAAACTTCCAAGTGAATTTATTCCCCTGGATTGGGGGTTCTATTAGACCAGTTTTTAAATAAAATTGTTAACCTTTTCCAGCTTATTGAAAGGAATAGGATTGCCCCCTTTTTTCTCAGAATAATGAAATACTGTGTTGAAATCCCCCAATAAAATCCAAGGACTATCAATAACTTTATTAAAATGATCAATGCAGTTCCATAAAGAATTTCTGTCAGTCTCAAAATTAGATGCATAAATGAAAGTGATTTTGAGAGACAACCCCCCTTTATTTTTGAAAATTCAATGAATGTACTGAAAATCAATGAAATAATTAATGAGAGACCAAATATTAGGATTATTCATGACCATAATACTACCATTTCCGGCCATTAAATTATTATTAATGATATTCCAGTTAGAGATCCTTCTATCATGAAAGTCAGAGAGTTTTTGATCAGTGAGCTTATGCTCAAGTATACCAATAATAGATGGTTTGTACTTGAGCAAAAAATCTGAAAGATCAAGTTGTCTTTCAGGGGATTTAAGCCCCCTAATGTTCCAGACTATAATATCCATGTAATAAAAAATGAAAAGATAGGATACGATACCAAGGATACTCTGTAATTACAGTGCACCACTGTCCTTATTGCAATCCACTTTAATGTCCAACTGCTTGCCACTTTTCTTGAAGCTTTTGCAGTCTGTAGCCTTTAGTTGCTTTTCCCAATTACTGTTTTTTCAATATATTTTTTCCTGAATTCTATATCAGTAATTTCCTCAGTGTCTTCTGCTAGCGTTATGTCTGAGAGGCTCCTAGTTCTGGATTTCTTCTTTTTTTTCACTGTAATTGCAAGTTTGGGGAGGACAGTGTGTTGCTAACGGCTTTTTGAATGTCTGCTTTAGTGATAGTAGAAGCTTTCTTTGGCGCAAGCCCTTCAGCAATAAGCGAACTATCAGTGTATATCGGAATAGCCGCAAGAAGATCAGCACAGTTTTCTAGTTTTTTATTTAATTCTTTTGCATCATCCGAAATTGTAATATAACATGAATCCTCCATGTGGGTGGGGGGGTTCAATGACCTATGTATCTGATCCCACCTCTGGTGTTGAGTTATTGATAGCGCTCGAATTGCAAGTCTCTTTTAAAACTCATGGCGTTGTCTCATTTGTTTTGAAGGGATGCGAGGTGGTCTGCATAATCTTCTCTAGATCAGCAGGCCCAAAGCGAGGATTAGGAGATTGAGTCGGTGCAGAATTATCTTTTCTAGAAAAATAAGTATTTGGTTCATCCAATTCATCGAGTCCTCGGCCAAACATGAAGGGGGGATGTCTGCTTTAGAAACAAGGGTAGGATTAGCCTCTGAAATGAATTCTTGAGTGTTAGGGTCCAAGTTCATTGCATGATCTGCTGCTTTACTAATGTTTTCTGCGTTCAGAGCATAGTCTTTGGTAGTGTGCCTGAAGCAATTGCAGATCTTGCAAGGGTCTGGAATGGATTCGTAGATAATTTGCTGAGAGATAATCTCCCCCATCATGCATGTATATGGAAGCCTCGTTGGGTAGCTCTGCATCTGCCTTGATCTCCACTAAAATTCTAGCATAACTAAGTCGCGTTTCTTTAGCCGTTTGATCGTCCACCTTGATAGGAACCCCCACTAAACTCTCTATTGCACTGAAAATTTCCTTGTCCCACAATCTCAGATTCAATTCTGGAAGTTTAATCCATATTGGCATTGTGCTTAGTTAGTCTTTATCAAGAATAATTTTCTTGGTCCATCTTTTCAGGATGATCAGTTTCCCATTAATGAAAAAAGGTCCTCCTTTTAGAAGTTTTTCACAGTCCTCCGCATTCGTGAATCGGATTATAAAGAATTTGTTTTCATGAGTGAAGATTTCAAATGATCCTGTTGGATTCGATGTACGAACCACGAAAGCTTTAAAATAGTGGCATGATGGCCTTTTTCCAAAAACATATGCTATGATGGAGAGTCCCCATTTTCCCTCTGTTCTTGCACTAGCATCCTATGAAACAACTACTATCTTCTCCTCTCCCAATGTTTCAACTGGTTCGATGTAATTTAAATCAAAATTCGATTCTTGGCCCCCTTCCTTGACCATATCTGCCCATGACAAGACCCCTGTTTCTTTGGCAGGGTTGGGCCTTGAAGGCTGTTTAGGTTCTTGCGGCAGCCAATTCGAATTTCTGGGTTGGAAGCGGGCACCATTTGAGGGGGGGGGAATGGTTTCTAGCAGGGTTTGAAGGAGGAATCCACTGGCTTTGCCGCCCCTTTATTAAAATGGGCAGAAGAGTTGAAACTCATGAAGCGTTTAGCCCTTTTCTTGCGGCTTATCACCTTGGTGAAGCCATTCTCTTCATTCAAGGAGTCAGGAGGAGTAGTAGTATTGGAGGGGGGAATGGGTGGAGGAGAAGAGGAAGAAGGTCCCTTATTAAGGACGGGATTGTCCTTGATAGTCGGATTCTGAGGAGATTCAGAGGCAGCCATGGTTGCAAGGAGTTTCTTGGAGAGAGCTCAGTTTTTTTGCAGTCTATAGAGTTTGTTGAATGGTTTATATATATATATATATATATATATATATATATATCTGTGTGTGTGTGTGTGGAAATGGCATGTTGCAGCAGTTTTCACTTGAGCATTGCCTCGAGCACGAGGAGAGCATGCAACCCTTTATTCACAATACCAGTACCCAAATAACTAGCAATAATGATAACTACAAAATTTTTCCATTACACCAACATGTTGGTCGCACCTAACAAAGGAGAGATATGAGACTTACCAACCAAACCAGATTTATCAGTCAGACCCGATGCTAGACAACTATTAGGGAGGATGGTATTCATGTCTTATTCTAGCACCAAGAAGGCGTTAGTGTTATGATTTGTGATATTTATCACATGGATATTGAAAATAGATATATTTTAGGAGTTTTATTTTGTGCAAGTTTTAAGGAGAGAAATATTTATTTTAAGCAAGTTTTAAGGAGGATTTATTTCTGAGCTATTTTTAGGGACTAATTAGTATATACCTGGTCCTTCTATTTTCCTATATAAGCATGTCATTAAGGATGGATTTATTTGTACTTTTGAGGGAAAAAAATTATTTTATTTTTTTAGGGATTGAGATATTCTCTTAATTTTAGGTATTTCTTTGTAATAAGTTAGTGGATTAATAAAGGTTTGTTTGGAGGAATTTTTTTTGTTATTGTTATCTTCTTCTCTCTTTCAAAATCTAATGGTTTAGTGATCTTGCGGAAACCCTAACAATTGGTATCAAAGCCTTCTACACAAATTTTTGGAAGAGGGTTTGAATTAGGATAAAATATTTATTGAACAACTTAATGGAAGAAATTGGAGAATATGGAAGGCAAAGATGGAAAATTTCCTTTATCTTAATGATCTTCATCAACCATTAGAGAATAATGGGGAGAAACCTAGAAATTTATCCTAAGAAAAATGAGAGACATTGGATAAAAAGGCTACTGCATCTGTTCGATGTTTTTTGGATAATTCGGTGTTTCATATTGTTGCTAATGAAATATTTGATTATAAAATATGGAAGAAATTGGAAGAAATTTATGCAAAGAACTCCGCATACAACAAGGCTCTTCTTATGAGAAGGTTGGTGAAACTGAAGCATAAGGAAGGTGGATCAATTGGAGAGCATCTTAATGATTTTCAGGAATTGTGAATTAGTTGTCTGCCATGAATTTCAAGGTAGATGATGAAACAATAGCCTTAACGATGATGAGCTCATTGTCAGAGATTTGGGAAACACTTGTGGTTGCGTTGAATAACTCAAGTTCGGATGGTGTTATTTCAATGGGGTCAGTGGTTAGTAGCTTGCTTAATGAGGAGATGCGTAGGACCAGCCTTATGGAAGGAAAAGATAAAGAGGCGACAAAAATTGAAACTCCAGATAAAAAATCTTTTATTGCAAGGAGAGTTAATCAACGAAATATGGAAAGGCAATCAAATAGATCAGACATGATAAATGAGTACATTTGTTTTTACTGTGACAAACCTGGTCATCAACTGAGATTTTGTCATAAGCTTAAAAGGGACAAGGAGAAGATGAAGGCATTGGAAGAAGAGTCGGATGAACAAAATAACAATGGTAATGAGGTGAATTTGGTAAGGAACTTGAGGGCAATGTTTTATGTGTTAATGGAGGCGAAAGAAAGGATTGGATATACTTGATTCAGGAGCTTGTTTCCACGTATGCCATCAAAAGGAAGCATTTATTGATTACAAGGAACAAACTAGTAAAGTGGAATCTGCCGAAGGTGGAGATTTGCAAGTTAAAGACGTATGTTCGGTTCCATTGAAGATGAATGATGGAAATGTGGTGAAGCTAACGAAAGTTAGGTACATCCCAAAGATTAAGAAAAATCTCGCTTCAATTGGACAATTGGAAAAAAAGGCTGCAATTTCTCAACTAGAGGTGGAGTCACAAGGATTTGAAGGGTAACAAGGAGCTTTTGCACGCAAAACGGAGAAATGATAGCATATATAAATTGCTTGGAAAAATAGTGGAAAACATTATGATTTCTTAGATTAAATTAGGAGAGGCAAGTTCATTTAAATCAAGATGGAGCTAGCAACTTAAAGCTAAAACCCTACATAGAGGCCATTGTGGTATTACAAGCAATTTTGAGATCTTTTATGTGGTGTATCTCATTAGGGACATCATTTGTCGGTGGTTTTTTGGTCTGTTGATTTGTTGGAGTGATTTCATATCAAGGTGGAGTGTTATGATTTGTGATATTTATCACATGGATATTGAAGATAGAGATATTTTAGGAGTTTTATTTTGTGCAGGTTTTAAGGAGAGTAATATTTATTTTAAGCAAGTTTTAAAGATGATTTATTTCTAAGCTATTTTTAGGGCCCAATCTGGTATATACCTAGTCTTTCTATTTTCCTATATAAGCATGTCATGGGAAAAAATTGTTTTTGCTTTTTAGGGATTGAGATATTCTCTCAATTTTAGGTATTTCTTTGTAATAAATTAGTGGATTAATAAAGGTTTGTTTCGAGGAATTTGTTTGTTATTGTTATCTTCTTCTCTCTTTCAAAATCTAATTGTGTAGTGATCTTGCGGAAAACCTAACAGTAAGCCATTATATTGAAGGAGGAGGAACTTGCCATGTAGGGATATGGTTAGGGCTCAAGTGAGCAGTTGACCAAGCACTAAGTACGGGAATGACGATGGGAAAATCAAAATTATCTAGCAAAGGGGGGGACATGATCAAGCGATTGGATAGAGAAATGATTGGAGGTTCTTTAACAAACAAAGAGAAGAAAACATATGGGAGATGCTTATGTCGAAGGGAAAAAAGGCGGAGGCAAGCGAGGGCGGGAGAAGCTATACAATTATCCCATGTTTCTTAAATATTAATAACTTGTGTTGTTCATTTTATAAAACTCATCTGATTTAAGCTACTTATCTAGGAACAAGCTATACAATTTTGAACACATTGCTAAGTTTATATTTTATATTTAGTCACACACGCGCACCATCACATTGTATATAATAGTTTTCATTTTGAATATTTATTAATCATTTTTTATTCTCATAAAAACAATTTCCTACTATATTACGAAACTAAATGTTTACTGTATGTTATCTAACAAATGCAATGGTTAATCCTTTTTTTGGTTTATTCTCTATGGTTCATTGTACCTACCATTTGAAGTTTGAACTCTAGGAATAATTAATTAAGATAAAATTGTTTTGGTAACTTTTTTAGTCTATGTACTCCCTTCCTTGGTGCCTCTCTCTTCACCTCCACCCCTTTTCATTTCTCCATTCTTAGAGTTTCCTCCATGTTACATGTCATTAACACCTCCTCCTCATAGAAGAAGATAAAATTTACATAGAAGGAAAACAACTAGAATGGAAACTTGAAGTAACATGGGAAACAATCCAAGACTATCATATATTACAAAGATGAGTCAATATGAAAAGTTATGGAAAATGAAAATTCATGCGGTTTACCCTAATAATCTAGGGAAAAAGGTGAGGATGATGATCACCTATCTCTTATATAAGATTATTCAAACAAGAAATTAATCTGACGTTAATGGGGTATAGCTGAGCTGGAAAGCAATGCTTATTGACCATAGAACAATATTCTTGGAGGGCGAGTTCATCTTCTACTCTTCACAGTTATGATGTTAAAAGGTCATAGTTGAGTTGATTAGGACTGTTTATTGATCATAGAACATTGCTATAAATGGATGTGAGTTCAAGTCTACTCTTCCCAATTGTGGCCCAATTTTTTATGGTTTCTATTTGGGTTGTCTTTGAAGCTTCCTGTGGCAGCCAATGTACTTATAATTTTACAATATATTTGGATACACCTTACATCTATATTATTAACGGTCATATATGTCTATTGATATCATATTTTGGGATATTAACTCGTATGCTACAAGTGTATCTTCTCCCAAAACAGTGAAAGTTACAACAAGTAAAAGAATTTTCTTAGATGGTGATAAGCCAGAAGCATAAGAAGAAGAACAAGGAAAAAAATAAAGGGAGAAGAGTCTTAAAAGCCTAAAGTTTAGAAAAAGAATGAAATAAGGGACCTATTTGCAATTGCAATCCGTGGTTGTCGAGCTGAATCTAATACTTTGACCGAGGGATTTTATTATTTTAGTTTCAATGTGTGCATGACCTAAGCCAATAGTATTAGTTTAGGCTTTCCTGTGATGCATATTCGTTAACATCATGTAGCTTGTTTAAATAAAAGAATTTGCTTTGGATGCAATTTCTAAGTCTTTTACAATATAGGCAATGCTCTGCTACCTATTGACACAGCTGAAAGTGTTCTAGAAATTACCCAGACATTAGGATAGGTTATATACGTGTTGACACACTTTTTGGAAAAAGCTGTCACACTGAGTATCTGGATAGCATCATGCTCGGATATGAAGAACAACATCAGAAGATAGGCAACGATTTGGTCAAAGTCTCATCACGAACAAAGAAAAGCCCGAAACTCCTATCAAACGACCTCTTTTGGGCCCGAAAACAGCAATTATGGAGCCAAGCTCCATAACTCTAGTAGATCTCTGAATTAGCTTCAGTTTGAGCTTTGGTTCGGCTCAATCGGACTTACGGTTAGAAAGTTACGCCCGTTTCCGTGAATGGGTGTAATCTGACAATCATTTGGATGAAGTGACGAAGCATCACCTCCTGGATCGGATCGCCCCCCTCGGTTCGTCGTACACCCTCAGATCACGACCCGCTCGTGGTACACCTCGTGACCACGACCCGATCGCCAGCACTTCACTCCAGCTTGCAAAAACCCGGTCGGATCGCCTTGTATGATCACGATCTGGCCTTCAAACTTGCAGACACGCGCACTATTTTGACCTATTCTCATGCCACATCTTGCTCCTACTTTACCGGATCGTACCCCATCACGAACCGGTCTTCCCAGAAGCTCTCCTACAGCTATAAATACCCCATTTGAAGGCATTTTCAAGGACTTTTTGGCGGAGACTTTCTCCTACATCTAGACAGCCTCTGCCATTACCGATTGCAAGGACTTTGCACCTTTCTACACATAAATTATCCTCTTGTAATCTCAATTAACACACGAATTGTGTGTTTGCATGTAACTGATTCTTGTAATCTGTCAGTATAACAATAAGATTATAAAGTGGACGTAGGCTACATCTACAGCCGAACCACTTTAAAAACCTCGGGCGTCTCCTCTTTATTTACTATTTTCTGCATTCTGTGATCTGCATTTGGGTGTTAGGCCCAATTTTTGGTCTAACATTACGTATTTTTTCTTGAAAACAGTTAACCATACTCAATAAAGAAGAGGAGATATATGTTAGGTTATTTACAATGCGGGAGTAAATAACATTTATGTTATCCCATCTACTTCCTTGTATATATTTCCACAGGAACAATTGATTATGTCGAGAGTTTCCTTGAGTAAATGAGTGGCCCAATTGCGAAGTTTTTTGAGCATATATGCGATAATGCTTTTTTCGCTGAGGTCCTTTCTTGTGCATTTCACGAAAAATTTATCATCTTTAAATTATATCCAAACTATCTGTGCTAGGTTATTTGGGTCAGGTTGCCTTTTTTCGTTATTGATACATAAGTACAATCAAATGAAATGGACTACCCACTTTGGACTAATTATCATGGACCACCAACATCTCCACGTTAACCTCAAGAGCACTCCATTAATTGTCGCTTCTTATTGTAGATAGTCTATTTATATTATCAAATGGATAGCCAAGGTTAGTCGTATTTTGATTTTAATGTACGATAATCAGTTTTCTTCTAGTCTCCTTATTTAATCAATATATTAGCAGAAAATTTTGATAAAGTTCGAGCATTATTGGGAAAAAATGAAATTGCACATGTTTGATAAATTAATATTGTTCATGATTATTTATGTGTTTAAGGGAATATCACTTGGAATGCTTGTTAAGAGTTGATAGACACATAGCATCTTTTGTTACAATAATGTGTGTCAATTCTTATGTGTGCGCTCAATGCTGGAGGACGAGGGGTTTTGAATCGACCATCATTACATAATATTGGCATTGGAGACGAAGGTTTTGGACTGGGCTATGTAAGAAAAGCAGTGCTCTTAAAAGTTACTCGAAGGTAATGTGAGTCAACGGGAGATTGGTAGCATTGTCTCGCATGTTGCTAAGAAGGAATGACAGTTTGGATTCGTAAAGTCAGGAATTTCTTTTGTTACAAAAATGTATGTGTGAACTCTTATGTGTACGGCCTATGCTGAAGAAGGAGGTGTTTTGATCAGATCGTCGTTACATAACATAGAAAAGGTGTATAAAATAGGAAGACTGGTGGGTTATGGTGCTACAATAATTTATAGCAACTCGATTTCAAGAATGTCAATATTTCAAATAAAATTTTAATCCAAATAATGTACAAAAATATTGAAATTTTTATTATTCTTGTGCAGGAAAAATCATTGTTACATTTTGAACTTGTTTACCAAAGCAAAAAAAAAATTGGACGACTATACTTTTTTTAGTCTAATTTGTTATTGGTAGGAAGGAATAATGATAGGAAGGGAACTTTGCGGTCCAAGTTTGGAAGGTTCTGTGAAAAAGAATTTGACTTCCAACTTGCTGAGCATTCAGCTTGGTTAACTTTCTATTCCATATGCCACTTCTCTATGTGTGTTTGTTTTTGCCTTGAACACCTGCCTGGTCTCATAATTGCTTAGAGAATTTAGCCTCATGATTCTCTTTGAAGCGGCGCCTTCGCACTTACGTAGGTGATTCTATAAAGATTATTCTCTAATTCCTCAAATACAGACATCATTAAAAGTATTAATACTTATCCTTATTCATCATATAATGCACTGACTTATCATAGGAATGGTTACTGTATAATAGTGCCATCAAGTTTCTCTTAAACTTCGTTGTCCATTTGAACTTAGATTTTGGGATCTTCAGTCAACTACGTGGGGTTTCCATTTTAGAAAAATCATTAGTCTATAGGCCTTAGCCCCATTCCCATCGATAAGGTTTGAACTTTATTTTGGCAAGCCTTTTGTAAATGGATCCGCTAAGTTATCTTTAAATCAAATGTAATCTATTATGATAACCACATTAGAGAGAAGTTGTCTTATCGTTTTATGTCTACGGCGAATATGCCTAAATTTACCATTGTGTAGTGTACTATTAGCTCTTCTAATAACTGGTTGACTATCATAATGTATACATATTAAAGGCAATAGGTTTGCTCCAATTAGGATTGTCTTCCAAGAAGCATCGAATTCATTCTGCTTTTTCTACAGTCTTATCTAGTGCAATAAACTATGATTCCATCGTATATCAAGCGATATAAGCCTGATTGGATGATTTCCATGAAATTGCTCCATTTCCTAATGTGAACACATTTTCACTTGTAGACTTTGTATCCAATTTTCATCACTGTATCCTTCCACTATTGAAGAATAGTTTGTATAGTATACACCATAGCTCTGTGTATACTTTAGATATACTAGAACTTTGATTATCGCTTTCCAATGATGTTTACCAGGATTGCTGGTAGGTTTACTTAGTTTGCTTACAACATATGGGATATCAGGCCTAGTACGGTTCATGGAATACATGATACTTCCTAGTATACGAGAGTATTCTAACTGATAGATAACATCACCAATGTTCTTAACCCAATTTTGGTTCACGTTTAGTGGTGATTTTGCAATGGTTACAATATATTGCTTGAATTTTTCCAAGTATTTTGGTGATGTAATGCAATTGGGATAATGCATATCCTTATGGTATTCTCAAAATTTTACACCCAATATCACATCAGCCAGTCCTAGGTCTTTCAGATCCAATCTAGAGGGTAACATATCCTTTGTAGATGTTATTATGGCCTTGTCATTACCTAGGATCAACATGTCATCAATATAGATAAACAATGACATATCTAATATGTGTGCATTTTATGTAAACACATTTATCTAATTCATTTATCATGAATCCATTTGATAATATAGTTTTATCAAACTTCTCATTCCATTGTTTTGGAGCTTGCTAAAGGCCATAAAGTGATTTGACCAGTTTGCAAACTTTATTCTCATTTTCTGAGTTTATAAATCCTTCAAGTTGTTTCATATAGATTTCTTCCTCGAGTTCACCATTCAAAAATGCAGTTTTAACATCCATTTGATGTATTTCTAAGTCATATATGCATGCGACTGTGATAAGTATTATTATCCATTTTACTTGTGAATATGTATCAAAACAGTCCAGATTTTCCTTTTTGTCTAAATCCTTGGACTACCAAACGAGCTTTGCACTTGTCTATTGAACCATTAGGTTTCAGTTTCCTTTTAAGCATTCATTTATTACCTAAGGTCTTACATCCTTGAGGTAAATCAACGAATTCCCATGTATGATTGGACATAATGGATTCAATCTTATTGTTAATCGCCTTTTTCAATGAGGGGCATCGTTGGAAGACATAGTTTGTTTGTATGTCAATGGATTATCTACTAACATAAAAACGTAGAACTCTGGTCCGTGACCTTTTACTTTTTCTTGGTTCCTCCACTAGCTGCTCAGCACTACTTTTCTGATTTTTTATTTTGTTTAATATTCTTAAGAGAATAAGGAACTTCATCTTCCCTTAGTCTCTTTTTTTTTTTGGGGAAATATGTGTTCGAATAATCTTTCATTTCTCAACTCAATGATGGTACTTTCATGAATATCATCAATTTTAGATTTGTGTACCAAAACTCAATATGAAATACTGATTAGTGCATATCCAATGAATAATCAATTGTTTTTGGTCTAGTTTTGACCTTCTTTGGTTTTGGTACCTCTACTTTGGCAGGACACCCCCACACTTTTATGTATTTGTAGGATGGTGGTCACTTTTTCCAAAACTCACGATGAGACTTAGAAGTTTTCTTTCGGTGTATTTTATTTAAAATATGATTTCCCAAAAGAAAAGTTTTCTGGAAAGCCAGAACTTAACAATAAAGCATTCGTCATTTTTTCTAAGATTTTTATTTTTCCATTCGGCTATACCGTTGGATTGAGGTGAATATGGTGTTATAGGTTGGTGTATAATACCATGTTCAGTGCAAAATTATTCAAAAGGGAATTCATATTCTCCTCCTCTATCACTTTTTAAAGCTTTGATTTTCTTATTGAGTTGATTCTCAACTTCTGCTTTGTATTGTTTAAACACATCAAATGCTCCATCCTTACTTCAAAGGAGAAACATATAACTGTACCTAGTACAGTCATCGATAAAGGTAATGAAATACCTTTTTCCACCTCTAGTTTGACATATTTTCAAATCACATACATCAGTATGTATTATATCTAGAGGTTCAATTTATCGTTCAACATGATGAAACAAGGTTCTAGTCAGTTTTGCTTTTGCACAAATTTGACATTTATAATTAGTGTCTAAATTACACTTTGGTTTAAATTCTAGATTAATCAATTTCCACAATGTATCAAGGGTTACATTCCATAATCTAGAATGCCACATGTTGGAAGAGTCAACAATATAAACAGAAGATTCACTTTTATTCATATCAGTGTGTGGTATAATAGTGATTACATTTTCTTTAAACAAACCATCACACACATATCCTCTTCCTACATACACTCCGTTCTCATCTTCAAGGATTAATCTAAATCAATGTTTGCTGAGCAATGATCTTGAAATCAGGTTCTTATGAATTTCTGGAACATAGAGAATGTCATTTAAAGTTAGTTCCTACCCAGAAGTTAGTTTCAACACAACTTTTCCTTTGCCTTCGATCTTTGATGCAAATGAAATGTCCATGAACTTTTGAAATATAAAACCTACACTATTTTTGAGCTCTCTCAAGATCTGCAGCCATGGATGCTCCTAAACCTTCTCCTAATCCGATTTTCGACAATAACCCCGCTCGAAAGGGGGAATCTTCTAAATCTCCTCCCCTCTCTTCTAATCCAACTCATAGAATTCCTCATTCTACCCCTGACTTCTTGGTAGATGAGGATGGTTTCACTACTGTTATGAATCAAAAGAAAGGAAAGAAACAGTTTCCACAAGGTCAACCGGATGCTTTTGTCCATTTTAGAAAAGGGACTGGAAAATTCTATGAAATCCCTTCCAAACCAAAACAGAAGTCGTTTCCCCCCTCTAATGGCGCCCGATTGCAACCTAAGAACACTACCAGAACTTCGCAAGAAATGAAACAAAATGCAAAGGTTAATTTGACTAAAGATTCTAAAGTTTCTTCATGGGCTGATATGGTGAAAGGCAGGAGTCAAGATTGAAGCTATGATTTGCAGTTTATACCACCAGTCAAGACTATAGATGAAAGAATAGTGGTGGTCTCGGAAGAAACTAGTATGCGCACAGAAGGGAAATGGGGACTTGCTATTGTGGCTTATGTATTCGGTAAAAGACCGTCATACTTTCACTTTAGGGCTTTCGTTGCGCGAACATGGAATCCAACAGGTTCGTTCGAAATTTTTACACGAGAAAATGGTTTTTTCAAAATCAGGTTTACTAACGCTGAAGATTGTGAAAAACTTCTGAAAGATGGTCCATACTTCATAAATGGAAAACTAATTATACTAAAAAAGTGGACCAAGAAGATTGTTTTGGATAAAGATTTACTTAGCACGATGCCTATATGGATGAGATTACCTGAATTGAACCTGAGATTATGGGATAAAGAGGTTTTTAGTGAATTGCTTGTTTAGTTGGAAATCCAATCAAGATGGATGAACAGACAGCCAAAGAAACAAGATTGAGCTACACTTGAATCTTGGTAGAGATAAGTGCTGATTCAGATCTACCTAATGATGTTTCTGTCTATACACATGATGGGGAGGTTATATCTCAGCAAATTACCTATGAAACGATCAGGATAGATGCAAACACTGTAAAATCTTTGGGCATTCTTGGAACGATTGCATTTTCAATAAAGAAATGAATGATGCGCCCAAAGATCCTACAGATATGGATCACAACTCTGTTGCTAACATTTCAGGGATCAATCTTAAGGCAACCTCATCGATCTCCCCAGATTTTGCAAATATTTCTTGCATCAATGAAGATTCTATGAATCTGGATGCTCAAGAAAATAACGCAGTAGAATCAGGTATTTCTAAATCGGATCAATCACATTCACATATGGAAACTGCTTATCCTTTCAAGAATCTGCAGTCCAACGTTGTTCAGAACAAAGATGATGGGTTGGTAACCTCATCAATCTCAAAGTAGCATACCCAATCAGCTCCTTCATCTAAAGAAAATTCTACAGTGGGAATTAAAGAATAGGTCATTAAACCCCCCACCCACATGGAGGATTCAAGTAATATTACATTTACAATGAATATTAACGATACTAATGAAGGACTGGCAAGTTGTGCTTCGCTTCTGGCAGTAGATCCCATTTTTACTAATAGCTCACTTGTTTCTGAAAGGCTTGCACCAAAGAGATCTTCATCTATCTCTGAAACGGATATGTAGAAAGCAGTGAGCCACTCAATAGCAGCAACTAAGCCATCACCAGCCTCCAAACCTGCAGCAATTAGCAAGAGAAGGAAGAAGACTAGAACAAAAAGTCTTTCAGACATCACTTCAATTGAAGAAACTGAAGACATAAAGGATCATGAATTCAGAAAACAATACATTGGTAAAAATGCCAATTGGGAAAAGCAGTTGAAAGCCACTGAGCATGGTAGCTTTAAAAAAAGTGGTAAATAAGTGGAGATGAAGGTGGGAGTTAGCAAGCACAAAACTCCACCTTTGTGGCTGTATCCTTGGGTGTATCCTTTTATATTTCTAAATATTTTTATTATTTATGGATATAATAGCTTGGAATGTTAGGGGTCTTAACTCCCTTGAAAGGCAATTAGACCTTTTTGAGTTTTTAATCAAATATAAACCTAGCATTATAGGTTTAATTGAGCACAAGTTAAAAGATCAAAAAATTATTGATCTGCACAATAGAAGGTTTGCTAATTGGAATTGTGCCAATAATAATAGAATGGGGGGCAATGGAAGGATAATGGTTATGTATGTTCCTTCTATTTGGACCCTCACTAACTATTTTATTGACTTACAATGCATCCATTGTTTATTTAAAAATAAGGGTGGGCTTTTCATTAAGGTTACTTTTATTTATTCTTCTAATTTTGAGGAAGATAGATCTAAGCTATGGAATAGTATTGAGCAACTTAGTATCTCCAATAGCAGTCCTTGGATTCTGATTGGAGATTTTAACACTATTTTTCACAATACAAAAAAAAGGGGAGGCAATCCTGTTCCTTTTAATAAACTGGAGAAGGTTGCTAAATTTATATTAAAATCTAGATTAATAGAGCCCTTCATCCATGGTAATAAGTTTACATGGAAATCAGGTGAATATAGAAATATTCACTGTAAATTAGACAGGGTTCTCTTAAATCAGATTTTTATTAATTTTTTCTCCTATGTGAAATGTAGCACTCTCCCACAGAATTCAAGTGATCACACACCCATTCAAGTTTCCTTTAAGGATAATAGAATTACTTCTAATACTCCCTTTAGATTTAAAAATGGATGGGTGTATGATGAAAATTATAAGGAGACTGTTCACAAGAGTTTATCCTATAATATAAGAGGTACTGCTCAGTATAAATTCAATAAAACTTTGCAATTTGTAAAAACAAACCTCAAAAATTGGAATTGCAGTAAGAATAAAGGGGACATTAATACTATTAGAAGTGAGTTCTCTGAGCTTCAGGATAAACTTGATGTTAACTGCACTGACAAGGATTTAGCTGATTCATTTTTCAACGCTCAAGCTAAACTTGTTAATGCTCTGCATATTAACTCTGTCAATATTAAGCAGAAGGCTAAAATAGCTTGGTTAACTTATGTGGATGAGGCCAGCAAATTCTTTTATACCAAAATGTCTAATAGAAGGAATAGAAATGATATTGGGAAAATAATTAATAATGATGGCAAAATAATTAATGAAGCTCATGTCATAGAACAAGAGGCTATTAATTATTTCAGTTCATTATATAACTCCACCAGTTATTGTAGTTCTTTTCCTAATATTGATTTCAAATATACTGCTAATGGTAATTGTGTTGATTTACTGATTGCTCCTATTAGAAATGAGGGGATTAAAAATATTATATTTCATGCTAATAATGATAAAAGTCCTAGGCCTGATGGGTTTGGAGCTAAATTTTATAAAACCCACTGGTCTGATATTCATGGCCCTTTAAGTGATTCCATTGCTGAATTTTTTAATTCTGGAAAATTGTTAAAAAATACAACCATACTTTTTTAACTCTTATTCCAAAAGTGGAAACACCTCTTGGGCTTGAAGATTACAGACCCATAGCTTGTTGCAATTTTATATACAAGATTATTTCTTCTATCCTTTGCAACAGAATGAAGTATTTTCTGAAATTTATTATCTCTGAAAATCAGAGTGCTTTCATTCCAGGAAGACTTATTTCATAAAATACTTTATTAGCTCATGAGCTTATAAGAGACTTTAATAAGAAGAATAAAAATTGACTTGCATAAAGCTTTTGATAAGATTAATAGAGATTTTATCATCTTTTCTATGCAAAGGATGGGTTTCAATGATAAGTTTTGTGGGTTAATAAAAGAGTGCATTACAAATGTTACTTATTCTATCATGATAAATGGTACCCCCAAAAGGTTTTATCCATAGCAATAGAGGAATAAGACAGGGTGATCCCTTATCACCCTATTTATTTTCTATTGTTATGGAATATTTCACAATTAAAATGGAAATTTAATTAGCCAAGGGTAACATTAAGCCAACTAATAGAAGTAAGCCACATATAACTCATCTACTATATGCTGATGACATGCTCCTTTTCCTGAAAGCTGATGGGATCAATGCTATAACCATTTGTAAAATTTTGGATAATATGGAAAAGTTTGTTGGGCTCTCTGTTAACACTAATAATAGCAAAATCTATTTTAGTAAAGATGCTTCTCATAAAGAAGATATCCTGAATATTTTGAAATACAAAGAGGGGAAATTACTAGTCATATACCTTGGCCTTCCCCTTAGTATTAATCAGGTTAAAGACAGAGATTGCTCTGGTTTAATTGACATTATTCAGGGAAAACTTGAAGGTTGGTCTAGTAAATTATTGTCTGTGGCTGGTAGGGTAGAACTTACTCACACAGTCATTATGGTTGTTATCATTTACTGGACCCAAACCCACAACATCCCCTCTAGTATTATCCAAAAATTGAAAAACTTTGCTCTAACTTTATTTGTAGGGGTAAGTATCATAAAATAGCTTGGGACAAAGTTTGCAAACCTAAGAAATTTGGTGGTTTAGGGCTCAGAAATATTAGAGACATTTCTGAGGTTTACAAATTTAAGTTGTTTTGGAAATTTGTTGAGGGTAAATCTCTTTGGGCTAGGTGGATGAAAGCCAAGTACCTCAAAAATAATAATTTTTGGATTACTAGGAAAGACAGTCAACATTCTTATGTTTGGAAGAACATTCTTGATTGTAGGGATATGGGTAGAAAATTAATTGATAGAAAAATTAGAGATGGTAACCATACTAGTCTGTGGTTTGATCCTTGGATATATGACAATTCACTTATTAACCTCCTAGGTTGGAACAATCTGTTTATGTTAGGGGGTATAAATGATAAAGTGAATATTATTATTGTCAATAATTGTTGGAGCTTTCATAATTGTACTGCTGCTACTATATATAAAGAAGCTATTAGTAGCATCAAAATTGATCAAAACAGTTTCAAAGATGATTGGGCTTGGAAATTAAGCTCTAAAGACAATAAATTTTCTTTTAAAAAGATGTGGGAATTTATTAAAGGGGAGGAAGTTGAGGTAGATTGACACAAAGTCATTTGGTGTAAACCAGACTGCCCTAAAATGGCTCACTGTACTTTTTTTTGCTCTCCTTAATAAGTTACCTACTAGGGATAGATGTTGTAAATGGGGAAAAAAATTGGATAATATTTGTTTGCTTTGCAAAAAAGATTTAGAAAGCTACAAGTATTTATTCTTTGATTGTGAATATTCCTAGTACATTTAGTATAATGCCAAAAATACTTTAGGATACAATCAATATATTCCTACATTGGATATCGGAAGCAGTATTGATTATATTTTAAATCATTTCAAGCCCAAGTCTAAAAAATTTATTTAGTCTTGTGTTTTACTTACTGCTGTGGTGTTCTATATATGGAAGGAGAGAAATGAAAGACTTCACTCTAATAAATCTATGAGTAGCTCTCAATTATGGAAGAACATTCATGTTGACAGTCAAATCATTTTGAAAAAAGCTAACAGACAGAAGACTGAAAGCACAATTAATCAAGGGATTACTAGCAAGGATGATGATTATAATAAGCATTTTGAAGATTTCTTACTAAATGGTAAGCAAAGCTTTTGCAAGCTTAATATCCACAACCAAGCCACATATTCTGGAGAGCAGAGAAATGCAGGCAACAAGTACAAATCCAATTACTCTGACTTCCTTCCTAGGGAAAATCATCTCAAACCAGATAACAACCATCAAATCTGCAAGAGAAGGGTCCAGATTAATCTTAATAATCATAGAAATTTATTTAATATTCTGAACAGTAACAGTTGGTGTTCACCTGTTACAGGTATTAGAGACAATTTTCCATCCAGGAGCGGTTCAGATATTAATCAAAACAGGAATTGTAACCCTGGCTTCCTTGCTAATGTGAGACTTAAAACTGATCACAGATTATATTTCTGTAAGGGAAGTAAACAGGTTACTAATTATTGTCATCCAGTTTTATGTCATAATTTAGACTCTAATTACTTCTTACCTGAATCAGTTAAAGGCCACTACAGTAGTGATCCAGAGTTTCACAATATCCTGGAGAATAATAAATCCCAATGGTCATCTCATGAAGATAATCACAATACAAAAGATATCGATAAAACAGAAACTTTCTACACAAATTTGGGGATAATCACTATAAAAGTAGGATTAACAACCAAATTTATCACCTTTCTTGTTGGGAAGAAGGAGAGAGCAGCGGCAGCAACTTAATTCATGTAGATCTGAGCTCCAAGAGTCACAGAGCTGAATACAAGAGCTTACCAAACACGAAGATGAGCAGATCTAAAGTTTATACCATCAGAAGACTTGAAGACATGGATATCGTTGACTCAAGAAACCACAACGTTCTCAATAGGAAGTTCAAGGACAGAGAAGAGTATGTCTGGAAACCTCCATGATGATTTCCACGATTCGAGATTGAAAATGACGGAGTCTTCTTGTCTGCTATTTTCGAGTGTTTTATGTTTGTAAATGATGTGAGTTTGTGTCGGCTAGGGTTTGAGTTTCCTGGCCTTTTGTTATTTCACGTGGGTAGTTACCCGATGGGCCTTGGGCCTTTTTATCTATTTCAATAAAAATGAAATGCCCATGAAAAATTGTTTATCATCGGTTGTAGTTTCATAGATTGTAAGCATCCACTTAGTGGCACATATGTGTTGAGTGGCTCATGTATCTACAAATCATTCTTTAGACAAGGTTGCATTTTGATATTACTGCACATAAATCCATATCAGCAATGCCTTTATGAAATTTCAGCCAAATTTGCTTTTGACCTTTTAGGAACATATTTAGTCGGAAATTTGGCAAGTCCCAATGTTGTTAGATAAAGCAATATTTTCTATTGTCAACACTCAAAAATAATGTCATTGAACTTCTCTGTCTTTTCTCCATGAGACAGAGCCGTTGTTGGAAGCACTGGCGCAAGCAGAGCGTTAGTCACCATCTGTGTTGGTGTAAAATTACTGTTGCTATTTTGCAACATCGTTGTTGTCACCTGCAACAATCAATATTGTTTCAAGATTGTTAGAACTAGTGCCAATACAAGATTGTATTACAATGTTAGATCTTTTGTCAATACATGATTGTATTACAAATAGGCAGCAGCAACAATCAATGTTACTAAATAATGCTGCAACTATCAAGTCAAACTGTAATTACAACAACGACAGTAAGCAAGACCGATTGTGCACTAAATTGGAGAGGTACAGAACTGTCACCCATAGACTAGAAGATGAATATTTTAGTAATGTCCGAGTCCAGAAATGATTATGTTTCCTTAAAATAATATTGTCGTCGTATGCACCGATTGACGTAATAAACATTTATTTCTCAAGATAAAATGAACCAACCCCGTAGCGTGATGCCAACAAACGGAGCTCTAATGAACTGAAGTAGAGTATAGAAACTTAGACAGAGGTGTACTATAAAGAAGAGGTAGTAGACTGAGAAGAATAACTAATGTATATTCTGTCTCGTTTTTGGGCCATGTATTTATAGGCTGGAGGAGGTGCCTATCTAAACATTAATGACCCTTGGAAAGGTTGTGTCCCTTTAACCAAGCGGCGCATGAACGTGCGTGCGCATTTAAGATGAAACTGTTGTATCCCTTCAATTGAAGGGACTTGTCAGATCAAAAATGATAAGAATAACTTGTTTCAGTGCAACAGGCCCAAACTATAATCAACGGCCTATTTAACCATGAGATCCCAAGAGTCCCAAGGTACAACGCCCAATTTTTGACACTAATATGATATTGTGTCATGGACCCCAAGAGTCCCAAGGCACTAAGCCCAATTTGACACTTATATAATATTATGTCGTGGACCTCCATAGTCCCAAGGCACTAAGCCCAATTTGACATCAATATAATATTGTGTCATGGACCCAAAGAGTCCCAAGGTACTAGGCCCAATTTGACATCAATATGATATTGTGTCTTGGCTTAGCCGCACCCTAATATAAGCCCTCTTCCCCTTTATTTATATAAGATTATAGAAAAGTGGGTACTCATATTTCATGATGTGGGACTAAATATTTCTTTCCTCTCTTCTTTCAAAATCCTTCTTTCTCTTGCTTATTCGTTTCCAACATAAAAAAATTGAAATCGAGTATTATCTTACTGGTTTGGGTCTCTTATGTCTTATGAAATCTAATTTTAGGGTATTAAGAGTTCAATCCATTCCCAGTGGGTTATGCTTCATTTTAACACTTTAAGCGGTAACCCTTTTAAATCCCTCATAAATTTGTTATCTACAAATTTAATTACAATTTTTATTTTTCGTTTGTTAATCAAGTTCACCTATTGTTCTGTCAAATGGATACCTCACACATTCCCACTATGTACATTCAGCTTGACTGTATTGTACTTTCATATGATGCACTTTTTAGCAATTCTCTCCTGCTTAGGCATAAATGGAGACATACTGGTTGATTAGTTCATACCTCCAGCAACAAGTATGGCTCATATATATATGCTTCCTTTTTGTGGGATGATTATGATGAGATTATTAATCCTGACGAGTGCATAACCAAATACGAAGAAATTAAGGGATCAACAAGCTGCATTGGTTAGTCCTCACTAGGAAAACTAATCCTTGAAAAATGCATGTGATTGTTTTTTTGCAAGGACCTTAGTTTTGCAGTAAAACATCTAAGGTTTCATTTACTTTTAAGGCTATTTTAGTTTTACCTTTTTATTAGCATTTTTTGGAATGTGGTAGAGCTAGTCCAAGATTGAGGTAGGGCGGCATATTTTTTATACAAAATAACATACATAAGCATTAAAAAAACTAAAATAATGATATATTTATGATATGTTTTTCATTTGCAAAAGACAACGAATGGTAAAACCAAGTTTGTATTGGAATTGGATGAATAGCTGAGGAGTGGAAACTAAATTAGATCTGACTTGTAAATTTCATGAATTCATTCTAGATATGGAGAGCTTCTGATTTCATATGAGGCTAAAATGAAAAAAAAAAAATTGAAAGATTGCAAGCTTTCAAATAGGGCATTGGCTACAGTACGCCTCCTTTTGCCTCTGCTCCCCCGTGTAATGCAAAATCCTTTTTAATCTCAAAAAAAGTAATAGATATAAAACAAACTTTTCAGCAAATGTGAAGCAATTTTGAATTCCTGACACAACCCATCGATACGAACATGTTAGGTTTCATAAGGTTAATAACCAGGAAGTGAATTGAGTATTATATATTACATCCTAGTATAGCACTGTCTATGAATATATTTACAAATTTTGTGCTGAGAACTATTAGCTCATTGGCAAATGTTGGGACCAAGCCCATTGACAGGCGAAAGAGAATTTCTAGTAATCTTGCTAACATCCAGGCTCAGCCCTAGGACAAGGCGATCAAGACAGTCGCCTAAGATAACAAATCCGGGGGAGGCAACATATGGAAGTGGTGATAAGTTTGCGCTTTTATTAATACAATATTCTGTTAGTAGCCAAATTGTTATATATACAACATTCGTATATAAAATTTACAAATATGCTTCCTCATATATACACACACACACACACAACTCAATCCAGTGTATTACAAACCCCATCTCTATCGAGTTACGCAATAGACCAATGTTATTACTAAACCAATAGCTCTGATACCACTGTAATGAACCAAGGATTTTCGACCTTGAAAACCGACACAGAACATCATGCCAACTATTCAAGCATCGAGAATACTGAATCGTTATTATAAAGAAATTAGAGAGTGAGATAAGAAAGAGAAATATTGGAATAGAAGAAGAAGAAGAAGAACCAACACATGATCAGAGTTTCACATCACATCTTAACAAAATATAATATAGAAATAAATCTTTACTGAGAGCTTGAAAAATACTTACAATCATCAGAGTATATCAACACATTTGGACAGTTGTTATAATCTGTCCTCATATACAACCACACGGCGGAATAGTAACCATATATCATACGTTTGGACTTCTCCAGCTCATCTCTTCACAACATCCGATAACCTGAACCTATACAACTCGGTCTAACCTAAGCATTACAAACGCCGGATCAGTCTGGTGAACCAGAGTGAGAAAACACACTAAGTTTATAGGTAACATCCAACTTGATTTTAAACTTAAAATCTTTTTTAAATAAAGGATAATTGTAAGACCAAATCCACACATAAATACGGATGGTTATTACCTAACAATAACCCAAATCATTTTTGAAATCAATATATCTTATGATATTATTATAATGTCTAACATCAAATAAATAGCAATCTAGCAGAACGCTTGCATCTCACGCTCTACATACATAGCATGTAATCAAAACCGTGGGCTCTTATTGGAGAATGAATTTTCCTAGTAAGGTATGGGACCACCTTTCCGACAATGTACCTTCAGAGATGAATACATTGGGGTTCAAGAAGAACATCTTGCAACCCAGGCTAAACATGATCGGCCCCTCACTTCGCTTGAGAGTTCCGAATATATCATTACCATGGTTGGGGGCCAGCCAAACCGAACCGATAGCATACAAAATAAAGGGACAACCGAAGGCATTTGAATTCTTCAGATCAGGTAATGAATATACCCTTTTACTGGGTGCGACCAACATAGCCATGTGACCTGCCCGATTTTATGTCATTCCCGGTTGATGAGGCTTGAGATCAAGATCTATTTGTTTAGTTGTTTATTTTTAATTCAGTTAGAACATTTGGCCACCTTTCACTTTGACTGCCACATCGTCAGATCTGCTAAATATCACTAATTGATGTCCATAAAAATACTCTGCATGTTTAGCTAAGAGAGGGTGTACTTTCTTCTCCACCAACAACAGAAATACATTTGAAGAAATCAACATACGTGTTTCCTTTGGAAATACTCTGTCAGACACTCGTCCATACAAGTCATCTAGGAACAGGATGAACCGAAGGTCCCCTCCTACCACAACCTATATAGGTATCACGCCTAGGATCATGAGAATAAAATCAGTTTACTGATTCAGTAATCTGCATTACTTGGCCTCTTTAATCAAAAATTTGTTAATGGTATTCTTTAAATCTTCCAATATTTGGAGTTTATCATATACTTCTTATTATACATAAGAATATTCTGAAAAATCATTTCATTTACTTATAAACTTTTCGAATACAGTTTATAATATTCTTTACGCAAATCATCACTTATGTTTCCCTCAATTGCTCTCGTTTATACACTAATACCATTCTTGGATAATCATGAAATCGTTCAAGTAGGGGTATTTTCTTTACCTCTCAGACCTTGACCAACAACATTCATATATTCATAATAGATAGAAGTTTATTAACCACATGTTTTCCTTTGAAAACTTTATTTAAACCCCCAACAACGTTTACTTAATGAATTATTAAGTAAACTGTTATCGTATTTCTCTATTAATCTTTAATAATCTTTTATAATATTATACTCAAGCTTCGATTATATCATAAATAGAATTCTTTATAAAATTTCTTCAGCATTTCTTTATAAATATTTTTCAGCTTGTTTGCAAAATAATACAATATTTGTTTTTAAAACGTAAATAACTATTTTTAACAAATCTAATATAAATATTTTTACCAATCTTATATAAACATCCTTACACATCTTACATTTATATCCTTTATAACTCTTATATTGACATCTCATATGAATCCTTATATTTATTTATTTTTCAAAATAATTCAGTTATCATCTGTAACAAACGTTACAGATTTCATTTCAAACTTTTTAATTTCCTTTATTGTACCCTTTTCAAATCATCTCGACACCTTATGCGTTGTCTAAAATCCATAGCGATCATTTTAAAGATCTTCAGTTATAAATCAAATAGTTCAATTTGTTATATGTAACAATTGTTACAAATTAATTTTTCAAAACTCTTACTTCATTTATAAATCCCATTTGTAAATTATTATCGACCACTAATATTTCGATTACATTTCTAAACTCTTATTTTTCATTTCCAAAATCATTTGCAAATCATTTATGATAATCTTTATTCATTTCCATTTCCAAAAACTTTACTTGTACTCTCCTTTGATTAACATCGAACTTCGGAACATAACACTCCGAACTTCGGAAAAAAATTCAACTCCGCTTAACATTCCAAACATCAGAATATCACATTCCAAACTTTGGAATAAATCTCACTTAGCCTTTTCATCCCATTTTCCAATTTCTCAATTTCCTTTTTTCTAACTTCAAAAATTAAGTAAATATTTAATTTAAGCTATCATATTCGCTTAAAATTTTCCTTTTATAACTTCGTTATAAAAAGTTGGGTTTTAATATAAAGCCTGCTCGTCAACTCCTTTCACCATTCAATTTGATTTCATTTCAGCTTTGATTACTCTTTAAATGTATTCCAATTAAAAAGTAACCTCTTAAATTGTTATTAATTAAAATAATCAACTTCATCATTTACTACCGTAGCAGTTTTTAATTTCTGTATTAACTAAAATAAATAGTAATTTTTTAAATATTATTAAAATTAAAACAAATATTTGTTTGTATATTTCATTAGATTAATTCAAAACACTAATTTAATAATCAATCCAGTTAAAAATAGTTGACTTAGTCAACTCAAAACATAGTTTTCCAATTATAGTCGTTCCTTCAAATTAATAATATAATTAATTTAAATAATTTCATTTAATTGTTTCTTAAAAACGACTAATCAAAATCTTAACCGTTGGGTTAATTTCTGATTATTAGCTTACAAATCGGATTTAAATAAGAATTTACTTTACTAAGATCATTTAATAATCACTTATAAATTTAAATAATAAATAATAAATATTTATTTCCTTTTTATAAACATTGATTCAAAATATTAGATTTAAAAATCTAATTTTAGTTATAAAATAAATTTATAACTTCATTTCATTGATTTACCTGACGGTAAATCTATATTTAGAAAACAATTTGATTTATAGGACATATACTGCCAATTACTCAATCAACATCACCCATTGGTTAAAACAGAATAAATGTTGAATTTTCAGTCAATGATCATTATTCAAATCAATCAATCAGAACAGTTCATATAATGATAATATGAAAATAACATCAAATATAATTGAGGAATCTCGTTGGATCCTCCAACCTGTTCTTCTCTGCATCTAAATGGGTTATCTCAAATAATATCATTCAATTCAAATAAATAATGGTTTCGAAACAGTCAATAATGACAATTCAATATCAACCAATTTATTTAACACATCCATTCAATTCAAACAATTCATTAAATGTAAACACGTTTATTTTATAAACCTGACCAATAAGGTAAGTTACCTTAATTGGGTCCAATCGTTAAAATAATGATTTCGTTTTTCACTGAAATTAAATAAACGTTTAATTTCATTGGTTCAATCAATATATGAATATATACTGACAGATAGTCAATCTTTAGCAACCATAGCAATCATTAGCAACCATAGCACACAATTATAAAACCCAACTTATATAAAATATAAGTGGGAGAACTGAGTGAGCTTAACCCACCTCATTAAAATAGCTTGTTTCAGTTAAATTAAACAACGTTTAATTTGACTAAAAATATCGGTTGATTCCAATCGCGTCTTGTTTTGTTCCATAATGTATATCTCGTTGAGACGAATCCAACATCTCTTGAATCGTCAAATTCTAATCATATATGCATTAGTTATTAATATTTAAAGTTAAACGATTTAAATAAATTAATTAATTCCTAAATTACAAATCTAAATTACTAATTACTTTTTTTGGATATGAAACAATATTGTCCACTTCAGTTTCCTTCTCGTATGATCATTCAGTGGTACCAAATTAACATCCCTACGTCAAATTAATGTGTAAGTTAATAACATGTTTTCACTTGATTTAATTAACCCTAATACTATTTTAAACTAACTAATTATTATATTAAAAACTAATTGGCCAACTAATTACGTTTTAACTCAATCTAGGTCCGATCCTTTAGTATACTTCGTCACCTTTCTTTGTCTACTTTGCTTTGTTCACAAGAATATACCCACTTTCGTGCTAGTGCAAACAATACTGCTCTCACCATTCTCGTTTTCATCCCATTTGTTCCATGGATCCTGTTTAACGAATTTAAACCCGCACAATGTTTAATAATAATTGATAGTAGGATTAAATTAGTCTAAATGTATCTTAGTTAATACTTTAATTACTTTATTTAGAAGAATTTAGGTGTGAAAACCCATAACTTCCCCGGTGAGGAAAGCGCAGATAGTTCGAGAACAAGCCACAACAGAACACAAACGGAAGAACATCTCATTGTATATTACAACAATGCACCAGAATACAAGAATATACAGAGTATAAATAAATATTACACAGAAATATCAGAGATTTAAATTACATTTGAATACATCGCAGCGGAAAATAATACAATACACAACTAGAAGAGGTATACGGATACAAAGCTTTCCGGATATCATTCCAGCTGTAAACCAAGATCCTGTGAATAAAAATCTGCAAAAACCAAAACTACTAGCTGCCCGTGTCGAAAATAAGGGCACCCAGAGTTTAGGTTAAAACAATAAACTCCAGGTCAGTCATGTGACTGGTGTGAGAACTAAAACAGTTATTTATCTTTATTTTCAAAGTAAGGTAAATTAAGGGACCACGTCGTATAACATGGAACGGGTTTCCTCCCAAGAACACCAGTGCATAAAACAACAGCGCAATGCTAAATAAAGAAAAATGAAGCTATTATAAGACCCAGGTCCCATCACACAATGCAACGCAAGCCGGAGGATAGGGTTTTTACCTTATAATAGCAAGGAATGCTTGATACGTTTAAAGCAAATCATTTGATACTATTATAAGTGCATATTGTATAAAACATCTTCAAATCATAAGTATCAATCATAGATGGCATAAGCGCCCCATCCCACTATGTCGCCATACTAGGCTCTACAAATAAAACCGGAATACACGTATTGGAAATTGGATTTCCATCATGGTGGCTCCTGATTCGAAAGATCGATCGCGTAATGCAATTCCCCACGGCTTACGTCCCAACAAGAGAAAACACCGTCTGCACATCCGCACATTTGGGACCAGAGTACCACCGCGGCTTACGTCCCAGCGAGAGAAAACACCGCCTACTCTATATATCCCTGAGCACTAAGCTCATCTCGGTCGACCGAATTCACGACACCACTAAGGTGCCCATCCACTAAAAAGCATACTGATCAAACCACCAGTTACCACCATACCGGGGTGTGAGGCTCGCGAATCAACGCTATACACAAAGCCATGCTATATTAAAGCTGCGCTTTGATCATCATCCACCAAACTTTGCTTTTCAACAAAAGTCTGGATCACTGCATCTCAGCATGCCACACTATCAATCCATATCGTACCACTGATTTCTGCCAATATATAACCTCTGAGCTCGTATGTCTCAGAGAAGGGCGTTAAGCAAGAGAATAAATTCCCCGCCGCCAAACAGATATATATTTAGCAGAGATCAACGAATACGATATAAAGGAATACAATGTCAGACACACCATCCATTTGCAAGTCCGTTATAGGTCTGAATGAAACCGGAGGCACTTTCCTCGCATATCCGTCTATCTCCAAGTATGTCTGGATGACCACTAACTGATTCCCTCATCTTGGGTGTACAGCCCAATAAAGATATCAGTAATCACCCAAACGATATGAAGACTTCCGGTCTTCGACCACCGTCTTCGTCTTCGACATATCGTCGAATCGGTTATTCAGAATGGGTATAAACCCGGCCTTTCCGAACAACCCGCGTATATTAAAAACGAATGTTACACAAACACAACATACGCCTCATTCCAATTCAGTAGCTACTAACCGTAAATCAACAAGTGAACAATTTCCCAAATATTAACCCCGAAGGCCGAAACCAACATATGATCAATACCCAGGAAACCATTCTTCTTAGCTAACCTACAGCTAGTTTCTAAATTTCAATTCTTAGGGAAAGGTTCCCATTAATTTTATCCAAGATAAATTCTTTAAAATTTATCCTTTAATCTTCCTTTGGATGTCATTTCAAACCAAATTATGGTTTTCCAAACTAGTCGAGATTAGCGAACCACACCGAAGTAATTATTTATTTTATTTCCCAATCCCAACCTATTCATCCCCTGAAGCAAAACTGGTAATACTCCATATCTAATACCATGGTGTTATCGGTAAAATTAATTACCATTTCATGTTCAAATCTAATTAAAGATTTAACTATCGCTTTGGAGCAAAACTGGTGATACTCCATTCTCGCTCATTTTCTAAAGTTGATAATTTAAATTATCAATCCACATTTCAATTTAGTTGAAGATCCATTAAAACTCTTTTTACTGGGTTAAAGAACTAGTGTCATTTAAAACACAGTTCACGATAAACCCAAATCACATTCTATTTAAAACCCATTTCAAATCCAATTTATTTATTTAAAAATAAATGGATTTTAATTCTAGTTCAAAACTAGTTCATTTCGATAAAAATCTATTTTTATCTTTTTAAATATGGAGTTTTTTCATCCCAATTTTTCTCAAATCACTTCTTATGATTTTACACAAATTATTGATATTTTTAATAATTTTATCAAAGCCCGTACAGTCGATTTCCAACAATGGCCATTGAACTGCACTTACAGCGACCTTTTCCGAATTTGATTTGGACGTATCTCCAAATCCAACCGTTAGATTTCAAATTTCTAATATTCGTTATAAAGCTCTTTTCGATACGAACCCAACGGTTCCAGTTTTAGGAGAATCCGACGTTCGGATCTCTTGTAATGTCCGTTTGAAATAAATGGTCGAAATTCACGAACTGCCGCGGCGCGGCGCGTTCTATTCAGGCCATTATATTATATATATATATAATATATAATATATATTTCGTCGATTCCTATTTATAACGAATTTTATAAATAGTTTTGAATTCGTTTCAAAAACAATTTCAACTTTTATTTCAAATTCAAATCAAAATTGAATTTTCTATTATAAATCCTTTTTACTTTCATTTCTATTTGATTTTAATTCAAATCGATTTTAATTCGATTCGAATTCGTTTTCTTTCCAATTCATTTCAATTCGAATTCATTTTATATTCAATTCATTTCGAATTCGTTTTATATTAAATTCAAATTCAATTCATTTTCTATTCAATTCAAATTCAATTCATTTTCTAATCAAATCAAATTCAATTCATTTTCTAATCAAATCAAATTCAATTCATTTTCTATTCAAATCAAATTCAATTCATTTTCTATTCAAATCAAATTCAATTCATTTTCTATTCAATTCAAATTCAATTCATTTTCTAAACAAATCAAATTCAATTCATTTTCTAATCAAATCAAATTCAATTCATTTTCTATTCAAATCAAATTCAATTCATTTTCTATTCAAATCAAATTCAATTCATTCTCTATTAAATTCAAATTCAATTCATTTTCTAATATATTCGATTTCGAATTCACTTTTCAATATTCATTTTAAAATGAATAAAATCGATATAAATATCGTTCACGTCAAAATGGCGTCAATCTAATCAACACGGCTTCATATATTTCTATTTTCAAATATTCTATTTCAAATATTTCTTTTTCAAATATTTCCTTTTCAAATATTTCTATTTCAAATATTTCTATTATTAAAATATTTCGTTCAACACATGACTAATCTCAACGGATGAGTACTGTCAACACATGAACCTTTATTTTATATTGATAAAGATGTAAATTTTATTATTAAAATATTTCGTTCAACACATGACTAATCTCAACGGATGAGTACTGTCAACACATGAACCTTTATTTTATATTGATAAAGATGTAAATTTTATTATTAAAATATTTCGTTCAACACATGACTAATCTCAACGGATGAGTACTGTCAACACATGAACCTTTATTTTCTAAATTGGAAGGAGGCCCAATCAATCACCATATAATGTTAATTATATGGATTTTCATACATCACACGTATATAATAGCATTGAAAAACAATCAACCAAAGTGCACTACACCGTATAAGCATCAAATATAGATATCTAACGCTTATAACAGCCTGTCAATCAATCGATCGACATATTTAATCAATCAGGATGAGTGAACTTCAAATTTCATCCCAACACCCGTGTGGGGTTTCAAACAATCAAACACAGATTTTAGTTGTGCAGTTGGGCGATGTGTAAAATTTATCGACCCAATCAATATCAGTCAAATCAGTGTATATAAACAAATCGGCCGATTTGTTTATAAATATTCATTTATTCACTTTCACGATAAAAATTATATTTTTAACGATAAAACATTTTTAACTATATAAATATTTTCTTTTCTTTCAACACATTAATTTTTAGTTCATTTACCCAATAAAATGATATTTTTATTTTTCTAACTTATTTTAGAAAATTTCGGCGGCATAATGGCACGATACTAGAAACGGGACGAGGCCTAGCCTTATCCCCGGTCTAGTGAAGGCCCACGCCATTCACACATCAATCAAATCCATTCAATTCACCAAACAATTCAACCAACTATACAACCAAATGAACAAGTCCATGGTCTGTGGACGATTGTGTCGGGTGCTACTAAACACCGTCTGCATCCTAGTATATATATATAACTAGAAAAAGAAATTGAAAGGTGAGAAATTCTCACCAATAGCTATCCCAATTCCACGACTCTTCTTTAATAGAAATCTTCGCCGTTCTCGCCTTTCGTCACTTTCGTTGCCCGTATTCTCTACATGTGTAAAAATCGAATTTTTACTTCGCTATTCAATATATAAAAATCGAATTTTTACTATGCTATTCAATATATAAAAATCGAATTTTTACTTCGCTATTCAATATATAAAAATCAAATTTTTACTATGCTATTATATAGATAAAAATTCTATTTTTACATCGCTGCTATATAAAAAGATTTCGCCTTTTCAAAAATATAGATTTCCTTTCTATAATATAAAAATTATATTTTTATCTCGCTCTTCTTCTAATAAGTATTATATTTTTATAACACTAATTTCTATATAGAGATTATATTTTTTTCCTACTCTATGCGCATAAAAAAACACATTTTTCTACCACTACTATATAGATAAAGATCATATTTTTACTACGCTAAAAAATCTAATCTTTACTCTATAAAAATATAAACTTTCTCATTGTAAAAATATAAACTTTCTCCTTTTAAAAATACTGACTTTTAACTTATAAAAGTTCATACTTTTATTCGCTATAATATATATAAAAATTAAATTACTATACTATGTTCTATAAAATAGAAATCAGGGGAAAAGCTTACTGTTTTAATGTTGAACGGGGAGGAGAGGGTTCGCTGTCATTATGAATCGGCGGCACAGGGGCCTGGTGGAGCTGCTGCAGGCGGCGCTAGGAGTCTCAGGGGAGGGCTACGTCAAATAGGAGTGTTGTGGTCTTCGTTCTCGATGGGGGAAGGCTCGCTCATCGGCTTCTGGAGGTTGAGGGTCGCGGTTCTGTTGGCGGAGGAATGGCGGCTTCATCGATTGGGCGTGGCGAAGACTAGCGATGGGAAGCTTGACCCACGGTGGTGCGGTAGCCTTTGAACTCGCGATGGGGCCTGGGTGGACGAGGGTTTCGCGATGATTAGGGGAAAGAAGAGAGAGGGCGTCTCGAGGAGGAGGGGACGGTGGAGGGAGAAGAGGGATGGCGTACGGCGCCTGAGGCGTGACGGAGATCGATGGCTATCGCCATTTTTCTTTTCGGTCCCATTTTTTTCGATTTTTGAATGGGGGGGGGGGGCTGAAGTGAAAAAGGGGGTATGGGGAGAGGGTTTATATTTTATTATTATTTTATTTTTTAATATTACCCAAAGAGTTGACTTTCATTTCGAACTCCGATCCAAACCCGACGACTGTCGTCCCTAGCTTATTATCCCCATTTCGAACACAATGGGATATGCCACGTAGGCTGATTCAATCATTTCGATCCGCTTTCATCAAAATCAACATATAACTCTATATATTGAATTTGAACGCGTATTTCAATTTACCGGGGTCACATACTAACTCGAAAAATTCCCGAAAAATATTTTCTAGCTTCGTATTGACGATACGGTCCTAACAAAACTAGTTTCGTCGAATTCTGAGACCGTTAGAAAAATGGCCATTTTCCAGTCGATTAAAATCAACTGAAACTGGCCAAACGCGTTTTCTTTTGCCACACTCACATATTGATTCGAAAAATTATGAAATTTGGAATCTAGCAATAATTTGACATCACGGACCCAACAAAAGTGGTTTCGTCGAAATCCGAGGTCGTTCGCAAAATGGCTATTTTTAAGGGCCTGAATTCCATAGCGACTATTCAGAATTTTCAACTGGGCATATCTTTTTATCCCCGCTATGAAATTTTGATTTTTCTGATTCGTTGGAAAGATATTCTCGAATAGATCCCAATGTTTTTGGTTTCACTAAAATCCGGATTGTTTTGCACCTGGTACATTCAATTGAAGTTAGAAATCGAATTATCGAACTACCGCGCCATTTTCAATTCCTTTTTTAATTATAAATAATTGTTTATATTCTAACGACGAACTATATAATATATACGTTCGAATTCTGTTCAAAATAAATTTCTCGTCGATATTGTTTAAAATAATCTATTTTAAATGTTCAAAATTCGCTAAAATTGCCAAAATAAAAATTTTAAACTGGCCCATATTTTCGGGTTGTTACAATCTCCCCCACTTAAAACTTTTCGTCCCCGAAAAGGAACAAAGTCGAAAGTGGTTTGATTAATCAACTCTACGCTCGATCTGGCTTCCATTCTCCAACTTTTCAGTTTCTGAGAATTTTCAAATTCTTCAAAAATTTGGCTAACACCCTAAATTTTCGAAAAATTTCGCCATAACCTCCCCTGCACCGGGAGCCACGGGAAAACCCCGAAATTGCCATATAGGCCTTCTGATCTCAAAAAGAAAAAGAAAAGGCCAATAGGCTCATAAAATCATCATCACCCAAACAAAACAGTAAATTATAGTAAACATGTACCTATTTGTCGGGCAAACAAATTTTATTCTCTGCTCTAGCCTCCTTACTATGACCTGTTCAATGTAAGTACTTGTATATGCCAGCAAATGTGACCTAATTTTCAATACAATTCACTATTTGATACAATTTGGCTAAATGGTTAAAATTTCAATTAATCAAAACAGTAATCAAACAACACAACCATCAATCAATTAGTTGATTAGCTTTTCAAATTCATAACTTTGATATATAGTCAAAATCACATTTTTGATGCTGAATCACAACAATAAGCCATATCTAATTTTGGTTCTCACACCAGTCAATAGGAAATATATAGAAATATCACTTTCGTCACTTGAACATAAATTCTAATGATGGAGCTCCATCATCAAAATCATCTCCGGGCGATTAGAGTGTACTTCTATATCTATCCAGTATATTAAAATTTCAAATACACGTGGATCAGACGCATACGCAAAATCTTTATATACGGGACTGTCCAAATCAATATAAATAAATAATCAAATACGAATAATTGATTTATATTTCAAAACAAGATTTGTTTTCATTTTCAAAAATATACTCTTCACACTCGTTCTAGGATACTACTGATCCCATCTCTAACGAGTCATTCTCGTTGGATATTACTAATCCAATTTTTGATGAATTCTTTCGTATGGTTCTAATGTGTCTTGTTCTCTGAGCTTTGTAAACCAAAGCTCTGATACCAACTGTGAAAACCCGTAACTTCCCCGATGAGGAAAGCGCGGATAGTTCGAGAACAAGCCACAACAGAACGCAGACGGAAGAACATCTCATTGTATATTACAACAATGCACCATAATACAAGAATATACAGAGTATAAATAAATATTACACAGAAATATCAGAGATTTAAATTACATTTGAATACATCGCAGCGGAAAATAATACAATACACAACTAGAAGAGATATACGGATACAAACTTTCCGGTTATCATTCCAGCTGTAAACCAGGATCCTGTGAATAAAAATCTGCAAAAACCAAAACTACTAGCTGCCCGTGTCGAAAATAAGGGCACCCAGAGTTTAGGTTAAAACAATAAACTCCAGGTCAGTCATGTGACTGGTGTGAGAACTAAAACAGTTATTTATCTTTATTTTCAAAGTAAGGTAAATCAAAGGACCACGCCGTATAACACGGAACGGGTTTCCTCCCAAGAACACCAGTGCATAAAACAACAGCGCAATGCTAAATAAAGAAAAATGAAGTTATTATAAGACCCAGGTCCCATCACACAATGCAACGCAAGCCGGAGGATAGGGTTTTTACCTTATAATAGCCAAGAATGCTTGATACGTTTAAAACAAATCATTTGATACTATTATAAGTGCATATTGTATAAAACATCTTCAAATCATAAGTATCAATCATAGACGGCATAAGCGCCCCATCCCACTATGTCGCCATACTAGGCTCTACAAATAAAACCGGAATACACGTATTGGAAATTGGATTTCCATCATGGTGGCTCCTGATTCGAAAGATCGATCGCGTAATGCAATTCCCCACGGCTTACGTCCCAACAAGAGAAAACACCGTCTGCACATCCGCACATTTGGGACCAGAGTACTACCACGGCTTACGTCCCAGCGAGAGAAAACACCGCCTACTCTATATATCCCTGAGCACTAAGCTCATCTCGGTCGACCGAATCCACGACACCACTAAGGTGCCCATCCACAAAAAAGCATACTGATCAAACCACCAGTTCACCACCATACCGGGGTGTGAGGCTCGCGAATCAACGCTATACACAAAGCCATGCTATATTAAAGCTGCGCTTTGATCATCATCTACCAAACTTTGCTTTTCAACAAAAGTCTGGATCACTGCATCTCAGCATGCCACACTATCAATCCATATCGTACCACTGATTTCTGCCAATATATAACCTCTGAGCTCGTATGTCTCAGAGAAGGGCGTTAAGCAAGAGAATAAATTCCCCGCCGCCAAACAGATATATATATTTAGCAGAGATCAACGAATACGATATAAAGGAATACAATGTCAGACACACCATCCATTTGCAAGTCCGTTATAGGTCTAAACGAAACCGGAGGCACTTTCCTCGCATATCCGTCGATCTCCAAGTACGTCTGGATGACTACTAACTAATTCCCTCATCTTGGGTGTACAGCCCAATCAAGATCATCAGTAATCACCCAAACGATGTGAAGACTTCCGGTCTTCGACCACCGTCTTCATCTTCGACATATCGTCGAATCGGTTATTCAGAATGGGTATAAACCCAGCCTTTCCGAACAACCCGCGTATATTAAAAACGAATGTTACACAAACACAACATACGCCTCATTCCAATTCAGTAGCTACTAACCGTAAATCAACAAGAGAACAATTTCCCAAATATTAACCCCGAAGGCCGAAACCAACATCAGATCAATACCCAGGAAACCATTCTTCTTAGCTAACCTACAGCTAGTTTCTAAATTTCAATTCTTAGGGAAAGGTTCCCATTAATTTTATCCAAGATAAATTCTTTAAAATTTATCCTTTAATCTTCCTTTGGATGTCATTTCAAACCAAATTATGGTTTTCCAAACTAGTCGAGATTAGCGAACCACACCGAAGTAATTATTTATTTTATTTCCCAATCCCAACCTATTCATCCCCTGAAGCAAAACTGGTAATACTCCATATCTAATACCATGGTGTTATCGGTAAAATTAATTACCATTTCACGTTCAAATCTAATTAAAGATTTAACTATCGCTTTGGAGCAAAACTGGTGATACTCCATTCTCGCTCATTTTCTAAAGTTGATAATTTAAATTATCAATCCACATTTCAATTTAGTTGAAGATCCATTAAAACTCTTTTTACTGGGTTAAAGAACTAGTGTCATTTAAAACACAGTTCATGATAAACCCAAATCACATTCTATTTAAAACCCATTTCAAATCCACTTTATTTATTTAAAAATAAATGGATTTTAATTCTAGTTCAAAACTAGTTCATTTCGATAAAAATCTATTTTTATCTTTTTAAATATGGAGTTTTTTCATCCCAATTTTTCTCAAATCACTTCTTATGATTTTACACAAATTATTGATATTTTTAATAATTTTATCAAAGCCCGTACAGTCGATTTCCAACAATGGCCATCGAACTGCACTTACAGCGACCTTTTCCGAATTTTATTTGGACGTATCTCCAAATCCAACCGTTAGATTTCAAATTTCTAATATTCGTTATAAAGTTCTTTTCGATACGAACCCAACGGTTCTGGTTTTAGGAGAATCCGACGGTCGGATCTCCCGTAATGTCCGTTTGAAATAAATGGTCGAAATTCATGAACTGCCGCGGCGCGGCGTGTTCTATTCAGGCCATTATATTATATATATATATATAATATATATTTCGTCGATTCCTATTTATAACGAATTTTATAAATAGTTTTGAATTCGTTTCAAAAACAATTTCAACTTTTATTTCAAATTCAAATCAAAATTGAATTTTCTATTATAAATCCTTTTTACTTTCATTTCTATTTGATTTTAATTCAAATCGATTTTAATTAGATTCGAATTCGTTTTCTTTCCAATTCAATTCAATTCGAATTCGTTTTATATTCAATTCATTTCGAATTCGTTTTATATTCAATTCAAATTCAATTCATTTTCTATTCAATTTAAATTCAACTCATTTTCTAATCAAATCAAATTCAATTCATTTTCTAATCAAATCAAATCAAATTCAATTCATTTTCTATTCAAATCAAATTCAATTAATTTTCTATTCAAATCAAATTCAATTCATTTTCTATTCAATTCAAATTCAATTCATTTTCTAAACAAATCAAATTCAATTCATTTTCTAATCAAATCAAATTCAATTCATTTTCTATTCAAATCAAATTCAATTCATTTTCTATTCAAATCAAATTCAATTCATTCTCTATTCAATTCAAATTCAATTCATTTTCTAATATATTCGATTTCGAATTCACTTTTCAATATTCATTTTAAAATGAATAAAATCGATATAAATATCGTTCACGTCAAAATGGCGTCAATCTAATCAACACGGCTTCATATATTTCTATTTTTAAATATTCTTTTTAAAATATTTCCTTTTCAAATATTTCTATTTCAAATATTTCTATTATTAAAATATTTCGTTCAACACATGATTAATCTCAACGGATGAGTACTGTCAACACATGAACCTTTATTTTATATTGATAAAGATGTAAATTTTATTATTAAAATATTTCGTTCAACACATGACTAATCTCAACGGATGAGTACTGTCAACACAGGAACCTTTATTTTATATTGATAAAGATGTAAATTTTATTATTAAAATATTTCGTTCAACACATGACTAATCTCAACGGATGAGTACTGTCAACACATGAACCTTTATTTTATAATATTCTTTATTTTCTAAATTGGAAGGAGGCCCAATCAATCACCATATAATGTTAATTATATGGATTTTCGTACATCACACGTATATAATAGCATTGAAAAATAATCAACCATCAACCAAAGTGCACAACACCGTATAAGCATCAAATATAGATATCTAACGCTTATAACAGCATGTCAATCAATCGATCGACATATTTAATCAATCAGGATGAGTGAACTTCAAATTTCATCCCAACACCCGTGTGGGGTTTCAAACAATCAAACACAGATTTTAGTTGTGCAGTTGGGCGATGTGTAAAATTTATCGACCCAATCAATATCAGTCAAATCAGTGTATATAAACAAATCGGCCGATTTGTTTATAAATATTCATTTATTCACTTTCACGTTAAAAATTATATTTTTAACGATAAAACATTTTTAACTATATAAATATTTTCTTTTCTTTCAACACATTAATTTTTAGTTCATTTACCCAATAAAATGATATTTTTATTTTTCTAACTTATTTTAGAAAATTTCGGCGGCATAACGACATGATACTAGAAACGGGACGAGGCCTAGCCTTATCCCCGGTCTAGTGAAGGCCCACGTCATTCACACATCAATCAAATCCATTCAATTCACCAAACAATTCAACCAAATGAACAAGTCCATGGTCTGTGGATGATTGTGTCGGGTGTTACTAAACACCGTCTGCATCCTAGTATATATATATGACTAGAAAAAGAAATTGAAAGGTGAGAAATTCTCACCAATAGTTATCCCAATTCCACGACTCTTCTTTAATAGAAATCTTCGCCGTTCTCGCCTTTCGTCACTTTCGTTGCCCGTATTATCTACATATGTAAAAATCGAATTTTTACTTCGCTATTCAATATATAAAAATCGAATTTTTACTATGCTATTCAATATATAAAAATTGAATTTTTTACTTCGCTATTCAATATATAAAAATCGAATTTTTACTATGCTATTATATAGATAAAAATTCTATTTTCACATCGCTGCTATATAAAAAGATTTCGCCTTTTCAAAAATATAGATTTGCCTTTCTATAATATAAAAATTAAATTTTTATCTCGCTCTTCTTCTAATAAGGATTATATTTTTATAACACTAATTTCTATATAGAGATTATATTTTTTTTTTCTACTCTATGCGCATAAAAAAACACATTTTTCTACCACTACTATATAGATAAAGATCATATTTTTACTACGCTAAAAAATCTAATCTTTACTCTATAAAAATATAAACTTTCTCATTGTAAAAATATAAACTTTCTCCTTTTAAAAATACTGACTTTTAACTTATAAAAGTTCATACTTTTATTCGCTATAATATATATAAAAATTAAATTACTATCTATGTTCTATAAAATAGAAATCAGGGGAAAAGCTTACTGTTTTAATGTTGAACGGGGAGGAGAGGGTTCGCTGTCATGGTGAATCGGCGGCGCAGGGGCCTGGTGGAGCTGCTGCAGGCGGCGCTAGGAGTCTCAGGGGAGGGCTACGTCAAATAAGAGTGTTGTGGTCTTCGTTCTCGATGGGGGAAGGCTCGCTCATCGGCTTCTGGAGGTTGAGGGTCGCGGTTCTGCTGGCGGAGGAATGGCGGCTTCATCGATTGGGCGTGGCGAAGACTAGCGATGGGGAGCTCGACCCACGGTGGTGCGGTAGCCTTTGAACTCGCGATGGGGCCTGGGTGGATGAGGGTTTCGCGATGATTAGGGGAAAGAAGAGAGGGGGCGTCTCGAGGAGGAGGAGACGGTGGAGGGAGAAGAGGGATGGCGTACGGCGCCTGAGGCGTGACGGAGATCGATGGCGATGGCTATCGCCATTTTTCTTTTTGGTCCCATTTTTTTCGATTTTTGAATGGGGGGGCTGAAGTGAAAAAGGGGGTATGGGGAGAGGGTTTATATTTTATTATTATTTTATTTTTTAATATTACCCAAAGAGTTGACTTTCATTTCAAACTCCGATCCAAACCCGATGACTGTCGTCCCTAGCTAATTATCCCCATTCTGAACACAATGGGATATGCCACGTAGGCTGATTCAATCATTTCGATCCGCTTTCGTCAAAATCAACATATAACTATATATATTGAATTTGAACGCGTATTTCAATTTACCGGGGTCACATACTAACTCGAAAAATTCCCGAAAAATATTTTCAAGCTTCGTATTGACGATACGGTCCTAACAAAACTAGTTTCGTTGAATTCTGAGACTGTTAGAAAAATGGCCATTTTCCAGTCGATTAAAATCAACTGAAACTGGTCAAACACGTTTTCCTTTGCCACACTCACATATTGATTCGAAAAATTATGAAATTTGGAATCTAGCAATAATTTGACATCACGGGCCCAACAAAAGTGGTTTCGTCGAAATCCGAGGTCGTTTGCAGAATGGCTATTTTTAAGGGCCTGAATTCCATAGCGACTATTCAGAATTTTCAACTGGGCATATCTTTTTATCCCCGCTATGAATTTTGATTTTTCTGATTCGTTGGAAAGATATTCTCAAATAGATCCCAATGTTTTTTGTTTCACTAAAATCCGGATTGTTTTGCACCCGGTACATTCAATTGAAGTTAGAAATTGAATTATCGAACTACCGCGCCATTTTCAATTCCTTTTTTAATTATAAATAATTATTTATATTCTAACGACGAACTATATAATATATACGTTCGAATTCTGTTCAAAATAAATTTCTCGTCGATATTGTTTAAAATAATCTATTTTAAATGTTCAAAATTCGCTAGAATTGCCAAAATAAAAATTTTTAACTGGCCCAGATTTTCGGGTTGTTACATTAGGCCATCTGTTCCACGTCCAGGCTTCAGATAACTCATCGACTTCGTACGAATGGAAATCAGCACTGTCGCATGCCACTCTGATGATCGACGGTTGATCTTAGGTGATTGAAGGTTGCACCTCACCGCCTTAGACCCACGCCCTAATTCCCGTCACGTCAAGTCTTCCCCTTGGCCAGAAAGTCGAACGCGAGTGCTGAAGCTTCAAGCACAATTTCAGATCGCCACGGTGAACGTCATGCAATCGTAGCCGGTTGATTTGAAGAACTCAATCTGAGGAATAACTTTGTTCTTGGGAAGTTTCAATTTTTGTTAGAGGATGATGCAGATTTGGAGGATAAAGGTTCGAAGAGAAACTGCCGTTCCTTCATGCCTGGAGGCGAATTGATTCATTGACCATACGTTTAAGTTTTGACTTCGAAAATTAGGTTGTGTATAATATATTTATAGAAAATAGGTAGAAAATATTATTATTTTATTATATCGAAACTTGCACGCGAAATATCGGATCAAAACACTCACATACGATGTCCAATCGAGACGAAACATGCTAATCCTAGCAAAAAAAGAATATTCCATACCCAATGGTACAGGTTTCGTCAAATTCCGAGGTCGTTTGCAAAAAGTTCTTTCTAATTATCGATGAAAAATCATGCATTTAAATTTTCTATAATTTCAAAATAAATCCAATCAACTTGAAATTTTGACATTCTACTAGACCTCTTCGTAACGGATCCAATGAAATTTATTTCGTTAAAATTGGAGTTTGTTTGGCCAGTCGTTTATTCCTTTAAAGTTACCCTTGTCTAAATAATATAAACGATTAAATAGAAACAGAGACATTTTTGGATACCGAAGTCACATACGACATCCATTTGCCATGAAATTTGATTTTCTTACAATAATTTGGCGATACATTTCAATGAAACCAATTTCATCGAAAACTAGGACTGTATGCAAAACGGCTATTTCTAATGCTTATATAATATTAATTAAATATTAATTAAATTTACAAATAATTTATATAAATAATAATAAATGATTTTCATCATGTATATTCAAAAATAATATATATACAACTTCAAATATAAATTATACGACTCAATATCATCCATTTTGAGTCAATGATATCCAAATTATCTATAAAAACCCTATTAATTAGTTAATAAACATTATATTTTAATAACAATTTCCATAGCGACTATTTCAAAATTTGAATTGGACATAACTAACAATCTATAAACTGAAATCTCTATTTTTCTCTTTTATATGAAAATTACAATCGACAAGACTCAAATGTTTCTTGTTTCACAGAAATCAGACTTATATCGGATCCTGTATATCCAATAAAAGTTCAAAAATCCATATAACGAACTACCGCGCCATTACGAGCTCGATTTATATTTAAAAATAAATTTAATATTTAAACTCCATTTTAATAACAAATTAAATATTAAAATTCATTAATATTCCAAATATAAAATTTTAAATAATAAAATAAAATAAATATTTGATTGCCCAAAAATACGGGACATTACATTTCCTAATAGTAGTTTTTTCTATCAATTATGCCAAATAGGCATCAATTCTTCTTAATTACTTTTATTCCAATTATTCCTTCTTATTTACAGCTTTAAACATACTCAAATTTTAGCCTTATTTTTTGATATTTTCCATTCAATGTATATTATTTCCCAACCAAAATCAAAATAAAGAAAATGAGAAATAATCCAACACAAAATAATAGGCTTACAGGTTTATGCCTGCTTCAACGTATTCATACGCTCTTTTTAGGCATATGTTTAGCGCAACTGCGTAATCCTAAAATAAAGAACAGAGAAAGGAGAGAAAGAGAAGTTTGAGATGACAAATTCACAAATATTCTGAATATAATTTGCAAAAGTAGATAGAGGAATTCAAAAAAGAAATAGAACAACTATAATAATCTGGATCTAAGAATGGAGAATATTCCAGATCCAAAACAACCCCAACTACTATTTTATGAATTTGATTTAATCTCAAAAGAAATCTAGAAATTACTAATAGCTCACCTAAGAAATACAAATCCAAAGGCCCCGGTCGAAAATCCTTCAAATCAACAAATGAACAATACTCCAATTTTTGTGCCCCAACGATATACCTTTATTTTAGAGAGAAGTGAGGTGGAGGCTGAGAAAATGAAGAAAGAGGAGTGTTTGGAAATAAGAGGACTACATGTCAATTTATAGATGTGGTGGGACAATTTAGGCCTTAGGATAATTAGGTTTTCAATCAGAACCCTCGAATCCATGTCAGCAAGAAGATTCCAAAAATCACCAGTAATATCGAAGCGTGTCAAGCACGAAAACATGCCTGGCTAAATGAACTGGGTCGACCCACCTCCCAAGTGGGTCGACACAGAGGTCGACCCACTTAGGTCCTAGGTCGACCCAGCTCGGACTGGGTCTTCCAGTTCCTATGTTGATTGAGCAGAATTTATTAATTAAATTTGTTAAGTTTTATTTTTTGATTTTCGATTTGAAATTCAAACTTCAAATAGTCAATACTTGGTCGTTTTAAGAACTTTTTACGCCAACCAAAAGTCTATCCAAACCAGAATATCACGATGGACCTAATAGCGCAACCCCCTTTGCTCAATTCCCCATTGTTTTTTAACTTATTCTTTAGTTAATAATTTGGTTAATTAATTATTACACGTTCAAATTTTAGGTTGTTACAAGAATGAGACGATCAAATCAATAGACATGACACTAATACAGACAATGACTCGAGCAAATCACGCGAACTCGATTTAATCTCAAGCACGAGCAAAATTGTGATATCACCAATACATAACATAGATGATTCAGAACAATGAACAAGCTACACAAGCTCGAGAACCGGTACAACAACAAGACAACAAACGTAACAATAAGGATTTGGCTAGATTGCAGCAAGGACATCTCACAAGTGTACAACATAAGTGTCCCAAGTACAAGCAACAACAATACATAAACTAGTGCATAATTTGATAGGAAACCAGATTCGAGGAAGCAAAGAAAAACAAACAAGCTTGATGTTTATATATATATTTTTTCTTCTCTTTTTTCCTTTAAAACAACAAGAGGAAAGGGATAGGAAGAGACTGGCCGTGTTAGATGTTACAACGGGTCGGATGCGGTCTGTGGGTCCTCAGGTCATCGTTAATGGCTACGACAGGTATAGTAAAAGTGTTTCGGGTGAAAGTGGCTTAGCGCGTTATCGGGTCTTAGGAAAGAAGGCTAGATCTAGCATCGGAGGTACAGGGGTGAGCATTTGGTCAGTTCGGTTCGTTTTGAGCTAAAAACCTCAAACCGAATTGGAATAGATTTTTTTTTAAACAGAACCGAACCGAAATTATTATTTTTTTATTCAGTTGGTAACCGATTTAACCGAACTTGAAGTATGTATTATTATTTAAATGATGAAATCGCTTAAAGTAGAACATAAATTCATGTTTGGAGAAATTTTATTTAGTAAATTTTATGTTTAAAATAAAATTCGATCTGTTTGCGATAAATGCCTTTGTATTTTATCACTAAACTAATTATTTAAAATACTACAATGTCGTAAAATAAAATAATAAATTAAAAGTTCGGAAAGTTTGGTTAAACCAATATCCTAAAAAAATTACAAACCGAATTTAAACCGATTTAATTTTAAAACCGAACCGACCAAAAATGAACCGGTTTGGTCGGTTAATTCGTTTTGAACTGAATATTGTTCATCCTTAGTTGGAGGTGGGCGAGAGCAGGTGGAGGCCATGGTGGCATGAAGACTGGGAGGCGCGGCTCCCTGGCGACCTCAGGTAGGATACAGGCGCAGTGGAAGGGGTTTCAGGCCATAAAATTTTGGCTCGGGTCTTGGGTTCATTAGCAGTTTAGGGTCCGGTTTCTGGAAGGTGGCTATGTCATATGGATGTCAGATGAATGCTGGTGGCATCAGAGTCAGAAGGAGGAGACACGGGCGTTGTGTGGAGGTAGGCCAGGAGGCCTATACTTCTAGAATAGCATGAAAGGGCGGCTGACACTTGCGATAGTTGGTTGCGGTTTAAAATCGAGTCGCCTCCAGCCGTTGCCTATACCCAGGAACCAGCGTCGGGTTATTCACTTTCTCTACTTCCCCAAATTATTTCGCGCAAACCAAAAAGTAAAAAAACTTTAAAATCCAGCATTGCCACCTGCAGCTCCTCCAGCTGCCTCCAATGCCTCACTTGCCTCCAACCACCATCTCCAACTACTCTCTAGTCAGGTATAATTTTCTTATGTCCTAATTTCTAAATTATTCAATGTTTATTTATCTAAGCATGTTTTTTAGATGTTATCACATGATTATTGAAGATTGTGATTGATTTGGTTATAGAATGGAAACCTTACGATGTTAATTTAGTTGATTATCAATGAATAATCTATATAGGTCGATGTATGCGTGTATGTATATGTTAATAAACCGTTATTATATACATGATAATCGTTGATTATTATATTTAAATAAAAAATAAATTTGAAATTTTGGCAGTTAGTTGATTATTGATTAGAAATCGATTAATATATGTTGTAATTAGTTGTTTTTAATTTCAGAGAAAGTTAATAGTCATATTGTTTTTAAAATTAATAACAAAAGCAAATTTTCTAAGAATGAATTGTTTTAAAATAACAAATATTATAAATCACTATTGTGCTAACAAGTTACATCTTATTAACAATTAAATTAACATTTATGTCTGCATTTTAATTGCACAAAGTTTGAACATATAAATTAAATATAAGTAAAACGACTCGTCGCGCAGTGGCAGGTCGTAATTTTACGATTTGAACTTTGAATGAGTGTATATGATACAACATAAGCCGAAATTCTTTGAAACAAGAATCTTCCAAATCTATTGTATTATAGTTTTATAATGGAAGAGAAATTTTGAGATTTCATTTGGTAGATTTTGGATTATGACAAAAACAAATTTCTAGAAAAATCACGACGTGGTAGCTTTTGAACTATAGCGATTTATTTAACAAAATTGAAGGATTTTAAGAAAATAAAATAGGAAACATTTTCAATTGGTTTTCTTATAGTTTATTTAATAAATATCATACTTTAATCAATTATCATGGCTAGCTACGACTTACAAGTCACGCAGTGCTACGATAGCGACGACTAGCCCAGTATAACCACTGTTAGCGACGGCTTGTTACGAAATATTTATTATGGCTTGTGGCAACACGTAGACAGTCCGCAAAAAGCCATGTGTCCTTATTATCGTCGCTAGTCGTAGCAGATTAGGTGACCGAAGCCATCGCTTGTGTTAAAGCTATTTCATTAGCATTAGTTTATATAGCGATGACTTTTAGCCACGTTCGCTGACAGCCAATAATCATCGCTATATGAAGCTGCTCCTGTAGTGCGAGGGTGAACTTGCATGGAAAAGGAAGAGGATGGGTTGTGGAGTGAACATGCGGTCATGGTTTGAGCTTCAGGTAAAATGGAAGAGTGGAAGAAAAAAGAATAGGGGATGGCTACAGGTAGATTTACTCCATGTGCATTATTCAATTTCTGAAGACTAAGATATATTTTGTAGAGAAGATATTGTAAACTGATGAACTTTCTCTTTATTGCAGAACTGTAATATGAATCAGAAGCATTTGTATTGATACAGAATGCCTGTATATATAATAGTACAGGCAATAGTAAAAAAAATAAATTGGCTGAAGAAAGCAAACCCACTACTAATCAGAGGAAAAGAGAATAAAAGATGTGTTGGGCCATGTGCATATGGGTTTATAACCATTCCAGTGAAGTAAGTATACGAGGGTTTGATGAGAACTGCAATGTATTCATTTCTAACAGCTCCTCTCAAATCTAGGTTTCCTGAAATCCTATATTTTCTATTTTTTTTACTCTTTTCATGGCGGATATGGATAAATTCAGGAATCTCAAAGCTTGAGAGTGCAAACTAATTGATGCAAAGGCTTCAGGTTCGATCTTCGTTTGTCAGCTGCACTAGTATATCTTGCAACTCTTTCTATCTTTCTTCTGGAAGGCTATGCTTCTTCTTTATTAGATATGTTGTTGCTACTAGATATTTTTACCCTTTCCTTGTTGATGCCTAAGCTCTTTGCTTCTATGATATTTAGCTCAGATCTAAATCTCTTGAAATTATAAGTTGTAATAGCCTTTGTTAGTAGATCTGCATGCTGATAAGTTCCTGGAATGTGATTAACTTTTATTTCCCCTTTCTGAACTAGTTCTCAAACAAAATACAAATCAATTTCAATGTGTCTTGTTCGAGCATGTTGTACTGGGTCTTTTGAGATATAAACAGTGCTTTTATTGTCATAGCAAAGTGTAGGTTTAGCTTCACTGTTGATTTTTAGTTCTTTTAAAAGGGATTGAATCAATTTGATCTCTATTGTGACATTAGCAACACTTCTACACTCGGCTTTTGTACTGGATCTAGAGATTGTAGGTTGAATACCAAGATATTAGATTGTTGCCTAAATAGATGCAGTACTCATTTGTGGATCTTCTATCATCTGGGTCTGAAGCCCAATCAGCATAACTTGTTATTTTGAGTTGTTTGCAGGTCTTCAGAGTCAGTCCATAATTGATAGTACCCTTTAGATATCTCAGTATTCTTTTTGCAGCTTTCCAGCTTTCGTCCAATGGATTCTGCATGAATTGAGAAACTTTGTTAACACTGTATGTAATATCCATACGTGTTATAGTTGCATATTGTAATGAACCTATAACATTCCTATATTTTTTAACATTAAAAATAGCTTCTCCTATATTTATAAAAATGTTGACTGCTGATCGTAGGGGTAGGTTGAGGTTTTGTACTATCCATTTTTATTTTACAAGTGGATCTGATATATACTTCCGTCGACATAGAAGTAATTCTGGATTTGAATTTCTAATAACTTCTATGCCCAAGAAGTATTTTAATTCTCCAAGATCTTTAATGGAGAATTACTGATTGAGATAATGAGTTAGATTGTTTATATCAACAACAATGTTACCTGTAATAATCAAGTCATCAACATATATTAGAATATAAATTGTTGATGAACTGTTTGACATTACAAACAGTGAGTTGTCTGATTTGGTAGGTTGATAGTTTAATTTAATTAAAGTAATCTTCAATCTATCAAACTAGACACGAAGAGCCTGGTTTATCAATGGCCTTCTTTAACTTGCAAACCTGATTGGGATTTCGTATACAACCCTGAGGTTGTTGCATATATATTTATTCTTTTAGGATCCCATTCAAGAATGCATTGTTGACATCTAAATATCTAATATGCCAGTTTTTGCTTAAGGCAATAGTAAGGACAAGTTTTATTGTAGTGAGTTTTACAACATGTGAGAAGATTTGATTAATGTCAAATTCAGACTCCTGTGTAAAACCCTTATCCACAAGTCTGTCCTTATATTTATTTATAGACCCATCTGGGTTCTTCTTTAGCCTGTATGTCCATTTGCAACCAATTATATTTTTGTTGGTTAAAGCATTAACCAATTCCCATGTCTCATTTTTAATGTGAGCATTGAAATCACTGTCCATGGCTACTTTCCAATTTTATCTTTGACGGCTTGATCAAATGATTCTGTTTCACGGTTGATTCATGTGGCAATGATTGTATTAGGCTGGAAAATTCCACTTTTGGCTCTTGTAATCATATGATGAGCAGTTTGAGATGGTCAGACCCTTGGTGGTGAGTTGATTTGGTCTTTTGCAATTAATGTTTCTTCTATTGTTTTGGTCTCATTTCTTTGACTGCTTTCATCAATGTGCTGACTTTAACTTGTTTGATTAGGATTGCTGATGGCGTGGTTGATATGCTCATGTTGTCCATTACCTAAAATGTTGAAAGGTGGTGAATTCAGAATACCAGCTGCCTCAGCTTTCTCTAAGTGGTTTCATGTCTCAAACAAGCTTAGTAGGTCAGGTATGGTTTATGTGCATTATAAACTTTACCTGTGGTTTTCGTATCTTTTGTGCTGAATGGGAACACGGTTTCATTAAACACAACATGCCTTCTTATGTAAATTTTACCTGTTTTATCAAGACACTTATAGCTTTTTGATTAGTGGAGTAACCCAGAAAAGTACATGGTCTTGATCTAAATTCAAGCTTATTGCTATTATATGGTCTTAAGTAAGGATAGCATAGAAAACTAAACATTTTTAGACTTTTATAGTCCGGTTTAACCCCTAGCCTCAATGGAAGAAATTTTGTCTAGAACTATAGTGGGTTGTCTGTTAATCAAATAGAGAGTAGTGCTAAATGCTTCTGGACAAAATTTAAGAGGTAAATGATCATGAGCTAGGAGGGTTAGATCAGATTCAACTATATGTCTATGCTTTCTTTCAACCATTCCATTTTGTTGAGATGTATAGGGACATGTTATTCTACAAATTATGCCCTTATTTTTAAAATAAGACTCAGTGTTTTAAATTCACTTCTACCATCTAATTGGATTGTTTTAACAAATGAGTTGGTTTATTTTTCAATCATGCTGACAAAATTGATTAGAACACCATGTGTTTCAGATTTGAATTTTAAAAAATAAATCCATGTGAATCTGCTATAGGCTTCAACAAAAAACATAGTATTTAAAACCATAATCAAATGAAATTGGTGTTGGCCTCCATAAATCAGTAGCAATAAGCTGTAATTGGCCAGTATAAGTGGTATATGAATTTGAGAATGGTAATCGATGGCTCTTACCTAATTGGTAGTAGTCACACGCATGAGGTAAAGAGACAGAATTTGAATTTATTTTGATTTCTTCTAAAACTTGTTTTACAATCTTTGCACTGGGGTGCCCAAGCTTACAATGCCAAAGATCCAAACTATTTTGGTTGTTATCATCATTAATCCTCTCAACCAAATTACAATGTTTAGGATCCTCAACATCATGGTTGCATCTAACAGAACTTAATTTGTATAACCCTTTTGTCACATCACCCTGTAGAAGAATATTCTTAGTTAGAAAATCTTTGACTAAACAGTACCTAGGGTAAAATTCAAAATAGACATTGTTGTCATAAGCAAATTGGGATACAATAATTAAGTTCTTTTTAATTTTGGGAACCCTAAGCAAATTGTGTAAACAAAGTTGTTTCTTACTGCTGATACTAGCAATACCTATATGTGAAATTTGAATACACTTACCATTACCTATATATGGATTGGTTACCTTTGTATTCCTTACATCCATGGTTTATATTTTCCAGATTGTTGGTGATGTGATTAGTAGCTCCAGTGTCTAGTAACCATGCATCATCCTGTATGCTTTCTATTCTTGATGTTTCATCGTTGTTTTTGCTAGTATCAGATTGATTGTTACCATCACTTTGCATATGGGCTAGGTGAGCAGCAGGGTTATTTGTCTTTTGGTTTTGATTTGACCCATAGTTAGAGTTAAATTTGAAATAGGACTTTAGGGAAGTGCATCCCACTTTCTCATAGATCTGATATTTAGGTCTGCTTTCATTGCCCCATCTTCCTCTTCCCTTGTCACTATATGAATTTCCACCTCCCTGAAATGATTGCTAATTTTAATTGATGTTTTGGTTCTTTTTCTTGAACATAGTAGATAGATTAGCTGTGTAGTCTGATTCTTGAACTATAGGAGCATGGCATGAACTTCATCTAATGGTGAAGTTACCCATTGTGATGTTATAACAACAACAATTGATTCATAATCATCATTTAAACCGTTCATTAATATTAAAACCTTCTAAGGTTCTTGAACATTGTTACCAGTAGAAGCAAGAAGATCACAAATGTTTTTCACTATATCAGTGTATTCAGTTATGGACATATTGTCCATTCTAATACTTTGCAACTGACGTTTATAGTAAAGTACCTTTGATGCAGACTAATTATTGAAACTTTTCTCAATAGTTTGCCAAATCTCACTTGATGATTTACATCCTATAACTTGTGGTAGAAGATTAGTGCTTATTGATGATAACAACCAAGATGAGATAAGTCTGTCTTTCCAGTTATATTTACCATATTATTCATTGTTGATAATGTTATTGCTTTGATCTATGATGAATCTAGGAGGTACTGGTAAAGCACCAAGCAAGAGACCTCCTAATCTGTATCCATGTATTGCAGTTTCTATCTGGAATTTCCAAATGAGATAATTATCCTCTTCAAGATGCACTGTTATGAGTTGGCTTTGAGGAATGATGCCTATTTTTGACCAATTGCTGAACAGAAGAAGCTGTCTGATTGCTATCAGATCCAGTATTCGATACTGCATATTCTAAAGTGGAGTGTTATCACCCATGATGACTCGATGCAGAGAAATAAACAAGAAGAATCACACATAAGATCAGAGATGGTTCATAGAAGATTGAATAAAAACCAAGAAAATAGGGTATTCAGCCCGAAACCTGTTTCAATGATGATTATGCTGAGAAATGGGTCGATGGCAAGGCACGATTCTGATTTCTTTGGTATTTTCTTGATTTTCTTGAATTGATTTTTCCGGATTTGATGTTGTGATCTAAGATCAGGACGAGTCGGTCTTGCTGCAGTCTAGAAATTGTGTATTTCAGACAGGGCCCGAGACATACTTGACTATCTCTTCCCCAAATGATGAAATCAACACAGATGTGGAAGAACTACTCAGATGATGAACAAAAACTGATGAGTAGTTTAATGATCCTCAAACAAGCTTGTTAAGCCAAATGGCCCCGATACCCTATTCGATTTCTGCAGAGTAAGATACACTTTATAGAGATGATATTGTAAACTGATGAACTTTCTATTTATTGCTGAATTGTAATATGAATCAGAAGTATTTGTATTGATACATAACGCATGCATATATAACACTACATGCAACGGTAAATAAACTAAATGGGCTGAAGAAAGCAAGCCCACTACTAATCAGAATTAAAAAAAAAAAAAAAAGATGATGGGTCTGTGCATATGGGTTTATAACCCGTCCCACTGAAGTAAGTATACAAGGATTTGATGAGAGCCGCAATGTATTCATTTCTAACACGCATGCAAGCATTTGTGCCACACTTTCCCATTTGCGTTTGAAACCCCTTCAATTTTATTTCGAAGACAACGATCAATTCTTTTTCTGAGAAGGAGAGAAAGAAAATGGAGAATAATATATTTAAACTTGTTTTAAATAATATTTTTCAAATATCAATGGTTGTTAATATAGAATTCGTTTATTAAAAGGCGATTGAATGTTTGTTTTTATATTTAATATAAAACGAACTCGTAACGTCGTGGTAGTTCGTAAAATTGAGTTTTGAACTTCAATTGAATATGTAGAATCCGTTATAACTTCAATGGATTATAATTTATCGTTATTATATAAGCCTTTTAAATAGCTATTTTTCAAACAAACTCTGTTTTCGACGAAATGAATTTTATTGGAATATGTATAGTTTGTTTTTGCTAAATTTCAAGTTTGGAGCCAAACAGAGTTGTTTTATAAGTGGACGTTATTTAAATTTATATTCAGTCAAAACAGATAAAAAGGAAAAAAAATAAGTTTATTTATTGCTGATTAATATATACCACTCATAGAAGGGTTTTTACACATGAACGATAAACGTTCAAAGAAAATTTACGGCAAAATTTACTGCAAAAATGTTGTCTGTTGATCGTAGGGGTAGGTTGAGGCGTATCTATTTTTTATTTTACAAGTAGATCTGATATATACTTCCGTCGAAATAGAAGTAATTCTGGATTTGAATTTCTAATAACTTCTATGCCCAAGAAGTATTTTAGTTCTCTAAGATCTTTAATGGAGAATTACTGATTGAGATAATGAGTTAAATTGTTTATATCAATAACAATGTTACTTATAATAATCAAGTCATCAACATATATTAGAATATAAATTGTCGATGAATTGTTTGATTTAACAAACAGTGAGTTGTCTGATTTGGTAGGTTGATAGTTTAATTTAGTTAAAGTAATCTTCAATCTATCAAACTAGACACGAGGAGCCTGTTTCATCCCATAAATGACCTTCTTTAACTTGCAAACCTGATTGGGGTTTTAAATATAACCCTGAGGTTGTTGAATATATATCTCTTCTTTTAGAGTCCCATTCAAGAATGCATTATTGACATCTAAATATCTAATATGCCAGTTTTTGCTTAAGACAATAGTAAGGACCAGTTTTATTGTAGTGAGTTTTACAACAGGTGAGAAGATTTGATTAAATTCAAATTCATACTCATGTGTAAAACCCTTAGCCACAAATTTGTCCTTATATTTATTTATAGACCCATCTGGGTTCTTCTTTAGCCTGTCAGTCCATTTGCAACCAACTATATTTTTGTTTGTTAAAGCATTGACCAATTCTCATGTCTCATTTTTAACGTAAGCATTGAATTCACTGTCAATGGCTACTTTCCAATTTTATCTTTGACGGCCTGATCAAATGATTCGTTTCACAGCTGATTCATGTGGCAGTGAATGTATTAGGCATGAAAATTCCATTTTTGGCCCTTGTAATCATATGATGAGCAGTTTGAGATGGTCGGACCCTTGGTGGTTTATTGATTTGGTCTTTTGCAATTGATGTTTCTTCTGTTGTTTTGGCCTCATTGCTTTGATTGTTTTCATCAATGTGCTGATTTAATCTTGTTGTTTGATCAAGATTGCTGATGATGTGGTTGATATGCTCCTGTTGTCCATTACCTCTAGTGTTGATAGGTGGCGAATTCATAATATCAGCAGCCTCAGCTTTCTCTAAGTGGTTTCATGTCTAAAACAAGCTTGGTAGGTCATATATTGGTTTATGTGCATTGTAAACTTTACCTGTGGTTTTCGTATCTTTTGTGCTGAATGGGAACACGGTTTCATTAAACACAACATGCTTGCTTATGTAAATTTTACTTGTTTTATCAAGACACTTATAGCTTTTTTGATTAGTAGAGTAACCCAGAAAAGTACATGGTCTTGATCTAAATTCAAGCTTATTGCTATTATATGGTCTTAAGTAAGTATAGCATATAAAACTAAATATTCTTAGAATTTTATAGTCTGGTTTAACCCCTAGCCTCAATGGGAGAAATTTTGTTTAGAACTATAGTGGGTTGTTTGTTAATCAAAAAGAGAGTAGTGTTAAATGCTTCTGGCCAAAATTTAAGAGGTAAATGAGCATGAGCTAGGAGGGTTAGATCAGATTCAACTATATGTCTATGCTTTCTTTCAACCATTCCATTTTGTTGAGATGTATAGGGACATGTTATTCTACGAATTATGCCCTTATTTTTAAAATAAGACTCAACGTTTTAAATTCACTTCTACCATCTAATTGGATTGTTTTAACAAATGAGTTGGTTTATTTTTCAACCATGCTGACAAAATTGATTAGAACATCATGTGTTTCAAATTTGAATTTCAAAAAAATTAATCCATGTGAATCTGTCGTAGGCTTCAACAAAAAAACATAGTATTTAAAACCATAATCGGATGAAATTGGTGTTGGCTCCCATAAATCAGTAGCAATAAGCAGTAGTTGGCCAGTATAAGTGGTATATGAATTTGAGAATGGTGATTTGTGGCTCTTACCTAATTGGCAGTAGTCACACACATGAGGTAAAGAGATAGAATTTGAATTTATTTTGATTTCTTCTAAAACTTGTTTTACAATCTTTGCACTGGGGCGCCCAAGCTGGCAATGCCAAAGATCAAAACTATTTTGGTTGTTATCATCATTAATCCTCTCAATCAAATTACAATGTTTAGGATCCTTAACATCATGGTTGCATTTAACCGAACTTAATTTGTATAACCCTTTTGTCACATCACCCTGTAGAAGAATATTCTTAGTTAGAAAATCTTTTACTAAACAGTACCTAGGGTAAAATTCAAAATAGACATTGTTGTCATAAGCAAATTGGGATACAATAATTAAGTTCTTTTTAATTTTGGGAACCCTAAGCAATTTGTGTAAATTAAGTTGTTTCTTACTGCTGATACTAGCAATACCTATATGTGAAATTTGAATACACTTACCATTACACATATATATGGATTGGTTACCTTTGTATTCCTTACATCCATGGTTTAGATTTTCCAAATTGTTGGTGATGTGATTAGTAGCTCCAGTGTCTGGAAACCATGCATCATCCTGTATGCTTTCTGTTCTTGACGTTTCATCGCTGTTTTTGCTAGTATCAGATTGATTGTTACCATTACTTTGCATATGGGCTAGATTAGCAGCAGGGTTATTTGTCTTTTGGTTTTGATTTAACCCATAGTTAGAGTTAAATTTGAAATAGCACTTTAGGGAAGTGCGTCCCACTTTCTCGCAGATCTGATATTTAGGTCTGCTTTCGTTTCCCCATCTTCCTCTTCCCTTGTCTCTATAAGAATTTCCACCTCCCTGAAATGATTGCTCATTTTAATTGATGTTTTGGTTCTTGTTCTTGAACCCAGTTGATAGATTAGCCGAGTAGTCTGGTTCTTTAACTATAGGAGCATGGCATGAACTTCATCTAATAGTGAAGTTACCCATTGTGATGTTATAATAACAAAAATTGATTCATAATCATTATTTAAACCGTTCATTAATATCAAAACCTTCTTGGATTCTTGAACATTGTTACCAGTAACAGCAAGTAGATCACAAATGTTTTTGCTTTATCAGTGTATTCACTTATTGACATATTGTTCATTCTAACACTTTGCAACTGACGTTTATAGTAAAGTACCTCTGCTGCAGACTAATTATTGAAACTCTTCTCAATAACTTGCTAAATCTCACTTGATGATTTACATCCTATAATTTGTGGTAGAAGATTAGTGCTTATTGATGATAACAACCAAGATGAGATAAGTCTGTCTTTCCTGTTATATTTGCCATATTACTCACTGTTGACAGTGTTATTGCTTGATATGTGATGAATCTAGGTGGTGTTGGTAAAGTGCCAAGCAAGAAGCCTTCTAATCTGTATCTATGTATTGCAGTTTCTATCTGGAATTTCCAAATGAGATAATTATCCTCTTCAAGATGCACTATTATGAGTTGGCTTCGAGGACTGATGCCGGTTTTGACCAATTGTTGAACAGAAGAAGCTGTCTGATTGCTATCAGATCTAGTATTCGATACTGCAGATCCTAAAGTGGAGTGTTATCACCCATGATGACTCGATGCAGAGAAATAAACAAGAAGAATCACACATAAGATCAGAGATGGTTCATCGAAGATTAAAGAAAAACCAAGAAAACGAGGTATTGCAGCCTGAAACCTGTTTCAATGATGATTATGCTGAGAAATGGGTCATTGGCAAGGCATGGGTCTAATTTCTTTGGTATTTTCTTGATTTTCTTGAATTGAGTTTTTTGATTTTGATGTTGTGATCTAAGATCAGGACGAGTCTGTCTTGCTGCAGCCTAGAAATTGTGTATTTCAGGCAGGGCTCGAGATGTACTTGACTAGTCTCTTCCCCGAATGATGAAATCAACACAGATGGGGAAGAACAACTCAGATGATGAACAAAAACTGATGAGTAGTTTAATGATCCTCAAACAAGCCTGTTAGACAAATGACCCCGATACTCTATTTGATTTCTGAGGAGTAAGATATATTTCATAGAGATGATATTGTAGATGAACTTTCTATTTATTGTTGAATTGTAATATGAATCAGAAGTATTTGTATTGATACATAATGCATGTATATATAACAGTACAATCAACGATAAATAAACTAAACAATAATGCTTGGGGGCCCGAAAATAAGGGCAGAAAATAGTGCGGCAGCAACGTGGAGCATGCACCGTGAATTGCGTGAATGAATCCAACGTCTCCCCTTACTTCCGCACAAACCCGCACCATTTTCTTTCGGGCCCTCTAGCATGATCCTAAACTAAATGGGTTGGAGAAAGCAACCCCACTACTAATCAGAATAAAAGAAAATAAAAGAGATGATGGGCCGTGTGCATATGGGTTTATAACCCGTCCCAGTGAAGTAAGTATACGAGGGTTTGATGAGAGCCGCAATGTATTAATTTCTAACACGCATGCAAGCATTTGTGCCATGCTTTCCCATTTGCGTTTGAAACCCCTTCAATTTTTTTTTTTTCGAAGACAGCGATCAATTCTTTTTCTGAGAAGGAGAGAAAGAAAATAGAGAAGGAAAGGGTAACGCGATGGGAAAGAGGGAACGAGGGGAGAGACTTATATGCATGCGTGCCTTTTCTCTTTGGGTCATTATTTGAACAAACTAGTAAAATTTTTGAAATACCAAGATTTTTCACATTTTCTAGCTGAAATTATAAAATTTAAAGTGCGCAGATAAATATAGGTAAGAAGGAAATAGATGGAAATAAAGATTGAAGCAATATACATATATTAACCGATTTTGCGCATTTTTCAGTCGAAATTAAAGTTTTAAAGAAATAAATGTCCGAAATTTGCGAAACAAAAAATACTGTCTTGCTCAAAAAACAATCTAGTACTATTAGTTCGAATTCGCTCAAATTTCGACAATGTTTTATTTACAAAACAATTTATTCCAATTGTAACATCCCAGATTTTTCAGTCATTTGAAATTGAATATTTAAACTTGTTTTAAATATTATATTTGAAATATCAATGGATTTTAATATAGGATTCGTTTATTAAACGACGATTGAACGTTTAATTTTATATTTAATATAAAACGAACTCTAACATCGTGGTAGTTCGTAAAATTGAGGTTTGAACTTAAATTGAATATATAGAATCCGTTATAACTTCAATGGATTATAATTTATCATTATTATATAAGTCTTTTAAATAGCTATTTTTCAAATAATCTATGTTTTCGACGAAATAAATTTTATTGAAATATGTATAGTTAGTTATTGTTAAATTTCAAGTTTAGAGTCAATCAGAATTGTTTTATAAGTGGACGTTATTTAAATTTATATTCAGTCAAAACAGATAAAAAGAAAAAAAAAGTTTATTTATTGCTGATTAATATATACCACTCTTAGAAGGGTTTTTACATATCAACTATAAACGTTCAAAGAAAATTTACTGCAAAATTTTAACATCGTTTATAGTGTATTTTGAACCAATGATATTAGCACGGTAAAGCTACCGTATGTAAAAATAAAGTGAGTTAGTTAATATTTTAAATGCAGTAGAGTCCCCCAGCCCCAATCATAAATAGTGCGAGTATCAAACAATAAGTTCACAGTAGAGGCATCGTGTCCAAATATATTCGGTTAACAGATTTGAGAAGAAAAGGTTACTCAAGTTAACATGAAAAAACAGAAAGTCTCATCACATTTTAAGTACATTTGTTAGATCACATTTTAAGTACATTTGTTATCATAACATGCATTTATGTACCCAGAGTCAGTCTATCACATTTTAATTTGTGTGTATGATCGTATAGAGCTGATGATGCAGCAACTATTTAAGCATTTCTACTTCTTTCTCCAGTAGATTCCACTCCTACTTTGACATTTCCTTTATGGCTCCTGCATTTGCGTGTATGATCAATACGATCGCACTTGAAAAGAAAAAAAGGAAAAAACATGAAAGCGTATGAGATACCTATGGCTGAAACCATGTAGAGCCTAAATGCAGCTGATTCCCAATGTTATTGCACCAGCAGAAAGTTGATGCAGCATGCCTTTCTTCCTCGTTTGACATAGGACGCCTTGACACGAAAAAAAGCCGTTCACCTTGACGGACTGCATCCGCCACAATCACAGTCTTGGGTTCATCACCATCATGATAGTGGGGAAGAAAGACCCTGTTCCGAAGCTTTTTAGCGGTTGGCCGGGACATGGCAGAAACGGTAGATCCGAGAAACAAGCTTCGTCCCCCCCCCCCCCCCCCACCAATAAGCCTCTTTCCAGACCTTCGTCCATCCACCAAATTCAAGATCAAACAAATAAATCCTGCTCCCAGGGTACTGGACCTGTACTAGCATCGGCGTGTCGAGCCAACCAACAAGGTAGCGGCTGGAGATATCATGATAGTTTATGAGTTTGACAGGGTATACAATCCAAGTCCGTCGTGACATATCAAAAATTCCTAATCTATTTCCTTTGCCACCCAAGCAATAGACTCGTCCATCCAAGTACACTGGGTTCGATACCAAGTGAAATGGCTGGCCACGGTTGCCATACACCAGATTCAATGTCCAATAATTCACAGCAAAAATATCATCATAGTGTCGGTACACGTGCACAGTGACATACTCCTCATGGGACGTGTCGATTAGAAATATTTCAAAGTGAAAACCAAAGGAACTTGCAAGTACTGTACAGCGCGGCTCAAAACACCCTACAACACAGCCATTGAAGATTATATTGCCCGCTATCATCGGAATATGAGCCAGTTCCTCACTGGTTAAAGGATTTAACAACCTGAATTGTGTCCCCTTCTCATCCTTCTTGAAGACCAGTATTTTGTCACCTATTGCACTAATCATGTCGTACCCGATCAAGTTCAAATGGGATACTGTCTGGAAGGTTTTATCTATCAATGGACTGTAATAGTGGATGTATGCCCCCTGTTCTCCTCTGCTTTTTACATCGATCAGCAGGGGGGTTTTCCCTGCCGGATAGAAGAGCGGTAGCGTTTTAATTACTCTCTTCCAGCTCGTGCACACACAGGCTAACTTTGACACATCCACATATTCCAGCTTCGATAGTATCAACCATTGCATATCATCAGGTAGATTTAACCATGAAAACCCCCCCAACTCCAATGCTTCTCCCCTCTTCACTTCATAGCATAATGAGGGGACGCCACCTGCATTGCGTTTTGCGTTTTCAGTACATATTTAAAAAAAAAAAAAAATTACAAAGAAGAAATATCTACAATTCCTAACTATTATGATGACAATCAGACTATACGGAAAATTGACATACCCCTGCGGATGAAGCCGCACCACATCATGAACAACTTCAGTCGCATCAATGTTGTCCGAACCAGAGTCACAATACTCGCTAGCATCGTTGCTCGATGCCTAATGGAACACTTTTATGTTGTATCTGCATTAATTGAAAATGAGAACCATGATTCTTCTGTGTCACACCACAAATTGCAAAGGCACATCGTAAGCTTGTAATACACACACTTTCTTATTTTAAAAGCTTATTCACAAAATTGATGCAGGTGTAAACTTCACCGAAAGAAGCAAACCCAATCAATACAAGAAACCCAAAAGAATTTCAAAATGGTAGGATATATTCATGTCTGGATGTAATTAATAAGTTTCACTTTTACCTTTTGCAGTATAAACACTTGCACTATGTTGGTATATTGCCATGTATAATAATCTAATGAGCATACATCTCGCGATTGCACATTATACTAGTCCATCATTCTAATTAAGACTCTATTACGGACCATGAAATTAAATTAGTGTACAACACTGTTCAGAAACACTTCTTAAATTATAACAAGTACTGGCTAAAAAGCAAAACTCTACAATTAAATTACATACATATATAATTGAAAAATCGTAGCACTTGAATGTACAAGCAAAAGATACAAAATTAAATATATTTCTATACTGACATGGCATACTTGACTTACATGTCCTAAACTTTTCCATGACAATGAAATTTAACTATCTACCTGACATACATCCATTATTCCTAATAAATAGAATACAATATAGTGGTTCCTCAACTTGAAATTGTATAAAATGCATTACCCTATGTTGGTTGGTACTTGGTCAGGCATGCATACCTTTTGAAGAAGAAAAATAATTGAAAAGGTTAAAACGAAACGAACAGGGCAAAAGTCAGGATGGTTGAGTTGGTATAAGGCGCCGGTTTCAGGTACTAGTCCGTAACGGCATGGGTTCAATTTTCACTTTTGACGCTTTTCTAATTTTTAAACAAATCCATCCCCATGACGTAAGGGGAACAAATAACAAAAATGAAGCATGCTCTGTACGTCGAGGCAAGCATATGCTAATGTTACGGTGAATTACAAGTCTGGAAGACAGGATAGGGTTCAAGCTTCTCTAGATTTATACATTTATTGTTCAAGAAAAACCAAGGTACCTATTTATATTGAATATGTGATAAGCATGCAATATAGCATACATATATAGAGCAGGAATGAAATAACAATATATCCACAAATTAGATTCACTCATTTTTCAAACCTACACGATTTATGTACGTTATTAGATCTGAATCTTACAGTGATCAAACTAAAACAAAAAATCGCAGTAGTGTTTTACGGATGCTCCCATTAATTTAGAAGTTTTAAAATCCTTATATCTAATGCAGAGTGTTGCCACAAACAACTACATCCAGACAATAATTACTGTTGAAGTGAGAAGATAACTCCAATTTACCGCATATTTAAGTAAAACTTCAAATCTAAAGCAGAAACCTATAGATCTCAGTGACATGTGTGGCAGCAGCGGAATCAAGCTTACAGCGATCAAACTTACAATGATAAGCGTGCAATATAGCATACATATATAGAGCAGGAATTAAATAACAATATGTCAACATATCAGACTCGCTCATCTTTCAAACCTACATGATTCATGAACGTTATTAGCTCTGAATCTTACAGTGATCAAACTGAAACGAAAAATCGCAGTAGTGTTTTACGGATGCTCCCATTATTTTAGAAGTTTTAAAATCCTTATATCTAATGCAGAGTGCTGCCACTAACAGCTATATCCAGACAATAATTACTGTTGAAGTGAGAAGATAACTCCAGCATATTTAAGTAAAACTTCAAATCTAAAGCAGAAACCTATAGATCTCAGTGACATGTGTGGCAGCAGCGGAATCAAGCTTACAATGATCAAACTTACAATGATAAGCGTGCAATATAGCATACATATATAGAGCAGGAATTAAATAACAATATGTCCACATATCAGATTCCCTCATTTTTCAAACCTACACGATTCATGTACGTTATTAGCTCTGAATCTTACAGTGATCAAACTGAAACGAAAAATCGCAGTAGTGTTTTACGGATGCTCCCATTATATTAGAAGTTTTAAAATCCTTATATCTAATGCAGAGTGCTGCCACTAACAGCTATATCCAGACAATAATTACTGTTGAAGTGAGAAGATAACTCCAGCATATTTAAGTAAAACTTCAAATCTAAAGCAGAAACCTATAGATCTCAGTGACATGTGTGGCAGCAGCGGAATCAAGCTTACAGTGATCAAACTTACAATGATAAGCGTGCAATATAGCATACATATATAGAGCAGGAATTAAATAACAATATGTCCACATATCAGATTCCCTCATTTTTCAAACCTACACGATTTATGTACGTTATTAGCTCTAAATCTTACAGTGATCAAAACTGAAACGAAAAATCGCAGTAGTGTTTTACGGATGCACCCATTATATTAGAAGTTTTAAAATCCTTATATCTAATGCAGAGTGCTGCCACTAACAGCTATATCCAGACAATAATTACTGTTGAAGTGAGAAGATAACTCCAGCATATTTAAGCAAAACTTCAAATCTAAAGCAGAAACCTGTAGATCTCAGTACATGTGTGGCAGCAGCGGAATCAAGCTTAAAATTCAGATCAAGCCGTGGTAATAGAAAATTATCTAACCTTGATTTTGAGCTCTATCTGAACCCTAATACGACGCTGCCATTAACGGAGTAAAAGTAGAATTCGGGAAACAGTACGACATTTTGATTTTCCAAAATGCTGGAACGACAAAAGAATGTTTTGTGACAATATGCGGCTAGAGACAGAAATGTCGGGGGTCTACATGCATAATTACGTATCTACCCCTGCTCCCTTTGATTTTTGAGCGGGGAAAAAAAGGAGAAGCGGCTCCCGGCGAATTTTCAAACGACCTAATAAATAGTGAGCTGGATGAACACGTGGCATCTATAAATTATGGGCTAAACTGTAATAAAAGCAAAACCGGCCTAATTTACGATGGTTGCAATGGTGCAGCAATACACATAATAATATAGTAATATAGAGTATTTTGATCGAACGCGAAGTGCAAAATTTTAAGAAATAGGTGAGTCATATGCGGCCTAATGTACGATGGTAAGCAAAACCAAAAGATAAGAGCACGTTTGAACGTGAAATATGAACGGAGTACTTTGATCGAACGCGAAATGTGTCAGGCTACATGTAGGGCAAGCGTTTAAAAAATTATACATTGTTCTAATTCAGTTCAAATCAAATACATAATACAGAGTATTTTAGTAGGATCGCACTATAAATGCATAAACTTCAAACACATCTTGAGATCTTATTTGCACAAGCTGTTAGTCTTAAAAACTTACGAATATATATACTTTATTAATTAACATAAATATATATACTTTATTAATTAACATAAATATATTAACGAATGAAACGCAATTGTTCATCCATCTAACAGGGTTATTTGTTCAGCTCATGACATATAGACACATCGAATGCGTCATTGATGAAAACAAGGCAAAATTATCTTGCTGATACACCTTAAGTCGTACATGTACAAATATAATGATGGAAGTATCAACCTCACAAATCTTATGTATAACAAGATCTTTTTTACTATGAAAAGGAGCAGAGTGCATGCATACTATAATCTTGGCAATAAATAGCATTATGCTTGTTTACTCTAATGCTAGCGATTAATAGCAATTCTTTAAACATCAAAATGTTTATAACATTTAACTTTTTTATTACCGTTTAAATTTACAGCTACAAATTATAAAAAGATAGATATAGAATTAAAAAAAGAGTATAATGTGCATTTAATTTTCAAATTAATTTTTTAAAAAGAATAACTTAAAATTGACTAGCATTATTAATTTGTAATTGTTGATGCGCAAAAGTTGGCATACCACCAAAAGAGTTACAAGATAATTAAACTACACGTCTGAAGTGAAAATTATATACAGGAAAGTAAATAACACAATATTTTATAGTGGTTCGGTCCGCGAGAACCTGTGCCCACTTTGAGGTTTTTCCTCGTTTTATTTGCTTTTAGTCAAAGTATAATGGTAGGAACCATAGTTCCATATGAATACATTGGCAATGGCGGAAAGTAAGTTCTATAAGGTCCAAAATGAAGCTAAAGTCCTTCTTTCTGAAATGTCTATGATATGCAAAAGTCCAAGTGTCTGAAAAGAAGTAAGTTTCTTCTCGGAGTGATGAAGCAAGCTTGGAGGTCAACGGGCAATATCTTCTTTCAAAAGTGTCAAATGAGCAAGGTTTCAACCTTTTTTAAGTTGGAGAATGAAGGGTATTTACAGGGAGAAAGAGTGGGTGGGAGTAGGTTGGGTCGGGGGTGGTAGGCATGTGCTTCACAATTTTCATACCCCGAGGTCGGTACGTATCCCTGGGATTTTTTTTTGTTCTGCTTCGAAGATTTGAAATCTTCTTCTCTGGTGCCTTATTGTTTTCGTATCCATGGGTAAGAAGTTGGTTTGTACCAATGCTGAAAATTTTAGTGAAATTGGATGAACTTCAAGGGATAAGAAATAGGGGAGTCATATACGGGGATACGAAATTGTGAGAATTCCTAGGTACGAAATGTTGTGAGTGGAGTTATATGGCCCCCAGGAGTCGTGTTTTGGGAATACGAATTGCAGACGAAGAATCATACCGACCCCCAACACTTGGGTGAATTTGAGCAGTTTCGATGAGCCGCAATAACTATACTTTTACAACCCCATTTGGGCTTTATTCCTAGGTATCTTGGCGACACTTTTGGGCTGTTTAACCACATGATGGGCTGAGTCGTGTGGGCGTGGACTACTTCTGCTATCCGGGCCAAAAGACTGGGTGACACTTGCCCTCTAAAGGATGTCTTATGTTAACATGACGTGCTTTGAGTTGAGACAATCATTTCTGGAAGTCGAAAGATCTCCAAGTCATTATAGAGTGATCGACGTGATCTTTCCATTAAGTAGTTGTGGCGCTTTGTCGTAGCTTGTTGCTTTAAGAACGTGATTCCATCATTATTGGGATTTCTAGTTGCTTTGACCTTTGTCGCTCATACCAGAGCCTGTCTGATATCTCAGGTTAGTGTCTAATTCTCGTCGATTTAAGAAGTCAAATATTAGTCGTCGACTCCCGCTTACGTCAAAACGTAAACGAGTCATTGTCGGCGTAGTATCACATTGCACTCATACGTTTGCACGTGGTTTTGCATGATACGATCAGAGTTCATAATAAAAAATAATTGGAATGATATGTTTAGGGCGTGCGATCGTGCAAGTTGATTTTCGAAAAGTTATGGAATCAGAAACTATATCTCTTGTTGTGTATTATAGAACATTTAGGTTCGCGAGTACACGATTAGTTAACGAGTCGAGTCAGTTTCGACAATCGAGGTTTCAAAAATGTGCATGCATGATCATCGCCACAGTCTAAGTTTTGGAAGCTTCACCGATTAAGGAGTTCGTCGAGTTTTCCTTTTTTTCTTATCCTCTCCCTTTTTCTCCTTTTTTATAATCGAGGTCAGTACCGATCACGAAACACTTAGAAAAAATTAAGTTCTTCGGAACCACCCCCAACTCCACACTATAAAAGACAGATACGGCTCCTTCATTTCATTTTCCCCTACCACTTCATATCCACGAGTTTGATAATTTCGAACCCCCAAAAATTTGAACCTCCCTTTCTCTTTTTCGATTACTTCAGGTGGGTTTCTATACATGAGACTCGAATTTTATTTTAACATTCAGTTCATCATTGAGGAGAGAGGCGAAGGATGTTTGAAAAGAAAGCGCTGCCGGTGGAGATGGAGGTGGAGTGGTTGGCCATGGCGTGGGACGTTGGATTTGAACTAGGCCGTGGAGGAGAATAAGACGTGAGGAAGAAGGAAGGTAGTACGAAAGAGGGGATACGAAAACGAAGTAGAGGAGTTGGGAATATGAAATTTCTCATGCAAAAAAGGGGTTGTAAACCATGCGGATACGAATTCAAAAATTTCGTATCTCGAACGGGTAAGGAAATTAGTCGAAGTCTTGGGATACGAATTTAGATTTTGTATTCCATGGACTTAAGAGAGTTTCATATTTTAGGGGAGAAATTTCATACCCCGGAAGATGAGAGGGGGCAAACGAAATTGGAGGATAGAACATTTCGCGGATATGAATTCTGAAATTTAATATCCCCCAGAATTAATTGTTCTTCGGAGTTGGTTTTCGGTGGTATGAAATTTCTTGAGTATGTGGGGATACAAAATGTGATATTGTATCCCGAAAACTTAACAAAATTTTCGAATCTGAAAATCCACTTTGCGAATTCGAGTCATTTCATGATGTCGTGCGATCGAGTTGAGAGTTAAACGAACATATCGTCACACAACGCGTTAACGCTCGAAATAAGAACCTGTTTGGATTGATGATCTAGACATGCACATAGGATTAGAGCATATACTCGGACTATGGACATATGACTGAACTACCAATTCCTTAACTCGATTCTCAACCTGATCTTGATGTAGTCGCGACTCGATGCGAATTCGACTACCTTGGTCGGTGACGACGATGGTACAAGTTTATGAAACAAAAAACCATCGCCACGTCCCAACATGCTTTACTGCAATTGCATCAACATGCATGACACTGCATGTTCCACACTAGTATACACCAACACAGGAAGTATAGGTTTCCGTGCAGTTACTAATGCAATTATCTTGAGAGTATAGTTTGCAATTGTACAAAGAGGCTCCAAACGACTTTAAGGCTTATAAGACGAAATCGCGGAACCATCATCGTGTTATTCCGAGTCTTTGTATCGTTCTAGCCCTACATGTAGTGAGCTTGAGACTTCCATGGATTCCGGCCCATCCCAAAAAATGAGCCCTTGCGACATGCACGACCAAGGGAGCAACCAAAAGGGTAGCAACATTCGAGCGAGTAAGTGAATTAGCTGGTCATCCAAGGAGAGGTAGAACCAGCGGAGGTGGGGCTGCATGGTGAAGAGGATGTTGATAGCGGATAAGAAGGCGTTCTCATAGCACCATATATGATGGCGGATGCCATTGTTCTACAGAATCCATCGAATTCGGTTGTCTCGCGAATCGACGATGGTTCGCTGAGGTGCATACGACATATCCTGGGAGATGTCCTGGTTCCCGAAAGGGAATAAAGAACGCACACGCTCATGGAGGGCTACACTACCTGGATTAGACATATGTGTTCCGTCGGGTGTGTGCCTCTGTCATGTCTGTATAACTGGAATATTCTGCACTTCTTCGTTTTAGCGTCAATGCAGCACCATCCGAATGCATACGCCTTTCTGCTCGACACTTACATCATGTTCATTGAGTGGTCGGGCATACAGTCGACAGAGGATGACATTTAATTCCTTTACTTTGTGAAGAGAAGGAGTATTACGCCTACCTTTGTCTTCTTAGAGGCGTAGGCCAACAGTCGCGTCATCCTAGGGACGTGGAACAAGCTAATATATTTCAAGCATGACTGGTTCTTTGTTCGATGCCCTTTATGATTTGCAAGGAGATAGATTGTGGGACATACGTGCTTTAAAACTTACGTTATTCTTCAAGTTAATCAAGTAGTACACTATAGACTAATTTTAAAATTTGTGTGATAGGTATTCCCCGGATTTTGAGGGACAGTGTTTATTCTGAGTGAGTCTTGGAATTGAGGAATGTTTTGAATGCATATCGTAACGCCCAGACTCTGCTTTTGGACCATCTTCTCCACCTGTCAGGCCTACTTCCCTAAATTCAATGCGTCGTAAGGATGATAATGAAGAAGAGGAAAAAGAGGCGAAAGATGAGGGAGGAGTGGCTCCTTCGAGTCTACAGATGGAACAACCCTTATCGTGCATCCCGTAATCCCCCTCCCCCAGTCAAAGAGGAGGTTGCAAGAGCTCAGGCGGAAGTAGGTGGCCACGACGGTGATGATGGTGAGGAATTCACCAGAGGAAATAAGTTGATGCCTACTCCCGTTTCGTCTTCGGAAGTGGAGACGAGGTTAGGAGAAGGTATCAAACCAACTTCTCCAGTAATGACCTCTGAGACCACCGCATCGATGGAGGTTGAGCATCAACTCTCGGGCTTGGACATAGTCCCCATCGAGACTTCTACTTTTGGGTTCAGCGACACAAATGCCGAGAGCCTACTACTAAGCGTTGGGGATGTTACTTTTCAAGCAGACCAACATCTGGTCCGTGGAGGGAACACGTAAGACACACACTGTAACAATTCGAATTCTGACAAACCGAATTTTTTTTCAAAATTCCAATCTATCGAAACTCAGATTGGTTTCTCTGGTATCCTGTAGAAAAGATAGATACATAAAATATGTCAGAGATCAGAAAATATCTCACAGCGGAATATGTAAAATATAATATAATCAAAATATAGTCTCATCGTATTAATAATACTGCCTAACCAGTATCCAAGGCTGTCATGTCTCTGCCACAAATCTAACCTGCGAGTATATTATGAGGAGGGGGGTCAGAACACAAGTTCTGGCGACTGGATTTAAATTATACACTTCAGATAATCCTACATATATCTTTCAATCATATTTTTCTTATTTATTAGGTTACTTGGGTTAACAGCATTCAAGGCTTACACACACGTCGTACCCATTTACTCCCTAGTGGATTAACCTAATATAGTATGCATATGTAGCTACCCCTCAATACTGAGGTACACCCCATGGTACCCCACTCGCACGGTCTCCACCGTAATGCCATAGAAATGAATGCAGTCCCTCATCCTACGCCGGACTAACGTACGGATCTCTATATAACAATGTTATGTTCCGCATATATCTATCATTACTATGCTACATAAGTGTACGGACTGCCATCGTCGATCGAATCAGATTTCATACCGAAGTAATGCTTTCAAGTCTATGATACACCACCCAGAGCTGACATGCATGTATCTAGACTGTCCCATATACGTATCATCAATTGTAGCTTGATGCCTTAACCACACTGCTCTAATGTGCACCGAGTTCCATGGTAGGGTGATACAAGAAACACAGAACTCGGTTGGGAGCTTTCCATATCCATGTAGGCACGTCTTTAAGAGCCTCTATATACAGATATTCCAAGGTTCTGTTTTCACGGTGGCTATGGCCCCACCTCGACCTCTCCCTCAACTAGTAAAGACTACAAGAGCTAAACGACTGGCCCCTAACAAATAATCTAAACAACCAGTTGGCGTCTTCCGTCAACCACAGTACCTCGGTAGTGAAAGGTGAATGGTATATTGGTTTTAGCTCAAGTTTTTTCGCATCCCACTAGCTTCTGATGATGGGTATATGACGATCTACTATCCTTTTTGGTTGTGACCCTTCGCCTCCCCGTTGAGGCGACCGCTGAATCACCCTGGTGTCATTGCGTCACATCGTTCTGACTGCAATGCTACTTTTGCAGTCAAGGCCCACCCACCTGGTAGTTACGCGCAGACCCAATCTATGAGAGCACAACCTAAACATCTGCCACCACACAGAGGACTACCAGGAGCACCTTGTGTACCTTAGGAAGCCGCGTGCTTCCCCTTCAGTCCTTCGGAGCCGTCAGAATAATCAGATGAACGTGCGCTCCCTTCATGCTTTATAACAACACGATGATCTACCCTGTTGGGTTACTCACCCTCAAACGTGCGGACTGGTCCAAGTGCCTCATTTTAATATGTTGTTAGACCCTATGTCTAAACGTTCTTTTACGTGCTTTCCTTACTTCATTAGGTTTCCATTTAACTTGGTTATTCCCATTCATATTGAATTCTTAATCAAGTTACCAAGTTCCTCTTGCTTATTAATTTCAGTTATACAACTTAACCCATTTAAGTTTATTAATAAGCCTACAACATGTTATTCTCTAGATTGTGGTCCAAGGTCTGTAATCCACAATACCTTTTATATTCTTGTTTGATTTCATCATTACAATAACATGTTCTACTTAATACGTAATTAAGTATATCTCAATTTACATGTTTTCTGTTAACATGTCAGTCGTTATTTATGATTAAATATAACTTATTTCATTTTATAAGTTTTCCTCATTTTAAATCATAATTCCATTTTGCACCGTCACTACAACTTATCGTTATTTACTTATTAACTTAGTTCTCTTAACTAAGGTCCATTAATAAGTTTCTCTACCCATTTATTATAACCTATGTTATAATTTCCTCTTGTCCCTAGAACAAGTCTAAACATGTTATTCTTATCAGCGGGTTTCAGACTTCCAAGTTTATAGATTACTTAATTTATAATTAAGTACAACTTCTTATATTTCATAAATTTTCCCTCTTTCCTCAACTGGTTTCAGGTTTTCCTCATTTACTGATTACTTAATTCACAATTATGTGTCACTTATCTCATTTCACCAGTTATCCCATTTTCTTACTAGTTTATTATAACCTAAGTTATAATATTCACTTGTCCCTAGGACAAGTCTACCTATTATAAAACATTCTCATTAATGTTAATTATTTATAATAGGTGATTATCATTCCTCATTTAAACCATTTTGTTTTACTGTTGTATTCCAGTATTCTTCATTCACTATAATATATGTTCCTTATTTTATTAAGGAAAACACTTCATGCACCTTATCAGTTTGATTCATTGAGGGAATCAGTGATTTATTTTCATAACATATTCCCATCTAAATCCGTGGTGGCAAGTAATTTCTTTTCTTACTTTATTCATTGTGACTTACTTGCAACCACGTTCTCATAGGTCATTTAGGGAAATACATCACTTTTCCTTCGCATCGCACTAACTCAGTCCATTACATCCCTTCCTTTCTAATTTTCTAAGTTAGACATTTAATTACCATCATTGTCATTTATTCATATCTTGTTATACACACACACACACACACACACACATATATATATATATATAGATATATATGTATATGTATATATATATTTGTACTAGACCTCTCACATTAAGCCTACACTTGTGGATGCTGGATTTGCCGGGCGGGTCCGGGCAGACTTCTACCACAAGTTGACTTAACCTCGTGTCTTAGTACCATTACATGTTTTAATTATGCACTTAGACCCCTCACATTAAATTTACCACTTGTGAATGTTGGATATGCCGGGCGGTTCCGGGCAGATTTCTATCACAAGTGCAATCTGACCTCGTATCTAAGAGCGTTACAATGTCAAATTACTGTGGTTCTAGGCATGTTCGTTCTTTAGCAATTATTCCTATTTCATGTAAATTTTAGGCATATTATCCTTTTTACTATAATCTAATTTACATGTCATTAAATTATGCCTATATTATCGTGCATGTCCTTTTTAACATGTGTTTAATTCTGTCTTGGCATGTAAGCATTTAATCGGGTAATTTGTTCAAATCTAACAAGTTAAACATGTCATTTACTCAATAATATGCCACAAGTGAATCATGTGATTATCATTACAGTAGTTATTACCCATATTCTAACAAGTTTGTTTTTCAACATGTGATCATTCCGACACTTTAACTGATTTAACATATGAATTATTCATATTAGCATCTCAACTTGTTATAACAGTAATTCTTGATTATTCTGGCAAATTTCGATTATACAAATATGGAGAAGGGTAAACGATAACATATGATTATCTAAAATGCCATAGCTTAAACCCACTCACCTCGTACGCTTCCCTAATTCTGGATCTGATCTAGTTTTAGCATCCATGGTTTTTCCCTTAATCGGATTCAAAACCTAATGACCATGGATTGATTATTTTCATTTAAAGAGAAAGGAAAGGAAGAGGAAGGAATTTGAATAGATCGGATCTAGAAAGTTACCTTACTTCGATAAGAGATCTGAACAACCATTTATAAACATACATTCCTTTCCTTCAGATCTGGATTAGAGTTTTTCCTAGACTAATATTCTTAATTTTCTGAATAGATTTGAGGAGGGAGAGGAAATGGCAAAGCTTTAGTGTAGCCTCAGAAATATGAGGTTTAGTTTTAGCTTTATAGACTTACTTATAGGTGTATCAGAGAAACCAGGACCCTCAGATTTGAATTAAAAATATCCAAACCGACCACGTCAGAAGAACTTTCCATATCCACGGTGGGGTCGACCCCTCTTGTGGTGAGTCGATCCATGGGTCGACTCCCCTTGGTGTGGGTCGACCCATGGGTCGACCCCCTGTTGGTCGGTCGACCCCAACTGTCAATTTTCCCTTCGAACTTTCCCTCTCGTAATTTTGATTTTCGGGTTAAGTTTTTATTTAATATATATATATATAAGTTCCTTATATGTATACAAACTTCTAATGCTCATAACTTCTTCATACAGTGTCTGTTTTACGCAAACCAAGCGTATATCTTGACCAGAATTTCGAGACGGACACAATGGCACAGTCCTTTTTACTTAATTTTGAATATTTAATTAGTTTATTCTTATTTTATTATCTTGAGTTAAAAATTCAGGGTGTTATACGCACACACTCATATGCATCGCCTAACACAACACATATTCATGTGCGTGGGATGTTCATTTTTGACTTGAAACTTGCTTTGTGCAGATGCAATGGCTCAAGATGGGGATAAAGACCGAGATTGAGGATCTAGAATTTCCCAAAAACCAAAGGGAGGAGTCGTAGGTGGTTTTATAAGAAGTGCAGAGTTGCAATTGCAACCCATGTGACCTTACGACAACGGCGGTAGTTGGTGACTTCGAGACAAACCCCGACACTCGGTGTCTCCATCGCCAATTACAAGGCCGGAAGAAACGACAAGCATAAGGCAATCAGTAGTGATCATTCCTTCTTATGTCCCACCTGCGGCACCGTTGGCTAGGATTCCAAGAAGAGATAAGACCGGAAGAAGCTCAGGAACCGGAAGAAAGGATGTGAGGAAGCATGGCCCGAAATTGCCCGACATGTCTAAAATCCCAGAGCTAAGCAATGCGGAGAAGAAAGATATATTGAGGAACACATTCCCAGTCATATATTTCAATGAGCTGCTATGGGTACCCGATATGCAGCAGATCTCGCTGCATATCGACGAAGATATGCGGTCCCGATTATATGATGTCTTTCACCAATATCGGGAATTGTACAAGTATGCGAAGAGACTCTTGGAGCTAATATTTCAAAGAATGATGGGTTCCAAAGTTTACAGATCGAAGTTAAGCTTGAGCGGGAGAGTCTTAAGGGCCGATAAACCAAGATAGGTAAAACAAAATTTTGATTCTCGTCTATTTCTTCGTATTCAAGTAACATATTTATATGTTAAGTATTTTTTGGCAAAACAGGTGAGTTGAAGAGGGAACTTAAAAGAGTTAAAGAAGACACGATCTTCTCTCGGGAAGAGCATAAAGATGTGATGGCCTCAACCATAGATCGGGAAGCAGCGCTCGAAAAAGATAATAAAGTAGTGTTTAAGGAGAACATCCAACTGCGAGAGGAGAACAAAGACGTGCGGTAGCTTTGACAAAACAACTTGGCCTTGACCAAAGAGAATGAGAAGCCATGGGAGGAGGATGAGCGGGCGCAACGCCTAATTAAAGAAAAACAAAGATCTCAGGCAACTTCTCGAATTTAATCGTGCTAAGCTCGAATAGGCGAGGAAAGACAAGGAGGTGGTGGAGGCTTCGAAAAGAGAAGTGTTGGGTCAGGTGGAAGGCGTCAAAGTTGAGTTTGTGCCCCAACTGGAAGAGCTGAGAGCTGAAACTTGGGAGGCTCAGGAAAAGGTGGAGATGGAGCTGGAGCTGGAAGTGTGGGGCTTCTACGTAAAGACACTTTAATTCCATGAAATCTCGTGAGTTGAATATTATTCCCATATGTTGGTTCTAGCTTGGGAAAAGTTGGTGGAGAATGAAGCTAATATCCATCAAGTGGAGTTAGTGGATGAGGCTGTGCTGATGGCCCAGTATTTAATAGACGAGGAGCGCCATGTGTTGGCGGAAGGGAGAGCAATGCTAAAAGAGGATGTAGAGGCAGAGGAAGCAGAGTGACTTGCTGTCGAACGGGGTAAAAGCGATTGTTATTGTAAGCATGGTGGTTGTTCACAATTTTGAAGGTGGTAGTTCGCAGTAGCAGCAAGTCACTCCCCTTGGTTCCGTTGGCAGTCCATCCGTGCTAGCTCCCGTTGTTACCTCATATGATCGTGACTTTCTGGGGTTTGAGCATGGATGCTCCCTTCATCCAACAACTGAGAGCACGATGCCAATTGAAGCCATACAGAAAGTGATGGAAGGTATAATGATTTCCACAATAGTTTCCAAAGGATGGTAACATAAAGTCGAAGTTGACTATTTGTCTTCCTCTTCGTCATTTAAGTTCCTTTGGAGTAGGGACGACAGCTGGCTACGCACCAACCATGCATGTCATGCCCGGTTTGATGTGGAGGCTTACATGAAGCAGCTAGGAGAGAAGTTCGGTCACTCGGAGATGTTCCCCTATTTAGAGTTAGGAGAGATAGCGATGGAAGACTTCGATAAGCACTTCCTGGAGGAGAAGGGAAAGTTGGACCCCTTGGTGATAGGATAGGCAGAGGTAGGTGGGTTGTCCATACACGAAATGGTCGAATAACAAAAAGCCCTGCTACTGATGAAGTCCGGGGAGGGGGAAGAAAAGTGGAAGGTCGATGAGGAGACGTTGCTGGGAGCTCAGGAGGAGGCAAAGGCAAAATCCGAGGTAGAGGACCAGACCAAAATTCAGAAGGAGGCTTGGAAGAAGGCCGAGGACGAAGCCACCTAGAAGAGGGAAAATGTGGAATTTGCGAGGCTCAAGGCTGAGGGAGAAGCAAAGCTAAAGGTGGAGGCTCAGAAAAACTCTGAGATGGATGATAAAAGGAAAGCTGCTAGGAAGACTAGGAAGGCCGAGAAGGCATCCCACGTGGAGATGAACAAATATATGGTATTGATGCTTTCCATGGTGCCTCACCCCCAAATCCCTGAAGGTTGTGCCTGGCCCTGACATGGAAGCTAAATTCATCGAGGTTCCAAGCGACTCCGATGAGGAACTGCTACTCGAGGGAGATCCGAAGTTTGAGATAAGGCATCCCACTCAGCCTACTCCTTCGAAGGGACAAATGAGAAGTGGTGGAGGTAGCTCCAAGAGAAGAAGAAGAAGAAGAGAAGGAGATGGAGCTACTCGAATCTGGATCGGAAAAGAAGCCAAATTTGGCCTCTGGAGTGATCGTTATAAGTAGATAGCTTCTTGTTGTAGGCCGATAGAATACGCGAGTATGTCCCTTGCTTTTGTAGGCAGTATGTGGTTTCAATGTACATCGTGTCGTTAGAAAGAAATATAGATGTATTTTGACTTGTGAATTAAAGTTAGTTTCCTTTGATTATATCACATGTTTGTCTTAAGTGTTCTTTATATTTTCCAATACTGTACTTATGTAAATTAACTTGTTGTTACACGTAAGTTTAAGTTGTTCGATACTTCAAGCTTGAGAAACTCAAGTCATCTGAAGTTAAAGTGTGTTGAGTTCATTCTCGAAACACCCTTTTGGTTGTTTATTTCAATTCGATCAGAGGCTATGTGTGTGAACTCCGCTCTTGAGACCTCCTTTCAGTCGTTGGTCTTAAGTCGTGTCGAGTTCAAGTTTGGCGACACCAGTCTCGGAACTTCCTTATGGTCGTTGATCACGATTTATGAGGATTTATGGATGGGACGTCATTGTTTCATCCTTTATACTCTCTCTTCGTTTCGTTCAGGTTAGAGTTGAAGGCGCCATTGATTTGCTAGTTTTAGCTAAGCAGACGGTCTGCATCACACTTACTCGACTGGTGGGTTGTCCCTAAGTCCAAAGACTAAGGGGTGGAGTTGGACACTTAAGTTAATGAGCGTCACGAGTTATTTATACTCGGCCTCGTCATTGGTTTGAGACTCGAGCTAACTTGTGAAGGGCGGACCACTCCACAAGGTTTGCGTCTTAGTAAAAACCTAGGATAGTGGATTAATTCCAAGCTCTGAGGTGTTGATCCAGTGTTGTGTGCTGAATTATGCATTATCACAGCTCAAACATACTACATAACAAGTAAACACACCAAGAATATGGAGGTCTATAGTTTCTTTATTGATAACTATAGGCGGTAACGACCTTTTCTTTTTACAATGCTCTGAACTTGAAAACAAAACATTTATGGAAAGTAGTAAGTGTGTACGATAAGCTAAGTAAAGTAGAGTTAAAGATGGTTGTTGTTCCATACTCTCGGAAGTTTAGCCCCATCTACAGTTATTAGCTTGAAAGTACCATATTCAAGCCTCCACTGAATTACATACCGACCTTCTCAACAAGGACTGAAACCGATCAGGGTGGGAAAGATCCACTTTAGGATGAGGCCATCAACGTCAAAGTGCTTTGGACAGAATTTGGTATTGAAGTATCGAGCGACCCTTTGGTGGTGTGCAGTTGGTCTGAGTTTGGGCTCATTCCTATTCTCTTCGAGTAAGTCCAGAGATTCCATAAGGAGATCTCGATTGGTCTTCAGATTGTAGTAGATGACTCGATGAGATTGTAGTTCAATCTCCATAGGAATTACGTCTTCAGATCCTTACGAGAGAGTGAATGGAGTGTGGCCGGCCATTGACATATGGGCAGTCCGGTAAGACCAAAAGTCTAGAGGGATTTCATCTACCCACTTGCCTCCGGCCTTTCCGTACACTTCTTGATGATGAAATTGATGACTTTGTTAACAACTTCGCCTTTTCCATTGGCTTGAGGATAAGCTACTGTCGAGAATTGTTTCTCAAAATAGAAATGGCGGTGAAAGTCTTTGAACTCAGAACTCTCGAATTAGGTCCCGTTATCAGAAATAATAGTCTTGGGAACACCATAACTATAAATGATGTTATGAGCGACGAAGTTGCTTACTTTCTTGGTAGTGATTGTAGTAAGAGCCTCGACTTCTGCCCATTTGGTAAAGTAATCAACTACGACGATAGCATAACGAACACCTCTTTTTTCCATTGAAAGAGTTCTGATAATATCGATTCCTCACATTGCGAATAGCCATGGTCTGACCATCTGAGTAAGTTCTGTAGGCGGGGCTCAAGGACTCTTGTAGAATCTCTTACACTTCACATTTTCGGGTAGTCTGCTGCATCTCATTCGAGAGTTAGCCAAAAATAGTTGTATCAAAGAATATATTTTTCCAGAGTAATCCCCTTGGCGTGATCACCGCACTTGCCTTCATGAAAGTCCAATGGTACATGGATGACGTCGTTTTGGACTATATACCGGAGTAGCGGAACAAAGAATCTTCTTTGGTGAAGCACTCCTTCGCGAATGATGTAGTGTGATGCTTTGCGAAGAAGCTACCTCTTTTCGTTTCGAAATTCTAGGAGGATTACATGTCGTAAATAGCCTTTGATCGGAGTCATCCATTACTCATGTTCGGGCTCAGTCTCCGTCGTTGATATCAGATCAGTCTCCATCTGATCGATACCCGTAGAGTCATGCACTTAGACATGGATGAGTTCCAAGAATTGCACATCCCCAGAACTAGCTATTTTGCTAGTGAATCGACATTTTTGTTTTGTTCTCGAGGGATGTGTTTAATGAGTGGTCGAAGTAAGTAAGTAATTCACAAACCCAAGCTATGTAAGGAGCGAGTCATGCTTCTTTTGCTTGGTATTCCTCACGTACTTGGAAAATGATGATTTGCGAGTCTAAGAAGATTTGGAGAGCCTTGTTGTTGAGTTCAATTGCAAATCTGAGTTTGGAGATCAATGCTTTTAATTCTGCATCGTTGTTAGTTACAGGAAAGTTGAGCTTTGCATAACAAATCGAGCATTCCTCAGGAGTAATAAGTACAACTCCAACATCAGAACATTGCTATTGATGAACCATCCACGTGGAGCTTCCATTAGATGTTAGGAGGATCACTATCTTGTGGAGGATCTTCAGGAGTGGTGGACTGTGCAATGAAGTATGCTAGTGCTTGTTCGAGGATGGCTCTTCGAGGAATGAAGGTAAGTTCAAATTGACTTAGCTAGATGTTCCATTTCAAAAGTCGTCCAAACGCCTCAGGTCGTTGAAGGACCTTTCGTAGCGGCCGGTCGGTGCGGACTTTGATTGGATGCGACCGGAAGTAGGGGCGAAACTTCTGGGAAGAGATCAACAGGCGATAAATAAGCTTTTCTAGCTTAAGATAGTTCTTTTCTGCTCCTATCAATCTCTTCTTTATGCAATAAACCGACCTTTGGACATGATTTTCTTCACGCTCAAGCATCGAGCTAATTGCCTGCGTAGAAACAGCCAAATGGGTATATAAGTCCTCATGTTCCAAAGGGTTAGATATGATAGGTGGTCGTTCTAAGTGATTCAGGACGTCCTGCAATGCGGGGACACATTCCGGTGTCCATGCAAAGTTGCGCTTCCTTTTTCTGATCAAATCGAAGAAAGGAATGCACTTGTCGGTTGCTTGAAATGAATCAATTTCGGACAACCTCTTTCCCATTCAAGCTTTGAACATCGTTGATGTTCTTTGGAGCTTCGCTGCCCCGAATAGCTTCAATCTTTTCTGGATTTGCTTCTATTCCTCGTGAATTGATTATGAAACCCAGTAATTTTCCCAATGCAATGTCAAAAGAGCATTTTAAGGGATTGAGTTTCATGTCATATTTACGAAGAACACTAAACATCACCACGAGATCGTTGACATGGTCATTCGATAACCGCATTTTCATGAGCATGTCGTCCATGTAAGCTTCCATGGATCTTCTAATTTGGTCTTTGAACATTCGGTTGACGAGTCATTGATATGTGGCTCTAACATTCTTGAGACCAAAGGGCATGACAACATAACAATACAACCTAAGGTCGATGATAAATGAAGTGTGCTCCTGATCGAGAATGTACATAAGAATTTGATTATAGCCCAAGTATGCATCCATGAAGGAGAGAAGCTAGTAACTTGTAATTGATACTACGAGTCGATTGATCTTCGGAAGAGGAAAACTGGCCTTCATGCATGCTTTATTCAAGTCGGAATAATCGAAGCATGTCCACCATTTCCCACTTGACTTTTTGACAAAGATCGGTTTGGAGATCCGTTCTAGATAGAGGGCATCGGGGAAAAAGCCGTTGTCTAGTATCTTATCCACCTCCTCTCTGAGTGTTGCCGATCTTTCTCATCCTAAGATTTGGTGTTTCTTTTTGACGGGAAGAAACTTCAGGTCTATACTAAGCATGTGACAAGTGATTCCTGAGTTTATGCCATACATATCGGAGTAGGCCCAAGCGAATACATCCAAGTTGAACCGTAAGAAGTCCACAAGTTCTTCCCTGATTGCTGGGTGGAGCTATGACCCAACTTTCAAGACCCAAGATGGGTTGGCGAGGTTTATCGCGACATCTATGATTGGTTTCATCGAAGCATCCCTTTCGTACTCGGGCTCTTCGTCCTTCCGCGGATCGAGATCCTGGGAGAAATGACTATGGCGTCTAAGTTAGAACTTAGACTTAGGTGGCTGCTACGTGCTGAGGGTCTTGGTGCATAGTGTCGTCTCTACACCCTTGCCATTCTCCTTGTTGATTGCGTCTTTCCACTCAGCAAGGAAGTAGACTCTTGTTGCGACTTGGTCACCTTGGATGAGTCTGACTCCGTTGTAATAACCCGGAAAATCTGGGCCAGTTTAAAATTTTTATTTTGGCAATTTTAGCGAATTTTGAATATTTAAAATGAATTATTTTAAATAAAACTGACGAGAAATTTATTTTGAATATAATTAGAACGTATATATTATATACGTCGTTGTTAGAATATAAATAATTATTTATAATTATAAATAGAATTGAAAATGGCGCGGTAGTTTGATAATTCGATTTCAAACTTCAATTAAACACACCGGGTGCAAAACTATCCGGATTTTAGTGAAACCAAAAACATTAGAATCTAATTGACAATATCTTTCCAACGAATCCGAAAAATCGAAATTTCATAACGGGAATCAGAAGATATGTCCAGTTGAAAATTCTGAATAGTCGCTATGGAATTCAGGCCCTTAAAAATAGACATTTTGCAAACGACCTCGGTTTTTGACGAAACCACTTTTGTTGGGTCCGTGATGTAAAGTTATGCTAGATTTCAAATTTCATAATTTTTCGAATCAATATGTGAGCATGGCAAAGGAAAACGTGTTTGACCAGTTTCAGTTGATTTTAATCGACCGGAAAATGGTCATTTTTCCAACAGTCTCAGAATTCGATGAAACTAGTTTTGTTAGGACCGTATCGTCAATACGAAGCTAGAAAATATTTTTATGGAATTTTTAGAGACAGTATGTGACCCCGGTAATTTGAAATGTGTGTTTAAATTGACTATATAAAGATTTATATTTTAAATTCAACGGAAACTGATTCAAACGATCGAATCAGCCTACGATACATATCCCATTGTGTTCGGAATGGGGGTGAAACGCTATGGACGACAGGCGGCGGGCCTCATTTCGAGGTCGTATGTAAAAGTCAACTATTTGCAAAATAAAATAATTAAAAAAAAAATCTCCCCTTCTCCTTAATCAGCCCCCCCCCCCCGATATTTTCAATTTAGTTTTCAAAAAAAAAAAAAGGGAGACGACGGAAAAGTGGGAAACCCCTGTCGCCGCCGCCAGAGGCTGGCGCCCCACCCCCAATCGATCACCGCCCTTATCCCCGAACCCCCTCCCTCCCTCCACGTCCGATTCGAGGTCAACCCCCAGCAAGCCATCGACGACGCAGCCGCCGCCCCCCCTCCATCCACCGACCTCGTCCAACCCCCGCACCCCTTCCCTCAGCCACCGCCGCACCCCTTCCCCCTTCTTCCTTCTTCTCTGCTCCTCCCTCCTCTTCTGCTCGAGGAAACCTGCGCCACCCCCTGTTAACACCCAGCGCCTCCCCTTCCCGGCCAACAGCGACTTTCTCCCTCCTTTCTAGCGATGTAGAAAAGTAAGTTTTTGCTGTTATTTTCTTTTGTTAATTATCCATGTTAATGAAACTGTTTTTATTTATTTTATAAAGTATAAAAACTAGGTTTTTATATATAAGCATAGCGTAAATAAATAAGGAAAAGAATCAGTTTTATTTATATTGAAGATAGGATTTTTATGTTAAAAATATGATCTTTATATTTTTAAAGTAATAAAAATATGATTTTTATATTTTTAAAGTATTAAAAATATAATCTTTACTATATAGAAGATGTAAAAATATGATTTTTGGTTAGGTAGAGAATTAAAAATATATTTTTTACATGATAGGAATATTAAAAATATCATCTTTATATTTGTAGAAAAATAAAAATGTGATTTTTATAATGATATATTTAAAAAGGTTCGATCTTTATATTTGAAAAGGTTTGATCTTTATATTTGAAAAGATTTAATCTTTATATTTGAAAAGGCGAAGTCTTTATATGGAGAGTAGCGTTGTAAAAATTCGATTTTTATATATTGAATAGCAAAGTAAAAATTCGATTTTTATATATTGAATAGCAAAGTAAAAATTCGATTTTTATATATTGAATAGCAAAGTAAAAATTCGATTTTTATATATTGAAAAGCGAAGTGAAAATTCGATTTTTATATATGTAGTGGCTACGGGCAACGAAAGCGACAAAAGGCGGAAATGGCGAAGATTTCCCTAAATGAAGTATCGTGAAGTTGGATAGCTATCGGTGAGAATTTCTCACCTTTCTATTTCATTTTCTAGTTATATATATATACTAGGATGCAGACGGTGCTTAGTAGCACCCGACACAATCGTCCACAGACCATGGACTTGTTTGTTTGATTGCATAAATTAGTTAGATGATTAGATTTGAATTGAATTGTTTGGTGAAATGAATGGATTTGATTGATGTGTGAATGGCGTGGGCCTTCACTAGACCGAGGATAAGGCTAGGCGTTGTCCCGTTTCTAGTATCGTGTCGTTATGCCGCCGAAATTTTCTAAAATAAGTTAGAAAAATAAAAATATCATTTTATTTAAAAAAATGAACTGAATAGAAATTCATATGTTAAAATAAAATGTTTTTGTCGTTAAAAATATAATTTTTAACGTGAATGTGAATAAAATAAATATTCATTTACAAACCGGACGGTTTGTTTATGTACACCTATTTGAATGACATTGATTGGGACGATAAATTTTACACATCGCCCAACTGCACAAATGAAATCTGTGTTTGTTGATTTGAAACCCTGCATGGGTGTTGGGATGAAATTTGAAGTTCACTCATCCTGATTGATTAAATATGTCGATCGTTTGATTGACAGGTTGTTATAAGCGTTAGATATCTATATTAGATGCTTATACAGTGTAGTGCACTTTGGTTGATGGTTGATTATTTGTCGTTGCTATTTTATACATGTGTGTATGAAATCCATATAATTAACGTTATGTGGTAATTGATTGGGCCTCATTCCAATTTAGAAGATAAAGAATATTATAAAGTAAAGGTTCATATGTTGACTGTACTCATTCGTGAGATTCGTCATGTGTTGAACGAAATATTTTAATAATAAAATATACATCTTTATCATATTTAAAATTAGAACTACTTCACGGTGGAGTCTAATTGAAAATCAAACGATAGATACCCAAATTTTATAAAATATTTTAAATAACAAAAATAGTCACACGGGGACAGTACTCATTCGTTGAGATTAGTCGTGTGTTGACAGTAATAAATATTCATTTGTTGAATGGAATATTTTGAAATAGGAAATATTTGAAATAGGAAATATTTGAAATCGAAATATTTTGAAATAGGGAATATTTGAAATAGGAAATATTTGAAATCGAAATATTTGAAATAGAAAAATTTGAAATAGAATACTTGAAAATAGAAATATATGAAGCCGTGTTGATTGGACTAACGCCATTTTGGACGTGAACGATATTTATATCGATTTTATTCATTTTGAAATGAATATTGAAAACGATTTCAAAATGAATTGAATAGAAAACGATTTCGAAATGAATTGAATAGAAAACGTTTTCGAAATGAATTGAATATAAAACGATTTCGAAATGAATTGAATACAAAACGATTTCGAAATGAATTGAATATAAAACGATTTCGAAATGGATTGAATATAAAACGATTTCGAAATGAATTGAATACAAAACGATTTCGAAATGGATTGAATATAAAACGATTTCGAAATGAATTGAATATAAAATGATTTCGAAATGAATTGAATATAAAACGATTTCGAAATGAATTGAATATAAAACGATTTCGAAATGGATTGAATATAAAACGATTTCGAAATGAATTGAATATAACGCGATTTTGAAATAAATCGAATATAAAACGAATTCGAATTGAATTGAATATATAATGAGTTTGATTTGAATAGAAAATGAATTTGATTTAAATTGAATTTGATTTGATTTGAAAAGAAATTGAATTCGAACTGAATAGAAAACGAAATGAATTCGAATGGAATAGAAAACGAATTTGATTTCAATCGAATATATAACGAATTTGATTTGAATTGAATAGAAAACGAATTTGAATTGAAAAGAAAATGAATTCGAAACGAAATTGAATTAAAAAGGAAATGAATTCGAATCGAATTAAAATCGATTTGAATGGAAATCAAATAGAAATGGAAGCAAAAAGGATTTATAATAGGAAATTCAATTTTGATTTGAATTTGAAATAAAGGTAGAAATTGTTTTTGAAACGAATTCAAAACTATTTATAAAATTCGTTTTTAATTAGAAATCGACGAAGTATATATAATATATATATATATATATATTATATATATAATGGCTTGAATAGAACACGCCGCGCCGCGGTAGTCGTGAATTTCGACCATTTATTTCAACCGGACATTACGAGAGATCCGACCGTCGGATTCTCCTAAAACCGGAACCGTTGGGTTCGTATCGAAAAGAGCTTTATAAATAATATTAGAAATTTGAAATCTAACGGTTGGATTTGGAGTTACGTCCAAATCAAATTTGAAAAAGGTCGCTGTAAGTGCAGTTCGATGGCCATTGTTGGAAATCGATTGTACGGGCCTTAATAAATTTATTAAAAATAGTAATAATTTGTGTAAAATCATAAGAAATGATTTGGGAAAATTTGGGATGAAAAACTCCATATTTGAAAAGATAAAAATAGATTTTATCAAAATGAACTAGTTTGAACTAAATTTAAAACCCGATTTGTTTTTAAATAAATAAATTAGATTTAAAAAGGGGTTTTAAATAGTCGGAATTCCTAATATATTCGATTTAAATTGAACTAGAATTGATTTGTGGGTTCATCGTGAACGGTGTTTTAAATAACACTAGTTCTGTAACCCGATAATAAATATAATGTGATATGGGTTTGTCGTGAACTGTGTTTTAAATAACACCTAGTTCTTTAACCCAGTAAAAGGAGTTTTAACGAATCTACAATTAGATTGAAATGGGAATATATAATCTAAATTATCAAATTTAGAAATTGAGCGAGGATGGAGTATTACCAGTTTTGCTCCAAAACGATAGTTAAATCTTTAATTAGATTTGAACGTGAAATGGTAATTAATTTTACCGATAACACCATAGTATTAGATATGGAGTATTACCAGTTTTGCTTCATGGGATGAATAGGTTGGGATTGGGAAATAAAATAAATAATTACTTCGGTGTGGTTCGCTAATCTCGACTAGTTTAGAAAACCATAATCTGGTTTGAAATGACATCCGAAGGAAGATTAAAGGATAAATTTTAAAGAATTTATCTTGGATAAAATTAATGGGAACTTTTCCCTGAGAATATGAATTGGAATGAGGCGTATGTTGTGTTTGTGTAACATTTGTTTTTAATATACGCGGGTTGTTCGGAAAGGCCGGGTTTATACCCATTCTGAATAACCGATTCGACGATAAGTCGAAGATGAAGACGGTGGTCGAAGACCGGAAGTCTTCACATCGCTTGGATTATTACTGACGATCCTGATTGGGCTGTACACCCAAGAGGATGGAAATAGTTGGTGGTCGTCCAGACGTACTTGGAGACGGATGGATATGCGAGGAAAGTGCCTCCGGTTTCGTTCAGACCCAGAACGGACTTGTAAATGGATTGTGTGTCTGACACTGGATTTTATTCTGTGTTGATTGATTTCTATTAAATATACATCTGTTTGGCGGCGGAGAATTTATTCTTTTGCTTAACTCCCTTCTCTGAGACGTACGAGCTCAGAGGTTGTATATCGATGGACATCAGTCGCATGGCATGAATTGCCTGTGTGGCACGCTGAGATGCAATGATCAAGGCTTTTGTTGAAAAGCAGAGCCTTGTGGTTGATGATCAAAGCACAGCCTACGTGGCAGCTTTGTGTATATCGTGAATTCGCGAGCCTCACACCTCGGTATGAGTTAAAAACGGGATACGGACTGCAGGGAGAGCACGACGTTTCTTTCTAGCTTTGGTGGTGTCAGTGACTTACCAGCCCTGACATTTATATACTTTTCACCTATGTGGTTGTTGGAATGCAAGGCGCCTCGATTATAGGTCTGAAAGGACCGGGAAACGTGTGTTCAGGAATTGCCAATCCTCTAACGTAAGTAAGGACCGACCCTGAAGATCCAGGGGTTGCCCAGAGTGCATAACCCTGAGGCATTTGCTAGAGTGTCTCGAACGCGGAGAGGAGCTTGCCCCTTGCCTCGACTCATGACGGAAATCCAATTTCCAATACGTGTATTTCGGTTTTAATTGTAGAACTAGTATGGTGACATGATATATGGTACCCATGCCGTATATGATTTATACTTATGATTGAAATTGTTTTGACACTATACACTTATTATAGTATCAAATGATTTGTTTTTAAACGTACCAAGCATGTTTGGCTATTATAAGGGAAAACCCTATCCTCCGGCTTGCGTTGCATTGTGTGATGGGACCTGGGTCTTATAATAGCTTCATTTTTCGAAAAAGCATTGCATTGTTTATTCTATGCACTGGTGTTCTTGGGAGGAAACCCGTTCCGTGTTATACGGCGTGGTCCCTTGAATCACTCTCTTTTAAAGTAAAGTTTTAAATAACTGTTTTAGTTCTCACACCAGTCACATGACTGACCTGGAGTTTATTGTTTTAACCTGAACTCTGGGTGCCCCTATTTTCCGCACGGGCAGCTAGTAGTTTTGGTTTTGCAGATTTATATTCACAGGATCCTGGTTTAGAGCTGGAATGATATCCGGAAAGCTCTGTATCCGTATATCACCTTCAGTTGTGCTTTGTATTATTTTCCGCTGCTATGTAATTTATTGTAATCTCTGATATTTATCGAATGTAATTTATTCATTTATACTCTGTATATTCTTGTATCTGATGGAATTGTTGTAATGGTAATGAAATGTTCTCCCGTCTGTGTTCTGTTTTGTCTTGTCCTCACAGTAATTCGTTCTTTCTCATCTCTTCGGAGACCGGGGAAGTTCGGGTCGCTACATTTGGTATCAGAGCTTTGGTTTACAGAGCTCGAGAACAAGACACATTAGAACCATACGAAAGAATTCATCAGATATTGGATTAGTAATATCCAATTAGAATGACTCGTTAGAGATAGGATCAGTAGTATCCTAGAACGAGTGTGAAGAGTATATTTTTCAAATGAAAACAATTTTGTTTTGAAAATTTAAACCATATAATACGTATTTGATTATTTATTTATATTGAATATGGACAATCCAATATATAAAGGTTTTGTATATACGCGTCATGAACGTATATTCGAAGATTTAATATACTGGATAGATATGGAATCACATTCTAGTCGCCCGGAGATGGTACTGATGATTGTCATGACATCATCAGTATTTATGTTCGTGTTTCGAAGGTGTGATATCTATATATTTCCATTAGACTGGTGTGAGAACCAAAACTTATATAGCTAGAACACATTTGTTGTGAATTGGCATCAAAACATGATTTTTTGTATATATATCAAAATTATGAATTTGAAACTCTAATTCACTAATTGATTGATGATTGTGTTGTTTGTTTATTTGTTTGATAATTTTGAACCATTATGCCTAATTGAACCAAATATTGAATTATATTGAAAATTGGTCGCATTTGCTTGCATATACATATACTTACCTTGAACAGGTCATAGCAAGGAGGCTAGAGCCGAAGAATAAAATTTGTTTGCCCGACAAATAGGTACATATTTACTGTTTTGTTTGGGTGATGATGATTTTATGAGCCTATTGGCTTTTTCTTTTTCTTTTTGAGATCAGAAGGCCTATATGGCAATTTCGGGATTTTCCCGTGGCTCCCGGTGCAGGGGAGGTTATGGCAAAAAATTTCGAAAATTTAGGGTGTTAGCCAAATTTTTGAAAATTTGAAAATTCTCAGAAACTGAAAAGTTGGAGAATGGAAGCCAGAATGAACGTGGAGTTGATTGATCAAACCACTTTCGACTTTGTTCCTTTTCGGGGACGAAAAGTTTTAAGTGGGGGAGATTGTAATAACTCGGAAAATCTGGGCCAGTTTAAAATTTTTATTTTGGCAATTTTAGCGAATTTTGAATATTTAAAATGAATTATTTTAAATAAAATTGACGAGAAATTTATTTTGAATATAATTAGAACGTATATATTATATACGTCGTCGTTAGAATATAAATAATTATTTATAATTATAAATAGAATTGAAAATGGCGCGGTAGTTCGATAATTCGATTTCAAACTTCAATTGAACACACCGGGTGCAAAACAATCCGGATTTTAGTGAAACCAAAAACATTAGGATCTAATTGACAATATCTTTCCAACGAATCCGAAAATTCGAAATTTCATAACAGGAATCGAAAGATATGTCCAGTTGGAAATTCTGAATAGTCGCTATGGAATTCAGGCCCTTAAAAATAGACATTTTGCAAACGACCTCGGTTTTCGACGAAACCACTTTTGTTGGGTCCGTTATGTAAAGCTATTGCTAGGTTTCAAATTTCATAATTTTTCGAATCAATATGTGAGCGTGGCAAAGGAAAACGTGTTTGACCAGTTTCAGTTGATTTTAATCGACTGGAAAATGACCATTTTTCCAACAGTCTCAGAATTCGACGAAACTAGTTTTGTTAGGACCGTATCGTCAATACGAAGCTAGAAAATATTTTTATGGAATTTTTAGAGACAGTATGTGACCCCGGTAATTTGAAATGTGCGTTTAAATTGAATATATAAAGATTTATATTTTAATTCAACGGAAACTGATTCAAACGATCGAATCAGCCTACGATACATATCCCATTGTGTTCGGAATGGGGGTGAAACGCTATGGACGACAGGCGGCGGGCCTCGTTTCGAGGTCGTATGTAAAAGTCAACTATTTGCAAAATAAAATAATTAAAAATTAAAAAAAAAATTCTCCCCTTCTCCTTAACCAGCCCCCCCCCCCTCCCGATATTTTCAATTTAGTTTTCAAAAAAAAAAAAAAAAAAGGAGACGACGGAAAAGGGGGAAACCCCTGTCGCCGCGGCCAGAGGCTGGCGCCCCCCCCCCAATCGATCACCGCCCTCATCCCCGAACCCCCTCCCTCCCTCCACGTCCGATTCGAGGTCGCCGCCCCCCCCCCCCAGCAAGCCATCGACGACGCAGCCGCCGCCCCCCTCCATCCACCGACCTCGTCCAACCCCCGCACCCCTTCCCTCAGCCACCGCCGCTTCCATTCCCCCTTCTTCCTTCTTCTCCGCTCCTCCCTCCTCTTCTACTCGAGGAAACCTGCGCCACCCCCTGTTAACACCCAGCGCCTCCCCTTCCCGGCCAACAGCGACTTTCTCCCTCCTTTCTAGCGATGTAGAAAAGTAAGTTTTTGCTGTTATTTTCTTTTGTTAATTATCCATGTTAATGAAACTGTTTTTATTTATTTTATAAAGTATAAAAACTAGGTTTTTATATATAAGCATAGCGTAAATAAATCAGGAAAAGAATCAGTTTTATTTATATTAAAGATAGGATTTTTATGTTAAAAATATGATCTTTATATTTTTAAAGTAATAAAAATATGATTTTTATATTTTTAAAGTATTAAAAATATAATCTTTACTATATAGAAGATGTAAAAATATGATTTTTGGTTAGGTAGAGAATTAAAAATATAATTATTACACGATAGGAATATTAAAAATATCATCTTTATATGTGTAGAAAAATAAAAATGTGATTTTTATAATGATATATTTAAAAAGGTTCGATCTTTATATTTGAAAAGGTTTGATCTTTATATTTGAAAAGATTTAATCTTTATATTTGAAAAGGCGAAGTCTTTATATGGAGAGTAGCGTTGTAAAAATTCGATTTTTATATATTGAATAGCAAAGTAAAAATTCGATTTTTATATATTGAATAGCAAAGTAAAAATTCGATTTTTATATATTGAATAGCAAAGTAAAAATTCGATTTTTATATATTGAATAGCAAAGTAAAAATTCGATTTTTATATATTGAAAAGCGAAGTGAAAATTCGATTTTTATATATGTAGTGGCTACCGGCAACGAAAGCGACAAAAGGCGGAAATGGCGAAGATTTCTCTTAATGAAGTATCGTGAAGTTGGATAGCTATCGGTGAGAATTTCTCACCTTTCAATTTCATTTTCTAGTTATATATATATATATATATATATATATATATATATATATATATATATATATATATACTAGGATGCAGACGGTGCTTAGTAGCACCCGACATAATCGTCCATAGACCATGGACTTGTTTGTTTGATTGCATAAATTATTTAGATGATTAGATTTGAATTGAATTGTTTGGTGAAATGAATGGATTTGATTGATGTGTGAATGGCGTGGGCCTTCACTAGACCGGGGATAAGGCTAGGCCTTGTCCCGTTTCTAGTATCGTGTCGTTATGCCGCCGAAATTTTCTAAAATAAGTTAGAAAAATAAAAATATCATTTTATTTAAAAGAATGAACTGAATAGAAATTCATATGTTAAAATAAAATGTTTTTGTCGTTAAAAATATAATTTTTAACGTGAATGTGAATAAAATAAATATTCATTTACAAACCGGACGGTTTGTTTATGTACACCTATTTGAATGACATTGATTGGGACGATAAATTTTACACATCGCCCAACTGCACAAATGAAATCTGTGTTTGTTGATTTGAAACCCTACATGGGTGTTGGGATGAAATTTGAAGTTCACTCATCCTGATTGATTAAATATGTCGATCGTTTGATTGACAGGCTGTTATAAGCGTTAGATATCTATATTTGATGCTTATACAGTGTAGTGCACTTTGGTTGATGGTTGATTATTTGTTGTTGCTATTTTATACATGTGTGTATGAAATCCATATAATTAACATTATGTGGTAATTGATTGGGCCTCATTCCAATTTAGAAGATAAAGAATATTATAAAGTAAAGGTTCATGTGTTGACTGTACTCATTCGTGAGATTAGTCATGTGTTGAACGAAATATTTTAATAATAAAATATACATCTTTATCATATTTAAAATTAGAACTACTTCACGGTGGAGTCTAATTGAAAATCAAACGATAGATACCCAAATTTTATAAAATATTTTAAATAACAAAAATAGTCACACGGGGACAGTACTCATTCGTTGAGATTAGTCGTGTGCTGACAGTAATAAATATTCATTTGTTGAATGGAATATTTTGAAATAGGAAATATTTGAAATAGGAAATATTTGAAATCGAAATATTTTGAAATAGGGAATATTTGAAATAGGAAATATTTGAAATCGAAATATTTGAAATAGAAATATTTGAAATAGAATATTTGAAAATAGAAATATATGAAGCCGTGTTGATTGGACTAACGCCATTTTGGACGTGAACGATATTTATATCAATTTTATTCATTTTGAAATGAATATTGAAAGCAATTTCGAAATGAATTGAATAGAAAACGATTTCGAAATGAATTGAATAGAAAACGATTTCGAAATGAATTGAATATAAAACGATTTCGAAATGAATTGAATACAAAACGATTTCGAAATGAATTGAATATAAAACGATTTCGAAATGGATTGAATATAAAACGATTTCGAAATGAATTGAATACAAAACGATTTCGAAATGGATTGAATATAAAACGATTTCGAAATGAATTGAATATAAAATGATTTCAAAATGAATTGAATATAAAACGATTTTGAAATGAATTGAATATAAAACGATTTCGAAATGGATTGAATATAAAACGATTTCGAAATGAATTGAATATAAAGCGATTTTGAAATAAATCGAATATAAAACGAATTCGAATTGAATTGAATATATAATGAGTTTGATTTGAACAGAAAATGAATTTGATTTAAATTGAATTTGATTTGATTTGAAAAGAAATTGAATTCGAACTGAATAGAAAACGAAATGAATTCGAATGGAATAGAAAACGAATTTGATTTCAATCGAATATATAAAGAATTTGATTTGAATTGAATAGAAAACGAATTTGAATTGAAAAGAAAATGAATTCGAAACGAAATTGAATTAAAAAGGAAATGAATTCGAATCGAATTAAAGTCGATTTGAATGGAAATCAAATAGAAATGCAAGCAAAAAGGATTTATAATAGGAAATTCAATTTTGATTTGAATTTGAAATAAAGGTAGAAATTGTTTTTGAAACGAATTCAAAACTATTTATAAAATTCGTTTTTAATTAGAAATCGACGAAGTATATATAATATATATATATATTATATATATAATGGCCTGAATAGAACACGCCGCGCCGCGGTAGTCGTGAATTTCGACCATTTATTTCAACCGGACATTACGGGAGATCCGACCGTCGGATTCTCCTAAAACCGGAATCGTTGGATTCGTATCGAAAAGAGCTTTCTAACTAATATTAGAAATTTGAAATCTAACGGTTGGATTTGGAGTTACGTCCAAATCAAATTTGAAAAAGGTCGCTGTAAGTGCAGTTCGATGGCCATTGTTGGAAATCGATTGTACGGGCCTTAATAAATTTATTAAAAATAGTAATAATTTGTGTAAAATCATAAGAAATGATTTGGGAAAATTTGGGATGAAAAACTCCATATTTGAAAAGATAAAAATAGATTTTATCAAAATGAACTAGTTTGAACTAAATTTAAAACCCGATTTGTTTTTAAATAAATAAATTAGATTTAAAAAGGGGTTTTAAATAGTCGGAATTCCTAATATATTCGATTTAAATTGAACTAGAATTGATTTGTGGGTTCATCGTGAACGGTGTTTTAAATAACACTAGTTCTGTAACCCGATAATAAATATAATGTGATATGGGTTTGTCGTGAACTGTGTTTTAAATAACACCTAGTTCTTTAACCCAGTAAAAGGAGTTTTAACGAATCTACAATTAGATTGAAATGGGAATCTATAATCTAAATTATCAAATTTAGAAATTGAGCGAGAATGGAGTATTACCAGTTTTGCTCCAAAACGATAGTTAAATCTTTAATTAGATTTGAACGTGAAATGGTAATTAATTTTACCGATAACACCATAGTATTAGATATGGAGTATTACCAGTTTTGCTTCATGGGATGAATAGGTTGGGATTGGGAAATAAAATAAATAATTACTTCGGTGTGGTTCGCTAATCTCGACTAGTTTAGAAAACCATAATCTGGTTTGAAATGACATCCGAAGGAAGATTAAAGGATAAATTTTAAAGAATTTATCTTGGATAAAATTAATGGGAACTTTTCCCTGAGAATATGAATTGGAATGAGGCGTATGTTGTGTTTGTGTAACATTTGTTTTTAATATACGCGGGTTGTTCGGAAAGGCCGGGTTTATACCCATTCTGAATAACCGATTCGACGATAAGTCGAAGATGAAGACGGTGGTCGAAGACCGGAAGTCTTCACATCGCTTGGATTATTACTGACGATCCTGACTGGGCTGTACATCCAAGAGGATGGAAATAGTTGGTGGTCGTCCAGATGTACTTGGAGACGGATGGATATGCGAGGAAAGTGCCTCCGGTTTCGTTCAGACCCAGAACGGACTTGTAAATGGATTGTGTGTCTGACACTGGATTTTATTCTGTGTTGATTGATTTCTATTAAATATACATCTGTTTGGCGGCGGAGAATTTATTCTTTTGCTTAACGCCCTTCTCTGAGACGTACGAGCTCAGAGGTTGTATATCGATGGACATCAGTCTCATGGCATGAATTGCCTGTGTGGCACGCTGAGATGCAATGATCAAGGCTTTTGTTGAAAAGCAGAGTCTTGTGGTTGATGATCAAAGCACAGCCTACGTGGCAGCTTTGTGTATATCGTGAATTCGCGAGCCTCACACCTCGGTATGAGTTAAAAACGGGATACGGACTGCAGGGAGAGCACGACGTTTCTTTCTAGCTTTGGTGGTGTCAGTGATTTACCAGCCCTGACATTTATATACTTTTCACCTATGTGGTTGTTGGAATGCGAGGCGCCTCGATTATAGGTCTGTAAGGACCGGGAAACGTGTGTTCAGGAATTGCCAATCCTCTAACGTAAGTGAGGACCGGCCCTGAAGATCCAGGGGTTGCCCAGAGTGCGTAACCCTAAGGCATTTGCTAGAGTGTCTCGAACGCGGAGAGGAGCTTGCCCCTTGCCTCGACTCATGACGGAAATCCAATTTCCAATACGTGTATTTCGGTTTTAATTGTAGAACTAGTATGGCGACATGATATATGGTACCCATGCCGTATATGATTTATACTTATGATTGAAATTGTTTTGACACTATACACTTATTATAGTATCAAATGATTTGTTTTTAAACGTACCAAGCATGTTTGGCTATTATAAGGGAAAACCCTATCCTCCGGCTTGCGTTGCATTGTGTGATGGGACCTGGGTCTTATAATAGCTTCATTTTCCGAAAATGCATTGCATTGTTTATTCTATGCACTGGTGTTCTTGGGAGGAAACCCGTTCCGTGTTATACGGCGTGGTCCCTTGAATCACTCTCTTTTAAAGTAAAGTTTTAAATAACTGTTTTAGTTCTCACACCAGTCACATGACTGACCTGGAGTTTATTGTTTTAACCTGAACTCTGGGTGCCCCTATTTTCCGCACGAGCAGCTAGTAGTTTTGGTTTTGCAGATTTATATTCACAGGATCCTGGTTTACAGCTGGAATGATATCCGGAAAGCTCTGTATCCGTATATCACCTTCAGTTGTGCTTTGTATTATTTTCCGCTGCTATGTAATTTATTGTAATCTCTGATATTTATCGAATGTAATTTATTCATTTATACTCTGTATATTCTTGTATCTGATGGAATTGTTGTAATGGTAATGAAATGTTCTCCCGTCTGTGTTCTCTTTTGTCTTGTCCTCGCAGTAATTCGTTCTTTCTCATCTCTTCGGAGACCGGGGAAGTTCGGGTCGTGGTATCAGAGCCAGGTTTCGATCCTGGGACCTGTGGGTTATGGGCCCACCACGCTTCCGCTGCGCAGACCGAATTTCGCTCGATCCGAATCAGTCGTTGATCCTATCTAGATCGTTCGAAACCCCTGATCGTTTGAGAACGGGACAAAACAGAACGCAGACGGAAGAACATTTCATTGCTATTACAACAATTCCATCAGATACAAGAATATACAGAGTATAAATGAATAAATTACATTCGATAAATATCAGAGATTACAATAAATTACATAGCAGCGGAAAATAATACAAAGCACAACTGAATGTGATATACGGATACAGAGCTTTCCGGATATCATTCCAGCTGTAAACCAGGATCCTATGAATATAGATCTGCAAAACCAAAACTACTAGCTGCCCGTGCGGAAAATAAGGGCACCCAGAGTTTAGGTTAAAAAAATAAACTCCAGGTCAGTCATGTGACTAGTGTGAGAACTAAAACAGTTATTAATCTTTATTTTTAAAGTTAGGTAAATCAAGGGACCACGCCGTATAACACGGAACGGGTTTCCTCCCAAGAACACCGGTGCATAAAACAACAGCGCAATGCTAAATAAAGAAAAATGAAGCTATTATAAGACCCAGGTCCCATCACATAATGCAACGCAAGCCGGAGGATAGGGTTTTTACCTTATAATAGCCAAGAATGCTTGATACGTTTAAAACAAATAATTTGATACTATTATAAGTGCATATTGTATAAAATATCTTCAAATCATAAGTATCAATCATAGACGGCATAAGTGCCCCATCCCACTATGTCGCCATACTAGGCTCTACAAATAAAACCGAAATACACGTATTGGAAATTGGATTTCCATCATGGTGGCTCTTGATTCGAAAGATCGATCGCGTAATGCAATTCACCACGGCTTACGTCCCGACAAGTGAAACACCGTCCGCACATCCGCACATTTGGGACCAGAGTACCACCGCGGCTTACGTCCCAGCGAGAGAAAACACCGCCTACTCTATATATCCCTGAGCACTAGGCTCATCTCGGTCGATCGAATCCACGACACCACTAAGGTGCCCATCCACTAAAAACATACTGATCAAACCACCAGTTTACCACCATACCGGGGTGTGAGGCTCGCGGATCAACGCTATACACAAAGCCATGCTATATCAGCTGCGCTTTGATCATCAACCACCAAACTTTGCTTTTCAACAAAAGTCTGGATCACTGCATCTCAGCATGCCACACTATCAATCCATATCGTACCACTGATTTCTGCCAATATATAACCTCTGAGCTCATATGTCTCAGAGAAGGGCGTTAGGCAAGAGAATAAATTCTCCGCCGCCAAACAGATATATATTTAGCAGAGATCAACAAATACAATATAAAGGAATACAATGTCAGACACACCATCCATTTACAAGTCCGTTCTAGGTCTGAACGAAACCGGAGGCACTTTCCTCGCATATCCATCCATCTCCAAGTACGTCTGGACGACCACCAACTATTTCCATCCTCTTGGGTGTACAGCCCAATCAGGATCGTCAGTAATTATCCAAACGATGTGAAGACTTCTGATCTTCAATCACCGTCTTCATCTTCGACTTGTCGTCGAATCGGTTATTCAGAATGGGTATAAACCCGGACTTTCCGAACAACCTGCGTATATTTAAAACAAATGTTACACAAACTCAACATACGCCTCATTCCAATTCAGGATATTCTTTTATTCACAAAATCACATTCTTAGGGAAAGGTTCCCATTAATTTTATCCAAGATAAATTCTTTAAAATTTATCCTTTAATCTTCCTTTGGACGACATTTCAAACCAAATTATGGTTTTTCAAACTAGTCGAGATTAGCGAACCACAACGAAGTAATTATTTATTTTATTTCCCAATCCCAACCTATTCATCCCATGAAGCAAAACTGGTAATACTCCATATCTAATACCATGGTGTTATCGGTAAGATTAATTACCATTTCACTTTCAAATCTAATTAAAGATTTAACTATCGCTTTGGAGCAAAACTGGCGATACTCCATTCTAATACTATGGTGTTATCGGTAAGATTAATTACCATTTCACGTTCAAATCTAATTAAAGATTTAACTATCGCTTTGGAGCAAAACTGGCGATATTCCATTCTCGCTCATTTCTATATTTGATAATTTAGATTATAGATTTACATTTCAATCTAATTGCAGATTCGTTAAAACTCCTTTTACTGGGTTAAAGAACCAGTGTTATTTAAAACACAGTTCACGATAAACCCATGAATCAATTCTATTTAATTCAAATAAAATATATTAGGAATTCCGATTATTTAAAACCCCTTTTTAAATCTAATTTATTTATTTAAAAACAAATCGGGTTTTAAATTTAGTTCAAACTAGTTCATTTTGATAAAAATCTATTTTTATCTTTTCAAATATGGAGTTTTTCATCCCCAATTTTTGCCAAATCATTTCTTATGATTTTACACAAATTATTACTATTTTTAATAATTTTATCCAGGCCCGTACAGTCGATTTCCATCAACGGCCATCGAACTGCACTTACAACGACCTTTTTCAAATTTGATTTGGACGTATCTCCAAATCCAACCGTTAGATTTCAAATTTCTAATATTCGTTAGAAAGCACTTTTCGATACGAACCCAACGGTTCCGGTTTTAGGAGAATCCGACGGTCGGATCTCCCGTAATGTTCGTTTGAAATAAATGGTCGAAATTCATGAACTGCCGCGGCGCGGCGCGTTCTATTCAGGCCATTATATTATATATAATGTATATAATATATATTCCGTCGATTTTATTTAGAACGAATTTTATAAATAGTTTTGAAATCGTTTCAAAAACATTTCAACTTCCATTCCAATTCAAATCAAAATTGAATCTTTCCTTATAAATTCGTTTTAAAATTCATTTCTATTCAAGTTTCAATTCAATTTGAATTCATTTCACTTCGTTTTAAATTCAATTCGAATTCGATTTCAATTCGATTCAATTCAAAGTGGTTTTCTATTCGATTCAATTCAAATTGGTTTTCTATTTGATTCAATTCAAATTGGTTTTCTTTAAATCCTTTCGAAATCGTTTTATATTCTATTCATTTCGAAATTGTTTTATATTCAATTCATTTCGAAATCGTTTTATATTCAATTCATTTCGAAATCGTTTCATATTCAATTCATTTCGAAATCGTTTTATATTCAATTCATTTCGAAATCGTTTTATATTCAATTCATTTCGAAATCGTTTTATATTCAATTCATTTCGAAATCGTTTTATATTCAATTCATTTCGAAATCGTTTTATATTCAATTCATTTCGAAATCGTTTTATATTCAATTCATTTCAAAATGAATAAAATCGATATAAATATCGTTCACGTCAAAATGGCGTCAATCTAATCAACACGGCTTCATATATTTCTATTTCAAATATTTCCTATTTCAAATATATCGTTCAACACATGACTAATCTCAACGGATGAGTACTGTCAACACATGAACCTTTACTTTATATTGATAAAGATGTAAACTTTATTATTAAAATATTTCGTTCAACACATGACTAATCTCAACGGATGAGTTCAGTCAACACATGAACCTTTATTTTATATTGATAAAGATGTAGATTTTATTATTAAAATATTTCGTTCAACACATGACTAATCTCAACGGATGAGTACTGTCAACACATGAACCTTTACTTTATAATATTCTTTATTTTCAAAATTGGAATGAAGCCCAATCAATCACCATATAATGTTAATTATATGGATTTTCACACATCACCCTTATGTAATAGCATTGAAAAATAATCAACCATCAACCAAAGTGCACTACACTGTATAAGCATCAAATATAGATATCTAACGCTTATAACAGTCTGTCAATCAATCGATCGACATATTTAATCAATCAGGATGAGTGAACTTCAAATTTCATCCCAACACCTGTGTGGGGTTTCAAACAATCAAATGCATATTTTATTTGTGCAATTGGGCGATGTGTAAAATTTATCGACCCAATCAATGTCAGTCAAATCAGTGTACATAAACAAACCGTCCGGTTTGTAAATGAATATTTTATTTTATTCACTTCACGTTGAAAATCATATTTTTAACGATCAAATTATTTTATTCAACCTGTGAATGTTCTATTCAGTTATTTATTCAATAAAATGATATTTTTATTTTTCTAACATATTTTAGAAAATTTCGGCGGCATAACGGCACGATACTAGAAACGGGACGAGGCCTAGCCTTATCCCCGGTCTAGTGAAGGCCCACGCCATTCACACATCAATCAAATCCATTCTTTTCACCAAACAATTCAATTTCAATCAAATAATCTAACTAATTTTTGAAATCAAACAAACAAGTCCATGGTCTGTGGACGATTGTGTCGGGTGCTACTAAGCACCGTCTGCATCCTAGTATATATATATAACTAGAAAAAGAATTTGAAAGGTGAGAATTTCTCACTGATAGCTATTCAACCATCTCGACTCTTCTTTTAGAGAAATCTTCATCGTTCTCGTCTTTGTCACTTTCGTTGCCCGTAGCCACTACATATGTAAAAATCACATTTTTACTTTGCTATTCAATATATAAAAATCGAATTTTTACTTTGCTATTCAATATATAAAAATCTCAACTTATATTTAAACAAAATCACTTCTTTTAGAGGATAAAAACTACCTCTTTCTTATGTGATAAAAGTTCTTTCTTTCTTTAAAAATCAAGTCTTTCACTTCATAAGAATCAAATCTTTTATCATAATAAAGATGTCGCCCTTAACAAATTAAAAATCTTAACTTTTCTCATATAAAAATATAATCTTTTAACTTATAAAAATTCGACCTTTCCTTATGTCAAAATTCGAACTTTCCTATGTAAAAATCTAACTTTTTCTTTATCGTTTGAAAACCCAATTTTTTTACTTTCATAAAAATCATATTTTTATGAACGACCTATATATAATATTCGTCTTCGCTATTGTATACAAATAAAAACCATATTTTATTTGCCACTCATATAAATATAAATATAAATCATATTTTTAAATTTCTAAGATCAATGTGTATTTTTATTTTCTAAAACAAAGCACATCTTTATTTTCTAACAAAGTATATTTTCTTTTCTATAAACAAAGATCCTATCTTTCTTTTTCCGCTACACACATAAAGATTTCATCTTCATGTCAAGGTTATTTTTATTTTAAAACTGATTTTATACAATGGGGTTTTACCTTTTAAAAGGCTGAAATTAAACCAGGTTTTTATAATTTAAAAACTGAAATTAAACAAGGTATTGTATTTTTAAAATTGAATTTGTTAAACTAAAATAGATATAAAAACTCACTGTAAAAAAATATTCTGCTGTTGAACTGGACCTTGACATCAAGAAGTCGGCGCCACCATTTCCAGCGATGATCGGAGGACCATTGAAGCTCGCCATTTGAGGCGCCTACCCGTGCTCTGCCCTCTCCATGAATTTGGGGCAACTCGAGCTAGGGTTTCCGCGTTTGGAGGGGCTTAGGGCGTTGTGACAACAAGGAATTTCGCTCGATCCGAATCAGTCGCTAAACCGATCTAGACCTTTCGAAACGCCTGATTGTTTTGAGAACAAGACAAAATAGAACGCAAACAGAAGAACATTTCATTGTATATTACAACAATTAAATCAGAATACAAGAATATGCAGAGTATGAATAAATATTACACAGAAAATATCAGAGATTTAAATTACATTTAAATACATCGCAGTGGAAAAACAATATAAATCACAACTGAAAATAATGCACGGGTACAGAGCTTTCCGAACATCGTTCCAGCTGTAAATCAGGATCCTGTGAATATAAATCTGCAAAACCAAAACTACTAGCTGCCCGTGTGGAAAATAGGGGCACCCAGAGTTTAGGTTAAAACAATAAACTCCAGGTCAGTCATGTGACTGGTGTGAGAACTAAAACAGTTATTAATCTTTGTTTTTAAAGTTAGGTAAATCAAGGGACCACGCTGTATAACACGGAACGGGTTTCCTCCCAAGAATACCAGTGTAGGAAACAAATAGCGCAATGCTAAATAAAGAACAATGAAGCTATTATAAGACCCAGGTCCCATCACACAATGCAACGCAAGCCGGAGGATAGGGTTTTCCCTTATAATAGCCAAATATGCTTGATACGCTAAATTTCATCTTATATTATTACTATAAGTGAAGAAAACGACTTTAAATATAAATGTATCAATCATAGACGACATGGGTACCATATATCATGTCGCCAATACTAGGCTCTACAATCAAAACCGCAAAATGTCATATTTGGAAATTGGATTTCCATCATGGTAGCTCCTGATTCGAAAGATCGATCGCGTAGTGCCATCTCAACGGCTTACGTCTCGGCTAGAGAAAACACCGTAATGCACATCCGCACTTTTGGGAAATCGAGTATCACTGCGGCTTACGTCCCGGCGAGAGAAAACACCGCTTACCCTTTCCCTCTGAGCACTAAGCTCACTCTCGGTCGACCGAATCCACGACACCACGAAGGTGCCCATCCACGAAAAAGCATACTGATCAAACCATCAGTTTACCACCATACCGGGGTGTGAGGCTCGCGAATCAACGCTATACACAAAGCCGTGCTATATTAAAGCTGCGCTTTGATCATCATCCACCAAACTTTTCTTTTCAACAAAAGTCTGGATCACTGCATCTCAGCATGCCACACTATCAATCCATATCGTACCACTGATTTCTGCCAATATATAACCTCTGAGCTCGTATGTCTCAGAGAAGGGCGTTAAGCAAGAGAATAAATTCTCCGCCGCCAAACAGATATATATTTAGCAGAGATCAACGAATACAATATAAAGGAATACAATGTCAGACACACCATCCATTTACAAGTCCGTTATGGGTCTGAACGAAACCGGAGGCACTTTCCTCGCATATCCATCCATCCATCTCCAAGTACGTCTGGACGACCACCAACTATTTCCATCCTCTTGGGTGTACAGCCCAATCAGGATCGTCAGTAATTATCCAAACGATGTGAAGACTTCCGGTCTTCAACCACCGTCTTCATCTTCGACTTATCGTCGAATCGGTTATTCAGAATGGGTATAAACCCGGCCTTTCCGAACAACCCGCGTATATTTAAAACAAATGTTACACAAACACAACATACGCCTCATTCCAATGCAGAATATCCTTTTTATTCACGAAATCACATTCTTAGGGAAAGGTTCCCATTAATTTTATCCAAGATAAATTCTTTAAAATTTATCCTGTAATCTTCCTTTGTATGTCGTTTCAAACCAGATTATGGTTTTCTAAACTAGTCGAGATTAGCGAACCATAACGAAGTAATTATTTATTTTATTTCCCAATCCCAACCTATTCATCCCATGAAGAAAACTGGTAATACTCCATATCTAACACCACAGTGTTATCGGTAAAATCAATTACCATTTCACGTTCAAATCTGATTAAAGATTTAACTATCGCTTTGGAGCAAAACTGGTGATACTCCATTCTCGCTCATTTTCTAAAGTTGATAATTTAAATTATCAATTCCCCATTTCAATCTAATTGCAGATTCATTAAAACTCCTTTTACTGGGTTAAAGAACTAGGTGTTATTTAAAACACAATTCACGACAAACCCAAATCACATTCTATTTATTATCGGGTTAAAGAACTAGTGTTATTTAAAACACAGTTCACGATAAACCCATGAATCAATTCTAGTTTAATTTAATTCAAATAAATTAGGAATTCCGATTATTTAAAACCCCTTTTTAAATCTAATTTATTTATTTAAAAACAAATCGGGTTTTAAATTTAGTTCAAACTAGTTCATTTTGATAAAAATCTATTTTTATCTTTTCAAATATGGAGTTTTTCATCCCAAATTTTCCCAAATCATTTCTTATGATTTTACACAAATTATTGATATTTTTAATAATTTTGTCAAGGCCCGTACAGTCGATTTCCATCAACGGCCATCGAACTGCACTTACAGCGACCTTTTTCGAATTTGATTTGGACGTATCTCCAAATCTAACCGTTAGATTTCAAATTTCAAATATTTGTTAGAAGGCTCTTTTCGATACGAACCCAACGGTTCCGGTTTTAGGAGAATCCGACGGTCGGATCTCCCGTAATGTCCGTTTGAAATAAATGGTCGAAATTCACGAACTGCCGCGGCGCGGCGCGTTCTATTCAGGCCATTATATTATATATATAATATATATAATATATATTTCGTCGATTTCTATTTAAAACGAGTTTTATAAATAGTTTTAAATTTGTTTCAAAAACAATTTCAACTTCTATTTCAATCCAAAGCAAAATTGAATTCTTCTTTATAAATTCGTTTTAAAATTCATTTCTATTCAATTCAAATTTCGAATTCAAAATATTCTTTTTACTTTCATTTCTATTTGATTTCAATTCAAATTGATTTTAATTCGATTCGAATTCATTTCGTTTTCTATTCAATTTAAATTCAATTCGTTTGCTATTCAATTTAAATTGAATTCGTTTTCTATTCAATTCATTTCGAAATCGTTTTCAATTCAATTCATTTCTAAATCGTTTTCAATTCAATTCATTTCGAAATCGTTTTCATTTCAATTCATTTCGAAATGAATAAAATCGATATAAATATCGTTCACGTCAAAATGGCGTCAATCTAATCAACATGGCTTCATATATTTCTATTTTCAAATATTCTATTTCAAATATTTCCTATTATCAAAATATTTGTTATTATCAAAATATTTCGTTCAACACATGACTAATCTCAACGGATGAGTACAGTCAACACATGAACCTTTGTTTTATATTAATAAAAATGTAAATTTTATTACTAAAATATTTCGTTCAACACATGACTAATCTCAACGGATAAGTACAGTCAACACATGAACCTTTATTATATATTATTCTTTATTTTCTAAATTGAAATGAGGCCCAATCAATCACCATATAATGTTAATTCTATGGATTTTCATACATCACACGTATATAATAGCATTGAAAAATAATCAACCATCAACCAAAGTGCACTACACTGTATAAGCATCAAATATAGATATCTAACGCTTATAACAGCCTGTCAATCAATCGATCGACATATTTAATCAATCAGGATGAGTGAACTTCAAATTTCATCCCAACACCCGTGTGGGGTTTCAAACAATCAAACATATATTTTAGTTGTGCAGTTGGGCGATGTGTAAAATTTATTGTCCCAATCAATGTCCTTCAAATAGGTGTACATAAACAAACCGTCCGGTTTGTAAATGAATATTTATTTATTCACATTCACGTTAAAAATTATATTTTTAAAAATCAAACTATTTTATTCAACCTATGAATATTCTATTCGGTTCATTTATTAAATAAAATGTTATCTTTATTTTTAGAAAATTTCGGCGGCATAACGGCACGATACTAGAAACGGGACAAGGCCTAGCCTTATCCCCGGTCTAGTGAAGGCCCACGCCATTTACACATCAATCAAATCAATTTCATTTCACCAAACAATTCAATTCAAACCAAATAATCTAACCAACTGCACAACCAAACAATTAAACAAACAAGCCATCCATGGTCTGTGGATGACGGGTGTCGGGTGCTACTAAGCACCGTCTGCATCCTAGTATATATATATAACTAGAAAAAGAGATTTTGAGTGAGAAGTTCTCACCGATAGCTAAATCCAAACGCCTCGACTCTTCTTATGTAGGAATTATTCGCCGTTTCTTCTTTTGTCACTTTCGTCGTCCGCACTCACTACATATATAAAAATCACATTTTTATATCGCTATTCAATATATAAAAATCGAATTTTTAATTTGCTATTCAATATATAAAAATAGAATTTTTACTTCGCTATTCAATATTTAAAAATCGAATTTTTACCTTCATGAACACACTATAAAAATTATATTTTTATTCTCTATACTATATAAAAATTCAAACTTTTCTAATATAATGATTTAAACTTTCCTAGTATAAAGATTCGACCTTTCCTTATGTAAAAATCCTAGTTTTCATTTGCTTAAAATCATACATTTTTATAAATTAAAAACTGAATTTTATAAATAAAAATCGTACTTTTATTTTTGCTACATAGGATAAAATTCTATTTTTATATCATCAAAGATCTCATTTTTCTATCTTGAAAAATATAATCCTCCTCTACTGAAAAACCACTTTCCTATGCGATGAAAAATCACCTTTTCAAGTCATGTTCTAAATAATAAAAATCAAATTTTTGTTCGTTATTCTATATATAAAAATCAAATTTTTATAAATATAAAGATCCAATCTTTTCTTGCATAAAAGTGTAATCTTTTCCTGTAAAAAAATCTAAACTTTTCACGTATAAAAATCTAATCTTTTATAAATAAAAATCTAATCTTTTCATCTCGCTTTACATATATTAAAAATCGAATTTTTCTCTATATCACTTCATATGATAAAAATTATATTTTTTCATCCTTGTTTATATAAATAATGATCAAATCATTATAGGTTAAAAATATAAATAAAAACCATATTTTTATATGTAAAAATCCCATTAAAGTATGCATAAATAAATAAAACAAATCAATTTTATAACAAAATAAAATCCAGTTTTATAACAAAATAAGAATCAGTTTTTATAACATATAAAAAAAACAGTTTTTTATTACCTGAAAAATATACAACTCACTGTGAATCGAAGGGGGGAGTGCTCCACATGCTAGGGGGGTCGGCGGCAGACTTCCTGGCGGTTGAACGGGGGTAGCGGCGGTCTCAAGGGCCAGGGCGCGGCAGTTTTAGTGAGAGGAGGGTGTGTGTGTGTGCGGCGGAAAGGAGGGGGGAGAAGTGGTCTGGCGCGGTTGGTGGCAGTTCAGACGATGGGTGCGGTCGCCGATGCGGTGGCGGTTGGGGTGTAGGCGGCACAAGAATCAATATAGGGTTTTAATTTTTAAAAGGGGGAGGCGGGTTTTGATGTCTGCTGAAGGGGGCTAGGGCTTAGCCCTTTATATATTAATATTTTATTAATATTTTATTTTAAATTTTTCTTTGTTTTAAAATTTCAATTCGGATCTCCAAATTAAACCCAACAAACATCACCCGTAGCCAATTACCCTCACTCCGGACATGTTGGGATATGCTGCGGAATACAATTTGGCTGTTACGATCAGTTTTTCTTTAAATTAAAATATAAATCATTGTATTTTTAATTTGAAAATACATTTTAATTTACCGGGGTCACATACGGACTCTAAAAATTTCAGAAAATTTATTTCTAGCTAATTATTGACGATGCGGTCCTAACAAAACTAGTTTCGTCGAATTCTGATGCCGTTGGAAAAATGGCCATTTTCCAGTTGATTAAAATCAACGGAAACTGGTCAAACGCGTTTTCCTTTGCCACGCTCACATATTGATTCGAAAAATTATGAAAATTGGAACCTAGCAATAACTTTACATCACGGACCCAACAAAAGTGGTTTCGTCGAAATCCGAGGTCGTTTGCAAAATTCCCATTTTTAAGGGCCTGAATTCCATAGCGACTATTCAGAATTTTCAACTGAGAATATCTTTTGATTCCCGCTATGAAATTTTGATTTTTCAGATTCGTTGGAAAGATATTATCAATTAGATTCCATTATTTTTGGTTTCACTAAAATCCGGATTGTTTTGCGCCCGGTACATTCAATTGAAGTTTGAAATCGAATTATCAAACTACCGCGCCATTTTCAATTCTATTTATAATTATTTATATTCTAACGACGACGTATATAATATATACGTTCGAATTCTATTCAAAATAAAATTCTCGTCCATTTTATTTAAAATAATTCATTTAAATAATCAAAATTCGCTAAAATTGCAAAAATAAAAATTTTAAACTGGCCCAGATTTTCGGGTTATTACAATCTCCCCCACTTAAAACTTTTCGTCCCCGAAAAGGAACAAAGTCGAAAGTGGTTTGAGTAATCAACACTACGTTCGATCTGGCTTCCATTCTCCAACTTTTTAGTTTCTGAGAAATTTCAAATTCTTCAAAAATTTGGCTAACACCCTAAATTTTCGAAAAATTTCGCCATAATCTCCCCTGCACCGGGAGCCACGGGAAAATCCCGAAATTGCCATACAGGCCTTCTGATCTCAAAAAGAAAAAGCCAAGCGGCTAGCCAATCGGCTCATAAAATCATCATCAACCAAACAAAACAGTAAATTATGATAAACGTGTACCTATTTGTCGGGCAAACAAGTTTTATTCTTCTGCTCTAGCCTCCTTGCTATGACCTGTTCAATGTAAGTACATATATATGCAAGCAAATGCGATAAATTTTCAATATAGTTCGATGTTTGGTGCTAAATTCAACTTGGTTCAACATTTTCTTACCTTAGTTATATTATACAATACCAACACATTTTAAAACAAAAAGCATAATTACGTTTATACAAGCATCATACATACATACATATATCCAAAACGCTAGTTCATTGCATCAAAACCCAACTTTCTAGGAAGTCGTGCCTTCTACTTGCATGGTTTCCAAAGTTGATAGCTCCTTTCCCTTTGATTTCTTATCACCCTTCTTTAATGGGCAATCTCGGGCTAGATGCCCTACTTCTTTGCATTGAAAGCACTTCTTTTCCTTTCCTAAATTTGTGGGTTTCTTCTTTACCTTCGGACACTTATGTACGAAATGCCCCGTCTCTTTGCATTTGAAACACACTATGTCCATTCTCATCATTTTCTCCTTGCTTTTCTTTCTCTCAGGGCACCGAACGGCATAATGTCCTTCTTTTCTGCATATGCGGCAATAAATACCCACGTACGCTCCTAAGTTCAACTCACGTTCTTTCTCTGCTTTTTGGTGAGCTCTCCTCGCTTGTTTCGGTGTCATCCAGAATTCAGTATGAGATAAGCCATAGTCGTCCATATCCTATATAATATTTTTAGGATTTTTGTCAAGAGAGTTTGCATTATTTTTCACTTAACAATCATCTTGATTACACTTCATTTATCATTCTAGTATTTTTATTAGTTGAATCAATAAACAAACATCACAGCCATCTATCAATTTGTTGATTAGATTTTCAAATATATACGATTTTTATATACTCTAAAATCAGGTTTCAGTGTCAAGTCACAAACAGTAAATTTCAGTTAAGTTTTGTTCTCACACCAGTCGATTGGAAATATATAGAAATCTCACTTTCGAAACTCGAAAACAAGTACTGGCGATGGGGCCCCATCACCAGAATTATCCCCGGGCAACTAGAGTATGATTCTATATCTATCCAGTATATTAAAACCTCGAATACACGCTTGCAAGGTGTATATGCAAAATCTTTATATATTGGATTGTCCAAATTGATTTAAAATAAATAGTCAAACACGTATGATATGATTTAAATTTCAAAACAAAAATGGTTTTCATTTTAAAAATATACTCTTCACACTCGTTCTAGGATACTACTGATCCTATCTCTAACGAGTCATTCTCATTGGATATTACTAATCCAATTTCTGATGAATTCTTTCGTTTGGTTCTAAAGTGTCATGTTCTCTAGCTCTGTAAGCCAAAGCTCTGATACCAACTGTGACAACAAGGAATTTCGCTCGATCCGAATCAGTCGCTAAACCGATCTAGACCTTTCGAAACGCCTGATTGTTTTGAGAACACGACAAAATAGAATGCAAACAGAAGAACATTTCATTGTATATTACAACAATTCCATCAGAATACAAGAACATGCAGAGTATGAATAAATATTACACAGAAAATATCAGAGATTTAAATTACATTTAAATACATCGCAGTGGAAAAACAATATAAATCACAACTGAAAATAATGCACGGATACAGAGCTTTCCGAACATCGTTCCAGCTGTAAATCAGGATCCTGTGAATATAAATCTGCAAAACCAAAACTACTAGCTGCCCGTGTGGAAAATAGGGGCACCCAGAGTTTAGGTTAAAACAATAAACTCCAGGTCAGTCATGTGACTGGTGTGAGAACTAAAACAGTTATTAATCTTTGTTTTTAAAGTTAGGTAAATCAAGGGACCACGCCGTATAACACGGAACGGGTTTCCTCCCAAGAATACCAGTGCAGAAAACAAACAGCGCAATGCTAAATAAAGAACAATGAAGCTATTATAAGACCCAGGTCCCATCACACAATGCAACGCAAGCCGGAGGATAGGGTTTTCCCTTATAATAGCCAAATATGCTTGATACGCGAAATTTCATCTTATATTATTACTATAAGTGAAGAAAACGACTTCAAATATAAATGTATCAATCATAGACGACATGGGTACCATATATCATGTCTCCAATACTAGGCTCTACAATCAAAACTGCAAAATGTCATATTTGGAAATTGGATTTCCATCATGGTAGCTCCTGATTCGAAAGATCGATCGCGTAGTGCCATCTCAACGGCTTACGTCTCGGCTAGAGAAAACACCGTAATGCACATCCGCACTTTTGGGAAATCGAGTATCACTGCGGCTTACGTCCCGGCGAGAGAAAACACCACTTACCCTATCCCTCTGAGCACTAAGCTCACTCTCGGTCGACCGAATCCACGACACCACGAAGGTGCCCATCCACGAAAAATCATACTGATCAAACCATCAGTTTACCACCATACCGGGGTGTGAGGCTCGCGAATCAACGCTATACACAAAGCCGTGCTATATTAAAGCTGCGCTTTGATCATCATCCACCAAACTTTGCTTTTCAACAAAAGTCTGGATCACTGCATCTCAGCATGCCACACTATCAATCCATATCGTACCACTGATTTCTGCCAATATATAACCTCTGAGCTCGTATGTCTCAGAGAAGGGCATTAAGCAAGAGAATAAATTCTCCGCCGCCAAACAGATATATATTTAGCAGAGATCAACGAATACAATATAAAGGAATACAATGTCAGACACACCATCCATTTACAAGTCCGTTCTGGGTCTGAACGAAACCGGAGGCACTTTCCTCGCATATCCATCCATCTCCAAGTACGTCTGGACGACCACCAACTATTTCCATCCTCTTGGGTGTACAGCCCAATCAGGATCGTCAGTAATTATCCAAACGATGTGAAGACTTCCGGTCTTCAACCACCGTCTTCATCTTCGACTTATCGTCGAATCGGTTATTCAGAATGGGTATAAACCCGGCCTTTCCGAACAACCCGCGTATATTTAAAACAAATGTTACACAAACACAACATACGCCTCATTCCAATGCAGAATATCCTTTTTATTCACGAAATCACATTCTTAGGGAAAGGTTCCCATTAATTTTATCCAAGATAAATTCTTTAAAATTTATCCTGTAATCTTCCTTTGGATGTCGTTTCAAACCAGATTATGGTTTTCTAAACTAGTCGAGATTAGCGAACCGTAACGAAGTAATTATTTATTTTATTTCCCAATCCCAACCTATTCATCCCATGAAGAAAACTGGTAATACTCCATATCTAACACCACAGTGTAATCGGTAAAATCAATTACCATTTCACGTTCAAATCTGATTAAAGATTTAACTATCGCTTTGGAGCAAAACTGGTGATACTCCATTCTCGCTCATTTTCTAAAGTTGATAATTTAAATTATCAATTCCCCATTTCAATCTAATTGCAGATTCATTAAAACTCCTTTTACTGGGTTAAAGAACTAGGTGTTATTTAAAACACAGTTCACGACAAACCCAAATCACATTCTATTTATTATCGGGTTAAAGAACTAGTGTTATTTAAAACACAGTTCACGATAAACCCATGAATCAATTCTAGTTTAATTTAATTCAAATATATTAGGAATTCCGATTATTTAAAATCCCTTTTTAAATCTAATTTATTTATTTAAAAACAAATCGGGTTTTAAATTTAGTTCAAACTAGTTCATTTTGATAAAAATCTATTTTTATCTTTTCAAATATGGAGTTTTTCATCCCAAATTTTCCCAAATCATTTCTTATGATTTTACACAAATTATTGATATTTTTAATAATTTTATCAAGGCCCGTACAGTCGATTTCCATCAACGGCCATCGAACTGCACTTACAGCGACCTTTTTCGAATTTGATTTGGACGTATCTCCAAATCTAACCGTTAGATTTCAAATTTCAAATATTTGTTAGAAGGCTCTTTTCGATACGAACCCAATGGTTCCGGTTTTAGGAGAATCCGACGGTCGGATCTCCCGTAATGTCCGTTTGAAATAAATGGTCGAAATTCACGAACTGCCGCGGCGCGGCGCGTTCTATTCAGGCCATTATATTATATATATAATATATATTTCATCGATTTCTATTTAAAACGGGTTTTATAAATAGTTTTAAATTTGTTTCAAAAACAATTTCAACTTCTATTTCAATCCAAAGCAAAATTGAATTCTTCTTTATAAATTCGTTTTAAAATTCATTTCTATTCAATTCAAATTTCGAATTCAAAATATTCTTTTTACTTTCATTTCTATTTGATTTCAATTCAAATTGATTTTAATTCGATTCGAATTCATTTCGTTTTCTATTCAATTTAAATTCAATTCGTTTGCTATTCAATTTAAATTGAATTCGTTTTCTATTCAATTCATTTCGAAATCGTTTTCAATTCAATTCATTTCTAAATCGTTTTCAATTCAATTCATTTCGAAATCGTTTTCAATTCTATTCTTTTCGAAATGAATAAAATCGATATAAATATCGTTCACGTCAAAATGGCGTCAATCTAATCAACACGGCTTCATATATTTCTATTTTCAAATATTCTATTTCAAATATTTCCTATTATCAAAATATTTGTTATTATCAAAATATTTCGTTCAACACATGACTAATCTCAACGGATGAGTACAGTCAACACATGAACCTTTGTTTTATATTAATAAAGATGTAAATTTTATTACTAAAATATTTCGTTCAACACATGACTAATCTCAACGGATGAGTACAGTCAACACATGAACCATTATTATATATTATTCTTTATTTTCTAAATTGAAATGAGGCCCAATCAATCACCATATAATGTTAATTCTATGGATTTTCATACATCACACGTATATAATAGCATTGAAAAATAATCAACCATCAACCAAAGTGCACTACACTGTATAAGCATCAAATATAGATATCTAACGCTTATAACAGCCTGTCAATCAATCGATCGACATATTTAATCAATCAGGATGAGTGAACTTCAAATTTCATCCCAACACCCGTGTGGGGTTTCAAACAATCAAACACATATTTTAGTTGTGCAGTTGGGCGATGTGTAAAATTTATCGTCCCAATAATTGTCCTTCAAATAGGTGTACATAAACAAACCGTCCGGTTTGTAAATGAATATTTATTTATTCACATTCACGTTAAAAATTATATTTTTAACAATCAAACTATTTTATTCAACCTATGAATATTCTATTCGTTTCATTTATTAAATAAAATGTTATCTTTATTTTTAGAAAATTTCGGCGGCATAACGGCACGATACTAGAAACGGGACAAGGCCTAGCCTTATCCCCGGTCTAGTGAAGGCCCACGCCATTCACACATCAATTAAATCAATTTCATTTCACCAAACAATTCAATTCAAACCAAATAATCTAACCAACTACACAACCAAACAATTAAACAAACAAGCCATCCATGGTCTGTGGATGACGGGTGTCGGGTGCTACTAAGCACCGTCTGCATCCTAGTATATATATATAACTAGAAAAAGAGTTTTTGAGTGAGAAGTTCTCACCGATAGCTAAATCCAAACGCCTTGACTCTTCTTATGTAGGAATTATTCGCTGTTTCTTCTTTTGTCACTTTCGTCGTCCGCACTCGCTACATATATAAAAATCACATTTTTATATCGCTATTCAATATATAAAAATCGAATTTTTACTTCGCTATTCAATATATAAAAATCGAATTTTTACTTCGCTATTCAATATATAAAAATCGAATTTTTACTTTCATGAACACACTATAAAAATTATATTTTTATTCTCTATACTATATAAAAATTCAAACTTTTCTAATATAATGATTTAAACTTTCCTAGTATAAAGATACGACCTTTCCTTATGTAAAAATCCTAGTTTTCATTTGCTTAAAATCATACCTTTTTGTAAATTAAAAACTGAATTTTATAAATAAAAATCGTACTTTTATTTTTGCTACATCGGATAAAATTCTATTTTTATATCATTAAAGATCTCATTTTTCTATCTTGAAAAATATAATCCTCCTCTACTGAAAAACCACTTTCCTATGCGATGAAAAATCACCTTTTCAAGTCATGTTCTAAATAATAAAAATCAAATTTTTGTTCGTTATTCTATATATAAAAATCAAATTTTTATAAATATAAAGATCCAATCTTTTCTTGCATAAAAGTGTAATCTTTTCCTGTAAAAAATCTAAACTTTTCACGTATAAAAATCTAATCTTTTATAAATAAAAATCTAATCTTTTCATCTCGCTTTACATATATTAAAAATCGAATTTTTCTCTTTATCACTTCATATGATAAAAATTAATTTTTTTTATCCTTGTTCATATAAATAAAGATCAAATCATTATAGGTTAAAAATATAAATAAAAACCATATTTTTATATGTAAAAATCCCTTTAAAGTATGCATAAATAAATAAAACAAATCAATTTTATAACAAAATAAAATTCAGTTTTATAACAAAATAAGAATCAGTTTTTATAACATATAAAAAAAACAGTTTTTTACTACCTGAAAAATATACAACTCACCGTGAATCGAAGGGGGGAGTGCTCCACATGCTAGGGGGGGTCGGCGGCAGACTTCCTGGTGGTTGAACGGGGGTAGCGGCGGTCTCAAGGGCCAGAGCGCGGCAGTTTTAGTGAGAGGAGGGTGTGTGTGTGCGCGGCGGAAAGGAGGGGGGAGAAGTGGTCTGGCGCGGTTGGTGGCGGGTCTGACGGTGGGTGCGGTCGCCGATGCGGTGGCGGTTGGGGTGCAGGAGGCACGAGAATCAATTTAGGGTTTTAATTTTTAAAAGGGGGAGGCGGGTTTTGATGTCTACTGAAGGGGGCTAGGGCTTAGCCCTTTATATATTAATATTTTATTTTAAAATTTTCTTTGTTTTAAAATTTCAATTCGGATCTCCAAATTAAACCCAACAAACATCACCCGTAGCCAATTACCCTCACTCCGGACACGTTGGGATATGGTGCGGAATACAATTTGGCTGTTACGATCAGTTTTCTTTAAATTAAAATATAAATCATTGTATTTTTAATTTGAAAATACATTTTAATTTACCGGGGTCACATACGGACTCTAAAAATTTCAGAAAATTTATTTCTAGCTTCGTATTGACGATGCGGTCCTAACAAAACTAGTTTCGTCGAATTCTGATGCCGTTGGAAAAATGGTCATTTTCCAGTCGATTAAAATCAACGGAAACTGGTCAAATGCGTTTTCCTTTGCCACGCTCACATATTGATTCGAAAAATTATGAAAATTGGAACCTAGTAATAACTTTACATCACGGACCCAACAAAAGTGGTTTCGTCGAAATCCGAGGTCGTTTGCAAAATCCCCATTTTTAAGGGCCTGAATTCCATAGCGACTATTCAGAATTTTCAACTGAGCATATCTTTTGATTCCCGCTATGAAATTTTGATTTTTCAGATTCGTTGGAAAGATATTATCAATTAGATTCCATTATTTTTGGTTTCACTAAAATCCGGATTGTTTTGCGCCCGGTACATTCAATTGAAGTTTGAAATCGAATTATCAAACTACCGCGCCATTTTCAATTCTATTTATAATTATTTATATTCTAACGACGACGTATGTAATATAAACGTTCGAATTCTATTCCAAATAAATTTCTCGTCCATTTTATTTAAAATAATTCATTTTAAATAATCAAAATTCGCTAAAATTGCAAAAATAAAAATTTTAAACTGGCCCAGATTTTCGGGTTATTACAGGCGTGGCGGTTTTGAATCGAGGTAGGGGAGGAAGAGGAAGGGGATCGACGGACGAGGGGGAGGGGGATGCGGTGATGGGCGGCGCCACGCCTGAGGCGGCGGCAGGCGGATGATCGGGGGAGCGGTGGGTCTGGGAAGCTTCAGCGAGGTTTTTTTTTTCTGTTAAAATTGATTCTGAAAGAAAAGAGGGGGGGGGGCAACGTATAAGGGAAGAGGAAAGAGAAAGGATTTAATTTTTAATTATTTTATTATGCAAAAAGTTGACTTTTACATACGACCTCGAAACGAGCCCCACCGCCTGTCGTCCATAGCGTTTAACCCCCATTTCGAACACAATGGGATATGTATCGTAGGTTGATTTGATCATTTGAATCAGTTTCCGTCAAAATTTACATTTAAATCGCTATATTGAATTTTAAACGTACATTTCAAATTACTGGGGTCACATACTAACTCTATAAATCCCATAAAAATATTTTCTAGCTTCGTATTGTCGATATGGTCCTAACAAAACTAGTTTCGTCGAATTCTGAGACCGTTTGAAAAATGGCCATTTTCCAGTCGATTAAAATCAACTGAAACTGGTCAAACGCGTTTTCTTTTGCTACGCTCACATATTGATTCGAAAAATTCCGAAATTTGGAATCTAGCAATAACTTTACATCACGGACCCAACAAAAGTGGTTTCGTCGAAATCCGAGGTCGTTTGCAACATTTCCATTTTTAAGGGCCTGAATTCCATAACGACTATGCAAAATTTTCAACTGGACATATCTTTTGATTCCCGCTATGAAATCTCAATTTTTCGGATTCGTTGGAAAGATATTATCAAATAGATCCTAATGTTTTTGGTTTCACTAAAATCCGGATTGTTTTGCACCCGGTACATTCAATTGAAGTTTGAAATCGAATTATCGAACTACCGCGCCATTTTCAATTCCTTTTATAATTTATATATAATTATTTATATTCTAACGACGACGTATATAATATATACGTTCGAATTATATTCAAAATAAATTTCTCGTCGATATTATTTAAAATGATTTATTTTAAATATTCAAAATTCGCTAAAATTGCCGAAATAAAAATTTTAAACTAGCTCAGAATTTCCGGGTTATTACAATCTCCCCCACTTAAAACTTTTCGTCCCCGAAAAGGAACAAAGTCGAAAGTGGCTTGATTAATCAACTCTACGTTCGATCTGGCTTCCATTCTCCAACTTTTCAGTTTTTGAGAATTTTCAAATTTTCAAAAATTTGGCTAACACCCTAAATTTTCGAAAATTTTTGCCATAACATCCCCTGCACCGGGAGCCACGCGAAAATCCCGAAATTGCCATATAGGCCTTCTGATCTCAAAAAGAAAAAGAAAAAGCCAAGCGGCTAGCCAATAGGCTCATAAAATCATCATCACCCAAACAAAACAGGAAATTATAGTAAACATGTACCTATTTGTCGGGCAAACAAATTTTATTCTCTGTTCTAGCCTCCTTGCTATGACCTGTTCAATGTAAGTATTTGTATATGCAAGCAAATGCGACCAATTTTCAATACAATTCAATATTTGATGCAATTAGGCATAATGGTTCAAAATTATTAAACAAATAAACAACCAACACAAACATCAATCAATTAGTGAATTAACGTTTTAAATTCATAAATTTGATATATATACAAAAATCTTGTTTTTGATGCCAATTCACAACAATGAATCAATCTATATAAGTTTTGGTTCTCACACCAGTCTAATGGAAACATATAGAAAGCACACCTTCGAAACACGAAACTAATTACTAATGATGACGCGTCAATCCTCAGAATCAGGTCCGGGCGACTAGAGTGTGATTCTATATCTATCCAGTATATTAAAACTTCGAATATACGTTCATGACGCGTATATACAAAACCTTTATATACTAGATTGTCCAAATTCAAAATAAATAAATAATCAAATACGTTTAAAATGGTTTAAATTTCAAAACAAAATTGTTTTGATTTGAAAAATATACTCTTCACACTCGTTCTAGGATACTACTGATCCTATCTCTAACGAATCATTCTAATTGGATATTACTAATCCAATATCTGATGAATTCCTTCGTATGGTTCTAAGGTGTCTTGTTCTCGAGCTCTGTAAACCAAAGCTCTGATACCAAATGTGACGACACCGAATTTCGCTCGATCTGAATCAGTGGTTAAACCGATCTAGATCGTTCGAAACCCCTGATCGTTTGAGAACACGACAAAACAGAATGCAGATGGAAGAACATTTCATTGCTATTACAACAATTCCATCAGATACAAGAATATACAGAGTATAAATGAATAAATTACATTCGATAAATACCAGAGATTACAATAAATTACATAGCAGCGGAAAATAATACAAAGCACAACTGAATGTGATATACTGTGACGGCCCGCCCCGCACCAACCGACACTTCCTCCAAGTGTGCGCTGTACACATGTCCAACTGGCACGGAACGGTCGTCATAAGAAAAGAAAGAAGAGAATGAACTAATCAAGGAACCTGTAGAATGTCTCACGGCGCATGGAATAAAATATAATAATAACATACTTGACATAAAACAGGTGAGACAGTGCATAAGCTGATAACTAATAATAAATGTCAACATCAGAGCAGCGGAAATCCAAATACAGCTTATTACAACTTTTCAAAATCTACTGTCTCTAAACAAAAGAAAGCTAAAGTGGAAGATGCACCACCAATGCCCAAGCAGTGATCTTCGACAACACAGGGAGAATATTATATATATATATATTACGTGGAAGCCTCCTGCTCGTCTCCGGATCATCTACCCGTGCATCACCAGCTAACCTGTCTCTAGTCTGCTCGTGTGAGCACCCAGAGTAATAAGAAGAGACATAAAACTCTGGGTCAGAAAAAAAGTCTGGTATGAGCGATAAGCAGCTAAACAGAACAATAACAGGTATACTAGACCATACCTGAACCTGGACCTGCAACCAAAGAGTTAGCACTACATACTGTACAATACTCTAAGGTGCCATCAACATATGGTGTAAAGAAATACGGGGGTGGGGGTGTGCATGTCATAGGGATAGCAAACAATTCGATCATGGCAACCATCCTCACATCTCTCACTCAGTGCATAAAGCATACGATGTATACCGCTTTCAACCACTAGACCCATCGAAGTAGTGACGGAGTTCGGCTTGTACAACTACTGCTACCACCAAGCTTACCCCATGGAGTCATGACTAAACCTTTACAAATGACCCCACTTCATTGGTCTATAGCTCTTTTAGTCGTACCTAGACCACTGTGGCCCTGAATCCGTTCACGTACCCCCTATACATAGTGATCCAAAGTTACAGACATCGACAGCCCCTTAGCACACGTCCCGTAGCAAAGTCCAATCATGAAGTTAACTCGTTGATTCCCATCTGAATCCTCGGTACAAACTTCCCATTTGGACTACCTTTGCATCTCGGGTTATGGTCTTCTTCGGTTCGGTTCGGGTCTCTTCCTCCTATTCGGTTCGGTTCGGGCATCCTCCTCCTATCCGGTTCGGTTCGGGTCTCCTCCTCCATCCGGTTCGGTTCGGATCTCCTCCTCCTATCCGGTTCGGTTCGGGTGTCTCCTCCTATCCAGTTCGGTTCGGATCTCCTCCTTCTATTCGGTTCGGATCGGATCTCCTCCTCCTATCCGGTTCGGTTCGGGTGTCTCCTCCTATCCGGTTCGGTTCGGGTGTCTCCTCCTATCCGGTTCGGTTCGGATCTCCTCCTTCTATTCAGTTCGGATCGGATCTACTCCTCCTATCCAGTTCGGATCGGATCTCCTCCTCCTATCCGGTTCGGATCGGATCTCCTCCTCCTATCCGGTTCGGATCGGGTGTTCTTCCTAACCGGTTCTGAAAATCTGCAACTTTTTCCAACAAGCTATTTTCGCCGAACGACGGCGTTTTCAACCTTTCTAAACTTCCTATGACATTACAAAACATTCCAAACAGTAGTAACAACATATAGAATCAATCAAAAACATTAAAACATCATTTACATGAAATACTTTAGATCAAACATACCCAGAAACCCATGTTTTCCCCTTAATCCTTCTTAACCGTGATTATGCATACAATTAGCAAAACTTATCCAAATTAGCCCAAATTTTTATCAGAGCCATAAAACATCATTATAGAATTTTAGGAATTTTTCCAGAATTTATTAATGTATAAATTCGCTAATCTTCACTAATTACCCATAATTAACCGTAATTAGTGTAAAAGCAAGCTAATCACTCACCTTTGCCACCACTAAAACCCCAAAACTGAAATATTCTCTGATTTGGCACTGTTCCCAATCTTACACAGCAGCTCTACCTCGGTTCTCGTGCTAATACTCCTTGATTTGATGTTTGCTAAGCCTAATCTTCAATTAGAAAGTGATTAAGAGGTGTTTTGAAGAGATTTAGAGGGTGGAGGCCATGGCTAGGTTAAGAGGAATGAATAGTGACGGCTGAAAAATGAGAAAAAGTTATTCTCCAAACCCTAACAGCCCTTTTAAACTCCTAATCCCGAAATTCCCCTTTGGACCTAGCTGTTAATCACCCGGTTAAGCCCAATTAAGCTGTTTTTCACAATCTGAAACTTGTTTCAGCCATATCTCCCAAACGGTGAGTCCGTTTGGCTAATATGACCACTCTACGGAATTGTAAACCATCATCCAGATCCAATGGAAGTGGTTTCAGGTCAAAATTCCTTTCCAGTCAAAAGTTATGGTCAAAACAAGTTCAACTAGGGGCAAAACGGTCATTTAAAAATCGACAAAAATCATGAACATGGGAAATGACCCTACTAGTCGTTTCCCAAAAGTACACGACCATACGACTTACTAAGAAAAAGAAATAAATATTCTACGATCTTCCGATGCGTAGAATGCAGGTCGTTACATTCTCCCCCCCTTAAGAAATTTCGCCCCCGAAATTCCTTAACAAAGAAACAAACAATGAATCCCGCATGCCTAATAATCATTCACAGCAACCAAACATGCAAAACAAGCAAAACAAACATAACCTAGCATGCGGAAAACTAAATTGCTAATTAAATCTTACCAGGCAAAGAGTTCTGGATACTTCTTCCTTATGTCCTCCTCTGTTTCCCAAGTACAGTCTTTCTCATCCTCACCCCACTGGACTTTGACTAATTTCACCGCCTTCCTTCGAAGTTGCTTCGTATCGTTCCCAACGATACGCATAGGCCTACGGTTCCCAACCGCCTCAGGTTCAACCTCGATATCGTCCAACTGATCAGGTGAAATAACCACATTAGGGTCGTGCACAAACTTCCTTAACTGGGAAACATGAAATACATTGTGAACTCCCGCCATCTTGTCTGGTAAGTCAATTCTATATGCCAAATTCCCGACTAGTTCAAGAACAGGGAATGGGCCAACGAATCTTGGTGCCAACTTTCCTCTCCTGCCAAATCGTATTACGCTCTTCAACGGAGAAATCTTGACAAACACCAAGTCGCCAACGGAGAATTTTAAGTCTCTTCTCCTCTTATCGGCATAACTCTTCTGCCTATCTTGGGCAGCCTTCATTCGTTGTTGAATGGTCTTGATTTTATCTGAAGTTTCCCTCACCACATCTGGTCCAAGCATAAACTTCTCGCCAGTCTCTATCCAACATGATGGTGAGTTGCATGGTCTTCCGTACAAAGCTTCAAACGGAGCCATACCGATACTGGATTGGTAGCTATTATTATATGCAAACTCTACTAGATGCAAATGGTCATCCCATGATCCACCAAAATCCAATATACATGCTCTCAAGAGATCTTCCAAAATACGATTCACCCTCTCCGTCTGACCGTCGGTCTGAGGATGATATGCGGTACTGAGATGTAACTCTGACCCTAGAGCTTCTTGTAAGCTCTTCCAAAACCCACTAGTGAACAACGGGTCTCGGTCACTCACAATGCTTTTAGGTACTCCATGGAATCTCACTACCCACTTCATATACAATTCTGCTAACTTAGCTGCCGTTCTGGCCGATCTGACTGGTATAAATCTTGCACTTTTGGTTAATCGGTCCACAATCACCCAAATGCTATCATGTCCCGATCTAGTCCTTGGTAAACCATCAATGAAATCCATCGAGACTTGCTCCCATTTCCATTCGGGAATTTCTAATGGCTGTAACAACCCACTAGGCTTCTTTTGCTCGGCTTTAACTAGCTGGCAATTCATGCATTTGGATATAAACTCCCCAACGTCTCTTTTCATCCCTTCCCAGTAGTAAGTCTGTCTCATGTCTCGATACATCTTATTACCACCGGGGTGTATAGTCAGTTTTGAGTGATGACATTCTCTAAGCACTTCATCTCTCAATCCATTGACATTGGGTACAACAAGCTTTCCATTCTTTCTAAGCCATCCATCTTGATCAAGCCCATACTTGCTCATCTCCTCATCGATACCCATCCCTAACTTGGAGATGATTTCCAATAGGTTAGGATCGTCCCTCTGACTAGAGCCGATCCGCTCAATTAAAGTGGGTCTGATCGTCAAACTTGCTAACATTTCTGGGTCCAATTCGCACTTTGGTCTGAAATCAAACCCCGCGATATACTCCAGTTGCTTCCATTCAAGGAACATAGCCCCTAAACTGGCATGTCTTCGACTCAACGCATCGGCTACCGCATTGCCCTTTCCCGGTGTATATGCGATGTCGAAATCATATGAAGCTAAGAACTCTAACCACCTCTGCTGACGAAGATTCAAATCCTTTTGAGAGAAAAGATACTTCAGCGACTTATAATCAGTAAACAGCTCGAATCTTTCTCCCAAGAGATATTGTCTCCACATCTTCAGTGCGAATACGATCGCTGCCAATTCCAAATCATGGATAGGATACCTCTTCTCATGCGGTTTCAGTTGCCTGCTTGCATAAGCTACAACCCTACCACCCTGCATCAACACAGCACCTAGTCCGGTACCACAAGCATCTGTATATACCGTCATCTCTTCACTCCCCTTGGGAATGACTAACACTGGTGCACTTGTCAACTTTTCTTTTAGACTCTTGAATGCATCCTCGCACCTTTCGTTCCAAACAAAAGCTTGATTCTTCTTTGTCAACTGAGTCAACGGTGCTGCTATCTTGGAGAAGCCTTGGATAAACTTACGATAATATCCCGCTAATCCCAAGAAACTTCTTACATCTGTTGCATTCTTCGGCGTAGACCAATCTTGCACCGTAGCCACCTTAGCAGGATCCACGGCGATACCATTTTCTGAAACAACATGGCCCAAGAATCTCACTTCCTTCCTCCAGAAGCGACACTTAGAAAACTTTTCTTTCAATTGGTGTTTCCTCAACACCTCCATCACTGTCCTCAAATGTTCCTTGTGTTCTTCCTCGTTCCTTGAGTAAACCAAAATATCATCCACGAATACAAGAACAGACTTATTCAACTGATCTATGAATACCCTATTCATAAGATCCACAAAATATGCCGGGGCATTAGTCAGCCCAAATGGCATAACCAACCATTCATAAAATCCAGACGGCGTTCAAAATGCCGTTTTAGCTATACTCTCAGCTTCCACTCTAAGCTGATGAAAACCTGTCGCGAGATCCAACTGGGAGAACACTCTCGCGCCACTCAACTGATCGAACAAATCATCTATCCGCGGGAGAGGATACTTATTCTTCCTCGTCACCTTGTTCAACTCGCGGTAGTCTACACACAAACGAAGGGAACCATCCGCCTTGGTAGCAAACACAACTGGTGCTCCCCATTCAGAGACACTCCTTCTGATAAATCCCTTCTTCAAAAGATCGCTGACTTGCACCTCGAGCTCTCGCTGCTCCCTTGGTGCCATACGACGAAGTGGCATCACTATAGGTCTGGCATCTTTTACCAAATCAATACGGAACTCAATCTCTCGGTGTGGTGGAAGTCCGGTCACTTCTTCGAAAACATCCGGATACTGGCCAACCACGGGCAAACCTGACAACTCACTATGCGGAATGTCGAGGGAGTTTAGAAAACTAGCCAATACCCCCTCACTGGGTAAACCAACAAACACTATCCTCCGCCCATCATCCGCTCTAGTTGTCACCAAAAAGCCCTCACAGTCTACCACCACCCCGTATCTTCGGAGCCAATCTACTCCCAAAATAATGCCAAACCCAGTAAAGCCCAAAACAAAGCAATCACAAACAAACATGCATCCATGACTCGATAAGACCACATTACGACAAATCATGCTAAGGCTAGTAGAACCACCAATCGGGTTCGTCACTACTAAAGGTCTATCGACAATCTCGGGCTCCAATCCCAACCTATCTACTAGGTCACTAGATATGAAAGAACTGGAAGCTCCGGTATCAAACAAAACTCTAACAGGAACATCATAAACAGAAAGCATACCTTGAATGACGACATTCTTTCCCTTCTCCGCCGCAGTTGGGGCATTCGACGAAGAAGGAATAGCATTAAGGGCATATGCTTTCACCATTTGCTTTTCTTTAGGGGGTTGCGGACACTTGTCCTTGTGATGTCCCATTTGGCCACAGTTGAAGCACTTCCTATCCGCTGGCTTGGCCCGACAATTACTAGCATAATGGCCCTTCTTACCACAGCTGAAGCACTCAACATCTTGTTTATTCTTTTTCTTCTGGCCATCCTTAGTCTGACTCTGCTTTCTTTTATTCTGGGAACCACCCTTGCCTCCACCACTTGCTTGTGGCTTTGGCTCATCTGCGGATGCAACCTCAGTCTTCAGCTTAGGGTAGAGACTCTCTGATCTTAATGCTTTCCCCACAATCGACTCAAACGTCTCATCGATGTGGTTAATAAGCCTTTCCCCTAAGTACTGATCTAACCCAGTTATGAATTTCTCATTCTTCTTCTCGGCAGTATCAATAAGAGATAACCCATACTTTGACAAAGTGTCGAATTCAGCAATGTACTCCGAGACAGCTCTGCCATTCTGCTTGAGCTACAAGAATTTCTTAAACAGCACTGACTTTTGAGCAGCTGGAATGAACTTCTCGCTAAAGCGAGCTTTAAACTGCTCCCAAGTAATCTGATCTTCGGGAGTAGCTGCCTTTATAGCATTCCACCAATTCATTGCCCGCCCTTGCAGCTGACGGGACGCTAGCTTTCTCTTCATTGCATCCTCGATACCCAAATCCTCGAAGATACGTTCGCAACTATCCAACCAATCCTGAACATCTGTGGCCGACTCCGTTCCATGGAACGGCTTCCCACCAAGGCTAGTATAATCTTTATTCAGCTTGGCGAAGTCAACTCTTGGCGCCTGCACTATTGGAACACCACCATTTCCACCATTGGGAGTTGCCCTCCGTACATCTCTAAGCATCTCTCTCATGAGGTCAGTAAACATCGTCCTCATGTCAGCAGCATTCCCATTATTGGCTCCCCTACCAGCACCTCTAGTATCTCGGCTCATCGTCAATCTGAAAAAGGAAACGATTAACGATTCCATAGTGGTGCTAGTGCAGTACGACTTCATTCTTATACTACTAATAGTATATATATAGCTTTTGAAAACCAAAATAACCACAAATATGCTCTCTCGTATACGTATATTATCTCTCCCTGATAACTTCCCTAGGTTAACTACGCAACCTAAAGCTCTGATACAAAGTGTGACGGCCCGCCCCGCACCAACCGACACTTCCTCCAAGTGTGCGCTGTACACATGTCCAACTGGCACGGAACGGTCGTCATAAGAAAAGAAAGAAGAGAATGAACTAATCAAGGAACCTGTAGAATGTCTCACAGCGCATGGAATAAAATATAATAATAACATACTTGACATAAAACAGGTGAGACAGTGCATAAGCTGATAACTAATAATAAATGTCAACATCAGAGCAGCGGAAATCCAAATACAGCTTATTACAACTTTTCAAAATCTACTGTCTCTAAACAAAAGAAAGCTAAAGTGGAAGATGCACCACCAATGCCCAAGCAGTGATCTTCGACAACACAGGGAGAATACTATATATATATATTACGTGGAAGCCTCCTGCTCGTCTCCGGATCATCTACCCGTGCATCACCAGCTAACCTGTCTCTAGTCTGCTCGTGTGAGCACCCAGAGTAATAAGAAGAGACATAAAACTCTGGGTCAGAAAAAAAGTCTGGTATGAGCGATAAGCAGCTAAACAGAACAATAACAGGTATACTAAACCATACCTGAACCTGGACCTGCAACCAAAGAGTTAGCACTACATACTGTACAATAATCTAAGGTGCCATCAACATATGGTGTAAAGAAATACGGGGGTGGGGGTGTGCATGTCATAGGGATAGCAAACAATTCGATCATGGCAACCATCCTCACATCTCTCACTCAGTGCATAAAGCATACGATGTATACCGCTTTCAACCACTAGACCCATCGAAGTAGTGACGGAGTTCGGCTATTACAACTACTGCTACCACCAAGCTTACCCCATGGAGTCATGACTAAACCTTTACAAATGACCCCACTTCATTGGTCTATAGCTCTTTTAGTCGTACCTAGACCACTGTGGCCCTGAATCCGTTCACGTACCCCTTATACATAGTGATCCAAAGTTACAGACATCGACAGCCCCTTAGCACACGTCCCGCAGCAAAGTCCAATCATGAAGTTAACTCGTTGATTCCCATCTGAATCCTCGGTACAAACTTCCCATTTGGACTACCTTTGCATCTCGGGTTATGGTCTTCTTCGGTTCGGTTCGGGTCTCTTCCTCCTATTCGGTTCGGTTCGGGCATCCTCCTCCTATCCGGTTCGGTTCGGGTCTCCTCCTCCATCCGGTTCGGTTCGGATCTCCTCCTCCTATCCGGTTCGGTTCGGGTGTCTCCTCCTATCCGGTTCGGTTCGGATCTCCTCCTTCTATTCGGTTCGGATCGGATCTCCTCCTCCTATCCGGTTCGGTTCGGGTGTCTCCTCCTATCCGGTTCGGGTGTCTCCTCCTATCCGGTTCGGTTCGGATCTCCTCCTTCTATTCGGTTCGGATCGGATCTACTCCTCCTATCCGGTTCAGATCGGATCTCCTCCTCCTATCCGGATCGGATCTCCTCCTCCTACCCGGTTCGGATCGGGTGTTCTTCCTAACCGGTTCTGAAAATCTGCAACTTTTTCCAGCAAGCTATTTTCGCCGAACGACGGCGTTTTCAACCTTTCTAAACTTCCTATGACATTACAAAACATTCCAAACAGTAGTAACAACATATAGAATCAATCACAAACATTAAAACATCATTTACATGAAATACTTTAGATCAAACATACCCAGAAGCCCATGTTTTCCCCTTAATCCTTCTTAACCGTGATTATGCATACAATTACCAAAACTTATCCAAATTAGCCCAAATTTTTATCAGAGCCATAAAACATCATTATAGAATTTTAGGAATTTTTCCAGAATTTATTAATGTATAAATTCGCTAATCTTCACTAATTACCCATAATTAACCGTAATTAGTGTAAAAGCAAGCTAATCACTCACCTTTGCCACCACTAAAACCCCAAAACTGAAATATTCTCTGATTTGGCACTCTTCCCAATCTTACACAGCAGCTCTACCTCGGTTCTCGTGCTAATACTCCTTGATTTAATGTTTGCTAAGCCTAATCTTCAATTAGAAAGTGATTAAGAGGTGTTTTGAAGAGATTTAGAGGGTGGAGGCCATGGCTAGGTTAAGAGGAATGAATAGTGACGGCTGAAAAATGAGAAAAAGGTATTCTCCAAACCCTAACAGCCCTTTTAAACTCCTAATCCCGAAATTCCCCTTTGGACCTAGCTGTTAATCACCCGGTTAAGCCCAATTAAGCTGTTTTTCACAATCTGAAACTTGTTTCAGCCATATCTCCTAAACGGTGAGTCCGTTTGGCTAATATGACCACTCTACGGAATTGTAAACCATCATCCAGATCCAATGGAAGTGGTTTCAGGTCAAAATTCCTTTTCAGTCAAAAGTTATGGTCAAAACAAGTTCAACTAGGGGCAAAACGGTCATTTAAAAATCGACAAAAATCATGAACATGGGAAATGACCCTACTAGTCGTTTCCCAAAAGTACACGACCATACGACTTACTAAGAAAAAGAAATAAATATTCTACGATCTTCCGATGCGTAGAATGCAGGTCGTTACATATACGGATACAGAGCTTTCTGGATATCATTCCAGCTGTAAACCAGGATCCTGTGAATATAAATCTGCAAAACCAAAACTACTAGCTGCCCGTGCGGAAAATAAGGGCACCCAGAGTTTAGGTTAAAACAATAAACTCCAGGTCAGTCATGTGACTGGTGTGAGAACTAAAACAGTTATTAATCTTTATTTTTAAAGTTAGGTAAATCAAGGGACCACGCCGTATAACACGGAACGGGTTTCCTCCCAAGAACACCAGTGCATAAAATAACAACGCAATGCTAAATAAAGAAAAATGAAGCTATTATAAGACCCAGGTCCCATCACACAATGCAACGCAAGCCGGAGGATAGGGTTTTTACCTTATAATAGCCAAGAATGCTTGATACGTTTAAAACAAATCATTTGATACTATTATAAGTGCATATTGTATAAAATATCTTCAAATCATAAGTATCAATCATAGACGTCATAAGTGCCCCATCCCACTATGTCGCCATACTAGGCTCTACAAATAAAACTGAAATACACGTATTGGAAATTGGATTTCCATCATGGTGGCTCCTGATTCGAAAGATCGATCGCGTAATGCAATTTACCACGGCTTACGTCCCGACAAGTGAAACACCGTCTGCACATCCTCCGTTGTCTGTTAGGATCTTCATGAGGAGGCACCAAGACGCCATGAATATTCAGAACTCCATGAGGGATGGTCCATCGAGAAAGACGTAGTAGCAAGACGAGACATTGATTTCGATAAAGGTGAGGTTGCTAACTTGGCTTCGACCCTCATCTCCAAGTTGTACTGGCTCTATAAGATTGATATGCCGATTGGAAGCACCGTTGAATCCATGAACGATAGCTTTGCATGGCTTCAAATCTTCAGCCTCAAGCTTCATTTGATCTTAGGCTGATTTGAAGATAATGTTGATAGTACTCCCCGAGTTGACGAGGACATTCTTAACATAGGTCGGACCTGTGTAGGTTGAGATGACACGTGGACCTGTGGTAGGAATATCAATTCACACAGACCCTTTTCTCGAAAGGCTATAGTTCCTCATAGTCTTTTGCAACTTGGCCAGGACAGATTCTTCCGTGTCGGTAAAGCACGCTTCCTGGTCAGCGTGCTTGATGGAGTTAGTGCATCCTTGCATACACAAAAAGCTTTCATTTGTGGTATGCATGAGGTCCACTTCAAATAGTTTTAATCATGATACCCCTTTGAGAAGGTCACGGATTGGACGACCCAGGTGCCACTTAGATATGAGGAGATGCGGGCGTTGAAGGGCCTAGATTTCTTCTTTTGGTGTAGGGTTCTAAGTGTATTGCTTGAGTCGTTTCTCACGAATGATTTTCTCGATTGCATCCCGGAGGCGTCAACAGGCTTTTTTATTATGACCGAACATGTCGTGGAATCTGCAATATTTGCCCGAATTCTTCTCTCGATCGTAGTTTCTCGAAATGTCGGTTTCTTGTACTGCATGGTATTACAGATCTCTAAATAGATTGTCTCCAACATCGAGTTGAGTGGAGTGTAGACCTTGTACAATGGGAAGCGTTCGCGCTTCTTCGAGTCCTATCCCAAATGGTTGCACCTCCCTGGCTTGTCATTGTTCGGCTTAGACTTGAACTAAGCGATCCTTTTGCCCTTGTCGAAGCTTTCACCAACCCATTTAGCTTTGGCGCTGTCTTGTGCGGAAGCCTGGTGCGGGTTGTTGGGGTGGCCAGCTTGAGCATCCCTTTTCCTACATGCTTCTTCTTGGCAAAGAAACTTATTCTCCTTTTTATAGGAAACTTCCAAAGACTTCTTTTCTATTGATCCAAGCCCCGAACTCAGAATTAGGTAATACGCCCTTGGCAAGCAGAATAAGAATGGTGCAAGGCTCGTCGTCTTCGTACTTCAACCAAGGAATTGTTGAAGCGTTCGAAATGTCTCTTTGAGAGTTTCCCTAGGGCCTTGGTAGATGTTCGAGAAGGAAAGAGAGTCATTCAGACATGTTACATGCATTCGGAACTGCTTCAACAACTTGGTAGAAAGAAGAACGAAAGTTGCGACGGTTATCGGCAGGAGTCATGAGAACTAAAGCCGGACCAGGCCTTCGAGAAAGAGTGGAAATCACTTGCACTTTATGGCGTCGATGGCATGGGTTGAGTCCATATGCCACTCGTAATGATTCAATAAGTTTCAAGGACCCATCTTCCCTGCTTGAGCCGTTAGTTGTGGCATATTAAAGCACCTCAACTATTCAGCATTGTGGATAACTATAGTAAAAGGGTTACGCCCGTATGGTTCCCAACCGTCGTTGGTGTGCCTCCATGTTTCCCTCATTATCCTTCGTACCGTGTCAGTGAGAATCACATGTTGAACCTTTGCTGGATTCCAACGGTCGTGGTCCACCTTGGGAGTTCATGGCCTTAGGCGTCTTCTCAGATGAACATCAAAATCATCCTCCAGTAATTTGTTTACCTCGATTCTTTGATTTTGCGGAGGCTGGGCAGGAGGAACTTGAACCTATTGCACAACTAACTGAGTCAGCATCAAGTTCTGAATGGAGGCAAGCGGAGACAGCCTCATCGAGGGTTGGGTGATATTTCCAGGTTCGTGACTAGACCTCAATCAGGAGCGGCCAAAATGACGGGCTCCCTCTCTAATTGTGAGCGTAGCACGGCTGTCGTTAATTCTTTGCCTTTGGCTATGGGTGTTGCGATAGTTATCAGAAGAAGAACTTTCTGAAAGGTAGTGATTGGGCGTTGGGGCCCTATTGGCTTGAGGGTGAGTGATAACCCTAAGTGCATTCCGGTGCATCCTTTCCATCAAGTTAATGTTCTGCTCAATCTACTCATTAAACTATCGTTGATTTTCCTCCAACTTTTTGGTCACTTCGAAGAATTGAGCTTGTGTGATTGGAGTTTCCGGGTTGGAGGAAATCACCATATCCATGGCGGTCAGGCCTTTCGAAGTTTGGCGTTGCAGAGAGGTTTCTGGTTTGACGGTTGAAGTCCCGACAAGAGCATCTTTTCCATTCTTCACCATATCGGCAAACTTGGTCGGTAAGTCTAAGGAGACCTAAGTAACACTCCCAAGTTTCGGTTGAAAACAATAGGAAAGTTGTAGCCTTGTTCTCTCAATGAAAGCACCAGAATGTTGATGCGCAAAAGTTGGTACAACATTGAAAGAGTTTCAACATAATGAAACTACACATTCAAAGTGGAAATTATATGCCAGAAAGTAAGTAACAAAATATTTTATTGCGGTTCATCCCGCGAGAACCTACATCCACTTTGAAAGTTTTGTTCATTATATTCAATTTTAGTGAACATACAATGGTAGGAACAATAGTTCCATATGAATACATTAGTGATGGCGGAAAGCAAGTTCTACAAGGTCCAAAATGTATCTTAAGTCATTCTTCTCGAAATATCTATGCTATCCAAAATGTTCAAATGTCCCCAAAAAAAGGTAAGTTTCTTCTTCCCAGAGATATAGAGCAAGCTTGGGGGTCAAGAGGGAAATATCTCTTTCAAAAGTGCCAAACAAGAAAGATTTGAACCTTTTTTATATTGTAGAATGAAGTGGTATTTATAGAGAGAAGGAGCATGGAGTAGGTAGGAGCAAGGGGTGGCAGGCACGTGCTCTACAATATTTGTACCCCGAGGTCAGTATGTATCATGAGGCTTAGTTTTTGTTCTACTTCGAAGATTTGAACTCTTCTTCTCTGGTGCCTTGTTGTTTTCGTACCTGGGGGTATGAAGTTGATTTGAACCAATCTTATAAACTTTGGTGGAATTGGATGAACTTCGAGGGCTACAAAATGGGGGAGTCGTACACGACGATACGAAATGGTGAGAACTTCGGGGTATGAAATGTTGTGAGTGAGGTTATACCCCCCGGGAGTCGTGTTTTAGGGATATAATTTTTTGATGAAGAATCATACCGACTCCCGAATACTTAGGAGAATTTGAGCAGTTTCGACGAGCCGCAACGATTATACTTTTACGAATCCATCCAAGCTTTGTTCCTAGGCATCTTGGCGACACTTCTGAGTTGTTTAACCATGTGATGGGCCAAGTCATGCAGGCCTAAACTACTTCTGGTATCCGGGCCAAAAGGCCGGGTAATAGTAATATTTTTAGTATTACAAATTTTTATCTAAATATTATATTCTGAGTCATTTAACGTTTTCATCTGAAGAATGGATATCAAAAATTAACTCTGGATTTTTTTTGGCTTTTGATTTGGTGGTGTCCAATATTTTGTAAAATGTCTAATTCCATACCAAGTTTACAATAAATATGAATTAGATCATCTCAAAAATTATCCTAGAAAAACAAAACATTTATTGTTGGCATTTGTTCACGTAACTATCACATTACATAGTTTTGTAAGCACGTTGATTATTAAGGTAACTAATGACTGCACGGGTAGTGTTGAGAGTGCATGAGGAAGGACCTTGGAGCAGAGTTGAAAGCTTAGTAGTCTCCTATTTAGTTGTTGATGTCACGAAATAGACTAAACTTATTCATCTTTGCAAGATCTTTGTGTATGCAACAACAATTCATTGTGGCTATTTGTAGGTTTAGAGCCATGAGGTAGTCAACCCATATACATGTGTATATACAAATATCGACGGGGTAATCCATAATATTATTGATTACATGTCATGTTGAGGAATTGAATCTTGTACGTATTATGCAGTTAATTGGGACATAATCGTGGCATGTGTGAGAGTGTTACATTATGTTTTTGACATTTATTTATTATATATACTTTTTTGTTATTTACCTTAAAAATGAATCTTGGCTATGTCGATATAACATGCCTAATTTTACAAGATAGCATCAGGACATTCAATTGGGTAAATAAAATAATATAAGTGTGATATTTGATAACTAAATGAGATGAGCCATAATTAATGAACTAATTAGATCAATTAGAATTGGCTTAAAAGAAGAGGGGCAAAATTGAAAAAGGATATTTTCTGTACACATATACCATCTCTCATTTTCCACTTTAAGTTTTCATTTGCAAAACTAAGCGTAGTAGAGAGATCAATCATTTCTAGGAATGGGAAGTGAAAATATAAACTAGGAAGTGGGAATCAAGCTTATAAATAAATCTCAAAATTTTCATAACCTATACAAGGTGTATAATGTTTGTCACTTTCTTGTTCAGTTGTTTGGTTTGAATTTATGTTAAACTCAAACTGATATGTATTCATATATTTTAGTATGCCATGTTCATATGATAGAATCTCATTTACATTTGTTTATTGATGATAAGTTGTATTTTCATGAAGTTTTCATGAAGGATTGCATATAAACCCTATCATTAGACATCTGAATGCCTCCAGATTTTAGGATAAGATGAGGAATCATATTCAAAGATGGGTTTTAAGTATTAAAATTTCCTAAATGAGTTTGAATTTTCTATGTTAAGAAATTTATTTAATTCAGTTTTAATTATCTAAAACGATCATATGTTATTTTTAGTTTTGATGATAATATATAATGGAAGATATATAAAAAAGGATTCACTATGATTATGGAGAATTTTTCTCATTGAGTTTTGATTTGATATGAAATTTATAAGCAAGAAAAGTTATGCATTTAAGTGAGATTAATTAATAATTTGCTTTGAAAGTTAGGGTTGCAATGTCTGAGTATTCAAAATTCTCAGATCTATGACATAAGACTAAAATGAAGTTTTATAAGCCAATAAGATTTGTCAAATAACAAGAAGTTGGTAAAAAATATTTCTTTAAATATAAAATTTTCAAGTTATTCATGGTTTTGTCACTTCAAAGGAGAGTTTCTCTTTGATTCATCAGCTAGCAACAAAGAAACCACTTCGTTGCTTCAACTTGTGAGCAACCTAGCATGTAGTGCACCGAAACTAGGGAGATGCGAAGGAGTGCTTCGAAGCCAGTTGATTTGATTCGAAGCTACATTTCATTTTGTAAGGGGAACCAACTTATCTAATGGTTTTGAAGATATCCAACTCGTTCACTATAATTGCTTCGTAGCAGCTGCCTCTAACTTTTTTAAATTTGGTTTTGAATTTTTTAAGTGACTTGTGTTGATTATTTTGGTTTTCATGCTCGAATTCCTATTTGCATTCGAAGCACCCCCTAAGCATTTTAAATTTCTTCATAGCCATAGAGGCTTGAAGCCACTGTTTTTTTCCAAAGTCATGTAGACTCAAATTCATGTTTTTCCAATTGTTTCGCTTCAAAGCCATAGAGACTAGAGACGCTACAAGCCTATAAATCCTTATATGATCTTGTGTTTCAAATTATTTTGAATTGATTCAAGCCAAAACAATTTTATAACTTTTTTCTTCATTTGGATGGTTTCAAAAGGATTCGAAAGATTTTAAAAAATTACTTGTTTCGATAAAATTTTGGCTTTGATGCCACTTGTTTAAATTATATTACTTCTAAGATTTTAATATATCATCAACATTGTTTTGAAAACATACATAATTTAAAGGGTTATTGAATTTCCTTATTTTAAAACATATTCAAAGGGATCAAATTACAAAGGCCTATGTTTTCAAGAAAGTATTATATAAAGTATTTAACCTTGTATTTTACTAAATTGATAATTAATTTACTTTATATAGATGGAAAGATGAAAGTAAGGACTTAAAAGATTAGAAAACCATATGGGACTAATGTAGGGTCATGCCCTATACTTCAGCTATTGCCCTTAGCTGAATTTGTCCAACATTACATTATGTATGTCAAGGTTAGGTAAGACTAAAAGTATATATGATAAAAGGGATGCAATTAGATATGTTATTGGTGAGTCCACAAAACCATTAGATCCCTAATCCTCGTAGAAAAACTAAGAGAGATAGGTAGTCTGATAGACCGATAGTTAGGAACAAGTAAAACTTGAATAGACCATTTAATTTAGTTTTAATAGCTAGTTAGATAATTAGGGAGACACGATTCATCCATTTAATGTGAGACAAATAGTCAAAGAGAGACATATAGTCATATATTACTTTTGGGAGACTGATAATTAGGACAACCCAAGAAACGACTAGTCAGGAGTAAGTTGAGGTAGATAGTCCGAGTTACCCTTGAGACAGATAGTCAGGTCATGCATGCATACATTCATTAACAATTATTGATCATCATGTTTATTAACTATTGTGGTTACAAGTTTAACATTGATTGGTTAGTTGTTTACTTTAATTGAGTAAGGATAATAGTGAGGGGAAGGCCTATTCTACTAAGTTGTGTAGCCTCACCCTGGACAGTTAAAGCGCGTAGCGGTTCTATAGTGGAAGAGGCAAAAAAAGTTTTAGCAGGAATAGAGCAGAGAAATACCGAGGAAATAGTAAAGGCGCAAATAGTTTCATTAGATGTGGAACCAAATATTTAAAACCAATTAATTATCATTCTCGCGTTATATGTGTTGAAGAAGCTAACATTAATTAATATTATATAATGAAATCAAGAATATTTGTTACACACACTAGATCTGATAATTGTAATAGATTTCTATAATATGTTTGACACTTACATGTTAAAATTATCATTTTACACTAACCTTAGTGATTTTTTTGGAAAAAAACTAGTCAATCGAGTTATGTATATTAATATTGCTAAAGCTGGTGCTAAAAAATCTTGATTTAGTGGACACTGTTCAAAATAGAGGGGATAAAAGAAAATCTACTATTCGTCGATGCTAAATTATAACAGTGTAGCGATTAAAGAGCGCTACGAGCTATAGTGGGGATTTTGTGGGGCTTTTGCGCGACTTTAACTACATAGGGACTCTTACTAGATATCTACCTTATTTGAGTTGGCATATTATTATTCATATTGAACTGTTAGTCTGATTCAAAAATTTTGTTTTTCCTGATTTTCTCTCGGGTCTCTATTGAGCGGTTCAGAAGTAGGTTTCATATTTCATCTCTTTTGGCAAATAAAGCTAGTAAAGGTATGCATGAGGCATCGCTAGCGATTTCAGGAGCTTTGTTTTATTTCTATTATGTTATTAAAATCATATCCAAACTTATGTTGATGTCGTAATAAGTATTATTATGAGTACTCTGATCAATTTAGAGGACATATTCATATGTCGCTCTAGAAATATTTTATATTATTATTTTATCTAAAAGTGGGAAAAACTATTGGATTATGTAATACATGAATATGAATGGTTATTTCAGAATTTTTGTTGAATTTTGTTTCATGTTCATGTGTATTTGGTATTTATACCATTAACTCGACTGTGTTCAGTTATCGATAATTAATAGTATAGACGGTTACAACATCTATAGCGTTTAATTTTCGACCTTATAATTGGGGATGCTACTATCTACTTTATGGTTATCTGAGATATAATCTTAGGAATAACCAAGAACATGCCATGATTGTGTTTGATGATTATTAAGCATTTCTTATTTAGCTCATTCATTTTTATATTATACCTTTGGATGTGTAGTTTGGTTTCAAATTTGTTACAGGGCAATGATATATGTGCATGATTTTTTAGATATGTTGAAATCTTTGAGATATTTATATTTCATTACGACAACGACTATTATACCATGTTACATACCATATGTATATTGACATCTATATTTAGACACAATCTAATTCATCTGTTATTTATATAATACTCAAGTCAGTTAGACACATTTTCAGTTTAGAAATGAAATGGCCAACTTGTGCATTTAGGCGTAGTTTAGAGGCTAGTATTATTGGGTTACTAAGCCATATATAGTTATATGATCTCTTGTTTAAATTTTGATTTTTTGATAAGATATGTGTGATAGACTTATCATGTACATAAGCAATTTGAGAATATAGGGTATTAGACTAATCATGTACATAACTCTATTCTTTGATTAACATTGTATTTCTTTATCTAGTAAGCACATGTGCTTATTTCTCTGTATGGACACCATTTGCATAAAATTAAGTTGGTAATGGTTTTGCTTTATGTATTTGTTTTAACCTAACGAAATATTTTTATGTGACTACATAAAATAGCCTCGTTCTCAGTATAGTTATACCGTGTTACATAGTAATATTCTTTGGTAGTATATATAGAGAGGCGAGTGTTACAAAAGTTTATATGATAATGACTCGTACGTGGAAACAAAGGGGTTCTGTTACTGGTACATGTGTTCAGGGGTTGTTGATGGCTCAAAGAAATTTGGTGGAAAATTGACCGGTATAAACAATAAAGAAAAAGTGATGAGATTTGTATCATGGATGAGACCACTGCCTCGAAAGTGGACTCTGATATGGTTATAGTGCAATCAATAATTGTCGTCCACTTCCAAGGTTAATGCAACAATCCTTGAAACTTGTGCATGCAAGTTTGAAGGATTTGGATATTAGTAGAAGTCACTGCTTAGAAATTTTGAGTATGTATGAAAGAAAGATTTAATTTCAAAGAAGAATGCATAGGGAAGAGAAGAATGAGATAGTTTTGTTTCCTATAATTTCCATATTCATAGTTCTCATAAGAGTGAAAATAAAAAATGTAAAAATTTTCCTCTCGCTTAAGCCTGTCAATATTAGTAAATAAGCTTCCATAAGTAAAAATTTCATTAATATAGAATGCAAAAGGACAATCAACGAAAATATTTTGGATTTTATTGGGTAGCGACCCAAAATCCCGGTACTCTTTGAATCGACCAATTACACACAAGTTTGACCCAAAGTGCACGGAAAATGGATTACTAAAAGAAAGAAGTTAGGGGATGAGAAAAGAAAGAAAGAAATATTTGAATAGAAGAACAAGAAGAAGAACCAACACCATATCAGAGTCTCACATCGTAGTGGAACAAAATTGTAACACCCCGCCTCCGCTAGGGTCACTCGCAAAGGAATGCACTAGCTTTAGAGGGGCATTATTGGTAAACATGCACAGAAATATCACAAGACAGAACATATAAAATGGCGGAAGTAAAATCGAACTTTCATAAACATTAATAATTAAGGTCTAAAGCCTTTTTCATCAGAGTACATCAAAACCTGTCTTGTAATAATAAAGAAGCATTAAGACTTTTCCATAAATTATTCCCCAAATAAAACAGTAAAGTAGCCATAGCCAAGAAAAGTCCAAGCCATCCATGATGACCTTCAAGCAGAAGAAGTCTGAACTAAACAACAGTATTTCCTCCCTGTAACCTGGGGGGAAACGGAAGACAAGAAGCGAAAGAAAACGGGGTCAGTCATAAAGACTGGTAAGCCCTATCTACTATCAGCATATAAACTAGTAAAGTTAACTGGCATGAGGAACTGAGATGAACATAAGCATGATAACAAGATAGATAAGCTAAATCAGAATAACAGGATAACCACTGAACTAAGGTATCATGATAAACTACGGTGTTATGATAAATCAAGGTATCATATCGTCAGACTTCTATCAAGTATACTATCCCAAGGTATCTACCCCGTCTAACATTCCACGGTATCTATTCCGTATATTCTTCCTGGTTCTAACATGTATATTTGCTCTGCACCCTCCGTACTAGTATCCCAGCCTTGTTATGTGTTAACCATGAATGTCCCTTACTCAAAATCGTGTAATGGTCCATGTCAACCTAACATATCGCATATATAGGTTACTCAAATCATATGTTTCTTTCCATGTATATAAGTTCAGTCCTTTGCCGTACCTCGTACGGGCTTCCTCATGTCGTATTATCCTTGAAATCGTTTGGACTGTCACCCTTGTTCTAGCTAGGCTCTTCCATATGAATCATCGTTTGAACTACTAGGACTTACGCCACCTAGCACCACTAGGGATTACGCTTGCCTATTGCACGCTTTCGTATTTTGGTTTGGGTTAAACCACCTAGGCCACTAGGGATTACGCTAACCCTCAACCGCGCCCTTTTTCCCACGCATTCATCGTGAATCGTTTTTCTATAACTGCATGCACATGTATCACATCGTGCCATCCGAGTCCTGTCACAGGGCAAAACAAGAAATACAAGACTCGGTCGGGAGCTTTAGATTTATCTGCCGATGCAGATACTAAGGTCTGCTTTTCTACACGTGGCTATGGTCCCACGAGACCCCTCCCTCAACTAGTGAAAGGCAACACAAGAGAAAATCTTGCATGAGAACTACACTCCGGCCAGCCCACATCCTACGGCCTACCTCACCCATAATTAGATAGCAATTATGGTCTGTTGGGTGTTCCCTGCCTTTCCGTACGTACACGCTTGACTCAAGATGGTAGATGATCGACGAACTTGCTATCTCGGGCACCTTGTGTATTCGTCGACTCACTGCTATCCACCCCGGTCTTTAGGTCGCTCGCATAGCAACCAAGGCATATTCTTGGTTCTTCTACCGCAGACCTCAACCTCTCGTGAGCCTAGTATAATGACCTGGCAGCTCACAGATGGATCCCAAGAATATCCTCACGTTCCCCGAAGCCGCTGCTTCGTTACCCAGTTCGTTGGAGCCTTTATCTAAATCAGATAGCCTGCTCCTACACGCATACTTAAACGTTGACCTAACGTATCGGGTTACTAATCTATCTAAGAAATGGTCCAAATTTCCTTGACTAAGAATTATTACTTAGTCTCCCTTAACTAAGGTTTACCACTTAGCCTTATTTCCATAATCCTTGTTAACTATGGTTATTTACCTAATCCTCCGAATTAGGGTTTATCTAATGGGTTAAGTGTCACTTAAGTTCATAACTTGGCTCGTCTACAAACCATGTCAAAATTGGCTAAGTATCCAAGTCCAAGACTTAACCCTACAAACCATGTGTCAAGTTAGCTAAGTATATTAAGCAATCCATAACTTAACCTCGTCTAATTATCATTTTAGATTGGTTAATTATATAAATTAACTTGACCTTGTCAAATTACCGAGTCAAATCGGTCAAGCGTATTCAAGTGATTCGTGACTTAGCCTTATTATGTTTTCACGTTAGATTGGTTAAGTATAGGTCACTTAACCACATCAAACTAACGAGTTGGATTAGTTAAGTGTAAATTAACTTAACCCCGTCCAATTACCATGTTTAGATTAGTTAGGTCTGAGTTGACTTAACCCCATCCATTAACTGTATTAAACGGTTAAGTGTTACTAAGAAAATTTACTTAACCTTATCAAGTTATCGTGTTGGATTGATTAAGTGTTGGTTAACTTAATCCCGTCCCCTCGTCGTATAAAAATGGTCAAGTGTCGTTAGGCAAATCAAGTTACTTAACCTACCCAACCCTGTCATGTCGGTTAAGTGTCATTAGTCAAATTAAATTACTTAACCCATTTGTCCATGTCATATTTGGTTAAGCCTCATTAATCAAATTAACTTAACCCTATTATGTGGCATTAATTACTTAATGCACCCCAACCTCTCACATTAGACTTTGTTGTGGTTACTAGTTAAGCCGGTCGGTTCCGGGTAGCTTTACACCACAACTTGGTCTAACCTCGGGTTCAAGCACAACATGACCAACTTCTCACATTGGGTCCTATTGTTTGCAACTACTAGTTAGGCCGGTCGGTTCCGGGTAGTTTTACGTTGCAAACTCAACCCAACCTCGAGTTGGCCACTTTCATGTTTAGTCTAGTGTCATGTTCATAGTCAAGTTTTCAAGCAATTGGGTAGACCTAACTTAATAGGTAAATTCCCAAGCTTATGTTTTTATGCATACTTACATGTCAACTTCCATGTTATATTTCAAATCATGTTTTCAAGTATAAACACATGTCATATTTAACGTTACATGTTGTCATGTTTATACCCATTTACCCAAGTCATATTCATGTCATTATGTTTCCCCATAATGTGACCCCAACGCTTTTTTTTAAACTAGCATATACGTTCGCAACAACGTGATGGATTAAAAGAAGAGACTTGGCAAAGGAATGACAAAAATGGGTATTAAGCCACAAGTTAATCATGGTGGCAAATGAGGCACAAATGTGTTCATTAGCTTGCATGTTACATTCTTAAGCCTCCAAAAACATGCATAAACCCAAACTTGGTACATAAGCGAATCATGGTGACAAAAGACATGGAATGATGGCTAGAAACTCGCATATATCATCATATAAGGATTATGACTTCATATGCAAGGTGACATAATGATTATGAAGATTCTCATGTTGCATAATGCAACATTTCAACATAAAGGTCAAAACTTTATGACCACAAGACCAAGGTAATGACTTTATAAGCTTGCATAAGATGATAGCATGCTACATACTAATGTTTAACCCCACTTACAACATGTCATATTAAGTTTAAAGTTCATATCTAATAGTAGGAGAAGGGCTTACATTGCTATGAAGGCCTAAATCGATTAAACTAAAGCTTGTGATGAAGCCTATGCATGCCATCACCCAAAAACCCAAAGATGGATGCTCCAAACCCACCAAAACACCATCTTTATGAACAAAGATCAAAGCTTTTGCCTTGAAATCAACTTGAGAAGCTCTCATACTAACATAGGGACTCTCTAACACTCTCATGATCATGAAACCTCTCATAGAAATGAAGTGGAGGCTAGGATAGTTGAGTGGAGGCCATGAGAGTAGAAATTTGGCCATAGTTTAGTTACATGAATGAATAATGAGGATTTAGGAGAGGGTTAGGGGCTTATTTATAGATTAGGCAAGTGTTTTAGGCCATAGGATTAAACCTAGATTCAATCCAAGCCATCAAAGCATGTCTTGGGGAAGAAGTCAAGTGTAGGAACCATCTAGGGCCTTTAGATTAAAGATGAACCATGAGAACCATTCAAATGCAAAATCTGCATTTGAGCGAATCGGCCCACGGGTTGACAGCCAAACACCATGGATTAACCCCTAGTCGACCCAGCGAGCTCGGGTCGACCTCAAAAATCGGCCGGTTCGGTTATTCCCCTCTCCCAATTCGCTGTTTTGAACATTTTTGCATATTTATTTATTTAATTTTCAATTATATATATATATATATATATATATATATATCAATATATATATATTTCTCTGCGCAACCCATTTCACTTAATTAAGTATACTTTAATTTGGGAATTTTTCGTGAAACTTCGCGAGGCCATATCTTGGTCATACGGACTCCGATTTTCGAAAACTCGGACTCTATTTCGCGTATTTTTCCGAGACGAACGCAATGGCATAGCCCGTTTCCCTTGATTCAGATTTTATAGTTTAATTCTGCCTCCATTTATGTTATAACATGTTATTCAAAAATACGGGTTGTTACATTCTCCCCACCTTTTAGGATTTCGTCCCCGAAATCTCCAAGTTAGGAAGAACCTATCCTACCATCCATCATTCATCTACTCAAAACATCATCCATAAGCAACCATTGTCCTTAGATGATTTCTAATGCTGTATGAATATATGCAAAACGTGTGTGTACATGTTCCTTAGCTAATGCTAATGATCAGGCCTGAATAATCTTTCTAATGCAAAAATATGTATAGTGCCATGAATCCAACATGTATGCAAATAGTCCTAGTCATATAGATACTATATGCGTGCACAATCATTCATTCATATGCAACAACCGCATGATAATACATTCGATTTCAACCATAAACAAGTATAAATACTCGTGCATATGCAATATGAAATGTGATCGAGTCGAGCTAGTATCTAATGTGTATTCGCGCATCCACGAGCAACCACTTGCAACCATATCAATCATAACATGTTTCAAATACATGTTTACATCCATAGGGTTCTACCTAGGATTCCCCGAAATAGGGTCGAGAAGATAAACAAGACAAATTCCTTACGGGGTTTGTAACAGAAGATAGGACCGAGAGGATATTCACAAAAGATAGCCTACAAGAAAGCTCTACAGGAAAACAGGGATCAAGGATATACTCTCAAAAAGAGATATCATGCGCGTATCTAGTCTTTGACCATCAAAGTCGTATCTCCTTGAGCTTAATTCCATTGTGCCTTGACCGTCCTTTAACTTCGCGATTTCGTAGCTTCTTATTTCCTGTTTCCATAACATGAGTTGGAACTCATTTCCTCGTCGCCTCTCGTTCCACTTGCACACTTAGCGCAAACATGACTGCGTACTCATGATCTCATGCAAGCTTTCCAAAATTCACTAGTGAATCTCGGACCTCGTACCATAAGGTATTCCACGTAGTAGAACTTTCTCTTGAAAGTAAACAGAGGCCAACCGGGTTATCAAGTGCACTTACTAGGGTGATTTCCATAACCCATGCATAAGTGAAATAAACCATCCGTCTTATCGGCGAACACCATCCGATCGGGCTTCAAATTTCCAATAAAGGCATCTAGGGATTCTAAGTAACTAATCATGACAGAACCCAAAAGGTCACGCGATACTTCAAGGGTATTACCAAAGCAAGCCAAGAGTCTAACTACCCTCCTTCTAAAACCGAGAGTGGCACCCCTTACTGGATAACTACTTCATCCCTAGAATCCATCCACAACTTATAAACATAAGCATTATTTCCAAGCTCAACACTTGATATAGACATTCTCAAATCCAAACAAGCCATGAGTAAATGGACCGATCTTCCAATAGGACTTGAGACAAAAACGGGATCCTCTACTATGCTAGTACTAAGGTGCAGAGACTCAACTATCGAAGCGGACTTAAAAGATGCGGTGATCAAAACAAAGTCCCGACAGGATGATAGAGAAGAAAAGCTAAACCTTTAACAAGATCGTTACCCTCCTTCTGAGGTACCCTAGAAATGAGAGCATACTATTGCCCTCTGAAGGATCTTGTCCCTGTTCCATGATACTTAACTATCCGTCCCGTTTCACCATGCCAAAGGTACTCTCTCGTCATGGGTTTCATTGTTCATCTTTCTCCCTCCTTTTAGGACTCAGCCATACCAACATGTTGCTTATCCCTGAGCTCGTATCCTTTATCCTTGTTCTTACTATCCTTTCATGCATAACTCTGCAACGGTCTCTCGAGAACCACCTCCATCGTACGGGAAACACTTACGCAGCTAGAAAGACTAGTCGCAGTCAAAACCACTGTGACTACAGATGGAGGAAAGAAAGGAAAAGAGATTCAATCAAGGAAACAAGGATAATGCTAATGGCCTTTGGGGAATAGCCTTTTTCTTTTTAAAAGAAAATTTTCTTGAAAAATGCTTCTTTGTAAACGGTTTTTCAAATAATTTTCAGAAGGTCTTTAAAAACTTTTGCCCAGTCTAGTAACCTTCTGCTCTGATACCAAATGTAACACCCCGCCTCCGCTAGGGTCACTCGCAAAGGAATGCACTAGCTTTAGAGGGGCATTATTGGTAAACATGCACAGAAATATCACAAGACAGAACATATAAAATGGCGGAAGTAAAATCGAACTTTCATAAACATTAATAATTAAGGTCTAAAGCCTTTTTCATCAGAGTACATCAAAACCTGTCTTGTAATAATAAAGAAGCATTAAGACTTTTCCATAAATTATTCCCCAAATAAAACAGTAAAGTAGCCATAGCCAAGAAAAGTCCAAGCCATCCATGATGACCTTCAAGCAGAAGAAGTCTGAACTAAACAACAGTATTTCCTCCCTGTAACCTGGGGGGAAACGGAAGACAAGAAGCGAAAGAAAACGGGGTCAGTCATAAAGACTGGTAAGCCCTATCTACTATCAGCATATAAACTAGTAAAGTTAACTGGCATGAGGAACTGAGATGAACATAAGCATGATAACAAGATAGATAAGCTAAATCAGAATAACAGGATAACCACTGAACTAAGGTATCATGATAAACTACGGTGTTATGATAAATCAAGGTATCATATCGTCAGACTTCTATCAAGTATACTATCCCAAGGTATCTACCCCGTCTAACATTCCACGGTATCTATTCCATATATTCTTCCTGGTTCTAACATGTATATTTGCTCTGCACCCTCCGTACTAGTATCCCAGCCTTGTTATGTGTTAACCATGAATGTCCCTTACTCAAAATCGTGTAATGGTCCATGTCAACCTAACATATCGCATATATAGGTTACTCAAATCATATGTTTCTTTCCATGTATATAAGTTCAGTCCTTTGCCGTACCTCGTACGGGCTTCCTCATGTCGTATTATCCTTGAAATCGTTTGGACTGTCACCCTTGTTCTAGCTAGGCTCTTCCATATGAATCATCGTTTGAACTACTAGGACTTACGCCACCTAGCACCACTAGGGATTACGCTTGCCTATTGCACGCTTTTGTATTTTGGTTTGGGTTAAACCACCTAGGCCACTAGGGATTACGCTAACCCTCAACCGCGCCCTTTTTCCCACGCATTCATCGTGAATCGTTTTTCTATAACTGTATGCACATGTATCACATCGTGCCATCCGAGTCCTGTCACAGGGCAAAACAAGAAATACAGGACTCGGTCGGGAGCTTTAGATTTATCTGCCGATGCAGATACTAAGGTCTGCTTTTCTACACGTGGATATGGTCCCACGAGACCCCTCCCTCAACTAGTGAAAGGCAACACAAGAGAAAATCTTGCATGAGAACTACACTCCGGCCAGCCTACATCCTACGGCCTACCTCACCCATAATTAGATAGCAATTATGGTCTGTTGGGTGTTCCCTGCCTTTCCGTACGTACACGCTTGACTCAAGATGGTAGATGATCGACGAACTTGCTATCTCGGGCACCTTGTGTATTCGTCGACTCACTGCTATCCACCCCGGTCTTTAGGTCGCTCGCATAGCAACCAAGGCATATTCTTGGTTCTTCTACCGCAGACCTCAACCTCTCGTGAGCCTAGTATAATGACCTGGCAGCTCACAGAGGGATCCCAAGAATATCCTCACGTTCCCCGAAGCCGCTGCTTCGTTACCCAGTTCGTTGGAGCCTTTATCTAAATCAGATAGCCTGCTCCTACACGCATACTTAAACGTTGACCTAACGTATCGGGTTACTAATCTATCTAAGAAATGGTCCAAATTTCCTTGACTAAGAATTATTACTTAGTCTCCCTTAACTAAGGTTTACCACTTAGCCTTATTTCCATAATCCTTGTTAACTATGGTTATTTACCTAATCCTCCGAATTAGGGTTTATCTAATGGGTTAAGTGTCACTTAAGTTCATAACTTGGCTCGTCTACAAACCATGTCAAAATTGGCTAAGTATCCAAGTCCAAGACTTAACCCTACAAACCATGTGTCAAGTTAGCTAAGTATATTAAGCAATCCATAACTTAACCTCGTCTAATTATCGATTTAGATTGGTTAATTATATAAATTAACTTGACCTTGTCAAATTACCGAGTCAAATCGGTCAAGCGTATTCAAGTGATTCGTGACTTAGCCTTATTATGTTTTCACGTTAGATTGGTTAAGTATAGGTCACTTAACCACATCAAACTAACGAGTTGGATTAGTTAAGTGTAAATTAACTTAACCCCGTCCAATTACCATGTTTAGATTAGTTAGGTCTGAGTTGACTTAACCCCATCCATTAACTGTATTAAACGGTTAAGTGTTACTAAGAAAATTTACTTAACCTTATCAAGTTATCGTGTTGGATTGATTAAGTGTTGGTTAACTTAATCCCGTCCCCTCGTCGTATAAAAATGGTCAAGTGTCGTTAGGCAAATCAAGTTACTTAACCTACCCAACCCTGTCATGTCGGTTAAGTGTCATTTGTCAAATTAAATTACTTAACCCATTTGTCCATGTCATATTTGGTTAAGCCTCATTAATCAAATTAACTTAACCCTATTATGTGGCATTAATTACTTAATGCACCCCAACCTCTCACATTAGACTTTGTTGTGGTTACTAGTTAAGCCGGTCGGTTCCGGGTAGCTTTACACCACAACTTGGTCTAACCTCGGGTTCAAGCACAACATGACCAACTTCTCACATTGGGTCCTATTGTTTGCAACTACTAGTTAGGCCGGTCGGTTCCGGGTAGTTTTACGTTGCAAACTCAACCCAACCTCGAGTTGGCCACTTTCATGTTTAGTCTAGTTTCATGTTCATAGTCAAGTTTTCAAGCAATTGGGTAGACCTAACTTAATAGGTAAATTCCCATTGGGTAGACCTAACTTAATAGGTAAATTCCCAAGCTTATGTTTTTATGCATACTTACATGTCAACTTCCATGTTATATTTCAAATCATGTTTTCAAGTATAAACACATGTCATATTTAACGTTACATGTTGTCATGTTTATACCCATTTACCCAAGTCATATTCATGTCATTATGTTTCCCCATAATGTGACCCCAACGCTTTTTTTTAAACTAGCATATACGTTCGCAACAACGTGATGGATTAAAATAAGAGACTTGGCAAAGGAATGACAAAAATGGGTATTAAGCCACAAGTTAATCATGGTGGCAAATGAGGCACAAATGTGTTCATTAGCTTGCATGTTACATTCTTAAGCCTCCAAAAACATGCATAAACCCAAACTTGGTACATAAGCGAATCATGGTGACAAAAGACATGGAATGATGGCTAGAAACTCGCATATATCATCATATAAGGATTATGACTTCATATGCAAGGTGACATAATGATTATGAAGATTCTCATGTTGCATAATGCAACATTTCAACATAAAGGTCAAAGCTTTATGACCACAAGACCAAGGTAATGACTTTATAAGCTTGCATAAGATGATAGCATGCTACATACTAATGTTTAACCCCACTTACAACATGTCATATTAAGTTTAAAGTTCATATCTAATAGTAGGAGAAGGGCTTACATTGCTATGAAGGCCTAAATCGATTAAACTAAAGCTTGTGATGAAGCCTATGCATGCCATCACCCAAAAACCCAAAGATGGATGCTCCAAACCCACCAAAACACCATCTTTATGAACAAAGATCAAAGCTTTTGCCTTGAAATCAACTTGAGAAGCTCTCATACTAACATAGGGACTCTCTAACACTCTCATGATCATGAAACCTCTCATAGAAATGAAGTGGAGGCTAGGATAGTTGAGTGGAGGCCATGAGAATAGAAATTTGGCCATAGTTTAGTTACATGAATGAATAATGAGGATTTAGGAGAGGGTTAGGGGCTTATTTATAGATTAGGCAAGTGTTTTAGGCCATAGGATTAAACCTAGATTCAATCCAAGCCATCAAAGCATGTCTTGGGGAAGAAGTCAAGTGTAGGAACCATCTAGGGCCTTTAGATTAAAGATGAACCATGAGAACCATTCAAATGCAAAATCTGCATTTGAGCGAATCGGCCCACGGGTTGACAGCCAAACACCCTGGATTAACCCCTAGTCGACCCAGCAGGCTCGGGTCGACCTCAAAAATCGGCCGGTTCGGTTATTCCCCTCTCCCAATTCGCTGTTTTGAACATTTTTGCATATTTATTTATTTAATTTTCAATTATATATATATATATATATATCAATATATATATATTTCTCTGCGCAACCCATTTCACTTAATTAGGTATACTTTAATTTGGGAATTTTTCGTGAAACTTCGCGAGGCCATATCTTGGTCATACGGACTCCGATTTTCGAAAACTCGGACTCTATTTCGCGTATTTTTCCGATACGAACGCAATGGCATAGCCCGTTTCCCTTGATTCAGATTTTATAGTTTAATTCTACCTCCATTTATGTTATAACATGTTATTCAAAAATACGGGTTGTTACATTCTCCCCACCTTTTAGGATTTCGTCCCCGAAATCTCCAAGTTAGGAAGAACCTATCCTACCATCCATCATTCATCTACTCAAAACATCATCCATAAGCAACCATTGTCCTTAGATGATTTCTAATGCTGTATGAATATATGCAAAACGTGTGTGTACATGTTCCTTAGCTAATGCTAATGATCAGGCCTGAATAATCTTTCTAATGCAAAAATATGTATAGTGCCATGAATCCAACATGTATGCAAATAGTCCTAGTCATATAGATACTATATGCGTGCACAATCATTCATTCATATGCAACAACCGCATGATAATACATTCGATTTCAACCATAAACAAGTATAAATACTCGTGCATATGCAATATGAAATGTGATCGAGTCGAGCTAGTATCTAATGTGTATTCGCGCATCCACGAGCAACCACTTGCAACCATATCAATCATAACATGTTTCAAATACATGTTTACATCCATAGGGTTCTACCTAGGATTCCCTGAAATAGGGTCGAGAAGATAAACAAGACAAATTCCTTACGGGGTTTGTAACAGAAGATAGGACCGAGAGGATATTCACAAAAGATAGCCTACAAGAAAGCTCTACAGGAAAACAGGGATCAAGGATATACTCTCAAAAAGAGATATCATGCGCGTATCTAGTCTTTGACCATCAAAGTCGTATCTCCTTGAGCTTAATTCCATTGTGCCTTGACCGTCCTTTAACTTCGCGATTTCGTAGCTTCTTATTTCCTGTTTCCATAACATGAGTTGGAACTCATTTCCTCGTCGCCTCTCGTTCCACTTGCACACTTAGCGCAAACATGACTGCGTACTCATGATCTCATGCAAGCTTTCCAAAATTCACTAGTGAATCTCGGACCTCGTACCATAAGGTATTCCACGTAGTAGAACTTTCTCTTGAAAGTAAACAGAGGCCAACCGGGTTATCAAGTGCACTTACTAGGGTGATTTCCATAACCCATGCATAAGTGAAATAAACCATCCGTCTTATCGGCGAACACCATCCGATCGGGCTTCAAATTTCCAATAAAGGCATCTAGGGATTCTAAGTAACTAATCATGACAGAACCCAAAAGGTCACGCGATACTTCAAGGGTATTACCAAAGCAAGCCAAGAGTCTAACTACCCTCCTTCTAAAACCGAGAGTGGCACCCCTTACTGGATAACTACTTCATCCCTAGAATCCATCCACAACTTATAAACATAAGCATTATTTCCAAGCTCAACACTTGATATAGACATTCTCAAATCCAAACAAGCCATGAGTAAATGGACCGATCTTCCAATAGGACTTGAGACAAAAACGGGATCCTCTACTATGCTAGTACTAAGGTGCAGAGACTCAACTATCGAAGCGGACTTAAAAGATGCGGTGATCAAAACAAAGTCCCGACAGGATGATAGAGAAGAAAAGCTAAACCTTTAACAAGATCGTTACCCTCCTTCTGAGGTACCCTAGAAATGAGAGCATACTATTGCCCTCTGAATGATCTTGTCCCTGTTCCATGATACTTAACTATCCGTCCCGTTTCACCATGCCAAAGGTACTCTCTCGTCATGGGTTTCATTGTTCATCTTTCTCCCTCCTTTTAGGACTCAGCCATACCAACATGTTGCTTATCCCTGAGCTCGTATCCTTTATCCTTGTTCTTACTATCCTTTCATGCATAACTCTGCAACGGTCTCTCGAGAACCACCTCCATCGTACGGGAAACACTTACGCAGCTAGAAAGACTAGTCGCAGTCAAAACCACTGTGACTACAGATGGAGGAAAGAAAGGAAAAGAGATTCAATCAAGGAAACAAGGATAATGCTAATGGCCTTTGGGGAATAGCCTTTTTCTTTTTAAAAGAAAATTTTCTTGAAAAATGCTTCTTTGTAAACGGTTTTTCAAATAATTTTCAGAAGGTCTTTAAAAACTTTTGCCCAGTCTAGTAACCTTCTGCTCTGATACCAAATGTAACACCCCGCCTCCGCTAGGGTCACTCGCAAAGGAATGCACTAGCTTTAGAGGGGCATTATTGGTAAACATGCACAGAAATATCACAAGACAGAACATATAAAATGGCGGAAGTAAAATCGAACTTTCATAAACATTAATAATTAAGGTCTAAAGCCTTTTTCATCAGAGTACATCAAAACCTGTCTTGTAATAATAAAGAAGCATTAAGACTTTTCCATAAATTATTCCCCAAATAAAACAGTAAAGTAGCCATAGCCAAGAAAAGTCCAAGCCATCCATGATGACCTTCAAGCAGAAGAAGTCTGAACTAAACAACAGTATTTCCTCCCTGTAACCTGGGGGGAAACGGAAGACAAGAAGCGAAAGAAAACGGGGTCAGTCATAAAGACTGGTAAGCCCTATCTACTATCAGCATATAAACTAGTAAAGTTAACTGGCATGAGGAACTGAGATGAACATAAGCATGATAACAAGATAGATAAGCTAAATCAGAATAACAGGATAACCACTGAACTAAGGTATCATGATAAACTACGGTGTTATGATAAATCAAGGTATCATATCGTCAGACTTCTATCAAGTATACTATCCCAAGGTATCTACCCCGTCTAACATTCCACGGTATCTATTCCGTATATTCTTCCTGGTTCTAACATGTATATTTGCTCTGCACCCTCCGTACTAGTATCCCAGCCTTGTTATGTGTTAACCATGAATGTCCCTTACTCAAAATCGTGTAATGGTCCATGTCAACCTAACATATCGCATATATAGGTTACTCAAATCATATGTTTCTTTCCATGTATATAAGTTCAGTCCTTTGTCGTACCTCGTACGGGCTTCCTCATGTCGTATTATCCTTGAAATCGTTTGGACTGTCACCCTTGTTCTAGCTAGGCTCTTCCATATGAATCATCGTTTGAACTACTAGGACTTACGCCACCTAGCACCACTAGGGATTACGCTTGCCTATTGCACGCTTTCGTATTTTGGTTTGGGTTAAACCACCTAGGCCACTAGGGATTACGCTAACCCTCAACCGCGCCCTTTTTCCCACGCATTCATCGTGAATCGTTTTTCTATAACTGTATGCACATGTATCACATCGTGCCATCCGAGTCCTGTCACAGGGCAAAACAAGAAATACAGGACTCGGTCGGGAGCTTTAGATTTATCTGCCGATGCAGATACTAAGGTCTGCTTTTCTACACGTGGCTATGGTCCCACGAGACCCCTCCCTCAACTAGTGAAAGGCAACACAAGAGAAAATCTTGCATGAGAACTACACTCCGGCCAGCCCACATCCTACGGCCTACCTCACCCATAATTAGATAGCAATTATGGTCTGTTGGGTGTTCCCTGCCTTTCCGTACGTACACGCTTGACTCAAGATGGTAGATGATCGACGAACTTGCTATCTCGGGCACCTTGTGTATTCGTCGACTCACTGCTATCCACCCCGGTCTTTAGGTCGCTCGCATAGCAACCAAGGCATATTCTTGGTTCTTCTACCGCAGACCTCAACCTCTCGTGAGCCTAGTATAATGACCTGGCAGCTCACAGAGGGATCCCAAGAATATCCTCACGTTCCCCGAAGCCGCTGCTTCGTTACCCAGTTCGTTGGAGCCTTTATCTAAATCAGATAGCCTGCTCCTACACGCATACTTAAACGTTGACCTAACGTATCGGGTTACTAATCTATCTAAGAAATGGTCCAAATTTCCTTGACTAAGAATTATTACTTAGTCTCCCTTAACTAAGGTTTACCACTTAGCCTTATTTCCATAATCCTTGTTAACTATGGTTATTTACCTAATCCTCCGAATTAGGGTTTATCTAATGGGTTAAGTGTCACTTAAGTTCATAACTTGGCTCGTCTACAAACCATGTCAAAATTGGCTAAGTATCCAAGTCCAAGACTTAACCCTACAAACCATGTGTCAAGTTAGCTAAGTATATTAAGCAATCCATAACTTAACCTCGTCTAATTATCATTTTAGATTGGTTAATTATATAAATTAACTTGACCTTGTCAAATTACCGAGTCAAATCGGTCAAGCGTATTCAAGTGATTCGTGACTTAGCCTTATTATGTTTTCACGTTAGATTGGTTAAGTATAGGTCACTTAACCACATCAAACTAACGAGTTGGATTAGTTAAGTGTAAATTAACTTAACCCCGTCCAATTACCATGTTTAGATTAGTTAGGTCTGAGTTGACTTAACCCCATCCATTAACTGTATTAAACGGTTAAGTGTTACTAAGAAAATTTACTTAACCTTATCAAGTTATCGTGTTGGATTGATTAAGTGTTGGTTAACTTAATCCCGTCCCCTCGTCGTATAAAAATGGTCAAGTGTCGTTAGGCAAATCAAGTTACTTAACCTACCCAACCCTGTCATGTCGGTTAAGTGTCATTAGTCAAATTAAATTACTTAACCCATTTGTCCATGTCATATTTGGTTAAGCCTCATTAATCAAATTAACTTAACCCTATTATGTGGCATTAATTACTTAATGCACCCCAACCTCTCACATTAGACTTTGTTGTGGTTACTAGTTAAGCCGGTCGGTTCCGGGTAGCTTTACACCACAACTTGGTCTAACCTCGGGTTCAAGCACAACATGACCAACTTCTCACATTGGGTCCTATTGTTTGCAACTACTAGTTAGGCCGGTCGGTTCCGGGTAGTTTTACGTTGCAAACTCAACCCAACCTCGAGTTGGCCACTTTCATGTTTAGTCTAGTGTCATGTTCATAGTCAAGTTTTCAAGCAATTGGGTAGACCTAACTTAATAGGTAAATTCCCAAGCTTATGTTTTTATGCATACTTACATGTCAACTTCCATGTTATATTTCAAATCATGTTTTCAAGTATAAACACATGTCATATTTAACGTTACATGTTGTCATGTTTATACCCATTTACCCAAGTCATATTCATGTCATTATGTTTCCCCATAATGTGACCCCAACGCTTTTTTTTAAACTAGCATATACGTTCGCAACAACGTGATGGATTAAAAGAAGAGACTTGGCAAAGGAATGACAAAAATGGGTATTAAGCCACAAGTTAATCATGGTGGCAAATGAGGCACAAATGTGTTCATTAGCTTGCATGTTACATTCTTAAGCCTCCAAAAACATGCATAAACCCAAACTTGGTACATAAGCGAATCATGGTGACAAAAGACATGGAATGATGGCTAGAAACTCGCATATATCATCATATAAGGATTATGACTTCATATGCAAGGTGACATAATGATTATGAAGATTCTCATGTTGCATAATGCAACATTTCAACATAAAGGTCAAAGCTTTATGACCACAAGACCAAGGTAATGACTTTATAAGCTTGCATAAGATGATAGCATGCTTCATACTAATGTTTAACCCCACTTACAACATGTCATATTAAGTTTAAAGTTCATATCTAATAGTAGGAGAAGGGCTTACATTGCTATGAAGGCCTAAATCGATTAAACTAAAGCTTGTGATGAAGCCTATGCATGCCATCACCCAAAAACCCAAAGATGGATGCTCCAAACCCACCAAAACACCATCTTTATGAACAAAGATCAAAGCTTTTGCCTTGAAATCAACTTGAGAAGCTCTCATACTAACATAGGGACTCTCTAACACTCTCATGATCATGAAACCTCTCATAGAAATGAAGTGGAGGCTAGGATAGTTGAGTGGAGGCCATGAGAGTAGAAATTTGGCCATAGTTTAGTTACATGAATGAATAATGAGGATTTAGGAGAGGGTTAGGGGCTTATTTATAGATTAGGCAAGTGTTTTAGGCCATAGGATTAAACCTAGATTCAATCCAAGCCATCAAAGCATGTCTTGGGGAAGAAGTCAAGTGTAGGAACCATCTAGGGCCTTTAGATTAAAGATGAACCATGAGAACCATTCAAATGCAAAATCTGCATTTGAGCGAATCGGCCCACGGGTTGACAGCCAAACACCCTGGATTAACCCCTAGTCGACCCAGCGAGCTCGGGTCGACCTCAAAAATCGGCCGGTTCGGTTATTCCCCTCTCCCAATTCGCTGTTTTGAACATTTTTGCATATTTATTTATTTAATTTTCAATTATATATATATATATATATATCAATATATATATATTTCTCTGCGCAACCCATTTCACTTAATTAAGTATACTTTAATTTGGGAATTTTTCGTGAAACTTCATGAGGCCATATCTTGGTCATACGGACTCCGATTTTCGAAAACTCGGACTCTATTTCGCGTATTTTTCCGAGACGAACGCAATGGCATAGCCCGTTTCCCTTGATTCAGATTTTATAGTTTAATTCTGCCTCCATTTATGTTATAACATGTTATTCAAAAATACGGGTTGTTACAAAAATATAATATGGAAATAAATCTTTATAAATAACTTTGATAAATACTTACATTCATTAAAGTACATCAATCAATCTAGACAATTATAACAACCTATCCATAAATACAACACACAACGGAAAAATATTATATATCATACGTCTGGACTCCTCCAGCTCGTCTTTGAACTTCACGTCATCTGATAACCTGAACATGTACTCGGGCGGACCCGAGCATTACAAACGCAACAGATCAGTCTGGTGAGCTAGCACGAGAAAAATCCACTAAGTTTAAGTAACGTCCAAATTGCTTAACTTTAGAAAATCCTTTTAAAAGAAAGGATAATAGTAAGACCAGCCCACGAATAAATACGGATGGTTTTTACCTTACTATAACCCAAAACATTTTTGATATATCCAGAATCCAGTGATATTATAATAGTGTCTATCAAATCACAAATAAATAACCATCTAGCAGAACGCTTACATCTCATGCTCTACATATATAGTATAAAATCAAAACCCGCGGGATCTTATTGGAGATTGGTTTCCAACTATGCAAGGTATGAGACCACCTTCCGATCAGTGTACTCTAGAGGGAATACGCTGGGGTTCAACAGGAACATCTTGCAACCCGGCCACATATGATAGCCCACTCATTTAGCTTGAGTGTAGCGAATGTATTATCAACCTGAGGTTTTTAAGGGCCCAGCTCACATCCGCGGAGATACAGAAGCGAAAGAAGAACAAATAAGGAATTCCTCTAGATTGGTGATAGTACACCCTACTTGGGTATGACCCACCTAGCCATGCTACCTGCCCAATTTTTGTCATTTCCTGGTTGTGAGGCTTCAGGCTACATTTATCTTTTAGATCATCTGGCCACTATTCACTTTGAATGCCACATCATCATATTCTCTAGAAAATCACTAATTGACGCCCACAAAAACACCATGGGTGTTAAGCTGAGAGAAGGTGTCTTCTCCGCCACCAACAGAAATATATTTGGAGAAATGAACATACGTGACTCCTTTGGAAATACTATGTCATACTTTCATCTATACAAGTTGTCCTATGACTGGACAAACCAAAGGCACCCTCCTACCACATCCTTGGAATCACCCAAGGGATTAATAGTAGAAGTCCTTGCAATCTGAAGATTTCATTCACGACAGAATCACAAGTCATAATAACTCTGGTAGCTAGCTAGAGAAATTTAACGAGTAGTTCTTCCGCTCATGAAGATCCGCGGTCTTCAATGCTCCATCTAGATCATCTTCTGATATCTTCAATGTTACATATTTGCTGGTCAGAATGGTTTTCGAATATAAATTCGATCCCAGTCATTCCACACCAATAGTCGATAAAAGGCTAGATTTTGATAGTCGGTTATTTAACTATCAAAATAAACATCTATGTGTCCATGAAAAAGAAATTCATTAGTTTGGCATATAGCATCATTTAGCCTCTTAAAAATCTTTCAATAATCGAAACATAATATTTTTACCTTTATTTTATATATAAGAAACTTCTCAAACCCACTTCTTTTCTAATACTTAGGAAATATCTCACAATCGTATCCAAATTCCTATTGTAAACGTTATTTTTCCAAACGTTTCCCAATTCCACTATTCATTTCTAAACTTGGAAAACAAAGTCCTTTTATAAAATATATGGTTATTAACCAATCAGTTCAGCTTAACATTCTTAAAAACACCATTATAAATTTCCTTTCCAATATCAATTTAAAACCTTGCAAATTAGATTGTAATATTCCTTTTACAAAAATAATTAACTATTCTCAGCATCTTTTGCCATTACAAACTAATATATCCCTTGATAATAGTGAAGCCGTTCAAGTTGGGGTATTCTAACTACCTCTCAGACCTTGATCGACAACGTTCTTATCTTAAGATGAATAAAAGTTTGTAATTCTAAAACTCATATAAATTTGAAATCCCAAATCTCATTCAACTCAAAATAGACAATTTATTCATTTGAGAATATTGAATTATAATTGCCCTTTTTAATTAACTCGTTTTATAACGCTTATAAAATACAAGCTTTATCTTTAATATCCCTTTTTAACGATCTAATTTTAAGTTGGATTTATTGAAAAAAACATTTACAAAATCCTTGCTTTCACTCATTCAAATTAGGCTTTACTACCTACTTCATAATCTTCTAAAAAGATTCCAATGAAAGAGAAATCATTTTAATTATAATTAAAGTAATAATTAATTACAATATTAATCGAAGTAAAAGTAATTTACTTCGAACGTAGAAGTCGTTAACTTATTTATTAACTAAAATCGATCATTAAATCCTTTTGGAATAATCATTAACTAAATTAAAAGTTTTATTTATTTTTAAATCAAAAATCATATTTCATAATCGTATACGAATATAACTTTGAAAACGTTGAAAATTGATTCCAAAAATCTTATTTTAATCGAAGGCACTAAAGAGGCAAATGTCTACTAAAATAAAAAACTGTGAAATATCAAACAATTCCATATTCAATAACAATATATATGCCATACTGGTAAACATTATCAATAAAAGTGAGGAATCCAGTTGGATTCCTCCAATCTGTACTTCCCTACATCATAATGGGTTATCTCAAATGTAATATGACAATATAGTTATTTTAAACAATAAACGAAAATAAAAAATTCAACAATAACAGTTAACAATCAATCAATAACATTCATTCAAGCATTCAATTATTTATTTAATACGTTAATGTTATTATAAACGCAACTAACAAGGTAAGTTTCCTTGTTCGAAATATAATGGTTAACATAACGATTATTTTAAATTAAATTTAACAAATGTTTAATTTAATCAGTGGATAAAAATATATAGCATACAAGCAAACAGTCATCAAATCATCCAACAATTGGAAACCATTGCATACGAATAAAAACCCGACTTATATAAAATATATGTAGGAGAACTGAGTGAGTTAAACTCACCTTGATTTCCGTTAGACGTCAAAACGGTTTGTTTAATTTATCTGAGAACACCTACTGCTATCAAAATTATACAAACTGTTTCTAGAATGAAATGTTCATCCAGGAGATACCGACGTCCTCTGGTTTATTAAATTCTGTTAACATACGAGCAAGTCACAAATTATAGGTTATGGTTCAAACTAAATTAATCAATATCTTAATTAAATCGTTAATTTCATGTTTACGATCCTTGTATATTATATTTAACTAAATGTACTAAACATCTGGGTGTGTGTGTGTGTGTGTGTATATTTTATGCATGTTAAATAAATATGTGCGTTAATATCATTTTGTTCGGTATGCAAATAAAGTTGGATCCGTTGTTACATTTTCTTCCCATTGGCCTGTTACATTTGGTTCTACCTGCTCTCTCTTCAAACATGAACCATCATTCTCTCTTCATTTGGACCATGTAGTTCTTTTTTTAGTCAAGGCCCAAGGCCTATTCCAAAAATCAAGGCCCCATCTCCGCTCGTATATTCTTTCTTTTTGCTTCTCCCAAACTTTCCTTTCACAATTTCATGTTAAACTTCCCATGCATTTATGTACCCAACTTTATTTTCTTTTCCTCCATTTTTATGTAAATAACAAGGCCCACAAGCCCGTCCAAGAACACTTCAGCCCACCTCCCTCATCTTCCCAAATTCCCCATCCTGTTCCTTACAAAAGCTCCAGGCCACCGACGTCCCATGCTAAAACCCGCACCGTATCCCTCCCATTTCTTCTACATGCATCCTTCCCTTTTATTTTTGTTCTTTCCTCCTACACGTGTACCCATGATCCACTGTTGCTTTCAATAAAACCGTGTGACAGCTTCACGTTTTTGCACGATGCCATCCATTCTCCCTTTCTTTTATTTCTTCTCCAAACTCACTTTTATATATAGCTTCCCTCCTTCAATCCAAAATCATGAAGTCGTATTTTTTTTAAAATATATATTAAGGCCCTAAAGCCCACTCCATACATAACAGCCCACCGAAAATCCTTCTGTTGATTCTCTCTCTTTTCTTCTTTGCTATTTTAAAACTCTTCTTCCCGTAATATATATCACTTGCTGCTTCCTCAACTATTCTTTCTTCTCTTCTCCAAATCAGTATCAGTTCCGCATTTCTCTTCTCCCCCTATGATCGTTGCTAATCTATGAATCAGAAAAGCACGACATTTAAATTAAATACTGCAAACGTTTAGGTGTGTAGCATACAGGTCGAACACAGAGAGGTGTAATTAAAAATTATTATTTATTTATTCTTGAGCGAGTTAGGCAGAATTTGGAGTTGTTTTTAATGTTGTTGAAATTACTCCGAATCTGAATCTGAATCTAATCAGTATCAAATTCAACAATTGAAAAGAAAAGAAACAATTACTAGATAAAAGAAAATAACGACTAGAACAACAACAGAGAATTAAAAAGCAGAATTGCCGTTGAATCTAATCGAACGGAAAATAGCTAGCAAGCAGTAGTAAAAGAAAATAACAATGTGTTCTACCAAAACTAATTGGAGAGATACACAAATTGTTATGAAAGAAAAAAAAGTCAACTAATAAAACTTTTTATTAATAAACGAGAGTACAGAATAATGGAGATCTTCACAATGGGATGTATATGTGCTTTTATAGGTGAACTGGAAACCCTAATTAAGCCTATGAATAACTGGGCCTCATCATCCATTATATCTCTTGCCTTCCTTGCCCAAGCTTGATTGGAAAGAAAAACATGGTGAATATCTTCCAAATCTTCCTATCTTCCATGTAGCTAATTGATTGATTGATTGGTTGATGAGCAGATTCCATGTGATTAATTCTTCCAAACAAGGATACTCATTAGACTCCAAAGGCAACAAAGGATAAAATCTTCAAAATTGATCTTTTCTTGGCAATAAATCAATCAGAAATTCTTCTAATTGGAAATTGAAAAATGAATGTTCTGAATTGATTTCCATGACTACTCCTGAATTGTCTATTAGTGAATATCATACATACACATGAATATGTATAATATAACAGTAATTAATATATTCTTCATAGCAAAGGGGCAGTGTGAAAGTTCCGTTCTTTGTCAAAAAGTGAGCTTGATGGGGATCGAACTCAGGTCTCTCAGTACAAATCTCTATGCATTTACCAGTGAGCTACAACGTCTTTTGTAATTGAGATGGCTTTAATACGGAGAAGTAGCTTTTTATTTGTAGTTGGCCTTTAATTTGAAACGAAGGAGGCATTTCTTGACGACCTGTAAAAACACATAAAAGTACCCAAAGTATCATTTATTTATTTACAAAAGATAAAATATAAGAGCATAAAATAAACACATTTCTATGTTAATCAAATACCCCCACACTTATCTTTTACTCGTCCTCGAGTAAAAAGAAAATGAAAAACTAACTAGATAGGTCACACTTTCGTTGGAAACACGATTGCATTGAGCGTATGCAACAAGCCGTTAAACCTCTAGGTGTCTCTAGTAGGACGAGTGGTGTCTCGTGAGGGTTTTCAGCGGATACTACCCACAAAATCCAAATGCAGTATGTGTGGATCTAATGTAACTATATGAATGCAACGGTTGTATACAAAAAACAAAGAAAACAAGAATGACAACACGACTTGTTTCAGGAAAGTGGTACAACAAATTAAGTTTACAATTTCTAGTCAGTTGATTTTATTTTAGATACCTCAACTTGTCACAAATTTTCAATATAAATCAAGTTTTCAAATGTTAAATTCCAGTTTGGCCAGTTAGTTCGGTCGATAACATAGTGCAGCCATGAAAAAGATTCTTAGTTTGCTTGGCACAGTTTGCAAAAGTGGTGTTATTATTTTCTCATGTATGGCTAGTCAAATCAATAAGGTCAAGAAGTGTTTGGGCATCATCGCTTATTCTTTATTCTATGAAATTTTAAAATTTATGATTAAGTACATAAACCTAACTTAGAAGACCAAGGTTTACCACCCATGCACTGCCTCGTGGACTAACGGAGAGTGGGTAAAGAACTTGGCGGATTGGGCAGGCCGACTTTGACTTTGTCAACAACGTGTCGGTAATCCTTAGGTGTCCAATCTCATAAAATGAGACCAAGATATTCCAACGCTGACTTTGTCAACAACATGTCGGATAGAGCTTGGCGGGTTTGCACACCAACGCTTGATATACAAGCAATGTTGGATACCCTTGGATTACTATTATTATTATTGAAAATATAAGCACAAAAGAGAGTTGTGCGAATTCAGCTTAACACAACTTAGTTTTAAAGATTCGAAAAGCCAACATAAGTCTTTTAAGTCCTCCACTTATTTAAACAAAGTCTACAATATAGAATAGATTTCATGGCCATCACCTAAGAATCTCCTTATGTACCGGTTACACTATTATCCCTCAAAATTACACTTTTCATTATATTTCTTTATTTGATCTAAGTTGAGAGAAAAAAATACTATCAACTGACTAAAAGTTGTAAACTTATCTCATGGTATCACTCTAAAATGAGTCGTATCGATGTGATTGTGTGTGTTATATATATATATATATTATTATTTTAAACAAAAATGGAGAAGATGTGATGCAGACTTGACTCCCCCACACTAGATTGAGATAGTGTCCCAACTGTCTAAGGTATGCAGACCAAAATGGCAGAAAAACAAAAATAAAAAAATGAAAAATAAAAATAAAAATAAAAGAAAAAGAACGTGTACCACCTGATTTCACGGAGGATGATCAGGCTCATGAAGATCGATAAGGTCATCGTCTTCGTATTGCTCGAATTCCAAAAATGGTTTCAGTCGTTGACCGTTTACTTTTGAAGACTTTTCCATCCTTAGTATTTTCAATTTCAACTGCTCCATGAGGATATACTGTTTTCACAACATAAGGTCCAGTCCATCGAGATTTGAGTTTTCCTGGAAACAAGTGAAGTCTAGAGTCGTATAAAAGAACTTTTTGACCTACGTTGAATTCCTTACGAAGTATGTTTTTATCGTGTTGGGCTTTGGTTCTTTCTTTGTAGATTTTCGCATTTTCATACGCCTCATTTCTTAATTCCTCTAATTCAGAAATTTTTAACTTCCTATGTGAGCCGGCCTTCTCTAAGTCAAAATTCAAAAGTTTAATTGCATAAAGAGCACGATGCTCTAATTCAAGAGGTAAGTGACAGGCCTTCCCAAATACTAATCGATATGGTGACATCCCTAGATTGGTTTTATAAGCAGCGCGAAAAGCTCAAAGTGCATCAATCAGTTTTAAGGACCAATCTTTTCTATTGGAATTCACGGTTTTCTCAAGAATTTGTTTGATTTGTCTATTGGAAACTTCTACTTGTCCACTAGTTTGTGGATGGTAAGGGGTTGACAGCTTGTGTGTGATTGAGTATTTCTTGAGCAAGGATTCAAAAGCACGATTACAGAAGTGAGTTCCATTATCGCTAATGATAGTTCGAGGTGTGCCAAAGCGTGAAAATATGTTTTCTTTGAGGAATTTGACAACAACCTTGCTGTCGTTGGTTTTGGTCGGGATGGCTTCAACCCATTTTGAGACATAATCTACCGCAAGCAAGATGTAAAGATTTGATTGACATAGAAATGTATTTATTTTATGCTCTTATATCTTATCTTTTGTATATAAATAAATATTACTTGGGTATTGTTTTGTTACTTTTACAGATATTCCAACCCAGCCCGCATGCAACCAGAAATGTAGAAAAATAGAGTTCAATTTGCTGTGTATTTGCATTTTGAAGAATTGTAGATGAAGATATCACATCTAGTTGCTGTTGGACAAGAAAAGGATTGATAACAAGGCTTTGCACATCACAAATCAATGAAGAAATGTCAAGGAAACAAGAAGAAAAGAGAAAAGGCCCAAATTTGCTTTAATTATCAAAGGCCCATTTATGTTTCTATTGAGAACTAATTAGTGATGTAATGACCAGGCCCAGTTATCATTAGGGTTAGGGTTAGGGTTTGGCTATCTACCCTATATATACCCTTGTAATGGCATTGTAGCCACCATCCTATCCTATCCTGTATCCCATTTTCTATTTCTAATAAAGTTTCTAGTTCTTCTTCTTCTTTTTATTTTCTGCATTTTTTTCTATTTCTTAGCAATTAGTGTTGTCTACACGATTAGATTCGGTAGAACACTATTTGTATTTTGCATTTCTTTTCATTAGTGATTGACCGTCTGATTAGATTCAGCGGTAATCCTAATTTTATTTCCTGTTGTTATTTATATTCTGCACTTTTATTTTCTGTATTTTAATCGCGTTCATAGGTTAAATTGGATTTGATTAGATTTGAATCTGATTCATAGTTTCATTGCTTTTCCATTGAAATTGTGATTTGATCGTCGGTTCAGTTAGATCTGTTCTGAATCAAATTACAGTTTTAATTTTGTTTGTTTTATTTTCAAAATCAACCTCCAAAATTTTGTCTAACTCGCCCAAGAGATTAGATAAATAATTTAATTTAATTCACCTCCCTGTGTTCGACCTGTATGCTACACACCTGTATGCTTGCAGAATTTATTACAAATGTCGCGCTTTTCTAATTCATAGATTAGCGTCGATCAAGTTTTTGGTGCCGTTGCCGGGGAGGTAACAATTGAATTTTATTATTTATTTAATTTCCGATTCGTGTTAGTTTTTGTTTATATTTTCCTTTTGTTTTCGTGTATATATGAAAAAAATTTCTTGAGTAGCTGATTTAGTATTTTTCAATGGTACTATAATCTTCTATACAAGAGGAAAAAAACTAGTTAGTTTTTCTTTGATTTCTTTCCCTTTTATTTCTCGAACTATTCCTTTTCTTTCACAAATTCCTTCCTTTTCTCAACTATATAAAAAAAACACTTGCCAAATTTCGTTGATTTTATCTTCTTCTTTTTCTTTCATTTCTTTCCCCTTTTCACAATTTTTTCCTTTTATATTTCTTTTCCTCTTCTACTTTCAAAACAGTTAAAAAAAAAATAAAAAAAAATTACTTGCCACTCTTCAGTGATATTCTGATTTCTTTATCCTAATTCCTTTCCAATTTTTTTTCTTTTTCCTTCTCTTTTACATGGTATACAATTTGATTTCTTCTTCTCTATAAATTAAATAAAAAAAAATCTTGCTAGTTTTTCTTTTGATTTCTTTCCCTTTTCTCAATCTATTTCTTTCCATCATGCAAATTCTTTCCCTCTTTTAAACAACTTCAAAAAAAAAAACAATCCTTTCTCTGATTTTCTTTCCATTTTCAATTCCCTTGCTATTTTTTTTGTTGCTTTCCTTTCTTCTTCTTACAGATTCCAGATAAGAAAAAAAAACAAACAAACAACAACAAAAATTTTCCTTTCTCGGTGATTTCCTTCTTTTCTTGTTTTCAGAGCATTTGTTTCCTTTCTTCTTTATTTTTTTAAAAAAAAGCTTCTGCATTTTCTTTTTTTGTGCCTTTGGTTCTCTGCCGTAGTCATCTCGTTCATCACGTTCCCAGACCAACCCTTGTTCGCTGCTTCCACTGATCTGCGTTCCAACCTCTCATCCTCACGTTCATCAAGGGCCACGACAATTCATTGATCACCCCACACTAATACCATCCAAACGAAAACTCCATCTTTCCAATCAACGTCTCATACTCCAGACCGATCATACCACTATACAAACACAATCAGATTTCAGAAACCACAACAACCATCATCATTAACAACCACCAACTATTTCCAAATCCAGGCCAAAACCGTATTCATCCACGGTTAGCATCACTTCCACACTTCATTTACTCCGCAAATCATTCAGTCCACGTTCACCTTCACCATACGACACTGAAGACCATACTCACTTCTCGAACTCCTCCCATCAACCATAGACACCGCAACAGTCAACAAATCCCACAGATCTCATTCCTATCAACGTGATCCACACCCAATCTTCACCACCCTCCGGAATTCATCAAGCCAAAACAACAAACGTTCAAACTGCTCAATTTCACCAACTTCTTCTATAACTACATAACCCTACCATCTTCATATCGATACCTCAAAACCCTACTACAGTTCTGAACCCAATTCCATAACCCCACTGCAAATCATCACCTACAACAAACCCCCGTACCCGACCATACAACGCAATTCCTTCACCATACAACGCTTAAATCTTCCACCGCATACTCAGGCCAACCTCCCTGTCACACAACCACAATTCGAGCAGAAAGACCCGAACCCCAATTCGACAAACCAGGAAGCCAATTTCAAAAAGCCAAATCGAACCCTAATCAAAAATCCAAACCTGAAAGCAAAACCGATTTGAACTCAATCATCCTGTTCACCACACAAATTCGAAACCCAACACGCAAGCAACCCAATACCCACTTTTGAATCTCAAAACAAAAAAAAAGAAAAAAGAAAAAGGGGAACTGTGCTTGCGTTATTTGCTGAGTTTTTGGATCGATTTCGGGTTAGAATAGGAAGGCGGCGTGTGTTAGAATGGAATTTTATTTTCTCTATTGATTTTTTTTAGGGTTTTGCTATTAAGTCCTCGTGGGTGATTTGTTTTGATTTCTAGGAGTTAGTTGCCATGTTTTATGGACCAAAATAAAGAAAAGGGGACGTGAATATTTGTTTCCAAATTTTGGTTTTGTTCGTCAAGGAATTATGGTTTATATTTGAATGGTGGTTTCACCTCTTTTGTGACGTGTGTGGAGTGTTTACTTTAGTTTCTCAGTTTCCCTCTTCTCTAAACTAGCTTAGTTTTTTTCTAGTGTTATTTAGCTAGTGTCGCTTCATTTTTTTTAGTCTATTTTTCCTTTTAAGTCCAATTTAGTTTTTTTCTTTTTGTTTGTTCTCTTCTCTTCAAAAAAAAAGGATCGAGTTGAGAAAAAATTCAAGACTCAAAGTGAATGAACTGACTCAAGCAAAACGAACAAGGAATACAGAAGTCAATCGATCTACAAACAGTTGACTGGAATCGCCAACGCTACTCAATTGCAATGGACGGACTGCTATACCCCACGGTCATATTTTTCTAAACTCTACAGATGCTGAAGCTGCTTTGAAAATATAGAAATTGTTGTAAAAATCTTCTGCAGGGGCAGCGACTCGAATGTAAAAAAATTTAATTCTGCAATTTATATTTCTATGACTGCTCTGTGACTGAAATTTCTGAACTAATTTGGTGCGGACTGACATTTCCATAACTGAAATCTTCATTCTCATTGTTTTCAACAATAAAAATAGACATTCGAAGATAATATAATTGAAAGTGGTGTTTTGTGAAGTTGACTGTCTCGTATAATTGGATCGCGGATATATAGTAGTTCAATTTATTGAACTATTAGCAAAAGAGGTTGCATACTACCCGTAAAACATTGGTCGTATCCCTTAGTTTTATACTATACGTGAACGGCCATAAGACCCTCTTCCCCCTTCTAATTGAGTCAATTAATTAATAGAGCACTACTCGACATTTTATATTATTTTGAAGTGAGAATATTTTATGTCTTACCCTGACTTCATTCAAATGTCTAATTCAAAAAAATCTTTGAGAGAATTGTGGGATAATAACCGAAGTAGACGTCCTCTTGAAGAATATGAGTATGAATTACAACTCATGAAGCAGAATCTTCCAAAATTTTGCGACCCAAATGCCAACAATTTTCAAAATTTTCAAAATGGCCAACATTTTCAAAGTTATGATTGAAATGACGACTTCAATTCAAATTTCAACAATTTCGATTATGGGCCACATCCACATGAAAATAACTTTGAATGTCAATATGGCTTTGATCCACATCATTATGAGGTTGAAACCCGAAATTTTCAAAATCGCAATTCTCTCTCAAATTTTAACAGTTTTGGTTATGAACAAAATTTCTATGATCAAAATGATTTCCAATATCATTGTCAGTTTTCTGAAAATTCAAACAACTACCACATTGGAAATAAGATTTATTGTGAAATTAATGTGGACTATAATTTTGAGAATCAAGAAATCCAAAATGAGAGCTCTCAAATCAGTGATCGTCTTAACATTCTTAGAGAGAGGGAAGAAAGACTAAATAAAAAGACCGATGAACTTCTTTGTTTATTGACATCTTTGAAAGAACAACAAGAGCAACAAAATCAAATGAGCGTTGAATCAGAAAATAATCCACTTTCTACTGACATTGAAAATTTTCAAATAACGACTTTGGAAATTGAGAATAATCATCTTGATGAAGTTGTTCAAAATTCAATAAATGATTTGGATTTCTATTCTTTTAGAGAAAAAGATTTAAACTCAGATTTTGATCTTTCTCTTTCAGGCTATGAGAAACTTGAAATTTTTGAAATTGAACAGAATAAAGATGTTGAATTTTTCAATTCAAATTTGGAAAAGGATTTTAATGAACATGAATTTTTTGGATTGAATGAAGATGAGTTGCCAAATGAGGAAGAAGTAGATTCACATCATTAGTTCGAAAATGTTAACTTTGAGAAAATTTCAAACGAACTTGAAATTATCAGTGTCGAAAATACGTTGTCAATCAATGATGAGAAATGTGATCATATAGTCTTAAACAACACTCATATTTCAACTTTCACTGAATTTATATACGATCACCAATTTTTGAAAAATTACACTGACAAATTTGTTGAATACATGAATTACTTTTGGAATGTTGGCTTGATTGAAAAACTTCTTGTTAGGACGACCCTGGATATTTACCTCCTGGACTATAAATCTAGGTTCAAAGATGAGATGGTTTTCAAAAACTCTTGCTTGTTAGAAAATATACCTAGACATAGTGGGAATGGGACTCATAGGGCAAGAACCAAGTGTGGGGGAAAAAGTTGGTGGAATTCTTTACATCGCAAACACATTTATCATTGTACATATGATCCTTTCTTACATATAGTTAAATTGCATTTTGTTTTACAAATCATTTTACATTTAATCCATCTCTGGGTTCTGTCTTTCACATTTAGGAAACGTGTTTACAGTGTGGACACTGTTTAGTTCTAGTGTGGGGGGAGGGGGGGGGGGAGTCTGCATTTCACTCATTTTCGTTTTCTCTTTATTTTTCATTCTTTTCATTTTCATCCATTTAAATAGGGCCATCATGCATTCTAGATTGTACGAACATACCATAATTTTTTATTTTTTATTTGGAAAATACGACTCATTTTCAATTGATACAACAAAATAAGTTTACAATTTTTAGCCAGTTGATAGTATTTTTTTTCTCTCAACTTAGATCGAATAAGAAATATAATGAAAAGTTAATTTTGAGGGATAATAGTGTAACCGGTACATAGGGAGATTCTTAGGTGATGGCCATGAAATCTATTCTATATTGTAGACTTTGTTTAAATAAGTGGAGGACTTAAAATACTTATATTGGCTTTTCAAATCTTTAAAACTAAGTTGTGTTAAGTTGAATTCACGTAACTCTCTTGTTGTGCTTATAAATTCAATAAAAATAATAGTAATCCAAGGGTATCCAACATTGCTTGTATATCGAGCGTTGGTGTGCAAACCCGCCAAGCTCTATCCGACACGTTGTTGACAAAGTCAAAGTTGGAATATCTTGGTCTCATTTTATGAAATTGGAAACCTAAGGATTACCGACACGTTGTTGACAAAGTCAAAGTCGGCCTGCACAATCCGCCAAGCTCTTTACCTACTCTCCGTTAGTCCGCGAGGCAGTGCATGGGTTGTAAACCTTGGTCTTTTTAGTTAGGTGTATGTACTTAATCATAAATTTTAAAATTTTATAGAATAAAGAATAAGCGATGATACCCAAACACTTCTTGACCTTATTGATTTGACTAGCCATACATGAGAAAATTAGAATACCACTTTGAAAACTGTGCTAAGCAAACTAAGAATTTATTTCATGGCTGCACTATGTTATCGACCGAACTAACTGGCCAAACTGGAATTTAACATTTGAAAACTTGATTTATATTGAAAATTTGTGACAAGTCGAGGTATCTAAAATAAAATCAACTGGTTAGAAATTATTAACTTAATTTGTTGTACCACTTTCCTGAAATAAGTCGTGCTGTCATTTTTCGTTTTTATTTTTTGCATATGTCCATTGCATTCGTGTAAGTTTCATTAGAATCATAGCATACTGCATTTGGATTTTGTGGGTAGTATCCGCTGAAAACCCTCACGAGACACCACTCGTCCTACTAGGGACACCTAGAGGTTTAACGGCTTGTTGCATGCGCTCAATGCAATCGTGTTTCCTACGAAAGTGTGACCTATCTAGTTAGTTTTCCATTTTCTTTTTACTCGAGGACGAGTAAAAGATAAGCGTGGGGGTATTTGATTGACATAGAAATGTGTTTATTTTATGCTCTTATATCTTATCTTTTGTATATAAATAAATATTACTTGGGTATTGTTTTATTACTTTTACAGATATTCCAACCCAGCCCGCGTGCAACCAGAAATGTAGAAAAATAGAGTTCAATTTGCTGTGTATTTGCATTTTGAAGAATTGTAGATGAAGATATCACATCTAGTTGCTGTTGGACAAGAAAAGGATTGATAACAAGGCTTTGCACATCACAAATCAATGAAGAAGTGTCAAGGAAACAAGAAGAAAAGAGAAAAGGCCCAAATTTGCTTTAATTATCAAAGGCCCATTTATGTTTCTCATTGAGAACTAATTAGTGATGTAATGACCAGGCCCAGTTATCATTAGGGTTAGGGTTAGGGTTTGGCTATCTACCCTATATATACCCTTGTAATGGCATTGTAGCCACCATCCTATCATATCCTATATCCCATTTTCTATTTCTAATAAAGTTTCTAGTTCTTCTTCTTCTTTTTATTTTCTGCATTTTTTTCTATTTCTTAGCAATCAGTGTTGTCTACACGATTAGATTCGGTAGAACACTATTTGTATTTTGCATTTCTTTTCATTAGTGATTGACCGTCTGATTAGATTCAGCGGTAATCCTAATTTTATTTCCTTTTGTTATTTATATTCTGCACTTTTATTTTCTGTATTTTAATCGCGTTCATAGGTTAAATTGGATTTGATTAGATTTGAATCTGATTCATAGTTTCATTGCTTTTCCATTGAAATTGTGATTTGATCGTCGGTTCAGTTAGATCTGTTCTGAATCAAATTACAGTTTTAATTTTGTTTGTTTTATTTTCAAAATCAACCTCCAAAATTTTGTCTAACTCGCCCAAGAGATTAGATAAATAATTTAATTTAATTCACCTCCCTGTGTTCGACCTGTATGCTACACACCTGTATGCTTGCAGAATTTATTACAAATGTCGCGCTTTTCTAATTCATAGATTAGCGTCGATCAAGATTCCCAAATGAATTAGGGAATGGTCCCATGAAATCGATGCCCCAAACATCGAATAACTCAATCACTAAAATGGGATTGAGAGGCATCATGTTTCGCTTAGTGATTCCACCCGTTCTTTGACATCGATCGCATTTAGAGCAAAATTCGAAAGCGTCACGAAATAGTGTAGGCCAATAAAAACCGCTTTGCAATACTTTTGCAGCAGTTTTTCTTGCTCCAAAGTGACCGCCATAAGCATGGTCATGTGAGAAAGAGAGAATACTTTGGTGTTCCTGATCGGGTACACACCTTCGTATGATTTGGTCTGGACAGTATTTGAAAAGAATGGGTCGTCCCAATAGAAGTTTTGAACTTTAGAGAGAAATTTTTGTTTATCTTGTTTCGACCATTCAGCGGTTGTTTGCTGTGTGACAAGATAATTCATAATGTCAGCGTACCAAGGGGTGTTAGAGATGGAAAGAATTTGTTCGTCCGGAAAATAGTCATCGATTTGGGTGTCATCAACATTTTCGTGCACAATTCGAGAGAGATGATCAGCTACAACATTTTCAAAACCCTTTTTATCTCGTATTTCTATGTCAAATTCTTGAAGAAGAAGGATCCAACGAATCAAACGGGCCTTGGCATCCTTCTTAGAAAGCAAATATCGTAAGGCAGCATGGTCAGTGTAAACTATGACTTTGGATCCTATGAGATATGGTATGAATTTCTCAAGAGCGAAGACAACTGCCAAAAATTCCTTTTCCATAGTTGAGTAATTCAATTGGGCCTCGTTTAAGGTTTTGCTATCATAGTAAATGACTCGAGGGAGTTTATCGATTCATTGGCCCAAGATGGATCCAATCGCAAAATCAGAAGCGTCACACATAAGTTCGAAGGGTTGAGTCCAATCAGGGGGTTGAATGATGGGAGTTGTGGTCAAGATTGACTTAAGAGTTTCGAAAGATGTTTTGCAATCATTGGAAAATTCAAACTTGACGTCCTTGGCAAGTAAGTTTGAGAGAGGTTTTGAAATTTTTGAAATCCTTAATGAATCTTCTATAGAATCCCGCATGGCCAAGAAATGAACGAACATCCTTAACAGACTTAGAAGGAGGTAGATTAGCAATCAAATCAATTTTGGATTTATCGACTTCAAGGCCATCTTTGGAGACGACATGACCTAGAACTACCCCCCTTTTACCATGAAGTGACATTTTTCCCAATTAAGCACAAGTGATTTTTCCTTACAACGTTTTAGGACGAGTTCTAAATGAGTGAGGCATTGGGAAAAAGATGATCCATAGATTGAAAAATCATCCATGAATATTTCCAAGAATTCTTCCACCATATCGGAGAAAATACTCATCATACACCTTTGGAAAGTCGCGGGGGCATTACAAAGACCAAAAGGCATGCGACGATAAGCAAAGGTTCCGAAGGGACAAGTAAAGGTGGTCTTATGTTGATCCTCTAAAGCAATAGGGATTTGGTTATAGCCAGAGTATCCATCGAGAAAACAATAGTACTCATGACCCGCTAAGCATTCGAGCATTTGGTCAATAAAAGGCAAGGGAAAATGGTCTTTTCGTGTGGCTGAGTTGAGCTTTCGATAGTCGATACACACACGCCATTTTGTTTTGATTTTTGTTGGGACGATCTCATTACTTTCATTTTTGATCACCGTGACTCGCGACTTCTTTAGTACAACTTGTACCAGACTCACCCAAGTACTATCAGAGATGGGATAGATGATGTTATTGTCTAGACATTTGATTATCTCCTCCTTGACCACTTCTCTCATGTTTGGATTTAATCGCCTTTGAGCCTCACGGGTGGGTTTAGCCTCATCAACTAAATGTATGCGATGTTCCACAATTGACGGGCTAATTCCTTTTATATCGCTCAGTTCCCACCCCAAGGCGTCTTTATTTTCCCGCAAAATTTCTAAGAGTTTTTCTTCTTGGTCCTCGGTAAGATCAGAGGCCAAGATTATGGGAAGAGTTTCTGAGGAGTCTAAGTATGCATACTTAAGGTCTTGTGGAAAGGGTTTGAGACTTAACTTAGGATGTTCTTGAGTGTTAACATTGGTCAACATTCCTTGGTTAGATTCAGATGACGAAGGATTTAAGTCAAGAAATTCATTCAGTTCAGAAATGTATTCGAGTTCATCGAAATTGGAGTCGAAATGGTCGAGACACATTTTCAAGGCTTCAGAAGTGTCATTAGAGGTTTCGTCAACTATGGTTTGAATCATGTCGATTTTATCGGTCTCAAAATCCCTAGGTTGTTTGTTGAGATTGAAGATGTTTAGCTCAATGGTTAGGTGCCCGAAGGAAAGTCGAAGTTGACCGTTCCTACAATTGATGACAGCATTTGAGGTTGCTAAGAAAGGGCATCCTAAAATCGACGGTATTTGAACATTGGGATTTAAGACAGGTTCGGTTTCTAGAACTATGAAATCGATAGGGAATTAAAACTATTCGATCTGTATCAAGACGTCTTCGATTATTCCCAATGGCTTTTTGACAGATCGATCAGCTAACTGAAGAGTGATGTTTGTTGGCTTAATCTCCCCTAGTCCAAGTTGACGATAAACAGTATAAGGAAGAAGATTGACACTGGCACCAAGATCGAGTAGGGCACGAGAGATGTGAGTGCTTCCTATTTTGCAATCAATCGTAGGGCAACCAGGGTCTTTGTACTTGACTGGGGTAAGATTCGAAAGAAAAGAGCTTGTATTCGCAGTTAGAAAGGAGGTTTTTGGGACATTAGTCACACGTTTCTGTGTGCACAATTCCTTAAGACATTTAGCATATTGAGGAATTTGTTCAATGCTGTCTAAAAGAGGAATGTTCACACGGACTTGTTCGAAAATTTCCAAAATTTTATCGAAATTCGCGGCTTTCTTCTTATTATTGAGCCTATGGGGAAATGGAGCTATTGGTTGTTCGAATTTGTGATCAGTTTCATTATTCGAAGAAGAAGGTTTATCCAAGGAAGAAGAAGGTGGTAAGGTTGCAGAAGATGGAATGTTGGTATTGCCAACATTATTTTTCGAAGGTGGGTCGGGTTTGCCGACACTAGGAGAGGAACTGTTGGGATTGCCAACATTTGAGGAGAATGGAGGTTTAGAAGAATTGGCATTCGAAGCCAATGGGTGTTCATCAAGATTTGGCATTGGGGTCGAGTTATTATCAATCCTCTTTCCAGATCGAAGGGTTGTAATAGCATTGATTGGATTATGGTTTTCGTCCTCACAAGAATTTACAGCACGAGAGTTATATTTTGGATTCACCTCAGGTTGACTAGGAAACTTTCCTTTCTCATTATTTTTCATTAGTTCTTTCATCATATTCATCATTTGGTCGAGTTTAGCGTCGTGTGAGATCATTTTAGCTTCGTGAGAGTTCAACTGTTTCTCTAAACGCACAATATCTTGTGGCGGTTGAGAAGGTTGAGAGGATTGGTTTGATGATTGAAAGTTGGGGTTCCTATAAGGTTGTTTGGATTGAGATGCTATTTGAGAGGTTTGAGAAATTGGAGGTGGAGCTTGATAATTTGGATTTGGAATAAAGGGTTGCACGTGAGATGGGTTAGCCGAATTATTGGGGTTTGACCAAGAAAAATTTGGGTGATTCCTCCAACCAGGATTGTATGTGGATGAGTAAGGATTATTTTGAGCTATAGCATTGGCTTGGTCCTGAGAGTAATAGTGGGGTAGCCCTTCTCCGGCTTGAGGAGTTTGATTTTGTAAAGGAATTTGACTTGGGTCCACGACATGCACTCCTCTAGTAGAAGTACGAATGGGAACACGAATTGATTCCCATTGCATGTCCTTTTCTAAATAATCTTCTAAGAATTTCCAAGCTTCATCGGCCGTCTTAGACATAAAGTCTCCTCCACACATTGATTCTAGTTGAGTTCTAGTCTGATAGTTTAGCCCTTCATATGCAATTTGACATAAGTGGTCTTTTAGAATTCCATGATGAGGACAACTATATAATAGTTGGTTGAATATTTCAAAGTAATTTGAAAAAGTTTCCCCCTTATTTTGACAAAATTGATTTATCTCGGTTCGAATTTTGAGAGTTTTATGGAAAGGGAAAAACTTTTTCAAGAATGCAGTGACAAATTGATCCCAACTTCTTATGGAATGTTTTGGAAGAGAATTTAGCCATCTTTTAGCGCTTTCAAGTAGTGCAAATGGAATTAGCCTCAGCTTGATCGATTCGTTAGACAATTGTTGCATTTTTGTTGTAGACGCATACAATTCAAATTCACTTAAAAATTCATAAGCATTTTCTGATCCAGTAAATTTCGGTACCCCTTGAATAAAAGAATGTTTAAGCTCAAAATTGTTTCCTTCAGCTGGTGGGAACACGATGACAGAGGGTTGAACGGTCCTAGTTGGATAACATCGATCACGAAGAGATAAGGGTCTATCCATTTCGATATTGAAATTTTGAAAATTTTGATTTACTCGATTTTGATCTGCAAAGTTTGGAAAGTTTTGATTCACTCGATTTTGATCCAATTCGGTTGGAAAATTTTGGTTGATTCGAGAACCCCTAGGAGAATTTTGTTGGCTAACACTTTTTTCACTCATTGTTGATAAATGCAAGCACAGAAATCTGCTACAATGAAATTCTCTGTCCTTAATGGCTCCTAACCCAGAATTATAAAGTGATGCGTTTGATTACTTAGATCAAAAGATTTCTCAGCCAGTTAACGGACAGGAGTTATTGGTGCACCAGGAATCACCCTAGCAATGCAGCCAAAGGTTTAAGTACCTTCAGAGTCACAACCGATATAATATTTACGAATCACCGTAATATTTATAAACGGCTATTTTTCTGCCGTATTCTAGACACCAAGAAATAATTCGTTCCAAATAAATCAACTATCACAATACAATTAAGCCCTAGATGAGCCCGTGACTCCCTTAAGTCCAACGTCCAACCGTTATTATTAGTCAGATTCTACGATGAGATGCAATTTGTGGGCTAAGGAAAGGGTGATGAAATCCCTCACCTTATGTGAATTGGGGTATTGCCCTTAACAGAATGAATAAAAAGTGCAGAAATAACAACAATCACACAATTTAATTGCAGAAATTAAAATTTTTACATTCAAGCCGCTACCCCTGCAGATTTTTTTTTACAACAATTGTCTATATTTTTTTTTCTTTTGCAGCAGAGCACCTGTAGAGTTTAGAAAATTCTTACCTTGATCGGTAGTCCGTCCAGTGAATTTGGGAAGCGCTAGCGTGTTCACACCCCACTTGGTGTGCGACCGCTCCAACAATTCAAATTCCGTTTGCAAGTTGACCGATCTCTGAATTCCTCGTTCGCTTGCTTGAACCTGTTCTTTTTTTTTTTGCCTTTGATTTGAATGATTTCTCCCTTTTTTTATGAGGCAAATCAAATAAACAAACAAAGACAAAAAGAAAAATAAAAATAAATTAAATTCAAAACAAATACAAACACTAAGCTTGAGAAGAAAAACAAGAAGCAAAAGAAAAAGAAAAAGAAAAAACTAGGTTCACAACTAGTTGCAATTAAAACTACTGTGACTCAAGCTCATGTCCAAATATGGTTTCTCATGAACAAACACATCCCATTAGTCAAATGACATTATTCACTATCTCTTCTTTTAGAACTAAATACTCAGATCCTCCCAAAATAATTCACACCGCCTTTCTCTCAAATTTTTTTTTGGTAACAAATTAAACAAAACTCATGCGTGGTATTGTTCGGCAGAGAAGGGGAAAGTTGAGAAGTGAATTATGGTGAGGATGATGGAATGATGTTATTATGTAGATGATGAAAGCTTTGTGGAAATAAAAGGCAAGAAATCAAACAGGGAAAGAAATAAAAAGAAATAATTGTAGAAGAAGAAACTTTTATCTTTTTGTTTTTTTTAAAAGGGTAAGAGATTTGCAACAGAAAGAGATTTGTTTAGAAGAAAATATAAGAAAATGGAAAGAACTTGTATAATGGAAAGAATTTAATGACAAGATTTTTTTTTCTGATTTGTAAAAGAAGAAAGAGAATGTAGAAGATTGGGAAAAGAAATGGAAATAATTAAAGCAAAAATTGAAAGGTTTTATTTTTTAGAATTGAAAAGAAGGAAGAATTTATAAAAGAAAAGAAAGAGATTGAGAAATAAAAAGGAAATAAATAAATGAAAGAAAAAAAAAGGAAATAAAGTCAAGAAAATTTGGCAAGTTCTTTTTTTTTTTTATTTGTCTAAAGTAGGAATAAATTTGCAAGAGGGAAACAAACAAATGCAAAAATTGGGAAGGAAGGAAATATATGAGATTGAAGAAAAGAAACTAAGAGACAAAAGTTGTAAGATTTTTTTTCTCTTCTCTTGTTTAGATGATTCTAGCACCAATGTTTGATATAAAATCAACTAATAAAGGGATTTTTTTTAACAAAACAAAAACAAAAATAAAAATAAAAACTAACACGAATCAGAAATTAAATAAACAATAAAATTTAATCGTTACCTCCTCGGCAACGGCACCAAAAACTTGATCGTCGCTAATCTATGAATCAGAAAAGCGCAACATTTAAATTAAATACTGCAAGCGTACAGATGTATAGCATACAGGTCGAACACAGGGAGGTGTAAGTAAAAATTATTATTTATTTATTCTTGGGCGAGTTAGGCAGAATTTGGAGTTGTTTTTATTGTTGTTGAAATTACTCTGAATCTGAATCTGAATCTAATCAGTATCAAATTCAACAATTGAAAAGAAAAGAAACAATTACTAGATAAAAGAAAATAATGATTAGAACAACAACAGAGAATTAAAAAGCAGAATTGCCATTGAATCTAATCAAACGGACAATAGCTAGCAAGCAGTAGTAAAAGAAAATAACAATGTGTTCTACCAGAACTAATTGGAGAGATACACAAATTGTTATGAAAGAAAAAAAAGTCAACTAATAAAACTTTTTATTGATAAACAAGAGTACATAATAATGGAGATCTTCACAATAGGATGTATATGTGCTTTTATAGGTGAACTGGAAACCCTAATTAAGTCTATGAATAACTGGGCCTCATCATCCATTATATCTCTTGCCTTCCTTGCCCAAGCTTGATTGGAAAGCAAAACATGGTGAATATCTTCCAAATCTTCCTATCTTCCATGTAGCTAATTGATTGATTGATTGGTTGATGAGAAGATTCCATGTGATTAATTCTTCCAAACAAGGATACTCATTAGACTCCAAAGGCAACAAAGGATAAAATTTTCAAAATTGATCTTTTCTTGGCAATAATTCAATCAGAAATTCTTCTAATTGGAAATTGAAAAATGAATGTTCTGAATTGATTTCCATGACTACTCTTGAATTGTCTATTAGTGAATATCATACATACACATGAATATGTATAATATAACAGTAATTAATATATTCTTCATAGCAAAGGGGCAGTGTGAAAGTTCCGTTCTTTGTCAAAAAGTGAGCTTGATGGGGATCGAACTCAGGTCTCTCAATACAAATATCTATGCATTTACCAGTGAGCTACAACGTCTTTTGTAATTGAGATGGCTTTAATACGGGGAAGTAGCTTTTTATTTGTAGTTGGCCTTTAATTTGAAATGAAGGAGGTATTTCTTGACAACCTGTAAAAACACATAAAAGTACCCAAAGAATCATTTATTTATTTACAAAAGATAAAATATAAGAGCATAAAATAAACACATTTCTATGTTAATCACCCTACTTCATGAAAACTCCTTCTTACAGCTTCATAGATCAACACCACAACAGTAAACCCCATACCCACATAAACGCCTATCGATCGACGCTTCTTCGAACCCGTTCATGCAACCCATTTTGCCCGCTGCACCATCCACTTCAACGCACCTGCCATGTAGCTCCGTTACTTCATCAACAACACCCCCCTTCCACCTCAACCTCCACTTGATGCCGCACTACCTAGTCCGGCACACCAGAAAACACGGTCGCCACATTCTCTCTCTCTCTCTCCTTTTATTGAGCTTACTGTTCACGAGTCGAGCCCCCTTCAGTACACCCAACGCCACATCTTCATCACCACCATATGCTACCATTTAAACTTGCGCAAGTTTTAGATATGTGAAAATGGAAAATGCCTTGCGTTTGGTTTTATATTGGTTGAGGGATTTATATATACACATATACTTGTGATTTTGTATTGAAAAACTAGTTTCAGTTTGTTTAAATATGGAGAAAAAAAGATTGGTGTATTGTTTGCAGTTGGATAGGAAAAAAATGAGGAGGATGTTTTGTCCTAGAAACAAAAATAACGAGTAGATGGAGGCAATATATATAGCCGATGGATTAGAGATAGGAACAAAGTCTTTTCGTTCAGTACTAGGTCGGATAGAAATATATAAAAATATGGTAGCTTCATTGTGCCAACGTGTTTTCAATCAAAATTTAGGTCTGCATCTTTTTTTTATTTTAGAGGTTAGGTCTGCTGATAAAAGAAAGCATGTGCAGGCTGAGAAAAGAAACAAATAGGACAACTGTATATATAGGCCCGCGGGTATGTTAAATTTCTCATACAGTTCAGGTCAGCTGAAGGTTTTTGAGACTTCATTTCTAGTCCTTGGTCGACATGATTCATATATATTGAAAAGAAAATACATAGAGTAGGATATTTCCATGTTGTACATTCTTTAAATTTTAGGGTAGGCTAAATTTTACAGGGTACCACTATTTAATGTTACGCGTTCGGAATTAGCAGCACCACGTATGAAATCCAAAAATAACGAAAATAGAAGTTATGGTATAATTTGATGTTACAGTCCTAATGAAACTATTTTTTTTTAAAATAGACCCCGTTTGCAAAAACGACGCTACTTAGATCTCAATTTATCCATCGGTTTACCTTTAAATTTCACGCACTGACAAAACAACCCCGTTTGACTCCAAACTGAAAATCTAACAATAATAAATTATACATATTCCAACAAATTTTCTTTCGTCCAAAACGGAGGTTGTTTGAAAAACAATTATTTTTAAAGCTTATATAATATCCATAAAATATATATTATATCCAAAATAATCCATTTTAATAATAATAAATTATTATTACCAAATATATTCAAATGGAATAACATATGGCTTCAAACTAAACCAATTACAAATTCATCGTTCAGAAATTCCAATTAAACGATATTATATTATATAAAAATTCCTATGTATTTTCAAATAAATCATTATAATTTAAAAATGATTCCATAGAAACTATTTGAAAATTTGATTTGAACATAATTTACAATTCACACAATGAAATCTTGATTTTTCTCTTTCATTAGAAAATCACAATCCAACAGGTTCAAATGTTTCTTGTTTCACATAAATCTGACTTATATCGGATCCTATATATCTAGTTAAAGTTCAAAACCCTATATTATGAACTATCGCGACATTACGAGCTCGTTTTAATTAAATTACTAATTTAAACATTCAAACTCCATTTTATTAAATAGATTCGATATAAAAATACATTAAATCAATATCTAAAATAGAATTCAAAAAATCTAGGACGCTGCATATTGTGACTATCAAACATGATTGTAAAGGAGTACATGCTCGTTGTGTGAGACGACCCAAACTCACCCTTACGAGAAAGCCCGGATTGAATTTAGAACACGACAAATCAGAATACGAACAATAGAACATTTCATTGCTTATTACAATAATTTCCATCAGAGTACAAGAATATATCAGAGTATGAATAATATACAACACAGAAAAATATCAGAGATTTAAAATACATAGCAGCGGAAAACAATACATAAGTACAATGCATAGTGAAAAATAACAACTGACACAACTGAAATAAATATACGGATACAAAGCTTTCTGAATATAGCTCCAGCTGTAAATCCAGGATCCTGGGAAATGAAATACCTGCGAAAACCAAAACTACTAGCTGCCCGTGTGGAAAATATGGGCATCCAGAGTTTAGATTAAAACAATAAACTCCGAGTCAGTCATTGGACTGGTGTGAGAACTAAAACAATTATTTAAAACTTTACTTTTTAAATAGGGTAAATCAAGGGACCACGCCGTATAATACGGAATGGGTTAACCCCTAGGAATACCAGTGCTTAAAATAAACAGCGCAATGCTAAATAAAGAAAAATGAAGCTATTATAAGACTCAGGTCCCATCACATAATGAATGCAGCCGAGGATAGTGTTTTACCTTATAATAGCCAAATATGCTTGGTATGTTTTAAAACAAATCTTTTATTATTACTATAAGTGAATAAATCAACTTCAAATATAAATGTATCAATCATAGATGGCATGAGCGCCCCATCCCACTATGTCGCCATATAGGTATACAATCAAAACCGAAAAATGTCGTATTTGGAAGTTGGATTTCCATCATAATGGCTGATGATTCGAAAGACCGATTACGTAGTGCAATTCCCAAAGGCTTACGTCCCGTGCATGAGAAAACGCCATAATGCACATCCGCACTATCCTTGAAATCAAGTATCTCAATGGCTTACGTCCCGTGCATGAGAAAATGTAATGATCCGCGGGATTTTGCGACCTTGGATATCGACATACAACTCCATGTCGAACATCCAAGAACCAAAAACACCGGACAGTCCATGAAAGAAATTAGAGGGTGAGGACAAATAAGATAGAAACTTAGAATATAATAAGAAGAAGAACATATAACATCTGAGTAAACACGAATCTCACAGCGGAAAGAACAATATATAATAGATACATATCTTTGAAATAAAATCAGTATATGTATACAGTAACATTATCAGAGTATAACACTTACAACACAATGGAAATAACAATAGCTAAATAATCCTAAAGCCTCCTGCTCCAAGCTCTCCAAGTATATCTGTAAAACCTGACTACTTGACTTCCCGTACAAATTTGGACACCCAAGAGTTTAATGTAAAACAAAACAAAATAAACTCCGTGTCAGTTATGGGACTGGTATGGGTAAAGAATTTAAATCAGTTTGAGAAAATAAATGATATCTCATAAGACCACGTCGTATAACGGAACGGGTTTTTCCCTTATGAGAATCCTAAACACTTGATTTGACTTTCAAAATCCTTTTGAAAGAAACTATAATCTTTGTATCAAAACTCTTTGATATTATAGTAGTGTCTATCAATCACAACTAATAATCATCTAGCAGAACACTTTCATCTCACGTTCCATATATATAATATATAATCAAAAACCGTGGGCGCTTATTGGGTAATGGATTCCAACTGGCAAGGTATGGGACCACCTTCTGACTGTATATCTCTAGAGGGAAATACACTGGGTTCAACAAGAACATCTTGTAACCCAGGCTAAACATGACCGGTCACTCATTTCGCTTGAGTGTATCGAATGTATTATCACCAACGGTTAGGATCAGCAAACGTTTCTCGAAAGGGACGGCATCGAAATAGATTATAGAAGTAAAAGGAATTTCTCTAGACCAGGTGACAATACATCCTACTTGGCAGCCAACCACTTAGCCATGTGACCTACCCGATTTTATACCATTCCTGGTTGTGAGATTATAGGCCATAACGTATAGATCACACCTTTATTTACTTTGAATGTCACATCGTCATACCCGTCAAATCACAAATTTATTTCCTCAAAAATACTACGAGTATAAAGCTAAGAGAAACGAATTCCTTCGCCACCAAACGTAAATATGTTTGAAGAGATCAACTTACGCGATATATTAAATATAGTCTGTCAGACATTCTTCCATACAGGTTGTCCTGGGACTGGACAAACCGAAGGCACTATTCTGTAAACAGGATAGCCCTTGCATAACTCTGTCTTCAATTATCTTCATCATATTTGATTCGCAGCGTTAACGCCCATATAGAGTGGTTTTTATATAATGAATCTGATCCCGGTCTCTCCATATTGACGACGGAAAAATGGTCAAAAACTTCGATAGTCGGTGAGTTAACTATCAAAGAAAAACACATGTGCAAACAATGATATTATTTCCAGATGCAAATTCTATCGATCAATCATCATTTAACATTTATCTCTTTAGTTCCTTACTTTATTCATTTTTCATTTCCTGTTTCCATATATTCAACATTCCTTATTTTCTAAATTAAGAAAATATACGTAATTAAACATTAGAAAACATTTCCATCTCTTTTTCACGTATCATTGTCATTCTAGTATTCTTTATCATCAACATTTCATTTTCTATGCTTAGAAAATATCTCTAATTATATGTGGAAAATGTTTCCTAAACTCATTTATATGTATTTCAAACGAACATTATGTAATCATCGTTGCGACTGCTCAATCCATTTATCGTTTATCACTTCACTGTATTTTTAATCAATCTTCGCTATCGAACTTCAACTATTCCTTAGTTAATTCTGAAGTCAATCAAGTTGGGGTATAATTACCTCTCAGACCTTAACTGAACAACGTCCTTAACCTCACAACAGATAAAGCTCAACACTCAATTTTTAACAACAATTGCTTATGCAAATTCTCGGATTTAGTTTACAATTCCATTTCTTTTCTGAAAAACATTTATTATAACGATAATGTTATAATTCATACTTCTGAAATATCTAGCTTAACAATACAACTTTTATTCCTTGATTTGTATAAATAAATAAAACAACTAATTTATAAATAAGTCAATCTTGATTTAAAAACTAGAAAGTAAATAATACTTTCCCCAATTCGATATAATCGAATTCGACGTATAACTCTCCTTCGAGAAATCTCTATTCGATTAACTCTCCTTCGAATAACTAATATTCGATTTTCTCTCTTCGAATAATTACACTCGATTATCTCACTTCGAATAACTTATATTCGATTATCTCAGTTCGAACAACTTATATTCGATCATCTCTCTTCGAATAACTTATTTCGATTTACTCTTATTTGATTAACTCTTTTTCGAATAACTAATATTCGATTAACTAATATTCGATTAACTCTAATTCGACTAACTCTATTAACTCTATTTCGAATAACTATATTTGATTTAACTCTATTTCTGTCTCATTCAAATTCCCCTTTGAATTTCTACTTCAAATCCGATCTTCTTTATAAATGTTTTAATTTTAAAAACATTTATTCTAATCCATTATTCATGTTCAATATGAATAACATTTCTTTTAAAACTCTTCTTCTTTGCAAGAATACTTGCCTTAATCCATTATTCATATTCAATATGAGTAATATATTCTTTATATAATTAAAACAGTTTGGTTTCGTATTTAAAATATTATCTTATTTAAAATATTCTATTTATACTTCTATTTATAAACAATTCATATAAAATCTTATTTTATAATCAACACTTTAATAATTCCATTAATATATCTGGTTAACACTACGTTCATATTCAGTTTCAAATATTGATGTTAAAATCGATCTTACTTCTCTATATAAGTTCTGACTTATATATTCCATTTATCCACTGATAAATAATTAACTTAATTTATAAAATATTATTTATAAATTAATCTGCTCCCTTTATCTGTTTTACTTCTTTATATAAGTTCTGACTTATATATCTTTATTTATCCAATGATAAATATTTTCCTTAATTTAAGAATATTATTTATAAATTATTCTACTCAATTCATCTGTTAAAAACATATTTTTATTTAATATCTAATTTAAATAAATCATCTCAAATTTCTTTTATAATTCGAAATTCCCTTTTTATAATTCTATATTTATTTCCTAAATATTTCCTTTTATAAAATCTTATTTATTATATAAATAATTCCTTTTGTAAAATTCTATTCATTTTAAAAATATTTCTTTTTATAAAATCCTTTGATTTTATAAATATCTCTTTTTATAAAATCCTTTGATTTTATATATATTTCTTTTTCAATATAACATTGAAAATTCTCTTTTTATATTCCAGTATTTCTTATGGTATTTAAAATACCAAATAACAAGGATCAATATCATTCTAACACACGTCATCAACAATAGATTATATATCACATCATATATCACCATATATGAAAAACAGAAAAATAAATGTTGAGGAATCCAGTTGGATTCCTCCGACCTGTTTCCTTGCATCCACAAATGTTAAATAATATAGTAACATCGATTTCATTTCGATATGAAATATTCTGATAAACAGAATCAATATTTGATTAATGATATGTGTATATATCGTTATCTATAATTTCAAACAATACATCAACAATTCAACCAAACAATCAACACACAACAATCAATCATCATTTATCATTACTAGATTATATTTATAAAAATATAAACTGTACAGAGTTAGTGAGATTTACTCACATTGGACGGTCATTGTTAAATAACGATAAATGTCGGTTGATTTAGATCCGACAATTTATTTCGCTATACATTGTAATGAGCTTCAATTCACTCTCAGCCAGTTCCATTATGTAGCCGTCGTACATACGATCCCAACGGATCTTGTTTCGCTGAATTTCGTTCACGTATGAATTTGTTTTGATTTATACAAACTAATACACTATTTAATTAAAATAAACTTCAAATATTTATATTATATCGGGCCTCACCCGTTTGGCCCATCCATTGTTTAAAAGCCAGACCCGCTTTAATCTCTTCTCCCCTAAAAATATCTTCTTCACCGAATCAACAAAACCCGCAAAAATAAATTCCATTACCGAATCTTCAAACTCCCACCGCAGCTCCAGTTCTTCATCGGACTCGAAACCGACAGCACCACGATTCGTCTCATCCAACTCTCCATCCGCTCGACCTATCACCACCGAACTCGGTTTCCCCCTGTCCATTGCATCGCACAGTACCATTCGAATACTACAGAAAGATATCGACACTTTTAATCTTCAAATCTCATGAAACTTTGTAGTAAGGTGCGGTTTCTCGTCCCGAATCCGAAAATAACCTCAAAACCAAACATTGATGCTCCAAGAACCCAAATCGACAACCCTAGCCGACACTGCTCTAAAAAGAGCAACCCATATTGCAGTCGAACTTTACAATGCATACCCCAAATCGAAGATAATCATCCCTGGATCTCGAATATATATGTCATTGGATTTATAAGTTTTTATTTGAATTGTTGAGGATTTTTGAATCTCTTGTTTTACTATGTGGAGACAAATTGGAGCGGTGGAATATGTTTGACCGCTGAATGAAAATGTTTAGGTTTAGAGAAAGGAGGTAGGATATTCATAGGTAGGTTATATATTTTTTAATCGATTATTTTATTTATTTTTAAGCAACCGCTATATGTGTTTGTTGTTAAAAATTCCTACGATCACATGCAATATCCAAAAATCATGAAAATGGACATACAGCAAGAGTTTGACATTACGGACCCAACGGAACTTGTTTCGTCGAATTCCGACTCTGATTGCTCACACAGTGTATTTTTAACCGTCAAAATATTGACTGTTTTTCACATTAAAAATCCGTACGACCGCACACTGACTCCAAAAATCACGAAAATTGAAATCTAACAATAATTTAATACTCCAGATCCAACAATATTTGTTTCGTCAAAAACGGAGTTCATTTGCAAAACTGGCTATTTTTAAAGCTCTAAATAAATCCATTTAAATATTAATATATTTAAAAATAATTAAATTAAATAATAATAATTTAATATTATCGTATATATTCACATAGAATATAATATAACTCCAAAATATTCTTATCAGAATTTATAACTCGACATTTCAAATCCAGATTAATTCAATATTCAATTTATATTAAAAATCCATTTATAATATAAATAAATCGTTATAAATTATAAAGGAATTCCATAACGATTTTTCGAAAATTAATTTGGACATAAATCAAAATCTACCGTGCCAAATTGCGAAATCCCGATTTTTCACAGAAATCCGATTTAAAACGGGTTCTGTATATTCGTTTAAAGTTCGAATCGCCAAATTGCGAACTACCGTGCCATTTCAAGATTGATTATTATTATAATATAATTTAACATTCTAACTCTGGAATCATCATTATAAATCAATTCCAAACTAAAATAAATACTTTAAATTATCCAATTTACACAATATTGTGAATTCTACTATTCTCCGACTATTCTGGAATTAAATATATTATTCTATTATTTAATTTAATTAAATATTCAATATTATTTAATTAAACAACCATTAAAATCTTTCAACACTATTTATAAAAATAAATAAATTAATTATTATATTGCTAAAAATACGGGACGTTACAGAAAACGCCGTATACCCTATCCAATATAGGAATCGAGGGGGGTGCCCCTATCCCTACCAGGTGTGTAGCGACCACACCCAGCCTATCTCGGTCGACCGAATCCATCCTCATATCAAAAGTATACTGATCAAACCATCAGTTCACCATCATACCGATGTGTGAGGCTCGCGAATTAACGCTACACAAAGCTATGCTAATTAAAGCTGTGCTTTGATCATCATCCACCAAGCTCTACTTTTCAACAAAAGCTTGGATCACTGCAACTCATCATGTCACACTGTCAATCCATACCATATCATTGATTTCTGCCAATATATAACCTTTGAGCTCCTACGTCTCAGAGAAGGGTGTTAAGCTAGAGAATAAATTCTCTGCCACCAAACATATATATATATATATATATATTTAGCAGAGATCAACGAATACAGTATAAAGGAATACAACGTCAGACATACCATCCATTTACAAGTCCATTCTGGGTCTTATAGAAACCGGAGGCACCATATTACTTGTCCCATATGTCCAATACAGGAGAGAGGCCCTCATATACCTGAACAATCAACAAATACGTCCGGACGGCTACCACTGTAGCCCCTTCAAGGTAGCTACTCCAATCATGGGCATCAGCAGAAATCCATCCATTCGGTGTGAAGATCGTCGGTCTTGCACCATCTTCAATCACTTCGATTTTTTGTCGTATCGATTATTCAGAATGGGTTAAATCCGGTCTTTCCGAAGAACTCGCGTATCTTATAATCAAGTGCTATAACAACACATCATACGCCTCATTACAATCCAGAATATTCTTTTATTCAAATATTCTTTTCAAAATTTAAACCAAATCAAGGTTTTCCAAACTAGTCGGGAGTAGCGCACCTTACCGAAGTAATCATTTGTTTTATTTCCCAATCCCAACCTATTCATCCCATGGAGCAAACTGGTAATACTCCATATCTAACACCACTGTGTTATCGGTAAAATTTAATTACCATTTCATGTTCAAATCTAATTAAAGATTTAACTGTCGCTTGGAGCAAAACTGGTGATACTCCATTCTCGATCATCTCCCAAATTTTATAATTTAAATTATCACATTCACATTTCAATCTAATTAAAGATTCATTAAAACTGCGTTTAGTTTTAATCTTTCCAAAAACCACTATTAATGATTATTTAACTTTGGAAACACAAACATATCACATCGACATTCTACACCGTACCACTGATTTCTGCCAATATATAACCTCTAAGCTCGTACGTCTCAGAGAAGGGTGTTAAGCAAGAGAATAAATTCTTTGCCTCCAACCGGATATATATTTAGCAGAGATCAACGAATACAGCTCAAAATACAATTCCAGACATGAAATCCTGTCTTTAATAGGGTTAAAGAATGAATGTCCTTTAAAACACAGTCCATGATAAACCCAAAATCACATTCCATCAAACTGGAACTTTCACAGAAAACATATCAATATATAATTGATATAAATTTCCGTATTAGACTAATAATATAAATGGAATAACGACAAAGCATTTTAAATTCCATATATAATAACAGTCTTCCTTCACAGAAGCTCATCTCGATTATTACCAAATCGAATTCCATTCAATTCCAATTTAATATATTAAATTGGAAAATTTTACTTTGGAAAAATGCCATTAATCTTAATTAAAAGATTATAAATTCCAAATCGTATTCTTCACTGTTAATTGGGTTAAAGAAAATGTGTTATTTAAGACACCGTTCACGATAAACCCAAAAATCCAATTCTTTTATTCAAATTAAATGTTAATTAATTGGCAAACTTCACTAAATATTAATCTAAAGATTTATTCTTTTCTCAAATGGGTTTAAGAACAGTATTAATAAAGACACCATTCACGACAAACTTAAAATCTAATTCCATTCCAATTAAATTAATTAATTGGTAAATTTTACTAAATCTTAAGTAAAAGATTTATTCTTTTCTCAACTGCGTTTAAGAACAGTGTTAGTAAAGACACTATTCACGACAAACCCGAAATCCCATTTGATATTAAATACAAGGCTCTAATTAGAAATTACTTGACTTATATTCAATATCAAATTTTGAAACCAACAAATATCGTATTGGGAATAACGATATATATATATATATATAAATATATATCTTCCAAATTTCTCAATAATATCCGTATAATCACGTAATCCAATATTGTAATATTCCGAAATTATTTCCATTCCAATTTATTCCTTGGAAAATTCTGGTTATTTTAAAACCATTTTCAAATCCAATTTATTTATTTCTAAAAATAATTGGACTATTATTCTAGTTAATAACTAGTTCATTTCGATTAAAATATATTTTTATCTTTTCAAACTTGGAATTTTTCATCAAAAATCTTTCCAAATCATTTATTATGATTTTACATAACTTTTCCATATTTTTAATAATTGTAATATCGCCCGTACGGTCGGTTTCCAATAACGGCCACCGAACTGCATCCATATCGACTTTTTCTGAAATCGATTTGGACATATATTAGAATCCAACAATTAGTTTTCAAATCTCTTGTGTTCGTTGGGAAGCTCTTTTCGATATGAACCTAGCGATTCTGGTTTTAGGAGAATCCGACGGTCGGATATCTCGTTACATCCATTTGAAGTTAATTGTGAAAGGTAGTTGCGCGGCACGTTCTATTCAGGCCATTAAATATATATAATATATATATCGTCGATTTATATGTAAAACGTATTTCATAAATCATTTTAAATTCGTTTTAAAAATGATTTCCACTTCCATTTCAATTTTAAATCAAAACTGAATATTCCTTTATAAATTCATTTTAAAACGATTCCAATTTCATTTTCAAATTTAAATCAAAATTGAATATTCCATTATAAATTCATTTTAAATTCATATTAAATGATTTCAATTTTATTTTCAAATTTAAACCAAAATTTAATATTCCATTATAAATTCTTTTAAATTCATTTTAAAACGATTTCAACTCCATTTCAATTAAATTCAAAATTGAATATTCCATATCATTATAATATTAAAATGATAATATTTTCAAAATATCATATTTTGAAATCACTTTCCGATATTCATTCTAAAATGTATAAAATCAACAAAAAAATCGCGTTCGTGTTAAAATGGCGTTTAACTACTTAACACGGCTTCATATTTCAATATTCACTGAATATTATTTTAAAATGTTCATTAATTCTGAATTAGAATCAGACTTAATCAATTACCATATATTTAACATCCCAGATTTTCATACGCTGATTAAGGATATTAAAATCCATTTTAAATAATGTTTTGGTGATATAACTTGATTTTATATCGAATTTATTTATTTAAAATGGAGTTCGAATATATATATTTATAATTTAATTATAAAACGAGCTGCAGCGGCGCGGTAGTTCGTATTATAACGCTCTGAACTTCAACTGAATATACAGGATCTGATATAAATCGGATTTCAGTAAAACAAGAAACAGTTGAATTGATTAGATGATAATTTTCAAATGTAAGAGAAAAATGGAGATTTCACAATGTAAGTTGAAAGTTATGCCTGAATAAAATTTTCAGAAAATCACTATGGAATCGTTATTAAACCATAACGATAATTTAATATAATTAGATATCGGTTTCGAATCTGGACAAAACCTTTGAAACATAGCTATAATTCAATTTTTAGAATTTTACTGTAATTTTTAATTAATTAAATATGCAGTTTTCTTTTAGAGTGTTTTGCACCCCGTATCAGCATTTCGGGATTTCACAATATAAGTTAACCTACCGATATTATTATATTTTTGGGATCGTGGGGCGTTGGTCGATACAACGGTATTTTTATTTCTGTCTATAGCAGTCCTTAAATGCTATATTTTTATGAAGCACGGTACCCTAAAAATCTAACCTCCAATCAAATCTAATTAATGAACCATACTTGCGTGCCACATTTTATGTCGACTGAAACCTTTGCTACCGTCCATGGTTTGAAGAAAATATCACTTTGCATCTGTCAATGTTATCAACGCACGCCCATGATAAATTTTTTCTTTGCCTAATAATATCTTCTATTCTCTACAAAAGTGCATTGTTCCATCAAAGTAAGGTATACAACACCCTATTTCTCACAAAAGCTAAAGATTTAAAACGCACGCAACCATGCCTACACGACCTCCCCTTTCCTTTCAAAATTAATAAGCATGGTATTGAAATGAAAACTCACCGTAATTAATATGAGCTGACCTGTTTTTTCCTAAAAGCATAACGCTACAAATTTATGTTGTACCGCGAGAAATAGACATGGTTCTTGTCTTCCCTGTTCTGCTTGCATATATATATATATATATATATATATATATATAACTTCATCTTTTCGTTTCTCCAGACCAAAAACTAACGAAGCTTTCCTCTTCTTCGTCCTAAGCATAGCCATTCTTTTGAAAACAAAATATCACCAAAGCTGGAAAATAAAAACGACATTGCTTTCACTCTCTGGATACTCTAACTTCTTCCCTTACTAGAACCATAAGTTGAAATAGTATATGTATATATATATAAAAGAAGTAAACGAAGGAGGAGAGTACGACGTTTAGGGGTCGGAGACAAGTCGATGGGCGGAGTTTCAAGGTGAATAGTGAATATTGTGTCGTACCATACACTGATGCAGCAGGAAAGTCGGGGAGTATTGGAGCATGGCGAAGGATGGAGTGTGCGTTGTTTGACAGGAGGATAGCATGGAAGTAATGTGTTATGTTTATAATATAGTAAAGTAAGGGGAGAAGAAAGGGTCATCTGTTGCGGAACGTGCTGTATGGGAGAGCAAGAATTGCTACATGTGGAGTTTCACGTTTTGAAAGAACTGGGATAAGAAGAAAGTAAGGACGAGAAAAGGTGAGGAAATGAAGTAAGATGGGATGGTTTTGCGGTGCGCGCTCCTTTGATAAAGAGGTGATGCGTGGAGAGTGTCAGGGCATAAGGGTCGCTAGTAGATGAAAGTGTCGTTCAGGAACTAACGCGAGGAGGAGGGGAAAGAAGCAAACATGCGCAACATTGGTTGGAATGGGGTGATGTAAATGGGTTTGCAATTTGTATGGATTCATGGTTGCATTGTTTGGAAAGAGGAAAATGATGTAGGGTGTGTCACGTGGGCAGAAAGTGAAATGGGGAGTGATAAAAAGGAAGGGGGTAATGCGGATGTTTTCTGGAACATACGGATTTCTCAAGGAACATGTGGCGGTGGGATCCTGACATCAGTAATGGTGGAAGGTCGGTGTCAGTGGCAATGTCAGGTCAGAAGCCAGGGATACGGTGGAGGTGCGGTACTCGTTTGTTCATGTGGAGGATGGTTCGAATGAGGGAAATAAGATATTCCTGTAGAACGAGAAGAAGAAACATCGGGCCTGGGGCTTTGTTTTGGCAAAACGTGTGAAGACTAATTGGTCTAATGACGAGATTTAATTATAATAAAGGTAAAGCTTAACTATTCAATATGCAAGGATACATATACATTTTGTTTAAATACTATGACCAGTTTATTAAAAAGAGAGATGTCAGGTTCAACATTTCAGGCGTTGACTGCAGTTGTTTAAGGAGGACTTTTAGCGAAGTATACTTCGAATAAGAGGAGGATTATTACCGTAATTGACAGTCAAAATGATTAGGGTAGAATTTCATATTAATAATTAATAATAAATTATTCAAATTTAAGTCGTTAACTTATGTATCGTATAACTATTGCATACGTACATAGAATTAAACGAAACAATGACTATAGGGATCGTGATCACGATATCTATGCTGTTGAGCTGGAACAGAGTGGTTTGGATGTAATCAGCGTTTCATTAATTTTAAACACCCATTTAAAATTTGACGAAACGACGCGTGAATCGACCATCGAGAACAAAGATGAGTTAATTCTCAAACTTTTCTGGATTATTAGGATGTGTTAAATTCATATAAATATAATTCACCGTTAAATTAGATGTTTGAATGCCATGGTTGCGTAGTGTTTGATTGTCGACATTTTATTTATATTGAATTAGATAATTTAGTTTAAATTCTTGCTTCATTTGCTGTTATAAAATTATATTGTGGTCTGATATGCAGTGAAGAAAAGGTTGGAGGGATCCGACCAGATTCCTCAAATAAATTACATATTATTGATTGTTCATATTACCCCCACACATGGATTATTTACCCCAAATGATATTATAACCTGTTTGAATTATCGATGGTTGAATGGGTGTTAATCGTTGAATTTATATTCAACGATTATAGTGTTTTAATCAATAAACCGTATTGATAAAGTATTTGGCAGTAGATGGCCTAATACCCATCGTTTCAAAATGTCGTTTTGCCGTTAGGCAAATTAACGGAGTTTTGTTTTATAAAATATATTTTTGTAACTGGATCGAAGTCTTCAATTTTTATTTTATAAAAGTTAGTTAAAATAAAAGGGATTATAAATATATCTTTATTTACAATCCGGATTATGAACGAAATTATTAAATGTTATTTATAACGAAATTCTTAAGTCGTTAATAAGATTGTATGAATTAACGTACGGGTTAGGAAATTAGAATAATTGTTTATTTAAACAATTAAACGGTTTTTATTATGTTAATTAAGTTGATAATTAACTTGAGAAGGTGGATTAGCCAGTCAATAAATGTTTATAAGTCAACAAGGTTGACCGTTAATGTAGATTGTATATTAGATTAATTTAATCTAATAATCTTATGATCAATCATTAAGACTTATTCTAAGTAGTTAATTTATCTTTAATTAACTACGTTTAACGTTATTTATTTAGTTATTTATTTCTAATAATGAATTATTAGTTTATATGGAAGTAAACTACGCTTACTTCAAACTTGATGATAAGATTTATTAAAGCAATTTACTTTTTAAATAATTTCATTTAAGAATTAAAAAAAGAGTAATGAGATTTTAATTGAATCGGTAAAGGGAATTTTAATAAATTCCAAGATGTGTAAACTAGGTTGAAAAAGGAATTTGCGTAAAGATTCAGTAAATGAATTATATAATAAATCCCAGTTTATAAACTAAAGTTTATAAAAATATTCGTAAGCTAATATGAATAAAACTTTACGTAGTCGAGTTAAATGGATGAAATGAGAAATTGGTTAGTGGATTGGTACAAGGATTCTGATAATGGATTAAGTAATGGAATCCAAAATATAGTTTTATAATATGTGAAATGGTTTAGGGTAAAATATTAGTAAATGGATTATTGTCGTATAATCTGGATTATAAATGGACTTATATAAGAAGATTTAGGATAAGGATATAATAGATGTTTAAAAGTAAATCAGATTTGTCTAAGAGCAAATTTACTTAATTAACGAATTAAGTAAAAGGGAATTAGAATATAAGGTGGGTTTTCAAATGAAGAAAAGGGTTTATAAAACCATATTTAAATTAAATAATAAACAGAAATGGGAATAATATGTTGGATATTTGGGTTTCAAACTTTCACCATCTTACGATAAGAATGTTGTCGATCAAGGTCTGAGAGGTAAATAAAATTCCCCAACTTGAACGACTTCACTATTATCGAGAGACAATATCAGTTTGAAATGGTGGAGGTATTGAGATTAATTTATTTTATTGCAACATTTGCAAGACTTTAAAATACAAATAAACTGTTGGGTTTAAAATAAACAATGTATAATTTAACATTGTTTGGTCGAGTTAAAGTGTAATGAAATATTATGGGTGAGATACACTTATTCTAGGTAATAAGTAAATAAAGAATGTCTTCCGAAGAAAATGGAAATGCTTATGTTAAAGGGGAGAAATAAAAGTAAATATTTGAATTCGAATTATATAAAAAGGACTCGAATGAAGAGTAATATTTAAAGTATGGGTTTAATGAAACCAAGTAGGTTATATAACAATTAAAATGTCACTCGACATTGTTTGGCCATACGAGAATTAATTAATGGGAGTTATAATATTAAGCGGGTGATATATCGATACTTTCAAAAGTAAAGTTAAAAAAGGGATTGTGAAGAATATAAAGTAATATTGCCATGGTAAAAGGAATGGAAAGGTGTGGGATAATATAACGATATTAAATCGATATAAAGGTTTTAAAAGAATGGTTTTATCAAAGGGTCTGGGCTGCCAATATACTTAACAATATTATTAGGATCGATAGTTAAAAACCAAACTATCGATGAAATATTCTATTAGACCTTTTGACGTGTTGTCTCGAAGAGACCGGGATGGGGACGACCCAAAACCACTTTGATCCAACATTAAGTACGAACTAACTGGCATAAAATGAAGATGGAGCATAGAAGACCATATATCTTCATGAAACGAAAGAACTGCCTATAATCTCTGGGTGGCTCCCATATAAAGAGGTACACTGTGGCTCTGTCGTGATTGGAGTTTACGGATTGCAAGGACTACTCGCTACTGATCCTTGGGGTGACTCCTATATAAGGAAGCAGTAGGAGAGTGCCTTCGGTTCATCCTGTTCCTGAATGACTTGTATGGACGAATGTTTGACAGAGTATTTCCTGAGGGTCACGAACGTTGATTTTTACAAATATTCCAAGTTTGGTGGCAGAGAAATTCTCTTGCTTAACACCCAGAGTGTATTTGTGGATGTCAATTAATGATTTAAAGGATCTGACATGTAGCATTCAAAGTAAACGGAGACGTGCTGTTATAAAAGATAAAAGTGATCTCCAGCCTCATCAACCGGGAGTTGACAAAAATCGGACAGGCCGCATGGCTAGTTGGGTCATCCCCAAGCAGGGTGTATTGTCACCATCTAGAGAATTTTCATATTTGTTACTTCTTTTCATTTTTGTATCTCCGCGGATGTGAGGCGGGCCCTTAAAACCTCAGGGTGGCAATATATTCGATACACTCAAGTTAAATGAGTGGTCGGTCATGTGTGGTCAGGTTCCAAGACGTTCTTGTTGAATCCTGGTGTATCCCCTCTAGGGTACACTTATCGGAAGGTGGTTCCAAACCTTATTAGAGTTGGAATCCAATCCCCAATAAACGCCATGCAGTTTTCGATTTTATAATAAATATGTAGAGCGTGAGATGCAAGCGTTCTAGTAGATGGTTATTTATTTGTGATATGATAGACACTATTATAATTTCATTGGATTATATATATAAAAACAGTTTTGGGTTATAGTAAGGTAAAAACCGTCCGTGTTTATGTGTGGGCTAGTCTTACTATTATCCTTTCTTTGAAAAAGGATTTCCAAAGTTAGACAAGCTGTTTGTTGTGAATTGATTACTGAAAGTATTCCAGACTGATCAAGGTGAATTTTATTTTAAATCAAATGTGCTCGTGTCAAACCGAGTATATTTCCAGGTTAGGTTTCGCTGGAGTTTCAGGAGCTGGAGGCAGGTGGCTTCACCATTAATTATTCAGAGTTTATTTCCGTTGTGTCTGATATATGATGTACTCTGACGATTGGTATGTGTATACAGTTTTTATAAATGGATTTGATATATTATGTTTACTAGTTCTGCTGTGAGATTCTGATGTTCTTCTTATTCTTCTTTTCTAATATTTATTTCTTTCTATTTCCCATCCTCTAATTTCTTTTATTAAAGATTCGTAATTTCGTGTAATTTGGGTTGGACATGTAAGTGGTAATTAGTCGGCTTAAATTGGTATGGATTTACGGGTCTTTACAATTGGTATCAGAGCTATTGGTTTAGTAATAACCTTGGCTCTGTGGCGTAACTTAGTAGAGATGTGGTTAGTAATACCCTAGATTGAGTTCAGAGTATATATATGAGAGCGCATATTTGAAATTTTATTATTTTTAAACTGGTTTGACCAGTGTATTTTGTAAAAGAAATTATTTATTCAAATTATTATTATAGTGATAAACTAATGATTGAGTTGAACTAGAATTTAGAATGGATTATAAAATTTGAAATGATTTAACCAAATGGCAATTTCATATATGAAATTTGAAAATAAACTTCAATGTGAAGAAATTCTTAATCAAAGTGGATATTAAAGTGAATATGAATCAGAATGATTTGGTTATGTTGATTGTGCCTTGTTTGATTGAATGATTGATTGCATAGTGAAGAATAAAACTTGATTGAAATCAATCTTAGATGAATGAGTTGAACTTATAATAAATCCAAATGGATTGCTAAGAAACAATTATAAACAAACAAAATTTAATTTGAATGATTAAGGTAATTATGTATTGTGATTAATTGGTCGTTAGTTAGGATAAATAGGATTTATTAACCATTAACAAGAAATTAGTTGAAATGGGAAGCAAGGAAATAAATTCCAGTATTATGAATCGACAGTAAAATCAGTTATGTGATGAAGTTCAAACCTGTGTTTGTTATTTGCGGTGTAAATTGAGATAAGTGCATATTCCAGAAAGCTATGGAATCGATTTGGAAACAGAGATTGTAGTGCAAATTGGATAACAAAGAGCATTTAGTTGATTACATCAAAATTGGAATTGAGTTGCCCTACAAAAAGGTAAACCTTAATATATTATTGAATGGTGATTAATTTTATGCCCCAGAGTTGGGTAGCCATTTGGTATTGGTTTTCTTTTCGAGAAGTTGTGGCCTAGAGTGGCAGTTGTAGTCGTACTGATCAAACTACGCAGAGGAGGTGCTAGTGAAATTTTCAAAAAACTCAAAGTCTTTGTATTTATTTTTATGTAAATTCAAAATAATTAGTTTAAAATAATTAGTTCGGATCATTCTTCTTACCTTGTAATTTCGGGGACGAAATTCTTTTAAGGGGGAAGGTATGTAACGTCCCAGATTTTCGTACGCTGATTACGAATATAATAATCCATTTTAAATAATGTTTTGGTGATATAACTAGATTTTATATCGAATTTATTTATTTAAAATGGAGTTCGAATATATATATTTATAATTTAATTATAAAACGAGCTGCAACGGCGCGGTAGTTCGTATTATAACGCTCTGAACTTCAACTGAATATACAGGTTCTGATATAAATTGGATTTCAGTAAAACAAGAAACAGTTGAATCGATTAGTTGATAATTTTCTAATGTAAGAGAAAAATGTTTATTTCATAATGTAAGTTGAAAGTTATGCCCAAATCAAATTTTCAGAAAATCGCTATTGAATCATTATAAAACAATAAAGATAATTTAATATAATTTGATATCGGTTTCGAATCTGGACAAAACCTTTGAAGCATAGCTGTAACACCCCGCCTCCGCTAGGGTCACTCGCAAGGGAATGCACTAGCATTAGAGGGGCATTATTGGTAAACATGCACAGAAACATCACAAGACAGAACACATAAAATAGCGGAAGTAAAATCAATCTTTCATAACGTGAATACATAAGGTTTAAAGCCTTTTACATCAGAGTACATTAAAACCTGTCTTGCAATAGTAAAGAAGCATGAAGATTTTTTTTTCATAAATTATTCCCCAAGTAAAAACAGTAAAGTAGCCATAGCCAGGAAAAGTCCAAGCTATCCATGATGACCTTCAAGCAGAAGAAGTCCGAACTAAACAGCCGTGTTTCCTCCCTGTAACCTGGGGGGGGGGGGAACGGAAGAAAAGAGGCGGAAAAAAACGGGTCAGTCAAAAAGACTGAGTAAGCCCTATCTACTATTAGTATAAAAACTAGTAAAGTTAACTGTCATGAGAAACTGAGATGAACATAAGCATGATACAAGATAGGTCAATTAAATCAAAATAACAGGATGAACTACTGAACTCAGATAAACTAGGGTGTCGTGATAAACTACGATGTCAAGATAAAACAAGGTATCACATTGTCAGGTTTCTATCAAGTATAATATCCCAAGATATCTATCGCGTATAACGTCCCATGGCATCTATCCTGTATATCCGCTCTGCACCTACCGTACTAGTATCCCAACTGTATTACGTGTTATCCGTGAATGACCCTTACTCAAAAGTCGTGTAATGGTCCCTGTCAACCTAATATGCCGCATATATAGGTTACTCAACTCATATGTTTCTTTCCATGTATAAGTTCAGTTCTTTGCCGTAGGCTGTACGGGCTTTCCCATGTAAACGGTTTATCCTTGAAGTTGTTTTGGACTGCAACCCTTGATCTAGTTGTGTTTCCTTACCATGAACTATCGCGCGTCCACTTAGGATTTATGCCACCTAGGACCGCTAGGGATTATGCTACCTAATTTACGTTTCCGTGTCTCGGTTTGGGTTTTGGCCACCTAGGACCACTAGGGATTACGCCACCCGTCAACCGCGCCCTTGATCCCACGTATGTATCGTGAATCGTTTTCCATGTCTAGATGCACATGTTCCCCAATGTGCCATCCGAGTTCCGTGCCAGGGCAAATCAAGAAATACGGAACTCGGTCGGGAGCTTTAAATCGTCTGCCGATGCAGATATCAAGGTCTGTTTTTGTACCCGTGGCTATGGTCCCACGTGACCCCTCCCTCAACTACTGAAAGGCAATCCAAGAAAAATCATGTATAAGAACCACTCCACGGCCCCACTATAGCCCACTTTCCTACGGGCCAACCTCACCCATGACTCGATAGCAAGCACATGGTCTGTTGGGGGTTCCCTGCCTTTCCGCACGTACACGATTGACTAAAGATGGTAGGTAGTCGGCGATGCGCTATCCAGGGCAAAAACAAGAATCGTCGACTCCACGCTAATCCATCCCAGTCTTTAGGTTGCTCGCATAGCAACCAAGGCATACTCTTGGTCCTTCTAACGCAGACCTTAACCTCTCATGGGCCTAGTATAATTACCTGGCAGCCCACAGAGGGATCCCAAGAATATCCTTATGTCCCCCGAAGCTTCCACTTCGGCACCCCGTGCGCTGGAGCTTTTATCCAAGTCAGATAACTTGCTCCCCCTCGTATACTAAGCGATGACCTACCGTATCAGGTTACTCATCGTTTTGAGAATTAGTCCTATGTCCTTAGCTAAGAATTATTACTTAGTTACCCTTAACTAAGGTTTACCACTTAGCTTCCTTTCCCGTTATCCTTGATTAACCACGGTTTTCTACCTAGTTCTTCTAGCTAGGGTTTGTCTATTGGGTTAAGTGTTATCATTCAAGTCCATGACTTAACCCGCCCACGAATCACGTCAAAGATTGGCTAAGTATTTAAGTTCAAGACTTAGTCCCACAAGTTGGTTAAGTGTACCCAGAGGCTCATGACTTAACCCTATCAAGTCAAATTGGTCAAGTACTAGCTTACCTTAATCCTATCGGATTATCTTGCTAGATCGATTAAGCATAGATTATCTTAATCCCATCAAATTATCGAGTCGGATTGGTTAAGTATAGGTTGGCTTAACCCCATCCTCTAATCGTACTACAATGGTTAAGTATATTCTAAAAAGGTCTTGTGACTTAACCTTATCAGGTCCGCGTATTAGATTGGTTAAGTGTAAGTTACTTAACCCCATCAAATCATCATGTATAATTGGTTAAGTATAAGTTGCTTAACCCCATTAAATTATCACATTAAGTTGGTTAAGTATTGGTTACTTAACCTCATTGAATTACCGAGTTTAAATTGGTTAAGTGTTTAACTTAACCCCATCGAATTACCGTGTTTAGATTAGTTAAGTGTGGATTACTTAACCCCATCTAATTACCGTGTCGGATTAGTTAAGTGTAAATTACTTAACCCCATCCCCTAATCATCTTGTATGGTTAAGTGTCATTAAGAAAACTTACTTAACCTTGCCAAATTATCATGTTGGATTGATTAAGTGTTGGTTAACTTAATCCCCATCCACTAGTCGTATAAAAATGGTTAAGCGTCATTAGGCAAATCAAATCACTTAACCTACCCAACCTTGTCATGTTTTGTTAAGTATCATTAGCCTAACCAATTTACTTAACCCATTTACCCATGTCATATTTGGTTAAGAGTCATTAATCAAATTAACTTAGCCCTATCATGTGGCATTAATTACTTAATGCACCCCAACCTCTCACATTAGACTTTGTTGTGGTTACTAGTTAAGCCGGTCGGTTCCGGGTAGCTTTACACCACAACTTGGTCTAACCTCGGGTTCAAGCACAACATGACCAACTTCTCACATTGGGTCCTATTGTTTGCAACTACTAGTTAGGCCGGTCGGTTCCGGGTAGTTTTACGTTGCAAACTCAACCCAACCTCGAGTTGGCCACTTTCATGTTTAGTCTAGTGTCATGTTCATAGTCAAGTTTTCAAGCAATTGGGTAGACCTAACTTAATAGGTAAATTCCCAATGGGTAGACCTAACTTAATAGGTAAATTCCCAAGCTTATGTTTTTATGCATACTTACATGTCAACTTCCATGTTATATTTCAAGTCATGTTTTCAAGTATAAACACATGTCATATTTAACGTTACATGTTGTCATGTTTATACCCATTTACCCAAGTCATATTCATGTCATTATGTTTCCCCATAATGTGACCCCAACGCTTTTTAAACTAGCATATACGTTCGCAACAACGTGATGGATTAAAAGAAGAGATTTGGCAAAGGAATGACAAAAATGGGTATTAAGCCACAAGTTAATCATGGTGGCAAATGAGACACAAATGTGTTCATTAGCTTGCATGTTACATTCTTAAGCCTCAAAAACATGCATAACCCCAAACTTGGTGCATAAGCGAATCATGGTGACAAAAGACATGGAATGATGGCTAGAAACTCGCATATATCATCATATAAGGATTATGACTTCACATGCAAGTTGACATAATGATTATGAAGATTCTCATGTTGCATAATGCAACATTTCAACATAAAGGTTGTGGCTTTTTGCTCATAAGATCAAGATAATGACTTCATAAACTTGCATAACATGATAGCATGCATCATTCTAATTAATCAAACCCAAACTTTCAATACGAACATTTAGCTTCATAGTTAATATCTAAGAGTAGGGAAGGGCTTACATTGCTATGAAGGCCTAAATCGATTAAACTAAAGCTTGTGATGAAGCTTATGCATGCCATCATCCAAAAACCCAAAGATGGATGCTCCAAATCAACAAATACACCATCTTTATGAACAAAGACCAAAACTTTTGCCTTGAAATCAACTTGAGGAGCTCTCATACTAACATAGGGACTCTCTAATACTCTCATGATCATGAAACCTCTCATAGAAATGAAGTGGAGGCTAGGATAGTTGAGTGGAGGCCATGAGAGTAGAAATTTGGCCATAGTTTAGTTACATGAGTGAATAATGAGGGTTTAGGGGTAGGTTAGGGGTTTATTTATAGAAGATTAGGCTAGTTAGGACCCTTAGATTAACCCTAGGACCAACCTGAACCGTCAGATTTCAAACCAGGCCCAAAAACCTAGCCAAAATAGAAAATAGGTGCACCAGGCCAGAATCAGCCGACAGGGCAAGTCGACAGCCCTGTCGACTTGCCTGTCGACATGCCTGTCGACTTGCAAGTCGACAGCCCTGTCGACAGCCAAGTCGACTTGCCTGGGCAGGAATTTTCCCGCCTGGCCCCACCTCTGCATGTTTCGAAATTCAAATTTCCCGAAAACTTCTTTGGGCCTTAACCGGGTCATACGGACTCCGATTTACAAAATTTCGGACTCTATTTCGCGTATTTTTCCGAGACGAACGCAATGGCAAAGCCCGTTTTACTTGATTCAGAATTTAAAATTAAATTCTGCCTTGATTCTCGTTTTAACATGTTATCGAAATACGAGTTGTTACAATAGCTATAATTCAAATTTTTAGAATTTTACTGTAATTTTTAATTAATTAAATATGCAGCTTTTTATTTGGAGTGCTTTGCACCATATATCAGCATTTCAGGATTTCACAATATAGGTTAACCTACCGATATTATTACATTTTCGGGATCGTGGGGCGTTGGTCGATACAATGGTATTTTTATTTCGGTCTATAGCAGTCCTTAAGTGCTGTATTTTTATGAAGCACGGTACCCTAAAAATCTAACCTCCAACCAAATCTAATTAATGAACCATACTTGCGTGCCACATTTTCTGCCAACTGAAACCTTTGCTACCGTCCATGGTTTGAAGAAAAATATCACACTTTGCATCTGTCAATGCTATCAACGCACGACCATGATAAATGTTTTCTTTGCCTAATAATATGTTCAATTCTCTATAAAAGTGTATTGTCCCATCAAAGTAAGGTATACAACAAGTTATTTCTCACAAAAGCTAAAGATTTAAAATGCACGTAAGCATGCCTACACGACCTCCACTTTCCTTTCAAAATTAATAAGCATGGTCTTGAAAAGAAAACTCACCGTAATTAATATGAGCTGACCTATTTTTTCCTATAAGCATAACGCTACGAATGCTGTACTGCGAGAAATAGACATGGTTCTTGTCTTCTCTATTTTGCTCGCATGTATAAAGATTACTTCATCTTTTCATTTCTTCAGACCAAAAACTAACGAAGCTTTCCTCTTCTTCATCCTAAGCATAACCATTCTTTTAAAAAAAAAATATCACCAAAGCTAGAAAATAAAAACGGCGCTGCTTTCACTCTCCGACTACTCCAACTTCTTCCCTTACTAGAACCGTAAGTTGAAACAATATATGTGTGTGTATATATATATATAAAAGAAGTAAACGAAAGAGGAGAATATGACATTTAGGGGTCGGAGGCAAGTCGATGGGCGAAGTTTCAAGATGGATAGTGAATATTGTGTCATACCATGCGCTGATGTAACAGGCAAGTTGAGGGAGTATTGGAGCATGGCGAAGGATGGAGCGTGCGTTGTTTGACAGGAGGATAGCATGGAAGTAACATATTATGTTTATAATATAGTAAAGTAAGGGGAGAAGAAAGGGTCATCAGGTGCGGAACGTGCTCTGTGGGAGAGCAAGAATTGCTACATGTGGAGTTTCACATTTTTAAAGAACTGGGGTAAGAAGAAAGTAAGGATGAGAAAAGGTGAGGAAGTGAAGTAAGATGTGATTGTTTTGCGGTGCGCGTTCCTTTGATAAAGAGGTGATGCGTGGAGAGTGTCAGGGCACAAGGGTCGCTAGTGGATGAAAGTGGCATTCAGGAACTAACGCGAGGAGGAGGGGAAAGAAGCAAAATTGTACAACATTGGTTAGAATGGGGTGACGTAAATGGGTTTGGAATTTGTATGGATTCACGGTTGCATTGTTTGGAAAGAGGAAACTGATGTAGGACGTGTCACGTGGGCAGAAAGTGAAATGGGGAGTGATAAAAAGGAAGGGGGTACTGTAGATGTTTTCTGGAACATATGGATTTCTCAGGGAACATGTGGAGGTGGGGTCCTGACATCAGTAATGGTGGAAGGCAAGTGTCAGTGTCCGGTCAGAAGCCAGGGATACGGTGGCGGTGCGGTACTCGTTTGTTCATGTGGAGGATGGTTCGAATTGGGGAAATAAGATATTCCTATAGAACGAGAAGAAGAAACATCGGGCCTGGGGCTTTGTTTTGGCAAAACGCGTGAAGACTAATTGGTCTAATGACGAGATTTAATTATAATAAAGGTAAAGCTTAACTATTCAATACACAAGGATACATATACAATTTGTTCAAATACTATGATCAGTTTATTAAAAAGAGAGATGTTGGGTTCAACATTTCAGGCGTTGACTGCAGTTGCTTGAGGAGGAGTTCCAGTAAAGTATACTTCGAACATGAGGAGGATTATTACAGTAATCGACGGTCAAAATGATTAAGGTAGAATTTCATATTAATAATTATTAATAAAGTATTCAAATTTAAGTCGTTAGCTTATGTATCGTATAACTATTGCATACATATATAGAACTACATGAAACAATGACTATAGGGATCGTGATCACGATATCTATGCTATTGAGCTGGAACGAAGTGGTTTGGATTTAGCTAGCATTTCATTAATTTTAAACGCCCGTTTAAAATTTGACGAAAAGATGCGTGAATCGACCATCAAGAACAAAGGTGAGTTAATTCTCACACTTTTCTGGATTACTAGGATGTGTTAAATTCACATAATTATAATTCACTGTTAAATTGGATGTTTGGATGCCATGGTTGCGCAGTGTTTGATTGTCGACATTTTATTTATATCGGATTAGATAATTTAGTTTAAATTCTTCCTTCATATGCTGTTATAAAATTATATTGTGGTCTGATATGCAGGGAAGAACAGGTTGGAGGGATCCGACCGGATTCCTCAAATAAATTATATATTATTGATTGTTCATATTACCCCCACACATGGATTATTTACCCCAAACGATATTATAACCTGTTTGAATTATCGATGGTTAAATGGATGTTAATCGTTGAATTTATATTCAATGATTACTGTGTTTTAATAAATAAACCGTATTGAATAAGTAATTGGCAGCAGATGGCTTGATACCCATCATTTTAAAATGTCGTTTTGCCATTAGGCAAATTAACGGAGTTTTATGTTATAAAATATATTTTTGTAACTGGATCATAGTCTTCGATTTTTATTTTATAAAAGTTATTAAAATAAAAGGGATTATAAATATATCGTTATTTATAATCAGGATTATAAATGAAATTATTAAATGTTATTTATAACAAAACTCTTAAGTCGTTAATAAGATTGTATGAATTAACCTACGGGTTAGGAAATTAGCATAATTGTTTATTTAAACAATTAGACGGTTTGTATTAAGTTAATTAAGTTGATAATTAACTTGAGAAGGTGGATTAGCCAGTTAATAAATGTTTATAAGTCAACAAGGTCTACCGTTAATGTAGATTGTATATTAGATTAATTTAATCTAATAATCCTGTGATCAGTCGTTAAGATTTAAAGAATATTCTAAGTAGTTAATTTATCTTTAATTAACTACGGTTTAACGTTGTTTATTTAGTTATTTATTTCTAATAATGAATTATTAGTTTATATTGAAGTAAACTACGCTTACTTCAAACTTGATGATAAGGTTTATTAAAGCGATTTATTTTTTACATAATTTCATTTAGGAAGTAAAACCAGAGTAATGAGATTTTAATTGAATCGGTAAAGGGAATTTTAATAAATTCCAAGATGTGTAAACTAGGTTGAAAAAGGAATTTGCGTAAAGGTTCAGTAAATGAATTTTATAATAAATCCTAGTTTATAAACCAAAGTTTATAAAAAGATTCGTAAGCTAATATGAATAAGACTTTACCTAGTTGAGTTAAATGGATGAAATGAGAAATTGGTTAGTGGATTGGTACAAGGATTCTGATAATGGATTAAGTAATGGAATCCAAAATATAGTTTTATAATATGTTAAATAGTTTAGGGTAAAATGTTAGTAATTGGATTATTGTAGTATAATCTGGATTATAAATGGACTTATATAAGAAGATTTAGGATAAGGGTATAATAGATGTTCAAAAGTAAATCAGATTTGTCTAAGAGCAAATTTAGTTAATTAATGAACTAAGTAAAAAGGAATTAGAATATAAGGCGGGTTTCCAAATGAAGAAAAGGGTGCGTTTTCTATAGTCCCTATTAAGTTTCAGAATTAGGCTCACATCCGGTCATAAACTTATTATAAATTTAGTCCCTGTTTCATTTTTACGTGTTATTCATAATATTTGCATACATGTATGCAACAAATCTAATGAATATTTGCATATATATATATATGCAAATATTCTAAATTTTTGCATACATGTATGCAACTATTCTGAACGAATATTTGATTACATGTATGCAAATATTCAACAGAATAGTTGCATACATGTATGCAAATATTCAAAATATTTGCATACATGTATGCAACTATTCTAACGAATATTTGCATACATGTATGCAAATATTCTGAATTGTTGCATACATGTATGCAAATAAAGTTGAACTAATGCTGATGAATTATTTCAGAAATATGCAATTTTTCTAAATAGAAAAATAGGGACCTAGTTATAATAAGTTTAAGACCGGATGTGAGCCTAATTAAGTTTCAAAATAGGGACCTTAGCCTAATTTCCACTTTAAATTAAATAATAAACAGAAATGGGAATAATATGTTGGATATTTGGGTTTCAAACTTTTACCATCTTAAGATAAGAATGCTATCGATCAAGGTCTGAGAGGTAAATAAAATACGCCAACTTGAACGGCTTCACTATTATCGAGAGACGATATCAGTTTGAAATGGTGAAGGGATTGAGATTAATTTATTTTATTGCAACATTTGCAAGACTTTAAAATACAAATAAACTGTTGGGTTTAAAATAAACAATGTATAATTTAACATTGTTTAGCCGAGTTGAAGTGTAATGAAATATTATGGGTGAGATACACTTATTCTAGGTAATAAGTAAATAACGAATGTCTTCCGAAGAAAATGAAAATGGTTATGTTAAAGGGGAGAAACAAAAGTAAATATTTAAATTCGAATTATATAAAAAGGACTCGAATGAAGAGTAATATTTAAAGTATGGGTTTAATGAAACCAAGTAGGTTATATAACAATTAAAATGTCACTCGACATTGTTTGACCATACGAGAATTAATTAATGGGAGTTATAACATTAAGTGGGTGATATATCGATACTTTCAAAAGTAAAGTTAAAAAAGGGATTATGAAGAATATAAAGTAATATTGCCATGGTAAAGGAAATGGAAAGGTGTGGGATAATATAACGATATTAAATCGATATAAAGGTTTTAAAAGAATGGTTTTATCAAAGGGTCTGGGCTGCCAATATACTTAACAATATTATTAGGATCGATAGTTAAAAACCAAACTATCGATGAAATATTCTATTAGACCTTTTGACGTGTTGTCTCGAAGAGACCGGGATGGGGACGACCCAAACACACTTCGATCTAACGTTACGTACGAACTAACCGGCATAAATTGAAGATGGAGCATAGAAGATCGTATATCTTCATGAAACGGAAGAACTGCTTATAATCTCTGGGTCGCTCCCACATAAAGAGGTATACTGTGGCTCTGTCGTGATTGGAATTTACGGATTGCAAGGACTGCTCGCTACTGATCCTTGGGGTGATTCCTATATAAGGAGGCAGTAGGAGAGTGCCTCCGGTTCATCCTGTTCCTGGATGACTTGTATGGACGAATGTCTGACAGAGTATTTCCCGAGGGTCACGAACGTTGATTTTTACAAATATTCCAAGTTTGGTGGTGGAGAAATTCTCTTGCTTAACACCCAGAGTGTATTTGTGGACGTCAATTAGTGATTTGACGGATTTGACGAGGTGACATTCAAAGTAAATTGAGACGAGCAGTTATAAAAGATAAACGTGACCTCAAGCCTTATCAACCGGGAATTGACAGAAATCGGGCAGTCAGCATGGCTAGTTGGGTCATCCCAAAGCAGGGTGTATTGTCACCATGTAGAGAATATTCATATTTGTTACTTCTTTTCATTTCTATATCTCCGCGGATGTGAGGTAGGCCCTTAAAACCTCAGGGTGGCAATATATTCGATACACTCAAGTTAAATGAGTGGTCAGTCATGTGTGGCCGGGTTGCAAGACGTTCTTGTTGGACCCTAGTATATCCCCTCTAGAGTACACTTATCGGAAGGTGGTTCCATACCTTGTCGGAGTTGGAATCCAATCCCTAATAAGCTCCATGCGGTTTTCGATTTTATAATAAATATGTAGAGCGTGAGATGCAAGCGTTTTACTAGATAGTTATTTATTTGTGATATGATAGACACTATTATAATATCACTGGATTATATATATATATATATATAAACTATTTTGGGTTATAGTAAGGTATAAACCGTCTGTGTTTATGTGTGGCCTGGTCTTACTATTATCCTTTCTTTCAAAAAGGATTTCCAAAGTTAAACAAGTTGTTTGTTGTGAATTGATCACTGAAAGTATTCCAGACTGATCCGGGTGAATTTTGTTTTAAATCAAATGTGCTCGGGTCAGACCGAGCATATTTCCAGGTTAGGTTTCGCTGGAGTTTTAGGAGCTAGAGGCAGGTGGCTTCACCGTTAATTATTCAGAGTTTATTTCCGCTGTGTCTGATATATGATGTACTCTGATGATTGATATGTGTATACTGTTTTTGTAAAGAGATTTGATATATAATGTTTATTCGTTCCGCTGTGAGATTCTGATGTTCTTCTTATTCTTCTTTTATAATATTTCTTTCTTTCTATTTCCCATCCTCTAATTTCTTTCTATTAAAGATTCGTAATTTCATGCAATTTGGGTTGGACATGTAAGTGGTAATTAGTCAGCTCAAATTGGTACGGATTTACGGGCCTTTACAATTTAATTTTATTTATATGGATTTCATACATCACACGTATACAACAATAATGATAAACAATCATTAAAAATTCATACAACATCCAGAGTGCATTTTACAATTGTATAAGCATTAAAATAAATAAATAACGCTAATACAGTTTGTCAACCCATCGATTGACATACCACTAGTCATTGGGATCAGTGTATGTCAAATATCATCCCAATACTTGTGCGGGGTTTTCAAACCATAAAAACTATTTATTATTTGTGCAGTTGGGCGATGTGCAAAAATTACCATTCCAATCAATATCAGATAAATAAGTGTACATAAACAAACCATTCGATTTGTAAATGAATATTTATTTTATTTTCATTTCATGATAATTTTTGTACACAGTTTATACAAATAATTTTTATATACAACAATATCAAACAATCACAATCCAAACAAACAACCAACTGGTTTGTACAAAAAAATAGTGCCGGGAGCTACTAAGCTCCGTCTGCAACCTGTTATATAATAGCTGTAAAATAAATTGAGTGAGAGAGAGTTCTCACTTTCGTTTCTACCCCTGCATTCTTTTATTTCTGAATTTCTGTTCTATTCGGATTTGAATTTGCTTGGAATTCTAACGTGCTCCCTTTCTGTTCTGGTCAGTTCTGAAATGTAGTGTTTGTTGCTGCGAATCCAATGCAACTTGAATCGACAGAATTGGACCTCGTATATGAGAGATATTGTATTAATTGCATTAATTACACAAATTAAAATTAATTAATAAATTAATTAGACTAATTACTTTTCTCTAATTACATGTTCCCTCTTAAACCATCGTTCTAGAATAAATAGATAACCCCAAACCCTCGACTTCTTCCTCCCCTTGCGCGCCACGCTTGAAGCACCAGGTGATCGATCCAACATCCCCTCGTCGAGCGCCATTCCTCCACCTTCCCACACCTCCACTATCGTCAAGCTCTAGGCAGCGATCTGCCTTAGAGACACCCTTGAACGACGAATGTTTGAGCAACAAATTTGCACCGTCCAAGCCACTAATCACGATCAAAGTTATATGATTTTAAAGATCTTAACAATCTCCTCAATCATTGCTCTTGGGGTTTCAAATAATTTTGCTTAGATTGGAAAATTTTGAAGCCCAAAAATTGGACGTTTCTGGCCTTAGAAAACTGGTGGTGGCTGTTGTGAATTGGACGAGCTAGGGTTTCAAGAGGAAAGAGCTTTTATATAAAATTTTATTAATATCTAATTCATTTAATTGTTTTATTTTAAAGATTTGCGTTCGAACTCCAAATCAAACCCAATGACTGTCGCCCCCAGCTAAATGCCCCTATTCTAGACACAATGAAATATGTTTCGTAAGCTAATTCGACTATTTCGATCAGTTTTTATCAAAATTAAAATATAAATCAATATATTTTGAATTTGAACGTATATTTTAATTTACCGAGGCCATATACTAACTCCAAAAATTCCAGAAAAATAAATTTAGCTATGTTTTGATGATACGGTCCTAACGAAACTAATTTCATCGAATTTGGAGATCATTTGAAAAATGGTCATTTTCCAGTCGATTAAATTCAAACTGAATTGACCAAACGCGTTTAAATTCGTCACGCTCGCATATTAATTCCAAAAATTAGGAAAATTGGAATCTAGCAATAATTGGACATTCCAGATCCAACAAAAGCTGTTTCGTCGAAAACAGAGGTCATTTGCAAAATGGCTATTTTTAAGGGTTATATTTTATATTAAATTCCATAGCGACTATTTCAAATTTTAAACTGGACATAACTTTCAATTCCCGTTATGAAATCTTGATTTTTCACATTCGTTAGAAAGATATAAGTAAACAAATTCAAATATTTCTGGTTTTACTGAAATCCGATTTATTTTGAGCTCTATACATTCATTTGAAATTTAAAATCGAATTTTCAAACTATCACGCCATTTCAGGCTCATTTTATAATTAAAATAATTTTTTATGTTCTAACTTCGAATTAAATAGATTTTTAGTCGTTATTAATTAAAATAAACCATTTTAAATATTCAAAATCCATTAAAATAGCTGAAATAAAAAAATTAAATTGCTTCAGAAATTCTGGGTTGTTACAATCTCCCATACTTAAAATATTTTCGTCCTCGAAAAGGAACGGAGCTGACTTTCTTTCTGGCTTTCATTCTTCAACTTCTCTGTTTCTAAGAAGTTTCTAATTTCTCAAAAATTTGGTTAACACCCTAAATTTTCGAAAAATTTCGCCATAACCTCCTTTGTACGGGTAGATATTTAAAACAGCAGCTAGCCTCACAGGGCCCTTATCGATCCAAAAGAAAAAGAAAAAGCCAAGTGGCTAGCTAATCAGCTCATAAAATCATCAAACCCAAGAAATACAGTAAATATGTACCTATTTGTCAGGCATACAATTTTATTCCTCTTCTTAGCTTCCATGCTCTGACCTGTTCATTATATATACATGTACATATATGCAATTCTAATAAATTTTCAATTCAGTTCAATTTTTGATTCAATTTGGCTAAATTAACTTTTATTTTCTTATTGGTTTTATCATTCCAATAATTTTATTAGTTGAACTAATAATCAAACAACATAACCATCAATCAATTTGTGAATTAAATTTCCAAAACATATAACTTTTGTATATATATTCAAAAATCATATTTCTAATGTCAAATCACAAACAATAACCCTATCTAAGTTTTGGTTCTCACACCAGCCAAATGGAATCATATAGATATCCCACTTTCGAAACTCGAACACAAATGCTGATGATGATATATCAATCATCAGAATCATCTCCGAGCGACTAGAGTGTGATTCTATATCTACTAGTATATTGGAGATTTTGAATACATGCTTGCAAGATGTATATTCAAACTCTTCTTACACTTGATAGTCCAAATTCAATATAAAATAAATATACTTAAATACATATAATAAGATATAAATTTCAAAACCAAAATTTGATTTTAAAAATAGCACTCTTCAAACTCATTCTAGGATACTACCGATCCTATCTCTAACGAGTTACTCTTATTGGATATTACTAATCCAATCTTCGATGAATTCTTTCGTTTGGTTCTATGTGTCTTGTTCTCGAGCACTGTAAACTAAAGCTCCAATACCACGCTGAGACGACCCAAACTCACCCTTACGGGAAAGCCATGATTGAATTGAGAACACGACAAATCAGAACATGAACAATAGAACATTTCATTGCTTATTACAATAATTTACATTAGAGTACAAGAATATATCAGAGTTTGAATAATATACAACACAGAAAAATATCAGAGATTTAAAATACATAGCAGCGGAAAACAATACATAAGTACAATGCATAGCGGAAAATAACAATTGACACAACTGAAAAAAATATACGGATTCAAAGATTTCCGAATATAGCTCCAACTATAAATCCAGGATCCTGGGAAAAGAAATATCTGCGAAAACCAAAACTAGCCCGTATGGAAAATATGGGCACCTAGAGTTTAGGTTAAAACAATAAACTCCAAGTCAGTCATGAGACTGGTGTGAGAACTAAAACAGTTATTTAAAACTTTACCTTTAAAATAAGGTAAATCAAGGGACCACGCCGTATAACACGGAATGGGTTTACCCCCAAGAATACCATTGCCTAAAACAAACAACATAATGCTAAATAAAGAAAAATGAAGCTATTATAAGACACAGGTCCTATAACACAATGAACGCAGTCGATGATAGAGTTTTACCTTATAATAGCCAAATATGCTTGGTACGTTTTAAAACAAATCTTTTATTATTACTATAAGTGAAGAAATCAACTTCAAATATAAATGTATCAATCATAAATGGCCTGAGTGCCCCATCCCACTATGTCGCCATATAGGTATACAATCAAAACCGAAAAATGTCGTATTTGGAAGTTGGATTTCCATCATAATGGCTACTAATTCGAAAGATCGATCACGTAGTGAAATTCCCAACGGCTTACGTCCCGTGCATGAGAAAACGCCGTAATGCACATCCGCACTATCCTAGAAATCAAGTATCTCAATGGCTTACGTCCCATGCATGACAAAACGCCGTATACCCTATCCAATATGGGAATCGGTGTGAGGGGTGTGCCCCTTTCCCTACCAGGTGTGTAGCGACCACACCCAGCCTATCTCGGTCGACCGAATCCATCCTCATATCAAAAGTATACTGATCTAACCATCATACCGATGCATGAGGCTCGTGAATTAACGCTACACGAAACTATGCTAATTAAAGCTGTGCTTTGATCATCATCCACCGAACTCTGCTTTTCAACAAAAGTTTGGATCACTGCAGCTCAGCATGTCACACTGTCAATCCATACCATATCATTAATTTCTGCCAATATATAACCTCTGTGCTCGTACGTATCAGAGAAGGGTGTTAAGAAAGAGAATGAATTCTCCACCACCAAACATATATATATATATATATATATATATTTAGCAGAGACCAACGAATGCGGTATAAAGGATTACAACGTCAGACATACCAACCATTTACAAGTCCGTTCTAGGTCCGATAGAAACCGGAGGCACCTTATTCCTCGTCCCATATGTCCAATACAGGAGAGAGGCCCTCGCATACCCGAGCAATCAACAAATACGTCCGGGCGGCTACCACTGTAGCCCCTTCAAGGTAGCTGCTCCAATCATGGGCATCAGTAGCAACCCATCCATTCGATATGAAGATCGTCGGTCTTGCACCGTATTCAATTTCTTCGATTTTTCGTCGTATCAATTATTCAGAATAGGTTAAACCCGGTCTTTCCGAATAACTCGCTTATCTTATAATCAAGTGCTATAACAACACATCATACGCCTCATTCCAATCCAGAATATTCTTTTATTTAAATATTATTTTCACAATTTAAACCAAATTAAGGTTTTCCAAACTAGTCGGGTTTAGCGCACCTTACCGAAGTAATCATTTGTTTTATTTCCCAATTCCAACCTATTCATCCCATGGAGCAAAACTGGTAATACTCCATATCTAACACTACTATGTTATAAGTAAAATTTAATTACCATTTCACGTTCAAATCTAATTAAAGATTTAACTATCGGTTGGAGCAAAACTGTTGATACTCCATTCTCGATCATCTCCCAAATTTGATAATTTAAATTATCACATTCTCATTTCAATCTAATTACAGATTCATCAAAACTCCGCTTAGTTTAATCTTTCCAAAAATCATTATTAATGATCATTTAACTTTGGAAACATAAACATGTCACATGGACAATCTACACCGTACCACTGATTTCTACCAATATATAACCTCTAAGCTCGTACGTCTCAGAGAAGGGTGTTAAGAAAGATAATAAATTCTCTATCACCAACCAAATACGTATTTAGCAGAGATCAACGAATACAGCTTGAAATACAATGTCAGACATGAAATCATATCTTTAATAGGGTAAAAGAATGAATGTTCTTTAAAACACAGTCCATGATAAACCCAAAATCACATTCCATCAAACTGGAACTTTCACGGAAAACAGATCAATATATAATCGATATAAATTTCCGTATCAGAATAATAATATAAATGGAATAACGGCAAAGCCTTTTAAATTCCATATATAATAAAGGTCTTCCTTCACCGAAGCTCATCTCGATTATTACCAAATCGAATTCCATTCAATTCCAATTTAATATATTAAATTGGGTAACTTTACTTTGGAAAAATGCCATTAATCTTAGTTAAAAGATTATAAATTCCAAATCGTATTCTTCACTGTTAATTGGGTTAAAGAACAAGTGTTATTTAAAACACCATTCACGATAAACCCAAAAATACAATTCTTTTATTCAATTCCAATTAAATGTTAATTAATCAGAAAACTTCACTAAATCTTAATATAAAGATTTATTCTTTTTTCAGCTGGGTTTAAGAACAGTGTTAATAAAGACACAATTCACGACAAACCCAAAATCTAATTCTGTTCCAATTAAATTAATTAATTGGTAAATTTTACTAAATCTTAATTAAAAGATTTATTCTCTTCTCAACTGGGTTCAAGAACAGTGTTAGTAAAGACACCATTCACGACAAATCTGAAATCCCATTTGATATTAAATACAAGGCTCTGAATAGAAATTATATCGGCTTATATTCGATATCAAATTCTGAAACCAACAAATATCGTATTGGGAATAACGATACATATATCTGTCAAATTCCTCAATAATATCCGTATAATCACATAATCCAATATAGAAATATTCCGAAGATTATTTCCATTCCAATTTATTCCTTGGAAAATTCTCGTTATTTTAAAACCATTTTCAAATCCAATTTATTAATTTCTAAAAATAATTGGATTATTATTCTAGTTAATAACTAGTTCATTTCGATAAAAATATATTTTTATCTTTTCAAACTTGGAATTGTTCATCCAAAATCTTTCCAAATCATTTATTACGATTTTACATAATGTTTCTATATTTTTAATAATTTTAATATCGCCCGTACAGTCGGTTTCCAATAACGGCCACCGAACTGCATCCATAGCAACCTTTTCTGAAACCGATTCGGACATATCTTAAAATCCAGCCATTAGTTTTCTAGTCTCTTGTATTCATTGAAAAGCTCTTTTCGATACGAACCCAAGGTTCCGGTTTTAGGAGAATCCGACGGTCGGATCTCCCGTTACGTCCATTTGAAGTTAATGGTCGAAATTCGCGAATGGTCGCTGGGCGTCACGTTCTATTCAGGCCATTAAGTATATATATATATAATATAATATAATATATATATCATCGATTTCTACTTAAAACATATTTTATAAATTATTTTAAATTCGTTTTAAAAACGATTTCCACTTCCATTTCAATTTTAAATCAAAATTGAATATTCCTTTATAAACTCGTTTTAAATTCATTTTAAAATGATTCCAATTTCATTTTCAAATTTAAATCAAAATTGAATATTCCATTATAAATTCGTTTTAAATTCATTTTATAACGATTTCAATTTCATTTTCAAATTTAAATCAAAATTGAATATTCCATTATAAATTCGTTTTAAAACGATTTCAACTTCATTTCAATTAAATTCAAAATTGAATATTCCATATCATTATAATATTAAAATGATAATCTTTTCAAAATATCAGATTTTGAAATCACTTTCCGATATTCATTATAAAATGAATAAAATCGACAAAAAATCCCGTTCGTGTTAAAATGGCATTTAACTACTTAACACGGCTTCACATTTCAATATTCACTGAGTATTATTTTAAAATGTTCGTTAATTCTGAACTGGAATCAGACTCAATCAATTACCATATAATTTTATTTATATGGATTTCATACATCACACGTATACAACAATAATGACAAATAATCATTAAAAATTCATACAACATCCAGAGTGCATTTTACAACTGTATAAGCATTAAAATAAATAAATAACGCTTATACAGTCTGTCAACCCATCGATTGACATACCATTAATTATTGGGATCAATGTATGTCAAATATCATCCCAATACCCGTGTGGGGTTTTCAAACCACAGATACTGTTTATTATTTGTGTAGTTGGGTGATGTGTAAAAATTATCGTTCCAATCAATATCAGATAAATAAGTGTACATAAACAAACCATCTGATTTGTAAATGAATATTTATTTTATTTTCATTTCATGATAATTTTTGTATATATAGATAATTTTTATATACAACAATATCAAACAATCACAATCCAAACAAATAATCAACTGGTTTGTACAAAATAATAATTGTCGGGAGCTACTAAGCTCTGTTTGCAACCTATTATGTAATAACTATAATATAAATTGAATGAGAGAGAGTTCTCACTTTCCTTTCCACTCCTCCATTCTTTTATTTCTGAATTTCTGTTCTGTTTGTATTTGAATTTTCTTGGAATTCTAATGTGCTCCATTTCTGTTTTAGTCAGTTCTGAAATGTAGTGTTCGTCGCAGCGAATGCAACGCAACTTGAACCGACGGATTTGGACCTCATATGTGAGAGATATGGTATTAAATACATTAATTACATAAATTAAAATTAATTAATAAATTAATTGGACTAATTACTTTTCCCTAATTAGATGTTCCCTCCTAAACTTTCGTTCTAGGAATAAACCGATAACCCCAAACCCTCGACTTCTTCCTCCCCTTGCGCGCCACGCCTGAAGCACCCAGTGATCGATCCAACATCCCCTCCTCAAGCGCCGTTCCTCCACCTTCCCACACCTCCACCGGCGTCAAGCTCGAGGCAACGATCTGCTCTAGAAACACTCTTGAACGGCAAATGTTTGAGCAGCGAATTCGCACCGTCCAAGCCACTAATCACAATCAAAGTTATATGATTTTAAAGATCTCAACAATATCTTCAATCTTTGCTCTTGGAGTTTCGAATAATTTTTCCTGGATTGGAAAATTTTGAAGCCAAAAAATCGGATGTTTCTAGCCTTAGAAAACTGGTGGTGGCTGTAGTGAATTGGAGGGCTTGGGTTTCACGAGGAAAGGGCTTTTATATAAAATTTTATTAATATCTAATTCATTTAATTGTTTTAATATAAAGATTTGTGTTTAAACTCCAAATCAAACCTAACGACTATCGCTCCTAGCTAAATGCGCCCATTCCAGACATAATGAAATATGTTTCGTAAGCCAATTCGACTATTTCGATCAGTTTTTATCAAAATTAAAATATAAATCAATATATTTTGAATTTGAACGTATATTTTAATTTACTGAGGCCATATACTGACTCCAAAAATTCTAGAAAAATAAACCTAGCTATGTTTTGATGATATGCTCCTAACTAAACTAATTTCGTTGAATTTGGACCCCGTATGAAAAATGGTCATTTTCCAGTCGATTAAATTCAAACTGAACTGACCAAACACGTTTAAATTCACCACGCTCACATATTAATTCAAAAAATTATGAAAATTCGAATATAGCAATAATTTGACATTCTAGATCCAACAAAAGCGGTTTCGTCGAAAACGAGGTCATTTGTAAAATGACTATTTTTAAGGGATATATTTTATATAAAATTCCATAGCAACTATTTCTAATTTTAAACTAGACATTCAATTCTCGTTATGAAATCTGGATTTTTCACGTTCGTTAGAAAGATATAATTAAACAGTTTAAATATTTTTGGTTTTACTGAAATCCGATTTATTTTGAATTCTGTACATTCATTTGAAATTTAAAATCGAATTTTCAAACTACCGCGCCATTCAGGCTCGTTTTATAATTAAAATAAATTTTTACGTTCTAAATTCAATTTAAATAAATTTTTAGTTGTTATTATTTAAAATAAATCATTTTAAATAATCAAAATCCATTAAAATAGCTAAAATAAAAAATTTAAATTGGTTCAGAAATTCCGAGTTGTTACATTATGGATCATGCAACAGGATATGTATCTTTACATCGTATAATGTTGTTTAGTTTTATGCATTGAAGTGGGAAATGATCCAATCATTGATTGAGCCAAGATATTAGGTAGGCGTCTATCATATGATATGATAATTGGTTTATCGTATATCCAATGACATTGAGCATTGGAGATGTTAGACGTGTGATAGTTATTATATTGTGTATGTGATGTATGCATTATCGAATCTGACACCCAAACACTCTAGTAAGTACTTTGAGTAGTAGCATATCCATTATCAATATTATGTGCTAAATTTGTGGTTGCGTAAGTAGATCATGCATGACTTTTCATACCACTGGTTTTTATTATTACATGTCAACTATATTTGTTTTGGAATTGTAGATCGTTCATAATAGACTTTTGTCTAACTTAAATTTATTTGCATTTCTCTTTGTTATGTGGTACTTTTAAATAAGTAGGTCAAGAAGAAAGTATGATAATAGTGTTAAATCGCTCAGCACTAAACCAAAGATGATCAATAGCAATAAATAATATAAATACAACAGAGACAATATGGTAAATCACATACTAGTTCGGACTTCCAACCTATGTCCAACCCCAAAACCCTTTGTTAGTTCATTATCAGTATCCTTACTTCACCCAGAGGAAGAGGTTTACAAAATCCGCTTGAACAACTGTAACAACCAGCTATTTCCAACCACTCTAGTCGATAATAAAACTCACTTGAATTGTTTGAAATAACAAATTGCTACTGCTATTGGGTTTAATAGAATCAAATCACAGAACTAGAATAGTACGTCATCTCTCAGCAGAACACAATAATATAATACATCAGAGTTTACGTTAACAAATACCGCGGGAGTTTAATACATCTGATTTCTAGTACGTAAGACATAACATAATTTAATAGATAGAAGTGAGGTCTTCAATCAACCACCAGTTTTGTAAGGCAAAATCTCAAAGCTCTTATACTTAGTCTAACCCGAGCATAATACAAAAACAAAACACTTGAGTCACCATATAATACATATAATCAATTTCAAGTGAAATGTTTAAATAAATGGATCAGTAAAAGGATGTTTGGGGTTTCCAACTTGTGAAGATCCATGGAACTAGATACATATAATATAATACGCTATAATAATATTATCTATAGAAAATATACTGTAACACCCCGTAATTTTATAACATTAAAATTCACAAACTAAAGTATACTTAATTTTTAGAAAAGAATTAAGTGAAATGGGTTGCGCTATTATGTTCGTTTCAAAATTTTGGGTCAAGATAGACATTTGGTTTGCACAGAACGGATACCTTATGAAGATGTTATTAAGCCTTGAAGTTTGTATGCATATGAGAGAAATATATATATATATAATATGCAAAAAAAAGTTCAAAACAACGAATTAGGAGGGGGAATAATCGAACCGGCCCATTTTTGAGGTCGACCCGAGCTGCGCTGGGTCGACTAGGGGGTTGATTCAGGGTGTTTGGCTGTCAACCCATGGGCCGATTCGCTCAAAGGTAGATGTGGCATCTGATTGGTTCTCATGGTTCAGGGTTAATCTAATGGTCCTAAATAACTTCCTACACCTATATATACACCCTAAGACCTAACCCTAATTCATAAATATTATCTATGACACCATTATGCTGTCAAACTCTCTCTTAAACCCTAGCCGCCGCCTCTAAATCAAAACTCAAGTATTCAACTTCAATCAAATTAAAGATTAGAGCTTCTACAACAATTCAAGAAGATAAAGCAGCAACACCGCAACGTTTCTACACCAATTTCAGTGCATAATTCTATTCTTTAACCACGAAAGGTGAGTACAGTGATTTTCACAATATAATGGGATTAAAAGTAACATGATGAAGTTGTAAAGAGGATTCATATGTATGTATGCAATTTAAATCTCATCAAGTCTTCACCTTTTTGATTCATGTCATCATATGCCTATGTTTCTATGTAAAGTTCATACCTTTATCAGTTTGTTCATGTTGAATTTATCATTATGCCTCTATGCCAGTTTATATGCCCCTTTATTTCATGATGTTGTGTTAATTCCAATTTTCTGTGATTTGATTCTCTCTTCTTATCCCTATTCCTTTTATTTTTGGATCTAGGCTACCTTCGAGCCTATGTTAAAAATACGGGCGAATGCGAATACATGGGAACGGGGGAAATATGTGAAATATGGAAAATTGGATATTATTGGACATTTTGGATAATGGGATAATATGTGAAATTGGCATATTTGGGTATGAATTACATGGAAAATTGATGAAATTGCCTATAATTGTGAATCTGTAATTGAGGCTAATTAATATGCAATTAGCGACAATTTGGAATAGGCAATATCATAAACATGATTATATGTTTAATTGGATATACATGACATGAAAATTGGGTATGGGTGAAATACGATTATTAATAAACCTTTGACACGAGGTTAGGCGCAATTGTGGCGTAAGACTGCCTGGAACCGCCCGGCAAATCCAGCTGCCATAATTTGATGTCTAATGTGAGAGGTCAAAGGAATGAATTGTAGGCGCAACGGTTAATGACATGAGGTTAGGCCCGGTTTGTGCCGTAAGACTGCCCGGAACCGCCCGACAAATCCAGCGGCCACAAAGCGTTCGGTCTAATGTGGGAGGTCATGCACCGTTCGTCATAAGGAATGAATTAAGGAATACTAACCATAATAAGACATGGGTATGGTTAGAGGGTTAAGTGGGGTGACATGTAAATTATGACATGTAAATATGGACTTAACCGGTATAAGATAAGATATGTAAATTATGACATGTAAGTATGGACTTAACCATAGCATGTGTAAGACATGGACATTTGAACTAAAATGGTTAAGTGGGAGAAAAACCTAGTGGGGACCAAGCATAGGTGGGAGCTTTGTGTCGGATGGGGGACCCATTTCAACCAGTAACCCGTTTGAGTGTCTAATTGGGCCCAGTACTAGGCCGGGGTTGGGGAACGCTTACTGGATTTGAATGTAAGAGGTCAAAACATGAATAGTGGTGGCAACGCGAGTCCAACGGTTTCATGTGCGTGCATGGGTCCGGGCTGGTAGATAAGACGTTGTTGAATCGTGTAGGTATGGCCGTGCATTTTATGTTAGTATCGGGGTTGCCACTTTGGGGAGTGATACACCCCACTATGGGGCCAGCACGGGTGCCTATGGGGTTTAGGGAGCCGATCGAATGGGTAGGGTAAGGGTACCTTAGCGGTGGTAGGAGCAAACCAGCACCTACGATAGCAGCTAGGTACAAGCAACTACCAAGTATGTCTTGTGGGTATAGTTAGTGGGAAGGGATCAACCTTTAGTAAATAGAGACTAGTAGATGTGCGGTGTAAGTAATGCGGTGTAACTTAGCACAAGTGCGGTGTAACAAAATACATGTTGGTTGAGTTGGATAGTCCTTTGGGTGCTATTCTGATGTTGACTTCGTTCTTCGGGGTTAGTACTTGGAGGGTTGTTCGCTTAGTCAAGGTGTAGGATTGTCTTAGTACTTAGGAACAGAATCATCTTGTCCATCCTTTTTATCTACCTTATCTATGTTACAACTATATCATGATGCCTATTTATGTCTTGATCATTTACCTTACCTATTATTTGTTAAAATTACTGGACTCGCCAAACTTTATTTCTGACCCGTTTTGTTTCCACCTCTTTTCTTTCCTTCCCCCCCTCAGGTTTGCACGGAGGGAATACTACAGCTTAGTGCCGATTTCTTTCAGTTGCTTGAAAAGAGTAGATGTATCGCTTTGGACTCTCTCATCTTTATGGCTTTGCTTATGCTCAGTGGGGATTTATGCATTTATGTTATTTAAGTATTTGCTTCTTTATGTACTTTGAAGTTTTGGAAAAGACAATTGATCGTGTTGTAATGGTTTTGGAGACTACTTATGTAAGCTTATTTTGAAGTTATGATGCTATGAAATAAGTTTTATCTTCCGCTGTGTTTTATTTATTTACTCTTGTAATTTATATGTTCTATACTACTATAACGCTTCATGACATTAATGCATTCCCTTTGTGAGTGACATTAATGGCCACGGGGTGTTACACTTGGTATCAAAGCTAAGGTTACAAGAAAAGATAAAAAGTTTTGAAAAGTGTTTTCAAAAGTATTATTTTCCTAGAAAGTATTTTCAAAAACTTGTTTCAAAGAAGCTATTTTCAAAGAAAGTTTACTTTAAGGAGCATAATACTCGCATGCCATACATCTCTCTTTCGCTTCCCTTGTTTTGAAACTCTTTCTTTTTCTTTTTAGTATGTCTGGAGCATCTGAGATACCAGAGGGTGTTCATGTACCCGGTTGGTTTCGTCAATATCTCGAGGCTAGGGCCGCTGCCGTGGGCCCGACCGACGTTCCTCCTCCCCCAGCTCCGGTCATTCCTCCACATGGAGATGCTTTCTCCAAGATATGTAAAGACTTCCGTTCGATGGGTGGAAAACCTTTTAGTGGGTCCGAAACATTCGTTGAAGCTAGAAATTGGTTGAAAGAAGTAGAGGATCTTTTTGGTATATTTGAGGTGGATGATAGGAGGAAAGTCCAGTTGGCTGCGTGGTTGATGAAGGATGAGGCTTCGTATTGGTGGGAGGTCACTAATGGAGAGCGTCCAGTTGAGACATGGGCGGATTTCAGGCATAGGTTCGAAGCGAAATTTCACTCATGAGCAGAAGAGAACTTATACATGGAAAGGTTCTTGGCGTTGAAGCAGGGAAATCTATCAGTAAAAGAGCACGTCAACAAGTTCAATCAGTTGGCGAGGTTTGGCTTAAACTTGGTTAACACACCCGAAAAGAAGGCCCTGAGATTTGTTAAAGGCTTGAATGAGCCGCTACATGGGCTGGCTATGACCCACATTCCCATGGGGGCCACCTTTGAGAAGCTGGTTGACATGGCGCTTATGCATGAAGAGGAGAAAGGAGCTAATGCGAATAAGGCATCGGAGAAGAAAGGGGATCAAAAGAAAGCCCAACAGCAAAAGAAGGGTGGCAAAGAGAAGAGGAAGTGTCATAACTGTAGGATACCCGGTCATCTAAAGAAGGACTGTAGGAAGAAGAAGAAGTTCGCTTGTTATCATTGTGGTGATGCGGGTCATGGAGTGAAAGACTGTCCTAAGAAGCAAGGGCAGAGGGAAGGGTCTACTTCGGGAGGGCAAGTTCATGCTCCCATGGCTCCGGGATAAGGGAAGGTAGAAAAATTTCTGTCGAAAGTTTGATTTTCTTGTTTGATCATCCTGTCCGTACTTTATTCGATTCTGGTGCATCACATTCGTTTATCTCTACATTATTAGTTGAAACACTGCACTTAAATACTAGTCTCGTTGTGGATCCCATTGTAGTCTCAAATCCTATTGGTGGGTCGGCTCATTTATCCATGGTTTGTAGGGATTTGAGATTGTCTATCTTAGGCGTTGGTTTTGAATGTAATGCTTTTGTGCTTGGTTTCATGGGCTATGGGTTGATTCTAGAGATGGATTGGCTAGCCAGACATGGTGCCATCCTAGATTGTGAACGAAGGGTAGTAAAATTGTTGATTCGTAGTGGAAGGATCCTTGATATTTCTTGTGACTCTAGAGGATCGGTGATGCTTAGTTATCTTGAGTCCCTTGATGCATCCAATGATTATTTTCATTCTGTTCGTATAGTCTGTAAATGTGTTGATGTCTTCGATGAGGTGAGGGGTCTACCCCCAAAACGTGAGATAGATTTTCGTATTTATCTTGTAGACAATGCAAAACCCGTATCTCTGCCAGTACGCCACATGGCTCCTCGTGAGAGGAGGGAATTCAATAAGCAAGTAGGGGAGTTGCTTGAGAAGGGGTTCATAAGACATAGTATATCGGAGTGGGGCGCTCCAGTAGTATTTGCCACGAAGGTAGATAGGTCCCTTAGACTTTGTGTGGACTATAGAGAACTTAATAAGCTTACTAAGAAGAATAGGCACCCACTGCCGAGGATTGATGATCTCTTCGATCAGTTAGTTGGCGCCTCAGTGTTTTCGCAGTTGGACTTAGCCATTGGTTTCCATCAATTGAGAGTGGCTGAGGATAGCATAGACAAGACTTCCTTTAGGACTCCGGACGGTTTCTATGAGTGGCTTGTGATGCCGTTCGGTTTGACAAACGCCCCCGCATACTTTGTTGACTTAACGAGTAGGGTGTTTAGGGAGTACGTTAATAAATTCGTGGTGGCCTTTGTGGATGACATCTTGATATTTTCTAAGAGCGAGGAAGAGCATGCCCTACATCATAGGGAAGTGTTGGAGACCCTTTGAGCACATAACCTTAAAGCTAAATTTTCTAAATGTCACTTTTGGAGGAAGGAAATGCGATTCTTAGGGCACGTTGTTTCCAAGGAAGGGATAGCTGTGGATACCGCGAAGGTGGTGGCCATCCAAGATTGGAAGGTCCCTAAAAATGCTACCGAGGTGAGGAGTTTCTTGGGGTTGGCTGGCTACTATAGGAAGTTTATCAAGGACTTCGCAAAGATATCAGACCCATTGACACGCTTGACAAAGAAGAACCTAGTTTTCACGTGGGGACGTAGATTGTGATGATGTGTTCCAACGTTTAAAGAGAGCTTTGACCACAGCCCCAATCTTAGTGTTGCCAGATGGGAGTAAGCCATTTACCGTTTATACCGATGCTTGTGGGACAAGACTAGGCGCAGTCTTAATGCAAGATGGGAGGGTAATAGCCTATGGTGGAAACCAGTTGAGAGTGCATGAGAGAAATTACCCTACACATGACCTAGAGTTGGCCGCTATCGTTTGTGCGCTTAGGTCTTGGCGACATTATCTTCTTGGCGAAAAGTTCGAATTGTGCACAGATCATAAATCTCTAAAATACTTGTTTTCTTAAAAAGACTTGAACTTAAGGCAGCAGAGGTGGATGGAGTTCTTGGCGTCCTACAATTTCGAGATAGCATATACCCCTGGCAAGGGTAACATTGTGGCGGATGTCTTGAGTAGGAAAAGGTTGAACTTGAGTCCTTTGTTTGTTGAGCAACAAAGTTTAGAGTTCATCTCTACCTTTGATTTTAGACCATCCATTGATTATGTACCCGGTTTGCTAGCATCCTTAGAGGTCAGACCTACGCTTTTAGGACGGATTGGTGAGGCACAGCAAGATGGCCCACAGTTGGTTGAGTTAGTAGAGAAGCTCATAAGGGGGGAGTTATCGAGCCATCTTAGTAGGTATGCCCTAGATGATAAGGGTTGGTTGCGTAGGGACGATAGACTTTGTGTACCGCAGGATGAGAGCTAGTGGAAGGCTATTCTTGATGATGCACATCGTTCAAAGATGACCATTCATCCCGGCGGGGACAAGATGTACAATGACATGAAGCGAGTTTTCTTTTGGGCCGGTATGAAGAGGGATGTGGCCGAGTATGTTGCTAGATGCTTGGTGTGCCAACAAGTAAAAGTGGAGCAAAAGAAACCCGGAGGGTTGCTTCACCCATTGGAGGTTCCACAGTGGAAGTAGGATAATGTCTCGATGGATTTTTTCGATAGGTTGTCGAGATCGAGGAAGGGTATTACGGGGATTTGGGTTGTGGTAGACAGACTTACTAAGAGCGCCCATTTCATTCCCGTGAAGAGTAAGAGGACCTCTCCATGGTTAGCTTCCGTATACATTCGATAGATAGTTCGTTTGCACGGTGTTCCTTCTAGCATAGTAAGCGACCGAGATCCTATCTTTACTAGCGAGTTTTGGAAGAGTTTGCAAGAGGCGGTAGGGACTCAGTTATGTTTGAGTACCGCATATCATCCTCACATGGACGGCCAGACTAAGAGGGTAAATCACATTCTAGAGAACCTTTTGAGGTTATGTGTCTTTGACTTTGGAGGTACATGGGAGGAGCATCTTCCTTTGGTGGAGTTCGCGTATAATAATAGCTTTCAGTCTAGCATTGGCATGGCACCTTTCGAGTCTCTTTATGGAAGGCCTTCTCGTTCACCTACATGTTGGTGGGAATCTACAAATAAGATCTTGCTTGGGCCCGATATGATTAGAAAGACTTCGGAAAAGATCAATTTGATTCGAAGGAGGATGAAGACGGTGCAAGATAGGCAGAGATCTTATGCGGACAGGAGGAGGAAAGATCTTGAGTTTGATATTGGGGACATGGTCTTTATCAAGTTGTCTCCATTACGGAATGTTGTTCGCTTTGGGTCCGTTGGAAGTTAGCACCAAGGTTCGTAGGGCCGTTTCCTATTAAGGAGAGGATTGGACATATGGCATATAGACTGGAGTTGCCCGAGAGACTTAGTGGTGTACACGACGTATTCCATGTATCACATTTGAGGAAGTGCTTGCATGAGACCGTGGAAGTGGTAGAGCCGAGCTTGCTTAGAGATGTGGAGATAGAGCGTGATGTGACGATTCGACGAGCTCCTACATGCATTCTTGGGTCGGAGATTAAGAAGTTGAGGAATCGAGAGGTCAAGCTAGTCAAAGTGCAATGGGGAGATGATGAGAGCGACGCTACTTGGGAGACGGAAGAGAATGATGCGTTTATTGTACCCTTTTCTTTTCGAAGGTATGTCTTTTAATTTCTCCTTTATCGTTTAGCTTGTACTTGTTCTATCTTTAGCATGTCCTCCCGCTAGTATCTTTGACCTTTAGATAGGGTAGTCCCATGGTTGAAACATGTGTTTGAGACATATTATGTATGTATGGTGGATGCATGTGGATGCAAGTGTTTGCTAGCGGTTGCTCGTGGATGCATATACACACACTTTAGGCACTAGATCAGCTCAGTCACTTTCATATTGCATATTGTATATAAATGGATGTATTTAGTAAAATGAATATACGTTGAATGTGTGTATCATGTGATGTTGCATTTAAATAAATGGTTGTGCACACATGTCGTAATGATATGTATAGGGTTCTTTGCATACATGATGGATACATGGCACTATCATTATTTGAATTAAGGAGGTCGACTGAACCAGTGGACCGCCGGATTTTGCATCAGTATACAGACATATACACACTATGCATATGTACATGAAAAGCATTAGAAATCTTTTAAGGACAATGGATGCTTGTGGATGATGGTTGAGTAGATGGATGATTGGATAGTAGGATACATTCTTCTTAACTTGGAGATCTCGGGGACGAAATCCTTTAAGGAGGGGAGAATGTAACACCCCGTAATTTTATCACATTAAAATTCACAAATTAAAGTATACTTAATTTTTAGAAAAGAATTAAGTGAAATGGGTTGCGCTATTATGATAGTTTCAAAATTTTGGGTCAAGATAGACATTTGGTTTGCACAGAACTGATACCTTATGAAGATGTTATTAAGCCTTGAAGTTTGTATGCATATGAGAGAAATATATATATATATATAATAAAATAAATAAATATGCAAAAAAGTTCAAAACAGCGGCTAGGGAGGCGGAATATCCGAACCGGCCCATTTTTGAGGTCGACCCGAGCCTCGCTGGGTCGACTAGGGGTTGATTCAGAGTGTTTGGCTGTCAACCCGTGGGCCGATTCGCTCAAAGGTAGATGTGGCATCTGATTGGTTCTCATGGTTCAGGGTTAATCTAATGGTCCTAAATAACTTCCTACACTTATATATACACCCTAAGACCTAACCCTAATTCATAAATATTATCTATGACACCATTATGCTGTCAAAATATCTCTTAAACCCTAGCCGTCACCTCTAAATCAAATCTCAAGTATTCAACTTCAACTTAAATTGAAGATTAGAGCTTCTACAACAATTTAAGAAGATAAATCAGCAACACCGCAACGTTTCTACACCAATTTCAGTGCATAATTCTATTCTTTAACCACGAAAGGTGAGTACGGTGATTTTCACAATATAATGGGATTAAAAGTAACATGATGAAGTTGTAAAGAGGATTCATATGCATGTATGTAATTTAAATCTCATCCAAATCTTCACCTTTTTGATTCATGTCATCATATGCCTATGTTTCTATGTAAAGTTCATACCTTTATCAGTTTATTCATGTTGAATTTGTCATTATGCCTCTATGCCAGTTTATATGACCCTTTATTTCATGATGTTGTGTTAATTCCAATTTTATGTGATTTGATTCTCTCTTCTTATCCCTATTCCTTTTATTTTTGGATCTAGGCTACCTTCGAGCCTATGTTAAAAATACGCGCGAATGCGAATACATGGGAACGAGGGGAATATGTGAAATATGGAGAATTGGATATTATTGGACATTCTGGATAATTGGATAATATGTGAAATTGGCATATTTGGGTATGAATTACATGGAATTGATGAAATTTCCTATAATTGTGAATTTGTAATTAAGGCTAATTAATATGTAATTAGTGACAATTTAGAATAGGCAATATTATAAAAATGATTATATGTTTAATTGGATATACATGACATGAAAATTGGGTATGGGTGAAATACGGTTATTAATAAACCTTTGACACGAGATTAGGCGCAATTGTGGCCTAAAACTGCCTGGAACCGCCCGAAAAATCCAGCTGCCACAATTGGACGTCTAATGTGAGAGGTCAAAGGAATGAATTGTAGGCGCAACGGTTAATGACATGAGGTTAGGCCCGGTTTGTGGCGTAAGACTGGCCAGAACTGCCCGACAAATCTAGCGGCCACAAAGCGTTCGGTCTAATGTGGGAGGTCATGCACCGTTCATCATAAGGAATGAATTAAGGAATACTAACCATAATAAGACATGGGTATGGTTAGAGGGTTAAGTGGGGTGACATGTAAATTATGACATGTAAATATGGACTTAACCGGCATAAGATAAGACACGTAAATTATGACATGTAAGTATGGACTTAACCACAGCATGTGTAAGACATGGGCATTTAAATTAAAATGGTTAAGTGGGAGAAAAACCTAGTGGGGACCAAGCATAGGTGAGAGGCTTGTGTCGGATGGGGGACCCGTTTCAACCAGTAACCCATTTGAGTATATAACTGGGCCCGGTACTAGGCCGGGGTTAGGGCACGCTTACTGGACTTGAATGTAAGAGGTCAAAACCTTGAATAGCGGTGGCAACGCGAGTCCAACGGTTTCATGTGCGTGCATGGGTCCGGGCTGGTAGGTAAGACGTTGTTGCATTGTGTAGGTATGGCCGTGCATTTTATGTTGGTATCGGGGTTGCCACTTTGGGGAGTGATACACCCCACTGTGGGGCCAACACGGGTGCCTATGGGGTTTAGGGAGCCAATCGAATGGGTAGGGTAAGGGTACCTTAGCGGTGGTAGGAGTAAGCCGACACCTACGATAGCAGCTAGGTACCAGTAACTACCAAGTATGTCATGTGGGTAAAGTTAGTGGGAAGGGATCAACCTTTAGTAAATAGAGACTAGTAGATGTGCGGTGTAATTAAGTAATGTGGTGTAACTTAGCAAAAGTGCGGTGTAACAAAATACATGTTGGTTGAGTTGGATAGCCCTTTGGGTGCTAGTCTGATGTTGACTTCGGTCTTCGGGGTTAGTACCTGGAGGGTTGTTCGCTTAGCCAAGGTGTAGGATTGTCTTAGTACTTAGGAACAAAATCATCTTGTCCATCCTTTTTATCTACCTTATCTATGTTACAGCCATATCATGATGCCTATTTATTTCTTGATAATTTACATTACCTATTATTTGTTAAAATTACTGGACTCGCCAGACTTTATGTCTGACCCATTTTGTTTCCACCTCTTTTCTTTCCTTTCCCCCCCTCAGGTTTGCAAGGAGGGAATACTACAGCTTAGTGCCGATTTCTTTCAGTTGCTTGAAAAGAGTAGATGTATCGCTTTGGACTCTCTCATCTTTATGGCTTTGCTTATGCTCAGTGGGGATTTATGCATTTATGTTATTTAAGTATTGCTTCTTTATGTACTTTGAAGTTTTTGGAAAAGACAATTGATCATGTTGTAATGGTTTTGGAGACTACTTATGTAAGCTTGTTTTGAAGTTATGATGCTATGAAATAAGTTTTATCTTCCGCTGTGTTTTATTTATTTACTCTTGTAATTTATCTGTTCTATACTACTATAACGCTTCATGACATTAATGCATTCCCTTTGTGAGTGACATTAGTGGCCATGGGGTGTTACATACACTATCGAAAATAGCGTAAAAGGGATCGCCATATTATACTTATGTTTTTTGTAAGCACTGTAGTCTATATACTACCTAATACTAGTGACATTAGAGGGCGCTCCATAGAAAACAATGCGAAATCAAAGTCATAGAGGGCTCTGTGACATGACACAGAAGCAATACTCATGGCATGAATCTATCGGTTGCACTCCCAGACTGGTGGTAATGCATAGCCGCAACTACCACCCACGTAGGTTAGCACTCTCATAATCAAATATGTACATCAAATTAATCAAGCCAAATCGAGGAATTGAGATAATAATAGGAAGGAGTGTTGCCGATAGGGGTGATCAACACATTTGATCATGGTATAGCTCATGTGTTAGTCATTTGAATCATGATCCGAAGGTCAAGGCTATCCATCATCATTCTCTTTCTTCAAATACAGTAATCGTTAGCCAAATCCATCCTACTTCGTTCTGCATTCTATGCCAAGTGCACAGTTGTTAAAATGGTATCGGTAGTGGTAGAGAGTATGGCAATACCGACTTCGGTCTCTTTAACAACCCGAATGCTTATTTCACACCGTGGTCATTAAATTTGGAAGCATATTTCAATATGAATTACTTCAAGCATTGATTTTATTTATCAATCTATCAGGTCGATTCAATTATAAAATATCGTTTCAAGTTTCCAATTTCATACTTACTAACCGATTCATTATTAAAACTTCACATTTGATTTTAGATTTCAAGTAACCAAAATCATTATTCAATTGAATCTTTATATTTAATGTTTCAGAGTTAAATGCTCAGAATGGACATATATACTTCTATTTAAAAATAGTTAAGTTTGATAAAAATAGTTTAATGTATTATAGTTAAATTTTGTATAAAATCATTTGATATTTATAAAACTTGTAATAATTAAATTTAGTTTATAAAGGGTTGATTAATATAGTATAAGAACATACATTAGTTAAATGAAATATATAAAAAGTGTGTTATTAAAATAGGTATAAAATATATTTAGTTATTTGAAATAAATACTAAAAGATAAGTCGGCTTAAATAGAATAGTTGCAGTATAAAATATTTAATCTGAATAAATAATCCTGTCTGAACCAAATATCTATATTTCAAAAATCTGACTCAACATTAACTTAGATTTCGAATTTCAATTCGATTTAAAACTCGATTATTATAAATTTCAATTTTCAAAACAAAATGTTTGAGTTATATTACAACTTGAATTCCAATTTTTAAACCATCAACTATTGTTTGGTCTGAAATTTAAATTCCAAATTCATGATGTTCATTTGTGATCGACGATTTTAGTTGTAACTAGAAACCGTGATTTTATTTAACTGCAAGCGCATGGCGTCTGTTGTAATAATTGTACGAGTATCAGTCGAACTCACAGGGAGCTGTATAATTTGCTAATGTTTATTTAAATTCTAGGCGAGTTAGACAAATTCAGGATTAATGTTTTAATTAAGAATTAGACGAGAATAGCAATGATTTTGCAGAGAATATGTAAGAGCTCTGAGAATTAGAGATGAGAACTATTAACCTCTTGGAAAATCAATAGATAACAAGAAATTAAGAATAAAAAACAGAAAATACAATGCAAGCAAGAACAAAAGTTAAGATATAACAAAAGAGAGCACAAATTGAAAGGTGTAAGAAGAATTTAATAGGAAGAAATATAATAAAGAGAAGAACAAGAAGAAAACCAAATTTTATTAATGTAGTAGAAGTTGATTACAAGAGAATAGACTAAAAGAAAATACACTAAAATCTAAGTTGATGCCCTATTGGCATCTCATGCCAAGATGTCTAAATTAATGCTAGGTAGGCGTATTTATAGTGCTCTCTAGATCTAGATCTAAAAATATTTTTTTTTGAAACTTTGGCTTGATCTTCCATTCTTTTCTCCTTCTTTATTGTTCTGGAAATCTCTTTCTTTATATTTCTAGGAGCTTCTTGCTTAGTACATTCTAGAAACTTATGAATTGATCTTTTCGTATATGCTTCTTGATCTAGCTCATTTCATATTCCCCTAGAAGCTTCTTTCTCTAGAATCTTCTTGAGTTAGCCCCTTTTTAGATGTAATTTCTTCTTATTTTGAAAATAAAGTACCTGCCATAAACACGATTAAAAAGACCGAGTGATACTGTCTTAGAATAATAAAATGCATAATTAAGCAGTGTAAAATTTACACAATTTGATGTTCATCAAATACCCCCACACTAGAAATTTTATTTGTCCTCAAATAAAAAAACCTAACTAAATTTATTAGCCACACTTTCATAGGGAATCACGATTGCATTTAGCATACAGCAAGCTTTTAAACCCCTAGGTGTCCCCAGTAGGACGAGATGTGTCTCGTGAGGGTTTTTAGCGGATACTACCCACAAAATCCAATGCAACATGATATGCTATTAACGCAACTATATAAATGAAAATAACATATGTAAAATATGATGAATCGGTTTGTTCTAAATAGTTACAATATTATAACATATAAATGCACTAGTCAAAATCAAGAAATTTAAGTTCACCACTTAGAATCAAACTTCAAACAAAAATCTAGTTTTCATCACATTAGACTCGAGCTTGCTAATATTTAGGTTAATACATGGTAAAATTACGAAATTTGTTTTTTTTCTAGATTGTCAAAGTTTGCAAAGTGGTATCAAATCGATAAAACTAAAGAGTATGCTTTGATTTCATTCACCTTCACTCTCCTCATTATTTATATGTTTACTTAACGGTAATTTTTTTCTTTAATGCATACACCTAACTCATAGACCAAGGTACACCATCCATGCACTGCCTTTCGGGCTTATGTGAGAATGGAATAGAGCTTGGCAGATTGTGCAAACTGACTCTAACAATGTCAGTATAGGTCGTTGATCCTTAGGTGCCCATCTCGTAAAGAGACCAGGGTATACCTCTCATGCACTGCCTTCCGGGCTTATGTGAGAGCGGGACAGAGCTTCGCGGGTGTAGCGACCCGTACTTCCCGGCCGGCCTAAACCGAACTAGAAGGCGAACTACTTTGAGAACAAGACTAATCAAAACACTGATAGAAGAACATTTCATTGCTTACTACAATAATTACATCAGAGTACAAGAATATTCTAGAGTATAAATAAATATTACACATCATAAAATATCAGAGACTAAAATACATTACATAGAAGCGGAAAATAATACATAACACAACTGAAAGAGATAAACAAATACACAGCTTTCCGAATATAGCTCTAGTTGTAAAACCAGGATCCTATATAAAGAAATATCTGCAAAACCGAAACTACTAGATGCCCGTGTGGAAAATAAGGGCACCCAGAGTTTAGGTTAAAACAATAAACTCCAGGTCAGTCATGTGAATGCTGTGAGAACTAAAACAGTTATAAATTTGATTTTAAGGTTAGGTAAATCAAAGGACCATGCCGTATAACATGGAACGGGTTTCCTCCCAAGAATACCAGTGCATAAAACAAATAGCGCAATGCTAAAGAAGAAAAATGAAGCCATTATAAGACTCATGTCCCATCACATAATGCAACACAAGCCGAAGGATAGAGTTTTACCTTATAATAGCCAAATAATGCTTGATATGTGAAATTTCATATTTTATTATTACTATAAGTGAAGGAATTAACTTCAAATATAAATGTAACAATCATAGACGACATGGGTACCATCTATCATTTCGCCATACTAGTTCTACAATTAAAACCGCATGTCACATATTGGAAGTTGGATTCCATTTATGAACCAAGGCACGGGATCTTCCTTACTGAATTCGAGACAATCTAACCCATGTCTCAGGCTCAGAGCCTCGAGTGTTCCTCGGATCTTCAGGCCGGTCCACACTTACATTAGTGGATTAGTAATTCCTGAACAATACGATTCCCCGCCCTATTGGGCTTAAGTCTGGTCAATATGTCGACCATATCCATCATCGACCCCGTAGTGATCGATGTATCCGAGGTACCTTTCTTTCCATCATCCACATAAGTAAAAATGTCTGGGCTCCATACCATGACACCACTCCTATCTAGAAGGAGACACATGTTATCCCTACCCTGCAGTCCTCTCCCGTTTCTGGTTCACACCGGGGTGTGAGGCTCGCGGATTAACGCTATACGTAAAGCTATGCCATTTAAGGCCGTGCTTTGATCATCAACCACAAGATTCTGCTTTTCAACAAAAGCCTTGATCACTGCATCTCAGCATGCCACACAGGAAATTCACGCCATGTAACTGATGTCTATTGATATATAACCCCTGAGCTCGTACGTCTCAGAGAAGGGTGTTAAGCAAGAGAATAAATTCTCCACCACCAAACAGATATTTATTTAATAGAGATCAATCAACACAGAATAAAATCCAATGTCAGACACACAGTCCATTTACAAGTTCGTTATGGGTATAAACGACCTTATTCCTCGTCCCAATCAATGTCATTCAAATGGGTGTACATAAACAAATCGTCCGATTTGTAAATGAATATTTATTTCAATGCATCACTATTTTATATAGTCCATATATTTAATAAAAATGATATTTTTATTGTTCAAATATTTTATTCAACACATGAATATTTTATTTTCCATTTCATATCACAATCACAATCAATTTCCACAATACAATACAATCAAACAAGTCGTCCATGGTCTGTGGACGACGATGTTAGGAGCTACTAAGCCCCGTCTGCAACCGATTATATATTTAACTAGAAAACAAGATTAGAGTGAGAATTTCTCACCTTTGGGATCCACTCCTCCATTCTTTATTTCTGAACAGTTCGGATTTGGATTTGATCCCAGTAGGTTCCATCGCAATCTGTTTCACATGATTTCTATATTAAAAATCACATTTTTATCATCGCTATAGAAATATATATTTAAAAATCATACTTTTGTTATAACGCTATAAAAATCACATTTTTAATATATCGCTGCATGTATAAAAATTGCATTTTTATATCACTTCTATATATATAAAAATCTGATTTTTGTCTCCGCTTTATATATATATAATCATATTTTTATATGCTACCATATAAATAAAAATCATATCATTATATCGCTACTTCATATATAAAAATCATATTTTTATATACGATATTTATAATTAAAAATCACATTTTTAATTACATAAACAAGTAAAAATGGAAATGAAAGCTCACCAGCGGATTGACGGAGCGGGGTGGTGGCGACCAAGTGGTGGTGGAGGCGGAGGTGTTATTTGCAAATATGTAAAATATAAGATATTCGATTTTTATTGAGTGGGGGGTCTATGGTCGGAATCGGGTGGCTGAGGGGGCGATGTGGGGGTTTGGAGGGGGCAGAGGTATTTGCGGCAGGTGGTGGTAGGGTAGTGGGGGTCGTTGGTTCATCGGAGCAGAGAGGTTTAGGGTGGTTTCAGGTCTAGGGTTCGAATTAAGGGAGGAGGGAGGAGAGAGGAGGCGCTGGAGGAGGGGATAGTCGGGGACGGGGGTTGCGCGGCGGTGCGGTGGGTGGTGAGGGCCAGCGGAGGCGGGAGCGACGTGAGGCAGCGGCTGTGTGTGGTTTGTAAAGTGAATAAGGTTTTGACCCAAAGAATGAATATATATTAATATTTTAATTATTTATTTAATTCTGTAAAAGCAACTTTTTCATTCTACTCCGAATCGAACCCAACGACTATCGTCCCTAGCTAATTACCCTCATTCGGAACGCAATGGGATATGTCCCGTAATCCAATTCAACTGTTTCGACCAGTTTTTCTTTAAATTAAAATACAAATCAACGTATATTTAATTTAAACGTACATTTTAATTTACTGGGGCCACATATTGAATCTAAAAATTCTAGAAAAATTATTTATGACTTTGTTTTGTTGATACTGTCCTAACAAAACTAATTTCATCAAATTTGGAGATCGTTTGAAAAATGGCCATTTTCTGGTCGATCTAAATTGACTGAAACTAACAAAATGCATTTTTTCCACACTCACATATTAATTCAAAAAATTTTGAATTTTGGAATCTAGCTATAATTTGATTTTCCGGATCCAACATAAGTGGTTTCACCGAAAACGGAGGTCGTTTGCAAAATAACTATTTTTAAGGGCTATATATCTATCTATATTATAATGGGAATACCTTGAAATGAAGCTTTTGAAATGTCTAAAATGGCCTTTTAAGTTTCTGCTACAACATAGGTTATTTTGATTATTAGCCAACATCCCACTACCTCATTTTCTCTGTTTCCTTTTCACGTTTTCACAACCTCTGCGGGAAGTTTGTTTGCATCCTCCTCCCCCATTTTCTTAAAAATACACAGAGCGAAGGCAATTTCAGTCACACCAATTCCAAGACAAAGCAAACCTAGCAACGATGTCGATCGAAGCTCAACAGCCAGAATCCTAAACCTACCGAAAAGCTCATCTACTCAAAACCCCTCCGCAATCTCCCTAAGTATCTGACCCCCTCCGCAACGCACTTGCGACGCCTTCACTGATCGCCTTCATCGAACCCTAACGGATCCCACGTCTATCCTCATCGAACGATATGGCGGCATCCCCCCCCCCCCCACGATGAAGTCGCCTCTGCTGCCGCCACCATCGAGCAGGAGGCCTACTCTGCAATCGTCGCCAATGAAAGTTCCAGATCTGAGGATACTGAGGATGGAATCAAGGTTGTAGAGCTGTATTCGAACGAGATCAGTCGAAGAACAATGTATTTAAGGACTGGAAGAAGGCAAACAAGTATTATTCTTTACATATTTTGAATTAAAGTTCAGTTGTTTTCTTCTTTGTACTAAATTTGTGTTTGAAATTTTTTTGGAAAATAATATGTGTTTCATCTGCCGAATCATGAATTAGATGCCTGGTGCATTTGCTATGACTTTAAATTTATAGAATATCAGACATGGATGTGGTGAACAGAAGTCTAGAACTTTTAACTTAATCAGAACAGAAATAAGTTTGGAACTGTTAAAAGATTAACCTTTCCGTTTCTTTTGTATTTCTGATCACTTTGAATTTTTGTAATTTATGTATCTAATAACCACATCCGTGGCTGCTATTTCGTTCTATGTTAGTTTACATCATATAGTCTCATTAATACTGAAGTCATCATTGGTTGACTTAAGATCCAAAATTTGGTTTTGGATTTTTTTTCATGATATTGCAGGCATTGGAAAAGGGGGAAGACTCAGAATGATCATACAAAAGCCTAAAATTTCCATTTTCTCTCGACCATATCAGTTCTACTCCTACTTTTGTAAGTTGTGCAATGTTATTTATCTTTGTACCAACTGTTATGACTCAAGTACACTTGCAACTCACTACACTACTTATATTTTCATTTGATATATTTTCGATTGGTATTTAATGGAATAGAGTTGCGTTTTTTTGTTGCTACCTACGGCTGTAATCATTATTAATTTTTCGTTTGATTATCATGCTTTATATTTGTTTACCTCATAATTTCTAATTACTATTCAGGTCCTCATTGTTCAATTGAAGATCCAATAATTTGGGTTTGAATTTTTCAGTGATATTCCATGCATCGTAAATGGAGGAAGATAAAAAAATAATAACAAGCCTAAAATATCCATTTTCTCCCAAATCTGCTCAGGTTTACTCTCAGTTCCCAAGTTGTCCAGTTGAATTTGTCTTTGTAACAATTGTTATGACTCAGCTGCACACGCATTTCATTACATTAGTTGGGTTTACATCTGATGTGTTTTCACAACCTCTGCGGAAAATTAGTTCGCATCCTCCTCCCCTATTTTCTTAAAAATACGCAGAGCGAAGGCAATTTCAGTCACACCAATTCCAAGACAAAACAAACCTAGCAACGATGTCGACCGAAACTCAACAGCCAGAATCCTAAACCTACCGAAAAGTTCATCTTCTCAAAACCCCTACGCAATCTCCCTAAGTATCTGACCCCCTCCGCAACGCACTCGCGACGTCGTCACTGATCGCCTTCATCGAACCCTAACGGATCCCACGTCTAACTTCACTGATCGCGACGCCGGAGGCCTACTCTGCAGCCGACGCCAATGGAAGTTCCAGATACGGGGATATTGAGGATGGGATCAAGGTTGTAGAGCTGTATTCAAAGGAGATCAGTCGAAGAATAATGGGTTTAAGGACTGGAAGAAGGAAAATAAGTATTATTCTTTACATATTTTGAATTAAAGTTCTGTTGTTTTCTTCTTTGTACTAAATTTGTGTTTAAAAAATTTCTAGAAAATAATATGCGTTTCATCTGCAGAATCATGAATTAGATGCTTGGTGCATTTGCCACGACTTTAAATTCCCATTAAATTCATAGAATATCAGACACGGATGCGGTGAACAGAAGTCTAGAAATTTTAACTTAGTCAGAAATAAGTTTGGAACTGTTAAAAGATTAACCTTTACGTTTCTTTTGTTTTTGTGATCACTTTGAATTTTTGTAATTTATGTATCTGATAACCACATCCGTGGATGCTATTTCGTTCTATGTTAGTTTACATCATATAGTCTCATTAATACTGAAGTCATCTTTGGTTGACTTAAGATCCAAAATTTGGTTTTGGATTTTTTCATGATATTGCAGGTATTGGAAAAGGGGAAAGACTCAGAATGATCATAACAAAGGCTAAAATTTCCATTTTCTCTCGACCATCTTAGTTCTACTCCCACTTTTGTAAGTTGTGCAACGTTATTTATCTTTGTACCAACTGTTATGACTCAAGTACACTTGCAACTCACCACATTACTTATATTTTCATTTAATATATTTTCAATTGGTATTATATGGAATAGAGTTGCGTTTTTTTGTTGCCACCTGGGGCTGTAATCATTATTAATTTTTCGTTTGATTATCATGCTTTATATTTGTTTACCTCATAATTTCTAATTACTATTCAGGTCCTTATTGTTTAATTGAAGATCCAATAATTTGCGTTTGAATTTTTTAGTGATATTCCATGCATCGTAAAAGGAGGAAGACTAAAAAAATAGTAACAAGCCTAAAATATCCATTTTCTCCCAAATCAGCTCAGGTTTACTCTCAGTTCCCAAGTTGCCCAGTTGTATTTATCTTTGTAACAATTGTTATGACTCAGCTGCACATGCATTTCATTACATTAGTTGGGTTTACATCTGATGTGTTTTCAATTGGTATTTGATGGAATATAATTGTTTTTTATTTTAATTTTGTTGTTGTTACCTAAGGTCATAATCATTACTGTATGTTCAAATAGTAGTGAAATTCAGATATACCAATTATGTTAGGTAATCTAATTCTTATTAGATATAAATATACAAATAAATTCTTAATGTAACTGTAGTTTCTAAGAGCAACAATTTGATTTTCTATCAGCTTTTAAGGTTTGGAATCAGATTTGATTTCCTTCTCATAATGTCAATATTTGAGGATTTGGAAAAGAGGTGAATATGTAACAGTTTTTGCAAACAACAAATGGATCAGTTGCTAAGCTCACAATGAAAACAAGCTACGCATTTAGCAAGTGAATCTTTCTTCATTTCTTATATGGTTGATATAGATCTTTTTATTAATTATTCAGTTTCTTATTTAGAATTTGTAGTTACTACGATTATTGTATAATATTCTGTTTATTAAAGATTCATTCCATAAGCATTGTAATGTGTGTATTTTTATGGATCTGTGTGTGTAAGAACCAAGAAAATGGAAGATGTATAACCTGCACCTAATTAATGCTTACTTCATTTCTCTTCAGTTCTCTCAAACATAACCAAACATAATTTAATTAATGTCATCCAATAAATGCACCTAATTCATACTAACATATTGTTCTCATGATTTGGACCATAACTTCTTCCAACTGAGAAAGCCAACAACTAAAATTTATGAAACCCCCTTAATCAAGACTAATGCTTTGACTTGAGTGAATGAGGTGCTTCTTCATCTCATATGGTGGTTTCATTGAGATTCTATACATGTACTCCACTATAATTGATATTTCGATAACAACCAATGTATACCATATAAATTAAAGAAGTATTAGTTCATTGAAACGTCGGTGACACTAAATATTTACTACATCGCATAATAGTATTTATCAAATATTATTAGATCACTGAATAGTTAGTTTTATGATGAATACTTTTAAACAAAACAAAGAGATAATTAGCCTTTTGTTGATAATCTTTTAATGAAATTAGTAAGTACTTCAAATAAAATAAAAGAATCAAGTATCCTGAATTCCACATTGTTACTGATTTAGTATGATATATAAATAATTGTAATTTTATTTTCCAGTTATTGTCTATCTAGAGCAGATGGAAAGATGGAATTCGAGTGGGAGAGTTTCATAATGAAGATGGCCGTCCTGGGTATGTAAGCCTATCTTCTAAGCATGTTAAGATCATGCACCGGTAGCAAAAGTCTCATAGTTCGAAGGCATACATATTGGGCTCAGGTGATCCTTACTCTCTCCTTTTATCTCCATGGCTTATATTTATTCATATGGATATAACAAATGATGAATTGTACATAATGTGGTTGTTTTAGGGAAAATCGTGGAAAAACTAACAATTTTACTTAATTTACTCTTTACTGTCTTGGTCGTTATGGTTCAATAAGAAAAAAGGAAGAAAAAAAAACTACACTGTACAGTGGTCACAAGATTTCTTAAAATAGTAGCGCAACTAACCATATGAATTTTTATGAAAACTGATTTATGTAATTGGTCTAATCATTTTTTCATATAAAAGTATCTACTAAACATTTTTGTTGACAATAGTAATTCCTATAATCTAAGACTAAGTCCTCACTGTGTTTGGTAAATCCAACTGCAAATACATGTATTTAATTACTAAGAATTTTTTTCTTACTAAATTACATTGATACTTACTATCCACTAATAATGACTGCATTTTTTTTCCATTACTTATATTGTACTATCGTTACAAGTTATCCTAAATTTGTGTTTGAAAATCAATTATTTGGTCCATTTTTAGGTTTTCATGTGGTTGAGTTGATGTTTTGAATTGAAGCTTTCTAGCAATTTTTTCTTTGTCAAAATTTATCCTCACACCGATGGAAACAAAATTAATTTTGATTTGATCTAGATTGCCTTTCATAAATTTGAATGAGTTTAAAAAGAAAATTACCCAGAAAAACTTGATTGAGGACATAGTTTTGCATGAATGTTACTTCGTTAAAATAGAATAAAAATTCGGCTGAAAAATTACTGTTAACATATACCGAAACCTGAGTCATTTTCAATTTCTCTTTGCTGACATGTCAAAACTATAAGGGAATATAATCTATTTTTTCAACCTCTCCATTTTTCTTATTTTGTATGACTTTATTTAATTTCTTATTTCCTGTTCTTGAAAATAATAATTATTCCCCGTTTACCTCATTACACATTACTATGACAGTTTCTTCCTTACCTCAGTAGAAAATTATGTCTTCAATTTTGATTTGTCCCCATACTTCCTGACTCCTCCTTTCCATAAATAAATTTATTTCATTTTTTCCACATCAACCTTTACACGTTTGATTGTATTTGACGCCAAATTTAAATGCCTTGAACATTTATCTTTGTTATTCTTCCCCTCCTCTATTCAGAAACTTCAAGTCAATTAACATAATTAAAATTCCATCTTTAGCTGCATGTCTACAATTAGTATCATGTTTCTGTTCATACATAACTCCTGCTCTTTACATATTAAAAATCATTATGTAATTGTGAACTTCTATTTTGTTTCTTACTTCTTTATCCATTCACTACGATTTTGAGTAATTATAATCTTGCTTCGCTGATTCTTCACATTTTTGAGTTAATTGCATTTGATTGATAAGCATTAGTTCGGTAATGAAAATGAGTGTTTCTTGAAATATCTATGAGAGCATCATGCAATTTTGATTTGTTGGGCACAAAGCCAATGGATCTATGTTTTATGCGTTTCATTGCTTTGTTAGGTTTCATTACCACTAAAATAGAGAAGAAATTATTCAAACATGACAGATTTCATTACTACTAAAATTTCATCGCTATGTTAGGTTTCTATTTACGTGATAACGACTATGTCGCCTATATTATTTTTGGAAATCCGTTCTAGTAATAAATATTAATGATCTTTTCATTTTCAATGGCAGTTTCACAGATATGACTTTTATATCACACTTTTATATCACTAAAATAAACAAATGTACATATTTCTTATAACAAAGAAAATTATGTAAAACATCTAGATCGTCATTAGCTAAACCTCAAACTTTCAAAATATACGTATTTATGTAGTGCATTTCTACGTTAATATTCAACTCCATATGGAATTTAGGGTGAATAATGGTAATCATAAATATGTAATTAGTCACTCCATGTCCAATTTATCATTAATTAAGCTGTGGATTTGCTAACGTTGGCATACTCATTTTCCGTGTTTTACCATTTAGTATAGAGGTTGTAATTCATATTTTATATTCCATTGGTTAGGTTCAAAAGTTAAAATTAATATTAATTTTGTACTCTGTCGAACATAACAATACTTTAGTAACTCTATCTGGATGATCTATGTTTGATGTTATCTTAATATTTATTGTTTAATTTTCATTACAATTCATAGTCAGCTAATTTAGCCATTGACTCACCAATTTGGTATGGTATGTTCTGTCATGGCCTTTCATAAATTTGTAATCAAGCGCATCTACGTTTGTAGACATCGCATATGGCCACATATTGGACTAATGTATCCAAGAAGCAATTTTTCTATTTTTTTACAGTAAATCTGATTCATGCGATGTTTTAACATTAATTTATGTCCTAGAATTAAACTTATTTTGTTTGTGGCTAAATTCTAACGATAATTGAACTGTATGCTAAAATTGATTACACATTCTTTATGACATGGAATATTTTAGTCTTGAAGAACTCCATAATTAATGCGATTATAAATGAAATAGAGTACTGCATTTCAAATTACAACATTGTATAAGTTCTAGTGCGTTTTTAAAACGACTTGGCAACGTTCAAAACCCTTTTTTTCTTTTGATTCCCCTAGCCTGTTTCCTACACCTGCATGCAATATTGTACCCACTAACTTTTCAGCACCCACTAATAGTCTAATATCCCCAAACAGAAACCAGCCACTACCCTTTCTCAGTTGTCCTATTTTGCTTCCATAAATAGAAAATAAGAAAACAGAGCTAAATTCTACTCCAAATTCGAATATGCAGTTCTCCATATTTGCAACTGCATATTGTTTGTCAGTCATGTTACACATGAGATTTTACTACGGTCCGATACTGTCACTTTTAGCATATTTTTAATTACTGGGAAATTGACATAATGACAAAGTTGAAAAAAAAGCTTAATTTAAAGACATCAAAATTTATTTTTAGGCTAAAAAACAAACTCTAAAAAAAAATCAAGATCCAACTTACATCTTTATGGCAGCTCCAATTAAAATTTTAAGATCTATTTATTTATGTGTAATATGAGGTGAATAACGCATTTTATATGTAAAATAATTTTATGCTATATATGTATTATTTGTTGCTCATAAATGCAAACACATATTACAATGACTCTCAGTTGAGAGATTTGGGAAAAAAGTTAAATTTTAGTTTGATGATTGCACTGTTCAAAGAATTAAAAAAAACAAAAAGCACTGTAGGATGACATACGTGAAGCTAACGTTTTAACAATAGAAACATGATTCTTTTTCCACTTTTTGTTTAAACAATGTTTTCGATTTTGCATTCATCAGAAATGTTCTCAATTGTTTTACAACGTCTATTTATTCGGTAATTTAAAAAAAAAATGATTGTCACAGTGTTCAGTTGTGTACAAAGTCTGAAGTTGAAAACAACTAGCTCAAGAGTTCATTGAATTATAGAATTTCATCGACCAATCTTTTTGGTGTATACATGTTATATCAAATGCGTTATTACTACTTTTTCTGTTTTTTAAGGAAAAATCATATCATCAACATGTATTAATGGATATTATTTCTTTTAAAATAAATCATGATTTACCCTCCATCAAATTGGACATCTAATGTGAAACTGAATCGATTATTGGCAAGTGGAATTTGCATATCTGCACTTGATATGCATGTATATGGATAATTTCTCTGTCTGTGTAAATTCATTTTAACAGTATAATGAGTATCCATTAAGAAAACAACCGTTTCCCTGTTTTTATTTCCTAACATATGTTTATCAAAGTTGGTATATTTTACTGACATATTTTGTGATAAGACTTTAGTTGTATTACAGATGTTTGGTTGTTTCTTGGAACCAATGTCCTTTTGTCAGACTTGAATCCAGAAAGGCCTAGATAGGTATAGGTAAACATTTATTATTTGTTTGTCAAACTTGTAAACTCTTTTGTTTGGTTTGCCTGTTTGATTATTTAATCAAAGTTCTTTATTTTGATGATTCCTGCTCTATATTGACTTGGTATACGTTTTGAATGCTCCCTTTGTGATCAAACTTTTGGTTTTTCCCCCTCCTATGATGCACTATCTGTGCATATTATGTACCTTTTATGTGTACCTTTAAATTTACATTTGAGTTAAACTTACTATTGAGGTTCCTTATACAGAAGTTGAAAATTTATTTATATTTGGCTTGAAATAGTCCTATTTAACTGTTTAATATTAGTATGCACATAGTAAACCAATATATGATCTGAATTATTAGAGTATCATCAACAACTGACCTCAGCGCATTCATTCCAGGTGGAAAATTTTGGAGTAAGAGGTGGAAAAAATGTTGGAGGGGAAGCATCATAAAATATGCTACAATTTAGAAAGACACGAAGGGTTGTTTGTAACTTACAAGATATACAAAATATAACACATCAAACGCACCAATGCTTATATAAATACATATTTACATCTGTGTTGCATTTATCAACGGTGCCCCGTTTGTATATTTTATTTGTACAAGTACAAAATGAAAGACAGAGTACATATATTTATGTTGTGTAAAGTTATATTGTATTATTTGACTAGGTAGTAATGACTTAACATTTCTGACTTTCACAAGTTTTTCCAGTACATGATTTTTAAAACCAGTTGCATGCATCATTCATACACGTTTAAAGGCCCGTCATATTGTTTTACCTTTTCTATTAATATCATTTGGCGATTTACTATCCTTGGTTGTTTTCAAGTCTATGATCAGTCACTATAAGGTGGAGGGCTCGGTGATGAGGTAGAGCTGCGATGCAAGACTGAGGGTCTGTTGGTCTGGTAGAAGGGGGAAAGGGAGAAGCTGGTGTGAGCTAATGCGGGGTGGAGGAGGCGGAGGTTCTAGGCAGTAGGTCGAGCTTAGTCGGAGGCGCAGGTGGTTGTGGGGGGACATAGGGAGATGGAGGTTGGAGCGGTGGGGACAGGAGGACGCTATTCATCGTAGGGAGAGTAGGGAGGCGGTGGATTTTGTTAGTTTATGATCAATCACCATTTTTAGTACATATAAAGAAAGTTGACATCTACATGTTAACGTCGCTTATGTAATGCATGATAGTGTTATGTTTATTTTTTGTACATGAATCTTTTCCAATTAACAATGTCAAAATTTGTGTTGGTTGCAACGAAAGGAGGTGGACAATGCATGCATGCGTTCTACCGTTGCTTGAATACATTTTTACTTTTTGTACTTATCTTTCACAGTGTTTATATGTATGTACGGTAATTTGTGAAGAATGCAATACCACTATGCCATTTGTATTTTCAATGTTTTTTCTGATTGTGTTCTTCTCAGTATACGTTGGCTTTCGTGAAATTTACATATCGATTTATGTGCAATGCAAAGACGGCTTATTCAAAATAAATCTCATTTCTTCCCCCATTCATTTTCATTTTACCCAACAAAAATCAAACATGAACAACCATGCTGATCTAACAAGACGTGAAAAAAGAAGGCCGTAAATACCTTGAACGTGAACGGCTATAGGGACACAAAATTAAGCTATAAATTTCATAATAAGATTTCTTTTTTCCATAACATATTTCGAACAAATTAGATTGATGCTCGAAATTGTAGCAACAAGTTTTTTGTGCATTTGTTCATGAATACTTCACAATAAAAAAAATTGTTTTGCATATCTATTTTTTGATGCATATGGCTAAAATTTCGAAGTAATTGATTTTGATTCGTTTATTTCACACGTCCAACATACGTCTTCATGGTTTTGTTATTCATGATAACATTGAATTTCTCCATAAGGAAAATATTTAATTTCTCAATGTACTAAATTACAACTTGAAATTTATATAACAAGACATTATTCATTTGACCATAATTTCACTACCACCAAATTCGGTCTCAGTAGTCTATGCACATGTCCAACAGACGTGCTGGACATACTGGTTATATTAAAATATATACAAATTCTACAACGACTTTTATGAATTTTAAACTGGACATAAATTTTAATTTATAAAGTGAAATCTTAGTTTCTTACATCCATTAGAAAGATATTATTAAAAAAATTCAAATATTTTTGGTTTCGTCCAATTCTGACTTATATTGAATTCTGTATATTCATTTGAAATTTGAAATCGAATTTTCACACTACCGCGCCATTTCAGGCTCGTTTTATAATTAAAATAAATTTATTCATTCTAACTTCATCGAAAATAATTTTTAGTCATTATTATTTAAAATAAATCATTTTAAATATTCAAAATTCATTAAAATTGCCAAAATAAAATTTTCAAATTGGTTCTGATTTTCCGGGTTGTTACAGCGGGTGTGCACACCAACGCTAGATGTACTAGCAATGTTGGATACCCTTAGTTTATTAATTATTGCTATCGTTATCATTATAATTATTAGCCAAGAGAGGATTATGCAAAATCATCTTAGCACCTCTTCATTATATAGATTTGAAAACTATTAACTTGTGTATTCTAGGGATAACACTTTTTAAATAATGACAATAAATAACCAACTCCATAATTGCCACCTATGAATCAGCCAACATATTAGCTTACTATTATCGTGTGTGATTTACACTTTTCATCTTATTTTCCATCTAAAGCTAATGATTCACAAAAATTTCCGTCAAATGACTATTGCAATATATCTAACCTACTGTATCTATTTATAATATACCGATTTTTTTTCAAATAAATGCTATGCCCTAAATGCACATGCTTAAAATAAATGTGATTTTACATGCTGAAAAGAAAAAAAATGAGTGTAACTAGGAAAAAAAATGTAAAATAAAAAAAATGAATGAATGCAATGTGAGTCTCCCCCCACAATTAAATTCAACAGTGTCCTCACTGTTCATAACGATTTCTAAACTTGAAGGAAAGTACCCATAAATGAATGCAATGCAAAATGATTTGTAATATAAAATGCAATTTACTGATATGTAGAAATGGATTGTGTATAAAATAATATATATGTTTGCGATACATATATTGCCACCTCCTCTTTCTTCTGCACTTGGTTTTTGTATTATTTGTTCCCCCACACTATGCTTAGGTACATTGCTTAATAAGAAACTTCTTTTCACCAACATCTCATTTTTATACCTAGATTTATAGTTAATTAGATTGATATCTATTTATCTTGTAAATGTAGATTTCTCCAACCAAGCTTTGTGTATGACGTGATTCATATACTTGACAAATTTATCAGTGTAATCCTTGAAGAATAAATAATTGTGCATAACTGTAGTTAATTTAGTAGAATCAAGAGGTGATCTAAGATAATGTTCAATATCAAGTGCTTTGTTAGTTGACATTTCAATATTCTCAACAAGTTCAAAATTAATCTTGGTTTCACCTTTACAATCAGTCTCATTAGTAGAATTTTCAACTTCACACGTTAAACTCTCACGTTTTTCCTCTTTTGCAATTTCTTCGAAATTTAAATTTATTTCATTGTTGTGTGAAAGTTCATTCTCGAACAGTCCGAAAAATTTGTGTTCACAAAATTCTTCATCTTTGACAAAGCCACCAACAATTTTATTATCGTTGTCATATTCAGTTTCAAACATCATTGTTTTTCTTTCATTCATGTCAGATAATGGGAGATTACAATTTAGATGTAAGTCAGTTTCATTAAAAGAATTGAAATCCAAATCTGTTAGTGAACCTTCAATAACTTCATTAGGGTTGTTGTTTTCAATTTCATAAGTTGTTCTTTCAAAATTATTGTTGTGAATAAGATTTGGATTATTGTTTGATTCATTGCAAGTTTGGCTTGGTGGTTCTTCATTCTCTTTATTTAATGATAAGTTCATTATCATGTTCATCAGTTTGTTTGTTTCTTTTCGAAATTGTTTAATTTGTCTCTCGAGACGAACATAGCCTTCTTCGTAGTAGTTATTTTCAAAATTGTAATTCAAGTCATTTTCTTCGTCAAAATTATTCTCGGATTCAATTTTGTTCTTATTTTCATCCATGTAAGTTTTTTGATATGGAAAATTCCCAAAATTATAATTCGGTTCATTTTCATCACCAATGTTATTACCATTTTTGATTTTGTTTTCGTATTCATCAAAATTACATTGGTCTGGGTAATCAAAATCCGTTTGATAATGGAAATTACTTTGATACTGAGAATCAAAATCATTGAAGTTGGAAGAGAAATTTTGGTTATTTTTAAAATGCTGACTTGAATTATTTTGAAAACATTGTTCATGTTGGGGATCGTTTTCAAAATGATATTTATGTTCATATTGATTTTAGAAAATTGATTGGATATGGAAGCTTTCTCTCTTTCTTTCTTCTCTCCTTAAAATCATGCAAAGTTTTGACTAAAAGTTTTGTATAGGCTTTTTCATTGTATTATAAATCTTCAAGTTGAAATCTGTTTGATGACCTTTTATAGCAATTATTAAAATTATAATCCAAATCATTGCACCTATCAAAATTATTTATGGATTGAGTTTCATTTTCATTTTCTATAAAATCATATTGATGTTGGAAATCATTTTGGAAATGAAAATTATTATTAAAACGGTGAAAATCATTTCGACGATGCGAATTGGGCTCACAACCAAAATCATTAGAATTAAAAGAATAATTATAATTTTGGTTGCTTTTTAAATGTTGATTTGGATTATTCCAAAAATGTTGTTTGTTTTGAAAATTGTTTGTACTATAACGAAAGTCATCTCCACTATTAAAATTGTTCTTAAGATGATTTTCATACGCATATTGATTTTTAAAATAATTTTTTTTGGATTCATAAGTATTTTTTTGTGGATTAGACGAATAATTGAAACTATTCTAATTCGAGCAAAATCTGTTATTTCGATTATTTTTAAAATTTCGACTTTGGTTTGTTTGACCATAAATTATCTCCCTTAAAGCTATCTTTTTCTTTGCATGATCATTCGAAGAAAATTTGTTACATTGACCATCAACCATTTTTCATAAACGATTTAATAAGAGCACAAATAAATTCAAATAGAAGTAAACACATACAGAGTTATGTCTTGTCCAAAACATGCTTGACTGAAATGCTTTGTGAACTCCACTACCAAGGTTGTTTAAGTGCCGACGTCACTCCTTTCGAATTGCCAATGGCTGTGCCAAATTATCTACTTCTTTGCCTTGCGTTTGATCAACTATTTTTGTTTGCCATTGACTTTGTCCAAGCATGCTGCACCCCTTTTATTTGACCACTTCCTCTTTGTTAATATAATATTTTTTAAGTCTAGATTCTTCAGTGCACCTTTTAACTCCCTCGATTCTTCAATTCTTCCTCCTTCTATTTAGTTATGCTGATCTGAATACTCTGGTAAATCACTTTTTTTCCTAAAGTTATATGCAAGAAAAGAGTAAACAGAATAATGAAAACATAAAAAATGATTTTTTTTAAGAAGAGGAAAATCAAAACTAGAAAGAAAGAGGAAACTAAGAAGATAAAAAAACAATTTTTTTAGTTGTAAAACAAGGAAATGTAAATGAAGAAAATGATTATTTTTCCTTTTTGATGTTATGTAATAGGAAATACCAAAGAGAGAAAGCTCCCCCCTTTTTTTGAATGAAAACAAGAAGAAGAAATAAGATAACTAAATTAAAGTAAAACTTTTTTTAGCAGATAAAAGCAAACAAAAACTACTAATATTACCAATAGAAAGCTAAGCAAAACAAGCAGCTAAACTAAAGAAAAAAAATGATTTTTTTTGTTTTTTTGATAATGAAAGAGAACAAAATCAAGAAATACAAGAAATGAAAACCAAAAGGAAAAAGATGATTTTTTATTAAAGAAAATAAAAACTACTAGTGGAAAACAAAGGAAAATGAGCAATTTAACTAAAAAAATAAAAAAGCGATTTTTTTTAAAAGGTTGATAAAAGGAAACAAAGAAGAAAAAAATCTAAAACTACTAATGACAAAACTAAACAACTAAACTAAGAAGGAAAAAATGATTTTTTTTCAAATATGAAGAAGATAAAACAAAATAGAAACAAAGGACTACAACTAAATACAAAATAGAAAACAAAACACAAATTAATAAATAAAACTAACACGAATCGAATATCAAATAAACAATAGAAACTATTTTTAATCCTCGGCAACTAGAAACCGCGATTTTATTTAACCGCAAGCGCACGACTTCTGTTGTAATAATTGTGCGAGTACGGGTAGAATCCACAGGAAATTGTATAATTTTCTAATGTTAATTTAAATTCTAGGCGAGTTAGACAAATTCAGGATTAATGTTTTGATTAAGAATTAGACGAGAATAGCAATGATTTTGCAGAGAATATGAAAGAGCTCTGAGAATTAGAGATGAGATCTATTAACCTCTTGGCAAATCAATAGATATTAAGAAATTAAGAATAAAAAACAGAAAATACAGTGCAAGCAAGAACAAAAGTTAAAATAAAACAAAAGAGAGCACATACTGAAAGGTGTAAGAAGAATTTAATAGGAAGAAATATAATAAAGAGAAGAACAAGAAGAAAACCAAATTTTATTAATGAAGTAGAAGTTGATTACAAGAGAATAGACTGAAAGAAAATACAAGAAAATCTAAGTTGATGCCCTATTGGCATCTCATCCAAAGATGTCTAAACAAATGCTAGGTAGGGGTATTTATTGTGCTCTTTAGATCTAGATCTAAAAAGAAGTTTTTTCTTGAAACTTTGACTTGATCTTCCATTCTTTTCTCCTTCTTTATTGTTATGGAAATCTCCCTCTTTATATTTCTATGAGCTTCTTGCTTAGCACATTCTAGAAACTTTTGAATTAATCTTTTTGTAGATGCTTCTTGATCTAGCTCATTCCATATTCTTTTAGAAGCTTCTTTCTCTAGAATCTTCTCGAGTTGGCCCCTTTTTAGATGTAATTTCTTCTCATTTTGAAAATAAAGTACCTGCCATAAACACAATTAAAAAGACCGAGTAATACTGTCTTAGAATAATAAAATGCATAATTAAGCAATGTAAAATTTACACAATTTGATGTTCATCAAATACCCCCACACTAGAACTTTTATTCGCCCTCGAATAAAAAACCTAACTAAATTTATTAGCCACACTTTCATAGGGAATCCCGATTGCATTTATCGTATGCAACAAGCCTTTAAACCCCTAGGTGTCCCTAGTAGGACGAGTTGTGCTCGTGAGGATTTTCAACGAATACTACCCATAAAATCCAATGCAGCATGGTATGCTATTAATGCAACTATATGAATTAAAAGAATATATGTAAAACATGATGAATCGGTTTGTTCTAAATAGTTACAATATTGTAGCATATAAATGCACTAGTCAAAATCAAGAAATTTAAGTTCATCACTTAGCATCAAACTTCAAACAAAAATCCAGTTTTCATGACATCAGACTCTATCTTGCTAATATTTAGGTTAAAACATGGTAAAATTATGAAGTTTGTTTTTTTATAGATTGTCAAAGTTTGCAAACTGATATAAAATCGATAAAACTAAAGAGTATGCTTTGATTTCATTCACCTCCCCTCTCCTCGTTATTTATATGTTTACTTAACGGTAATTTTTTTCTTTAATGCATACACCAAACTCATAGACCAAGGTACACCATCCATGCACTGCCTTTCGGGCTTACGTGAGAATAGAATAGAGCTTGGCGGATTGTGCAAACCGACTCTGACAATGTCAGTATAGGTCGGTGATCCTTAGGTGCCCATCTCACCCCTGCAGATTTTTACATGCTTACAGGGATTGAGATTGGCCGCCCCGACAGAGTCTCCTGCCCATTTGATACCTTGTATGAGTCTCCCAAGTCTTACTTGCGGTATTTGTCAGACTTATCTGCGGCTCATATCTCCCATGGTGCCGTTTCAGTCACATATTTACTTGATTACATTACAGCACATTTCGATGCAGTGGATTTCCATGACACATTATATCGGGCCACCATTTTATATCTCCTTGGTTTGACATTCTTTTCGAACCAATGGAGTACGATTAGATTGGGCTATCTAGTAGTATTAGCTGATTTAGATCAGCTGCATATGATTGATTGGGGCACTGCTATTTTGGGTTATTTGTATACCGCTCTTGACTCTTACGCTTTTGGAGCGGTTCAACAAATGTTTGGAATTTGGTACATGTTGTCATGCTGGTACTATGAGTACACGACCAACATGCATCCACGCATGTTGCCCACCGCCAGTCATAACGACGAGTCCTTTTTCCCACATATGCGTAGATGGGAGAGCAGTCATCTAGTCTGGAGTGTTCCTGCTGCTGTGAGACACGATTTGATGGAGGCCCATACTCAGTTTGATTTGAGGGAGAGGGGCAACATATTACGAGCACCTTGGACTTCTTATTGGATGTTACTTTTAGCAAGAGGCCCGCTACCTGATGACCACCCACTCTTCCTTGCATGTCGTTTATCTCTTCGCCGTGTCCTCTTGCTCCCACCAGCCCACCTTCCTATTTGGTACTTGGGTGATCGCTGTTATTATTAGGGCCCTGGCCAGACACGCGTACCTGCAGATCCACCTCTTCCGATGATATGTTTGAGCCTCGTCGTTCTATAGTGAGACAGTACATACAGGGTCTGAGACAAGGAGGATGTGTTGATACGACCGAGTTTTACATACCCGACACAGATTTTGACCCTTATTGGGTTCGGGTAGCTCCCAGGCGGTACTTGCTGCCCGATTATATACGGGGTGTGAACTCCGATCACATTGGTCCCCGATTGGTTACTGGTAGAGTTCATCCTCCACCGTTTACTTTTGACTCGACCCCTACACAGATCTCCGACCAACCTATGGATTTCGCTCTGACTGATACATTTCAGACATTTGATCTCTGTGGTACACAGGTGTCCCTGCCTATTATCTACCCACCTTCTCACATGGTAGCAGGTGTCCCTACTGCTGGATTATATCCGGCACATGAGGTATTCATCTTACTTGTGGATTTATTACCTTGTACATTCTAAGTTATAGAAACTGATTTTATATGTTCTATATTTGAAGTATGCACCCTGGCTAGACCATCATAGGATACATATTGCCGCTATTCAGGAGATGACCCTGCTACATGCTCAGTCCTTATATCAGGATTACCAGGCGATAGTTCAGTGTTTGTAGGAACAATTTGACGACTTACATGCCAGATTAGCAGCAGCAGGGGGTGGTGATACAGGAGCATCAGGTACGGTTGGAGGGTCATGTACCGGTGGAGGTTCAGGTGCTGATGGCGGACTGGGAATGGGTGGAGGATTAGGTGGTGTTGGAGGATTGGGTGAGGGTGGAGGATTAAGTAGCGACGATGACGATTTTCCTTTTTATGATGGTGATGGTAGCGGGATGACATGGAGGAGGATGGTGAGGAGTCTGAGCATGATGATGACGATGATGCTGCGGATTTAGATTGACTTTCATGAGGATACTACTAGTGATATTTTGATTTTTGTTATCATGATGTATATATGTGTATGGCATGATGTAGTGGACTTTACGTTATTCTTTCTTGATGTATATATGTGTATGTCACGTTGATGCATGTTGTACTATATTATCTACATTTTATATTTATTACTATCGACAACTATATTTTATGATGTTATGTGTACTAGAAACCTTTATTATCTATATTTTATGATGCTCTGTGAAATGATGTTTGAAACGTTTAATTATAAAACGATGTTTGAATCGTTTTATTTATAATTTAATAATAAAATGAACTGCAGCGGAATGATAGTTCGTAATATAACGTTTTGAAATTTAATTTGTTGTACAGGATCCAATTTAAGTTGGATTTCTTCGAAACAAAAAATGTTCGAATTGAATTGATAACATTTTTCCAATGGAAGAGAAAAATAGAGTTTTCATGTTGTAGATTTTGTTTTATGGCCAAATCAAATTTTCAAATAGTTGCTGTGGAATTCCTTTATAAATTATAATGTTTATTTAAATAAAATAAATGATTCTTATTTAAAGTAAAATCATTTTGGCTTGGAATTCAACCAATAAAGCAGTGCACGACACGATGTACACTCCATTGTCTGTATATAGGTAGGGACGACCCTGTCTTTTGCTTGTAATATTGTTTTGGACGACCCTGTTTTTCGCTATATATAGCGGCTTCTTCGAAGCAGGCTAAACCCTCATTCACAATTTCTTTCCTTCCAGCTGCCTAATACTTCCTCTTTTCCCATTCCAGCCTTCTAATTGAAAAGAAAATAGTATAGTTGCCTTATCGGTGTATGTCGAAATAGGGAAAAGAAAGTGCAGGCTCCACCATGGACAACTTAGGAAATGACGATGAGGCAGTATCAAATCGACGACCTGGAAAAGAAAGGGTAGTTGAAGGGCGCGTTGTCGAGCCACTATGTCTAGATGGATCCAATCATTTATGCTGTTGTGAAGAAGAATCAGTGGTCGTTGTTTCGAAAATCGAAAACATGATGGCCGTCGATTTTTCGGATGTGAAGCCTACGAGGACCACAAGGTTTTTCCTGATGAAATTGATTGTCATTACTTACCAGTGGATTGACCCTTCGATGTGCGAACGTGGAGTTCAATAAGCACTGGAAGTGCAAGCCGAAATAAGATTCTTGAATAAGATTGTTGCTAAGCCAACTAAAGCTGGATTTTTCCCTCGTCTGTGGTAGGTCTATGTGGAAGCTACCTTATCGTGTTTTATTGTACATTGAATTTGATGTTTATGTGTTCAGTTTTTGTGGTTCGTACGATTGTAATTTGGCAAATGTTGCAATATTGTATTACGTATGTTTATGTGGAAACTATCTTATTATTGTGTTCATTACTAAAACCTGGGATACATAAGGATATGCACCTTAATAATACAAATATTACGCATAGTCCAATGCTCAGAACGTCCATGATAGAGAATCTCCACTATGCACTACTAACTGTCCACTGTATCCATGATAGAGAATTTACACTATACACTTGCACTGGACAGTGTTAATGCCATGATAGAGAATCTACACTATGCACTAATCACTGTCCACTGTAGCCGTGATACAGAAACATTGAAATCTAATTTGTTTCTCAAAACGATATAAAAAACAGGATTTTAATTTTATTCACTATCGTATTGGGTCAGCATTTAACATGAACTACTACATGGACGACCCTACTTGTTAATTCCATGGCTACATTACGTGGACGACCCTGCACACATAAATTCCTAAGCAGCTATTACGTGGATGACCCTGCACACTATGAACTAGACCTAGACATGTACCGATAAAGGAACACTCGCACCAATAAAGGAGCTTTCTATCCAACAAACGAGCGCTCTATCAAATAAAGGAGCGCTCTATACAATAAAAGAGCACCATGTCCACTAAAATGACACTCTGTCCAATAAAGGAGCACCATATTCAATAAAGGAGCACTTTATTCAATAAATGAGCACACTCCACCCAATAAAGCTACCCATTGACAAAGACTTCATACCTATACAGCAACAACGCCGCAACCATATTTCATATCCAAACACATTCACAAACAGAAATGGATTCCTATTTTATGACATGCATCATGGCTTTTAATAACGATTCGAAGGAAGAGGAAAGCTTTCAAGAGGAAGCGGAATACATATAGGAAATATGGGACTTATACCATGAAGCCTACGGTTCATCGTCCACAAGTCGAGGGTATCAGTTCCTAGAAGGAGATTTATACACCAAAATCATGTTAAATGCCATAAGTCTCTTATGCAAGATTACTTCAACGACAGCTGCAATTACGGGCCTGATATGTTTCGTAAGAGATTCAAGATGCAGGAAAAACTATTTCTTCGAATATTGGAGGCTATTCAAGGTAACAATGATTACTTTAAGAACAAACAAAATGCATCGAAGACGCAGGGGTTGTCTAGTTTTCAGAAAATGACGGCCGCTATAAGAATGTTAGCTTATGGAACTTATGCTGATGCTTTGTACGATGCATACCGAATAGTAGAGAGAACGACACTTGAAACACTTGAAAAATTCTGTCAAGCTATGGTGGACGTCTGCGGAGAAGAATACTTAAGGTCTCCGAACGAAGCAGATGTAGTGCGTATCAGAGAGATGCACGAAAGCAGGGGACAGCCGGGAATGTTAGGAAGTCTGGATTGTATGCACTGAGAATGGAAGAACTTCCCTAAGGGATTACAAGGTGCATACAACGGGAAGGAAAGGCAACCAACCACATTTTGGAAGTTGTGACATCGTACGATCTGTGGATATGGCATTCTTTCTTCGGAATCGCCGGTTCAAATAATGACTTAAATGTTATAGAAAGATCCCATCTGTTCAATGATCTTGCTCAAGGCTAGGTACCTCCTTTAACATTTACCCTAGGCCTAAATACTTACGACCATGGCTATTACCTAGGTGACGACATTTACCCGAAATGGAGCACCATTGTTAAAATATGTCCAAATCCATTGAATCCTAAACAAGTCAAATTCGCGGTGATGCAGGAGGGACAAAGGAAATATGTAGAACAAGCTTTCAGTGTTTTACAATCTAGATTTGCAATGATAATTAATCCATGTCAGCTATGGTCTAGGAAAAGATGTCTACAATCATGCTTTCCTGCATCATTCTACACAACATGATTATAAAAGATGAAAGAGATATGGATGAAGGGCAACACCACTACGAATATGGAGGTGCTTCGCAACCACCCCTATTACTCCGACAAAATACACCGCTAACAGAAAAGGACTTCAACATTCATTTGAACCGTCATGTTATGTTTAGAGATGCACAACTCCATATCCGGCTGTAGAATGATATTATGGATCATTTATGGAACCAATATTACGATACCTATTTATGAAGCTTCGTTGTCCGAACTCGTGTTCTATTTTATGATTGTCCTAACTTATCAATCTTTTTTGCAATAATGATGTTGTACTTTTTTATTTTATCAATCGCGTTCTACTGTATTTGTACGGGTTATTAACCAGCAATTATTATGTTCTGAAGCTAAATTAGTTTATTTCGGTCTTCCTAAACATAACTATTGTGTACGAAATAATAACGATTTTATTTTGTCATATTAAAATATAAGCTAGGATAGGAAAACTAAAATTTAAAATCTAAATTTATGGTGCGTCGACTTTATCGTCTCGTTACGTAAAGAGCCGATTTTATCGACGTGCGCCGAAAAAATCGGCTTGCTATGTGACGAGCTGAAAAAATCGGTGCACGAGACCAATTCAGGATCCTGAATTGGTCCCATAACATTTGCCTAAATATTACGGTCCCAAACATTTGTTGGGGAACAAAACAACCTAAAATTACTGATTCAACACATGAATCAAGTGTTGTTGGAGTTGCTTTTATACTACGTCCTATTACTTTGTCTTATTACTTATATAACATATGAAATGATCACTATTTCAATCAAAATTTCTACTTCAATAATTCGTTCACTTCATTCATTGGTTAATCATGCATTTGTATTACTTTATACCCATAAATATAAATAGGTATGTGTAGATAATTTCTGTATTATCCACTTCAGTATACACAACACAATCAGAGAGTCTTTCAAAGCTAACTTTAGTTTTATTGACATATTTTAAATCAACAAATTACTATTGAATTGTTATATTTCAGTAGAAGCCAAAAATATCTTTGAAACTTTTGTTCCATCTCCTAGCAATAATAAAGTCACTGTTAAAAAGGTGAACCAAAAACCAATTGTGAAAATTAATGGGCATCCAAAAAACCTACGTTGGAAATATGTTATATGCATGTAGTGAAGAAACCCACAAACCAAATTAAGCAACTTATAGATTGTTCCAAGAATATTACGTTCTACCAAAATATATAATGTCATATGCAGTATGATTTAAATACTAAACTCAAAGAGCGATAATATTTAATAATATGATGAAGTAATGATTTCATATTCTAATCATCTACTTTTAGATTGTATCAACTACAACATGGAACACCAAAAAAATATTAAGTTTAACTTGCATATCCTAGAGTAAGAAAACTCATAATCTCAGGTGGTTGTTCAGGAGACATGTTTCGTGAAAGAAAGTGCTGAGCATACTGGTGGTGTTTTCCTTAATAAAGCGTATCAGTAGATATTAAAACATAGCAGTATATATTATGTCGGCTAGAGTTTTATGTACAATGTAATCAGGTTTATTCATGGTTATACCCGCTCTTATAACTCATTACATAAATGGGCCTGTAGTACTCTCAGCCCAACTGTTCATTTTGTACATTATATAAACAACGTTGCATTTTTATAATAATTCATTCAACGATATAACAAAGTTCTTAATTTTCAAAACAGTGCAAACTCTTTCTTGGTATCAGAGCACCTCACCATTGCTTATCGGCTATAAGATCCGCTCTTGCAAACAAATCACACAACAGTTAGTGTGGTAATTTCTCTCCTTAGTTAATTTTCATCATTGGAGAGAGTGAAGAGGCATTCTGATCATCAGTCCCTTGCCAATAGTCAATCTACACATCAGTTTCAGGAAAAGCTGCTGATCTGCATGTCAACTATGGATGCATCTGAATCAACAGATCGCCAGTCTTCATTTTGGTATTAAGAAACGTCAAAAAGTAAAGAAAAGCCTCAAGAACTCAACTGTGTCGTTCAGTGATTCAAATCAGAGAAGATATCTTTAAAGAATCCCTCTGGTTGCTTACAGTTGATCTCCGAAACTAATTCTCCTCCCTCTTGATCCATTTCTTGACCCAATTTAGTCGCTTACATTGCATATTTTCTTCATGGAAAATAGCAACAACAATAATTCCTCATCAACATCTATCAATGTCTATGGCCCTCGAGAAGGAACAAGTGTTGTAGATAAATTGATAAAGACAGTGGTTAGCCCCCAATCTCAACTCATTACGGTTCAACTTGATGAAAATAATTTTCTACTATGGAAGTTACAAGTTGAAATAGTGTTAGATGGTTATGGCCTGGATGTATATATTATGGGTACTATTCCAACACCAGCTCAGTTTATCACAAATTCAGAAAATCATGTTGTTCCTAATGATAAATACATCAAGTTTCATCGACAGGATAGACAAATTTGTTCATAGCTATTGTCTTCTATAAATGAAAAACTCTTACCTCAAGTGATAGGATGCAAAACATCACTTGAAATATGGAAGAATATTGAAAAATGATTCAATAATCAATCTTATGCCAAAGTTATGCATTGTAAGCAACAATTACAAAAAATAAGAAAGGAAAACAGTACTATGGGGGAATATTTGAGCAAGAACAAATCTCTATGTGATTTGTTAGAAGCTGCAGGTCAAAAGCTTCGTGAATCTGAACAAATTCTTATTATCTTGAATGGATTAAGTGATGAATATGAAGTTGTTGAAGCCATCATATCATCACAAAAAAAAATTTCACCCGTGGATGATGTTCACTCTATGTTACTGTCACACGAAGCCATAATTGAAAGTAAAAGAGAGAAAGAAAATGAAATGAATGCCAATCATGCGGCTACCAGTGGTAAAAACAAAAATCCTAACATTGCCAACAGATTTGAGCAACCAAATCAAAGAGGTGGAAATAAAAATCGTGGCAGGGGCAGAGGAAGATGGAATTATAATAACAACAACAAGCCCAAATGTCAGATTTGCGAGAAAAGTGGTCACACATCAGGTAAATGTTATTTTATGTATAATCCTAACTATAGTAATGGGCAGATTCAAACTAATCAAAGGGAGTCAAATATTAGTGCTAACATTGCTCAAGCCCAAACAGACAGTAGTAACCAGCCAGATTCATCAAGAAATCAAAATAAAACAACTAGTTTGGGGCATATTAATGATGACAGCTGGTATCATGATTCATGGGCTACAAATCATATCACTAACAATCTTGAAAATTTAAATCTTGGCAGCAGAGAATACAAAGGTAAACATACTATAAGTATGGGTAATGGTAAGTGTATTGGTATATCTCATATTGGAAATGGTAGCATAAGAGGTAAAAGACAATTATTCTTACACAATTTATTAAGAGTTCCTAAAATCAAGAAGAATTTTATTTGTCTCCCAATTTGCTAGAATAATAACATCTATTTTGAATTTTATCCAAAATATTTCTTGGTTAAAGATATACTAACTAAAGATGTTTTATTGCAGGGTGATGCTGTTAATGGCCTATATAAGTTTAGATTTAATGATTGTAAAACTCTTGATAAATGTCCGCCATATTATGCTCCTGTTAATAGTGTTGAAAGTAATGTAACCTCTAATAGAAAATCTATTCTTGACATATGGCACTGTAAACTAGGTCATCCTATTCTAAATATAGTTGAGAAAATTCTTCTTGACAATAAAATACCATTTACTGATGTCAATTTACCTCATGTATGCACCCATTTCCAAATGGGGAAAAGTCATTAATTGTCTTTTCCAAATTCTACATCATGTTACAAACCATTTGAACTTATAACAGCTGACCTAAGGGGTCCAGCCCCTATAAATTTAGATGTTGGATACAAATATTACTTGTCATTTATTGATGCATGTACTAGGTACACATGGCTATTTTTCCTAAAGTCCAAATCAGAGACACATAGTATTGTGGTTAATTTTGTTAAGATGGTTGAAAATCAATTCAACACCACCCTTAAGACTTTTCAATCTGATGGTGGAACTGAATTTAAACCAATCATCAATTTCTTTAAAAATAAGGGTATAAATCATAGAATGACCTGTCCATACACCTCTGAACAAAATGGATTGATTGATAGAAAACACAGGCACATAATTGAATCTGGTTTAACACTATTAGCACATGCGTCTTTACCCCTAAAATTCTGGTCTGAAGCATTTAATTCGTTTGTGTATCTTATAAACAAAATCTTACTAAAGTACTTGATGGGATAAGTCAACTAGAAAATCTATACAATGTTAAACCAGACTATGGTCAACTTAAAATGTATGGGTGTCTATGTTTCCCATATTTAAGATCCTATAACTCTCATAAACTCGACTTTAGATCAAAGCCATGTACTTTTATTGGTTACTGTTCTAATCAAAAATGGTATAAGTGCATTGACTCTAGTGGCAAAATTTATATCAGTAGGCATGTTGTTTTTTTAATGAGTCTATATTCCCATACAAAGAGTTAAGTATGAAAACTTCAAAAAAAGTGATCGATCCAAAAGTGACAATACATGTAACGACCCGGATTTCTGGTCGATTAATTTTGAATATTTTTTATATTTATTTTAATCATTGATTTGAGAATATAAATGAATTTTTATATTTAGTTATCAATTTAAAAATCAAAATATGATTTATTTCGAATATATATAATTATCGAAATACGAAATTGAATTTATTTGAATTCAAAGTCGACACTGAATTGAAAACAGTTCAGATAATCAATTCAAACCCCTGTTTGAATTAGAATAATAATATGAATTGATTATCGAAGAATAAATTGTTTTAAAAATTTATTTAAATCAATTTAAATTAATATCTTCTCCAGATGATCGAGTGTGGTTTCGATACCTGTCCCAGTGTGTTTAGAATAGTGATTTACCCTAGGAATGTCAGTTGTTGGGTTCAGAATGGAGTTCGAAATCAACGGGAAAATTTAATTAGTTAAATCTCATTGGTTAATTCAAATTTAAATTAAATCTTTTTTGTTGGCGGACCAAAACAAAACACGGTGTTTCTTCCATGTTCACAAATCAAAAAAGTCGTGCTTCTTTCACGTGCTTCTTTCATTACCACAAATCGCAACCACCCCTCTTTTATTATAAACCAAAATGGCCACTGCTCCTTTTTACTTTAAGTTCAATCCTTCCTTTATTTTTAATGTCGAAGCCACTGTATCCTCCAACGCAGTGAAATCTGCTCCATTTCCTTCATCTTAAATTCCAAAGCCTTTGATCTCAAACTTAAACCAGTCGATACCCTCATCCAAAATCCTTTCATTTCCTCCAGACATCGAAGAAAAACCGTTCCTCTTCAATTTCAAATATTCGAATTTAAAATCCCTAAACCCTCGATTTTTAATTGCGTATGAACTAAAGCGTCGACCCTAGGTCTTCATTAGTGGGTGCGATCATTTATGAGGATCTTGACTTCGAAGGTCATGATTGTAGTTGAGTGCAATGAGGGTTTGACAGCAGTTTGTTGAAGATCGATTTGTGGATCGGGTATGGTGCAACGTCCTGAGGTAGATCTGAAGTTCGTTAGTAAGAAGGGGGAAGATGTTCACGACGGTTTTTGGGGCATCACTACAGTTCCTATAGCTTATCGAAATCGCGATTGCAAGAGGGTCTTCGAGGGTTGACTGCTGGTGTTCGGTGGGAAGCTTTCACGAAGGGGAGGTCTGAGGTAAGGTCATGAGTTGATTTCGGCCAGAAGAGGAGTTCGGTCTTTTTCTATTGAACGTGATAATTTTGGGGAGCAGTCGAGTGTTAAGGTAATGATTTTCTAGAAAGAGTGGCGTGTGTTTCTAGTAAGGGCGGTAGGTTCAAACCATAAACAGGGGAGAAGAAGATGGGGGAAAAAAAAGAAAAAAAAACATGGATTAAGGTATATTTTGAATTTCGATTTCTATCTTATATGGAAATGTTTTTATGCAATTAGAAATATATTTAAAGAAATATATTTAGGGAATCATTAAAATAAATATTTAATGTGGAAATTTGATTAATGTATAGGAATTAGTTTATATTTTCATTAACTAACGAAAGTAAATAAATAAATATTGATATGAATCTTGTACATAAGTAAAATTTATTACATGATAACAGATCTTGGTGAAACGAGATGCTTTGTCTTTGCATTGTCGAAATACTTCTCAATGGAATTTAAATGGAATATTCGGCAAATAAAAAGCCTGGTGAGTAAATCTCACTCACCTGTTATTTAGAATTATTTTTATTTGGTAAAAATAATTGTTGTTGCTTGTTTGACTGCTTTCTGGTTGATTTAAATATATTAGTTATCAAGGGTTGACTGTTATATATATACATATATATATATTGGGTTGATGATTGGATTGTTTCCGCAGTCTCGTTAGTGGATGCCCGTAGTTTCATAGCGGATGATTTCCCTATGCGCCCCACAAATATATATTAGTGGATGACCTTTATACTGCGATATCCTGCCTCAAAGCAGGATGGGTATTATTTATGTTAGCTAACGTCTGTGGTTGCAGGAAAACAGGTTGGAGGAATCTAACTGGATTCCTCAAAAATATTATTATCTGTTTATTTTCATATATATATTCCCATATATGATGTGTTTGAAAACCCGTGAGTTGATAATTGAGTATTTTTGGGTGTTTAAATATGACTGGGCCAAAATGTTGATCTATAAAATATCGTGAAAGTGATATTTGAAATTTAAATGGAAAGTTCTATTTTTCTAAAAATAGAATTTGAAATTCGAATGAGCTAAGAAATATTTACTTGTTTGAAAAATTAAACAAGTATAGAAATTTTTAAATGAAATTTATAAATTAAATAATCAAGGAAGTATAGAAATTTATAACGATGTTTATAAATTAAATAATACAGGAAATTGAAGTAAATTTATAATTAGTGTTTATAAATAAAATGGACTGATTTTCATTAGATAATCGGGGGATTGAAATGAATTTATACATGGCGTTTATAAATGAAGGAGAAAATTATCATTTGATAATTTGAATATTTAAATTCAAATGTGAATTTAAAAATATATATGTGGAATCGGTTTAAAGAAGTAAAACGATGAAATTTATTCTGATGTTCAGAATATAAAATTGAACTAGAATAAATCCGTATAGGTTTATGATTTGAATTTGATTAGTTCGAATTTAAATTAAATATTAGGTTTTTTTTATATAAATAGAAGTTAAATTTAAATTTGAAATATAGATTCTATATATCTATATTTATATAGATAAGTTATAATATATAGAATATCCAAAAGTAGGATTTTGGTTTTAAATAGATTTCGAAACAGACGTGTTTAAATATAAAACAAGAAACTTATAAACAGTTTTTATAAGTAAAATGAATAAATTATCAAGAGGTAATTTAAAATATTAAATTCAAGTGTGAATTTGAAAATAGGATTTGAAATCATTTCAAAAAGGAATGCTAGTTTTATTCTGAAATTTCAGAATATAAAAGGAATTGGGTTTCAAATAGGAATTTAAAGGAAAGCTTGTTTTAAATTTTTAAACAAGAAAATTTATTTAAAAACGATGTTTATAAAAATAGGGAAATAAATTATCCTTGGATAATTTAGAAGTTTTATTTCGAATATGAATTGAAAGGTGAATTGGAAAACGGTTTAAAATAGAATGATACATTTTATTCTGGAATTCAGAATACAAATTGAAGTGAGAAAAATCCAAAGGGTTTATAATCAGAATTTGATTATATCGAATTTTATAAATAAATTATTTATAAAGGAATTAGAAGTTAAAATAGAAGATTGAATTATAAATAAATTTATAACTGAGTTAAGAAATAATCAACGATTAGGTATAATCAGTATTCTTAGGTTGAATTGGGAAAATTGGTTTAATATATATTAAAAATATTAGCATGGAGTTGAATTTATATATAAACGAAGTTAAAAGGTTTATATATTAAATATAATTAAAATGAACTCGCCGCGACACGGTAGTTCATAAATCGACGTTTCGAACTTCAATTGAGTATACATGACTCAATTTAGTTCAGAATTCTTTGAAACAAGAATCGTCAGGACTGGTTGAATAATAGTTTTCTAATAAAAGAGAAAAATATGAATTTCGTCATATAGATTTTGAGTTATGTCAAAATCAAATTTTCAGAAAAACAGCGCCAGAACCATTATAAAAACCATAACGGTTTAATTAAATTAATAAAGGATTCTAAATAAATAAAATATGGATTTTTCATTATAAAAATCCAGACTTGAGTTATAACATGAATATGAAACCAAGTGAAATGAATGGAATGATTTCTGAAAAGAAAATCTTATTTTCGATTTGTTGAATAGAATTAACTAAGCAAAATAAAAATTTGTTAATTAAGTTTAAGATTTGAGTTCAACCTTGAATAAGAAAATTAAACTTGTAAATTTATATTCAAATCGAATATGAAACCTGAGTTTGAAAAAAGGAATTGAATTAGTGTATAAGTAAGTTGTAATATATTTGAACATGTTATGTTCAAATATGAAAGTGAAATAGGAAAAAGAGTTGATTAACGAATTTATCTACGAGTTGAGTTAAAACAAGTATATTAAGTTCAAATGAATTAGAAATGTATGGATATACATGAGACAAGTATGGAATGAAGTTAATGAAGAGATATATTAGAATGCTCGACAAAAAGGTATGTATTTAATTCACATATGAGGTTTTATGCGCCGTATCGAGAAGCTGCTTGGCTTTTTGATTTTCTTTTTGAATGGAGAGGGCCTGTGTGGCAAGGTTTGAATTTCGTCTGGTAGCCCCGTACAAAGGAGGTTATGGTGAATTTTTCCGGAAATTTAAAGAGTTAGAATATTTTTAAGAAAATTTGATTGTTAGAAATCAATGTATCGATATATAAAGAATTCAAAAAGGAAATGAACTTAAAAATAGAATATTATAAACAAAAAAAAGAAATCTATGAATAAAATCTCTTAAGAATAAAAAGAGAAGCGTATACGTGTTTTAGAAGTGGAAAATGTGTTAATATGGGGTAGATTATTCGAGTTAGCAGTCTTGTCTGTTTTAAAGTTAATAATATTTTCAGTCAAGGTCTGAGAGGTAATTATACCCCAACTTGATTGATTTCATTATTAACTGATAAATAATAAGATTCAGTCTCGAATATCAATGATTGAATAAGAGTTAGTTGAATGCAGTATTGGGGGTTGTTTGTAACGATGTTTTACACAACATTCGTTTTAACCCAAGTAAGTAAATTTTGGAAATATAATAACAAATATTTCCTAAGTATAGAAATAAACGAGTCAGAAAAGAGATAAGTAATTGGAATGTTCTCCAATTAAATTTAGAAGATATTTTCTGAGTATAGAAAATATAAGAAGGCGATATATGGAAATGTTTTTCCAGTGTTAATAACATATATTTTCTAAGCATATAAAATAATGAAAATATGAATATATATATATATGTTTGATGGTTTGATTGATAATTCCATTTGGAAATAAGATCGTTGTGTGTACACGGACATTTTTCATTTGATAGTTATATCACCGACTATCAAAGTTCTTGACCATTTTAACGTTGTTAATATGGAGAGACCGATTGGATTATTATCCAAAGAACCACTCTGTATTGGCATAAGCGTTGTGAATCATATATGCCAAATAAAATTGAAGACGGAGTGAAGTGCAAGGGCTGTTGTATAAGTCCTAGGTAGAGATTGCCTAGGATGGATGTACTGAATAGTGCCTTCGGTTTCGTTCAGTCCCAAAGCGAACATAAATGGACGAATATCTAACAAAGTATTTCCAAGGATCGAATGGGTTGGTCTGTATAAATATATATGGTTGCAACGGATTTATTCCCTTAGCATAACATCCAGAATATTTGTGCAAACCAATTAACGATTAATGGATCTGATAATGTGGCATTCAAAGTGATCGTCTTATCAATGAATGGAAAGTAATCGTAGCCTCTGGCCTCAACAATCGGGAAATGACCAAAATCGGGCAGGCAGCATGGATATGTGGTTAGCTCCCATTAGGGTGTATTATCAATTATCTAGAGATTCATTTAATTCCTTATTCTATTTGATGCAGTCCCATTCGGGAAACGGTTGCTTATCCCAACCGTTGGTGATATACATTCGATACACTCAATCTAAATGAGTGGTCGGTTATGTGTGGCTGAGTTGTAAGATGTTCTTGTTAAACTCGGTGTATTCTCCTCTAGAGATACACCAGCAGCAGGTGGTTCCATACCTTGTCATAGTTGGAAATCCAGTACCCAATAATTGCTCGTGGTTTTGATTGTATTATATATGTGGAACGTGAGATGCAAATGTTCCACTAGATTCTATTTACTTGATTTAGACACTATTATAATATCAAAAGGGTTTGATATAAAGATTATCGTTTTCTTTCAAAAGGACTTGAAAGTTAAATCAAGTGTTTGAGGTTCTCATAAGGGAAAAACCCGTTCCGTGTTATACGACGTGGTCTTATGAGATATCATTTAGTTTCTGAAACTGTTTTAAATTGTTTACTCATACCAGTCCCATGACTGACCCGGAGTTTATTTTTCTATGTTTCCCTAAACTCTTGGGTGCCCAAACTTGTACGGGCAGTCAAGTGGTTCAGGTATTTCCAGATATTCTTGGAGGATCTTGGATCAGGAGGCTTCAACGTTAGTTATCTAATGTTATTTCCGCTGTGTTGTAAGTTGTACTCTGATAGTGATACTCTGGTAAGTGTATGTTAAACAGTTGAAATTTCGTATTTCAAAAGTTATGATATATTATATTTTTTTCCGCTGCGACGTGAGATTCTGTGTTGTTATTTTTGTTCTACTTCTACCTTTTTCTTCTAAAAAAAATGATTCGTATTTTCGTGATATTTGGGTTGGATGTATGGTGTATGTAGTCAAATCTTATATTATGGATTTGCGGGCCATTACAGTTGGTATCATAGCTTAGGTTGAGCGTATACCTAGGCTTTGGTGGGATGTGCTCATTAGAGATAGGGTCAGTAGTACCCTAGAATGAGTTAAGTGTGTATATGCGAGAGCGCGTATTTGTTAATTGATATAAAAAAAATTATATTGTGTTGGCTAATCTGTTGACTGGTTTATGAATTCTGGTCGAATCGTGGGACGCCACGATGTCGATAAGAGTTTGTAAATACTTGAACAGAAGATTGAACATGATATTGTTTAAAGAGGGTAAATGAAATAATTTTACCCAAAAATTCTATTTTGATAGAAAAAGAATAATTTTTTGAAATTATTATAATATATGGATGAGTTGAATGTTAATATTATAGTCAAATAAGATTATAAAAATTTGAAATGGTTAATATAACCGAATATAATTTGTATGAATGAGATATACAAATGAGATGAATTAAAAATTTAATTCAAACCAGAATTTGGAATTTAAAATCCTGGGTGTTGGAAAAATATTTTCTGAAGTATATTAGAATAATATAGCTTTGTTTTAAAAGGATTTTGAAATTGTTTAAGCACTGAACTCACTTCAGTGGTTGGGAAATAATTCTGATGATGACTGCAACATCATCAGTGTTCATTTTTGAGTTTCTAAGTGATGAATGGCTACCTTAGAAAAGTTCTTTGTCGAAATTTGTTTTTAAAGAAAACAAGTGGTTTGAAAATTCAAATGTTTTGAATTTGTGATGGAAATAAATATATGTGTATATTTATGGGATTTCAAAAGGATTTGAAATAAAAGCCCAGGGATTTGAATTTTGAACTTAAATTTAACTTAATCAAGTTAAATGGATTGAAAGGAATAAATTGATTTAAAATCAATTTGAATGAATTTAAATTCATATGAAATGGAATATGAATTGATTGTAAATTATATAAACTAAATGAATGTAAACATATATGGGGTGCCATCTGAATTAAAACCAAATGTTTTGTTGGAATAAATTTTTTGAAATATGATAGGTTGAGTTTTAACATTAGTGGGTTTTTTAAAAAAGTTAATGGGTTTGTAGCACTATTTCTACCTTAGTAATTTCGGGGATGAAATTCTTTTTTTTGGGGGGGGGGGGGGGGGGGGGGAAGAATGTAACGATCCGGATTTCTGGTCGATTAATTTTGAATATTTTTGATATCTATTTTAATCATTGATTTGAGAATATAAATGAATTTTTATATTTAGTTATCAACTTAAAAATCTAAATATGATTTATTTCGAATATATATAATTTTAAAAATACAAAATTGAATTTATTTGAATTGAAAGTTGACACTGAATTGGAAACAGTTCAGATAATCAATTCAAACTCCTGTTTGAATTAGAATAATAATATTAATTGATTATCGAAGAATAAATTGTTTTAAAAATTTATTTAAATCAATTTAAATCAATATCCTCTCCAGATGATCGAATGGGGTTTCGATACCTGTCCCAGTGTGTTCAGGATAGCGGTTTTACCCTAGGAATGTCAGTTGTTGGGTTCAAAAAGGAGTTCGAAATCAACGGGAAAATTTAATTAGTTAAATCGCATTGGTTAATTCAAATTTAAATTAAATCCTTTTTGTTGGTGGACCAAAATAAAACACGGTGCTTCTTCCATGTCCACAAATCAAAACAAAAGCCGTGCTTCTTTCATTACCACAAATCGCAACCACCCCTCTTCTATTATAAACCAAAATGGCCACTGCTCCTTTTTACTTTAAGTTCAATCCTCCCTTTATTTTTAATGTCGAAGCTACTCTGTATCCTCCAACGTTGTGAAATCTGCTCCATTTCCTTCATTTTAAAATCCAAAGCCTTTGATCTCAACCTTAAACCAGTCGATACCCTCATCCAAAATCCTTTCATTTCCTCCAGACACCGAAGAAAAACCGTTCCTCTTCAATTTCAGATATTCGAATTTAAAATCCCAAAACCCTCGATTTTTAATTACGTATGAACTAAAGCGTCGACCCTAGGTCTTCATTAGTGGGTGCGATCATTTATGAGGATCTTGACTTCGAAGGTCATGATTGTAGTTGAGTGCGATGAGGGTTCGACAGCAGTTTGTTGAAGATCGATTTGTGGATCGGGTATGGTGCAACATCCTGAGGTAGATCTGAAGTTCGTTAGTAAGAAGGGGAAAGATGTTCACGACAGTTTTTGGGGCATCGCTACAGTTCCTGTAGCTTATCGAAATCGCGATTGCAAGAGGGTCTTCGAGGGTTGACTGCTGGTGTTCGGTGGGAAGCTTTCATGAAGGGGAGGTCTGAGGTGAGGTCATGAGTTAATTTCGGCTAGAAGAGGAGTTAGATCTTTTTCTGTTGAACGTGATAATTTTGGGGAGTAGTCGAGTGTTAAGGGAGTGATTTTCTAGAAAGAGTGGCGTGTATTTTGAGTAAGGGTAGCAGGTTCAAACCGTAAACAAGGGAGAAGAAGATGGGAAAAGAAAAAAAGAAAAAAAACATGGAGTAAGGTATATTTCGAATTTTGATTTCTATCTTACATGGAAATGTTTTTATGCAATTAGAAATATATTTAAAGAAATTTATTTAGGGAATCATTAAAATAAATAGTCAATGTGGAAATTTGATAAATGTATAGGAATTAGTTTATATTTTCATTAACTAATGAAAGTAAATAAATAAATAAATATTGATATGAATCTTGTACATAAGTATAATTTATTACACGATAACAGACCTTGGTGAAACGAGATGCTTTGTCTTTGCATTGTCGAAATACTTCTCAATGGAATTTAAATGGAATATTAAGCAAATAAAAAGCCTGGTGAGTAAATCTCACTCACCTGTTATTTAGAATTATTTTTATTCGGTAAAAATAATTGTTGTTGCTTGTTTGACTGCTTTCTGGTTGATTTAAATATATTAGTTATTTAGGGTTGACTATTATATATATATATATATATATTGGGTTGATGATTGGATTGTTCCTGCAGTCTCATTAGCGGATGCCCGCAGTTTCATAGCGGATGATTTCCCTATGCGCCCCACAAATATATATCAGTGGATGACCTTCATACCGCAATATCCTGCCTCGAAGCAGGATGTGTATTATTAATGTTGGCTAACGTCTGTGGTTGCAGGAAAACAGGTTGGAGGAATCCAACTGGATTCCTCAAAATTATTATTATCTGTTTATTTTCATATATATATTCCCATATATGATGTGTTTGAAAACCCGTGATTTGATAATTGAGTATTTTTGGGTGTTTAAATATAACAGGGCCAAAATGTTGATCTATAAAATATCGTGAAAGCGATATTTAAAATTTAAATGGAAAATTATATTTTTCTAAAAATAGAATTTGAAATTCGAATGAGCTAAGAAATATTTATTTGTTTGAAAAATAAAACAAGTATAGAAATTTTTAAATGAAATTTATAAATTAAATAATCAGGGAAGTATAGAAATTTATAACGATGTTTATAAATTAAATAATATAGGAAATTGAAGTAAATTTATAAACGGTGTTTATAAATAAAATGAACTAATTTCATTGGATAATCGGGGGATTGAAATGAATTTATACATGGCTTTTATAAATGAAGGAGAAAAATTATCATTTGATAATTTGAATATTCAAATTCAAATGTGAATTTAAAAATATATATGTGGAATCGGTTTAAAGAAGTAAAACGATGAAATTTATTCTGATGTTCAGAATATAAATTTGAACTAAAATAAATCCGTATAGGTTTATGATTTGAATTTGATTAGTTCGAATTTAAATAAAATATTAGGGTTTTTATTTAAATAGAAGTTAAACTTAAATTTGAAATATAGATTCTATATATCTATATTTATATAGATAAGTTATAATATATAGAATATCCAAAAGTAGGATTTTGGTTTTAAATAGATTTTGAAACAGACATGTTTAAATATAATACAAGAAACTTATAAATAGTTTTTATAAATAAAATGAATAAATTATCAAGAGGTAATTCAAAATATTAAATTTAAGTGTGAATTTGAAAATAGGATTTGAAATCATTTCGAAAAGAAGGAATGCTAGTTTTATTCTGAAATTTCAGAATATAAAAGGAATTGGGTTTCAAATAGGAATTTGAAAGGAAAGCTTGTTTTAAATTCTTAAAACAAGAAAATTTATTTATAAACGATGCTCATAATAATAGGGAAATAAATTATCCTTGGATAATTTAGAAGTTTTATTTCAAGTATGAATTGAAAGGTGAATTGGAAAACAGTTTAAAATAGAACGATACATTTTATTCTGGAATTCAGAATATAAATTGAAGTGAGTAAAATCCAAAGGGTTTATAATCATAATTTGATTATATCGAATTTTATAAATAAATTATTTATAAAGGAATTAGAAGTTAAAATAGAAGATTGAATTATAAATAAATTTATAACGGAATTAAGAAATAATCAGCAATTAGGGATAATCAGAATTCTTAGGTTGAATTGGGAAAATTGGTTTAATATATATTAAAAATATTAGCATGGAGTTGAATTTATATATAAACGAAGTTAAAACGTTTATATATTAAATATAATTAAAACGAACTCGCCGCAGCACGGCAGTTCGTAAATCAGTGTTTTGAACTTCAGTTGAGTATACATGACTCAATTTAAGTTGGAATTCTTTGAAAAAAAATCGTCAGGACTGGTTGAATAATAGTTTTCTAATAAAAGAGAAAAATCTGAATTTCGTCGTAGAGATTTTGAGTTATGTCAAAATCAAATTTTCAGAAAAACAGCACCAGAACCATTATAAAAACTATTACGGTTTAATTAAATTAATAAAGGATTCTAAGTAAATAAAATATGGATTTTTCATTATAAAAATCTAGACTTGAGTTATAACATGAATATGAACCCAAGTGAAGTAAATGGAATGATTTCTGAAACGTAAATCATATTTTCGATTTGTTGAATAGAATTGACTAAGCAAAATAAGAATTTGTTAATTAAGTTTAAGATTTGAGTTCAATCTTGAATAAGAAAATTAAACTTGTAAATTCATATTCAAATCGAATATGAAATCTGAGTTTGAAAAAAAGGAATTGAATTAGTGTATAAGTAAGTTGTAATATATTTGAACATGTTATGTTCAAATATGAAAGTGAAATAGGCAAAAGAGTTGATTAACGAATTTATCTACGAGTTGAGTTAAAACAAGTATATTAAGTTGAAATGAATTAGAAATGTATGGATATACATGAGACAAGTATGGAATGAAGTTAATGAAGAGATATATTAGAATGCTCGACAAAAAGGTATGTATTTAATTCACATATGAGGTTTTATGCGCCGTATCGGCAAGCCGCTTGGCTTTTTGATTTTCTTTTTGAAAGGAGATGGCCTGTGTGGCAAGGTTTAAATTTTTTCCGGTAGCCCCGTACAAAGGAGGTTATGGCGAATTTTTCTAGAAATTTAAGGAGTTAGAATATTTTTAAGAAAATTTGATAGTTATAAACCAATGTATCGATATATAAAGAATTCAAAAAGGAAACGAACTTAAAAATAGAATATTATAAACAAAAAAAAAGAAATCTATGAATAAAATCTCGTAAGAATAAAAAGAGAAGTGTATACGTGTTTTAGAAGTGGAAAATGTGTTAATATGGTGTTGATTATTCGAGTTAGCAGTCTTGTCTGTTTTAAAGTTAATAATAGTTTCAGTCAAGGTCTGAGAGGTAATTATACCCCAACTTGATTGATTTCATTATTAACTAATAAATAACAAGATTTAGTCTCGAATATCAATGATTGAATAAGGGTTAGTTGAATGCATTATTGGGGGTTGTTTGTAACGATATTTTACACAACATTCGTTTTAACCCAAGTAAGTAAATTTTGGAAATATAATAATAAATATTTCCTAATTATAGAAATAAACGAGTCGGAAAAGAGATAAGTAATTGGAATGTTCTCCAATTAAATTTAGAAGATATTTTCTGAGTATAGAAAATATAAGAAGGCGATATATGGAAATGTTTTTCCAGTGTTAATAACATATATTTTCTAAACATAGAAAATATTGAAAATATGAATATATATATATATATATATATATATATATATATATATGTTTGATGGTTTGATCGATAATTCCATTTGGAAATAAGTTCGTTGTGTGTACACGGACATTTTTCATTTCATAGTTAAATCACCGACTATCAACGTTCTTGACCATTTTAACGTTGTTAATATGGAGAGACCGGTTGGATTCTTATCCAAAGAACCACTCCGTATTGGCATAAGTGTTGCAAACCATATATTCCAAAGAAGGTTGAAGACGGAGTGAAGTGCAAGGGTTGTTGTATAAGTCCTAGGTAGAGATTGCCTAGGATGGATGTACTGAATAGTGCCTTCGGTTTCGTTCAGTCCCATAACGAACGTAATGGATGAATGTCTGACAAAGTATTTCCAATGATCGAATGGGTTGGTCTATATAAATTTGTATGGTTGCAACGGATTTATTCCCTTAGCATAACATCCAGAATATTTGTGCAAACCAATTAATGATTAACGGATCTGATAATGTGGCATTCAAAGTGATCATGTTATTAATGAATGGAAAGTAATCGTAGCCTCCGGCCTCTACAACCGGGAAATGAAAACAATTCAGGCAGGCAGCATTGCTATGTGGTTAGCTCCCATTAGGGTGTATTATCACCTATCTAGAGCTTCATTTAATTCCTTATTCAATTCGATGTTGTCCCATTCGAGAAACGGTTGTTGATCCCAACCGTTGGTGGTATACATTTGATACACTCAAGCGAAATGAGTGGTCGGTCATGTGTGGCTGAGTTGCAAGATGTTTTTGTTGAACTTGGTGTATTCTCCTCTAGAGATACACCAGCGGCAGGTGGTTCCATGCCTTGTCATAGTTGGAAATCCATTACCCAATAAGTGCTCGTAGTTTTGATTGTATTGTATATGTGGAACGTGAGATGCAAACGTTCCACTAGATTATATTTACTTGATTTAGACACTATTGTAATATCAAAAGGGTTTTGATATGAAGATTATCGTTTTCTTTCAAAAGGACTTGAAAGTTAAATTAAGTGTTTGGGGTTCTCATAAGGGAAAAACCCGTTCCGTGTTATACGGCGTGGTCTTATGAGATATCATTTAGTTTCTGAAACTGTTTTAAATTGTTTACTCATACCAGTCCCATGACTGACCCAGTGTTTATTTTTCTATGTTTCCCTAAACTCTTGGGTGCCCAAATTTGTACGGGCAGTTAAGTAGTTCAGGTATTTCCAGATATTCTTGTAGGAGTTTGGAGCAGGAGGCTTCAGCGTTAGTTATCTAGTGTTATTTCTACTGTGTTGTAAGTTGTACTCTGATAGTGATACTCTGATAAGTGTATGTTAAACAGTTGAAATTTTGTATTTCAAAAGTTACGATATATTATATTTTGTTTCGCTGCGATGTGAGATTCTGTGTTGTTATTTATGTTCTTCTTTTACCTTTTTCTTCTAAAAAAATGATTCGTCTTTTCGTGGTATTTGGGTTGGATGTATGGTGTATGTAGTCAACTCTTGTATTATGGATTTGCGGGCCATTACAATACATGAAATGCCTATTTTGGACAATAACTGGAGTACTGAAGATGGTGCCATGGCTGCTGATGCTCAAAATGATCTTCAACAAAGTCAAGATCACATTGAACCACCCAGCCTTGCCTATGATTCACCTGTGCCATGCCGAAGTGAACAGAGATCGTCAAAAACTGACAATAATAAAATTCTTGCTAGAAGTAATAATGATAAAAGCTCATCAACTAGAAATACAAATCAAACAGATGAAAGCTTACCATCTAACTCCAACCAGAATCAAGCTGGCCATCCTATGATGACAAGAGCCAGAAGTGGCATTTTTAAACCCAAAATTTACTCTACCTCAATCATCACTGATGAGCCAGCAAATTATGATCAAGCTGCTAAGGACAACAACTAGAGAAAGGCCATGCAGGAAGAATACACTACCCTAATCAGAAATAACACATGGGAATTAGTGTATCCTCCTCAAAATAAAAATATTATGGGATGAAAATGGACTTATAAACTGAAAAGAAACTCTGATGGCACAATAAGCAGGTACAAATCCAAATTGGTGGCAAAGGGGTTTACCCAAGAATATGGGTTTTACTTTAATGAAACTTTCTCTCCCGTGATCAAGCCATCAACAATCAGGTTAATATTTACTGTGGCATTGACCAAAGGATGGAAAATAAAGCATTTAGATGTCAATAATGCGTTTTTAAATGGAAAATTGCAAGAAGAAATATATATGCAACAACCACAAGGATTTACTCAAAATACTGCACAAGTATGCAAACTCAACAAAGCCATTTATGTACTCAAGCAAGCTCCCAGAGTATGGTTCAAAAGGCTGAAAAATACTCTGGGAACTATGGGTTACCAATCAACAAAACCTGATCCATCCCTCTTTACTAAATTTTTTGATTTATCAATATCATACATATTTGTATACGTTGATGATCTTATTATTACGGGTTCAGATGAAGCAGAAATTAAGCACCTAACAACTCAGTTAGACAAGCAGTTTTCTATTGAAGACCTGGGTGATGTCTCATATTTTCTGGACATAGAAGTAAATAGAAGATCAAATTATGAGATACATCTCTGTCAGAAAAAGTATATTTCAGAATTATTGATCAAGACTGAAATGGAAAATGCTAAACCACAGCCAACACCAATGATATCAAATCAACACTTATCTAAAAATAGGGGAGAAGCCATAACTAATATCAAACAATATAGAAGTGTTGTAGGTGCATTACAATATGCAACTATAACACGACCTGATATTTCATTTAGTGTTAACAAGGTTTCTCAATTTATGCTGAATCCCCTGAATGACATTGGAAAACTGTGAAGAGGATTCTCTGATATCTTAAAGGGACAATCAACTATGGACTTACTCTAATAGCTAGCAAACAGTTATATATCATAACCTATGTTGATTCAGATTGGGCATCAGATATTGATGACAGAAAATCTGTAATAGGTTACTGTACTTACATTGGGAACAACATGATATCATGGTGCTCGAAGAAACAACCCATAATTTCTAGATCAAGTGCAGAAGCCGAGTATAGATCCTAGCTTATACTACAGCAGGAATACTTTGGGTACAATCAATACTTAAAGAGCTAAAGTTAACCACTGAGAGAAAGCCTAATATTTGGTGTGATAATCAAAGTGCCATACATATGTCTACTAACCCTATACAGCATGCTAGAACTAAGCACATAGAAATAAATATTTATTTCGTTCGTAAGCAAGTTCAGAAGGGAAAGTTACAGATCAATCATATTCCTACTTATTATCAAAAAGCAGATATATTTACCAAGTCATTTTCAACTAAAAATTTCAATCGATTAAGAGACGAGTTAAAAATCAAAGGATAGTACGACCTGAGTGGCTAGGGATGGTGCTCTCCCTCATTATTGTTGATTTGATGTACCCTCTCATGTCGATCTACTCTGAAGAATCAACTACTGCCTGAATCAATGCAAATTAGGGTTCATCTTCAACCCTAGCAGTGAATTAAGGGCCTTCTCATGTCGATCTACTCTAGAGAACCAACTCTTGCCAGAATCAAAGAAAATTAGGGTTCGTCTCCAACACTAACCCTAGTTTGCAAGGGGGAAATAAAGCATAGCAGTAGATATTAAAACATAGCAGTGGATATTATGCCAGCCAGAGTTTTATGTACAATGTAATCGGGTTTATTTATGGTTATACCTGCTCTTATAACACATTACATAAATGGGCCTGTAGTACTCCCAGCCCAACCGTTCATTTTGTACATTACATAAACAACGTTTCATCTGTACAATAATTCATTCAACAATATAACAAAGTTCTTCATTTTCAAAACAATGCAAACTCTTTCTTTCCTGACTTAGACTGAGTTCCGTGAACTCAGACCTAATCAACTCAAATGCAGAAGGATTACTTTTGGAACTGAATTCATGGATTGCATGGTACACATCAGTAAATTCTTCTTACTCATTTATCTAAAACCATGTAAATTTGGATGTCTTAAGTTTAGCAACTGGTGCTTCATCTTTGACTCGTTGATCAAAGTATTTACATTACTTATATAAGATAAGATAATAATAACTTGTAGTATAAAGCTATAAGACTTAATTGAAATGACGCATGTTAAATTATTAAAATTTGTATCCACATACCCTTGCAATTTGTCTGACTAATTATGCAGAAGAAATATTATACATCAATTGCATCTTCAAGACACTGTCTGTTCGCTTCTATATCTCAAAGATTTGTTGCAGTAAGCCCCGTGTAGCAACCGTGATAACCATGAGTGGTAGTCAAGGACAAATAAGACATTCAAAACTACATTATACGGCAACTATCCAATGTTTAATACATAAAAATGTACTGGTTAGAATCACAAATTTGTACCGTAATATCACCAAAATGACAGTACATTGCAAACAATTCGTTGGGCATGACGTATATAATTTATATAAATAGATGACAGTGCAGCTAAAAGGTATGCTGACAATAGAATAGAGGGACTATAAGAGCATCTCCAACAACGGAGCTTATTCATGTTACGGAGCTGAATATGCGTTGTTTTTGCACCCAACAGATATTCTTAAGTGTAATATTCAATAAGATATTACGGGGTCAATTCAGATTTCTGAATTGGGCTCGCGCGCCAATTTTATCGGCTCGTGAAGTCGCGAGCCGATTTTTTCGGCGTGTGCCGGATAAATCGGCTCGCGACTTCATGAGCCGATAAAATGGGCGCCTGACTAGTTTAGATTTTCCCCCCTATCCTAACTTATTCTCTAATATGACAAAATAAAATCGTTATTATTTTCTTAGAATAAACAAATTTGGAACATAATAATAGATGATTAATAACCCTTACGAATAAAAGAGAACGCGATGGTACAATAGAAAAGAACATCTTTACTGCATACATGATCGATAAGTTCGGACAAGCATAAAATAAAACATGAATTCAGATAAGGGTGCTTCATAACTAGGTATCGCCATAGTGTTTCCATAAATGATTCATAAGATCTTTCTGCAGCCGATGTGGGTGGAGTCTGCTCCTTTATTGGATAAAGTGCTCCTTTATTGGACAGAGTGTTCCTTTATCGACATGGTGCTCCTTTATTGGTACGAGTGCTTCTTTATTGGACAGAGTGTTAATTTATTGGACAATGTGCACCTTTTATTGGATAGAGTGTTCCTTTATTGGACATAGTGCTCCTTTATTGGTAAGAGTGTTCATTTATTGGACGGAGTGCACCTTTATTGGACATAGCCCTCGTTTATTGGTACGAATGGTCTTTAATTGGACAGTAAATAGTGCACAGTGTAGATACTCTTTCATGGCTCTAGTTTACAGTGACTAGGACATAGGGGAGTTTCTCCATCACAAACGATAAGAGCGTTGGACTTTGCATTAAATAAATATTTTGCATTACATAACTTAGAAGCTTGCAACAACGACAATTACAACATGAATAAATGCCAAAGTACAATTGAAGGAACTACAACAACTATACACATCAACATCAAATTTAAAGTACAATAATAAACGATAAGATAGTTTCCATCCACACCTACCACGGAGTGCGTAAAATCCAGCTCTAGCTGCCTCAGCAACATTCTTGTTTAAGCGTCGTATTTCGGCTTGCGCTTCCAATGCATATTGAACTCCACGTTCGCACATCGGAGGGTCAATCCACTACTTAAAGTAACAAACATCGTTTAAACAGAGTTAAACAACTAGAGTCATCCACTTACCCGTTCAATTTAAACATTTCAACACATGAAGGAGTTAAAAAGGAGGGTTGCCCCCATTTTATTTTATAAGAATCCTTTGTTTTATATAAATAATCACTATATTTTATAAACCAATTCCGAGACGACTATTTGAAAATTTGATTTGGATGTAAAACAAAATCTACAACATGAAACGAGAAAAATATTGTCAATTAGATGCAAACGTACAGTCCATATGAAACGAGCGAACATTACACAGAACATACGAAACGAGCATCCATTACATAGAACACAAAGAAAAATAACATAAAGTCCAAAACATCGAGACATACACATATATACATCGAGCCATATATATATACACACACACACACATCGCGACATACACATATATACATCATGATAAATCTGTAGCATCATCATCGGCACCATCCAAGTCCATGTCATCCCCGCTATCTGGAGGGTCATAATACGAAATATCGTCCGCATCACTACCACCTCCCGAACCGCCATCACCACCTAATCCTCCACCCCCACCTAAGCCTCCACCCCCACCTAATCCCATAACCGCACCTCCTGAACCGCCATCACCACCTAATTCTCCACCCCCACCTAAGCCTCCAACCCCACCTAATCCCGTAACCCCACCTCCCGAACCTCCATCACCACCTAATCCTCGACCCCCTCCCAGTCTGCCATCACCTCCAAATCCGCCTCTTGAACCTCCATGAGTACACGACCCTACAGTGGTACATGATGCTCCTGCATCACCACCCCCTGCTGCCGCTAATCTGGCCTATAAGTCAGCGATCTGCTCCAACAAACCCTGAACTATCGCCTGGTGCTCCTGATATGAGGATTGAGTATGTAGAAGGGCCATCTCCTTAATAGCCGCGATATGTATCCTGTGTTGGCCTAACCGAGGTGCATACTGCAAATATAGAACATATAAAATTAGTTTCTACAGCGTATAACATGCAACGTACAACGTATATTCACAAGTACAAATTTTACCTTATGTGGCGGATATAATCTAGCAGTAGGGACATTGTGTACCATGCGAGCAGGTAGGTAAATAATAGGCAGAAAAATCTGTGTACCACTAAGATCAAATGTCTGAAATGTATCGGCCAGAGCGAAATCCGTAGGTGGTTCGGAGATCTATGAAAGGGTCGGGTCAAAAGTAAACGGTGGAGGATGAACTCTACCGCTAACCAATCGGGGACCAATGTGACCAGAGTTCACACCCCACATATAATCCGGTAGCAAGTACCGTCTAGGAGCTATCCGAACCCAATAAGGACCAAACTCTGCGTCGGGTAAGTAAAAATCGGTCGTACCAACCCGTTCTGCCTGTCTCAGACCATGCACGTACTGTCTCCCTATAGAACGTTGCAGCCCGAGCATATCAAGTGGCAGAGGAGGATCTCCAGGTACACGCAACTGACCGGGACCCAGGTAATAACATCGATCTTCCAAGTACCAAATAGGAAGGTGGGTGTAACAACCCGAACTTTAAACAACGTGTTAAGACAAGAATCAAGGCAGAATTAAATTATAAAATCTGAATCAGGATAAACGGGTTGCGCCATTGCGTTCGTCTCGGAAAAATACGCGAAATAGAGTCCGAAATTTTGTAAATCGGAGTCCGTATGACCGAGTTAAGGCCCAACGAAGTTTCACGAAAATTCAAATCCGAAAACAGATTTGAAATTAAGCCCAAAAAGAGAGGCGGGAAAATTCCCGCCAGACCCTCAGGGTCGACACCCATGTCGACATGGGTGTCGAACCCTCCCCAGGGGGTCGACATGGGTGTCGACCCCTGTGTCGACCCCCCCTGTAGAACCCCGACCTGGTGCACCTGCTTGTCATGTTGGCTCGGTTTTGGAGGCTTGTGACGATTTTGGATGGCTTGGATTCGATCTAGGGTTAATCCTATGGCCTAAAATGCTCCTAAACTCTATAAAAAGACCCTAACCCCCAAACCTAAATCACTCAAACTCTCTCATGCCACGAAGTGCTGCCCAAATGCCAAGTGATCATGGCCTCCATCTCTAACTCCAAGAGACTATGCATGCAAATCGGATCCGAATCGAAAGGTACAAGCTTGCTACACCAAATCGAGGCTCGATTAACGTTGCTACGGCGATTTCATGACGGTTCTTCATCAAAGGAGCCACCTTTCTTCGTCACGACGATGCATAATCCTTCCCTAAGCCTCGCTATGTAAGTTCTAGCTACTTGTAGATTCTAACGGTGGTTCTAATGTGATATGGGATAAAATGCGATGAAACATAAGTATGCTAGCTTATGTGAACCTAAATTTGCCCCTTTTCTATGATCTATGACCTTGGGCTAAGTTGTAGCGACTTAATCATGCCATTCATGTTATGTTTAACCTAGTATATCTTGCAAGTTTGAATCTTTATCTATGAAATGTTAGCATGAACCTTCGGGAACCACTTGACTTGTGAAACATGGGCAAAGACTTGACTTTGGGGCTTATGCATGTTTGTGGCCAAATCACCTTAGAATGCTATGCATGTTTGTGGCCAAATTCACTTATGATACTATGCATGTTTGTGGCCAAATTCACTTATGATACTATGCATGTTTGTGGCCAAATCCCCTTCTGATACTATGCATGTTTGTGGCCAATATGTTGGCATAATACCCTACTATGTGACTCGCTTCCACTTGGGTTGGAAATATGTTTGGGTAGCTTAGGAAAAACGTGGGTATGACATGAAAAACTTGACATGGGGTTTACATGAGAACATGACATTCATGATACATTTAAATATGGTCATGACACGTGGGGAAAACATGGAACTTGAACTAGACATGGGTGGGTTGTAAGTGTAATAAGACACTAGACCAAACATGAAAGTGGCCAACTCGAGGTTGGGTTGAGTTTGTAGCATAAATCTACTCGGACCCGCCTGGCTTAACTAGTGGCTACAAACAATAGGACCCAATGTCGGTAGTTGGTCATGTAGCACTTAAAACCCGAGGTTAGACTAGGTTGTGGTGTAAATCTACCCGGACCCGCCCGGCTTAACTAGTAACCACAACAAAGTCTAATGTGAGAGGTTGAGGTGCATTAATCTAATTAATGCCACATGAAAAGGTTAAGTAACTTAGACTTAACAAATCTAAACACGGTAATTAGATGGGGTTAAGTAACCTTCACTTAACTAATCTAAGCACGGTAATTCGATGGGGTTAAGTTAAACACTTAACCAATCTAAACTTGGTAATTCAATGAGGTTAAGTAACCAATACTTAACCAACTTAACATGATAATTTAATGGGGTTAAGTAACTTATACTTAACCAATTATACATGAGGATTTGATGAGGTTAAGTAACCTACACTTAACCAATCTAATATGTGGACCTGGTAGGGTTAAGTCACAAGACCTTTTAAATTAGGCTTAACCATTGTAATACGATTAGTGGATGGGGTTAAGTTAACCTATACTTAACCAATCCGACTCGATAATCTGATGGGATTAAGATAATCTATGCTTAATCAATCTAACATGATAATCTGATAGGGTTAAGACAAATAAATAATTAACCAATTTGACTTGGTAGGGTTAAGTCATGAGCTTCTTAGTACACTTAATCAACTTGTAGGGCTAAACCTTGAACTTAAAAACTTAGCCAATCTTGACATGATTCGTAGGTGGGCTAAGTCATGAACCTGAATAACAATACCTACCATCTTTAGTCAATCGTGTACGGACGGAAAGGCAGAGAACTCCCAATAGACCATGTTCTTGCTATTGAGTCATGGGTGAGGTTGGCCCATAGGAAAGTGGGGCTATAGTGGGGCCGGGATGTAGTTCTCATACATGATTTTTCTTGGATTGCCTTTCAGTAGTTGAGGGAGGGGTCACGTGGGACCATAGCCACGGGTACAAAAACAGACCTTGATATCTGCATCAGCAGAGGACTTAAAGCTCCCGACCGAGTTCCGTATTTCTTGATTTGCCCTAGCACGGAACTCGGTTGTCACATTGAGGAACATGTGCGTCTAGACATGGAAAACGATTCACGCTACATACGCGGGATAAAGGGCGCGGTTGACGGGTGGCATAATCCCTAGTGGCCCTAGGTGGCTGAACCCAAACCGAGACACGGAAACGTTCATTAGGTAGCATAATCCCTAGTGGTCCTAGGTGACATAAATCCTAAGTGAACACGCGATAGTTCATGGTAAGAAAACATAACCAGATCAAGGGTAGCAGTCCAAAATAACCTCAAGGATAAAACGTTTACATGGGAAAGCCCGTATGGCCTACGGCAAAGGACTGAACTTATACATGGAAAGAAACATACGAGTTGGGAAAACCTACATATGCTATATATTAGGTTGACATGGACCATTACATGGCATTGGGTAAGGGACATTCATAGTTAACACATGACGCGGGTTAGGATACTAGTACGAGAGGTGCAAAGCAAATATACATGATAAATACCCTGGGATGGTATATGTGATAGACACCATGGGATGGTATACAGGATAGATACCTTGGGATAGTATACTTGATAGAAACCTGACGATGTGATACCTTGATTTATCATGACACCGTAGTTTATCATGATATCTTAGTTTACCTTGCTATAGTAGTTCAGCCTGTTACCCTGGTTTAGTTTATCTATCTTGTAGTCATCCTTATATTTACTTTCATTTTATGCATGTCATGTTACCTTTACCTGTTTTTATACTGGAAGTAGATAGGACTTACCAGTCTTTATGACTGACCCCGTTTTGTTTCTCCTCTTTGTCTTCCGTTCCCCCCCAGGTTTCAGGGAGGAAACACTCTTATCTAGTTCGGACTTCTTCTGCTTGAAGGTCATCACGCATGGCTTGGACTTTTCTTGGCTATGGCTACTTTACTGTTTTACTTGGGGAATAATTTATGAAATGGTTTTATGCTTCTTTACTATTGCAAGACAGGTTTTGATGTATTCTGATGTAAAAGGCTTTAGAACTTATTTTATAAGGTAATAAAATTTGTTTTACTTCCGTTGTTTTATATATGTTCTGTCTTGTAATATTTCTGTGCATGTTTACCTCGATAATGCTTCACCAAACCTAGTGCATTCTATTTGTGAGTGACCCTAGCGGAGGTGGGGTGTTACATTTGGTATCAGAGCAGAAGGTTACCAGACTGGGCAAAAGTTTTTAAAACCTTCTGAAAACTATTTGAGAAACCATTTTACAAAGAAGCATTTTTCAAGAAAAGTTTTTAAAGGCTATTCCCCAAAAGCCATTAGCACTATCCTTTGTTTCCTTGATTGAATCTCTTTTCCTTTCTTTCCTTCATCTGTAGTCACAGTAGTTTTAACTGTGACTAATCCTTGTCTAGCTACGTAAGTGTTTTCCCGTACGATGGAGGAAGTTCTCGAGAGACCTGTTACTGAAGTTATAAGAAGGGATAAAGGACACAAGCTTAAGAATAAGCAACTTGTTGGTATGGCTTGATCCACAAAGGAAGATAAGGACAAGATCAACAAGAAGGCAATCGTATTCCCTCACTAGCGTACCTAAGGAGGATGGTACCGTTTCTGTTAAAGGCTTAGCCTTTCTTTTCTATCATCCCGTCTAGACTTTGTTTTGATCATCGCATCATTTAAGTCTGCCTCGATAGTTGAGTCTCTGCACCTTAGTACTAGCATGATAGAAGATCCCATTTTTGTCCCAAATCTTATTGGACGATCAGTCCATTTATTCATGACTTGTTTGGATTTCAGAATGCCTATGTTTCTAGGCCGTGGATGGATTCCAGGGATAAAGTGGTCATCCAATAAGGGGTGCCATTCTCGGTTTTGAAAGGAGGGTAGTTAGACTGTTGACTTGCTTTGTTAATACCCTCGAAGTCTCGTGTAACCTTCTAGGTTCTGTCATGGCTAGTTACCTAGAATCTCATGATGCAGTTGTTGGTAATCCGTTCGAGTAGAATTCGCCGCTAAGTCGGATGGTTCGTTTCGCTTATGCATGAGTTATGGGGATCACCCTAGTAAGTACACTTGGCAACATGGATTGGCATCGGCAGACGAGATCCAGAATTCCCTAGTTAATTTTGGAGAGCTTGCATGAGTAAGTGGATACGTTTGAGCCAAGTATACTAGGAAAAGGATAAGTGAAAGTGGAATAAGAGGCGACAATGAAATGAATTCTAACTCATATCTTGGAAATAGGAATCAAGGAGCTACGAGATCATGGAGTTAAAAAGATGGTCAAGGTACCGAGGAATTAAGCTCAAGGAAACGCGACTTAGAAGACGTAAGGCTAGACACGCGCATCGTACCTCTTTTTAAAGAGTGTATCCTTGATCCCTGGTTTTTCCTGTAGAGCTTGCTCGCATGTTATCTTTTGGTGAATATCCTCTCGGTCCTGTTTCTGTTGCAAACCCCGTAGGGAGTTTACCTTGTTTATCTCCTCGATCCTATCGTGAGAACGTTAGGTAGAATCCTATGGATGTAAACATGTGTTTGAAATATGTTATGATTGATATGGTTGCACGTGGTTGCTCGTGGATGCGCGAATACACATTAGATATTAGATCGATGCACTCACATTTCATATTGCATATGCACGAGTATTTATACCTGTTTATGGATGAAATTGAATGTGTTATCATGCAGATATTGCATAAGAATGAATGGTTGTGCACACATATAGCATTTATATGGCTAGGACTATTTTCATACATGTTGGATTCATGGCACTAAACATATTTTGCATTAGAAGATCATTCAGGCCTGATCATTAGCATTTGCTAAGGAACATATACACACACTTTCTTGCATGTGTTCATAAAGCATTAGAAGCCTTTTAAGGACCATGGTTGCTTGTGGATGATGTTTTGAGTAGATGGATGATGGATGGTAGGATACGTTCTTCCTAACTTGGAGATTTTGGGGACGAAATCCTTAAAGGAGGGGAGAATGTAACAACCCGAACTTTAAACAACGTGTTAAGACAAGAATCAAGGCAGAATTAAATTATAAAATCTGAATCAGGATAAACGGGTTGTGCCATTGCATTCGTCTCGAAAAAATACGCGAAATAGAGTTCGAAATTTTGTAAATCGGAGTCCGTATGACCCAGTTAAGGCCCAACGAAGTTTTACGAAAATTCAAATCCGAAAACAGATTTGAAATTCAGCCCAAAAAGAGAGGCGGGAAAATTCCCGCCAGACACTCAGGGTCGACACCCATGTCGACATGGGTGTCGACCCCTCCCCAGGGGGTCGACATGGGTGTCGACCCCTGTGTCGACCCCCCTGTAGAACCCCGACCTGGTGCACCTGCTTGTCATGTTGGCTCGGTTTTGGAGGCTTGTGACGATTTTGGATGGCTTGGATTCGATCTAGGGTTAATCCTATGGCCTAAAATGCTCCTAAACTCTATAAAAAGACCCTAAGCCCTAACCTAAATCACTCAAACTCTCTCATGCCACGAAGTGCTGCCCAAATGCCAAGTGATCATGGCCTCCATCTCCAACTCCAAGAGACTATGCATGCAAATCGGATCCGAATCGAAAGGCCAAGCTTGCTACACCAAATCGAGGCTCGATCAACGTTGCTACGGCGATTTCGTGATGGTTCTTCATCAAAGGAGCCACCTTTCTTCGTCACGACGATGCATAATCCTTCCTTAAGCCTCGCTATGTAAGTTCTAGCTACTTGTAGATTCTAACAGTGGTTCTAATGTGACATGGGATAAAATGCGATGAAACATAAGTATGCTAGCTTATGCGAACCTAAATTTGCACCTTTTCTATGATCTATGACCTTGGGCTAAGTTGTAGCGACTTAATCATGCCATTCATGTTATGTTCAACCTAGTATGTCTTGCAAGTTTGAATCTTTATCTATGAAATGTTAGCATGAACCTTTGGGAACCACTTGACTTGTGAAACATGGGCAAAGACTTGACTTTGGGGCTTATGCATGTTTGTGGCCAAATTACCTTAGAATGCTATGCATGTTTGTGGCCAAATTCACTTATGATACTTTGCATGTTTGTGGCCAAATCCCCTTATGATACTATGCATGTTTGTGGCCAATACGTTGGCATAATACCCTACTATGTGACTCGCTTCCACTTGGGTTGGAAATACGTTTGGGTAGCTTAGGAAAAACGTGGGTATGACATGAAAAACTTGACATGGGGTTTACATGAGAACATGACATTCATGATACATTTAAATATGGTCATGACACATGGGGAAAACATGGAACTTGAACTAGACATGGGTGGGTTATAAGTGTAATAAGACACTAGACCAAACGTGAAAGTGGCCAACTCGAGGTTGGGTTGAGTTTGTAGCATAAATCTACCCGGACCCGCCCGGCTTAACTAGTGGCTACAAACAATGGACCCAATGTGGGTAGTTGGTCATGTAGCACTTAAAACCCGAGGTTAGACTAGGTTGTGGTGTAAATCTACCCAGACCCGCCCGGCTTAACTAGTAACCACAACAAAGTCTAATGTGAGAGGTTGAGGTGCATTAATCTAATTAATGCCACATGAAAAGGTTAAGTAACTTAGACTTAACTAATCTAAACACGGTAATTAGATGGGGTTAAGTAACCTTCACTTAACTAATCTAATCACGGTAATTCGATGGGGTTAAGTTAAACACTTAACCAATCTAAACTTGGTAATTCAATGAGGTTAAGTAACCAATACTTAACCAACTTAACATGATAATTTAATGGGGTTAAGTAACTTATACTTAACCAATTATACATGAGGATTTGATGAGGTTAAGTAACCTACACTTAACCAATCTAATATGTGGACCTGGTAGGGTTAAGTCACAAGACCTTTAAATTAGGCTTAACCATTGTAATACGATTAGTGGATGGGGTTAAGTTAACCTATACTTAACCAATCCGACTCGATAATCTGATGGGATTAAGATAATCTATGCTTAATCAATCTAACATGATAATCTGATAGGGTTAAGACAAATAAATACTTAACCAATTTGACTTGGTAGGGTTAAGTCATGAGCTTCTTAGTACACTTAACCAACTTGTAGGGCTAAACCTTGAACTTAAAAACTTAGCCAATCTTGACATGATTCGTAGGTGGGCTAAGTCATGAACCTGAATAACAATACCTACCATCTTTAGTCAATCGTGTACGAACGGAAAGGCAGAGAACTCCCAACAGACTATGTTCTTACTATCGAGTCATGGGTGAGGTTGGCCCATAGGAAAGTGGGCTATAGTGGGGCCGGGATGTAGTTCTCATGCATGATTTTTCTTGGATTGCCTTTCAGTAGTTGAGGGAGGGGTCACGTGGGACCATAGCCACGGGTACAAAAACAGACCTTGATATCTGCATCAGCAGACGACTTAAAGCTCCCGACCGAGTTCCGTATTTCTTGATTTGCCCTGGCACGGAACTCGGATGGCACATTGAGGGACATGTGCGTCTAGACATGGAAAACGATTCACGCTACATACACGGGATAAAGGGCGCGGTTGACGGGTGGCATAATCCCTAGTGGCCCTAGGTGGCTGAACCCAAACCGAGACACGAAAACGTTCATTAGGTAGTATAATCCCTAGTGGTCCTAGGTGACATAAATCCTAAGTGAACACGCGATAGTTCATGGTAAGAAAACATAACCAGATCAAAGGTAGCAGTCCAAAATAACCTCAAGGATAAAACGTTTACATGGGAAAGCCCGTATGGCCTACGGCAAAGGACTAAACTTATACATGGAAAGAAACATACGAGTTGGGAAAACCTACATATGCTATATATTAGGTTGACATGGACCATTACATGACATTGGGCAAGGGACATTCATATTTAACACATGACGCGGGTTGGGATACTAGTACGAGAGGTGCAGAGCAAATATACATGATAAATACCCTGGGATGGTATACATGATAGACACCATGGGATGGTATACAGGATAGATACCTTGGGATAGTATACTTGATAGAAACCTGACGATGTGATACCTTGATTTATCATGACACCGTAGTTTATCATGATATCTTAGTTTACCTTGCTACAGTAGTTCAGCCTGTTACCCTGGTTTAGTTTATCTATCTTGTAGTCATCCTTATGTTTACTTTCAGTTTATGCATGTTATGTTACCTTTACCTGTTTTTATACTGGAAGTAGATAGGACTTACCAGTCTTTATGACTGACCCCGTTTTGTTTCGCCTCTTTGTCTTCCGTTTCCCCTCCAGGTTTCAGGGAGGAAACACTGTTATCTAGTTCGGACTTCTTCTGCTTGAAGGTCATCACGCATGGCTTGGACTTTTCTTGGCTATGGCTACTTTACTGTTTTACTTGGGGAATAATTTATGAAATGGTTTTATGCTTCTTTACTATTGCAAGACAGGTTTTGATGTATTCTGATGTAAAAGGATTTAGACCTTATTTTATAAGGTAATAAAATTTGTTTTACTTCTGCTGTTTTATACATGTTCTGTCTTGTAATATTTCTATGCATGTTTACCTCGATAATGCTTCACCAAACCTAGTGCATTCTCTCTGTGAGCGACCCTAGCGGAGGTGGGGTGTTACAGTGGGCCAATGGGAACAAGAGGACACATCGAAGAGATAAGTGACATGCAATGGCTGATGGACTGGCATTAGGCAGTGGGCCATCCGCTGAAAGTAACATCCAATAAGAAGTCCAAGGTTCTCGTAATATGTTCCCCCTCACCCTCATATCTAACTGATACGAGCCTCCATCAAGTCATGTCTCACCCCAACAGTAGCACGCCAAACCCCGTTAGTACTCTCCCATTTACGCATGCATGGGAAAAAGGTCTCGGTAGCATGAATGGCGGTGGGCTGTATGTGTGGATGCATGTTGGCCGTGTACTTGTAGTACCAGCACGGTAACATGTACCAAAAATCGAACATCTGGTGAACCTCTCCAAAAGAATAGGAGTTAAGAGCGGTGTATAGATAACCCAATATGGCAGAGCCCTAATCAATCATATGCAGCTGCTCTAAGTCGGCTAGTGCTACTTGGTAGCCCGGTCTAATCGAACTCTGTTGGTTTGAAAAGAATGTCGAACCAAGGAGGTATAAAATGGTAGCCCTTAATACTAAGTCATGGAAATCTACCACATCGAGATGCGATGTAATATACCGAAGTAAATATGTGATGGAAACAACACCATTAGCTATACGAGCCGCTGACAAATCTGGCAAATACTGCAGATAGGAATTAGGTGGCTCATAAGACGAATCAAATGGAAAAGTGATTCTATCTGGAAGGCCAATCTCAATCCACGTAAGCATGTAAAAATCGGCTAGGGCGATACCTAGCTCAAAATCTGGAAAGTGAAAAATGTGTGTCGTGGGCCACCATCTCTCTAATAAGGCCTCTACCAATGGTTGATCAAAGGACTGGGAAGGTCTAATACGTAAAAAGAGTCCAAACAGACTAGCTAGTAGCCTCTCCCGAATATGTACTGGTAATATGTCAAGGGCATGTAAAATAATCTTTGCCCAACTCCCGCGAAGGTAGACGTACTCAGTCTATTAAAATTATAAGAGTTAAATGACTATAAAACCAACAGTTCATACTATTAAAACGTATAACGTACATGCACTAAACTATAACATAAAACCAACAGGGCATACTATTTTAAACTTCAGTAACTACAAATATTAAAAAAATAAAAATTAATACCGAAACGGTGGTCAGCACGGTAAAAGATCGATGAGTGAATCCTTGTGGCAGCTCATGGAGGATACGTAAGTCCTCAATCGTCGTCCCCGCTGGTGGAGGAAGGTGAGCTGGATCAGATGAGTCGTTTGGCATAACTGGAATTGTCCGTCTCCCCATCTTCATTATGTGTGGCGGCATCCCGGCATCGTAATGAATAAAAAAAGGAGGAAATAGGGGAAATTATACCAACCCCCCCCCCCCGCCATATATAGGCGCGCGAGCCGATAAAATCGGCTCGCGCCTGCTGGGAGATATCCAAGATATCTCCCAACATGTTACGGGTCGTAATGTTACGAACCATAACCTTGTTGGAGATGCTCTAACTATACCTTGTATAGGATACATGGAGTTCCTATTTCCATCGGAGGACACCAATTTTTCTGTTCCCATTTCCTCTATTCCCACATGTTCCATCCAATCACAACCCCTTGATTTCCACTTTTTGCAGTTAAATTCCTCGATTATTGGGGGACTTAAATGAAAAAAGCAGAAATAAGGGGATTTGATTGGAGGGGCATGGAGGAATAGGGGAAATGTGAATAGAAGAATTGGTCTCCCATCAGAGATATTACAATTTCAAACCATAGAAATTAAGCTTGAACAGTTTTTTTGGCCTTTCCCTTGAAAATATAAACAGAATTAATTGTGTCATGAAATATAAACAATTTATAGTAATTAATAGCTAAGTGTGTAGATGTGTAACATCATGAAATTATCACGTCATGAAAAATTATATAAAGACATATATTTTTGGTTGTCTTCAATAAATCCAATGTTAAAATGTTCAGTCTTCTTCATTGTATATTGTCTTTATCCTTTGGAACCGTGCAGGTAGAGATGCTTACTACTCATTGACACCCTAACATGAACACATAAAAGTATTAGGGGAAACCTAAGTTATGTAGAAATCTTGAATGTGTTATATCGTCAGAAATTAAAGGGAGGTATGAAAAATGTTTACTATTACGCGTCTTAGTTGTCATCTATTCAAAATTGGAAGTTTATGCAAGCTATGTTGTACTTGTTTTTAACTGTATGTTTCTCATTTTTAAATGCCAATCATAATAAAGGGCAATTTTGTGTTCATACTCAGAATTTTACTGCCATAAAATGCCAGTGCTGTAAGGTGAGATAAGTAATAAATATAAACCGATAATACCTTAATCCAAAAAATAATACCACATTACTCACATTTTCCCTTTCAAAGCTGTAATAAGGAATTCTAAGCCCATAGATGATGCAGGGAAGCCCACTAAACCTTGATATTACAAGTCCAGTGAGTTTTGAATAATACTTCACAATGAGGCCAAACATGTTTTTGAACTCCTAATTGTGATTTAAATAAACAATTTAAATATGATATTGCTTAAAAACACAAAATAGAAAATAATCGGTATGTTAATTTAGAATTAGGATTTTCTGGGTTGAGCATCAAATGTTAAGACATGTGTAAGTACCAACAGCTCAACTATTTCAGTTCACAATTGCCCAGGTAAAGTTGTTTTATAAAAATCATACATATTTTTCAATTTATTCAAACCTCATGTGCCTCCAAATTATTTACTAAAAAATATCAGGTGGTGCTCTACAAATATTAAATGGGGCATAAATGTATCCATCCACTATTAATAACAATACAGACCATAAAATCCAACATGAATAAGATTTAGGTACAATAATTCATGTGCTGAAGCATGTATAACAATAGTAGTTGAAAGAATAACCCAATTTCCATTATTATATAAATAAAAGTAAGGAAGAAAAAGGGTACTTGTTGAAACATCAAAACTCTAAGATGCAATTTTACTTTTGTAGTAGTATTGGTTTTCCTCACTAAGATGCAATTTTACTTTTATAGTAGTATTGGTTTTTCTCAATATAACTAAATCAACTTCAATGTATTTCACTATTTCCATGGTTCAAAATTAGTATACCTTGGTGAGATTATTATAGCATCAGGTCTGCTGCCAACCGAATAAACTATTTTAAGTTTTGATGAACCTTGCTGCAAGTCAGAGGCCTAATTCTTGCTTGTAGAGTGTCCTTGTTGCTTCCTCGATGTTTTCATAAATGAATGGGTGAAATGTCTTCGTTGTTGTGTTTGATAGGAACACTATTAAGTTCTACCAACGTTGACAAGAATGTAGCAGGAATTTACATGCATCACAAGTTTTCTGACAAATATGCGGACAAACATATAAACAATTAAACATAAAAATTAGTTGTAACCATCAACAGGAGTTGTAAGAAAATGAGACATGTTCTCAAAAACTTCCAATGATCTTTTTATTCCGTCAACCAGAACCTTCATAGTACTACACCATCTAGATGCAACACTGAATTATATTGACGGAAAGAATGCAAGAAATTACATTTACAATCACTTTTTGTTCTGTTAAACTAACTTGGTTGAAGTCTAACAACAAATCCTTTTAGAATTATGGGTAGCACTCCATGATGCCACAATTACACCAAAACAAAATCACCCAGATATAAGAATAAGAAGATGAGAGATAAAACTAAAAGTATAATCAGTGAATAGTCTATAAATTATAGTAAAGAAAAATAAGGCAACTGGTTTGGCTGGAACATATGAGTAATAATTGAAAAATAATACATAGGGAAAAAAATCAAAGAAATAACTTCAAACTAAAGTAGACATGGTTAATTGAAAAAGAGAAAATAGCAAAGTTGATTACCTGTAAAATAAGAAGTACTGGACAACTAGATGTAAGAGAATCATCGGTCGATGAAAAACGCTTTTGGTTGGCGAATTCTGTCAACTAAAAGCATGTCCAATAACCACCTATTCCTATCCTTAATTCTGAATTTTCAAAGGATTTGGCACCCAAAAATTATCTCTTTTCGTAATATTACGGAGAATATTACGGGGTCAATTCTGAATTTGGAACTAATCCCGGGCGTCGATTATATCGGCACGATCGGGAAGGCACTGAATTTTTCAGCGCGTGTCTATAAAATAGCTGCACTCTCCCACCACCGAAATAATCAATGCCTGCCCTTATTTCAAAATTTAAAACTAAAACAAACTTGCCACATTGTTTTCTTACCATCCGAATTACTTTGCACAATGGAAGTCTACTTAGACAAATATATGTTCGATAAAATAAAACATAAGTTCGATCAAACGAAATGAATAATCATTACCACCTAATTTCATACAAACATAAGTTTGATAAAATAAAACATAAGTCAGATAACTATTATGAAGTTGTGCATCTCTGAACTAAACTTGACGGTCCAAATGAATGGTTTGCCAGGAAATTTGTATTTGCATTGTGTATTGTGCAGCTTTATTGGACATTGTGTCCCTTTGTCGATAAATGTGCATTTGCATTGTGCAACTTTATAGGTTAGAGTGCTCTGCTTTATCGATTGGAGTGACCATTTATGGATAACTATGTATGTGTGCAGCATTATTGCTGACAAAAGCTTTGGAAATAGCAGCATGTAAAGCAAAGTGGAACCGATGATCATTCACATCTACACAGTACGAAAAGCAAATGCATTTATTACTAGACCATTAAAGGCTGTCCTTTTCTGACGTAGTGAGTGTTTGATAAAGTTAAATTCAAATATGTATTTATATTCCCTTCATTTATGTTATGTTCCGAATAAACAATACTTCCTGCAAATTCATACTTCATTTACTCAACGTTACAATTTAAGCCATGGACAACTGGGAGATTGATGATTATGCGATGAACAAATGTTACGATGCGTACGGACAATCAACGAATCGACCACAACTGAGTAAGGACAAATCAAAGTATGTCCCAGATCCTGAAGTTAATTCAATCCCTAGATCATTAAAGTCGAAAGGCCCGTCCTTGACCGCTCTTTTGCGCGCAGCTGTAGCAAATCAAAGGGCTGGAAAAGAAATTGTTTTTGAAGGGCGCGTTATCGAGCCACTAGGTCCTATTGGTACTACACTACCGGGTGGGTCGTACCCTATCTGCCGTTGTGGAGACGAATCGATCGTGGTTGTTGCCAAAATCGAAAAATTGCTGGTCGTCGATTCTTCGGTTGTGAAGCCTACGAGGACTATAGGTTCTACCCCTAATGAAGTTCAATGTTGTAATTTTACGTAGTGCATTGACCCTCCAATGTGCGAACGTGGACTTCAATATCACTAGAAGTGCAAGCTGAAATAAGACGCTTGAACAAGATTGTTGCTGAGGCAACTAGAGCTAGATTTCTCAGAAATCCATAGTAGGTTTATGTGGAAACTATCTTATTGTTTTTTATTGTACTTGGAATTGCTTAATCTTTTCATTTAAGATTACCCATTCACTGTATCATGTATCCTGTACTTTGTTATATTGAACGAAGTTTCTACGCAAGTTAAAAGGTATTGTTTATATTTACGAATGAAAATGGGTTAAAAATTAGGGTCGTTCCCTTTTTTAAAACATTTGAATACACGAATGTGTTAAAAAATATGATTTTACTCATTGACATTAATGCTGACAAATGCTTTGGAAATCGCAGCACGTAAAGCAAAGTGGAACCAGTGACCGTTCACACCACGGTAGTACGAAAAGAAGATACATTTATTACGAGACCATCATTGACTGACCTCTTTTGTCATGGCGTGTGTTTGTTAAAGTGATATGACCACTTATTAGTATGTTGCTGTTAAGGTTGGAGTAGAAGGACTGCTTAGTATGCTCACTTCAGAAATTGCTCCCATTGGACCACTATAGCACTGATATCGCATGCACCCCTTTTTACATTTTCGTACTTTACTTTTTTTGGTGTCATTGATAGCACGCGGCTACAAGTACATAAAGTTAAATTCGAAGATGTATTTATATCCCCTAATGTGATGCTCTTTTTACTCAACATTAATAATTTGAGCTATGGACAACTAGGAGATTGACGATGAGGTGATCATCAACTATTATGATGCTTACGAGGCAGCAAGGAATCGTACACAGCTGAGTAAGGGTAAATCAAAGTATGTTCCTGAACTTCAACTTAATTCAATCCCTCGAACATTAAAGTCGAAAGCCACATCTTTGAATGCCCGTTTACGCGCAGCTGTAGCAAATCAACGACCGGGAAATGAAATTGTAGTTGAAGGGCGCGTTGTCGAGCCACTATGTCCTATAGGTACTACACTTCCGGGTGGATCCTACACTATCTGCCGTTGTGGAGAGGAATCGGTCGTAGTTGTTTCCAAAACTGAAAAAAATGATGGTCGTCAATTCATCGGTTGTGAAGCCTACGAGGACCATTAGATTTTTCCTGATGAAATTGAATGTTGTTACTTTATGTAGTGGATTGACACTCCGATGTACGAATGTGGACTTCAATATGCACTGGAAGCATAAGCCGAAATAAGGCGCTTAAACAAGATTGTTGTTGAGGCAACTAGAGCTGGATTTCTCAAAAAACCATAGTAGGTTTATGTGAAAGCTGTCTTATTGGTTTTTATTGTACTTCGGATTTCTTAATGTTGTATTTTGTATCATGTATCTTGTATTCTATATCATGTATATTGTATCTTATATATTATATCTTGTATCACGTATCATATATCATGTATCATGTATCAGGTATCATGTCACTTGTATTATGTTATAATGTTTAAACAGTCACTATGTCACATATCTTGTATTTTTATTGAACGAAGTATGTACGCAAGTTAAAAGAAGTTGGTTATATTGACAAATCCAAAGGAGTATAGATCTAGGGTCGTCCCCGTTTAAATTAAACATTCCAGTGCACGAATGAGTTAAAAAATAGGGTTGTACTCATCTAGTGACCGTTCACATCACGTCAGTATGCAAAGCAGATTATGTCAGGCTAAACAGTGTCTGTCAGCAAGTAAAGCACAATCGTAACAGTGACCAGTTGCATCGTTATTTGTTTTATTCTTTCGTACACTATGTAGCTGTAACACCCTGTAATTTTAAAACATGACTTAAGAAATAATTAAAGAATACTTAATTTTTATAAGAAGAATTATAGAAAACGAGTTGTGCCATTGCGTTAGTCTTGGAATTCTGCTTGGGATAGTGTGACGAGAAGGAATTTCGCTCGGTCCGAACCAGTCGCTAAACCGACCCAGACCGTTCGAAACACCCTATCGTTTGAGAACACGACAAAATAGAACGCATACAGAAGAACTTTTCATTGTATATTACAACAATGCATCAGATTACAAGAATATACAGAGTATAAATGAATATTACACAGAAATATCAGAGATTTAAATTACATTGAAATACATAGCAGCGGAAAGATAATACAATACACAACTAGAATGAGATATACGGATACAAAGCTTTCCGGATATCGTTCCAGCTGTAAACCAGGATCCTGTGAATATAATCTGCAAAACCAAAACTACTAGCTGCCCGTGTCAAAATAGGGGCACCCAGAGTTTAGGTTAAAACAATAAACTCCAGGTCAGTCATGGGACTGGTGTGAGAACTAAAACAGTTAATCTTTATTTTAAAGTTAGGTAAATCAAGGGACCACGCCGTATAACACGGAACGGGTTTCCTCCCAAGGATACCAGTGCATAAAACAAACAGCGCAATGCTAAATAAAGAAAAATGAAGCTGTTATAAGACCCAGGTCCTATCACACAATGCAACGCAAGCCGGGGGATAGGGTTTTTCCCTTATAACAGCCAAAGAATGCTTGATACGTTTAAAACAAATCATTTGATACTATTATAAGTGCATAGTGTATAAAACAACTTCAAATCATAAGTATCAATCATAGGCGGCATGAGCGTCCCATGCCACTATGTCGCCATATATAGGTTTACAAATAAAACCGCAAAGTCACGTATTTGGAAATTGGATTTCCATCTATGAACCGAGGCAAAAGATAGTCCTCAACCGATTCGAGACTGCCTAGCCCGAGTCTCAGGCAAGCGCGCAGGCAAGCCTTGGAGCGACAGGGCCGGTCCACCGATGTGGATTATTATACCTGAGCACTACGTTTCGCCGCCCTTTGGGGCGTAAGCGAGCCAACGAATGACTCCATCGGACCCGGATCGTCCGATCTAACCGAGGCGCCTCGCAACAGCAACAACCACATAAGTCAAACTCGTCAGGGCGTGTAAAACCACTGACGCCACTTTTAGCTAGGAGGAAACGTAGGCCCTCCCTGAGGTCCGTCTCCCGTTTTTGGTTCATACCGGGTGCGAAACACGCGAAGTAAACGTTACACAAAGCTACGCCACAAAGGCCGTGCTTTGATCATCACCACAAGACTTTGCTTTTCAACAGAAGCCTCGATCATTTGCATCTTAGCATGCCACACAGGCAAACCACTCTATGCAACCGATATCAGTCACACAGAATGAAATCCAATGTCGGACACACAGTCCATTTACAAGTCCGTTCTGGGTCTGAACGAAACCGGAGGCACCTAGTACCCCGCATATCCATCGATCTCCAAGTACGTCTGGACGATCACCAACTGTTTCCATCTTCTTGGGTGTACAGCCCAATCAAGATCATCAGTAATTACCCAAACGACGTGAAGACCTCCGGTCTTCGACCATCGTCTTCATCTTCGACTTATCGTCGTATCAGTTATTCAGAATGGGATAAACTCGGTCTTTCCAAATAACTTGCGTATATTTTAAATAAGTGTTACAAAAACACAACATACGCCTCATTTCAATTCATTAGTCACTAACCGTAAATTAATCAAGAGAATAATTCCCCAAATATTAACTCCGAAGGCCGAAACCAACATCAGATCAATATTCAGAAAACCATTCTGCTTGGCTAACCGACAGTTAGTTTCTAAATTTCACGTTCATAGGGAAAGGTTCCCATTAATTTTATCAAAGATAAATTCTTGAATTTATGCTTTAATCTACTTTTGAATATCAATTCAAACTAGTCGGGATTAGCGAACCTTACCGAAGTAATCATTTGTTTTAATTTCCCAATCCCAACCTATTCATCCCATGAAGTAAAACTGGTTATACTTCATATCTAACACCACGGTGTTATCGGTAAATTCAATTACCATTTCACGTTCAAATCTAATTAAAGATTTAACTATCGCCTGGAGCAAAACTGGTGCTACTCCATTCTCGATCATTTCAATCTAATTAAAGATTCATTAAAACTCCACTTAGTTTTAATCTTTGACTGGGTTAAAGAATCAGTGTCATTTAAAAACACGGTTCACGATAAACCCAAAATCACATTCATTAATCATCGGGTTAAAGAACGAGTGTTATTTAAAACACTGTCCACGATAAACCCAAAAATCAATATCGATTCAATTCCAATTAAATGTTATTTAATTGGTACACTTCATTAAACCTAAATAAAAAGATTTAATCTTTCCTCAACTGGGTCCAAGAACAGTGTTAGTGAAGACACCATTCACGACAAACCCAAATCACATTTGATATTCAACACAAGGCTCTGAATAGAAAATATCCCGGCTTATATTCAATATCAAATTCTCTGACAGACAGATATCGTATGGGAAATAACGATATATATATATCTATATCTTTCAAATTTCCATAACAACATCTGTATAATCACGAAATCCAACATCGAAATATTCCGAAGACAATTTCGATTCAAATCCACTCCAATGCAATCATTGGAAACTCTGGTTATGTTTAAAACCCTTTTCCAATTCAATTTATTTATTTAAAAATAAATAGAATTATATTTCTAGTTCAAAACTAGTTCATTTCGATAAAAGTCTATTTTTATCTTTTCAAATATGGAGTTTTTCCTCCCAAATCTTCACAAATCATTTCTTATGATTTTACACAAATTATTACTATTTTTAATAATTTTATCAAGGCCCGTACAGTCGATTTCCAACAATGGCCATCGAACTGCACTTACAGCGACCTTTTTCGAATTTGATTTGGACGTATCTCCAAATCCAACCGTTAGATTTTGAATTTCTAATATTCGTTAGAAAGCTCTTTTCGATACGAACCCAACGGTTCCGGTTTTAGGAGAATCCGACGGTCGGATCTCCCGTAATGTCCGTTTGAAATAAATGGTCGAAATTCGCGAACTGCCGCGGCGCGGCGCGTTCTATTCAGGCCATTATATTATATATATAATATATATAATATATATATCGTCGATTTCTATTTAAAACGAATTATATAAATAGTTTTAAATTCGTTTCAAAAACAATTTCAACTTCCATTTCAATTCAAATCAAAAATGAATTCTTCTTTATAAATTCGTTTTAAAATTCATTTCTATTCAATTCAAATTTCAATTCAATTTGAATTCATTTCAATTCGCTTTCAATTCAATTTGAATTCGTTTTCAATCCATTTCGAAATCGTTTTCAATTCAATTCATTTCGAAATCGTTTTCAATTCTATTCATTTCGAAATCGCTATATATTCAATTCATTTCGAAATCGCTATATATTCAATTCATTTCGAAATCGCTATATATTCAATTCATTTCGAAATCGCTATATATTCAATTCATTTCGAAATCGTTATAATTCAATTCATTTCGAAATCGTTATATATTCAATTCATTTCGAAATCGTTATATATTCAATTCATTTCGAAATCGTTTTATATTCAATTCATTTCGAAATAGTTATATATTCAATTCATTTCGAAATCTAGTAAAATCGATATAAATATCGTTCACGTCGAAATGGCGTCAATCTAATCAACACGGCTTCATAAATTTCTATTTTCAAATATTCTATTTCAAATATTTCTTTTTCAAAATAGTTGTTATTATCAAAATATTTCGTTCAACACATGACCAATCTCAATGAATGAGTACTGTCAACACATGAACTTTTATTTTATATCGATAAAGATGTAAATTTTATTACTAAAATATTTCGTTCAACACATGACCAATCTCAATGAATGAGTACTGTCAACACATGAACTTTTATTTTATAATATTCTTTATTTTTCAAATTGGAATGAGGCCCAATCAATTACCATATAAAGTTAATTATATGGATTTTCATACAACACATGTATATAATTACATTGAAAAATAATCAACCATCAACCAAAGTGCCCTACACTGTATAAGCATCAAATATAGATATTCAACGCTTATAACAGCCTGTCAATCAATCGATCGACACATTTAATCAATCAGGATGAGTGAACTTCAAATTTCATCCCAACACCCGTGTGGGGTTTCAAACAATCAAACGCATATTTTATTTGTGCAGTTGGGCGATGTGTAAAATTTATCGACCCAATCAATATCAGTCAAATCAGTGTATATACAAACAAATCGGCCGATTTGTTTATAACTATTCATTTATTCACATTCACGTTAAAAATTATATTTTTAACGATAAAACATTTTATTTCAACTTATGAATTTCTATTCAATTCATTTACACAATAAAATGATATTTTTATTTTCTAACATATTTTAGAAAATTTCGGCGGCATAACGGCATGATACTAGAAATGGGACAAGGCCTAGCCTTATCCCCGGTCTAGTGAAGGCCCACGCCATTCACACATCAATCAAATCAATTTATTTCACCCAACAATTCAATTTCAAATCACATCACATAACTAATCTATGCAACCAAACAAACAAGTCCATGGTCTGTGGACGATTGTGTCGGGTGCTACTAAGCACCGTCTGCATCCTAGTATATATATATAACTAGAAAAGAAATCGAAAGGTGAGAAATTCTCACAGATAGCTATCCTAGCTCCACGGCTCTTCATTTGCAGAAGTCTTCGTCGTTTCGCCTTTTTGTCACCTTCGTTGCTGCTTTCACTACATACGTAAAAATCACATTTTTACTTCGCTATTCAATATATAAAAATCGAATTTTTACTTCGATGTTCAATATATAAAAATCATATTTTTACTTCGATGTTCAATATATAAAAATTCTATTTTTCTATCGAAGTTCAATATATAAAAATTCTATTTTTCTAAGATAAAGATTTCGCCTTTATAAAAATATCTACTTCATTTCAACGTATATAAAATAAAAATCAGATTTTTATTTTGCCACATATACGAAGGTGATATTTTTATCTTCTCTATCCTATAAAGATTATATTTTTAAAAATGATTTCTTTACCATAAAAATCACATTTTTAATTCGAAGTTCAATATATAAAAAATCACATTTTTACTATATATAAAAATCAGTTTTCACTTTATATAAAAATCAGTTTTAAAATCCCTAAATAAAAAATCAGTTTTCTTTTTATATAAAAATCAGTTTTCACATTATATAAAATTCAGTTTTCACATTATATAAAATTCAGTTTTCACTTTTATATAAAATCAGTTTTCACTTTTATATAAAATTCAGTTTTCACTTTTATATAAAATTCAGTTTTCACTTTTATATAAAATTCAGTTTTCACTTTTATATAAAATTCAGTTTTCACTTTTATATAAAATTCAGTTTTCACTTTTATATAAAATTCAGTTTTCACTTTTATATAAAATTCAGTTTTAAAATCCCTAAATAAAAAAATCAGTTTTCTTTTTATATAAAAATCATAAAAATAAAATAAATAGGTTAAAAAAGAAAAAAACTTACGGGGGGGCTGTCAGGCGTCGGGATGTGGGTGTCCCTGCAGATCGGCGGCTCGATTTTGATTCTGGCGTCGCGGTTGTGGGACTCGAGGGGGGGGGGGGGGGGGGGGCGACTGCGCGAGAGGGAGGGGAGGCGGCTGCGCCTTGGCGGCGTCACTAGCGGTCCTACTGGAGGGAGTGGCGACGGATTTCGCCTGTGGAGGAGCGAGCGTCGATCGCCATTTCTCCCCCTTTTTTTTTTTATATAAACTGAATCGAAATAGAAACGGGGGGGGGGGGGGGGGGCAGAAACATAGAGGAAGAGATATTTTTTTTAATTATTTAATTATTAAAAAGTTGACTTTCACATACGACCTCTAAACGAGGCCCACCGCCTGTCGTCCCTAGCGTTTCACCCCCATTCCGAACACAATGGGATATGTACCGCAAGCTGAATTGATAGTTTGAATCAGTTTCCTTTTGAATTTTCATTTAAATCACTATATTGAATTTTAAACGCACATTTCAAATTACCGGGGGCACAAACTAACTCTATAAATCGCAGAAAAATATTTTCTAGCTTCGTATTGACGATACGGTCCTAACAAAACTAGTTTCGTTGAATTCTGAGACCGTATGAAAAATGGCCAATTTCCAGTCGATTAAAATCAACTGAAACTGGTCAAACGCGTTTTCCTATGCCACACTCACATATTGATTTGAAAAATTATGAAATTTGGAATCTAGCAATTACTTTACATCACGGACCCAACAAAACTGGTTTCGTCGAAATCCGAGGTCATTTGCAAAATGTCCATTTTTAAGGGCCTGAATTCCATAGCGACTATTCAGAATTTTCAACTGGACATATCATATCATTTCTAAAGTGAAATCTCAGTTTGTTAACTTCGTTGGAAAGATATCGTCAATTAGATCCTAATGTTTTTGGTTTCACTAAAATCCGGATTGTCTTGCACCCGGTACATTCAATTGAAGTTTGAAATCGAATTATCGAACTACCGCGCCATTTTCAATTCCTTTTATAATTATATATAATTATTATATATTCTAACGACGACGTATATAAAATATACGTTCGAACTCTATTCAAAATAAATTTCTCGTCGATATTATTTAAAATAATTCATTTTAAATAATCAATGTTCGCTAAAATTGCCAAAATAAAATTTTCAAACTGGCTCGCATTTTACGGGTTATTACAATCTCCCCCACTTAAAACTTTTCGTCCCCGAAAAGGAACAGAGTCGAAAGTGGTTTGATTAATCAGCTCTACATTCGATTTGGCTTCCCTTCTCCAACTTTTCAGTTTCTGAAAATTTTCAAAATCTCAAAAATTTGGCTAACACCCTAAATTTTCAAAAAATTTCGCCATAACCTCCCCTGCAATGGGAGCATCGGGGAATTTCAAATAGCTTCCCCGGTCCTTCAGATCTCAAAAAGAAAAAGAAAAAGCCAAGCGGCTAGCCAATAGGCTCACAAAATCATCATCACCCAAACAAAACAGGAAATTATGTAGTAAACATGTACCTATTTGTCGGGCAAACAAATTTTATTCTCTGCTCTAGCCTCCTTGCTATGACCTGTTCAATGATATATATGTATACGCAAGCAAATGCAACCAATTTTCAATAAAATTCAATATTTGACTCAAATGAACTAAATGGTTCAAATTTTAATTATTCATACAATAATCAAACAATACAACCATCAATCAATTAGTTGATTAGTTTTTCAAATGCATAACTTTGATATATATACAGAAAATCATGTTTTTGATGCCAATTCACAACAAAGGGTTCTAGCTATATAAGTTTTGGTTCTCACACCAGTCTAATGGAAATATATAGATATCACACCTTCGAAACACAAACATAAGTTCTGATGATGATCGATCAATCATCAGAACCATCTCCGGGTGTCTAGAGTGTAATTCTATATCTATCCAGTATATTAAAATTCCAAATACACGTGGATCAGACGTATACGCAAAATCTATATATACTGGATTGTCCACGTCAATATAAATAAATAACCAAATACGAATAATTGATTTAAATTTTCAAAACAAAAATTGTTTTCATTTGAAAAATATACTCTTCACACTCGTTCTAGGATACTACTGATCCTATCTCTAACGAGTCATTCTCGTTGGATATTACTAATCCCATATCTGATGAATTCTTTCGTATGGTTCTAATGTGCCTTGTTCTCTAAGCTTTGTAAACCAAAGCTCTGATACCAACTGTGACGAGAAGGAATTTCGCTCGGTCCGAACTAGTCGCTAAACCGACCCAGACCGCTCGAAACACCCTATCGTTTGAGAACACGACAAAATAGAACACATACAGAAGAACTTTTCATTGTATATTACAACAATGCATCAGATTACAAGAATATACAGAGTATAAATGAATATTACACAGAAATATCAGAGATTTAAATTACATTGAAATACATAGCAGCGGAAAGATAATACAATACACAACTAGAATGAGATATACGGATACAAAGCTTTCCGGATATCGTTCCAGCTGTAAACCAGGATCCTGTGAATATAATCTGCAAAACCAAAACTACTAGCTACCCGTGTCAAAATAGGGGCACCCAGAGTTTAGGTTAAAACAATAAACTCCAGGTCAGTCATGGGACTGGTGTGAGAACTAAAACAGTTAATCTTTATTTTAAAGTTAGGTAAATCAAGGGACCACGCCGTATAACACGGAACGGGTTTCCTCCCAAGGATACCAGTGCATAAAACAAACAGCGCAATGCTAAATAAAGAAAAATGAAGCTGTTATAAGACCCAGGTCCTATCACACAATGCAACGCAAGCCGGGGGATAGGGTTTTTCCCTTATAACAGCCAAAGAATGCTTGATACGTTTAAAACAAATCATTTGATACTATTATAAGTGCATAGTGTATAAAACAACTTCAAATCATAAGTATCAATCATAGGCGGCATGAGCGTCCCATGCCACTATGTCGCCATATATAGGTTTACAAATAAAACCGCAAAGTCACGTATTTGGAAATTGGATTTCCATCTATGAACCGAGGCAAAAGATAGTCCTCAACCGATTCGAGACTGCCTAGCCCGAGTCTCAGGCAAGCGCGCAGGCAAGCCTTGGAGCGACAGGGCCGGTCCACCGATGTGGATTATTATACCTGAGCACTACGTTTCGCCGCCCTTTGGGGCGTAAGCGAGCCAACGAATGACTCCATCGGACCCGGATCGTCCGATCTAACCGAGGCGCCTCGCAACAGCAACAACCACATAAGTCAAACTCGTCAGGGCGTGTAAAACCACTGACGCCACTTTTAGCTAGGAGGAAACGTAGGCCCTCCCTGAGGTCCGTCTCCCGTTTTTGGTTCATACCGGGTGCGAAACACGCGAAGTAAACGTTACACAAAGCTACGCCACAAAGGCCGTGCTTTGATCATCACCACAAGACTTTGCTTTTCAACAGAAGCCTCGATCATTTGCATCTTAGCATGCCACACAGGCAAACCACTCTATGCAACCGATATCAGTCACACAGAATGAAATCCAATGTCGGACACACAGTCCATTTACAAGTCCGTTCTGGGTCTGAACGAAACCGGAGGCACCTAGTACCCCGCATATCCATCGATCTCCAAGTACGTCTGGACGATCACCAACTGTTTCCATCTTCTTGGGTGTACAGCCCAATCAAGATCATCAGTAATTACCCAAACGACGTGAAGACCTCCGGTCTTCGACCATCGTCTTCATCTTCGACTTATCGTCGTATCAGTTATTCAGAATGGGATAAACCCGGTCTTTCCAAATAACTCGCGTATAGTTTAAATAAGTGTTACAAAAACACAACATACGCCTCATTTCAATTCATTAGTCACTAACCGTAAATTAATCAAGAGAATAATTCCCCAAATATTAACCCCGAAGGCCGAAACCAACATCAGATCAATATTCAGAAAACCATTCTGCTTGGCTAACCGACAGTTAGTTTCTAAATTTCACGTTCATAGGGAAAGGTTCCCATTAATTTTATCAAAGATAAATTCTTGAATTTATGCTTTAATCTACTTTTGAATATCAATTCAAACTAGTCGGGATTAGCGAACCTTACCGAAGTAATCATTTGTTTTAATTTCCCAATCCCAACCTGTAACAACCCGTAAAATCTGGGCCAGTTTAAAATTTTTATTTTGGCAATTATAGCGAGTTTTGATTATTTAAAATGAATTATTTTAAATAATATCGACGAGAAATTTATTTTGAATATAATTCGACGTATATATTTATATACGTCGTCGTTAGAATATAAATAATTATATATAATTATAAAAGGAATTGAAAATGGCGCGGTAGTTCGAAAATTCGATTTCTAATTTCAAATGAATATACAGAATTCAATATAAGTCAGAATTGAACGAAACAAGAAATATTTGAATCTGTATAACTATATCTTTGGAACGAAGTTAACAAACTGAAATTTCATTTTAGAAATGATAAGATATGTCCAGTTGAAAATTAGAAATAGTCGCTGTGGAATTTATATATATTTTTATATATATAAGGCCCTTAAAAATAGCAATTTTGCAAACGTCCTCGGATTTCGACGAAACCACTTTTGTTGGGTCCGTGATGTCGAGTTATTGCTAGATTTCAAATTTCATAATTTTTCGAGTCAATATGTGAGCGTGGCAAAAGAAAACGCGTTTGACCAGTTTCAGTTGATTTTAATCGACTGGAAATTGGCCATTTTTCCAACGGTCTCAGAATTCGACGAAACTAGTTTTGTTAGGACCGTATCGTCAATACGAAGCTAGAAAATATTTTTCTGGAATTTTTCTAGTTAGTATGTGACCCCGGTAATTTGAAATGTACGTTTAAAATTCAATATAGAGATTTAAATGTAAATTCAAAAGGAAACTGATTGAAACGATCAAACCAGCTTACGATACATATCCCATTGTGTTCGGAATGGGGGTAATACGCTATGGACGACAGGCGGTGGGCCTCGTTCAGGGATCGTATGTAAAAGTCAACTCTTTGCGAAATAAAATAATTAAAAAAAAAAAGAAATTTCTCCCCCTATTACCCTCTGGCCCCCCCCCCCCCCGTTCAAAACTATTACAGAAATAAAAAAAAAAAAAAAGAAACCTAAAACCCGAATCGGGATTGTCGCCCCCCCTTTGCCGTCGACTGCGCCTTCCGCCGCCTCTGGCGTTGACCTCCACCCCCCTCCCTCGACGAAGCCGCCGAACCCCCCTCCCTCGATGAAGCCGCCGAACCCCCACATCGCGAAGCCCAAGACCTCAGCGCCGGCCACCAGCGGCCTCCACCCGCCTCCGACTCCTCTGGCCTTCACCAACCCCGACGGCAGTTTCCCCCTGTAAGTTACTTTTAATTTATTTATTTTTTTTTTTTATTTTTTTTATTTTTATAAAGCAGAATTTAAAACAGAAAATGTTTAAAAGAAAATAAAAAAAAAACTGATTTTGGTTTTAGGAGTTAAAACTGATTTTTATTTAAGTTTTTAAAACTGATTTCAAAAAGGTTTTAACTTTAAATTGAAAAAGGTTTTAACTTTAAATTGAAAAAGGTTTTAACTTTAAATTGAAAACGGTTTGAACTTTAAAATGTAAATGGTTTGAAATAGAAAAATATACTTTGTTTAGAAAATAAATATAAAGAAAAAAGCATTGTGTTTAAAAATAAAATTTCGCTTTGTCTACAAATAAAATAGCTTTGTTATGGAAAAGAAATTTGCTTTGTTTTTGAAAGATAAAATAGAATAGACTCTAAAAATAAAAGTAGGATGCTTAGAAAAATAGATTTTAGAAAAATAAAAGAAATCTGATTTTATATATATATATATATATATATATATATATATATATATATATAAAGCGAGTTAAAAATGGGATTTTTATATATTGAACTTCGAGTCAAAAATGGAATTGAAATGGAAAAGGCGCGATTTTTACATATTGAACTTTGAAATAAAAATTCGATTTTTATATATTGAACTTTGAAATAAAAATTCGATTTTTATATATTGAACTTTGAAATAAAAATTCGATTTTTATATATTGAACTTTGAAGTAAAAATATGATTCTTATATATGGAACTTCGAAATAAAAAATATGATTTTTATATATAGAACTTCGAACTGAAAATTCGATTTTTATATATTGAATAGCGAACTAAAAATTCGATTTTTATATATTGAATAGCGAACTAAAAATTCGATTTTTATATATTGAATAGCGAACTAAAAATTCGATTTTTATATATTGAATAGCGAACTAAAAATTCGATTTTTATATATTGAATAGCGAACTAAAAATTCGATTTTTATATATTGAATAGCGAAGTAAAAATGTGATTTTTACGTATGTAGTGAAAGCAGCAACGAAGGTGACAAAAAGGCGAAACGACGAAGACTTCTGCAAAGGAGTGCCGTGGAGCTAGGATAGCTATATGTGAGAATTTCTCACCTTTCAAATTTATTTTCTAGTTATATATATATATACGGATGCAGACGGTGCTTAGTAGCACCCGACACAATCGTCCACAGACCATGGACTTGTTTGTTTGACTGTTTGGTGATTGATTGCGATATTGGTTTGAATGTGGTTTGTGGTGTGAAAAATCGAATCGATAAATTGGTTAGGATTAGACGTGCGCCGTTATAAGGCGAAGGAGTAAGGCTAGGTTAGACCCTTACTCCAAATTTAGTGGTTTGCAAAATGAAATTGATATGATTGATGTGTGAATGGCGTGGGCCTTCACTAGACCGGGGATAAGGCTAGGCCTTGTCCCGTTTCTAGTATCGTGCCGTTATGCCGCCGAAATTTTCTAAAATATGTTAGAAAAATAAAAATATCATTTTATTTAAAGAATGAACTGAATAGAAATTCATATGTTGGAATAAAATGTTTTATCGTTAAAAATATAATTTTTAACGTGAATGTGAATAAATAAAATATTCATTTACAAACCAGACGGTTTGTTTATGTACACCTATTTGAAGGACATTGATTGGGATGATAAATTTCACACATCGCCCAACTGCACGAATAAAATATGTGTTTGATTGTTTGAAACCCCACACGGGTGTTGGGATGAAATTTGCAGTTCACTCATCCTGATTGATTAAATATGTCGATCGATTGATTGACAGGCTGTTATAAGCGTTGAATATCTATATTTGATGCTTTTACAGTGTAGTGCACTTTGGTTGATGGTTGATTATTTTCAATGTTATTATATACATGTGTTGTATGAAAATCCATATAATTAACTTTATATGGTGATTGATTGGGCCTCATTCCAATTTAAAAAAAAAAAAAAAAAGAATATTATAAAATAAAAGTTCATGTGTTGACAGTACTCATTCATTGAGATTGGTCATGTGTTGAACGAAATATTTTGATAGTAACAACTATTTTGAAAAAGAAATATTTGGAATAGAATATTTGAAAATAGAAATTTATGAAGCCGTGTTGATTAGATTGACGCCATTTTGACGTGAACGATATTTATATCGATTTTATTCATCTTAAAAATGAATATTGAAAAACGATTTCGAAATGAATTGAATTGAAAACGATTTCGAAATGGATTGAATTGAAAACGATTTCGAAATGAATTGAATTGAAAACGATTTCGAAATGAATTGAATTGAAAACGATTTCGAAATGAATTGAATTGAAAACGATTTCGAAATGAATTGAATTGAAAACGATTTCGAAATGAATTGAATTGAAAACGATTTCGAAATGAATTGAATTGAAAACGATTTCGAAATGAATTGAATTGAAAACGATTTCGAAATGGATTGAATTGAAAACGATTTCGAAATGAATTGAATTGAAAACGATTTCGAAATGAATTGAATTGAAAACGATTTCGAAATGAATTGAAAACGATTTCGAAATGAATTGAATTGAAAACGATTTCGAAATGAATTGAATTGAAAACGATTTCGAAATGAATTGAATTGAAAACGATTTCGAAATGAATTGAATTGAAAACGATTTCGAAATGAATTGAATTGAAAACGATTTCGAAATGAATTGAAAACGATTTCGAAATGAATTGAATTGAAAACGATTTCGAAATGAATTGAATTGAAAACGATTTCGAAATGAATTGAATTGAAAACGATTTCGAAATGAATTGAATTGAAAACGATTTCGAAATGAATTGAATTGAAAACGATTTCGAAATGAATTGAAAACGAATTCAAATTGAATTGAAAACGAATTGAAATGAATTCAAATTGAATTGAAATTTGAATTGAATAGAAATGAATTTTGAAACGAATTTATAAAGAAGAATTCAATTTTGATTTGAATTGAAATGGAAGTTGAAAAATGTTTTTGAAACGAATTCAAAACTATTTATATAATTCGTTTTAAATAGAAATCGACGAAGTATATATTATATATATTATATATATAATATAATGGCCTGAATAGAACGCGCCGCGCCGCGGCAGTTCGTGAATTTCGACCATTTATTTCAAACGGACATTGCGGGAGATCCGACCATCGGATTCTCCTAAAACCGGAACCGTTGGGTTCGTATCGAAAAGAGCTTTCTAATGAATGTTAGAAATTTGAAATCTAACGGTTGGATTTGGAGTTACGTCCAAATCAAATTCGAAAAAGGTCGCTGTAAGTGCAGTTCGATGGCCATTGTTGGAAATCGACTGTACGGGCCTTGATAAAATTATTAAAAATAGTAATAATTTGTGTAAAATCATAAGAAATGATTTGTGAAAGTCTGGGATGAAAAACTCCATATTTGAAAAGATAAAAATAGATTTTTATCGAAATGAACTAGTTTTGAACTAGAATTATAATTCTATTTATTTTTAAATAAATAAATTGAATTCGAAATGGGTTTGAAAATAACCAAAATTTCCAATGAATGCATTGGAGTGGATTTGAATCGAAATTGTCTTCGGAATATTTCGATGTTGGAATTCGTGATTATACAGGTGTTGTTATGGAAATTTGAAAGATATATATTTATATCGTTATTTCCAATACGACATTTGTTAGTCGTAGAATTCGATATTGAATATAAGCCGATATATTTTCTATTCAGAGCCTTGTATTGAATATCGAATGTGATTTGGGGTTTGTCGTGAATGGTGTCTTCACTAACACTGTTCTTGAACCCAGTTGAGAAAAGATTAAATCTTTTATTTAGATTTAATGAAGTGTACCAATTAAATGATATTTAATTGGAATTGAATTGGTATTGATTTTTGGGTTTATCGTGAACAGTGTTTTAAATAACACTCGTTCTTTAACCCGATAATTAATCGAATGTGATTTGGGTTTGTCGTGAATGGTGTCTTCACTAACACTGTTCTTGAACCCAGTTGAGAAAAGATTAAATCTTTTATTTAGATTTAATGAAGTGTACCAATTAAATGATATTTAATTGGAATTGAATTGGTATTGATTTTTGGGTTTATCGTGAACAGTGTTTTAAATAACACTTGTTCTTTAACCCGATAATTAATGGAATGGGATTTTGGGTTTATCGTGAACCGTGTTTTAAATGACACTGATTCTTTAACCCAGTCACAGATTAAAACTAAGTGGAGTTTTAATGAATCTTTAATTAGATTGAAGAGATCGAGAATGGAGTATCACCAGTTTTGCTCCAGGCGATAGTTAAATCTTTAATTAGATTTGAACGTGAAATTTAGAAACTAACTGTCGGTTAGCCAAGCAGAAGGGTTTCCTGGATATTGATCTGATGTTAGTTTCGGCCTTCGGGGTTAATATTTGGGGAATTATTCTCTTGATTAATTTACGGTTAGTGACTAATGAATTGGAATGAGGCGTATGTTGTGTTTGTGTAACACTTTTATAAAATATACGCGAGTTATTCGGGAAGTCCGGGTTTATCCCATTCTGAATAATCGATACGACGATAAGTCGAAGATGAAGACGATGGTCGAAGACCAGAGGTCTTCACGTCGTTTGGGTGATAACTGATGATCTTGATTGGGCTGTACACCCAAGAAGATGGAAACAGTTAGTGATCGTCCAGACGTACTTGGAGATCGATGGATATGCGGGGTACTAGGTGCCTCCGGTTTCGTTCAGGCCCAGAACGGACTTGTAAATGGACTGTGTGTCTGACATTGGATTTCATTCTGTGTGACTGATATCGGTTGCATAGAGTGGTTTGCCTGTGTGGCATGCTAAGATGCAAATGATCAAGGCTTCTGTTGAAAAGCAAAGTCTTGTGCTGATGATCAAAGCACGGCCTTTGTGGCGTAGCTTTGTGTAACGTTTACCTCGCGTGTTTCACACCCGGTATGAACCAAAAACGGGAGAGGACATCAGGGAGGACTTGCGTTTCTTTCTAGCTAGAAGTGGCGTCAGTGGTTTTACACGCCCTGACGAGTTTGACTTATGTGGTTGTTGCGGTTGCGAGGCGCCTCGGTTATATCGGTTTCGGCCGAATGCATTCTGGTCGGCTGACGGACCAGACTTACACCCCATAGGGTGGGGAGACGTATTGTTCAGGCACTATAATCCACATCGGTGGACCGGCCCTGACGATCGAAGGGGCAGTTGCGGCTGTTCCGGTGGCTCGGGCTAGAGAGTCACGAATCGGTGGAGGACTATCTTTTGCCTCGGTTCATAGACGGAAATCCAATTTCCAAATACGTGATCTTGCGGTTTTAGTTGTAATCCTATATATGGCGACATAGTGGGATGGGGCGCTCATGCCGCCTATGATTGATACTTATGATTTGAAGTGTTTTATACACTATGCACTTATATTAGTATCAAATGATTTGTTTTAAACGTATCAAGCATTCTTTGGTTGTTATAAGGGAAAACCCTATCCTCGACTGCGTTGCATTGTGTGATGGGACCTGGGTCTTATAACAGCTTCATTTTTCTTTATTTAGCATTTCGCTGTTGTTTTATGCACTGGTATTCTTGGGAGGAAACCCGTTCCGTGTTATACGGCGTGGTCCCTTGATTTACCTATCTTTAAAAATAAAGATTAATAACTGTTTTAGTTCTCACACCAGTCACATGACTGACCTGGAGTTTATTGTTTTAACCTAAACTCTGGGTGCCCCTATTTTTGACACGGGCAGCTAGTAGTTTTGGTTTTGTAGATTTATATTCACAGGATCCTGGTTTACAGCTGGAACGATATCCGGAAAGCTTTGTATCCGTATATCTACTTCTAGTTGTGTATTGTATTATTTTCCGCTGCTATGTATTTAAATGTAATTTAAATCTCTGATATTTCTGTGTAATATTTATTCGTTTATACTCTGTATATTCTTGTAATCTGATGCATTGTTGTAATAACAATGAAATGTTCTTCTGTATGCGTTCTGTTGTGGTTTGTTCTCGAACTATCCGACGCTTTCCTTTACGGGGAAGTTGCGGGTCTTTACATTTGGTATCAGAGCTTTGGTTTACAAAGCTCAGAGAACAAGGCACATTAGAACCATACGAAAGAATTCATCAGATATTGGATTAGCAATATCCAATGGGATGACTCGTTAGAGATAGGATCAGTAGTATCCTAGAACGAGTGTGAAGAGTATATTTTTGAAAATGAAAACAAATTTTTGTTTTGAAAATTTAAATCAATTATTCGTAGTTGATTATTTATTTATATTGATTTGGACAGTCCAGTATATATAGACTTTGCGTATACGTCTGATCCACGTGTAGTTGAAGTTTTAATATACTGGATAGTTATAGAGTCACACTCTAGTCGCCCGGAGACGATTCTGATGATAGTCTAGACATCATCAGAATTGGTATTCGAGTCTCGAAGGTGTGATTTTCTATATATTTCCATTAGACTGGTGTGAGAACCAAAACTTATATATAGCTAGAATACATTGTTGTGAATTGGCATCAAAACATGATTTTCAGTATATATATCAAAATTAGGAATTTGAAACTCTAATTCACTAATTGATTGATGTTTGTGTTGTATGTTTATTTGTTTGATAATTTTTAGCCATTATGCCTAATTTGAATCAAATATTGAATTGTATTGAAAATTGGTCGCATCTGCTTGCATATACATATATATCTTTGAACAGGTCATAGCAAGGAGGCTAGAGCAGAGAATAAAATTTGTTTGCCCGACAAATAGGTACATGTTTACTACATAATTTCCTGTTTTGTTTGGGTGATGATGATTTTGTGAGCCTATTGGCTAGCCGCTTGGCTTTTTCTTTTTCTTTTTGAGATCTGAAGGACCGGGGAAGCTATTTGAAATTCCCCGATGCTCCCGGTGCAGGGGAGGTTATGGCGAAATTTTTCGAAAATTTAGGGTGTTAGCCAAATTTTTGAAGTTTTGAAAATTCTCAGAAACTAAAGGTTGGAGAATGGAAGCCAGATCGAACGTAGAGTTAAATAATCAAACCACTTTTGACTTTGTTCCTTTTCGGGGACGAAAAGTTTTAAGTGGGGGAGATTGTAACAACCCGTAAAATCTGGGCCAGTTTAAAATTTTTATTTTGGCAATTATAGCGAGTTTTGATTATTTAAAATGAATTATTTTAAATAATATCGACGAGAAATTTATTTTGAATATAATTCGACGTATATATTTATATACGTCGTCGTTAGAATATAAATAATTATATATAATTATAAAAGGAATTGAAAATGGCGCGGTAGTTCGAAAATTCGATTTCTAATTTCAAATGAATATACAGAATTCAATATAAGTCAGAATTGAACGAAACAAGAAATATTTGAATCTGTATAACTATATCTTTGGAACGAAGTTAACAAACTGAAATTTCATTTTAGAAATGATAAGATATGTCCAGTTGAAAATTAGAAATAGTCGCTGTGGAATTTATATATATTTTTATATATATAAGGCCCTTAAAAATAGCAATTTTGCAAACGTCCTCGGATTTCGACGAAACCACTTTTGTTGGGTCCGTGATGTCGAGTTATTGCTAGATTTCAAATTTCATAATTTTTCGAGTCAATATGTGAGCGTGGCAAAAGAAAACGCGTTTGACCAGTTTCAGTTGATTTTAATCGACTGGAAATTGGCCATTTTTCCAACGGTCTCAGAATTCGACGAAACTAGTTTTGTTAGGACCGTATCGTCAATACGAAGCTAGAAAATATTTTTCTGGAATTTTTCTAGTTAGTATGTGACCCCGGTAATTTGAAATGTACGTTTAAAATTCAATATAGAGATTTAAATGTAAATTCAAAAGGAAACTGATTGAAACGATCAAACCAGCTTACGATACATATCCCATTGTGTTCGGAATGGGGGTAATACGCTATGGACGACAGGCGGTGGGCCTCGTTCAGGGATCGTATGTAAAAGTCAACTCTTTGCGAAATAAAATAATTAAAAAAAAAAGAAATTTCTCCCCCTATTACCCTCTGCCCCCCCCCCCCGTTCAAAACTATTACAGAAAAAAAAAAAAAAAAAAAAAGAAACCTAAAACCCGAATCGGGATTGTCGCCCCCCCTTTGCCGTCGACTGCGCCTTCCGCCGCCTCTGGCGTTGACCTCCACCCCCCTCCCTCGACGAAGCCGCCGAACCCCCCTCCCTCGATGAAGCCGCCGAACCCCCACATCGCGAAGCCCAAGACCTCAGCGCCGGCCACCAGCGGCCTCCACCCGCCTCCGACTCCTCTGGCCTTCACCAACCCCGACGGCAGTTTCCCCCTGTAAGTTACTTTTAATTTATTTTTTATTTTTTTTTATTTTTTTTATTTTTATAAAGCAGAATTTAAAACAGAAAATGTTTAAAAGAAAATAAAAAAAAAACTGATTTTGGTTTTAGGAGTTAAAACTGATTTTTATTTAAGTTTTTAAAACTGATTTCAAAAAGGTTTTAACTTTAAATTGAAAAAGGTTTTAACTTTAAATTGAAAAAGGTTTTAACTTTAAATTGAAAACGGTTTGAACTTTAAAATGTAAATGGTTTGAAATAGAAAAATATACTTTGTTTAGAAAATAAATATAAAGAAAAAAGCATTGTGTTTAAAAATAAAATTTCGCTTTGTCTACAAATAAAATAGCTTTGTTATGGAAAAGAAATTTGCTTTGTTTTTGAAAGATAAAATAGAATAGACTCTAAAAATAAAAGTAGGATGCTTAGAAAAATAGATTTTAGAAAAATAAAAGAAATCTGATTTTATATATATATATATATATATATATATATATATATAAAGCGAGTTAAAAATGGGATTTTTATATATTGAACTTCGAGTCAAAAATGGAATTGAAATGGAAAAGGCGCGATTTTTACATATTGAACTTTGAAATAAAAATTCGATTTTTATATATTGAACTTTGAAATAAAAATTCGATTTTTATATATTGAACTTTGAAATAAAAATTCGATTTTTATATATTGAACTTTGAAGTAAAAATATGATTCTTATATATGGAACTTCGAAATAAAAAATATGATTTTTATATATAGAACTTCGAACTGAAAATTCGATTTTTATATATTGAATAGCGAACTAAAAATTCGATTTTTATATATTGAATAGCGAACTAAAAATTCGATTTTTATATATTGAATAGCGAACTAAAAATTCGATTTTTATATATTGAATAGCGAACTAAAAATTCGATTTTTATATATTGAATAGCGAACTAAAAATTCGATTTTTATATATTGAATAGCGAAGTAAAAATGTGATTTTTACGTATGTAGTGAAAGCAGCAACGAAGGTGACAAAAAGGCGAAACGACGAAGACTTCTGCAAAGGAGTGCCGTGGAGCTAGGATAGCTATATGTGAGAATTTCTCACCTTTCAAATTTATTTTCTAGTTATATATATATACTAGGATGCAGACGGTGCTTAGTAGCACCCGACACAATCGTCCACAGACCATGGACTTGTTTGTTTGACTGTTTGGTGATTGATTACGATATTGGTTTGAATGTGGTTTGTGGTGTGAAAAATCGAATCGATAAATTGGTTAGGATTAGACGTGCGCCGTTATAAGGCGAAGGAGTAAGGCTAGGTTAGACCCTTACTCCAAATTTAGTGGTTTGCAAAATGAAATTGATATGATTGATGTGTGAATGGCGTGGGCCTTCACTAGACCGGGGATAAGGCTAGGCCTTGTCCCGTTTCTAGTATCGTGCCGTTATGCCGCCGAAATTTTCTAAAATATGTTAGAAAAATAAAAATATCATTTTATTTAAAGAATGAACTGAATAGAAATTCATATGTTGGAATAAAATGTTTTATCGTTAAAAATATAATTTTTAACGTGAATGTGAATAAATAAAATATTCATTTACAAACCAGACGGTTTGTTTATGTACACCTATTTGAAGGACATTGATTGGGATGATAAATTTCACACATCGCCCAACTGCACGAATAAAATATGTGTTTGATTGTTTGAAACCCCACACGGGTGTTGGGATGAAATTTGCAGTTCACTCATCCTGATTGATTAAATATGTCGATCGATTGATTGACAGGCTGTTATAAGCGTTGAATATCTATATTTGATGCTTTTACAGTGTAGTGCACTTTGGTTGATGGTTGATTATTTTCAATGTTATTATATACATGTGTTGTATGAAAATCCATATAATTAACTTTATATGGTGATTGATTGGGCCTCATTCCAATTTAAAAAAAATAAATAAAGAATATTATAAAATAAAAGTTCATGTGTTGACAGTACTCATTCATTGAGATTGGTCATGTGTTGAACGAAATATTTTGATAGTAACAACTATTTTGAAAAAGAAATATTTGGAATAGAATATTTGAAAATAGAAATTTATGAAGCCGTGTTGATTAGATTGACGCCATTTTGACGTGAACGATATTTATATCGATTTTATTCATCTTAAAAATGAATATTGAAAAACGATTTCGAAATGAATTGAATTGAAAACGATTTCGAAATGGATTGAATTGAAAACGATTTCGAAATGAATTGAATTGAAAACGATTTCGAAATGAATTGAATTGAAAACGATTTCGAAATGAATTGAATTGAAAACGATTTCGAAATGAATTGAATTGAAAACGATTTCGAAATGAATTGAATTGAAAACGATTTCGAAATGAATTGAATTGAAAACGATTTCGAAATGAATTGAATTGAAAACGATTTCGAAATGGATTGAATTGAAAACGATTTCGAAATGAATTGAATTGAAAACGATTTCGAAATGAATTGAATTGAAAACGATTTCGAAATGAATTGAAAACGATTTCGAAATGAATTGAATTGAAAACGATTTCGAAATGAATTGAATTGAAAACGATTTCGAAATGAATTGAATTGAAAACGATTTCGAAATGAATTGAATTGAAAACGATTTCGAAATGAATTGAATTGAAAACGATTTCGAAATGAATTGAAAACGATTTCGAAATGAATTGAATTGAAAACGATTTCGAAATGAATTGAATTGAAAACGATTTCGAAATGAATTGAATTGAAAACGATTTCGAAATGAATTGAATTGAAAACGATTTCGAAATGAATTGAATTGAAAACGATTTCGAAATGAATTGAAAACGAATTCAAATTGAATTGAAAACGAATTGAAATGAATTCAAATTGAATTGAAATTTGAATTGAATAGAAATGAATTTTGAAACGAATTTATAAAGAAGAATTCAATTTTGATTTGAATTGAAATGGAAGTTGAAAAATGTTTTTGAAACGAATTCAAAACTATTTATATAATTCGTTTTAAATAGAAATCGATGAAGTATATATTATATATATTATATATATAATATAATGGCCTGAATAGAACGCGCCGCGCCGCGGCAGTTCGTGAATTTCGACCATTTATTTCAAACGGACATTGCGGGAGATCCGACCATCGGATTCTCCTAAAACCGGAACCGTTGGGTTCGTATCGAAAAGAGCTTTCTAATGAATGTTAGAAATTTGAAATCTAACGGTTGGATTTGGAGTTACGTCCAAATCAAATTCGAAAAAGGTCGCTGTAAGTGCAGTTCGATGGCCATTGTTGGAAATCGACTGTACGGGCCTTGATAAAATTATTAAAAATAGTAATAATTTGTGTAAAATCATAAGAAATGATTTGTGAAAGTCTGGGATGAAAAACTCCATATTTGAAAAGATAAAAATAGATTTTTATCGAAATGAACTAGTTTTGAACTAGAATTATAATTCTATTTATTTTTAAATAAATAAATTGAATTCGAAATGGGTTTGAAAATAACCAAAATTTCCAATGAATGCATTGGAGTGGATTTGAATCGAAATTGTCTTCGGAATATTTCGATGTTGGAATTCGTGATTATACAGGTGTTGTTATGGAAATTTGAAAGATATATATTTATATCGTTATTTCCAATACGACATTTGTTAGTCGTAGAATTCGATATTGAATATAAGCCGATATATTTTCTATTCAGAGCCTTGTATTGAATATCGAATGTGATTTGGGGTTTGTCGTGAATGGTGTCTTCACTAACACTGTTCTTGAACCCAGTTGAGAAAAGATTAAATCTTTTATTTAGATTTAATGAAGTGTACCAATTAAATGATATTTAATTGGAATTGAATTGGTATTGATTTTTGGGTTTATCGTGAACAGTGTTTTAAATAACACTCGTTCTTTAACCCGATAATTAATCGAATGTGATTTGGGTTTGTCGTGAATGGTGTCTTCACTAACACTGTTCTTGAACCCAGTTGAGAAAAGATTAAATCTTTTATTTAGATTTAATGAAGTGTACCAATTAAATGATATTTAATTGGAATTGAATTGGTATTGATTTTTGGGTTTATCGTGAACAGTGTTTTAAATAACACTTGTTCTTTAACCCGATAATTAATGGAATGGGATTTTGGGTTTATCGTGAACCGTGTTTTAAATGACACTGATTCTTTAACCCAGTCACAGATTAAAACTAAGTGGAGTTTTAATGAATCTTTAATTAGATTGAAGAGATCGAGAATGGAGTATCACCAGTTTTGCTCCAGGCGATAGTTAAATCTTTAATTAGATTTGAACGTGAAATTTAGAAATTAACTGTCGGTTAGCCAAGCAGAAGGGTTTCCTGGATATTGATCTGATGTTGGTTTCGGCCTTCGGGGTTAATATTTGGGGAATTATTCTCTTGATTAATTTACGGTTAGTGACTAATGAATTGGAATGAGGCGTATGTTGTGTTTGTGTAACACTTTTATAAAATATACGCGAGTTATTCGGGAAGTCTGGGTTTATCCCATTCTGAATAATCGATACGACGATAAGTCGAAGATGAAGACGATGGTCGAAGACCAGAGGTCTTCACGTCGTTTGGGTGATAACTGATGATCTTGATTGGGCTGTACACCCAAGAAGATGGAAACAGTTAGTGATCGTCCAGACGTACTTGGAGATCGATGGATATGCGGGGTACTAGGTGCCTCCGGTTTCGTTCAGGCCCAGAACGGACTTGTAAATGGACTGTGTGTCTGACATTGGATTTCATTCTGTGTGACTGATATCGGTTGCATAGAGTGGTTTGCCTGTGTGGCATGCTAAGATGCAAATGATCAAGGCTTCTGTTGAAAAGCAAAGTCTTGTGCTGATGATCAAAGCACGGCCTTTGTGGCGTAGCTTTGTGTAACGTTTACCTCGCGTGTTTCACACCCGGTATGAACCAAAAACGGGAGAGGACATCAGGGAGGACTTGCGTTTCTTTCTAGCTAGAAGTGGCGTCAGTGGTTTTACACGCCCTGACGAGTTTGACTTATGTGGTTGTTGCGGTTGCGAGGCGCCTCGGTTATATCGGTTTCGGCCGAATGCATTCTGGTCGGCTGACGGACCAGACTTACACCCCATAGGGTGGGGAGACGTATTGTTCAGGCACTATAATCCACATCGGTGGACCGGCCCTGACGATCGAAGGGGCAGTTGCGGCTGTTCCGGTGGCTCGGGCTAGAGAGTCACGAATCGGTGGAGGACTATCTTTTGCCTCGGTTCATAGACGGAAATCCAATTTCCAAATACGTGATCTTGCGGTTTTAGTTGTAATCCTATATATGGCGACATAGTGGGATGGGGCGCTCATGCCGCCTATGATTGATACTTATGATTTGAAGTGTTTTATACACTATGCACTTATATTAGTATCAAATGATTTGTTTTAAACGTATCAAGCATTCTTTGGTTGTTATAAGGGAAAACCCTATCCTCGACTGCGTTGCATTGTGTGATGGGACCTGGGTCTTATAACAGCTTCATTTTTCTTTATTTAGCATTTCGCTGTTGTTTTATGCACTGGTATTCTTGGGAGGAAACCCGTTCCGTGTTATACGGCGTGGTCCCTTGATTTACCTATCTTTAAAAATAAAGATTAATAACTGTTTTAGTTCTCACACCAGTCACATGACTGACCTGGAGTTTATTGTTTTAACCTAAACTCTGGGTGCCCCTATTTTTGACACGGGCAGCTAGTAGTTTTGGTTTTGCAGATTTATATTCACAGGATCCTGGTTTACAGCTGGAACGATATCCGGAAAGCTTTGTATCCGTATATCTACTTCTAGTTGTGTATTGTATTATTTTCCGCTGCTATGTATTTAAATGTAATTTAAATCTCTGATATTTCTGTGTAATATTTATTCGTTTATACTCTGTATATTCTTGTAATCTGATGCATTGTTGTAATAACAATGAAATGTTCTTCTGTATGCGTTCTGTTGTGGTTTGTTCTCGAACTATCCGACGCTTTCCTTTACGGGGAAGTTGCGGGTCTTTACACAACCTATTCATCCCATGAAGTAAAACTGGTTATACTTCATATCTAACACCACGGTGTTATCGGTAAATTCAATTACCATTTCACGTTCAAATCTAATTAAAGATTTAACTATCGCCTGGAGCAAAACTGGTGCTACTCCATTCTCGATCATTTCAATCTAATTAAAGATTCATTAAAACTCCACTTAGTTTTAATCTTTGACTGGGTTAAAGAATCAGTGTCATTTAAAAACACGGTTCACGATAAACCCAAAATCACATTCATTAATCATCGGGTTAAAGAACGAGTGTTATTTAAAACACTGTCCACGATAAACCCAAAAATCAATATTGATTCAATTCCAATTAAATGTTATTTAATTGGTACACTTCATTAAACCTAAATAAAAAGATTTAATCTTTCCTCAACTGGGTCCAAGAACAGTGTTAGTGAAGACACCATTCACGACAAACCCAAATCACATTTGATATTCAACACAAGGCTCTGAATAGAAAATATCCCGGCTTATATTCAATATCAAATTCTCTGACAGACAGATATCGTATGGGAAATAACGATATATATATATATATCTATATCTTTCAAATTTCCATAACAACATCTGTATAATCACGAAATCCAACATCGAAATATTCCGAAGACAATTTCGATTCAAATCCACTCCAATGCAATCATTGGAAACTCTGGTTATGTTTAAAACCCTTTTCCAATTCAATTTATTTATTTAAAAATAAATAGAATTATATTTCTAGTTCAAAACTAGTTCATTTCGATAAAAGTCTATTTTTATCTTTTCAAATATGGAGTTTTTCCTTCCAAATCTTCACAAATCATTTCTTATGATTTTACACAAATTATTACTATTTTTAATAATTTTATCAAGGCCCGTACAGTCGATTTCCAACAATGGCCATCGAACTGCACTTACAGCGACCTTTTTCGAATTTGATTTGGACGTATCTCCAAATCCAACCGTTAGATTTTGAATTTCTAATATTCGTTAGAAAGCTCTTTTCGATACGAACCCAACGGTTCCGGTTTTAGGAGAATCCGACGGTCGGATCTCCCGTAATGTCCGTTTGAAATAAATGGTCGAAATTCGCGAACTGCCGCGGCGCGGCGCGTTCTATTCAGGCCATTATATTATATATATAATATATATAATATATATATCGTCGATTTCTATTTAAAACGAATTATATAAATAGTTTTAAATTCGTTTCAAAAACAATTTCAACTTCCATTTCAATTCAAATCAAAATTGAATTCTTCTTTATAAATTCGTTTTAAAATTCATTTCTATTCAATTCAAATTTCAATTCAATTTGAATTCATTTCAATTCAATTTGAATTCATTTCAATTCGCTTTCAATTCAATTTGAATTCGTTTTCAATTCCTTTCGAAATCGTTTTCAATTCAATCCATTTCGAAATCGTTTTCAATTCTATTCATTTCGAAATCGCTATATATTCAATTCATTTCGAAATCGCTATATATTCAATTCATTTCGAAATCGCTATATATTCAATTCATTTCGAAATCGTTATAATTCAATTCATTTCGAAATCGTTATATATTCAATTCATTTCGAAATCATTATATATTCAATTCATTTCGAAATCGTTATATATTCAATTCATTTCGAAATCGTTTTATATTCAATTCATTTCGAAATAGTTATATATTCAATTCATTTCGAAATCTAGTAAAATCGATATAAATATCGTTCACGTCGAAATGGCGTCAATCTAATCAACACGGCTTCATAAATTTCTATTTTCAAATATTCTATTTCAAATATTTCTTTTTCAAAATAGTTGTTATTATCAAAATATTTCGTTCAACACATGACCAATCTCAATGAATGAGTACTGTCAACACATGAACTTTTATTTTATATCGATAAAGATGTAAATTTTATTACTAAAATATTTCGTTCAACACATGACCAATCTCAATGAATGAGTACTGTCAACACATGAACTTTTATTTTATAATATTCTTTATTTTTCAAATTGGAATGAGGCCCAATCAATTACCATATAAAGTTAATTATATGGATTTTCATACAACACATGTATATAATTACATTGAAAAATAATCAACCATCAACCAAAGTGCCCTACACTGTATAAGCATCAAATATAGATATTCAACGCTTATAACAGCCTGTCAATCAATCGATCGACACATTTAATCAATCAGGATGAGTGAACTTCAAATTTCATCCCAACACCCGTGTGGGGTTTCAAACAATCAAACGCATATTTTATTTGTGCAGTTGGGCGATGTGTAAAATTTATCGACCCAATCAATATCAGTCAAATCAGTGTATATACAAACAAATCGGCCGATTTGTTTATAACTATTCATTTATTCACATTCACGTTAAAAATTATATTTTTAACGATAAAACATTTTATTTCAACTTATGAATTTCTATTCAATTCATTTACACAATAAAATGATATTTTTATTTTCTAACATATTTTAGAAAATTTCGGCGGCATAACGGCACGATACTAGAAACGGGACAAGGCCTAGCCTTATCCCCGGTCTAGTGAAGGCCCACGCCATTCACACATCAATCAAATCAATTTATTTCACCCAACAATTCAATTTCAAATCACATCACATAACTAATCTATGCAACCAAACAAACAAGTCCATGGTCTGTGGACGATTGTGTCGGGTGCTACTAAGCACCGTCTGCATCATAGTATATATATATAACTAGAAAAGAAATCGAAAGGTGAGAAATTCTCACAGATAGCTATCCTAGCTCCACGGCTCTTCATTTGCAGAAGTCTTCGTCGTTTCGCCTTTTTGTCACCTTCGTTGCTGCTTTCACTACATACGTAAAAATCACATTTTTACTTCGCTATTCAATATATAAAAATCGAATTTTTACTTCGATGTTCAATATATAAAAATCATATTTTTACTTCGATGTTCAATATATAAAAATTCTATTTTTCTATCGAAGTTCAATATATAAAAATTCTATTTTTCTAAGATAAAGATTTCGCCTTTATAAAAATATCTACTTCATTTCAACGTATATAAAATAAAAATCAGATTTTTATTTTGCCACATATACGAAGGTGATATTTTTATCTTCTCTATCCTATAAAGATTATATTTTTAAAAATGATTTCTTTACCATAAAAATCACATTTTTAATTCGAAGTTCAATATATAAAAAATCACATTTTTACTATATATAAAAATCAGTTTTCACTTTATATAAAAATCAGTTTTAAAATCCCTAAATAAAAAATCAGTTTTCTTTTTATATAAAAATCAGTTTTCACATTATATAAAATTCAGTTTTCACATTATATAAAATTCAGTTTTCACTTTTATATAAAATCAGTTTTCACTTTTATATAAAATTCAGTTTTCACTTTTATATAAAATTCAGTTTTCACTTTTATATAAAATTCAGTTTTCACTTTTATATAAAATTCAGTTTTCACTTTTATATAAAATTCAGTTTTCACTTTTATATAAAATTCAGTTTTCACTTTTATATAAAATTCAGTTTTCACTTTTATATAAAATTCAGTTTTCACTTTTATATAAAATTCAGTTTTAAAATCCCTAAATAAAAAAATCAGTTTTCTTTTTATATAAAAATCATAAAAATAAAATAAATAGGTTAAAAAAGAAAAAAACTTACGGGGGGGCTGTCAGGCGTCGGGATGTGGGTGTCCCTGCAGATCGGCGGCTCGATTTTGATTCTGGCGTCGCGGTTGTGGGACTCGAGGGGGGGGGGGGGGCGACTGCGCGAGAGGGAGGGGAGGCGGCTGCGCCTTGGCGGCGTCACTAGCGGTCCTACTGGAGGGAGTGGCGACGGATTTCGCCTGTGGAGGAGCGAGCGTCGATCGCCATTTCTCCCTTTTTTTTTTATATATATAAACTGAATCGAAATAGAAACGGGGGGGGGGGGCAGAAACATAGAGGAAGAGATATTATTTTTATTATTATTATTTAATTATTAAAAAATTGACTTTCACATACGACCTCTAAACGAGGCCCACCGCCTGTCGTCCCTAGCGTTTCACCCCCATTCCGAACACAATGGGATATGTACCGCAAGCTGAATTGATAGTTTGAATCAGTTTCCTTTTGAATTTTCATTTAAATCACTATATTGAATTTTAAACGCACATTTCAAATTACCGGGGGCACAAACTAACTCTATAAATCGCAGAAAAATATTTTCTAGCTTCGTATTGACGATACGGTCCTAACAAAACTAGTTTCGTTGAATTCTGAGACCGTATGAAAAATGGCCAATTTCCAGTCGATTAAAATCAACTGAAACTGGTCAAACGCGTTTTCCTATGCCACACTCACATATTGATTCGAAAAATTATGAAATTTGGAATCTAGCAATTACTTGACATCACGGACCCAACAAAACTGGTTTCGTCGAAATCCGAGGTCATTTGCAAAATGTCCATTTTTAAGGGCCTGAATTCCATAGCGACTATTCAGAATTTTCAACTGGACATATCATATCATTTCTAAAGTGAAATCTCAGTTTGTTAACTTCGTTGGAAAGATATCGTCAATTAGATCCTAATGTTTTTGGTTTCACTAAAATCCGGATTGTCTTGCACCCGGTACATTCAATTGAAGTTTGAAATCGAATTATCGAACTACCGCGCCATTTTCAATTCCTTTTATAATTATATATAATTATTATATATTCTAACGACGACGTATATAAAATATACGTTCGAACTCTATTCAAAATAAATTTCTCGTCGATATTATTTAAAATAATTCATTTTAAATAATCAATGTTCGCTAAAATTGCCAAAATAAAATTTTCAAACTGGCTCGCATTTTACGGGTTGTTACAGATAGAGTTCGAGTTTGCGTAAATCGGATATCATATGAAGAAGTTATGAAGCTTAGAAGATTTCAGTTTGAAGCAGAACTATATTAAAATTAAATAATAAAGTTACAAAACAATTCAAAACATTTCAAACAGTGAAAAGAGGGGGAGCAGGAAAATTCCCGCTCACAGGTGTTGACCCCCCGTGTCGACCCCCCTCCAGGGGGAGTCGACATAGGTGTCGACCCCCCTATAGGGGTGTCGACCCCAGTCGGCCCAGATCTTGCCAACGTATTTCTGTGTTTTAGGGCTGAGTTGTCGTTCTGTGGTTGGCTGAATGACGTGTATTTTTGGTTTGGATGGTTCTGATGGCTCCTAAGCTAATCTAAAGGCCCTAATTAACTCACTACACCTATATAAACATACCTAGACCTAAACCCTGATTTCATTATACTAATTCATACGCCTACAAGCTGCCACAAACTAAACTAATATTTCTTCTACACTAAAGCAAATCAGAATAGAGTATTCAAATTGGAAGATAAGAATCAAATTCTACAACAACAATTCAGAACTATTCTGTATTCTAAAGCCTGTCGCTGTGAGTCCACGTTACTTTCACTTATAACTAATTAAAAGTAATTTTGATAAGTTTGTGAATTGGACTTTATGAACATGCCTGTAAGATGAATCATATCATGTTTGGTGAATTCTTATCTTTTAGATTCATACCTAAAGTTTATGCTAATTGGATCTATCTTATTATTCTATGTAATTTTATGTTCCATATGCTAATTAGATCTATCTTATTGTTCTATGTCAGTGTAACTGCTCGGGTTTCGCCCGACCTGATCGATCGTTAAATCGACCAAGACCGTTCAAAACTTGAACACGTTAACTTTGGGAATACAACAACATCAGAACAATAATAGCAGACTTTTATAAACATTACAATAATGTTACATCAGAGTACAGAACTTATCAGAATATATTGAATAAAATTACAGCGGAAGATAAATTACAATAAATTAAATACAATACACAGCGGAAGACTTCGATGCTCTGGACACAGCTTTAGGCTTCAATCCAGGATCCTTCTTGAGATAAGAACCTGTAGACAAACTACTCGACTACCCATGTGGAGAAGAGGGCACCCAAGTTTGTAAAGGTGGAAACAAACAACGGGTCAGTCATGGGACTGGTGTGAGAATTCTAAACTAATTTAACTAACAGTAACAAGGAAAATCCAAGGACTACGCCGCAAACGAGGAACAGGTTTACTCCAATGGATTGCCGGTGCATAAATTAAAGTAAATCGTTAAACAACACAATGCTTTTTAGAAAAATGAAACCATCATAAGACTCAAGTCCCATCACACAATGCAACGCAAACCGGAGGATAGAGTTTTACCTTATAATGGTCAGAAATACTTGATACGATAAAAACGAATTTGATATTATTATTAGTGTATATATGTTACAAAAACATTTCAAAGTAAATATATCAATCCTAGGAAACATAACTACCATATACTATGCCTCCATACTAGTAATACAATCAAGTCCGTAGGGTCGTATTGGGAATTTGGTTTTCCATCACGAGTCAAGGCTAGGGAGGAGCTCCTTACTGATTCGAGACACTCTAGCTAATGTCTCAGGATTCCCCGCAGTGAACCCTTGGAAAGCTGCAGGGCGTTCCACACATACAGCTTCGTGGATTAGTTATTCCTGAACACACGTTTCCCGATCCTATAGGACCTATCATCCGAGGCGTGACACATTCCATCATCCACATAAGTAAATATCAGCCAGTTTAAGCACCGACACCATTTCTAGCTAGAAAGAAACATGCTGCTCTCCCTGTGTTCCCTTCTCCCGTTTTAGACTCAACCGGGTTGTAAGGCTCGCAAAGCAGCTTTATAACCACAAGGCCTGCTTTTCAACAAAGCCTTGATCATCTTCATCTTAGCGTGCCACGTTGACAATTCACACCATGCGATTGGTAACTATTAATACATAACCTCTAAGGGTGTTAAGCAAGAGAATAAATTCTCCGCCACCAACGGTCGTATATTGATAGAAATCAATTTACATAGAACAAAATTCAACGTTAGACACACATCCATTTACAAGCTTATGCTCTGAGTCTGAGCGAAAGCCAAATCCGTACAAATCAACACTACGTCCGGATAACTAACATCTTAGCCCTGTCTTGGGACCAAATCAATCAAGGGCCTCCATATTAGTTACCCATTCGATGTGAAGATCGTCGGTCTTCAACCGCCGTTTTCAATTCTTCCATTTAAAACGTCGTATCATTATTTAGAATGAGAGTAAACTCAGACTTTCCAAATAATCTTCGCATAATTATCATTTAAATTATTTCATAACGTTATTTTTTATCACTATTTTTATTTTGATAAGTATAGATATAAATCATTCCATGTAGTCATTAACATATAAGGGCAACGAATCAACCAAACAAACAGCACACAATCATGTTCGTGTATCATATTATGTTCAATGAACATTTCAATTCCATTCCCACATTTATTTATTAATAAACAATAGCTAAAATGTAACTTTCAATTTATTCTTTTACTGCATAGAAAATGTCATTAAAACATCTCTTTTTCTTATTTATTTACACTACATGTGAATAAATGTTTTCCTATTCTTTTACTCAAATGTAAATAAGTGTTTTCCTTTTTTTCTACATATCCTATTTACATGAAAATGTAAATGAAAGTGTCATCTAAAATAATTCTTTTTATTACATAAGAAAATGTAAATTTCTATTTCATATTTTATTTACATTCTTTCTCTCATTTTATTGGAAATGTAGTATTTCCTTCTTATTCATTACACTATAGAAAAATGTAATTTTTTTTATTCTTTACACTATATTCTCTTTTATTACATTTAAAGAATGTAATTCTTTTAACTTATTTTGTTACAAAAAAAATGTAATATTTCTTCTTTTGATTACATTAAGAAAAATGTAATTGACATTATACTGTAAAATCCTATCTTTCAATTGCATTGTAAAATTTCCTTCTTTAATTACGTTGTAAATGTAGTTAACATTACAGTGAAAAATTCTAACTTTTTAAATTACATTAAAGAAATGCAAATTTGATTACATCATCCAATTCTTCTTCTTAATTACGTTAAAACTGTAATTTTCAATATAATGTAAAATCCTTCTTTAATTACATATAGAAATGTAATTTTTATTGCAAATTCTCATTCTTAATAAAAATGTGATTTATTTTTCATATACACAAACATGACATCTAAAATATGATTTTGATTCATATGCATTACCTTGACATTAAAATATGGTCTGATTTCATATGCATTATCATGACATTGAAATATGGTTTTATTTCATATGCATTATCTTGACATTAAAATATGTTTTTATTTCATATGCATTAACTTGACCTTAAAATATGGTTTTATTTCATATGCATTAACTTGACATTAAAATATGGTTTAATTCATATGCATTAACTTGACCTTAAAATATGGTTTTATTTCATATGCATTAACTTGACCCTAAAATATGGTTTTATTTCATATGCATTAACTTGACATTAAAATATAGTTTTATTTCATATGCATTAACTTGTCTTTAAAGTATGGTTTTATTTCATATGCATTGAAGCTACTACAAAACATGATTTTATATCATATGCACTATCATATACTAAAATATGATTCTATTTTCATATTTCTATTCAAACACTAAAAATATATTTATTTTCCTATTTCTGCACATCTGGCAAAATAAGTTGGTTTTCATGTCTTAACTGTGACGCTAAAAAATATATAATTTTATTCATGTTTTAACAAAAACGATAAAAAATATATTATTATTTACATATTCTAACTAAAACGAAGTAACTACGACAATAATCATATTCTACCTAAGACTGCTAAAAATATAATTTTAATCCACTTTTTCCATTAACGCTAAAAATATAATTATAATTCACTAACTCCATTAACGCTAAAAATATCATTATAATTCACTTATTCCATTACACTACAAATAAAATTATAATTTACTTATTCCATTACACTAACAATATGATCATTCAAAATTATATAGAGCTTATAACCATTACACTAACACTATGATCATTTTAATGTAATGACATAGTGCTTAAAATAGTTTCATTTTAACTAAGATGGCATAACGCTAAATTTATATTCATTTTAACTGAAATGACATAACGCCTAATTCATATTCATAATTTCTAATGAAAACATTACTAATGTAAACATATTTTCTAACGTAAACATATTTGCTAATGTAATCATTATTTTCTAATGTAAACATATTTTAACACAACGCTAAAATATGTTCATTTTTCATATGATTTAACACAATGCTAAAATTTGATTCATTTTCAATCAAATGTCATAACGAAAAAATTATGTTTACATTCACTATATTAACATAATGCTAAAATATGATTCATTTCCAATAAAATGTCATAACGCTAAAATATAATTCATTTTCGACTAAATTTACATAATGCAAAATGTATTCATTTTTCTAAAATGACAAAACGCCAAAATTTATATGTTAACTTTTTTCTATGTTTTCTCATATCATATAAAAGCATATTTTATATGTAAATATTTTTAACCATTCATATTAATATAAAAAGGATATTTTATGTTAAATTCTTCAACATTTTATTTTAACTCAAAAGGAATACTTTATGTTAAATCTTTCTAACATTTCAACGAAAACAAATAAAAGGTAACTTTGATTGTCGTCAATTCTAGCACAACAAAATATATAAAGAGTTATATTTTGTCTGCTTAACATTTTATAACTAAAATTTTATTTTAACCAATCTCAACATTTTATATCTAAAATGTTATATGTAAAACAAAATGAGTTTACAAATTTTGCCTTTTTATTTACACATAGGATATAAATAAAAATGTATACAACAAGATTGTCATTTTATTTACACATGTAGTGTAAATAAAATGTGGTTTTATAATTTTATCTATATTTACAAATAAAATGTTTAACCATTTGTCCTTTTTTTTCACACATGAAGTGTAAATTAGAATATATAAAACGATTTTAATGTTGCTAAATAAACACAGTCTATATAATATTCTAATTGGATTAAATTTTTTGGATCTAATCCGATTTACTGTCAAGTCACTATTTTTAATTGGATTAAATTTCTAGTTTAATCTAATTTATAGAACACGATGATTTTTATCGGATTCATACAGATCTATATCGTACGATAACAGATCTAACAATACATTGCAATAAAATTCATCAGAACACAAGCGAAATTCATCACAGCAAAGATCTGAAGAATAACATACATACAATTATTTAACAACGATAGAACAATTAATTAAATTAATTAAATTGTAAAAATTAGAGATTCTCACATTGTTTTGAATTTCTGCGCCGTTTAGATCCAAAATTAGGCCAAATTTCAACTTGCTCAAAATCAGGTCTAGTCTGTGCCATCGCGAAGGTCTCGGTCTCATGATCGTGGCGCACCTGAAATCGTTCGAATCCGAGTTCGTACGAACAAGATATGGTTAAATTAAGATTGGTAAATTTTTTGAATTAAATTAATTAAATAATCAAAAGTTGAAAAAGTCAACCTTCCACTTTCTTCCTCTTCCACGTTCCAACCCGTTCCCTTTTTATTTTTGAACCCATTTTGTTCAAAACTACGTCTCCTTTTTTCTCGAGATTGGTGAAGCTAGAAGTCGATCAGAAGGTGGCAAATCGGAGAGGGGAGGGAGGGCTACGTGCGCCTAAGGAGGTGGAGGTCGCGGTGGGGCCCGCTGGGCGCGGTGGGGGCTGTTTGGCCGTGGGTTGAGGAGGGGATTCCGGGCAAATTACTCACTTATACTTCATCATCTCCGTATAAAATCGAAGAGGAGGAAGAGAGCTCCGATTTGGTATGAAGAGTGAGTGATTTCATGATTCTAACTATAATCTAAAAATTGATTATTCTATATGTTATCCTTTTATAATAATATTATTTTCCAAAATATTAATTTTGAAATTTCTCTTTTAATATTCATTATAAAATGGATAAAATAAATCGATAAACTCGTTCGGGTTTTTTTTAAAATGCGTTGCTATTTTTAAAACGGATAAAATAGCCCAACTCATTTTCTTATCCATTTGTATTTTATAATGGGCTACACCTCTCACATTAAGTCTACGACTTGTGGATGCTGGATGTGCCGGTCGGTTCCGGGAAGACTTATTCCACAAGTTGGGTTTAACCTCGTGTCATGGCCCATTTCGTATTTGTGCATTTGGACCTCTCACATTAGGTTCAACATTAGTGGCTGCTAGATATGCAGGTCGGGTCCGAGCAGACTTCCCCAACAAATGTAACCTAACCTCGTGTCCAAGCACAATTATAATTTATAATTATAATTAATTTTTCCAAAAACATATTATTTGAAATTATCCTTTCCATTAAGGAATCTTGATTTTAAGATATTCTTTATTTCTAAATATCTTGATTTCAAGTATCATAATATAAATTGTAACTTTCGCTATTATTATGATTTTATAATAACAACCTTTTCAAGATGTTCAATTTTGAGACCATATATATATATATATATATATATATATATATATATATATATACGTAAATATATTGACAGCAAAGATGTAATTTTTTTTATTGAATCCTTTTATTGTAACTTTTAGACAATAAAGACATAATCTTTCTAAATCAACGTCAATTAATTCCATTAATTGAATATAAAATAAAAACATTCCTTTAATTCAAGATTGATAACGTTTTGGAAACAAATCTTCTAATTACATTAAAATGTAATAATTTGCAATACAAAAATCCCCATTTTAATTACATTAAAAATGTAACTAACATAACCTGTCTAATCTTGCTTTTTAATTTGCAATATAAATTGGTATACTTCCATTACATATGAAAATGAAATTTTATTACTTTGCAAATTATTATTCTTTCTTTTAATTTTATTTTCAATGCAAAACTTTAATATTTAATTACATAAAAAAATGTAACTTTAATTTCAAATATATATTCTATTCTTATATAATACATTGTAAATGTATTCTTCTCATACCTTTCTTATTACGTTGATAAAAATGTAAGTTTTCATTCTAATTTAAATTACATTAATAAGTATGTAACTATTCATATCTTATTACATTAGTAAAGGTAAAATTCATACCTCATCATCTTAATTTCATTGTAAATGTAATTCATATGTTAAAATATATCATTTCCTTACGTACATTAAAATATATCGTTACATTACATACATTAATATATATAGTTTCATTACATAACAAAATTACATGTAAACATTCATTTTGATAAAAAAATATACTTCTCTTTCAATTCTTCTCTTTTTAATGTACATAAATAACATTAAAATCAAATCTTTCCTTTCCTTTTCTTTATTACATTAATAAAAATGTAAAATTTAACTTATTACGTTAATAATGTAAATGCTTATCCATATCTTATTACAAAAATACAAATGTAAATTTTAAATATGCACTTTTATTTCTAATAAAATGTGAATGAAAATGTCTTTATCCAATTTGCTTTTTTTTCCCTTACACATACAATGTGAATAGATATGACTTTTCCAATTTCGTATACAATCTAATGTATAAACATGACACAAAAATGTCTATTTTAACTTGCATACAATTCTTATGTATAAACATGACATAAAAATGTCTATTTTTATTTTGTATACAGTCCAATGTATAAACATGACACAAAAATGTCTATTCTAACTTGCATACAACTCTTATGTATAAACATGACATAAAAATGTCTACTTTTATTTTGTATACAATCTAATGTATAAACATGACACAAAAAATGTCTATTCTAACTTGCATACAACTCTTATGTATAAACATGACATAAAAATGTCTATTTTTATTTTGTATACAATCTAATGTATAAACATGACACAAAAAATGTCTATTCTAACTTGCATACAATTCTTATGTTTCATTTTTATAAATAAAAATGAGAATTTTAATCACACAACAAATTTCTATTATTAACGTATATAAGAAAAGTATATTTTTATTTTACGATCAATTCTAACAATTCCAACTAGATCCAACAAAAGTGGTCTCGCCGAAAGCAGAGGTCGTTTGTAAAATGACTATTTTTAAGGGCTATATATTTAATATTAAAAATACATTTTTAAACAAATAATTTTCAAAACTCGAAATATATAAGTGTTTATACTTTTTAAATGCAGAAACGTCATTCTGAACTCAATGGAAGTGGTTTCGAGTCCAAATTCCTTCGTATGCAAAAAGTAGCATTTTTGACCTTTATAAATTTCATAGCGACCTTTCTAAATTTTAATTTGGGCATAACTTTTGATTCCTGTTATGAAATTTCAATTTTTCGGATTCGTTAGAAAGTATTTTTAAATAGATTCCAATATTTTTGGTTTCACTAAAATCTGTTAAATTTTGCATTCTGTACGGTCAGTCAAAGTTCAAGTTTGACTTTTCAAACTGCCGCGCTATTTCGAACTCCTTTTATAATTAAAATTAAATTATTCATTCTAACTTCGATTTAAATAAATTTTTAATCATTATTATTCTAAATAAATTATTTTAAATATCATAAACTCATAAAAATTACTTAATATAAAATTTTAAATTTACCCCAAAGTTTAGGGTTGTTACAATCTCCCCCACTTAAAAACTTTTCGTCCTCGAAAAGGAACGAAGCCAAAGACAACCTGTCACCTGTGTACTAGGCTGCCCGTGTGAAAATAAGGGCACCCGCGTTTGCAAAGTGAAACAAACAACGAGTCAGTCATGGGGACTGGTATGAGGAATCTATTTAATAGTTTAAACAACAGTGATAGCAAATCATAGGACCACGCCACTTTCGCGGAACGGGTTTACTCCAGTGATTGCTAGTGCATTTAAAACAAAGTAAATTCTTTTAAAACAATGCAATGCATTTAGAAAGAATGAAGCCATTATAAGACTCAGGTCCCATCACACAATGCAACGCAAGCCGGAGGATAGAGTTTTACCTTATAATAGCCAAATATGCTTGATACGTATAAAGCAAAATCAATTGATATTATTACTAGTGCATATATGTTTCAAAAATGAATAGCATCATAAATATCAATCATAGACGGCATAGCTACCATATACTATGTCGCCATACTAGTTCTACAATCGAGTCCGTTATTTCGTATCGGAAATTGGATTCCCGTCATGAGTCGAGGCAAGGGGTAAGCTCCTCTCCGCTTCGAGACACTCTAGCAAATGCCTCGGGACTACACACTCTGGGTAACCCCTGGATCTTCAGGGCCGGTCCTCTCTTACGTTTGAGGATTGGAAATTCCTGAACACACGTTTCCCGGTCCTTACAGACCTATAATCGAGGCGCCTCGCATTCCAACAACCACAAAGGTGAAAAGTAGATATATATGTCAGGGCTGGTAAGTCACTGACACCACCATAGCTAGAAAGAAACGTCGTGCTCTCCCTGCAGTCCGTATCCCGTTTTTAACTCATACCGGGGTGTGAGGCTCGCGAATCTACGAAATACACAAAGCTAGGTCACGTAGACCGTGCTTTGATCATCACCCACAAGACTTTTCTTTGCAACAGAAGCCTTAATCACAGCATCTTAGCATGCTACATAGGCAGTCCACTCCATGCGATTGATTTCCATCGATATATAACCCCTGAGCTCGTACGTCTCAGAGAAGGGCGTTAAGCAAAAGAATAAATTCTCCGCCGCCAAACAGATATATATTTAACAGAGATCAATCAGTATAGAACAAAATCCAATGTCAGACACACAGTCCATTTACAAGTCCGTTCTGGGTCTGAACGAAACCGGAGGCGTCAAATTCCTCGTATATCCGTCCAATCAACACATACGTTCAGACGGCTACTACTTCCGTCCCTTTCCGGTAGCTACTCCGGTTAGGAACCTCAATAGCGCCCATCCAACCGATACGAAGATCGTCGGTCTTGAATCGTCTTTGCATTTTCGAATTCGAATCGCTCGATAAATTATTTGAAATGAGGGTTAGCTCGTCCTTTTCAAATAATTCACGTCTTTAGAATTTAAATCGATTCATTTTATGGTTATATTATTCGACATCCATCTTTAGGTTCTTTAGTGTTATTTTCATGTCATACACATACAACCATCAAATATCAAACAATTCAAGCCCAATTGGTTTATTTGCAATCTATGTTGCCTATAACATTTTATAACGATTTTTCGCCATTTTTATTTATTTAAACATGGCCATATTTAATTAAACGACGTTTCAGGTCGTGCCGTGGCACTGGCGCTATTTTTCTCCTAATTTGTTTTACACATATCGGAAAATCTAACCGTTGGATTTCTACAAAGTCTATATCAGTGGGAAGATATTCCAAGGAAACTTCGAACTTCAGTTTCAGATCCGATAGTAACTAGCCAATCCAAGGAAACTTCGAACTTCTGTGGGAGTAGTAGGTTATTTCCAGTTCTGAATCGCTGTAATTTTGCTTGGATCTACAGCAATTCCCTCTTTTGATACGACGTGGCCTAGGAATTTAACTTCATTCTGCCAGAAGACACACCTAGAAAATTTAGCTTTCAAGACATTTCTCCTCAGAATTTTCAACACTTGTTCTAAATGTTTTGCATGTTCGTCTTCTGACTTGGAGTAGATCAAAATGTCATCAATGAAGACTAGAACAAATTTATTCAATACACCACGGAACACTCTGTTCATAAGATCAACGAAGTATGCCGGAGCGTTACACAAACCGAACGGCATTACTAACCATTCATAGAATAAATCGGGACCCCTGAAGGCTGTCAAAGGAAGACAGTCTTCGGCTATACGTAATTGGTGGAAACCTGTAGCTAGGTCCATTTTGGAGAATACTGTTGCTCCATTTAATTGATCTAACAGATCATCTATTCGGGGCTAGGGATATTTGTTCTTCAGTGTTTGCTTATTGAGATCACGGTAATCAACACAAAGTCTTAGAGTACCGTCTGACTTCGGGACAAATACTACTGCTGCTCCCCAAGCTGAAAAGCTCGGTCTGATCAGACCTTTCCAAAGCAATTCTCAGGTTTGACTACTTAACTCTTCTTTTTCTTTCGGGGCCATTATTCTAATTGGATGTACTACTGGTCGGGCGTTAGGAATTAGATCTATCCTAAATTCAATTTCTCTTTGCGGCGGTAAGTTTTCTACTTCTTCAAACACATCCGCGTAGTTTTTAACGACCGGTATCTTTTCTATTGAAGGGGGAGTAACTTCTAAAGAAGACCAAAATTATGTTCTATTAATTTCTGAACCGAGACATGGTATAGTGATATGCCCCGATTTATTTTCAACTTTCACGATTCTTTCGGCACATCTAACTTCGGCCTTATATTGTGTCAACCAGTCCAGCCCCAGTATAATATCAAATTCGGAAAGGTCCATGACAATCGAATCAAAAGAAAACTTATAGCAAGAATAAGAGATAGGCACTCTACAGCATAAAATGAGACTAATAGAACTTCCTATTGGGTTTCGAACTTTAATTGGTTCCTTAAGTTTTCTTCGTTTCAATTTTAATTTGTGAACAAGGTTACCAGAAATGAAGCTACGTGATGCACCAGTATCAAAAAGTACAGAAACAAGAATATTTTTAATGGTAAGGGTACCTCCCAAGACATCGGGTTTACCTGATCCATCGGTGGTGGCTGGAGGGGTCTTCCCGTCATAGACATGAGCCACCTGTGCATTCTGCTTCAAAGGACAGTTCCTGCTATAGTGCCCCTTCTTATGGCAGTTGTAGCATTCGGCTGAGTCATTTGCCTTTGGTTTCCTCGGGGCTTTGCATACATTAGAAAAGTGACCTGGCTTCCCGCAGTTGTAGCAATTTCCTTTCGGGATCTTTGCAGGTTTCTGAGTAGCGGCCGCGGTAATGCTAGATTCGGGTTGATCTGTTGAAGCCTTGCGCTTATTTCCAGCTTGGCTTTTGGCGCGGTCTTGGCTAGTGTGCCTTTCATCCATGTCTTCATAATTGCAAGCCATCTCTACTAATTCTGAAAAGGAGAGTTTGATGTTGCTCATAGCTCTATCATGGTACTTGCGCTTCAGCCCAAATATGAATCTCTTGTTCTTTGCTTTGTTGATTAAAATCAGCTCTGGAGCATAGCGCGACAACTGAGTGAACTTATTTAGATAGTCCTGAATAGAGAGATCCCCTTGCTGGAGATTAGCAAACTGCTCTCGCATCCTCTCTAGAGCCTGTTCCGGTACAAACTTCTCATTGAACATAGTTTTGAATTGCTCCCAAGTTCTGACAGTACCAGCTGCATCCTCTGAGGTAATGGCATCCCACCACAGCTCTGCTTCCTCCTGAAGGAGCCAAATGCCAAGTCGGGCTTTGTTGTTGGTTCCCATACCCATGCCTTCAAAGATTTTCTCACAGGTCTTCAACCAAGCTATAGCCTCGGTCACTGTACCAGTGCCAGTAAAAGGTTTTCCCCCAAGATTTCTATACCTCTTTGCTACTTTATCTAGCTCAAAGTCCTCAGGAGCATGTGGCTGAACAATGGGGCCTTCCACAACTACGGGGATATTCCCCCGTCCTCCTGCTGCATCTCCTCGGCCTCCACGGCCTCCTCTAGCTGCTGCTCCTCGTGTAGCCATCTAAGAGAATACTGTATAAGCAAGAAAAGAGTCAAGCTCACAGATTTGATAATTTTCATAAATGATAAAGCAGGGGAATACAAGGAAAGATAATGATGATGTACTGATCAAATTGTTTTGCTAATCTGCTTAGATCATTCTAGGACATTGCTAATCCTATCTCTAATGAGCTACTCGCATTAGAACACTACTGATTCTATTCTGACGAGGTGTTTAATGTGTTAGATCCCGGAACTAAGGTTAACCAAAGCTCTGATACCAACTGTGACGATCCCAAAATCCGAGGGGTGGTATTAAGGATAATCATAGGGAAATAACACATTAATCATCATAGCAGAGTACAGATAATAGCAAAAACAATAAATAGAATAATTTTACATGGATATGACAGCGGAATCACAACATGTAATAATATCAGAATAACATAGCGTGGGATATAACTTAGTAAATAAAAAGGAAAGTGATCAGTCATCATCGCCAGAGGCGGAATACATACATGCAGTGAGACATAATAAGGGTATCAGTCTACATCGCCGAAGGCGGAATACATATACATACAATAAGAAATACGGAAAGTAAATCAGTCTGCATCGCCCGTGGCGGAATCATAACATAAGTATAGTAATGGCGGAAAAAGTCAAAGTCGTCTCTGTGAAGTCAGCCTCGCCATGAGCCAAAAATGCACTCTATGCAGCAGTGCAGAGCCAAAAACAACATGTCACCTGTGTACTAGGCTGCCCGTGTGAAAATAAGGGCACCCGCGTTTGCAAAGTGAAACAAACAATGAGTTAGTCATGGGGACTGGTATGAGGAATCTATTTAACAGTTTAAACAACAGTGATAGCAAATCATAGGACCACGCCACTTTCGCGGAACGGGTTTACTCCAGTGATTGCTAGTGCATTTAAAACAAAGTAAATTCTTTTAAAACAACGCAATGCTTTTAGAAAGAATGAAGCCATTATAAGACTCAGGTCCCATCACACAATGCAACGCAAGCCGGAGGATAGAGTTTTACCTTATAATAGCCAAATATGCTTGATACGTATAAAGGAAAATCAATTGATATTATTACTAGTGCATATATGTTTCAAAAATGAATAGCATAATAAATATCAATCATAGACGGCATAGCTATCATATACTATGTCGCCATACTAGTTCTACAATCGAGTCCGTTATTTCGTATTGGAAATTGGATTCCCGTCATGAGTCGAGGCAAGGGGCAAGCTCCTCTCCGCTTCGAGACACTCTAGCAAATGCCTCGGGACTACACACTCTGGGTAACCCCTGGATCTTCAGGGCCGGTCCTCTCTTACGTTTGAGGATTGGAAATTCCTGAACACACGTTTCCCGGTCCTTACAGACCTATAATCGAGGCGCCTCGCATTCCAACAACCACAAAGGTGAAAAGTAGATATATATGTCAGGGCTGGTAAGTCACTGACACCACCATAGCTAGAAAGAAACGTCGTGCTCTCCCTGCAGTCCGTATCCCGTTTTTAACTCATACCGAGGTGTGAGGCCCGCGAATCTACGAAATACACAAAGCTAGGTCACGTAGACCGTGCTTTGATCATCATCCACAAGACTTTGCTTTGCAACAGAAGCCTTGATCACAGCATCTTGGCATGCCACATAGGCAGTCCACTCCATACGATTGATTTCCATCGATATACAACCCCTGAGCTCGTACGTCTCAGAGAAGGGCGTTAAGCAAAAGAATAAATTCTCCGCCACCAAACAGATATATATTTAACAGAGATCAATCAGTATAGAACAAAATCCAATGTCAAACACACAGTCTATTTACAAGTCCGTTCTGGGTCTGAACGAAACCGGAAGCGTCAAATTCCTCGTATATCCGTCCAATCAACACATACGTTCAGACGGCTACTACTTCCGTCCCTTTCCGGTAGCTACTCCGGTTAGGAACCTCAATAGCGCCCATCCAACCGATACGAAGATCGTCGGTCTTGAATCGTCTTTGCATTTTCGAATTCGAATCGCTCGATAAATTATTTGAAATGAGGGTTAGCTCGGCCTTTTCAAATAATTCACGTCTTTAGAATTTAAATCGATTCATTTTATGGTTATATTATTCGACATCCATCTTTCGGTTCTTTAGTGTTATTTTCATGTCATACACATACAACCATCAAATATCAAACAATTCAAGCCCAATTGGTTTATTTGCAATCTATGTTGCCTATAACATTTTATAACGATTTTTCGCCATTTTTATTTATTTAAACATGGCCATATTTAATTAAACGACATTTCAGGTCGTGCCGTGGCACTGGCGCTGTTTTTCTCCTAATTTGTTTTACACATATCGGAAAATCTAACTGCTGGATTTCTACAAAGTCTATATCAGTGGGAAGATATTCCCAAAGCGAACCCAATGGTTCCAGTTTCGTGAGAATCCGACGGTCGGATCTTCCACACTAGTCATTTGAAGTTACGGTTTCAAAATTCGAACTGCAGCGTCGTTATTCGATTTAATTTAATTATATTTATATTTATATATAAATATAAACGATTCTGGCGCTGTTTTTCTTCGGATTTGAATTTCGCATTCCGGACAATCCAACCGTTGGATTTTTACAAGGTTGGTATCGTTGGAAAGATATTTCCAAGGCGAACCCAGCGGTTGCGGTTTCGGGAAAATCCGATGGTCGGATATCTCGCACTAATCGTTTCAAATTACGATTCCGAAACCCGAACTGCACGGCCTCTATTCCTTTTATTTATATTTATATTTATATATATAAATATAGTTCATTCTATAGCTTCAACTATAGTTCATTCTATAACTTCAACTATAGTTCATTCTATAACTTCAACTATAGTTCATTCTATATTTTCAACTTCGTTTTCACTTCAAATATTTCACTAACACCTTAATATTTCGAAAAAATTCGCCATAACCTCCTTTGTACGGGGAGGGGTTTGGAAATTTATTGGGCCGTATCACGTACCCAATAAATCCTAAAAAGCATTCACATATTTATAGTGATATATTCTGGTGTTTACGGGGGAGCATGTACTGATAATCACTCCAGAGAATAAATTCCCGTCACCCCGTTTCCGTGTGGAAATAAATAGTCCATGTGCCGTATCTAATAACTAGAGCGACGTCATTATTGTCAACTCCAGACCCGTGTGGGGTTTTTATTAATCTGGCAATTTATCGTTATAATTTATATAGTCCATATTAGTCATCAGTTCAACCTGTAGTACATAGTCATCGCCATACAAGCCTCTTGCTTGTATGGTAAATCTTCCACTTCGTCACACAAGCTCCAATTGCTTATGTGGAATATGATGAAGTATGCCTATCGTCAAGAAGTATGCCATGTAGTGTAGTTCAAAATTAATTGTTACTATCCTATGGCGTTATTTATTATTTCACACAGAATAACCAGCACTCCGCATCCAATGGCATTCACAGGAGTTGATATATAAATAAAATTGCGCAGCCAACTCATCAAGGTTTACCTATTTGTCGGGCACGCAAATAATTTCTTTACTCTACAGCTAATCCATTTTTCCTGTTCAACACATGTATATATATGTAGAACAAAGCTAATAATAATATTTCTAGCAGACTATTATTTATTTCAACACGTGTGTATTTCTAACTAAGCGTATACATGATAAAAGAAATATTTTTATCATCAAAAATATTTATTCGACATGTGTGTATTTTTACCTCTTCATATTTACAATAAAGGTGTAGTTTTTATTGTCTATTCCATTTATTTTTAAAAGATGATAACATTCAACACATGAATTTCAACTCGACGAACAAATTGCAATTCAACACATGAATATTCGATACAGTTTGTATATATATATATATATATATATATATATATATATAAATGTGATTTTTATCGCTAATGCCATTTGTTTAAATTCAAATAATATTCAACACATGAATTTCAACTCAACGAATGAATTGCAACTCAACACATGAATATTCGATATAGTTTGTATATATATATAAAAATGTGATTTTTATCGCTAAAGCCATTTGTTTAAATTCAAATAATATTCAACACATGAATTTCAACTCAACGAATGAATTGCAACTCAACACATGAATATTCTATATAGTTTATGTAATTTATTTCAACGAATGAAAATTATTCTAACACATAAATATTTCAGAAAATTTCGGCAGCATAACGGCAGGGTATTTAAAACCGGCACCGTCCCTAGTACGGCTCCTCGCTCTACCTTAAAACCTCGCGGTTTTTGACAATGGGGATCATGCATCTAGTTCGCACGCAGGCGACATGTTTTATTTTCAATTCCACAATCCTATTCTATTTTGTTTCAACCGCAAGAGGGTATTTTTCAACCACAAAGGTATTTTTCAACCACAAAGGTATTTTTCAACCATAATATCAACCACAAACAATTATTTCCAACCATTCGTCATACCATATAATATCACGTCAATCACAAGCAATAAATATTGTCCATGGTCTGTGGACGAGGGGAGTGTATATATATATAATATAATAATTCACTTGCATTTCATCACAATTTAAAGCATATATGTTTCATTCAACGCTTGTATAATTTATACATCGCTAATATAACTTATACAACACATGTACATGAGGTATACAATGCGTATATAATTTACACTTCGCTTATATAATTTATACAACACGATTTCATTCACACAAATAGTTTAGATTCCTCACATTGGTTATTGCAGTGCTAAAAATCGTAGGAAGGTCAGAAAAATCCGCGGCTTCTGCAAGAATGTAGAGAGACTCCTTGCGGTCACGGTGTCTCCTGTTTCATCGAATTTCGTTAACATAGCAAAAAGATACGATTTTTACAAGTTTGCAATGCTTTATAGTGTAAAAATCAGTTGAAAACAGGTTTAGCCGTATACCTCTTTTGAATTCGAAAACAAGGGTTAAACTTTTCGGCAAAACCGCGAAGTTTTAAGACGAACGGCCAGCGCTGCGTCGAAGAGGAAGGAAAGAGCTTCCCATCCCTACTCGAGATAATCAGATCGACGCTCCCTAGCGGGCACGGCGGCGGCGCAAAGTTCGGACTTTCCCGACGCTATAACTCCCTCAATACTTAACGATAATTCATGAAATTGCTATGGATTTGAAGATCTCTGAACGCTCTTCAAAATGGATCTGAGTTTGCTTGATTTCGTTCTGTGGTTGTGGAGAAATTGAAGAGAGAAGTTTCAGAGCTTTTTCCGCGTCGCGACAGGGAGTTACGATGAAGTAGAAGAATTGTGATTGGTCAGCTCTTTTTATTTTAATTTTTAATTTATTTAATTCCTAAAATACCCCCTTCCACACACGAACTCGAAATCAAACCCAACGACTGTCGCCCATAGCTAAATACCCCCATTCCGAACACAATGGGATATGTTTCGCTGGCCAATTCGACTGTTACAGTCAGTTATTCTTCAATTTAAAATATAAAACATTCAATATTTAATTTAAACGTACATTTCAATTTGTCAGGGCCACAAACTGAATCGAAAAATTCCAGAAAAATAAATCTAGCTTTGTTTTGACGATATGGTCCTAACAAAACCAGTTTCGTCGAATTCTGAGCTTGTTTGAAAAACGGCCATTTTTAGGTCGACCCTTTTTAAAAGAATTTGACCAATCACATTTTCTTTTGCCCCGCTCACATACTAGCTTCAAAAATTATGAAATTTGAAACTTAGCAATAATTTGACATCCCGGACCCAACAAAAGTGGTTTCGTTGAATTCCGAGGTCGTATGCAAAATATCAATTTTCAAGGGCTATATATACTATATAGCGACCCTTCTGAAAATTCATTTGGCCATAACTTTTGATTTCCGTTATGAAATTTCGATTTTTCAGATTCGTTAGAAAGGTATTGATAATCAGATTTAAATATTTTCAGTTTCGCTAAAATCCGTTATATTTTCCAACCGGTACAGTCGGACAAAGTTTGTATTCAAAATTTCAAACTGCCACACCATACCAAATTCTATATTTTATTGAAATAGGCTATTTCAACCATTCAAATTCTTTTGTAATAACCTAATTTAAAAAATTTAAACTGGTTCACATTTTCCGGGTTATTACATAACTCATCTTTCATTCTTTTATTGATTTCAATAATTTTATTTATTGATTTACTTTTAAAATATATAACTTTATATATTTAAAAATCATATTTCCTAATAGCGGATTATATATATAATCAAAATACGTTAATTATACACTTTTCACTCTCAGCTCATTCTAGGGCATTACTAACCCCATCTCTAATGAGTTTTCTCATTCTAGGATACTGCTGATCCTATCTCTAATGAGTATTCTTATTGGATATTACTAATCCAATCTCTGATGAGTCTTTTGTTCGGTCCTAATGAGTTGTATCCCAAAGATTTGAGCTAACCAAAGCACTGATACCAACTGTAACGGCTCGGGTTTCACCCAACCCGATCGATCATTAAATCGACCAAGACCATTCAAAATAACTTTGGGAATACAACAACATCAGAACAATAACAGCAAACTTTTATAAACATTACAATAATGTTACATCAGAGTACATAACTTATCAGAGTATATTGAATAAAATTACAGTGGAAGATAAATTACAATAAATTAAATACAATACACAGCAGAAGACTTCGATGCTCTGGACACAGCTTTAGGCTTCAATCCAGAATCCTGCTTGAGATAAGAACCTGTAGATAAACTACTCGACTGCTCGTGTGGAGAAGAGGGCACCCGAGTTTGTAAAGGTGGAAACAAACAACGGGTCAGTCATGGGACTGGTGTGAGAATTCTAAACTAATTTAACTAATAGTAATAAGGCAAATCCAAGGACTACGCCGCTAACGCCGAACGGGTTTACTCCAATGGATTACCGGTGCATAAATTAAAGTAAATCGTTAAACAACGCAATGCTTTTTAGAAAAATGAAACCATCATAAGACTCAAGTCCCATCACACAATGCAACGCAAACCGGAGGATAGATTTTTACCTTATAATGGTCAAAAATGCTTGATACGATAAAAACGAATTTGATATTATTATTAGTGTATATATGTTACAAAAACATTTCAAAGTAAATGTATCAATCCTAGGAAACATAGCTACCATATACTATGCCTCCATACTAGTAATACAATCAAGTCTGTAGGGTCGTATTGGGAATTTGGTTTTCCATCATGAGTCAAGGCTAGGGAGGAGCTCCTTACAGATTCGAGACACTCTAGCTAATGTCTCATGATTCCCCGCAGTGAACCCTTGGAAAGCTGCAGGGCCGGTCCACACATACAGCTTCGTGGATTAGTTATTCCTGAACACACGTTTCCCGATCCTATAGGACCTATCATCCGAGGCGCGCCACATTCCATCATCCACATAAGTAAATATCAGCAAGTTTAAACACCGACACCACTTCTAGCTAGAAAGAAACGTGTTGGTCTCCCTGCGTTCCCTTCTCCCGTTTTAGACTCAACCGGGTTGTGAGGCTCGCGAAGTAACTTTATAACCACAAGGCCTGCTTTTCAACAAAGCGTTGATCATCTTCATCTTAGTGTGCCACGTTGACAATTCACGCCATGCGACTGGTAACTATTAATGCACAACCTCTTAGGGTGTTAAGCAAGAGAATAAATTATCCGCCACCAACGGTCGTATATTAACAGAAATCAATATACATAGAACAAAATTCAACGTCAGACACACATCCATTTACAAGCTTATACTCTGGGTCTGAGCGAAAGCCAAATACGTACAAATCAACACTACGTCCGGATAACTAGCATCTTAGCCCCGTCTTGGGAGCAAATCATTCAAGGGCCTCAACACTAGTTACCCATTCGATGTGAAGATCGTCGGTCTTCAATCGCCGTCTTCAATTCTTCCATTTAAAACGTCGTATCATTATTTGGAATGAGAGTAAACTCGGACTTTCCAAATAATCTTCGCATAGTTATCATTTGAATTATTTCATAACGTTGTTTTTTATCACTATTTTTATTTTGATAAGAATATATATAAATCATTCCATGTAGTCATTAACATATAAGGGCAACGAATCAACCAAACAAACAACACACAATCATGTTCATGTATCATATTATATTCAAAGAACATTTCAATTCCATTCCCACATTTATTTATTAATAGACAACAGCTAAAATGTAACTTTCAATTTATTTTTTTACTGCATAGAAAATGTCATTAAAACATCTCTTTTTCTTATTTATCTACACTACATGTGAATAAATGTTTTCCTTTTCTTTTACTCAAATGTAAATAAGTGTTTTCCTTTTTTTCTACATATCCTATTTACATGAATATGTAAATGAAAGTGTCATCTAAAATAATTCTTTTTATTCCATAAGAAAATGTAAATTTCTATTTCATATTTTATTTACATTCTTTCTCTCATTTTATTGGAAATGTAGTATTTCCTTCTTATTCATTACACTATAGAAAAATGTAAATTTTCTTCTATTTTTTATTTTTTTATTCTTTACACTATATTCTCTTTTATTATATTATAAAGAATGTAATTCTTCTAACTTCTTTTGTTACAAAAAAAAATGTAATATTTCTTCTTTTGATTACATTAAGAAAAATGTAATTGACATTATATTGTAAAATCCTATCTTTCAATTGCATTGTAAAATTTCCTTCTTTAATTACGTTGTAAATGTAGTTAACATTACAGTGAAAAATTCTAACTTTTTAAATTACATTAAAGAAATGCAAATTTGATTACATCATCCAATTCTTCTTCTTAATTACGTTAAAATTGCAATTTTCAATATATTGTAAAATCCTTCTTTAATTACATATAGAAATGTAATTTTTATTGCAAATTCTCATTCTTAATAAAAATGTGATTTATTTTTCATGTACGCAAACATGACATTTAAAATATGATTTTGATTCATATGCATTACCTTGACATTAAAATATGGTCTGATTTCATATGCATTATCATGACATTGAAATATGGTTTATTTCATATGCATTATCTTGACATTAAAATATGGTTTTATTTCATATGCATTAACTTGACCTTAAAATATGGTTTTATTTCATATGCATTAACTTGATATTAAAATATTGTTTTATTTCATATGCATTAACTTGACCTTAAAATATGGTTTTATTTCATATGCATTAACTTGACCCTAAAATATGGTTTTATTTCATATGCATTAACTTGACATTAAAATATGGTTTTATTTCATATGCATTGACGCTACTCCAAAACATGATTTTATATCATATGCACTATCATGTACTAAAATATGATTCTATTTTCATATTTCTATTCAAATGCTAAAAGTATATTTATTTTCCTATTTCTACACATCTGATAAAAATAAGTTGGTTTTCATACCTTCACTGCGACACTAAAAATATATATAATTTTATTCATGTTTTAACTAAAACGATAAAAAATATGATTATTTACATATTCTAACTAAAAACGAAGAAAATATGACAATAATCATATTCTACCTAAGACTGCTAAAAATATAATTTTAATCCACTTTTTCCATTAATGCTAAAAATATAATTATAATTCACTTTTTCCATTAACGCTAAAAATATCATTATAATTCACTTATTCCATTACACTAAAAATATAATTATAATTCACTTATTCCATTACACTAACAACATGATCATTCAAAATTATATAGCGCTTATAACCATTACACTAACAATATGATCATTTTAATGTAATGACATAGCGCTTAAAGTAGTTTCATTTTAACTAAGATGGCATAACACTAAATTTATATTCATTTTAACTGAAATGACATAACGTCGAATTCATATTCATAATTTCTAATGAAGACATTACTAATGTAAACATATTTTCTAATGTAAACATATTTGCTAATGTAATCATTATTTTCTAATGTAAACATATTTTAACACAACGCTAAAATATGTTCATTTTTCATATGATTTAACACAATGCTAAAATTTGATTCATTTTCAATAAAATGTCATAACGACAAAATTATGTTTACATTCACTATATTAACATAACGCTAAAATATGATTCATTTTCAATAAAATGTCATAACGCTAAAATATAATTCATTTTCGACTAAATTTACATAATGCTAAAATGTATTCATTTTTCTAAAATGACACAACGCCTAAATTTATATGTTAACCTTTTTCTATGTTTTCTCATATCATATAAAAACATATTTTATATGTAAATATTTTTAACCATTCATATTAACATAAAAAGGATATTTTATGTTAAATTCTTCTTAACATTTTATTTTAACATAAAAGGAATACTTTATGTTAAATCTTTCTAACATTTCAACGAAAACAAATAAAAGGTAACTTTGATTGTCGTCAATTCTAGCACAACAAAATATATAAAGAGTTGTATTTTGTCTACTTAACATTTTATAACTAATTTGTTATTTTAACCAATCTCAACATTTTATATCCAAAATGTTATATCTAAAACAAAATGAGTTTACAAATTTTGCTTTTTTATTTACACATAGGAAATAAATAAAAATGTATACAACAAGTTTGTCTTTTTATTTACACATGTAGTGTAAATAAAATGTGGTTTTCTAATTTTATCTATATTTACAAATAAAATGTTTAACCATTTGTCATATTTTTTACACATGAAGTGTAAATTAGAATATATAAAACGATTTTAATGTTGCTAAATAAACACAGTCTATATAATATTCTAATTGGATTAAAATTTTCGGATCTAATCCGATTTACAATCAAGTCACTATTTTTAATTGGATTAAAATTCTAGTTTAATTTAATTTACAGAACACGATGATTTTTATTGGATTCATACAGATCTAGATCGTACGATAACAGATCTAAGAATACAATGCAATAAAATTCATCAGAACACAAGCGAAATTCATCACAGTACAGATCTGAACAAATAACATACATACAATTATTTAACAACGATAGAACAATTAATTAAATTTTAAAAACCAGAGATTCTCACATCGTTTTGAATTTCTGCGCCGTTTAGATCCAAAAATTGGCCAAATTTCAACTTGCTCAAAATCAGGTCTAGTCAGTGCCATCGCGAAGGTCTCGGTCTCACAATCGTGGCGCACCTGAAATCATTCGAATCCGAGTTCGTACGAGCAAGATATGGTTAAATTAAGATTGGTAAATTTTTTGAATTAAATTAATTAAATAATCAAAGGTTGAAAAAGTCAACCTTCCTCTTTCTTCCTCTTCCACGTTCCAACCCGTTCCCTTTTTATTTTTGAACCCATTTTGTTCAAAACTAGGTCTCCTTTTTTCTTGGGATTGGTGAAGCTAGAAGTCGATCAGAAGGTGGCAAATCGGAGAGGGGAGGGAGGGCTACGTGCGCCTAGGGAGGTGGAGGTCGCGGTGGGGCCCGCTGGGCACGATGGGGGCTGTTTGGCCGTGGGTTGAGGAGGGGATTCCGGGAAAATTACTCACTTATACTTCATCATCCCCGTATAGAATCGAAGAGGAGGAAGAGAGCTTCGATTTGGCATGAGGAGTGAGTGATTTCATGATTGTAACTATAGTCTAAAAATTGCTATATGTTACCCTTTTATAATAATATTATTTTCCAAAATATTAATTTTGAAATTTCTCTTTTAATATTCATTAAAAAATGGATAAAATAAATTGATAAACTCGTTTTTTTTTAATGCGTTGCTATTTTTAAAACGGATTAAATAGCCTAACTCAATTTCTTATCCATTTGTATTTTATAATGGGCTAGACCTCTCACATTAAGCCTACGACTTGTGGATGCTGGATGTGCCGGTCGGTTCCGGGCATACTTATTCCACGGGTTGGGCTTAACCTCGTGTCATGGCCCGTTTCGTATTTGTGCACTTGGACCTCTCACATTAGGTTCAACATTAGTTGCGGCTGGATGTGCTGGTCGGGTCCGGGCAAACTTCCACCACAAATGTAACCAAACCTCGTGTCCAAGCACAATTATAATTTATAAATATAATTAATTTTTCCAAAAACATATTATTTGAAATTATCCTTTCCATTAAGGAATCTTGATTTTAAGATATTCTTTATTTCTAAATATCTTGATTTCAAGTATCTTAATATAAATTGTAACTTTCCCTATTATTATGATTTTATAATAACAACCTTTTCAAGATGTTCAATTCTGAAACCATATATATATATATATATATATATATATATATATATAAACATATTGACACCAAAGATGTAATTTTTTTATTAAATCCTTTTATTGTAACTTTTAGACAATAAAGACATAATCTTTCTAAATCAACGTCAATTAATTCCATTAATTGAATATAAAATAAAAACATTACTTTAATTCAAGATTGATAACGTTTCGGAAACAAATCTTCTAATTACATTAAAATGTAATAATTTGCAATACAAAAATCCCCATTTTAATTACATTAAAAATGTAATTAACGTAACCTGTCTAGTCTTGCTTTTTAATTTGCAATGTAAATTGGTATACTTCCATTACATATTAAAATGAAATTTTATTACTATGCAAATTATTATTCTTTCTTTTAATTTTATTTTCAATGAAAAACGTTAATCTTTAATTACATAAAAAAATGTAACTTTAATTTCAAATATATATCCTATTCTTATTTAATACATTGTAAATGTATTCTTCTCTTACCTTTCTTATTACATTGATAAAAATGTAAGTTTTCATTCTAATTTAAATTACATTAATAAATATGTAAGTATTCATATCTTATTACATTAATAAAGGTAAAATTCATACCTCATCATCTTAATTGCATTATAAATGTAATTCATATGTTAAAATATATCATTTCCTTATGTGCATTAAAATATATCATTACATTACATACATTAATATATATAGTTTCATTTCATAACAAAATTACGTGTAAACATTCATTTTGATAAAAAAAATATACTTCTCATTCAATTCTTTTCTTTTTAATGTACATAAATAACATTAAAATCAAATCTTTCTTTTCCTTTTCTTTATTACATTAATAAAAATGTAAATCTTCCATTTCATCTTAGTTACATAAAAATGTAAAATTTAACTTATTACATTAATAATGTAAATGCTTATTCATATCTTATTAAATAAATACAAATGTAAATTCTAAATATGCACTTTTATTTCTGTTAAAATGTGAATGAAAATGTCTTTATCCAATTTGCTTTTTTTTTCCTTACACATACAATGTGAATAGAAATGACTTTTCCAATTTTGTATACAATCTAATGTATAAACATGACATAAAAATGTCTATTTTAACTTGCATACAATTTTTATGTATAAACATGACATAAAAATGTCTATTTTTTTTTGTATACAATCTAATGTATAAACATGACACAAAAATGTCTATTCTAATTTGCATACAACTCTTATGTATAAACATGACATAAAAATGTCTACTTTTATTTTGTATACAATCTAATATATAAACATGACACAAAAAATGTCTATTCTAACTTGCATACAACTCTTATGTATAAACATGACATAAAAATGTCTATTTTTATTTTGTATACAATCTAATGTATAAACATGACACAAAAAATGTCTATTCTAGCTTGCATACAATTCTTATGTTTCATTTGTATAAATAAAACTGAGAATTTTATTTACACAACAAATTTCTATTATTAACGTACACAATAAAAGAATATTTTTATTGTACGATCAATTCTAACATTTCCAACTAGATCCAACAAAAGTGGTCTCGTCGAAAACAGAGGTCGTTTGTAAAATGACTATTTTTAAGGGCTATATATTTAATATTAAAAATACATTTTTAAACAAATAATTTTTGAAACTCGAAATATATAAGTGTTTATACTTTTTAAATGCAGAAACGTTATTCTGAACTAAATGGAAATGGTTTCGAGTCCAAATTCCTTCATATGCAAAAAGTAGCATTTTTTACCTTTATAAATTTCATAGCGACCTTTCTAAATTTTAATTTGGGCATAAATTTTGTTTCCTGCTATGAAATTTCAATTTTTCGGATTCGTTATAAATATATTTTTAAATAGATTCCAATAATTTTGTTTCACTAAAATCTGTTAAATTTTGCATCCTGTACGGTCAGTCAAAGTTCAAGTTTGACTTTTCAAACTACCGCGCTATTTCTAACTCCTTTTATAGTTAAAATTAAATTATTCATTCTAACATCGATTTAAATCAATTTTTAATCATTATTATTCTAAATAAATTATTTTAAATATCATAAACTCATTAAAATTACTTAATATAAAATTTTAAATTTACCCTAAAATTTAGGGTTGTTACAGTCAGTTTATGTTCCATATGCCTAATTAAATCTATTTTATTGCCCTATGCCAGTTCATATGCCTAATTAGATCTATTTTATTGTTCTATGCCAGTTCATACTTCTTATGCTTATGCCAGTTTTGATGTCATGGTTCTCTTCACCTCTTCTCTTCTTTTCCTTTTTATGAGATTAGGGTAACTGCCAGCCTAACATATTATTATACGTAAGAATGACGTGGGAATGTTGTGGGAAAAGTTTGCGGAAATTATTGAATAATATACAGTTGGGAATAAAAAGAGTTGAAATCATGTAATTGATTTGGGGCATGAATTGGTACAATTTGTTTACATGAGATTATGGGCATAAATTTGAATTAAAATGATGAACATAATTTAGATTGGAAATTATGGGTATATATTATAATCCAAGATTTGAAACTGGGAACATGAATTAAGAAAGTGATAATGAACGCCTATGACACGAGGTTAGACTCGGATTGTGGTATAAGACTGCCTGAAACCGTCCGGCATATCCAGCCACTGCAAACCGTAGTCTAATGTGAGAGGTTAACGGCAGAAAACTAGATGCGTATTAATGCAAATGTAATGACCCGGATCCTTATGGGTTAATTTTTGAATATTTAATACAGTTTTAAATATCGAGTTGATAATATAAATGGAATTTTTAAATTAAATTATCGATTTAATAATCAAATTTCGATTTAATATTGAATATATTAAATTGACGAATACGAAAAAAATAATAAATAAATGAATTCGAAGTTAGAACTGAATCAAGATAATTCAGATGATCTGTGGAAATTCTAATTCGAATATAAACGATAATAATAATATTATTATTGAAGAATTTAATGGTTTGAAATATAATTTATATCAATTTAAATTAATATCTACTATAGATGATCAAATTGGACTTTGTGACCTTTCCTAGTGTGTCCGGAATATGGGTATTACACTAGATTTGACAGTCGTTGGGTTCAGAAAGGAGTTCGGGATTTTGGGGTATTTTAATTGAAAAGACAGCGGATTTTAAAAGCTAATTAAATTAAAATAAAACAAAAATAAAATTTCCTCCTTCTCTTTTGTGGACATCAACAAAAGACGGTGAGCTCTCTAACTCCACACAAATAAGGCCCCGTTGTTCATTGTATAGCCGCACCTCCCTTTTATAAAATCAACAGCCAACCCTTCCCCTTTTCGATTCAAACAGAAGTTTCAAAATGAATTAGAAATGGTCACCGCTCCCTTTTCGTTTAAAATCGAAATCAAGTCCCCCATTTAAACCTCGACCGATTTGCAGAAGCTCGACATTTCGTGGAAGCGTACTGGCGACTTGGGAGAAGGGTGTTTCCAATGGTCTGCTGTTTCAGGAGGGTCACGATGGTGCGATACTGGTATTGTTGAAATCTGGTGGGAGTTCGATGTGAAGGACGGGTTGGATTGGGTTCGGCTTGGCTTTGGAAATGAGTGGTCGCGATAAGCAGAAAGACAAGGGAGGCGATCTGAAATGGTAAGGAGTGCGAAAGCCAGAGACGATGAACTGGAGTTGGAGGATGGGATTTATGGTGCTTGCGATTTCAGGTAGAAGACGAAGTACCGGAGTCAGGTGATGGGTTGCGATACTGGTTTGAGCGTTCTGAGCAGGTGCAGTTCGTTGATGATGAGGATAACTGGAGTGGAGGTTCGAATTACTTATCTAGAGTGGTGCTAAGTGTCAAATGTTGAACTGGGCTGAAATGGAGTGTTCAACAGTTCGATTTAGTGGGGTTCAAATGGATTGATGATGTACTGGGACAGCTGCTATTCGACAGTTGGAATTAGGGGGAGTTCAACCTATGTTTTGGTGAAAATATGGTGCGGCTTGGGGAGTAGCAGTCGTCGATAATGGTGGTTCGACACTCGGAAGTTGCAGTACGATGTGTTTTGGGATATTGGAGCTCGACATGGTAAAGTTGCTGTATGTTGTGAAGTGGTACTTGACTGGTAGGGGCATCGATATCGTCAGGGGGTAGAGATGCTCGTGTATGGTTTAAAAGGAGGTGTGTTCAAACATGTTCTGGTGGAAGATAAGGCAAACAATGAGATTAAGGTAATTTCAATTAAATACCTTAATTAATTTAGTGATTTAAAAATACATAGGTTTGTTTAAATTAGTTAAGTTAGAATTAATTTAGTAACCACTAAAAGAAGAAAAATATAGGAAAGTAATTTATTTATTTAAATAGTTAATTTAAATAAATAAACATTTAATCGGTAAATTTAAAATAAAATTTACCGCAGGTGCGAATTCATTCGAGAAGATTCATGGACAACGATATGAAAAGTTACAGGATATTCGACGAATTAATAACCCTGGTGAGTAAATCTCACTCACTGCTTTAATTAGAAATATTTTTAGTTATTAAAAATAATTATTGTTGCTTTTTTGAATACTGTTTGGTTGATTTAAATATATTAGTTATTTAGGATATATATATATATATATATATATATATATATATATTGGGTTGATGATTGGTTGGATTCCCGCAGTTTCATTAGCGGATTCCCGCAGTTTCATAGCAGATGATTACCCTATACGCCCCACGCTATGATTAGTGGATGACCTTCATACCGTGATATCCTGCCTCGAAGCAGGATGGGTATTACTATGTTGACTAACGTTTGTGGATGCAGGAAAACAGGTTGGAGGAATCCAACTGGATTACTCAAAAATATATTATCTGTTTGTTGTTTGTTTGATTTCATATATATTCCTATATGATGTCTTAAAAATCAAGTGATTGAAAATTGGTTGATCTGATTGTTGAAAATACCACTAGAGCTTGAATATTGATTTATAAAAATATCGAAAAGGGTATTTGAGGTTTAGAAAGGGAATTCTATTTTTATAAATAGAATTTGAATTTTTAATAAAACTATAGAAAATATTAACTTGTTTTGAAGGTATATAAAACAAGTGATCGAATTTATAAACTTTGTTTATAAATGAAAGGTGGGTTTTGAATCGAATTTATAAACTTTGTTTATAAATGAAAATATGGGATTTGAATTGAATTTATAAACATTGTTTATAAATGGAAAGGTGGGGTTTGAATTGAAGTTATAAACGTTGTTTATAAATAATGCAGAGAATTCAAATGGACTTTGAATATAAGGAATTGAAATAGAATTCAAATGGAGTTTAACTATAGAATTTGAACATAGTATTTCAAATGGAATTTGAATATAGAAATTCAAATGGGATTTATAATGAATAGATTTGGATAAATAGAAGTGGATTAGACTAAGAAGTTAATTAACAGATTTAATTAACAAATTGAGTTAAAACGATTGGTATAGTTAAAATAGATTGGACAGGTATAGACATACAGGAGACAGGTTTGGAATAAAGTATAGAAGTGAAATAAATAGAATGCCCGACAAAAAGGTACGTATTTAATTCATATACGAGATTTTATGCGCCGTATCGGCAAGCCGCTTGGCTTTTTCTTTTTTTCTTTTTGAGATGAGAAGGACCGGGAAAGCTATTTGAAATTTCCCGATGCTCCCGGTACAAAGGAGGTTATGGCGAATTTTTCTGGGAATTTAAGGAGATAGAATATTTTTAAGATAATTTGATAGTTAGAAATCAACATATCAAATTATATAGAAGTCGATAAGGAAACGAACTTAGAAATAGAATAGTATAATTAAAAAGGGAAGTATAAGAATAAAATCTCGTAGAAATAGAAAGAGAAAATGTATATGTGTTTAAAGGTGAATAATCAGTTGTATGGTATTGATTATTCGAGTAAGTAGTCTTGTCTGTTTTGACGTTAAATGTTATTCAGTCAAGGTCTGAGTGGTAATTATACCCCAACTTGGTTGATTTCATGATATACCGATAAGTAGCAAGATTCAGGCTCGAAGATCAATGTGGAATAAGAATTAGTTAAATATAGTATTTGGGTTGTCGTACCGATGTTTTACACAACATCCGGTTTAACCCAAATAAATGTAAGCTTGGAAATAGAATAATAAATATTTCTAAAGTTAGAAAATAAAGAAGGCGATATTCGGAAATGTTTTCCAAATAACGTAAAAGGCCAATATGGTTATTGAAAATATTTGGTTAACAAATATTGATAAAGAAATAGAGAAGAGATTTAATTAATGGAATATTAATTAAAGTCTCACTAATGGTTGGATGTTTGGATGAACACTTGTTTTATTCGATAGTTAAATCATCGACTATCGAAACACTTGTTTTTATTCGATAGTTAAATCACAGACTATCGAAGTTTTGACCATCGTTGTCGATATGGAGAGACCGGTTGGATTATTATCCGAAGAACCGCTCCGTATTGGCAGTAGCATGCGAATCAGATTATATAAAGATAATCGAAGATGGAGTAGAGTGCAAGGACTTTTTCTATTAATAGAAATAGTGCTTTCAGTTCATCCTGTTCTTGGGTGACCTGTATGGATGAATGTCTGACAGTGTATTTCCAGAAAGGTCACATACATTGATTTCTTCAACCGTACCAAGAGTGGAAGCGGAGAAGGAAACTTCTTTTAGCTAACACGTAATGTACTGTCGAGGACGTCAATCGGTGATTTGATGGATTTGACGATGTGACATTCGAAGTGAATCTGGTGTGATGATAAAGCGTAGCTTCTAGCCTCATCAACCGGTAAATGACAGAAATCGGGCAGGCAACATGGCTATGTAGGTCGCACCTATTAGGCTGTATAATCACCTGATCTAGAGTTTCATTTACTTCTAAAAATCTATTGTCGATGCTATCCCATTCGGGAAACGGTTGCTGATCCCAATCGTTGGTGATATACATTCGATACACTCAAGCGAAATGAGTGGTCGGTCATGTGTGGCTGAGTTGCAAGATGTTCTTGTTGAACTCGGTGTATTCTCCTCTAGAGATATACCAGCGGAAGGTGGTTCCATACCTTGTCATAGTTGGAAATCCATTACCCAATACGTGCTTGCGGTTTTGATTGTATATATATATGGAACGTGAGATGCAAACATTCCACTAGATTGTTATTTACTTGATTTAGACATTATTATAATATCAAAAGAGTTTTGATATAAAGATAAGTCAAGTGTTTGGATTCTCATAAGGGAAAAACCCGTTCCGTGTTATATGGCGTGGTCTTATGAGATATCATTTAGTTTTCTGAAACTGTTTTAAACTGTTTACTCATACCAGTCCCATGACTGACCCGGAGTTTATTTGTTTTGTTCTACCTAAACTCTTGGGTGCCTAAATTTGTACGGGCAGTCAAGTAGTTCAGGATTTTACAGATCTATCTAAAGGAGCTTGGAGCAGGAGGCTTCAGCGTTATCTAGTTATAGTTTGTTCCGCTATGTTGTAAGTGTTGTACTCTGATAAGTGTATGTTATACAGTTAAGATTTTGTATTTCAAGATATGATATATTATATTTTGTTCCGCTGCGATGTGAGATTATGTGTTGTTAGTTCTGTTCTTCTTCTACCTCTTTCTTCTAATTTTTTTTTTCGTATTTTCGTGATATTTGGGTTGGACGTATGATGTATATAGTCAACTCTGATGTTGCGGAAATCTAGGTCATTACAGTTGGTATCAGAGTTTAGGTTGAGCGTATACCTAGGCTTGTTGGAATGTGCTCATTAGAGATAGGATCAGTAGTATCCTAGAATGAGTTGAGTGTATATATATACGAGAGAGCGTATTTGTTATTTGATATAAAAACTGTTTTATATTGTGTTGACTAGTCTGTTGAGTGGATTATAAATTTTGGTCGAATCGTGGGACGCCACGATGTCGACAGGAGTTTATAAACACTTGAACAGAAGATTGGACACGATATTGTTTTTAAATGGTTGGGTTGATTGTTAGGATTAAAATCGAATTAGATTATAAAAACAGAAATAGTTATATGTATAACCAATGGAATTTGTATATGAAATCAAATATACAAATGAGATAAATTGAAATTGAATTCCAACCAGAATTAAGAATTTAAAATCCTGGGACTTGGGAAAATATTTTTCTAAACGGATTTTGAAAGAAATATAGCACTGGACTCATTCAATAGCTGGGAAATAATTCTGTTGATGGTCGCAACATCATCAGTGTTCATTTTCGAGTTCCTAAGTGATGAATTGCTGCCTTAGAAAAGTTTTGATGGAAATTTGTTTGAAAAGAAACAAGTTGTTTGAAAATTCAAATGTTTTGAATTTGGGATAGATATAAATATATGTATATATTTATATTACTTTAAAGGAATTTTGAAATGGGAATTGGAATATAGATTTCAAATAGAAGTAAAATAAAGGAATTTGAATATATATATAATTCAAATAGAAGTGAAATAGAATTTGAATTCAAAGGAATTCAAATGGATTTGAATAAAGAAAATTCAAATAGAAATTGTATAAGAAAAATTGAAATGGAATTTGAATTCAAGGGAATTCAAATGGATTTGAATAAAGAAAAGTCAAATAGAGATTTGAATATTAGAATTCAAATGGAATTTGGTTAAATAGAATTTCAAAGAGAATATAAAGTGGAGGATGAATATTAGAATTCAAAGAAAATATAAAGTTTAAAATAGAATTTAAATTCAAAGGATTTCAAATAGAAATTGAACAAAGGAATTTAAAATAGAAATTGAATAAAGGATTTCAAATAGAATTTGAATAAGGGATTTGAAATGAGTTTTGAATGAAGGATTTCAAATAGAAATTTAAGATAAGAAATTCAAATTGAATTTTAAGATAAGGATTTGAAATAGAATTTGAATAGAAGAAAATTCAAATAGAAATTGAGTAGAAGGAAATAATATAGAGTTTGAATAAAGAAATTCAAATGGAATTTGAATATTGCAAATGTAGAGGACTTGAATATTTGAAGAGAAATAGATCGGGAATATTATGTTGAAATGGATTTGATATATATTAAAAATATATCAAAATGGAGTTGAATTTATTATAAACAACGTTAAAACGTTTATATTTATAAATATAATTAAAACGAGCTCGTCGTAGCACCGCAGTTCGTAAATTGGCAATTCGAACTTCAATTTAGTATACAGAACTCAATTGAAGTCGGAATTCTTTGAAACAAGAATCGTCGGGGTCGGTTGAACAATAGTTTTCTAATGAAAGAGAAAAATCTGGATTTCGTTGTATAGATTTTGAGTTATGTCAAAATCAAATTTTTAGAAAAGCAGCGCCAGAACCATTATAAAACCATAACAGTTTAATTAAATAAATAAAAGGATCTTTAGGGAATAAAATCCGAATGGGCATTAGAAAAATCCAGGCTGGAGATATAAAATAAATATGAACTCCAGTGAAGTAAGTGAAATGATTTTTAAGACAAAAATCATATTTTAAATGGTTAAATAGAATTAACTAAATGGGAAAATAATTAGTTAAAGGAAATTTGAATCGAAATTGGGTTTTTGGATAAGTGAAAGAGATTGAGAATTTATATTCGAAATCGAATATATAACTCGAGTTGAAAATATAATTAGATTAGTTTATAATTAAGTTGACATATATTTGAACAAGTATATTCAAATAAAAAGGGTGAAATAGGCAAAACGGTTAATTAGCAACTAGTTAATGGGAATTTAAATGGTTGAAATTAAATTTAACTTAAGTAAGTTAAATGGATCAAAATGAATAAATTGAGTAAAGTCAATGTGAATGAAATATGAATTGGGTGTGAATAAAGGGAAAACCAAAAGAGTTAAAAAGAAAATATAATTGTAAAACAAATATAAAAGAAAATATATTGTAAAAATATAAAGGAAATATATTGTAAAAATATAAAGGAAATATATTTGTAACACAAATACAAAGGAAGTTATGAGCAAACAAATAGAAGAGGGAATAATTGTAAAACATTTACAAATAGATTGAATGGAAATATTTATTTATAGTAAATAAATAGAATGTTATAAATGAGATATTTATTTGTTAAATAAATAGAATTTAATCAAAGGAATATTCAGAAGATGAATAAAAAAATGGAAACCTGTTTTTAACAGATAAATAGAAAAGATTAATTTATAAATAACAGCTTGTAAATTAAATTAAATATTTATCATTCGACAGATGGAATATATAAGTCTGAACTTATATAGAGAAGAGATATTGGTTTTTAACACCGATGGTTTTAAAAATAAGGGGTACACAACACTTGTATAAGTGAAGTAACGTTATTAAAGAGAACATTTATAAAGTGAAGAACCGTTACTAAAAGTAAATCTTTATAAATGAATAAACGTTATCCAATAGGAGTTATTCGAATAGGAGAAGTCGATTAGAGTTAGAAATAACCGATTAGAGTTAGAATAAATCGATTAGAGTAAGAGTTAACCAGATAGAGTTAATCAGTTAGGGTTAATCCGTAGAGTTAATTGAATATTAGTTATTCAATTAGAATTTATCAAATATTTGTTATTCAAAATAAGAGTTAACCAGATAGAGTTAATTGAACATAGTTAATCGAATTAGCATTTAATTGAATTTTAGTTATTCAATTAAAGTTGATCGAATATAGTTATTGAGATAGAGTTAGTCAAACATAATTACTCAGGATAAGTTGCCATTTCGTACGACTGCTAGCGTAATTCACAGGGCTGCAGATAGCCTAGGGCGGTCGGATGTTTTCTGAGGGAATCAGGCGTAACCATTGTGATTGCTGCGATCTAGAGTTATTCGAATAGAATTAAAGAAGTTATCGAATATTAGTTATTTGAATAGAATTAAAGGAGTTATCGAATATTAGTTATTCGAATAGAATTAAAGGAGTTATCGAATATTAGTTATTCGAATAGGATTAAAGGAGTTATCGAATATAGCTTATTCGAAAGGAATTATCGAAATTGGTTATTCGAAAGGAATTATCGAATTTGGTTATTCGCAAGGAGTGTCGATTATTAGTAAATCGAAGGAGTTATCGATTATTAGTAAATCGAAGGAGTTATCGATTATTAGTAAATCAAAGGAGTTATCGATTATAGTTTAATCGAAAAGAGATATCGATTAGTTTAATCGAAGTGAGTTATAGAATATTGGTTATTCGAAGGAGTTATCGAATTTAGTTATTCGATGGAGTTAATCGAAAAGAGTTAAATCCAATATAGTTAATTGATAAGAGTAAATTGAATAAAGTTAATCGAATATAGTTGATTCGAAGAAGGGTTTTCGAATCTAGTTATTCGAAAGAGAAATTATCGAATATAGTTATTCGAAGGGAGGAGTTATCGAATAGGGATTTATTCGAAAGAGAGTTACGTAAGGAGGTTTGAAATGTTGAGTATCAACATAAATAAGTTATGAAAAAATAAATGGGTTTGTAGCACTTTTCCTACCTTAGCAATTTCGAGGACGAAATTATTTTAAGTGGGGAAGATTGTAATGACCCGGATCCTTATGGGTTAATTTTTGAATATTTAATACAGTTTTAAATATCGAGTTGATAATATAAATGGAATTTTTATATTAAATTATCGATTTAATAATCAAATTTCGATTTAATATTGAATATATTAAATTGACGAATACGAAAAAACAATAAATAAATGAATTCGAAGTTAGAACTGAATCAAGATAATTCAGATGATCTGTGGAAATTCTAATTCGAATATAAACGATAATAATAATAATATTATTATCGAAGAATTTAATGGTTTGAAATATAAATTATATCGATTTAAATTAATATCTACTACAGATGATCAAATTGGACTTTGTGACCTATCCCGGTGTGTCCGGAATATGGGTATTACCCTAGATTTGACAGTAGTTGGGTTCAGAAAGGAGTTCGAGATTTTGGGGTATTTTAATTGAAAAGACAGCGGATTTTAAAAGCTAATTAAATTAAAATAAAACAAAAATAAAATTTCCTCCCTCTCTTTTGTGGACATCAACAAAAGACGGTGAGCTCTCTAACTCCACACAAATAAGGCCCCGTTGTTCATTGTATAGCCGCACCTCCCTTTTATAAAATCAACAACCAACCCTTCCCCTTTTCGATTCAAACAGAAGCTTCAAAATGAATTAGAAATGGCCACCGCTCCCTTTTCGTTTAAAATCGAAATCAAGTCCCCCATTTAAACCTCGACCGATTTGTAGAAGCTCGACATTTCGTGGAAGCGTACTGGCGACTTGGGAGAAGGGTGTTTCCAATGGTCTGCTGTTTCAGGAGGGTCATGATGGTGCGATACTGGTATTGTTGAAATCTGGTGGGAGTTCGATGTGAAGGACGGGTTGGATTGGGGTTCGGCTTGGCTTTGGAAATGAGTGGTCGCGATAAGCAGAAAGACAGGGGAGGCGATCTGAAATGGTGAGGAGTGCGAAAGCCAGAGACGATGAACTGGAGTTGGAGGATGGGATTTATGGTGCTTGCGATTTCAGGTAGAAGACGAAGTACCGGAGTCAGGTGATGGGTTGCGATACTGGTTTGAGCGTTCTGAGCAGGTGCAGTTCGTTGATGATGAGGATAACTGGAGTGGAGGTTCGAATTACTTATCTAGAGTGGTGCTAAGTGTCAAATGTTGAACTGGGCTGAAATGGAGTGTTCAACAGTTCGATTTAATGGGGTTCAAATGGATTGATGATGTACTGGGACAGCTGCTATTCGACAGTTGGAATTAGGGGGAGTTCAACCTATGTTTTGGTGAAAATATGGTGCGGCTTGGGGAGCAGCAGTCGTCGATAATGGTGGTTCGACACTCGGAAGTTGCAGTACGATGTGTTTTGGGATATTGGAGCTCGACATGGTAAAGTTGCTGTATGTTGTGAAGTGGTACTTGACTGGTAGGGGCATCGATCTCGTCAGGGGGTAGAGATGCTCGTGTATGGTTTGAAAGGAGATGTGTTCAAACATGTTCCGATGGAAGATAAGGCAAACAATGAGATTAAGGTAATTTCAATTAAATACCTTAATTAATTTAGTGATTTAAAAATACATAGGTTTGTTTAAATTGGTTAAGTTAGAATTAATTTAGTAACCACTAAAAGAAGAAAAATATAGGAAAGTAATTTATTTATTTAAATAGTTAATTTAAATAAATAAACATTTAATTGGTAAATTTAAAATAAAATTTACCGCAGGTGCGAATTCATTCGAGAAGATTCATGGACAACGATATGAAAAGTTATAGGATATTCGATGAATTAATAACCCTGGTGAGTAAATCTCACTCACCGCTTTAATTAGAAATATTTTTAGTTATTAAAAATAATTATTTTTGCTTGTTTGAATACTGTTTAGTTGATTTAAATATATTAGTTATTTAGGATATATATATATATATATATTGGGTTGATGATTGGTTGGATTCCCGTAGTTTCATTAGCGGATGCCCGCAGTTTCATAGCGGATGATTACCCTATATGCCCCACGCTATGATTAGTGGATGACCTTCATACCGCGATATCCTGCCTCGAAGCAGGATGGGTATTACTATGTTGACTAACGTCTGTGGATGCAGGAAAACAGGTTGGAGGAATCCAACTGGATTCCTCAAAAATATATTATCTGTTTGTTGTTTGTTTGATTTCATATATATTCCTATATGATGTCTTAAAAATCAAGTGATTGAAAATTGGTTGATCTGATTGTTGAAAATACCACTAGAGCTTGAATATTGATTTATAAAAATATCGAAAAGGGAATTTGAGGTTTAGAAAGGGAATTCTATTTTTATAAATAGAATTTGAATTTTTAATAAAACTATAGAAAATATTAACTTGTTTTGAAGGTATATAAAACAAGTGATCGAATTTATAAACTTTGTTTATAAATGAAAGGTGGGTTTTGAATCGAATTTATAAACTTTGTTTATAAATGAAAATATGGGATTTGAATTGAATTAATAAACGTTGTTTATAAATGGAATGGTGGGATTTGAATTGAAGTTATAAACGTTGTTTATAAATAATGCAGAGAATTCAAATGGACTTTGAATATAAGGAATTGAAATAGAATTCAAATGGAGTTTAACTATAGAATTTGAACATAGTATTTCAAATGGAATTTGAATATAGAAATTCAAATGGGATTTACAATGAATAGATTTGGATAAATAGAAGTGGATTAGACTAAGAAGTTAATTAACAGATTTAATTAACAAATTGAGTTAAAACGATTGGTATAGTTAAAATAGATTGGACAGGTATAGACATACATGAGACAGGTTTGGAATAAAGTATAGAAGTGAAATAAATAGAATGCCCGACAAAAAGGTACGTATTTAATTCATATATGAGATTTTATGCGCCGTATCGGCAAGCCGCTTGGCTTTTTCTTTTTTTCTTTTTGAAATGAGAAGGACCGGGAAAGCTATTTGAAATTTCCCGATGCTCCCGGTACAAAGGAGGTTATGGGGAATTTTTCCGGGAATTTAAGGAGATAGAATATTTTTAAGATAATTTGATAGTTAGAAATCAACATATCAAATTATATAGAAGTCGATAAGGAAACGAACTTAGAAATAGAATAGTATAATTAAAAAGGGAAGTATAAGAATAAAATCTCGTAGAAATAGAAAGAGAAAATGTATATGTGTTTAAAGGTGAATAATCAGTTGTATGGTATTGATTATTCGAGTAAGTAGTCTTGTCTGTTTTGACGTTAAATGTTATTCAGTCAAGGTCTGAGAGGTAATTATACCCCAACTTGGTTGATTTCATGATATACCGATAAGTAGCAAGATTCAGGCTCGAAGATCAATGTGGAATAAGAATTAGTTAAATATAGTATTTGGGTTGTCGTACCGATGTTTTACACAACATCCGGTTTAACCCAAATAAATGTAAGCTTGGAAATAGAATAATAAATATTTCTAAAGTTAGAAAATAAAGAAGGCGATACTCGGAAATGTTTTCCAAATAACGTAAAAGGCCAATATGGTTATTGAAAATATTTGGTTAACAAATATTGATAAAGAAATAGAGAAGAGATTTAATTAATGGAATATTAATTAAAGGCTCACTAATGGTTGGATGTTTGGATGAACACTTGTTTTATTCGATAGTTAAATCATCGACTATCGAAACACTTGTTTTTATTCGATAGTTAAATCACAGACAATCGAAGTTTTGACCATCGTTGTCGATATGGAGAGACCGGTTGGATTATTATCCGAAGAACCACTCCGTATTGGCAGTAGCGTGCGAATCAGATTATATAAAGATAATCGAAGACGGAGTAGAGTGCAAGGACTTTTTCTATTAATAGATATAGTGCTTTCAGTTCATCCTGTTCCTGGGTGACCTGTATGAATGAATGTCTGACAGAGTATTTCCAGAAAGGTCACGTACATTGATTTCTTCAACCGTACCAAGAGTGGAAGCGGAGAAGGAAACTTCTTTTAGCTAACACGTAATGTACTGTTGAGGACGTCAATCGGTGATTTGATGGATTTGACGATGTGACATTCGAAGTGAATCTGGTGTGATGATAAAGCGTAGCTTCTAGCCTCATCAACCGGTAAATGACAGAAATCGGGCAGGCAGCATGGCTATGTAGGTCGCACCTATTAGGCTGTACAATCACCTGATCTAGAGTTTCATTTACTTTTAAAAATCTATTGTCGATGCTGTCCCATTCGGGAAACGGTTGCTGATCCCAATCGTTGGTGATATACATTCGATACACTCATGCGAAATGAGTGGTCGGTCATGTGTGGCTGAGTTGCAAGATGTTCTTGTTGAACTCGGTGTATTCTCCTCTAGAGATATACCAGCGGAAGGTGGTTCCATACCTTGTTATAGTTGGAAATCCATTACCCAATACGTGCTTGCGGTTTTGATTGTATATATATGTGGAACGTGAGATGCAAACGTTCCACTAGATTGTTATTTACTTGATTTAGACATTATTATAATATCAAAAGAGTTTTGATATAAAGATAAGTCAAGTGTTTGGATTCTCATAAGCGAAAAACCCATTCCGTGTTATACGGCGTGGTCTTATGAGATATCATTTAGTTTTCTGAAACTGTTTTAAACTGTTTACTCATACCAGTCCCATGACTGACCCGGAGTTTATTTGTTTTGTTCTACCTAAACTCTTGGGTGCCTAAATTTGTACGGGCAGTCAAGTAGTTCAGGATTTTACAGATCTATCTAAAGGAGCTTGGAGCAGGAGGCTTCAGCGTTATCTAGTTATAGTTTGTTCCGCTATGTTGTAAGTGTTGTACTCTGATAAGTGTATGTTATACAGTTAAGATTTTGTATTTCAAAGATATGATATATTATATTTTGTTCCGCTGCGATGTGAGATTCTGTGTTGTTAGTTCTGTTCTTCTTCTACCTCTTTCTTCTAAAAAAAATGTTTCGTATTTTCTTAATATTTGGGTTGGACGTATGATGTATATAGTCAACTCTGATGTTGCGGAAATCTGGGTCATTACAGCAAATACACAAGGTTAGATTCGAATTGCGGTATAAGCCTGCCCGGAACTGCCCGGCAAATCCAGCAACCGCAAAACGATAATCTAATGGGGGAGGTCTTGCAAGATTACGGTTATAATGAATTAATAAACACTTAACCAAGATAATACATGTAGTAAGAAATGAGGGTTAAGTGGATGACATAGGTGACATGTGAAATATAATTAGAAGCACTTAACCATGGTGAAACATGTAAGAAGACTTGGGAATAAGAAGGGGTTAAGTCGGAATTCCTAGTGGGGACCAAGCTTAGGAGGGAAGCTTGTGTCAAGTGTGTGGACCCTTTTCAACCAGTAACCCGTTTTGTATCCATGTGAGCTCGAACAAGGTCGAGGACGGGACATGCTTAATGGGTTTGATTGTAAGAGGTCAAAAGCGTTAGCGGTGGCAACGCAAGTCCAACAGAGTCACGTGCGTGCGTGGTTCCAGGCTGGTAGGTAAGACGTTGCATCGTGTAGGTACAAGATGTGCATTCTAGTAGTATCGGGTTGCCACTTTAGGGAGTGATACACCCTACTATGGGACCAGCACGGGTATCTACGAGATAGGGAGCCGATCGAATAGGGAGGGTAGTGGGTACAACTAGTGGAGATAGGAGAAGGCGACACCTATGACAACAGCTAGGAGTACACGAAACTACCATCATTGTCATATGATTAGTGAGAGGGATCAACTTTCAATATGTAACTAGTGTTGGTGCGGTATAGGAATTATCTTATAGTGATTAGAAGCGCAATCAACGTTATATCATGTTCTTCTTGTTTATCTTGCCATATCTGCTTATGTTATAGTCATTTCTTATATCCAGTTTATGTCTTTATCCTATTACTTTACTAATTATATAGTTAAAGTCAGTGGACTCGCCAGACTTTATGTCTTACTCTTTTGTTTCGCCTCTTTTCTTTCCTTCCCCCCCCCCAGGTCCTTAGGGTGGGATTAGTGGAGCTTGACTTCGATTTTCTCCTTCTTGAAGTGTTTGGAAGTGCTAAGAGTAATGCTCAGCTTTATCTCTTTCTTTTTCATTATGGCTATTTGGAGTGGGATTATGATTTCTATGTACTCTGATAATAATTATGTTCAAGATGGATATTTATGTACTTGGTTTTATTATGTGGTTTTGATGATTGTAACTAGACATGTTTTTCTTTTCAGTTGCGATGAATAAATTTAAAAATTTTAAGTACCATTTTATATATCTGTCTTGTTATGTTCTGTACTCTTACAACGCTCCATGAAAGTTGATGCATTCCCTTAGTTAGTGACGTTACTGGAAGTGGGGTGTTACACGTGGTATCAGAGCTGAAGGTTACCAGAACAGATAAAAAGATTTTGAAAACCGTTTTCAAAAGCATTTTTTGAGAAGTATTTTCAAAAACATGTTTTGAAGAAGGTGTTTTCAAGAGAAAAGTTTATTATGAAAAACATAATCCCCAAAAGCCATATATCTATCTTTCGATTCTTTGTTTTGAATCTCTTCCTTTTCCTTTCAGCATGTCTGGGGAACCCATTATACCCAAGGGCGTACAGATTCCAGTGTAATGACCCGCATTTTCAGCAATATAATAATTAATTTATTTAATTATTTATAGAGTGATTTAAAATTCAAATGGTCATTAATTAAATTATATTGAATATTTAATTAAAATAATAATTAAATAGTATATTTAATTCATAAATAATCAAAATTGGTGGAATTCACAATATAATGTGAACTGGACAATTTATAATATATAGTTCGATTTAGAGTTGAAATATATTAACGAATATATTATATAAATGAAGTTTGAACGTACAATTATATATATATATATAATTAAAATCGAGATCGAAATGGCGCTACAGTTCGCGATTTGGCGATTTGAACTTCAATTGAATATACAGAATTCGTTTTAAGCCGGATTTCTGTGAAACAAGAAATGTATGGAGCTGGTGGAGTATATTTGTCTAGTGGAAGAGAAAAATCGGGATTTCGTCGTGTAGATTTTGATTTACGTCCAAATCAAATTTTAGACAAGTCGCTTGGAATTCCTTTGAAATTTATAAAGGAATTATTTATATTTTAAAAAGGAATTTCAATATAAATCGAATATCAGGTTGACCCGGATTTGAAATATCGAGTTAGAAATCCATATAAGATTTTTCTGAAGCTGTATGGTATTCAACTGTGAATATATATACGATAATATTTATTTTTAAATATTAAATTTAATTGTTTTTAAATATATTTATATATTTAAAAGGGTTATTTAGGACTTTAAAAATAGCCAGTTTTGTAAATGACCTCAGAATTAGATGAAACTAATTTTGTTGGATCCGCAATATTAAATTATTGTTAGATTCCAATTTCCGTATTTTTTGAAGTTAGTATGTGGCCGTATCGATTTTTAAAGTGAAAAACAGTCGATAGATTGACCTTTAAAAATACGCTGTGTGAGCATACGAGGTCGAAATTCGACGAAATCATTTTCGTTGGGACCGTAATGTCAAACTGTAGCTACATGCCAATTCCCGTGATTTTTGGGTATCACGAGTGATCACAGGAATTTTTAAAGACGAGTATGACATTTGTAATTAAACAAAATAATTGAATAAAATATCCTAACAAATTTGATGGTCAAAAAGAAGCCACATCTAATCGTTTTCAGCCACAAAGAAGAATCCCGCCCCTTATAAAAATGTTCTTACAAGCCGCCACATTTCTTTCTTCCTCAACCAAATATCGTGAGCAAGAAAATCATTGGAAAATCAATGAAAAATCAAATATTAATCTAAAAATCCCAATCCGAACATATTCGAGATCCTGGAGGAAGCCGCTACGATCTGGTATGCTTCGTTTGTGGTTCAACATCATTTTCGTTCGCTGTCCTCTTCGATACAGCAGCTAGGGCTGACGGATTCGTAAGGTGAAAGCACTGTTTGACGAAACCGATGTTAGACTTGGGTTTGTGGGGGTGAAACCGCACGAGTTTGCAAAGTTTAGTCAGTATTAACGTGTGGCGGTCGTGCACTGGAAATGCATTTTGCAGGGTGGAATCGAACGAGGGATTCAGGGTATGAGGAGATGGAGATTCAGGTGTGGAGTTAAATGGTGAGGCTCATTTCTGAATCGATCAGAAAATGGGGGGCACAATGTGTTTGAAAGGGGGAAAATGTTGTTCGTGGATGTCTGGAGAGGTTGGTATTTGGGGAAGAAGGTTTTAAACGAGGTGGGCTGGGCTTAAACGTGGATGGGCTGGTTGGGAAAATAGGGTGAGGCCCGGAAATTTAAATCCAAGTTTTTGTTTATTTAATTATAATATGTATTAACTTCGTAGGGTCATAACTTGATCATACGATATCAGATTGACGAACCGTGAGTTGCGTTGGGATCGTATGGACGGTGGCTACGCACTGGAACTGATTGGGAGTGGATTGAAGCTCGTTCGAATTTAAGGCGAAATAAATTGTTTGATTCAAATCAAACGACAGTTTATCGTTCTTTAACGATGATCTGCCAATGTGAGTAAATCTCACTAACTCTGAACAGTTTATATTTTCATATTGTATTTTTAAAACTGTTAAAAATTGTCTAATCGACTGTGTGTTGACTATTTGCTAGTCAGTTAGTGGAAATTATATATATATATATATATATAAATAAATAAATATAAATATATAAACCGTTACATCCATATATATTGATTCTGTGAACAGAATAATTCATATTGAACTGAAAGTGATGATAATCATATTGTGTAACATCTATGGATGCAGGAAAACAGGTTGGAGGAATCCGACTGGATTCCTCGACAGTTATTTTATTGTTCTTCATATATTGTGATATATGATGTAGTTATAATCTGTGGTTGATTATATGTGTTTGGATGATATTGGTCATCGTGATTTGATGTGTTAAGTACCATAAAATATTGGAACCGGAAAAGGAATTTTTCAAAGTGATATTGAAAACAGAATATTTATAAACTGGAATATTTATAAATTGGAATATTTATAAGTAGGAGATATTTAGAAAGGTAATAATTTTAAAATCAAAGGATTTCATAAAAGAGAAAATATTTATAAAATCAACAAAGATTTTATAAATGGAGATATTTATAAATGGAACTTATTTATAAATGGAATATTTATAAATAGGGAATATTGTTAAGTGGAATTATAACTGAAGGGTAATCTTTATAAATGGAATATTTATAAAGTGAATTATTTATTTAGGATAAATTAATAAGATAAAATAATGAGATATTTATTTATTGAATAAGTAGAATAAGATAAACAGGGGATATTTATTTGTTAAATAAACAAGAGGTATTAAATGAGGTATTTATTTATATAAATAGGCCATGTTAAGTGAATTATTTATTTATTTAGAAAATAAGATAATAAAGGGGTTATTTATTTAGGATAAATAAGATATTTTATAGGAAATATTTGCAAATAGAATAGAGAAGGAAAATATTTGTAAACCATTTACAAATAGAATTGAAAGGGATATTTATTTGGAAAACAAATAAGATATGATTAAAGGAAATATTTATCTTTTGATAAATAAAGAGTTATATAAGTCTGAACTTATATGAAGAAGTAAACAGGAAAATGGGGCATATTTATTTATAAATAATATTTATAAATTAAGTAAATATTTATCATTGGATAAATAGAATATATAAGTCAGGACTTATATAGAGAAGTAAGAATCGATTTCAACATCGACATCTGAAACTGAATAAGGACGAAGAATTAACCAGTTAGAGTTAATCAGTTAGAGCTAATCAGTTAGAGTTAAATCAAATATTAGTTTATTCGAAGAAAGGAGTTAAGCGAATCAGAGATATTCGAAGTAAGTTAATCGAATCAGAGATATTCAAAGTGAGTTAATCGAATTAGAGATATTCGAAGGGAGTTAATCGAATCTAGTTATTCGACATGAGTTAAATCAAATATAGTTTATTCGAAGAAGAGAGATTATCAAATATAAGTTATTCGGATGTAAGTTATTCGAATAAGAGTTAATCCAGTAAGAGTTAAATAGAGTTAGAATTAATCGAATAAGAGTTATTAGATTGGAGTTATTTGAATAAGAGTTATAGAATAAGAGTTAACCAAATAGGAGTTGGTAAATTAGTTGTTCGTTATTTATTCGAGTTAGGAAATAAGAGTTAGATTAAAGTTATTATATTTCAGAAGCAGGAAATTATAACACCACTGTTATAATCAAATGATTCTGTAAAGGAGTTGGACTCGTAAATTATATCCGGAAGTTTCGTAAGGAAGTGTTAAAGAGTTAAAAGATGAACTTACTCTATTTCGAGATTTGAAATGTTGTTCAGTTAAGGTCTGAGAGGTAGTTATACCCCAACTTGATTGACTTCGTTTTAAATTTAGAAATGGTTAAGGTTCGAGAGTGAAAGTGGTTAAGTGAATTTAGTAAATAAGTAAAGTGGTTTGAGTTGTCATCGCAATGTTGATTTAAATATCTGTTTAAATCCAAGTAAAGGAGTTTTGGAAATGTTTTCCAAATAAGAACCAGAAATGTTTTCTGATATAGAAAACAAGAAATGGAAATGTTTTCCAATGGTAATAACATATATTTTTCTAAATTTAGAAAATAAGAAATGTTTAATATAGGGAAACAGGAGATGAAAAATGAACTAAGGAGATAAATTTTAAATGATGTTTGATCGATATAATTTCCCTTTGGAAATGATATCATTGTTTGCACACGTGTTTTTCTTTGATAATTAACTCACCGACTATCAAAGTTTTTGACCATTTTAACGTTGTTAATATAGAGAGACCGGTTGGATTATTATCCAAAGAACCACTCTGTATTGGCATAAGCGTTGCGAATCATATATGCCAAAGATAATTGAAGACAGAGTAAAGTGCAAGGGCTGTTGTATAAATCTTAGATAACAGTGCCTAAGATGGATATACTGAATAGTACCTTTGGTTCATCCTGTTCCTGGATGACTTGTATGGATGAATGTCTGATAGAGTATTTCCAGAAAGGTCATGTACATTGATTTCTTCAACTGTACGAAGAGTGGAAGCGGAGAAGGAAACTTCTTTTAGCTGACACGTAATGTATGGTTGTAGACGTGAAATTAGTTATTTTTGATGGATCTGAAAATGTGGCATTCGAAGTGAATCTGATGTGATGATAAAGCATAACCTCAAGCCTCATCAACTGGTAAATGACAAAAATCGGGCAGGCAACATGGCTATGTAGGTCGCACCTATTAGGGTGTATAATCACTTGATCTAGAGTTTCATTTACTTCTAAAAATCTATTGTTGATGCTGTCCCATTCGGGAAACGGTTGCTGATCCCAACCGTTGGTGATATACTTTCGATACACTCAAGCGAAATGAGTGGTCGGTCATGTGTGGCCGGGTTGCAAGATGTTCTTGTTGAACCCAGTGTATTCCTCTCTTGATGTACACTAGCGAAAGGTGGTTCCATACCTTGTCACAGTTGGAAATCCATTACCCAATACATGCTTGCGGTTTTGGCTGTATACTATATATGTAGAACGTGAGATGGAAGCATTTTTGCTAGATGATTATTATATTGTGGTTGATAGACATTATTGTAATATCAAACGATTTTTGATATAAAGATATTTTGGATTCTCATAAGGGAAAAACCCGTTCCGTTATACGGCGTGGTCTTATGAGATATCGTTTACTTGTTCAAACTGTTTTAAATTGTTTTACTCATACCAGTTCCATGACTGACTCAGAGTTTATTTTGTTTTGTTTTCCCTAAACTCTTGGGTGTCCAATTTTGTACAGGCAGTCAAGTAGTCGAGATTTACAGATACTTGAAGAGCTGGAGCAGGAGGCTTCAGGATCATATAGCCATAGTTTATTTCCATTGTTTTGTAAGTGCTATACTTTGATAATGATGTATATTCAAGTACAAATTTATATTTCAAATTTATGTTATATATATTATATGTTATCCGTTCCATTGTGAGGTTCGTGTTACTCTGATGTTGTGCTCTTCTTCTTCTTATGTTCTAAGTTTCTATCTTATCTATTCTCACCCTCTAATTTCTTTCATTAACCATCCGGTATTTTCGACTCTTGATGTTCGATATGTGTTGTATATCGGATAATCAAGATCGCAAATTTTCGGGTCGTTACAACTAGGCTGGTTCAGAAGGTATCTAGAGACTAAGGCTACCGCCGCAGGTCCAACAGACGTTCCTCCTCCCCCAGCTGTAGCCGCTCTCCTCCTCCCCGTGTAGACATTTTTTCTAAGATATGCGAATACTTACGTGCGAGGGGAGGAAATCCATTTTATGGAACTGAGACATTTGTTGAGGCTCGAAATTGGCTCAAGGAAGTGGAGGACTTGTTTGGTATCTTTGAGATAGATGATGGAAGGAAGGTTCAGTTAGCTGCCTGGCTGATGAAGGATGAATCTGCATTTTAGTGGGAAGTAACTAGTGGAGGACGTGTAGTGGAGACATGGATGTATTTTAGACAAAGGTTCAAGTTGAAATTTCTTTCACGGGCAGAGGAGAGTTTATACATGGAGAGGTTTTTGGCTTTGAAACAAGGGAGTTTGTCTGTGAAGGAGTAAGTTAATAAGTTTAACCAGTAAGCAAGATTTGGTATGGAATTAGTAAATACACCACATAAGAAGGCCTTGAGATTTACCAAGGGTCTGAATGAACCATTACACGGGTTAGCTATGTCCCACCTTCCTATGGGGGCTACTTTCGAGAATCTTGTTGATATGGCGCTGATGCATGAAGAGGAGAAAGGTGCTAATGTAGTTAAGGCACATGACAAGAAAGTGGATCCAAAGAAAGCACAACAACAACAAAAGAAAGGCGGTAAGGATAATAAGGGCCAAGGGAAGAAAAGATGTTTTAATTGTGGGACACCGGGCCACCTAAGCAAGGACTGTAGGAAGAAGAATAAGACGGGTTGCTTCCAATGTGGTGAGGTAGGACATCTGATTAAAGACTTCCTAAGGAGCCAAGGACAAGGGTAAGGGCAGAGGGCATGACCTACTTCTAGAGGGCAGGTTCATGCTCTCATGGCACGAATACAGGAGAGAGGTAGAAACATTTCTGTTGAAAGTTTGATTTTCCTTTTAGATCATCCTGTTCGAACTTTGTTTGATTCTGGTGCTTCACATTCGTTTATATCTTCTTCGTTAGTTTAAACACTGCACCTAAATACTAGTCTAGGTATGGATCCCATTGTAGTCTCAAATCCATTTGGGGGTATGGCTCATCTTTCTTTGTTATGTCGGGATTTGAGAATATATGTGTATGGCGTCGAGTTCGAATGCAACGCTTATGTGCTTGGGTTCAACGGCTGTGGGTTGATTCTAGGAATGGATTGGTTAGCCAGATATGGTGCCATTCTCAACTGTGAAAGGAGGGTAGTTAGATTGTCGATATCTCATGCGACCCTAAGGGTTCTGTTATGCTTAGCTACCTAGAATCTCTTGGCACTTCTATTGATGATTTACAATCTATTCGAGTAGTCCGTGAGTATGTAGATGTCTTTGAGGAGGTTAGGGGCTTACCTCCAAAACGCGAGATAGATTTCTGTATATACTTGGTGGACAGTGCAAAGCCAGTTGCATTGCCTTTGCGCCACATGGCTCCAAGAGAAAGGAGGGAGCTTAGTAAACAAGTCAAAGAGTTGCTTGAGAAAGGGTTCATAAGAAGAAGTATCTCGGAGTGGGGTGCTCCAGTTGTTTTTACTACGAAGGTTGATGGTTCACTTAAATTGTGCGTGGACTATAGGGAGCTGAATAAGCTCACAAAGAAGAACAGACACCCCTTGCCGAGGATAGATGACTTGTTCGATCAGTTGGTTGGTGCTTCGGTTTTCTCACAATTGGACTTAGCTAAAGGATTTCATTAGCTAAGGGTGGTTGAGGAAAGCATAGATAAGACTGCATTTTGAACTCCCGACGATTTCTTTGAATGGCTCATCATTCCTTTTGGTTTGACGAATGCACCCGCATATTTCGTAAACTTGATGAGTAGGGTGTTTAGGGAGTTTCTAAACAAGTTCGTGGTAGTCTTTGTGGATGATATCTTGATATCCTCTAGAAGCGTGGAAGAGCATACCTACATCTTAGGGAAGTCTTAGAGACCTTTCGAGCACATCAACTCAAAGCTAAGTTCTCCAAGTGTCATTTTTGGAGGAAGGAAATGAGGTTCTTAGGGCACGTAGTCTCTAAGGAAGGGATAGCAGTGGATCTCGCGAAGGTGGTAGCAATCCAAGATTGGAAGATTCCTAAGAATGCAATAGAAGTAATAAGTTTTCTTGGTTTGGCGGGGTATTATAGAAAGTTCATCAAGGACTTTACTAAGATATCAGCCCCACTTACACGGTTGATAAAGAAAGAATTTGTCCTTTTCTTGGGATGTTGATTGTGATGATGCTTTCCAACGTTTGAAGAGGGCATTGACGACAACTCCAGATTTAGTTTTGCCTGATGGGAGTAAATCGTTCACAGTATATACCGATGCTTACGGGACAGGGCTTGGTGCAGTTTTGATGCAAGAGGGAAAGGTGATATGCTATGGTGGAAGGCAGTTAAAGGACCATGAGAAGAATTACCCTACCCATGACTTAGAATTAGCCGCTATAGTGTTTGCGCTTAAGTCTTGGCGCCATTATCTCCTTGGCGAGAAGTTTGAGTTGTATACAGACCATAAGTCACTAAAATACTTGTTCTCTTAGAAAGATCTAAACTTAAGGCAACAGAGGTGGATGGAGTTCTTAGCATCCTACGATTTTGAGATTGCATATACCCCTAGCAAGGGTAACGTTGTTGCTGACACCTTGAGTAGAAAGAGGTTGACTTTAAGTCCTTTGTTTGTTGAGTGACAGAGTTTAGAATATATCTCTACCTTTGACTTTAGACCCTCTCTCGATTATGTACTCGGTTTGTTGGCATCACTAGAGGTGCGACCTACGCTTTTGGTTCGTGTTGGAGAGGCCCAGCGTGGTGACCTACAGTTGATAGAGATAGTAGACAAGCTTATAAGAGGGGATTCTTCGAGCCATCTTAGTTGGTATACTATAGATGACAAGGGTCAGTTGTGTAGGGATGGGAGACTTTGCGTATCACGAGACGAGAGTTTGAGAAGGACAATTCTTGAAGAAGCACATCGTTCTAAGATGACCATACATCCCCGTGGTGATAAGATGTATAGGGACATAATGCGAGTTTTCTTTTGGGCCGGAATGAAGAAGGATGTGGCTGAGTTCATTTCTAGATGCTTAATGTGCCAGCAAGTCAAGGCTGAGCAAAAGAAGCCTGGTGGTTTGCTTTACCCTTTAGAGGTTCCACAGTGGAAGTGGGAAAGTGTTTCCATGGATTTATCGATGGGTTGCCAAGGTCAAGGAAGGGTAATATGTGGTTTTGGGTAGTAGTGGATAGACTTACCAAGAGCGCCCATTTTATTCCCGTTAAAAGTAAAAGAACCACGGCGTGGTTAGCATCTGTTTATCTCCGAGAGATAGTTCGTCTACATGGCATACCTTCTAGTATTGTGAGCGATTGTGATCCCATTTTCACTAGTGAGTTTTGGAAGAGCTTGCAAGAGGCAGTAGGAACAAAATTGTGTTTGAGCACCGCTTATCACCCTCAGACGGACGGTCAAACAGAAAGAGTGAATCAGATTCTAGAAGAACTTTTGAGACTATGTATCTTGGACTTTGGAGGGACATGGGAGGAACATCTTCCATTAGTAGAGTTCGCCTACAACAACAGCTATCAGACTAGTATTGGCATGACACCCTTTGAATCTCTATATGGGCAACCTTGCCGATCACCTACTTATTGGTGGGAGTCTACGGATAAGATTTTGCTTAGGCCCGATATGATTAGAGAAACTTCGGAGAAGATAGACTTGATTCGAAGACGCATGAAGACAGCACAAGACCGGAAAAAGTCATTTGCTGATAAGAGAAGGACCGATCTTGAGTTCGATGTTGGAGACATGGTCTTTATTAAAGTGTCACCGTTGAGGAATGTAGTTCGTTTTGGGTCTGTAGGGAAATTGGCACCAAGGTTCGTAGGGCCATTCCCCGTTACAGAGCGAATTGGACAGATGGCCTACAGAGTGAAGTTTCCCGAGAAGCTTAGTGGTGTTAATGACGTATTTCATGTGTCGCATTTGCGGAAATGTTTACATGATACCATGGAAGTAGTAGAGCCGAGCATGCTTAGAGAAGTGGAAGTAGAGCGAGATGCCACCATTAGACGAGCTCCTACATGCATCCTAGGATCGGAGGTCAAGAAGTTACGCAACTGAGAGGTCAAGTTGATTAAAGTCCAATGGGGAGATGATCAAGGAGACGCGACTTGTGAGACTGAAGACAGGATACGCACGTCGTACCCTTTCCTTTATGAGGGTAGGTTCTTAACTTCTCCTTTTTCTACCGCTTTGTTTATACTTATTCTATCGTTTAGTGTATCCTCTTAGTTATATCTTCGATCTTTAGGTAGAAAATCCTATGGTTGTAAACATGTGTTTGAGACATGTTATGATTGGTGGATGCAAGTGGACGTAAGTGTTTGCTAGTGGTTGCTCGTGGATACATTTATACACATTATGCACTAGATCGGCTCAATCACTTTCATATTGAATATGAATGAGTGTGCATATTTAAATAAATGGATGTATATTAAATGTGTTATCATATGGATGTCACATTTGAATGAATAATTGTGCACTCATATAGAAATGATATGTATCATTAGGATTCTTTTGTGTACATAATGGACGCATGGCACTATCATATTTTGCATTAAGGAGGTCAACTTAATCAGTAGATCGCCTGATCTTTGCATTAGATAAGGAACATATACACACACTTTTGCATATGTTCATATGACATTAGAAATCTTTTCAGGACAATGGATGCTTGCGTATGATGGATGAGTAGATGGATGATTGGATGGTAGGACACATTCATCTTAACATGAAGATTTCGAGGACAAAATCTTTTAAGGAGGGGAGAATGTAACACCCCGTAATTTTAAAACATGACTTAAGAAATAATTAAAGAATACTTAATTTTTATGAGAAGAATTAAGTGAAACGGGTTGTGCCATTGCGTTCATCTCGGAATTCTGCTTGGGATAGAGTCCGAGTTTGCGTAAATCGGATGTCATATGAAGAAGTTATGAAGCTTAGAAGATTTTAGTTTAAAGCAGAATTAGATTATAATTAAATAATAAAGTTACAAAATAATTTAAAACATTTCAAACAGCGAAAATAGGGGGAGCGGGAAAATTCCCGCTCACAGGTGTCGACCCCCCTCCAAGGGGAGTCGACATAGGTGTCGACCCCCCTATAGGGGTGTCGACCCTTGTCAGCCCAGATCTTGCTGATGCGTTTCTGTGTTTTAGGGCTGAGTTGTTGTTCTGCGTTTGGCTGAATGACATGTATTTCTGGTTTGGATGGTTCTGATGGCTCATAAGCTAATCTAAAGGCCCTAATTAACTCACTACACCTATATAAACATACCTAGACCTAAACCCTAATTTCATTATACTAATTCATACGCCTCCATGCTACCACAACCAAAACTAGTCTTTCTTATACGCTAAAGCAAATCAGAATAGAGTATTCAAACTGGAAGATAAGAATCAAATTCTACAACAACAATTCAGAACTATTCTCTATTCTAAAGCCTGTCGTTGTGAGTCCACGTTACTTTCACTTATAATTAATTAAAAGTAATTGTGATAAGTTTGTGAATTGGACTTTATGAACATGCCTGTAAGATGAATCATATCATGTTTGGTGAATTCTTATCTTTTAGATTCATACCTAAAGTTTATGTTCCATATATTAATTGGATCTATCTTATTGTTCTATGTCAGTTTATGTTCCATATGCTAATTGGATCTATCTTATTGTTCTATGTCAATTTATGTTCCATATGCCTAATTAGATCTATTTTATTGCTCTTTGCCAGTTCATATGCCTAATTAGATATATTTTATTGTTCTATGCCAGTTCATACTTCATACGCTTATGCCAGTTTTGATGTCATGGTTCTCTTCCCCTCTTCTCTTCTTTTCCTTTTTATGAGATTATGCTAACTGTGAGCCTAACATATTATTATACGTACGAATGACGTGGAAACGTTGTGGGAAAAGTTTGGGGAAATTATTGAATAATATGCAGTTGGGCATAAAAAAACTTGAAATAATGTAATTGATTTGGGGAATGAATTGGTACAATTTGTTTACATGAGATTATGGGCATAAATTTGGATTAAAATGATGAACATAGTTTAGATTGGAAATTACGGGTATATATTATAATCCAATATTTGAAATTGGGAACATGAATTAAGAAAGTGATGATGAATGCCTAAGACACGAGGTTAGACTCAGATTTGGGTATAAGACTACCCAGAACCGCCCGGCATATCCAGCCACTGCAAACCTTACTCTAATGTGAGAGTTCAAAGGCAGAAAACTAGATGCGTAATAATGCAGAGACACGAGGTTAGATTCGGATTGCGGTATAAGCCTTCCCGGAACCGCCCGGAAAATCCAGCAACCGCAAAACGATAATCTAATGTGGGAGGTCTTGCAAGATTACGGTTATAATTAATTAATAAACACTTAGCAAAGATAAGACATGTAGTAAGACATGGGCGTTAAGTGGGTGACATGTGAAATATAATTAGAAGCACTTAACTATGGTGAAACATGCAAGAAGACATGGGAATAAGAAGGGGTTAATGGGAATTCCTAGTCGGGACCAAGCTTAGGAGGGAAGCTTGTGTCAAGTGTGTGGACCCTTTTCAACCAGTAACCCGTTTTGTATCTATGTAAGCTCGAACTAGGTTGAGGACGGGACACGCTTACTGGGTTTGTTTGTAAGAGGTCAAAAGAGTTAGCAGTGGCAATGCAAGTCCAACGGAGTCACATGCGTGCGTGGGTCCAGGCTAGTAGGTAAGATGTTGTTGCATCGTGTAGGTATAAGCCGTGCATTCTAGTAGTATTGTGTTGCCACTTTAGGGAGTGATACACCCTATTGTGGGACCATCACGGGTATCTACGAGTTAGGGAGCCGATCGAATGGGAGGGTAGTGGGTACAACTAGTGGAGATAGGAGCAGGCAACACCTATGACAACAGCTAGGAGTACACGAAACTACCATCATTATCATATGATTAGTGAGAGGGATCAACTTCAGTATGTAACTAGTATTGGTGCGATGTAGGAATTATATTATAGTGATTAGAAGTGCAATCAACGTTATATCATGTTCATCTTGTTTGTCTTGCCATATCAGCTTATGTTACAGTCATTTCTTATATCCAGTTTATGTCTTTATCCTGTTACTTTACTAATTATATAGTTAAAGTCACTAGACTCGCCAGACTTTATGTCTGACTCTTTTGATTCTCCTCTTTTCTTTCCTTTCCCCCCAGGTCCTCAGGGTGGGATTAGTGGAGCTTGACTTGGATTTTCTCCTTCTTGAAGTGCTTGGAAGTGCTGAGAGTAATGCTCAGCTTTATCTCTTTCTTTTTCATTATGGCTATTTGGAGTGGGATTATGATTTCTATGTACTCTGATAATAATTATGTTCAAGATGGATATTTATGCACTTGGTTTAGTATGTGGTTTTGATGATTGTAATCAGACATGTTTTGCTTTTCCGCTGCAATGAATAAATTTTAAATTTTTAAGTACCATTTTATATATCTGTCTTGTTATGTTCTGTTCTATACTCTTATAACGCTCCATGAAAGTTAATGCATTTCCTTAGTGAGTGACATTAATGGACGTGAGGTATTACAGCAGCTATATATATCTATCAAATTATTCCCAATTTACCTCTCTCAAACAAATTTGTTTCCAACTTCTCTTTGCATTCCCACAATTATGCCATCTTGGCCATCATCTTCAGACTCTGATGAAGCACGGTATGAACATATAAGACTCCAGGAGTTGCGGATGGATTCTCACATCTCAACCTAATGAGGCCTCCGGATAAACCTCTACATGAAGCTCCATAACCTCCACATGAAGCTCAAGAACCACATTTTCAACTTTCATATCAACAACAACAGGCTCAACAACGTGCCCGACGTTTGCGCATTGTAATTCCTCTATATATGCTACGGCTGAAGACGACGAGGTTCAATATGCAAATATTGTATGCTTATGTGGTTTTAAGGCTCCACAACTAGTCATCCGACATGGAAACGATGTTGGATGCCGATATTATTGTTGTCCCGTGTGTACGAACGGATGTGACTTCGGACAGTGGGGAGACGAACGTTTTCCTTCTAGAGCAATTGCATATGCTTTGGAACAAGAAGAAGAGATAAGAAAGTTACGAAATCAAGTCAACGACCTTAGCCATGCCGATTACCGACTTCAACATAGTTTAAATTAGAGATTTAATATTTGGGGTTCCTGTGTCGGTCTGAAATGTTTATGACTGGATGTACCTTTATGCTTAATGTTAGTTGTATTATTATGCTATCTATATGTTGTATCGTTATGTGAGCAGTCGTATTTGTATGCTTTATTATTGGTTGTATTATGATATTTATGTGTTTAAATAGACGTTTCAAATCAATCTTAATAGAAAAATAAATGATATATACGTAAATTAAATAATTGCAGATAAAAAATCCCACAAAATAAGTTAACTGTGCTGAAATATAATTTAATCCACCGAGTTAACCAAATTAATCAAATTAGGTGTGTAATATAGTTAGTATAACAAATTAAGTGTACATAACCCTAAGGCGTCTATTTTATGCACGCTTCAACATAACATGCCGATATTATAGGTGCGCGTGTATAAAATAAATGCGTGCCGATAAAATCGGTGCACTCCTATAGGAAAAAATTGCCAAATTCCACATAATGTTACGTCTCGTAATATTACGAGACGTAATTCTACTAGAGATGCTCTAATTGGAAATTGGGGCAAATCAATTATTAGTACGGAGGAAATTCTTTGTTTCCAATTTGAAGATGGGAATACAGGATTAGAAATTTGGAAGAAGAAAATTATTTAAGGGTCACAGCATAGGGAGTATAGTAATGCTGCAGCAACCGACATTTGGTAGGTCAAGAAATGTAGTAGGAAAAGAAGTCGTTTTATTTACAGTAGATCCGTGAATTGCGCGATTTCCAGCCGCATATTTTAGGATGTAGTGAATTTCATTGCAAAATTTTTGGTCGTTCTAGCATCGCCCTAGAGAGTAAGGAGAAAAAGGTCGAGGAAAAAATGAAGAGCGGTTAGCATGTCCAACGATGTTACAGGTCCTAATATTACCACCCGTAAGATTCAGGTGGGAAAAATCCCCAACAATAGCACGCCGATTTTATCGGCGCGCTGCTATTTTAACAAAGCACGCTGATAATATCGGCGCGTTACAGTAATTCCCTGATAAAATTGGCGCGCTATGTCAATATAATGTGAAATTTGATTTTTTTTTCCTTTTAGGTTTATTTATTGTTTATGTTGATATAAAAATTTTGAATGAACGTATAAAACTCACAATACAACTGACAATAAAGCATAAGAAAACAGTTGCTCATAAACATAACAAAACAACTAATATTAAGTAGACCGGTACAAATAAAACAGACGTTACAACATCCGTAATCAAACTAATATAGCATATGTTGCAACATCCGCAAGATACAAATACAATAGACATTACTACATGCACCAAAATCACTAAATGATACAACTAACGACTAGACCGAAGTAAAGTAAGAAAATAAATTCGCAAGCAAACTATATGTTACGTTCAATATCAAGAGATTCCAAAGTGGTTCTAAGTTGCCTAATCTCTTGTTCTAACTCGTTGACATAAGAAATACCCATTGGACATAAACGGTCGTCAATCCATTCAAAGTAATTGCAGTCATTTGGCCATAATGAGCATAATTGGAGTCTACGGCCAATGTTTTCTCCATCCGCCCTTACCACCACATCCACCGCGTACCCACAGTGGCAACAAATGGGATAAGAGTTCACCTCTTGATCGTTTGGAGGTTGGATAATTGTAGTTGCTCGTACCTCTTGTTCGTATTTAGATTGATTGGTTGAGAATTGATCTACCACTTCTTATGGTGGAGGGAGAGTAACATTAGCCGCTTGTACCTCTCGTTCAAATACAGGCTGAACTACTAGATGGCTAAAATCTTGGATATAATCAACTAGTTCCTGGATTCTAAGTAGTTTAAGATCTGGGAAATCATGATGCACATCCTCGTAGTGCCTCTCTTGGCATTTGATAAGCCAATCAATATCGTTCTTGGACTACTTGGCGGTGGTTGAGCTATGTTTTGATCCCAGTCAGAATCCGTTGACGAGGGCCATAAAGGCATAGTTGTAGGAATGCAAATTCTTGTTGGAAACAAAATTGTTTGAGTGAGGTTAGTTGTGAAAAAATCATAGAGATATATAGCCACATAGTGTGCAAGTGAATAAAACAAATAATGATGTGAATGGTCACTATTACAACTTTGCTTTACTTGCTGCTCGACGCGGTTTTTCCTGATGTAATACTGTAGGGAATCTGCTTTTCGTACCATCGTGATGCGATCGGTCACTGCTTCCACTTTGTTGTACGTTCTACACTTTCCAAAGCAATTGTCAGGCATAATGTTCGTGTGGTTGGAGTACGAGCCAAAATTTTAACTCATTTATGTATTGAAGTGTTTAATTAAACCGGCCGACCCTAATTTTTAACTCATTTGCATTCATAAATGAAACAATACCTTTTAACTTATGTACAAACTTCATTCAATATAACAATTTACAAGATAAAGGATACAGTGAGCGTTCGACCCAACGATAAAGTACGACATAACGTTGGATACAAACTTATTTCGTTCTCTCCTTTATTAAAGCAGTAAACATGTCATATTATGGTTGAAGTCAGTTTTAATCAGTAAGACTTGTCAAGTCATGTTGTTTCCATTCTTTGGAAGGGCTATAACACATTGACCATGTTTTGTAGAGTGTAGTAACATTAATTGTTCTATGGGAGAGTGAAGGCAACTCAACTATTGATGACATAATGTAGTCATGTCATATGTTTCTATTCTACAGCTCAAATTAAATTATATTACGAATACCAAGATAATACGACAAGTTGTCGTACAACTATGACAGATGTACACACCTTTTAAAGAAAGAGCTTTATCACCTCCACTCGTTTAAATATTTTATACTTTAAGTGAGAAACCATTGCTTTTTTTATTCTAGGTGTTCGAATATTTCTATATAAAGATAATATGTATTTTTTGTGTAGATTAAATGGACGATTGGGAAATAAGTGATGAAACCATGGATAAAATGTTTGATGAGTATGAACGGAACAAGGCGGACGAGAAAAAAGGTAGATTCGTTCCAAATACACAAGTAGAAGAGGTGGAAAAACCGGTTCAGAATCCAAATACACGTTCACGATCTTCTGTTGAAACCCAACGAGTAGTTGAACTTCAGAATCCAAAACACGTTCATAATCCAACACAACGAGGCAAACAGGTAATATTAATCATCACAACCGAAGTAATGCAAGCTTCAGTACTACTACAACCGAATTCTCTCCTCAGGATTTACTTATACTCATGAAATCATATATCGAAGTTGATTGAATAAATTTGTTACTGTTGCAAAATTGAGGAGGTCTAACCCATGAAGAATTTTTTGCAATGATAACAAGATTACATATTAACCATCGTACCTGCACTACCACACGATATTCTATTGAAATCCATATGGCTCATCGGCTTTTCGTAGAAGCTTGTGAATGATACCATAAGATTATAGAGATAGTTGAAGATGAAGACATATTTAAAACGAATAAAGCAACTTATGATTCTTGTTACCTTTCATAGTACGGTACTGATTTTGTTGGCCACAAAGCCTATGAACTTCTTTATAATTGGCTAACCCGATACGGGGCTAAATAGCTAAACTATTTTATTTTCGTGGTTGAACTTGTGTTTTATTTAATAATCATATGAAGAATATGGAGTTATTCTAATTTTATACTTTAATATAACATTTAAAACTATCAGCTTATGCAGAAAGTATCAATATAAATAAAGCATGCATTTCATTGGTAAAAAAATAGTTACGACGGTAGGAAATGTAACATTACTACATCAACATAATACAAGCAACTAGTAATAAAGATAGTGATTAAAAAGCTACCTAAAACAGAGGAAACCTTGACATTAGAATACGTTGTTTCAATCCCATCCAATATTCCTTCCCTATTTCATCCATTCCAGTCAAATCTTTGGCCATGATAGCATTCTCATTTTGTTGTTGCTTATATGCTAACTCATTAGATAGATATTCTAGCCTCTTCTCTTCCAAATCAGCAAACCTTTTCATAACCTCTATGTTTTGCTTTGCATCTTCATGTCTTTCTACATGTCTACGATCATTTTCTTCGTGGTGTGCGTTCACTTTTCCATCAATGACAGACGTAAATTTTCCCTTTCTTTTCGCAGCTTTGACTCCCTGAGGTCTAAAATCTACGTCAATCGTGGTATTGAACTCATCAAGTTGGTTTTCACCTTGACATTGAGAAGTTTTGGCCATTGACTCGCTAGGACTAGAAGAATACCCAGTTTTAGAAGCTTTTTCTTGCCCTTGATAGTAGTTTGAACATCGTGTAGGCTCTTAGCAAGTTCATAGTTCAATTTTGGTTGGCTAGTAAGCAGATCATTACAATAAATGATAATAATGTGGCCTTTTTACCCCATTTTCTCTACCAAAAAGCTTCATGAGCTCCTCGTTTGCCATTCCTTTCTAATTAAAAAAATGAAATATGATTCATAAATAATATATACTCAACTAACGTACGTCATAAGAAAATATACTAGATTGTCCTCTCCTCCCATGCCGCTTGGATTCGCTATCTTTATTTTATAAATTTGTGATTCATAAAACGTTGTTTCATGACTTATTTTGCCAAGCCGACCCTGAATCGCCGACAACGTCCGTAATCCTTCTATATTCTTCTCAACAAAGGTGTTCATAATTTTTTTCAAAACTTAGCAGCTGATTAGTCGTTCCCCGTAGCCGAATCTTGTGAGAAATGACAATAGATTCTGCATAAATCAATGTCCTCCTCGTTTGTCCACGGAATAGTTGATTGTTTTCTTGAAGGAGTAGCTAGACCATAGTTCGTGTTGTCTTGCTAAAACTGGATTCCATCCATCATTGGATGTGAAAAATCTCCGAATGATGAAGATATTATAGAGTTAGAATTTCTTTAGATTTAAGAGATAGAAAGAAATTGAATTTATGTTGTGATATAGAATGTTAGAAAGGAACCAATTTATAACTGAAAATATAGTCATTTGAAAAATTATGACTGTTTTATAGTCGTCGAGAAATAAGCCAATTTGTTGTTGTTTAATGAAAATGTAACCGTTAATAGCTGTTGGGAAATCTTGGGGTGATGCACGCCTGTAACGACCCAGATTTTCTAGTCGATTTATTTTGAATATTTAATATTATTTTAAATATTGAGATGATAATATAAATCGATTTTTATATTGAATTATCGATATAATTATCGTAATACGAGGATCTTAAGTAATTCAATTTGAAATGGAGTCAAAATGATTTATATGAATTTTATTTGAGTTATAAACGATAATAATAATTTATTATCTAGAAAATGATTTGTTTTGAATTTAAATTATATTATATTAATTCAATATGGTATATATGTTTAAATTAAATTTCAGAATATATACTGTTCAATTTAGAATAGCATTATTACATTTAAATGTCGGTCTATACGTAAGATAACGGTTCGTGATTTAAATTAATGGACCCCGAGATGTTTGATTGTGGATAGGTTCGAAATCAAATCAGAATCCATTTTAAAAGAATAAAAATCTCTGTAATATCAAATTACATTAAATTTCCTACCCTGTTTTGAGTACTTCAGCTACTACTCTCCTTATACCTGCATACAGGCCATTCCTTCACCCGAAGTCTTCTTCAATATATAATCACAAGCATACCCCTTCCCTTTTCTATTTTCTCCTTCAGCGGAAATCCAAAGAAAATTTCGCTCTTAATTTTAACTACAAACCAAAACTTGTTTTCCCTATTTCAGTTAAAACCGTGATTTCCTTTCCCCTTTTCATTTCATTTACAAACCGCTGATAAAATAAAGAAATGGTCCTTCCTTTTGTGAAGCACGAGTTCTTCTCAAATACCCGAAGCCATCTCTTCAAACACCTTATACTAAATCAAAATCGATCCACCAGTCAAAAATAAAAAGTGGATTTGAAATCAATTCCAAATTACGATTTACATCACTCCAGTAGCTCGTGCACGCTTGAAGATGGGAGTTCGAATTGGTTAGGATTCGAGAAAAGGGGTGCGATTTAATTCTCTGATGAGCGGTTTAAGGCAGCAATGTCAAGAATTCGATCGTGAGATTTTCGAAGACAAACTACAAGTTGGTGCGATGTTGGTCTTGGTATGGTGCGAGTTGGTCTGTACTGGTGTCAGGAGGAGTGCGATTTATTGATGGATACTAGGGTTCAAACTTGATAGAACTTCAGGTGATGGAAGTAGTAGTCGCGATGGATTTTTTGGGTCACGAAGAGGTTACAGTAGCAAATTGGAAAAGGGGAAAAGTCGCGATGGGGAGAATGATGTTACATCATTCGATTGTGGCACTCGAGATTTCCGAACAAAGAAGCGACAACGAAACTGGAGGATAATGGGTTAGACGAGTGGTTTTTGAGTTTGAATTCTTCTGATCAGTTGTGATGAAGGCGTCGCATGGAGAAGCTTTTCAGTAAGGCATGAAAGGTTATGGTGGAATTAGGATTTATTGGGGGTTACTGTACTATGATGGTAGGAAGGCCGAAAGGGTGTTAGGGGGAGATTGTGAGCTTGTTGTGGTAGTGTTCATGAGGTGCGAATTAGGGCAGCGACAGTAATGTATGGTGGAAGTGTCAATGGAGAGAATTTGAGTGCGGAATGGTGCATTCATGGTTGGTGAAAGTGTGAAGATGAGGCTCGCATTTATTATTTAGGAAGGAGGGATGGTAGTTGACAGTGAGGCGAGTTAGTTACTGGCAATCTGCATTTTTCTAAAGCTGAGAAGAAGATAATAGCAAAAGGTGATTAACAAATGATAAGCGGCTTATTAGCTTAAGGTAATTATTTTAAATTTAGTAATTAAAGTTTAAATTTCATTTAAAATATTCAATAGCCAATGACATGTTAAACATACACAAGGTTTTATCAAATTAAATCAGTTGAGTTGATCACAGCTGCGGGATACATAATCTGGAATAAGAAAATAAATTTGGAATCAGAATCATCGAATAAAAATCACGGTGAGTAAATCTCACTCACGTTTTATTTATAATTATTTTTATCGGTTAAAAATAATTGGTTGTTGCTTGTTTGGTTGCATTCAATATTTTTGTGCATCTTAAATATATTAGTTATTTAGGCTTGGTGATTGCTATTATATATATACATATATACATATATATATATATATATATATATATTTGTGGTTGGATTTCCCGCAGTACCATTAGCGGATGCCCGCGGTATCATTAGCGGATGATTACCCTATACGCCCCACGCTATGATAGTGGATGACCTTCTATACCGCGATATCCTGCCTCGAAACAGGATGGGTATTATTTCTGCTGACTAACTTCTGTGGATGCAAGAAAAACAGGCTGGAGGAATCCAACTGGATTCCTCAAAAATATAGTATCTGTTTGTTTATTTGTTTGCATATACACTGTCATATATGATGTGTTAGAAACCAAAAATAAATAATTGGTTGCTTGAATATCACTGGGCCTAAGTGTTAATTTATAAAAATGTCCTGAAAGGGATATTTGAGATTTAAAAGGGAAATTCTATTTATTTCTAAAATAGAATTTGAATTTTCAAATAGATTTGAAATATAAACTTGTTTTAAAAAAAAAAACAAGTAGTTCCTTTATAAACTAAGTTTATAAATAGTTCATTTATAAACGAAGTTTATAAATAAAGTGAAATGAATTATCATTGGATAATTCAAAAATAAAAATCCAAGTGTGAATTCGAAAAGGTAAATTTATTTTTCCAAGGAAGAAATTTTATTTCAAATGAATTGAAATGGACTTGTTTAAATATATAAACAAGTAAAAGAAACGATGCTTGTAAATGAAAAGGGAAAATTATCATTTGGATAATTCATAGATTTAAATTCAAATGTGAATTTAAAAATAGAAATGGGAAAATTGTTTTAAAGAAATAAACGATGGAATTTATTCTGATGTTCAGAATATAAATTGAACAAAAATAAATCGATAAGGATTTATGATTTGAATTCGATTAATTCGAATTTATTTAAGCAGAAGTTAAATTGAATATGAAAATAAATTGGGTGTTATATTTATAAGTTATTATAAATAGAAATTTCCAAAATGAGATTTTAGTTTTAAAAAGAAATTTGAAAGGGGAACTAGTTTAAATATTAAACAAGGAAATTTGTAAAATGGTGTTTATAAATAAAATGAATAAATTATCAAGAGATAATTTGAATAGTAAAATTTAAAGAGAATTAAAATTTAATTTGAACATAGAAAATTTGAATATAGATATTCAAATGGGATTTAAATATAGAATTTGAATATAGATATTCAAATGGGATTTAAATATAGAATTTGAATATAGAAATTGTAATGGAATTTGAATATGGGAAATTCAAATAGAATTGAAATGGAATTTGAATATAGAAGGTCGAAGTATAAATAAATTTATTTCTGAGTTGGGGAAAATCGACAATTTTAGAAGATCGGAAATATTATGTTGAAACGGATTTGGTATATATTAAAATATATCAGGATGGAGTTGAATTTATTTTAGACGAAGTTTAAACGTTTATATATATAAATATAATCAAAACGAGCTCACCGCAGTGCGGCAGTTCGTAAATTGGCGATTCGAACTTCAATTGAGTGTACCGATCTCAATTGAAGTCGGAATTCTTTGAAACAAGAACCGTCAGGACCGATTTGATAATAGTTTTCTAATGGAGGAGAATAATCTCGATTTCGTTGAATAGGTTTTGAGTTATGTCAAAATAAAATTTTCGGAAAAGCAGCGCCAAAACCATTATAAAACCATGACGGTTTATTTAAATAAATTAAAGGATTTTAAGCAAATAAAATCCAAATTTCTATTTAGAAAAAATCGAGATTTGAGTTATAAAATATATCGGAACTCAAGTGGAGTAATGAGTTGATTTTTGAAACAAAAATCAGATTTTTGATTATTGAATAGAATTAACTAATTCGAATAGTAATTAGTTAATGAGATTTTGAATTGATATTGGGCTTTGAATAAGTAAATTCGATTTGGAAATTTATATTCAAAATCGAAAAGAAAACTAGAATTGAGATTGAAAATTCAATTTGGTTATGAGCAAGTTAAATATTTTGTTTGAACATGTTACGTTCAAACAAAGAAGTAAAATAGGCGAAATAGCTAATTAAAGAATAAATGAGCGAAACTGAATTCAAACGATTGGATTGAGTTAAATTGAATTGAAAACAGGTGAACATGTGTTAGACAGGTATGGGATGAAGTATACGAAGATTTTAATTTATGTGCCCGACAAAAAGGTACACGTTTAAATTCCATATGAGGTTTTATGCGCCGAATCGGCAAGCCACTTGGCTTTTTTATTTTCGTTTTGAATGGAAAGGGCCATGGGAGGCTATTTGAAATATCCCAATGCTCTCGGTACAAAGGAGGTTATGGCGAAATTTTCTGGAAATTTAAGGAGTTAGAATATTTTTAAGATAATTTGATAGTTAGAAATCAATGTATCGATATATATAGAATTCAATAAGGAAACAAAATTAAAAATAGAATATTGTAAACAAAAGGGAAATCTATAAATTAGAAATAGAAAGCGAACCATTTACATGTTTTAAAAATGAATAATTGGGTTTTATGGTGTGTTTATTTGAGGTAAGTGGTTTTGTCTGTTTTGAAGTTATTGATGTTTCAGTCAAGGTCTGAGGGGTAATTTTACCCCAACTTGATTGATTTCATTTTTATTTGATAAATAGCAAGATCCAATCTCGAAGAGAAGTGTTTGAATAATTGTTTGTTGAATAAAATATTTTGGGTTGTTGTAACAATGTTTTATACAGCATTAGTTTTAATCCAAGTGATGGAATTTTAGAAATATAACAGTAAATATTTCCTGAGTATAATTAAAGTAGTTGGGAAAGAGATAAGTGATTGAAATTGATTTCATTACAAATAGAATACATTTTCTAACTATAGAAAATAATAGAAGGCGATATATGGAAATGTTTTCCAAATAGCATAAGAGGCCAAGATGATTATCGAAATTACTTGGTTAACAAATATTGATAGAGAAATAGAGAAGTGAATTAATTAATGAAATATTAGTTAACAGGCCCAGTGATTGATTGATGTTATGGATGAATGGATGTTTTGTTTGTTTTTCTTCGATAGTTAAAGAACCGACTATCGAAGTGTTTGCCAATATCGTTGACAATATGGAGAGACCGGTTGGATTATTATCCGTGAACGACTCTGTATTGGCAGTAGCATTGTGAATCAGATTATATAAAGATAATCGAAGATGGACTAAAGTGCAAAGGCTTTTTCTATTTATAGAAATTGTGCCTTCGGTTTCGTTCACTCGCAGGGCGAACGTATATGGATGAATGCCTGACAGAGTATTTCCAATGATTGAATATGTTGGTATGTATAAATATATATATATATATATATATATATATATATGGTGGCAACAGATTTATTCCCTTAGCATAATATCCAGAATGTATTTGTGCAAATCAATGAGTGATTAACGGATCTGACAATGTGGCATTCAAAGTGATCGTGCTATCAATGAATGGCAAGTAATCGTAGCCTCAGGCCTCAACAACCGGGAAATGACAAAAATCGAGCAGGCAGCATGGCTATGTGGGTCGCTCCCATTAGGGTGTATTATCACCTATCTAGAGATTCATTTAATTTCCTATTCTATTTGATGTTGTTCCATTCGGGAAACAGTTGCTGATACTAACCGTTGGTGATATACATTCGATATACTCAAGCAAAATGAGTGGTCGGTCATGTGTGCGCCGGGTTGCAAGATGTTCTTGTTGAACCCAGTGTATTCCTCTCTAGATATACACTATCTGAAGGTGGTTCCATACCTTGTCATGTTGGAAATCCAATCTCCAATAAGCGCCCTGCGGTTTATGATTTTATACTATGAATGTGGAGCGTGAGATGCAAGTGTTCCGCTAGATTCTATTTATTTGATTTAGACACTATTATAATATCACTGGATTTTTGTATCAAAGTGTTTTGGATTATAGTAAGGTAAAAACCATCCAAGTTTATGTGTGGGTTGGTCTTACTATTATCCTTTCTTTCGTAAGGATTTTGAAAGTTAAACAAATGGTCGGAGTTTACTCACACCAGTCTCATGACTGACCCAGAGTTTATTTTGTTTGTTTTTCCCTAAACTCTTGGGTGCCTGTAACAACCCGTATTTTTCGATAACGTGTTAAGACGAGAATCAAGGCAGAATTTAATTTTAAATTCTGAATCAAGTAAAACGGGCTATGCCATTGCGTTCGTCTCGGAAAAATACGCGAAATAGGGTCTGAGTTTTCGAGAATCGGAGTCCGTATGACCAAGATATGGCCTCGCGAAGTTTGACGAAAAATTCCCAAATTAAAGTATACTTAATTAAGTGAAATGGGTTGCGCAGAGAAATATATATATATATATTGATATATATATATATATAATTTAAAATTTAATAAATAAATATGCAAAAATGTTCAAAACAGCGAATTGGGAGAGGGGAATAACCGAACCGGCCGATTTTTGAGGTCGACCCGAGCGTGCTGGGTCGACTAGGGGTTAATCCAGGGTGTTTGGCTGTCAACCCGTGGGCCGATTCGCTCAAATGCAGATTTTGCATTTGGATGGTTCTCATGGTTCATCTTTAATCTAAAGGCCCTAGATGGTTCCTACACTTGACTTCTTCCCCAAGACATGCTTTGATGGCTTGGATTGAATCTAGGTTTAATCCTATGGCCTAAAACACTTGCCTAATCTATAAATAAGACCCTAACCTATCCTAAACCCTCATTATTCATTCATGCAACTAAACTATGGCAAAATTTCTACTCTCATGGCCTCCATCTCAAATCCCTAGAGCCTATGCATTCAAAACGGGTTCAAATCGAAAGATGCAAGCTTGCTACACCAAAGAGAGGCAAAATCAACGTTGCTATGCAAGTTCCATGACGATTCTTCAACAAAGGAGGCACCTTTCTTAGCCAAGATGATTCATGCTTCTTTCTCTAGGCCTAACTATGTAAGTTCTAGCTACTTTTAGATGGAAACGGTAGTTTTGACAATGACATGGGATAAAATGAGGCTAAACATGATTATGCGAACCTATATGAACCTTACCTTGCCTCTTATGTTCATGTTTATGATTTTAGGCCATGTGAGTGACTTAATCATGCCTCTCATGCTATGCATAACCTAGTTTAACTTGCAAGTTTGGATCTTTATGCATGAAATGCTAGCATGAACCTTTAGGAACCACTTTACGTGTGAAACATTGGCTAAGACAAAATTTTGGGGCTTATGCATGTTTATGAACCCAAACCCCTTATGGTAACATGCAAGTTTGTGGCCAAATCCTTTATGACATTATGCATGCTCGTGGCCAATCCCCTCTTTTAAGTTGTGCATGTTTATGGCTAAACCCTTTTTGATAATATGCATGTTTGTGGCCAAATTACCTTATGACACTATGCATGTTTATGGCCAATCCCTTTATGATGTTATGCATGTGGATGCCAAGCCCTTTTTAGCATCATGCATGTTTTGAGACCAATATGTGACATAGTATCCTTACTATGTTGGCTCGCTTTGCTTGCGTTGGGAAAACACGATTTTGGGTAGTTAGATAAACATGAACATGTCGTGAAATCTTAACTTGATTATGACATGCGTTTATACTTGAAAATATGACTTGAAAGATAACATGGAAGTTGGCATGTAAGTATGCATAAAAACATGAGCTTGGGAATTTACCTATTAAGTTAGGTCTACCCTTTGGGAATTTACCTATTAAGTTAGGTCTACCCAAATGCTTGAAAACTTGTAACATGTTTTGGGAACATGATGAACTTAGATAATATAAGTGTGGCCAACTCGAGGTTGGGTTGAGTTTGCAACGTAAAACTACCCGGAACCGACCGACCTAACTAGTAGTTGCAAACAATAGGACCCAATGTGAGAAGTTGGTCATGTCGCGCTTAAGACCCGAGGTTAGACTAGGTTGTGGTGTAAATCTACCCGGATCCGCCCGGCTTAACTAGTAACCACAACAAGGTCTAATGTGAGAGGTTAAGAGTGCATTAATTAAATTAATGCCACATGATAAGGTTAAGTAAATTTGACTAATGACACTTAACCGATATGACACGAATGGGTAGGTTAAGTGGGACCGGGCTTGATTTCCTTAATGACACTTAACCAATTCAGACTGGGTAATTAGATGAGGTTAAGTAATTAAGACTTAACTAACCTAACCACGATAATTAGATGGGGTTAAGTAATCCACACTTAACTAATCTAAACACGGTAATTCGATGGGGTTAAGTTAAACACTTAACCAATTTAAACTTGGTAATTCAATAAGGTTAAGTAACCAATACTTAACCAACTTAATGTGATAATTTAATGGGGTTAAGCAACTTATACTTAACCAATTTTACATGATGATTTGATGGGGTTAAGTGACCTAAACTTAACCAATCTAACTCGTTAATTCGATGTGGTTAAGCGACCTAAACTTAACCAATCTAACTCGTTAATTGGATGTGGTTAAGTGACCTATACTTAGCCAATCTAACTCGTGAATTTATGGAGGTTAAGTTAACCCATACTTAATCGATATAACGTGAAAACATGATAAGGCTAAGTCACGAATCACTTGAATACGCTTGACCGATTTGACTCGGTAATTTGACAAGGTCAAGTTAATTTATATAATTAACCAATCTAAAATGATAATTAGACGAGGTTAAGTTATGGATTGCTTAATATACTTAGCCAACTTGACACATGGTTTGTAGGGTTAAGTCTTGGACTTGGATACTTAGCCAATTTTGACATGGTTTGTAGACGGGCTAAGTGACACTTAACCCATTAGATAAACCCTAATTCGGAGGATTAGGTGAATAACCATAGTTAACAAGGATTATGGAAATAAGGCTAAGTGGTAAACCTTAGTTAAGGGAAACTAAGTAATAATTCTTAGTCAAGGAAATTTGGACCATTTCTTAGATAGATTAGTAACCCGATACGTTAGGTCAACGTTTAAGTATACGTGTAGGAGCGGGCTATCTGATTTAGATAAAGACTCCAGCGAACTGGGTAACGAAGCAGCGGCTTCGGGGAACGTGAGGATATTCTTGGGATCCCTCTGTGAGCTGCCAGGTCATTATACTAGGCTCACGAGAGGTTGAGGTCTGCGGTAGAAGAACCAAGAATATGCCTTGGTTGCTATGCGAGCGACCAAAAGACTGGGGTGGATAGCAGTGAGTCGACGAATACATAAGGTGCCCGAGATAGCAAGTTCGTCGATCATCTACCATCTTGAGTCAAGCGTGTACGTACGGAAAGGCAGGAAACGCCCAACAGACCATAATTGCTATCTAATTATGGGTGAGGTAGGCCGTAGGATGTGGGATGGCCGGAGTGTAGTTCTCATGCAAGATTTTCTCTTGTGTTGCCTTTCACTAGTTGAGGGAGGGGTCTCGTGGGACCATAGCCACGTGTAGAAAAGCAGACCTTAGTATCTGCATCGGCAGATAAATCTAAAGCTCCCGACCGAGTCCTGTATTTCTTGTTTTGCCCTGTGACAGGACTCGGATGGCACGATGTGATACATGTGCATACAGTTATAGAAAAACGATTCACGATGAATGCGTGGGAAAAAGGGCGCTGTTGAGGGTTAGCGTAATCCCTAGTGGCCTAGGTGGTTTAACCCAAACCGAAATACGAAAGCGTGCAACAGGTAAGCGTAATCCCTATTGGTGCTAGGTGGCGTAAGTCCTAGTAGTTCAAACGATGATTCATATGGAAGAGCCTAGCTAGAACAAGGGTGACAGTCCAAACGATTTCAAGGATAATACGACATGAGAAAGCCCGTACGAGGTACGGCAAAGGACTGAACTTATATACATGGAAAGAAACATATGATTTGAGTAACCTATATATGCGATATATTAGGTTGACATGGACCATTACACGACTTTGAGCAAGGGACATTCATGGTTAACACATGACGCGGGTAGGGGTACTAGTACGGGAGGTGCAGAGCAAATATACATGTAAGAACTAGGAAGAATATACATAATATATACCATGGGATGTTAGACGGGGTAGATACCTTGGGATAATGTACTCGATAGAAATCTGACGATGTGATGCCTTGACTTATCATAACACCGTAGTTTATCATAATACCTTAGTTTACCTTGCCATAGTAGTTCAACCGGCTACCCTGGTTTATCTATCTTGTAGTTATCCGTATGTTTACTTTCAGTTTATGCATGTCATGTTACCTTTACCTGTTTTTATACTGGAAGTAGATAGGACTTACTCAGTCTTTTTGACTGACCTGTTTTGTTTCGCCTCTTTTCTTCCGTTTCCCCCCCCCCCCCAGGTTTCAGGGAGGAAACAATGCTGTTTAGTTCGGACTTCTTCTGCTTGAAGGTCATCATGGATGGCTTGGACTTCTCTTGGCTATGGCTACTTTACTGTTTTTAATTGGGGAATAATTTATGAAAAAGGTTTCATGCTTCTTTATTTCGGCAAGACAGGTTTTGATGTACTCTGATGTAAAATGGCTTTTGACCTCATTTATTAATGTTATGAAAGTTTGTTTTTACTTCCGCTATTTTATATGTTTTGTCTTGTGATATTTCTGTGCATGTTTACCAATAATGCCCCTCTAAAGCTAGTGCATTCCTTTGCGAGTGACCCTAGCGGAGGCGGGGTGTTACATTTGGTATCAGAGCAGAAGGTTACTAGACTGGGCAAAAGTTTTTAAAGACCTTCTGAAAATTATTTGAAAAACCGTTTACAAAGAAGCATTTTTCAAGAAAATTTTCTTTTAAAAAGAAAAAGGCTATTCCCCAAAGGCCATTAGCATCATCCATGTTTCCTTGATTTAATCTCTTTTCCTTTCTTTCCTCCATCTGTAGTCACAGTGGTTTTGACTACGACTAGTCTTTCTAGCTACGTAAGTGTTTCCCGTACGATGGAGGTGGTTCTCGAGAGACCATTGCAGAGTTATACAAGAAAGGATAGTGAGAAAGAGGATAAAGGATATGAGCTTATGGGTGAGCAACGTGTTGGTATGGCTTAGTCCTCAAAGGAGGGAGAAAGATGAACAATGAAACCCATGATGAGAGGGCACCTTTGGCATGATGAAACGGGGCGGATAGTTAAGTATCATGGGACAAGGACAAGATCATTGGGAGGGCAATAGTATGCTCTCATTTCTAGGGTACCTCGGAAGGAGGGTAACGATCTTGTTAAAGGTTTAGCTTTTCTTCTCTATCATCCTGTCGGGACTTTGTTTTGATCACCGCATCTTTTAAGCCCGCTTCGATAGTTGAGTCTCTGCACCTTAAGTACTAGCGTAATAGAGAATCCCATTTTTGTCTCAAAGTCCTATTGGAGAATCAGTCCATTTATTCATGGCTTGTTTGGATTTGAGAATGTCTATGTCAAGTGTTGAGCTTGGAAATAATGCTTATATTCATAAGCTATGGATGGATTCTAAGGATGAAGTGGTTATCCAGTAAGGGGTGCCACTCTCGGTTTTGATAGGAGGGTAGTTAGATTCTTGACTAGCCTTGGTAATACCCTCGAAGTATCGTGTAACCTTTTTGAGGTTCTGTCATGACTAGTTACTTAGAATCCCTTGATGCCTTTATCGGAAATTTGAAGCCCGATCGAGCGGTGTTCGCCGATAAGACGGATGGTTTACTTCACTTATGCGTGGGTTATAGAAATCACCCTAGTAAGTGCGCATGATAACCTGATTGACATCTGTTTACTTTCAAGAGAAAGTTCTTCTACATGGAATGCCTTATAGTATATAAACGAGATCCAAGATTCACTAGTGAATTTTGGAAAGCTTGCATGAGATCATGAGTACGCAGTCATGTTTGCGTCAAGTATTCTAGGAAAAGGATAAGTGCAAGTGGAACGAGAGGCGACGAAGAAATGAGTTCCAGCTCATGTTATGGAAACAGGAATAAGAAGCTACAAAATCGCGAAGTTAAAAGACGACTTTGATGGTCAAAGACTAGATACGCGCATGATATCTCTTTTTGGGAGTATATCTTTGATCCCTGTTTTCTGTAGAGCTTACTTGTAGGCTATCTTTTGTGGACATCCTCTCGGTCCTATTCTCCGTTACAAACCCTGTAAGGAGTTTGTCCTGTTTATCTTCTCGACCCTGTTTCAGGGAATTCTAGGTAGAACCCTATGGATGTAAACATGTATTTGAAACATGTTATGATTGTTATGGTTGCAAGTGGTTGCAAGTGGTTGCTCGTGGATGCGCGAATACACATTAGATACTAGCTCGACTCGGTCACATTTCATATTGCATATGCACGAGGATTTATACTTGTTTATGGATGAAATCAAATGTATTATCATGCGGTTGTTGCATATGAATGAATGATTGTGCACGCATATAGTATCTATATGACTAGGACAATTTGCATACATGTTGGATTCATGGCACTATACATATTTTGCATTAGAAAGATTATTCAGGCCTGATCATTAGCATTAGCTAAGGAACATGTACACACACGTTTTGCATATATTCATACAGCATTAGAAATCATCTAAGGACAATGGTTGCTTGTGGATGATGTTTTGAGTAGATGGATGATGGATGATGGATGATGGATGGTAGGATATGTTCTTCCTAACTTGGAGATTTCGGGGACGAAATCCTAAAAGGTGGGGAGAATGTAACAACCCGTATTTTTCGATAACGTGTTAAGACGAGAATCAAGGCAGAATTTAATTTTAAATTCTGAATCAAGTAAAACGGGCTATGCCATTGCGTTCGTCTCGGAAAAATACGCGAAATAGGGTCTGAGTTTTCGAGAATCGGAGTCCGTATGACCAAGATATGGCCTCGCGAAGTTTGACGAAAAATTCCCAAATTAAAGTATACTTAATTAAGTGAAATGGGTTGCGCAGAGAAATATATATATATATATTGATATATATATATATATAATTTAAAATTTAATAAATAAATATGCAAAAATGTTCAAAACAGCGAATTGGGAGAGGGGAATAACCGAACCGGCCGATTTTTGAGGTCGACCCGAGCGTGCTGGGTCGACTAGGGGTTAATCCAGGGTGTTTGGCTGTCAACCCGTGGGCCGATTCGCTCAAATGCAGATTTTGCATTTGGATGGTTCTCATGGTTCATCTTTAATCTAAAGGCCCTAGATGGTTCCTACACTTGACTTCTTCCCCAAGACATGCTTTGATGGCTTGGATTGAATCTAGGTTTAATCCTATGGCCTAAAACACTTGCCTAATCTATAAATAAGACCCTAACCTATCCTAAACCCTCATTATTCATTCATGCAACTAAACTATGGCAAAATTTCTACTCTCATGGCCTCCATCTCAAATCCCTAGAGCCTATGCATTCAAAACGGGTTCAAATCGAAAGATGCAAGCTTGCTACACCAAAGAGAGGCAAAATCAACGTTGCTATGCAAGTTCCATGACGATTCTTCAACAAAGGAGGCACCTTTCTTAGCCAAGATGATTCATGCTTCTTTCTCTAGGCCTAACTATGTAAGTTCTAGCTACTTTTAGATGGAAACGGTAGTTTTGACAATGACATGGGATAAAATGAGGCTAAACATGATTATGCGAACCTATATGAACCTTACCTTGCCTCTTATGTTCATGTTTATGATTTTAGGCCATGTGAGTGACTTAATCATGCCTCTCATGCTATGCATAACCTAGTTTAACTTGCAAGTTTGGATCTTTATGCATGAAATGCTAGCATGAACCTTTAGGAACCACTTTACGTGTGAAACATTGGCTAAGACAAAATTTTGGGGCTTATGCATGTTTATGAACCCAAACCCCTTATGGTAACATGCAAGTTTGTGGCCAAATCCTTTATGAGATTATGCATGCTCGTGGCCAATCCCCTCTTTTAAGTTGTGCATGTTTATGGCTAAACCCTTTTTGATAATATGCATGTTTGTGGCCAAATTACCTTATGACACTATGCATGTTTATGGCCAATCCCTTTATGATGTTATGCATGTGGAAGCCAAGCCCTTTTTAGCATCATGCATGTTTTGAGACCAATATGTGACATAGTATCCTTACTATGTTGGCTCGCTTTGCTTGCGTTGGGAAAACACGATTTTGGGTAGTTAGATAAACATGAACATGTCGTGAAATCTTAACTTGATTATGACATGTGTTTATACTTGAAAATATGACTTGAAAGATAACATGGAAGTTGGCATGTAAGTATGCATAAAAACATGAGCTTGGGAATTTACCTATTAAGTTAGGTCTACCCTTTGGGAATTTACCTATTAAGTTAGGTCTACCCAAATGCTTGAAAACTTGTAACATGTTTTGGGAACATGATGAACTTAGATAATATAAGTGTGGCCAACTCGAGGTTGGGTTGAGTTTGCAACGTAAAACTACCCGGAACCGACCGACCTAACTAGTAGTTGCAAACAATAGGACCCAATGTGAGAAGTTGGTCATGTCGCGCTTAAGACCCGAGGTTAGACTAGGTTGTGGTGTAAATCTACCCGGACCCGCCCGGCTTAACTAGTAACCACAACAAGGTCTAATGTGAGAGGTTAAGAGTGCATTAATTAAATTAATGCCACATGATAAGGTTAAGTAAATTTGACTAATGACACTTAACCGATATGACACGAATGGGTAGGTTAAGTGGGACCGGGCTTGATTTCCTTAATGACACTTAACCAATTCAGACTGGGTAATTAGATGAGGTTAAGTAATTAAGACTTAACTAACCTAACCACGATAATTAGATGGGGTTAAGTAATCCACACTTAACTAATCTAAACACGGTAATTCGATGGGGTTAAGTTAAACACTTAACCAATTTAAACTTGGTAATTCAATAAGGTTAAGTAACCAATACTTAACCAACTTAATGTGATAATTTAATGGGGTTAAGCAACTTATACTTAACCAATTTTACATGATGATTTGATGGGGTTAAGTGACCTAAACTTAACCAATCTAACTCGTTAATTCGATGTGGTTAAGCGACCTAAACTTAACCAATCTAACTCGTTAATTGGATGTGGTTAAGTGACCTATACTTAGCCAATCTAACTCGTGAATTTATGGAGGTTAAGTTAACCCATACTTAATCGATATAACGTGAAAACATGATAAGGCTAAGTCACGAATCACTTGAATACGCTTGACCGATTTGACTCGGTAATTTGACAAGGTCAAGTTAATTTATATAATTAACCAATCTAAAATGATAATTAGACGAGGTTAAGTTATGGATTGCTTAATATACTTAGCCAACTTGACACATGGTTTGTAGGGTTAAGTCTTGGACTTGGATACTTAGCCAATTTTGACATGGTTTGTAGACGGGCTAAGTGACACTTAACCCATTAGATAAACCCTAATTCGGAGGATTAGGTGAATAACCATAGTTAACAAGGATTATGGAAATAAGGCTAAGTGGTAAACCTTAGTTAAGGGAAACTAAGTAATAATTCTTAGTCAAGGAAATTTGGACCATTTCTTAGATAGATTAGTAACCCGATACGTTAGGTCAACGTTTAAGTATACGTGTAGGAGCGGGCTATCTGATTTAGATAAAGGCTCCAGCGAACTGGGTAACGAAGCAGCGGCTTCGGGGAACGTGAGGATATTCTTGGGATCCCTCTGTGAGCTGCCAGGTCATTATACTAGGCTCACGAGAGGTTGAGGTCTGCGGTAGAAGAATCAAGAATATGCCTTGGTTGCTATGCGAGCGACCAAAAGACTGGGGTGGATAGCAGTGAGTCGACGAATACATAAGGTGCCCGAGATAGCAAGTTCGTCGATCATCTACCATCTTGAGTCAAGCGTGTACGTACGGAAAGGCAGGAAACACCCAACAGACCATAATTGCTATCTAATTATGGGTGAGGTAGGCCGTAGGATGTGGGATGGCCGGAGTGTAGTTCTCATGCAAGATTTTCTCTTGTGTTGCCTTTCACTAGTTGAGGGAGGGGTCTCGTGGGACCATAGCCACGTGTAGAAAAGCAGACCTTAGTATCTGCATCGGCAGATAAATCTAAAGCTCCCGACCGAGTCCTGTATTTCTTGTTTTGCCCTATGACAGGACTCGGATGGCACGATGTGATACATGTGCATACAGTTATAGAAAAACGATTCACGATGAATGCGTGGGAAAAAGGGCGCTGTTGAGGGTTAGCGTAATCCCTAGTGGCCTAGGTGGTTTAACCCAAATCGAAATACGAAAGCGTGCAACAGGTAAGCGTAATCCCTATTGGTGCTAGGTGGCGTAAGTCCTAGTAGTTCAAACGATGATTCATATGGAAGAGCCTAGCTAGAACAAGGGTGACAGTCCAAACGATTTCAAGGATAATACGACATGAGAAAGCCCGTACGAGGTACGGCAAAGGACTGAACTTATATACATGGAAAGAAACATATGATTTGAGTAACCTATATATGCGATATATTAGGTTGACATGGACCATTACACGACTTTGAGCAAGGGACATTCATGGTTAACACATGACGCGGGTAGGGGTACTAGTACGGGAGGTGCAGAGCAAATATACATGTAAGAACTAGGAAGAATATACATAATAGATACCATGGGATGTTAGACGGGGTAGATACCTTGGGATAATGTACTCGATAGAAATCTGACGATGTGATGCCTTGACTTATCATAACACCGTAGTTTATCATAATACCTTAGTTTACCTTGCCATAGTAGTTCAACCGGCTACCCTGGTTTATCTATCTTGTAGTTATCCGTATGTTTACTTTCAGTTTATGCATGTCATGTTACCTTTACCTGTTTTTATACTGGAAGTAGATAGGACTTACTCAGTCTTTTTGACTGACCTATTTTGTTTCGCCTCTTTTCTTCCGTTTCCCCCCCAGGTTTCAGGGAGGAAACAATGCTGTTTAGTTCGGACTTCTTCTGCTTGAAGGTCATCATGGATGGCTTGGACTTCTCTTGGCTATGGCTACTTTACTGTTTTTAATTGGGGAATAATTTATGAAAAAGGTTTCATGCTTCTTTATTTCGGCAAGACAGGTTTTGATGTACTCTGATGTAAAATGGCTTTTGACCTCATTTATTAATGTTATGAAAGTTTGTTTTTACTTCCGCTATTTTATATGTTTTGTCTTGTGATATTTCTGTGCATGTTTACCAATAATGCCCCTCTAAAGCTAGTGCATTCCTTTGCGAGTGACCCTAGCGGAGGCGGGGTGTTATAGTGCCCAAATTTGTATGGGCAGTTAAGTAGTCGAGATTTTACAGATTCATTTGGAGGAGCTGGAAGCAGGAGGCTTAACCAGTTAGTTATAGATTATCATATTTTCGCTGTGTACAATGTGATATCTGGAAACAGGTGTTTATAACTGTTCCAGGAATAAATGTTGTGCTCTGATGATGGTATATATATAAAGTTACTGATTTGTATTTCAAAAATTTATGTCATATAATATATTTTATTCGTTCCGCTGTGAGATTTATCTTCTTTGTTTTCTTCTATTCTAATATTTCTTCTTTCTATTTCTCATCCTCTAACTTCTTTCTAATAATGATTCGTATTTCTGTGCAATTTGGTTTGGACGTGTTGTGTTATTAGTCAACTCAGATAGTACAGAATTTGTGGGCCATTACAGTTGGTATCAGAGCCAGGTTGAGCGAACACCTAGGCTTTGTGGAATTGTGCTCATTAGAGATAGAGTCAGTAGTACCCTAGAATGAGTTAAGTGTATATATATGAGAGAGCATATTTGTAAATTGATATGAAAATTGTTTTATATTATGTTGGTTAGTCTGTTGAGTCGTTTATGAATTCTAATCGAATCGTGGGATGCCACGAAGTCGATAGGAATTTCTAAATACTTTACAGAGAAAATTCGGCACAGTATTGTTTTAAAGGGGGTAAATGAAATAATTTTACGCAAAAATTCTATTTTTATAGAAAAGGAATAATTTTCTGAAATTATTATAATAGATGGACTTGTTGGATGTTGTTTTTATAATCAAATAAGATTATAAAATTGGATTGGTTATCTATAACCAAGTAGAATTTGTATACAAATGAAATATATACAAATGAGATGAATTAAAAATTTGATTCAGAATTTGAATTAGAATTAAGATTTTTAAATCCTGGGTGTTTGGAAAAATATCTTCGAAGTATATTAAAAAATATAGTTTTATTTTGAAAGGGTTTTTGAATGAAAATCATTTTGAATTGATTTTTTAAAATGATAAAGCACTGAACTCACTTCAGTGGTTCGGAAATAATTCTGACGATGGTCGCGACATCATCAGTGTTCATTTTCGAGTTTCTAAGTGATGGATTGCTACCTTAGAAAAGTTTTGATGGGAATTTGTTTGGAAGAAAACAAATTTAGTTGGAAAATTCAAATATTTTGAATTTGAAAAGATTATAAATATATGTACATGTTTAAGTGATTTCAAAATGATCTGAAATGAAAACCCCGGGATTTGGATTCTGAAATTGGAATTTAACATAAGCCATTTAGATGGATTGAAGTGAATCAATCGACTAGAATCAATTTGAATAGGTTTATTGGAATATAGGTTGGATATAAATGGATTGATCGCAGATCATTTGAATTAAATGAAGGAAGACCAAAAGTTTTGGTGGAAATTAATTCGTTGAAATATGAGGAGTTGAGTTTCAACATAAGTGAGATTTTGAAAAGTAATGGATTTGTACCATTTTTCTTACCTTAGCAATTTCGAGGACGAAATTATTTTAAGGGGGAAAGAATGTAACGACCCAGATTATCTGGTCGACTTATTTTGAATATTTAATATTATTTTAAATATTGAGCTGATAATATAAATCGATTTTTATATTGAATTATCGATATAATTATCGTAATACGAGGATCTTAAGTAATTCAATCTGAAATGGAGTCAAAATGATTTATATGAATTTTATTTGAATTATAAACGATAATAATAATTTATTATCTAGAAAATGATTTGTTTTGAATTTAAATTATATTATATTAATTCAATATGGTATATATGTTTTAATTAAATTTTAGAATATATACTGTTCAATTCAGAATAGCATTATTACATTTAAATGTCGGTCTATACGCAAGATAATGGCTCGTGATTTAAATTAATGGACTCCGAGATGTTTGATTGTGGATAGGTTCGAAATCAAATCAGAATCCATTTTAAAAGAATAAAAATCTCTGTAATATCAAATTACATTAAATTACCTAACCTGTTTTGAGTACTTCATCTACTACTCTCCTTGTACCTGCGTACAGGCCATTCCTTCGCCCGAAGTCTCCTTCAATATATAAACACAAGCATACCCCTTCCCTTTTCTATTTTCTCCTTCAGCAGAAATCCAAAGAAAATTTCGCTCTTCATTTTAACTACAAATCAAAACTTGTTTTCCCTGTTTCAGTTATAACCGTGGTTTCCTTTCCCCTTTTCATTTCATTTACAAACCGTTGATAAAATAAAGAAATGGTCGTTCCTTTTCTGAAGCACGAGTTCTTCTCAAATACCCAAAGCCATCTCTTCAAACACACTATACTAAATCAAAATCGATCCACCAGTCAAAAATAAAAAGGGGATTTGAAATCAATTCCAAATTGCGATTTGCATCACTCTAGTAGCTCACGCACGCTTGAAGATGGGAGTTCGAATTGATTAGGATTCGAGAAAAGGGGTGTGATTTAATTCTCTGATGAGCGGTTTAAGGCAGAAATGTCAAGAATTCGATCGTGAGATTTTCGAAGACAAACTACGAGGTGGTGCGATGTTGGTCTTGGTACGGTGCGAGTTAGTCTGTACTAGTGTCAGGAGGAGTGCGATGTATTGATGGATACTAGGGTTCAAACTCGATAGAATTTTAGGTGATGGAAGTAGTAGTCGTGATGGAGTTTTTGGGTCACGAAGAGGTTACAGTAGCAAATTGGAAAAGGGGAAAATTCGCGATGGGGAGAATGATGTTACAACATTCGATGGTGGAACTCGAGATTTCCGAACAAAGAAGCGACAACAACACTGGAGGATAAGGGGTTAGACAAGTGATTTTTGAGTTTGAATTCTTCTGTTCAGTTGTGATGAAGGCGTCGCATGGAGAAGCTTTTCAGTAAGGCATGAATGGTTATTATGGAATTAGGATTTATTGAGTGTTACTGTACTATGATGGTAGGAAGGCCGAAAGGGTGTTAAGGGGAGATTGTGAGCATGTTGTGGTGGTGTTCGTGAGGTGCGAATTAGGGCAGCGACAGTAAGTATGGTGGCAGTGTCAATGGAGAGAATTTGAGTGCGGAATGGTGCATTCTTGGTTGGTGAAAGTTTGAAGATGAGGCTCGAATTTATTATTTGGGAAGGAGTGATGGTAGTTGACTGTGAGGCGATTTTGTTACAGGAAATCTGCATTTTTCTAAAGCTGAGAAGAAGATAATAGCAAAAGGTTATTAACAAATGATTAGCGGCTTATTAGCTTAAGGTAATTATTTTAAATTTAGTAATTAAAGTTTAAATTTCTTTTAAAATATTCAATAGCAAATAACATGTTAAATATATAAAAGGTTTGATCAAATTAAATCAGTTGAGTTGATCACAGCTGTGGGATACATAATCTGGAATAAGAAAATAAAATTGGAATCAGAATCATCGGATAAAAATCACGGTGAGTAAATCCCACTCACCTTTTATTTATAATTATTTTTATTAGTTAAAAATAATTGGTTGTTGCTTGTTTAGTTGCATTCAATATTTTTGTGCATCTTAAATATATTAGTTATTTAGGCTTGGTGATTGCTATTATATATATATATATATATATATATATATATATATATATGTATGTATTGGTGGTTCGATTTCCCGCAGTACCATTAGCGAATGCCCGCGGTACCATTAGCGGATGATTGCCCTATACGCCCCACGCTATGATAGTGGATGACCTTCTATACCGCGATATCCTGCCTCGAAGTAGGATGGGTATTATTTCTGTTGACTAACGTCTGTGGATGCAGAAAAAACAGGTTGGTAGAATCCAACTGGATTCCTCAAAAATATATTATCTGCTTGTTTATTTGTTTGCATATATACTGTCATATATGATGTGTTAGAAACCTGAAATAAATAATTGGTTGCTTGAATATCACTGGGCCTAAGTGTTAATTTATAAAAATGTCCTGAAAGGGATATTTGAGATTTAAAAGGGAAATTCTATTTTTTTTCTAAAATAGAATTTGAATTTTTAAATAGATTTGAAATGTAAACTTAGTTTTGAAAATTAAAACAAGTAGTTCCTTTATAAACGAAGTTTATTAATAGTTCATTTATAAACGAAGTTTATAAATAAAGTGAAATGAATTATCATTGGATAATTCAGAAATAAAAATCCAAGTGTGAATTCGAAAAGGGAAATTTATATTTGTAAAGAAGAAATTTTATTTCAAATGAATTGAAATGGACTTGTTTAAATATATAAACAAGTAAAAGAAATGATGCTTGCAAATGAAAAGGGAAAATTATCATTTGGGTAATTCGTAGATTTAAATTCAAATGTGAATTTAAAAATAGAAATGGGAAAATCGTTTTAAAGAAATAAACGATGGAATTTATTCTGATCTTCAGAATATAAATTAAATGAAAATAAATCGATAAGGATTTATGATTTGAATTCGATTAATTCGAATTTATTTAAGCAGAAGTTAAATTGAATATGAAAATAAATTGGATGTTATATTTATAAGTTATTACAAATAGAAATTTCCAAAATGTGATTTTAGTTTTAAAAAGAAATTTGAAAAGGGAATTTGTTTAAATATTAAACAAGGAAATTTGTAAAATGGTGTTTATAAATAAAATGAATAAATTATCAAGAGATAATTTGAATATTAAAATTTAAAGAGAATTATAATTTAATTTGAATATAGAAAATTTGAATATAGATATTCAAATGGGATTTAAATATAGAATTTGAGTATAGATATTCAAATGGGATTTAAATATAGAATTTGAATATAAAATTGAAATGGAATTTGAATATGGGAAATTCAAATAGAATTGAAATGGAATTTGAAAATAGAAGGTCGAAGTATAAATAAATTTATTTCTGAGTTGGGGAAAATCGACAATTTTAGAATATCGGTAGCATTATGTTGAAATGGATTTGATATATATTAAAATATATCAGGATGGAGTTGAATTTATTTTAAACGAAGTTTAAACGTTTTTATATATAAATATAATTAAAACGAGCTCGCCGCATCGCGGCAGTTCGTAAATTGGCGATTCGAACTTCAATTGAGTGTACAGAACTCAATTGAAGTCGGAATTCTTTGAAACAAGAATCATCAGGACCGATTTGATAATAGTTTTCTAATAGAGGAGAAAAATCTGGATTTCTCGAATAGATTTTGAGTTATGTCAAAATCAAATTTTCAGAAAAGTAGCGCCAGAACCATTATAAAACCATAACAGTTTATTTAAATAAATTAAAGTATTTTAAGCAAATAAAATCCAAATTTCTATTTAGAAAAAATCCAGATTTGAGTTATTAAATATATCGGAACTCAAGTGGAGTAATGAGCTGATTTTTGAAACAGAAATCAAATTTTTGATTATTGAATAGAATTAACTCATTTGAATAGTAATAAGTTAATGAGATTTTGAATTGATATTGGGCTTTGAATAAGTAATTTCGATTTGAAAAATTATATTCGAAATCGAAAAGAAAACTAGAATTGAAATTGAAAATTCAATTTGGTTATGAGCAAGTTAAATATTTTGTTTGAACATGTTATGTTCAAACAAAGAAGTAAAATAGGCGAAATAGCTAATTAAAGAATAAATGAGCGAAACTGAATTCAAACAATTGGATTGAGTTAAATTGAATTGAAAACAGGTGAACATGTGTTAGACAGGTATGGGATGAAGTATACGAAGATTTTAATTTATGTGCCCGACAAAAAGGTACACGTTTAAATTCCATATGAGGTTTTATGCGCCGAATCGGCAAGCTACTTGGCTTTTTTATTTTTATTTTTGAATCGAAAGGGCCATGGGAGGCTATTTGAAATATCCCGATGCTCCCGGTACAAAGGAGGTTATGGCGAAATTTTCCAGAAATTTAAGGAGTTAGAATATTTTTTAGATAATTTAATAGTTAGAAATCAATGTATCGATTTATATAGAATTCAATAAGGAAACAAAATTAAAAATAGAATATTGTAAACAAAAGGGAAATCTAGAAATTAGAAATAGAAAGCAAACCATTTACATGTTTTAAAAATGAATAATTGGGTTTTATGGTGTGTTTATTCGAGGTAAGTGGTTTTGTCTGTTTTGAAGTTATTGATGTTTTCGGTCAAGGTCTGAGAGGTAATTTTACCCCAACTTGATTGATTTCATTTTTAGTTGATAAATAGCAAGATCCAATCTCGAAGAGAAGTGTTTGAACAATTGTTAGTTGAATAAAATATTTTGGGTTGTTGTAACAATGTTTTGTACAGCATTAGTTTTAATCCAAGTGATGGAATTTTTGAAATATAACAGTAAATATTTCCTGAGTATAATTAAAGTAGTCGGGAAAGAGATAAGGGATTGAAATTGTTTTCAATTACAAATAGAATACATTTTCTAACTATAGAAAATAATAGAAGGCGATATATGGAAATGTTTTCCAAATAACATAAGAGGCCAAGATGATTATCGAAATTACTTGGTTAACAAATATTGATAGAGAAATAGAGAAGTGAATTAATTAATGAAATATTAATTAACAGGCCTAGTGATTGATTGATATTATGGATGAATGGATGATTTGTTTATTTTTCTTCGATAGATAAAGAACCGACTATCGAAGTGTTTGCCAATATCGTTGACAATATGGAGAGACCGGTTGGATTATTATCCGTGAACCACTCTGTATTGGCAGTAGCATTGCGAATCAGATTATATAAAGATAATCGAAGACGGAGTAAAGTGCAAAGGCTTTATCTATTTATAGAAATTGTGCCCTCGGTTTCGTTCAATCCCAGGACAAATGTATATGGACGAATGCCTGACAGAGTATTTACAATGATCGAATATGTTGGTATGTATAAATATATATATGGTGGCAACAGATTTATTCCCTTAGCATAATATCCAGAATGTATTTGTGCAAATTCAATGAGTGATTAACGGATCTGACAATGTGGCATTCAAAGCGATCGTGCTATCAATGAATGGCAAGTAATCGTAGCCTCAGGCCTCCACAAATGGGAAATGACAAAAATCGGGCAAGCAGCATGGCTATGTGGGTCTCTCCCATTAGGGTGTATTATCACCTATCTAGAGATTCATTTAATTTCTTATTCTATTCGATGTTGTCCCATTCGGGAAACAGTTGCTGATCCCAACCGTTGGTGATATACATTCGATACACTCAAGCGAAATGAGTGGTCGGTCATGTGTGGGCCGGGTTGCAAGATGTTCTTGTTGAACCCAGTGTATTCCTCTCTAGAGATACACTATCGGAAGGTAGTTCCATACCTTGTCATGTTGGAAATCCAATCTCCAATAAGCGCCCTATGGTTTTTGATTTTATACTATGTACGTGGAGCGTGAGATGCAAGCGTTCCGCTAGATTCTATTTATTTGATTTAGAGACTATTATAATATCACTGGATTTTTGTATCAAAGTGTTTTGGATTATAGTAAGGTAAAAAACATCCATGTTTATGTGTGGGTTGGTCTTACTATTGTGCTTTCTTTCGAAAGGATTTTGAAAGTTAAATAAATGGTCAGAGTTTACTCACACAGTCCCATGACTGACCCAGAGTTTATTTTGTTTGTTTTTCCCTAAACTCTTGGGTGCCCAAATTTGTACGGGCAGTCAAGTAGTCGTGATTTTACATGTTCATTTAGAGGAGCTGGAAGCAGGAGGCTTCACCAGTTAGCTATAGATTATCATATTTCCGCTGTGTACTATGTGATATCTGGAAACATGTGTTTATAACTGTTCCAAGAATAACTGTTGTGCTCTGATGATGGCATGTATATAAAGTTACTGATATATTTTATTCGTTCTGCTGTGAGATTTGTTTTCTTCTATTCTAATATTTCTTCTTTCTATTTCTCATCCTCTAACTTCTTTCTAATAATTATTCGTATTTCTGTTCAGTTTGGGTTGGACGTGTGGTGTTATTAGTCAACTCAGATAGTATGGATTTGCGGGTCGTTACAACGCAGATTTTATCAGCGTGAAGTATAGCGAGCCGGTTTTCTCGACGCACGCCGAAAAAATCAACTTGCAATGCTACACGCCGATAAAATCGACGCACGAGGCCAATTTCGAATTCAAAATTGGCTACGCAATATTTCCCTGAATATTATGTGTTAGAATATCTATTGGGGAAGATTTATTGGCTTGATTACTTATTCAGGGTATGAATACACTTCTGTTGGAGAGGCTCTTAAAATGAGGAAAAACGGTTTTGTTGGGCATGTAATACCCACGTTGTATTTTGTATTTTGCACATATAGGAAAAAAGGTAACAGACCAGTATGTTGTATTTTGAAATAAGAGCTTTTGATGTGTCCACATCAGCGGAGAAGGGTTCTTGCTTTAAGGTTTAAGTAATAGATATATTATTGATTAGCACTCCATGATGCCACCATTCCACCCAAAAAAAATCATCCAGATGTAAGAGTAAGAAGCTGAGATATAAAATTAAAAGTATGATCAACGAATAGTCGATAAATTATGGCAAGGAAAAATACGTCAATTGGTTTGGAAGGTACATATGAGTAATAATTGAACAATAATGCATAGGGGGAAAATTCGAAGAATTAACTTCACACTAAAGTAGATAGGGTTAATTGAAAAAAAGGAAATAGCAAAGTTGATTACCTGTAAAATAATAAGTAGTGGGAAACCAGAGGTAGGCGAATCATCGGTCGATGAGCAACGCTTTTGGTTGGCGAGTTCTATCAACTAAGTGGAAATTTTGGCAAATCAATTGTTAGTACGGAGGGAATTTTATGTTTCCAAATTGAAGATTGGAATACAAGATTAGAAATTTGGAAGAAGAAAATTATTTAGGGGTCGTAGCATAGCGAGTAAGGAGAAACAGGTCGAGGAGAAATGAAGAGCGGTTAAAATGAGGAAAAGCGGTTATGTTGAACATGTGACACCCACGTTGTATTTTTTATTTTGCGCAAATGGGAAAAAGGCAACGGACCAGAATGATGTATTTTGAAATAAGAGCTTTTGATGTGTCCACATTAGCGGAGAGGGGTTCCCTCTTTAAGGTTTAAGTAATAGATAATAGATTACACTTAGTGGGCATGTTGGATGAAAATTTATTTATGATTATAAGATTAGATATTTAGAACGTTACATAAGCTGAGCACATTGAACCTGAAACTAATTGTTCACAATGCACTGCTGACCAAAAGGAAGTTGCATAAAGTAATTCTAAGACCATGAATGTATTATTTTGTACATTAGATAGAAATTAGTTAATAGAGTATCATTCTATAAATCTGCATATGAAATTAGGAGAACTTTACAAGTAACATATGAAGGCAGTAGTAAAGTTAAACAAATAAGATCTCCTCATTAACTAATTAGTTCTAGTTTTTTATAATGAGTCCAAATGAATCAGTATCTGACATATATGGTAGATTTCAAGATATAGTACAGTCTCTTATGCATTAGGTAAAAACTTTTTTGAAGAATTTTAAATTAGGAAAAACTTAAATTCACTTACTTCTAATCATGGTCAAAAGACTTTAACAACTGAATAGACTAATGATATTAGTACTCTAAAAATTAAAGAGATAGTTGGTGTTGAGTATAACTAGGGCTGTCAATGAATACCCAAAAAATATGATATCCATCCGAATCCATATCCGAAATATGAAAAATACCCGTTTTCCGACATTATACGAAAAGCGGATAAGGATATCCTATATCCGAAAAGCTTTTCGAATACGAATATGGTTATAGTGGTATCTATATCCGGAAAATATATGTATGACTAATTGATGTAATATATATAACTCAAAACAGAAAAATAGAGTTAATAATTATTCTGTAACTATTGGATGTTACTATGATATAATTTTTTGTCCATTTTTTGTGAAAAATGGTAGTTTTAGTGTTTAATTTTGGAATATTTTTTGATATACTTTTGGATATTAGTATAAAATAATGTTCATCATCACACTTCTTTATTTCCTTGCTTTTTTTTAAACATTAGTATAAAAATTACTTTCTTTTGATCCAAACCTTTTTATTTAAGCTCTTAAATTTATTAATTACGAGCGGAGCGGATAAATATCCGATATCCGTCTGTATCCTAAAATTAAGCAAGTACGGATATCCGATATTCGAAAATGAAGCGAATACAGATACAGATACTGATATGGCATTATCTGTATCCGAAAGCATCCGTTGACAACCCTAAGTATAACAATATGGTTTTTGTTTGATTATAACAAACATATACATTATTATATAAATGTGTTTGTATATGTACTATTCTCTATTGCATCACATACAGAAACAAATATTTATTTTGAATAAAATGCTATTGCACAGTATTTAATATTTAAATGGTTATTTGTTTAGATAAATATTTTATTTCAACATTTGAAATAGTACAAACTTCTAACTCCACTATTGCACATTTCACTATGATATAATACATTCAATTCACATTTATGTTCATTACATTGATTACTCACTGCAATACTCATTTCACTCAGTTACATATACAGACACATACACACACACACACACCGACACACACTGAGTCTTCAATTGCTTCAAGATCCAGTCTAGTTACCTATATACCTGTCATAGAAACACACACAGTAAAATGGAAAGAAAATAGAATTAACTATAGTCAAATATAAATTTATTCTAAATTTCATTTTCCTCAGAATTTTGGTGTGTTTCTCATTATATTTCTAGATTTGATATGATATATATACATTTATTTGAGTCTATGCTGCTTGTGATATTCACAGATATTCACGGTAAACATCACAAGGTAGACAACTAGTGCCCGTAGATCAGCCTCAAGACAACTATAGTGGTCTGCTGATCACGACTAGCCTCGACTCACATTGTGGTATGCTAATCTTGACTAGCCACGACATAATTGTTGGATCTAGATTAGCCTTAGACGTGGGTGAATAGGGTTTATTGAATTTTAACGAGATATTAAAGATATTCACAGCACAGATTATAGCAAAGTAAATATATGCAGAATGTAAATGACACAGATTTTACCTAGCTTCGACAGACTATTCCTACTGCTGCATTTACTAAGGTTTCTACTAGGTAATAGAACAGACTCCACTTACAATGCCATGTAAACTCGCGAACCACTCGCTCATATTCTAATCCTACGCTCAAAACCCTAGACTTGTAATGACCCAGTTTTCATCGACTTTGGTTATCGCCATACACTCCATGATGACTAACCAAACATCGAAAAATATCGGAAAGTTAATAGAAAGAAGTTAGAGGGTGAGAATAGATAAGGTAGAAACTTAGAATAGAAGAAGAAGGAGAGCATACAACAGCAGAGTAACACGAATCTCATAGCGGAACGAACAACATATAATAGATAATATATCCTTGAAATAAATCAGTATATGTATACAGTACATTATCAGAGTACAACACTTACAACACAACGGAAATAACTATAGCTAAAAATCCTGAAGCCTCCTGCTCCAAGCTCTCCAAGTATATCTGTAAATCCCGACTACTTGACTGCCCATGCAAAATTGGGCACCCAAGAGTTTAGGGAAAACAAAACAAAATAAACTCCGGGTCAGTCATGGGACTTGTGTGAGTAAAACAGTTTGAGCCATTAAACGATATCTCATAAGACCACGCCGTATAACGGAACGGGTTTTTCCCTTATGAGAATCCAAAGTAATCTTTATATCAAAACTCATTGATATTATAATAGTGTCTATCAACCACAATATAATAATCTAGAGGGAACGCTTTCATCTCATGTTCTACATACATAGTATACAATCAAAACCGCAGGCACGTATTGGGTAATGGATTTCCAACTATGACAATGTATGGAACCACCTTTCGCTAGTGTACCTCTAGAGAGGAATACACTGGGTTCAATAAGAACATCTTGCAACCCGGCCACACATGACCGACCACTCATTTCGCTTGAGTGTATCGAATGTATATCACCAACAGTTGGGATCGGCAACCGTTTCCCAAATGGGACAGCATCGACAATAGATTTTATAGAAGTAAATAAAACTCTAGATCAGGTGATTATACACCCTAATAGGTGTGACCTACATAGCCATGCTGCCTGCTCGATTTTTGTCATTTCCCGGTTGTGAGGCTAGAGGCCACACTTATCTCTAACAGATCACGCATTTATTCACTTTGAATGTCACATCGTCATACCCGCCAAATCACAAATTGATTTCACCACAAATACCATGGGTATACAGCTAAGAGAAATGAGTTCCTCCGCCACCAAACGTAAATACGTTTGAAGAGATCAACTTATGTGATCTATCAAATATACTCTTTCAGACATTCTTCCATAGAGGTCGTCCTAGGAGTGGACAAACCGAAGGCACTATTCAGTACAACCATCTTAGGCAATCTTTACCTAAGATTTATACAATAGCCCTTGCACTTTACTCCGTCTTCAATTATTTTTGGCATATATGATTCACAATGCTTATGCCAATACAGAGTGGTTCTTTGGATAATAATCCAATCGGTCTCTCCATATTAACAACGTTAAAATGGTCGAAAACTTCGATAGTCGGTGAGTTAACTATCAAAGAAAAACAGGTGTGCAACCAAAGATATTATTTCCAGATGGAAATTACATCGATCAATCACCAATCAACTCTTATCCCTTTAAATTAATTTATCATTAATTTATTTCATTTTTCATTTCCTGTTTCCATATATTCAACATTTCTTATTTTATATTATCAGAAAACGTTTCTGGTTCTTATTGGAAAACATTTCCAAAACTCCTTCACTATCCAACCTTACCATTCCTTAGTTAAGAAGGAAGTCAATCAAGTTGGGGTATAATTACCTCTCAGACCTTAACTGAACAATGTTTTAGCTTCGACATACTCAAAGTTTATCTTTTAAACCTTTAACAAACTTTCTTACGTAACTCTCGTTCGAATAAATCTCTATTCGATAACTCCTCCCTTCGAATAACTATATTTGATAATCTCTCTTACGAATAACTAGATTCGAAAACCTTTCTTCGAGTAAACTATATTCGATTAACTCTATTGATTTAACTCTAATCGATTAACTCTTTTCACTTAACTCTTTACTTAACTTCCTTCGAATAAACAATATTTGATAACTCCTCTTAACTCGATTCGAATAACTAATATTCGATAACTCCTTTTACTCGATTCGAATAACTAATATTCGATAACTCCTTTTTAACTAACTCTAATCGATTTATTCTAATTCGATTAACTCTATTTAATTACTCTATTGGTTAACTCTAACTCTAACTGGTTAACTCTAACTGATCAACTCTAACTAGTTAACTCTAACTGATTAACTCTAACTGATTAACTCTAACTGATCAACTCTAACTGATCAACTCTAACTGATCAACTCTAACTGATTAACTCTGACTGGTTAACTCTAACTGATCAACTCTAACTGATTATCTCTGACTGGTTTACTCTGACTGATTAACTTTGACTGATCAACTCTGACTGGTTAACTCTAACTGATCAACTCTAACTGATTAACTCTAACTTGATTTAACTCTAGTCAATTAACTCTAATTGATTAACTCTAATCAATTACTCTATTCGAATAACTGATATTTGTTTTAACTCTATTCGAATAACTATATTCGATTAACTCATTTCGATTAACTCTTTGAATTAACTCCTTTGATTAATTCCTTTGATTAATTCCTTTTCTGTTTGTTTATACAAATAATTCCTTTTCTATTTGTTTATACAAATAATTCCTTTTCTATTTGTTTGTACAAATAATTCCTTTTCTATTTGTTTACTTAACAAATAACAATTCTCTTTCCATTCTATTTATTTCCTAAATAAATATTTCTTTTATATTTTCTATTTATTTTCCCAAATGAATATTCCTTTTATCCTTCCATTTATTTTCTAAATAAATATTTCATTTATACTTCTATTTATTTTTCCCAAATGAATATTCCTTTTATCCTTCTATTTATTTTCTAAATAAATATTTCCTTTATACTTCTATTTATTTCCTAAATAAATATTTCTTTTATAACTTTATTTATTTCCTAAATAAATCCTTTATAGTTCTATTTGTAAATATTTTACAAAATTTCCCTTTTTATTTTATTTGTAAATGGTTTACAAATATTATCTCTTATATCTGTTTCACCAATATGTCCTTGTATATCTTTATTTATTTTCTAAATAAATAATTCATTTAATATCTCCTATTTATTTACTAAATAAATATCTCATTTATAAAATCTTATGATTTTATAAATATTTCCTTTTATAAATATTCCATTTACAAAGATTTCCCTTACTATTTTTATTTCCACTTGAAAATATTTCCTATTTATAAATATTCCATTTATAAATTAATTCCTTTTATAAAATCTTCTTTGATTTTATAAATCTTTTTATCTTTTATAAAATCCTTTGATTTTATAAATAATTTATTTTCAATATTCGTTTTGAAAATTCCTTTTTTAACCTTCCGGTATTATGGTATTTACCATATCAAATCACGATGACCAATATCGTCCAAACACATATAATCGCCAACAGAGTATATATCACATCATGTATTCAATTATATGAAACAACAGTATTATTAATATTGAGGAATCCATTCGGATCCCTCCAACCTGTTTCCCTGCATCCACAGATGTTACACAATATAATCAACATCACTTTCAGTTCAATATGAAATATTATGTTAACAGAATCAATATATATAGATTTAATGGTTTATATATATATATTTATACATATATGTAATTTCCACTAACTGACTAGCAGTTCAATCAAACAGTCAACACATAGTCAATCAGACAATTTTTAACAGTTCTAAAAATACAACATGAAAATATAAACTGTTCAGAGTTAGTGAGATTTACTCACTTTGGCCGTTCATCGTTAAAGAACGATAAACTGTTTGTTTGATTTGAATCAAACAATTTATTTCGCCATAAATTCAAACTAGCTCCAATCCACTCCCAGTCAGTTCCATTGAGTAGTGTCCGTCCATACGATCCTAACTCAACCAGTTTCGCTGAATTTCGTTTTCGTATGACAAAGTTATGAGGTTTACAAGTTAGTGTACATTTTTAAATTAAATAAAACTTGGGATTTAATATAAACGGGCTTTAACCTTTTATTTCTCCTCCGGCCCATCCTCTAAAGCCCAACCTGCACATACTATAACCGTCTTCCCCAAAACAACTGACCGCGACCTGCTCCTCTCCACTATCCCGTCGTTTTGCCACATCCTTCCTCCGATTAGTTCTCCCTCTTCCCTCCACTATTTCAAAAATCGAAACCATCATTCCACTCTCCTTCGAGTCCCCTTCCTCTACATAGCCACCATCCTCAATCCGCATCCTCCGAGCAAAACGTGTCCGGACCCTTCCACTTCGCTGTAGAGGAGAATAGCGACAGATTTTTTCTTCGAAATCACTAAACTTTTGCCAACGGATCCTACTTCGCTTCCCAAACCCAATACCAACCACTGATTCTTGAATCGACGACCAAATTCCCAAATATACCCAACCCTAAATCGTCTGAGCCTCTCGCTGTGTTATTAGCAACAAACAATAACATGTTCGAATGTTGCAAACTGAGTATAGACATGAGGAGAACTTACAAGGATCACCATATGTGAATTTCAAGATTTATTGATTCCTCTTTGAATTTCTTTTGATTTTATGAAGATGGTTTGCTCACATTTTTTTATCCTTTTTGTGGTGGTTGCAATGTTTGATCATGAGGAAAAATGAGTTAGGTTTAGGAATAGGGTAGGAGTATTTATAGGTTATATAAATATCTAGATATTTTCGTTTAGATATTTTAGGATATTTTATTTTATTCGTATCCGTCTTCTAAAAATCCATACGATCACATATGATACCTAAAAATCACGAAAATGGACAGGCAGCTAGAGTCTGACATTACGAACCCAACAAAACTGGTTTCATCGAATTCCGACTTCGTATGCTCACACAACATATTTTTAACCGTCAAAATACCGACTGTTCTTCACATTAAAATCTCGTACGGCCACATACTGACTTCAAAAATCACGGAAATTGAAATCTTGCAATAATTTAACATTGCGGATCCAACAAAATTAGTTTCATCGAATTATGACTCCGCTTGCAAAAGTGGCAATTTTTAAAGCTCTGAATAACCCATTTAAATATATATATATATAAATTAAATTAAATATTTATAAATATATTTTATCGTATATATTCACAGTGGGATAGCATATAGCTTCAGAATATTCCCATATGAATTTCTAACTCGATATTTCAGTATTAGAGTTATATCGATATTCGATTTATATTTAATTCTTTTAAAAATATAAATAAATTAATATAAATTATAAAGGAATTCCACAGCAACTTTTCTAAAATTTGATTTGGACATAAATCAAAATCTACCCGAAGAAATCCCGATTTTTCTCTTCCACTAGAAAAATATACATCACCAGCTCCTAACTTTTCTTGTTTCATAGAAATCCGGCTTAAAACGAATCCTATACATTCAGTTGAAGTTCGAATCGCCAAATTACGAACTGCAGCGCCATTTCAAGCTCGAATTTAATTATAATATAATTATACGTTCAAACTTCGTTTATATAATATTTTCGTTATCGTAATTCTATTTTGAACTGAATTATATATTTTAAATTGCCCAGTTCACATTATACTGTCAATTCAGCAAATTTCTGTTTATTTCAAAATTAAATATATTATTTAATTATTATTTTAAATTAAATATTCACTATAATTTTACTCAACGACAATTAAATCCTCTTAATCACCTTTTTAAATAAATAAATTAGTTAATTATTATCGCTGAAAAGGCGGGTCATTACAAGACTAATCACATCCCTTAGATCAGATTTTCCCCTAGCGACAAACCTATAGCTAGTATCCTTATTTTTTGCAGACTCTAGTAAACTGCTAGTTAAAAACCTATCTAGATTCCCTAGTTTTTTACAGACATTAGAAAAACTGACTGGATTGATTTTACAAATGAAATAAACAAAAACAATTAAATCAACAAAACTAAAACCCTCTTTGAATATGTCATAGACTAGGCCGGCCTCCCTTGTTGTGTGTGCGCACCCTTATTTCTTTTCCCGATTACTTTCCACTTTGGGGATTAAAAATGGTGGATGATCCAAACAGCTAGGGTTTTACTTCTATTTCCAATTCTCAAATGACTGTTGAATAAATTGAATCTCTATGGCTCTGTACTCTAGTGGCTTGCTCTTCGAATGAATTGGAAAGGTTGTCGAAAACTATATGAGTAAATTAGTTTTGAATTGACTTCTGCTCTTTGAATTTTGGCTTGTGTTTTCAATGAATTGTCGCTGATGAATAGGTGTAATTATATAGGATTATAAATCCAAAAAAAAATTGACTTCAAATATAATGACTTGGCTGATTTTGTGTTGCTTTCCCCTTTTGGTTCCCTTGATTGAATTGAATTCCTTGCCTTTGAATGTTGCGTGAATCTTGTGATGAACCAAGACATGATTTTGGTCTTTTGGAAAAATTGATTGGCCTGTTACAATTCTATTTTTTGTCCCTTAAGAAATTTGGAAATTCTAAAAAAAAAATTGAAAGGAAATGTTTCCAAAAGCATTCCTTCGAATTAAAAAAAGCTTTCCTCTTTGGTTGATTCAAAACTGATTGATTACTGGAAAAACATAGAATGATTTAAAGGCTCATGACTATTGAATCATTTCTGGAATTACTTTAACCAATTTTGTCAAAAAAACCTAATCTATGTTCATTTCTAGAAAACATGTAACGACCCGGATTTTCGGTGACTTTGGTTATCGACATAAGCACGATGTCGATAACCAAAACATCGAAAAATCCCGGTAATTAATGAAAGAAATTAGAAGGTGAGAATAGATAAGATAGAAACTTAGAATAGAAGAAGAAGAACACAACATCAGAGTAACACGAACCTCACAGCGGAACGAATAATATATAATAGATAACATAACTTTGAAATATAACAGTTATGTATACAATAGCACTTATCAGAGTACAGCACTTACAACACAGCGGAAATAACTATAGCTATATGATCTTGAAGCCACCTGCTCCAAGCTCTTCAGATATATCTGTAAAATCCCGACTACTTGACTGCCCGTACAAATTTAGGCACCCAAGAGTTTAGGGAAAACAACAAAGTAAACTCCGGGTCAGTCATGGGACTGGTATGAGTAAAACGGTTTAAACAGGTATATGAACAAGTAAACGATATCTCATAAGACCACACCGCAGAACGAAACGGGTTTTTCCCTTATGAGAATCCAAAATATCTTTGTATCAAAAAACTTTTGATATTATAATAATGTCTATGTACAAACAGATATCAACTAGCAGAAATGCTTTCATCTCACGTTCTACATATATAGTATACAATCAAAATCGCAAGCACGTATTGGATAATGGATTTCCAACTATGACAAGGTATGCAACCACCTTCCGATCAGTGTACTCTAGGAACGATACACTGGAGTTCAACAAGAACATCTTGTAACTCAGCCACACATGACCGACCACTCATTTCGCTTGAGTGTATCGAACGTACATCACCAACGGTTGGGATTAGCAACCGTTCCCGTATATATATGGGACAACATTGATAGATTTAAGAAACAAATGAATATTCACTAGATAGGTGATTATACACCCTACATCGGTGCGACCGACTTAGCCATGCTGCCTGCCCAATTTCTGTCATTTACCGGTTGATGAGGCTAGAAGCTACGCTTTATCATCACATCAAATTCACTTCGAATGCCACATTGTTAGGTCCATCGAAAATCACTAATTGACGTCTACAACAGTACATTACGTGTTAGCTAAAGAAGTTTCCTTCTCCGCTTCAACTCTTGGTACGGTTGAAGAAATCAATGTACGTGACCTTTTTGGAAATACTCTGTCAAACATTCATTCATACAAGTCATCCTCATTCACTTAGAATGTCACATCGTCATACCCTCCAAATCACAAATTGACTTATCCAAAAATAACACGGGTATACAGCTAAGAGAAACGAATTCCTCCGCCACCAAACGTGAATATGTTTGAACAGATCAACTTACGCGATCCATTAGATATACTCTGTCAGACCTTCGTCCATACAAGTTGTCCTGGGACTGGACAAACCGAAGGTACTATTCTGTAAACGGATAGCCTTGCATTTTACTCCGTCTTCAATTATCTTTGGCATATATGATTTGCAACGCTTATGCCCATACAGAGTGGTTCTTCGGATAATAATCCAACCGGTCTCTCCATATTAACAACGTTAAAATGGTCAAAACATCGATAGTCTGTGAGTTAACTATCAAAGAAAAACAAGTGTGCAAACAATGATATTATTTTCAGATGGAAATTATATCGATCAAACATCATTTAATATTAATCTCCTTATTTCATTTATTTACTTATCTCCTGTTTCCCTATATTCTAAATTCTTATTTTCTTTTATCAGAAAACATTTCTGATTCTCGTTTGGAAAACATTTCTAAAACTCCTTTACGATCAAACCTTACCATTTCTTAGTTAAGAAGGAAGTCACTCAAGTTGGGGTATAATTACCTCTCAGACCTTAACTGAACAACGTTATAACTTCAAAATGGTCAAAGTTTATCTTTTAATCTTAAACAACTTCTTACACCTTTCTCGGATCCAATTTTACTAATCCACTTCTATATTTAAAACATTGGTTATAACGATAACGTTATAATCCCTCCTTTCGAATTATCTAACTTTAATTATAACTTCTATTCTTATTAGTGAATAATTAACCTAACACTTATTTATTTATAAATAAATAAATCACTATTTAAACACTGGAAAGTATAAGTACTTTCCCGAATTCGATATAATCGAATTCGCCGATTAACTCTCTTCGAGAAATCTCTATTTGATTAACTCTTCTTCGAATAACCTATATTCGATTAACTTCTTCCTTTCGAATATACTATATTTGATTACTCCTTCTCGAATAAACGATATTCGATAATCTCTCTTCGAATAACTAATATTCGATAACTCTTTCTTTTCAAATATCTCCTATTTGAAAATCTCACTTTCAAATAAAATATATTCGATAATCTCTTTTCGAATGACTCTTATTCGATAAATCTCACTTCGATCAAACTAAAATCGATAACTCCTTTCGATGAAACTAATATTCTATAACTCCTTTACTTATATTCGAATAAACTAGATTCGATTAACTCCTTTAACTCTATTCGAATTGATAACTCCCCTTTCGAATAACCAATATTCGATTAACTCCCTTCGAATAACCAATATTCGATTAACTCACTTCGAATAACCAATATTCGATTAACTCACTTCGAATAACCAATATTCGATTAACTCACTTCGAATAACCAATATTCGATTAACTCACTTCGAATAACCAATATTCGATTAACTCACTTCGAATAACCAATATTCAATTACTCTTCTCTGGAATACACTATATTCGATAACTCTACTTCGAATAACCAATATTCGATTAACTCTACTCGATTAACTCCATTTGGATAACTCTAACTCTACTCGAATAAACTATATTCGATTAACTCTTTCAAATAACTAGATTTGATAACTCCTTTCGAATAACTAGATTCGATCAACTAACTTCGAATATCTCTGATTCGATTATCTCACTTTGAATGTCTACTATTCGATTAACTCCTTCGATTGACTCAAATCGATTAACTCATCTCGAATATTTCTGATTCGATTAACTCTACTGATTAAATCTAACTGATTACTTCTAACTGGATAACCCTAACGGGTTAACTCTAATGGTTTAACCTAACTGGTTAACTCTAATGGTTTAACCAAACTGGTAAACTCTAATGGTTTAATTCTAACTCTAATCGATTATTTCTAACTCTAATCGATTTCCTTTATTCGAATAACTCCTATTTGATAACTTTTATTTATTTATAAATATTTACTTTTCGTAACAGTTCTGCACTTTATAAATGTTCTCTTTAATAACGTTACTTCACTTATACAAGTGTTAGGTACATATTCTATTTAATCCTATTTATTTATCAAATAAATATCTCCTTTAAATCTTTTATTTATTTCCTAAATAAATAATTCCTTTTTAAACTCTTTGTTTATTCCCTAAATAAATAATCCCTTTATATTTGCTTTCAAATACATTTCCTTTATATTTGATTTCAAATATATTTCTTTTATATTTGTTTTGACAAATATATCTCTTTATATTTGTTTTGACAAATATATTCTCTTTATATTTGTTTTGACAAATATATTCTCTTTATATTTGTTTTACAACTATATTCCCTTTATATTTGATTTCACAAATATATTCTTTTAACTCTTTTGATTTTATAATTATTCCCCTTTTTAATTTAAATCTTGAAAATATCCTAACTCCTTAAATTCCCGGGAAAATTCGCCATAACCTCCTTTGTACCGGGAGCATCGGGAAAATCCCCAAACTCGCCACACAGGCCTTTCCATTCAAAAATAAATGTTTTGAATTTATTTCCTTTTTGAATATCTCCTATTTATAAATATTCCAATTTATAAATATCTCTTATTTATAAATATCCCATTTTATAAATATTCTATTTTCAATATCACTTTGAAAAATCTCCTTTATCTACATTCCGGTATGTCATGGTATTCAATCATATCAAATCACGATGTCTAATCTCGTCCATACACACAAAATCAACAACAGGTTATAATTCACATCATATATTAAAATATATGAAAAACAATAAAATAACTTTTGAGGAATCCAGTCGGATTCCTCCAACCTGTTTCCCGGCATCACAGATGTTAGACAATATAGATAACATCACCTTCAGTTCCATATGATATATTCTGTTAAACAGAATCAATATAGAAATTTAACTAACTGACTAGCAGTTCAATCAATCAACCAACACACAGTCAATCGAACAATTTTAACAGTTCTAAAAATACAACATGAAATTATAAACTGTTTAGAGTTGGTGAGATTTACTCACATTTGCGCGTTAGCCGTTAAATAACGGTTTGCGTTATTCGATTCAGTCGGACAATTTATTTCACCATAAATTGTAACGTGCTCGGATCCACTTCCAGTCAGTCTCATTGTGCTGCTCCCGTCCATACGATCCTGTCGGATCTTGTTTCGCCCAATTCTGATAAGGTATGATCGAGATATTTAACTTACAAGATTATACAAATATTTAAATGATTTTTAAATTAAATACTTCGTTATTGGGCTTTACCCAATTTTCCACTACCGGCCCAACTTCTACCCTTACCCGCTCAAGTATGCTGACCTTCTTCCTCTACTCAACGCAAACTCCTGTATCTCGAACCCGACATTTTCCAGCCTCCCCCAATTCCTTTTCACTCCATCATTCGCCCATCACTTAAAGAAATTCAAAAATCACTTCACCGACATTCTCCTCCTTCCCACACCTTCCTCCTCATACCACCTTTTCTCAGCTCGAACCACCCTTTCTGGTTCCGTCCGTCGGCCTTAAACCACCAACACAGTAAACCGTCGAACAAAATTAAAACCGAATCCCACAAATCTTCTCAAGTACATGCGGTTTTCGACAACCAAACCAAATCTATAACCAATTCGAACTAAAACCCATTGATTTAAACTCGAATCCCAACCTTAGTCGCCCAGCACTCGCGCTGGTTTTCAACCGCAGCGACAAAAATAGCATCGCACCATTCAAACAGCATACCAGATCGAAGAGGATTCATCTGTGAATGCAAATACAGATGTTTTATAATTTATAGAAATATATTGTAATTGTTTTGATTTTTCACTTTGATTATTCTCTTGTTGAAACCTTACTGGAGAGAAAAATGTGGCGGCTCAAAGAACTCTTTTATAAGGGACGGGAATGTGTTGTGTGGATGTAAAGGAGGGATGTAGCCTTTGTTTTGGCCTCACACTTGGTTTAGATATTTTCTTCTTATTATATAATATTCGATTCAGTCTTCTAAAAATCACTGCGAACACATACGATGCCTAAAAATCATGAAAACTGACACGCTGATAGAATTTGACATTACGGTCCCAACGAAATTGGTTTCGTCGAACTCCGACTCCGTATGCTCACACAGCGTATTTTTAACCATCAAAATACTGACTGTTTCTCACTCTAAAAATCCGTACGACCACACAGTGACTCTAAAAATCACGAAACTTGACCTCTAACAATAATTTGCCATTGCGGATCCAACAAAACTAGTTTCGTCGAATTCCGACTTCGTATGCTCACACGGCATATTTTTAAAGCTCTGGATGACCTATTTAAATATATAAATATATTTAAATATAATTAAATTAAATATAATTAAATTTATATTATCGTATATCTTCACACATGATATCGTACAGCTCCAGAATATCATATCAGAATATACAGTTTGATATTTCAGATTCCCGATTACCTCGATATTCAGTTTTACATTGAAAAACCCTTTTATAACGTATATAAAGCGTTACGAATTATAAAGGAATTTCACAGCGACTTTTCTGAAATTTGATTTGGACGTAAATCAAAATCTACCCGATGAAAATTCCGATTTTTCTCTTCCACTAGAAAGATATACTCCACTAGCTCCACACGTTTCTTGTTTCACAGAAATCCGGCTTAAAACGAATCCTGTACATTCAGTTGAAGTTCAAATCGCCAAATAGCGAACTGCAGTGCCATTTCGAGCTCGTTTATAAATATATTATAAACTATACGTTCAACTGTCATCGATTCAATATAATCGTTATTATATTTCGAATCGAAACTCCACCAAATCTCGTATGCTATTCAATTCACACGATATTGTGAATTTCACTATTTCCGACTATTTCGACATTACAATATATTATTATATTATAATTATTTATTAAATATTCAATATTATTTAATTAAACGATCATTAACTTCTCTAAATCACCAATTATATAATTAAATAAATTAATTATATATCGCAGAAAATGCGGGTCATTACATTCTTCCCCACTTAAAATAATTTCGTCCTCGAAATTGCTAAGTTAGAGGACGACCCTATCTATTGGAATTCCTAAGATTTGTTAACCCCTTATTTCTGATTTCAACTGAACCAATTAATATCGACAAAAATATTTATTCATTCCGACTAACTAAAATTTTCAAAAATTTTGAAAATTTTCTAACACTTTAAATTTTCGGAAAATTTCGCCATACCCTCCTTTGTACAGCCCTATTGGTAAAACCACAACTCGCCTCTCTAGGCCTTCTCCAACCCAAAAGAAAATCAAACAGCCAAGCGGCTTGCCAATTCGGCTCATAAATTCCAAACTCATATAAAATATAAACTTGTACCTTTTTGTTGGGCATATCATTATATCCCTACCATCTGTTATCAACTCGGCATATACAAATGCCATCCCAATCAACTCCAACCAATTTATTCTTAACACAACCATTTGCTTATACTCAAGTCGAATCCCATTTTCAATTTCAAGTTTTATCCTTGATTTTCAAATCCTAAGTCCAGCTAAATTTCAAATTCTATTTAACTTAGTTCAAGTTAAATTTCAATTTATTTTTACCATCTCACTTTATTTAACTTCATAAGTTAAATTTAAATTCCAAAACTTAAATTCCTGGGTAAATTTCAAATCCATTTGAAATCAAAATACCTATTCAAAACCTTTGAATTTTAAACAACTTGTTCTATCAAAACAATTCAAATCAAAATCTTTGGTAGTAATCCACCACTTAGAAACTCGAAAATCACACCGATGATACTGCGCAGTCATCATCGGAATTATTTTCCAGCGACACAAGTGATTTCAATACTGTATCATTTCAAAACCCTTACGAAATACATCCAATTTGAAAACATCTCAAAATCTCCCAGGAACTTAAAATTTCCTTATTTTAATTCCAAATCTGATTTAAATTCATATTTAATTCATCTTATTTCATATACTTTACTTATATGAATTCTGATTGGTCAGATATAACCTTTTCACATTTTATAATCTCATTCGATTATAATTACAACCTATATATGATAATATATCACATATCCATACTGTGTCGGTCCATCGTATTCAAGTGTTTATTTACTCCTACCGGTACAGTGGATCAAACTGATCGACCAGAACTCATAAACAACTCAGCCAATGAATCGCCACAATATAAAACCATTTTTACATCAAATACAAATACGCACTCGTATATATACACTCAAACTCAATCTAGGGCATTACTAACCCTATCTCTACCTAGTCACGCCACAGAGCCAAGGTAATTCTTAACTTAAGCTCTGATACCAACTGTAACGACCCGGATTTTGAGAGACTTTGGTTATCGACATAAGCACGATGTCGATAACCAAAACATCGAAAAATCCCGGTAATTAATGAAAGAAATTAGAAGGTGAGAATAGATAAGATAGAAACTTAGAATAGAAGAAGAAGAACACAACATCAGAGTAACACGAACCTCACAGCGGAACGAATAATATATAATAGATAACATAACTTTGAAATATAACAGTTATGTATACAATAGCACTTACAACACAGTGGAAATAACTATAGCTATATGATCTTGAAGCCTCCTGCTCCAATCTCTTCAGATATATCTATAAAATCCCGACTACTTAACTGCCCGTACAAATTTAGGCACCCAAGAGTTTAGGGAAAACAACAAAGTAAACTCCGGGTCAGTCATGGGACTGGTATGAGTAAAACGGTTTAAACAGGTATATGAACGAGTAAACGATATCTCAAAAGACCACGCCGCAGAACGGAACGGGTTTTTCCCTTATGAGAATTCAAAATATCTTTATATCAAAAACCTTTTGATATTATAATAATGTCTATGTACAAATAGATATCAACTAGCAGAAACGCTTTCATCTCACGTTCTACATATATAGTATACAATCAAAATCGCAAGCACGTATTGGATAATGGATTTCCAACTATGAAAAGGTATGGAACCACCTTCCGATCAGTGTAATCTAGGAACGATACACTGGAGTTCAACAAGAACATCTTGTAACTCAGCCACACATGACCGACCACTCATTTCGCTTGAGTGTATCGAATGTACATCACCAACGGTTGGGATCAGCAACCGTTCCCGTATATATATGGGACAGCATTGATAGATTTAAGAAACAAATGAATATTCACTAGATAGGTGATTATACACCCTACTTCGGTGCGACCGACTTAGCCATGCCGCCTGCCCGATTTCTGTCATTTACCGGTTGATGAGGCTAGAAGCTACGCTTTATCATCACATCAGATTCACTTCGAATGCCACATTGTTAGGTCCATCGAAAATCACTAATTGACGTCTACAACAGTACATTACGTGTTAGCTAAAGAAGTTTCCTTCTCCGCTTCCACTCTTGTTACGGTTGAAGAAATTAATGTATGTGACCTTTCTGGAAATACTCTGTCAAACATTCATTCATACAAGTCATCCTCATTCACTTAGAATGTCACATCGTCATACCCGCCAAATCACAAATTGACTTATCCAAAAATAACACGGGTATACAGCTAAGAGAAACGAATTCCTCCACCACCAAACGTGAATACGTTTGAACAGATCAACTTACGCGATCCATTGGATATACTCTGTCAGACCTTCATCCATACAAGTTGTCCTGGGATTGGACAAACCGAAGGCACTATTCTGTAAACAGGATAGCCTTGCATTTTACTACTTCTTCAATTATCTTTGGCATATATGATTTGCAACGCTTATGCCCATACAGAGTGGTTCTTTGGATAATAATCCAACCAGTCTCTCCATATTAACAATGTTAAAATGGTCAAAACTTCGATAGTCTGTGAGTTAATTATCAAAGAAAAACAAGTGTGCAAACAATGATATTATTTTCAGATGGAAATTATATCGATCAAACATCATTTAACATTAATCTCCTTAATTCATTTATTTACTTATCTCCTGTTCCCCTATATTCTAAATTCCTATTTTCTTTTATCAGAAAAAATTTCTGATTCTCGTTTGGAAAACATTTCTAAAACTCCTTTACGATCAAACCTTACCATTTCTTAGTTAAAAGGAAGTCACTCAAGTTGGTGTATAATTACCTCTCAGACCTTAACTGAACAACGTTATAACTTCAAAATGGTCAAAGTTTATCTTTTAATCTTTAACAACTTCTTACACCTTTCTCGGATCCAATTTTACTAATCCACTTCTATATTTAAAACATTGGTTATAACGATAACGTTATAATCCCTCCTTTCGAATTATCTAACTTTAATTATAACTTCTATTCTTATTAGTGAATAATTAACCTAACACTTATTTATTTATAAATAAATAAATCTCTATTTAAACACTGGAAAGTATAAGTACTTTCCCGAATTCGATATAATCGAATTCGCCGATTAACTCTCTTCGAGAAATCTCTATTTGATTAACTCTTCTTCGAAATAACCTATATTCGATTAACTTATTCCTTTCGAATATACTATATTTGATTACTCCTTCTCGAATAAACGATATTCGATAATCTCTCTTCGAATAACTAATATTCGATAACTCTTTCTTTTCAAATATCTCCTATTTGAAAATCTCACTTTCGAATAAACTATATTCGATAATCTCTTTTCGAATGACTCTTATTCGATAAATCTCACTTCGATCAAACTAAAATCGATAACTCCTTTCGATGAAACTAATATTCTATAACTCTTTTACTTCTATTCGAATAAACTAGATTCGATTAACTCCTTTAACTCTATTCGAATTGATAACTCCCCTTTCGAATAACCAATATTCGATTAACTCCCTTCGAATAACCAATATTCGATTAACTCACTTCGAATAACCAATATTCGATTAACTCACTTCGAATAACCAATATTCGATTAACTCACTTCGAATAACCAATATTCGATTAACTCACTTCAAATAACCAATATTCGATTACTCTTCTCTCGAATACACTATATTCGATAACTCTACTTCGAATAACCAATATTCGATTAACTCTACTCGATTAACTCCGTTTGGATAACTCTAACTCTACTCGAATAAACTATATTCGATTAACTCTTTCAAATAACTAGATTTGATAACTCCTTTCGAATAACTAGATTCGATCAACTAACTTCGAATATCTCTGATTCGATTATCTCACTTCGAATGTCTACTATTCGATTAACTCCTTCGATTGACTCAAATCGATTAACTCATCTCGAATATTTCTGGTTCGATTAACTCTACTGATTAAATCTAACTGATTACTTCTAACTGGATAAACCTAACGGGTTAACTCTAATGGTTTAACCTAACTAGTTAACTCTAATGGTTTAACCTAACTGGTTAACTCTAATGGTTTAATTATAACTCTAATAGATTATTTCTAACTCTAATCGATTTCCTTTATTCGAATAACTCCTATTTGATAACGTTTATTTATTTATAAAGATTTACTTTTCGTAACGGTTCTGCACTTTATAAATGTTCTCTTTAATAACGTTACTTCACTTATACAAGTGTTAGGTACATATTCTATTTAATCCTATTTATTTATCAAATAATTATCTCCTTTAAATCTTTTATTTATTTCCTAAATAAATAATTCCTTTTTAAACTCTTTATTTATTCCCTAAATAAATAATCCCTTTATATTTGCTTTCAAATATATTTCCTTTATATTTGATTTCAAATATATTTCATTTATATTTGTTTTGACAAATATATCTCTTTATATTTGTTTTGACAAATATATTCTCTTTATATTTGTTTTGACAAATATATTCTCTTTATATTTGTTTTACAACTATATTCCCTTTATATTTGATTTAACAAATATATTCTTTTAACTCTTTTGATTTTATAATTATTCCCCTTTTTAATTTAAATCTTGAAAATATCCTAACTCCTTAAATTCCCGGGAAAATTCGCCATAACCTCCTTTGTACCGGGAGCATCGGGAAAGTCCCCAAACTCGCCACACAGGCCTTTCCATTCAAAAAGAAATGTTTTGAATTTATTTCCTTTTTGAATATCTCCTATTTGTAAATATTCCAATTTATAAATATCTCTTATTTATAAATATCCCATTTGATAAATATTCTATTTTCAATATCACTTTGAAAAAACTCCTTTATCTACATTCCGGTATGTCATGGTATTTAATCATATCAAATCACGATGTCTAATCTCGTCCATACACACAAAATCAACAATAGGTTATAATTCACATCATATATTAAAATATATGAAAAACAATAAAATAACTGTTTAGGAATCCAGTCGGATTCCTCCAACCTGTTTCCCTGCATCACAGATGTTAGACAATATAGATAACATCACCTTCAGTTCCATATGATATATTCTGTTAAACAGAATCAATATAGAAATTTAACTAACTGACTAGCAGTTCAATCAATCAACCAACACACAGTCAATCAAACAATTTTAACAGTTCTAAAAATACAACATGAAATTATAAACTGTTTAGAGTTGGTGAGATTTACTCACATTTGCGCGTTAGCCGTTAAATAACGGTTTGCGTTATTCGATTCAGTCGGACAATTTATTTCACCATAAATTGTAACATGCTCGGATCCACTTCCAGTCAGTCTCATTGTGTTGCTCCCGTCCATACGATCCTGTCGGATCTTGTTTCGCCCAATTTTGATAAGGTATGGTCGAGATATTTAACATACAAGATTATACAAATATTTAAATGATTTTTAAATTAAATACTTCGTTATTGGGCTTTACCCAATTTTCCACTTCCGGCCCAACTTCTACCCTTACCCGCTCAAGTATGCTGACCTTCTTCCTCTACTCAACGCAAACTCCTGTATCTCGAACCCGACATTTTCCAGCCTCCCCTAATTCCTTTTCACTCCATCGTTCTCCCATCACTTAACGAAATTCAAAAATCACTTCACCGACATTCTCCTCCTCCCCACACCTTTCTCCTCATACCACCTTTTCTCAGCTCGAACCACCCTTTCTGGTTCCGTCCGTCGGCCTTAAACCACCAACACAGTAAACCGTCGAACAAAATTAAAACTGAATCCCACAAATCTTCTCAAGTACATGCGGTTTTCGACAACCAAACCAAATCTATAACCAATTCGAAATAAAACCCATTGATTTAAACTCGAATCCCAACCCTAGTCGCCCAGCACTCACGCTGGTTTTCAACCGCAGCGACAAAAATAGCATCGCACCATTCAAACAACATATCAGATCGAAGAGGATTCATCTGTGAATGCAAATACAGATGTTTTATAATTTATAGAAATATATTGTAATTGTTTTGATTTTTCTCTTTGATTATTCTCTTGTTCGAAACCTTACTGGAGAGAAAAATGTGGCGGCTCAAAGAACTCTTTTATAAGGGACGGGAATGTGTTGTGTGGATGTAAAGGAGGGATGTAGCCTTTGTTTTGGCCTCACACTTGGTTTAGATATTTTCTTCTTATTATATAATATTCGATTCAGTCTTCTAAAAATCACTGCGAACACATACGACGCCTAAAAATCATGAAAACTGACACGCTGATAGAATTTGTCATTACGGTCCCAACGAAACTGGTTTCGTCGAATTCCGACTCCGTATGCTCACACAGCGTATTTTTAACCGTCAAAATACTGACTGTTTCTCACTCTAAAAATCCGTACGACCACACAGCGACTCAAAAAATCACGAAACTTGACCTCTAACAATAATTTGCCATTGCGGATCCAACAAAACTGTTTTCGTCGAATTCCGACTTCGTATGCTCACACGGCATATTTTTAAAGCTCTGGATGACCTATTTAAATATATAAATATATTTAAATATAATTAAATTAAATATAATTAAATTTATATTATCGTATATCTTCACACATGATATCGTACAGCTCCAGAATATCATATCAGAATATACAGTTTGATATTTCAGATTCCCGATTACCTCGATATTCAGTTTTACATTGAAAACAACTTTTATAACGTATATAAAGCGTTACGAATTATAAAGGAATTTCACAGCGACTTTTCTGAAATTTGATTTGGACGTAAATCAAAATCTACCCGATGAAAATACCGATTTTTCTCTTCCACTAGAAAGATATACTCCACTAGCTCCACACGTTTCTTGTTTCACAGAAATCCGGCTTAAAACGAATCCTGTACATTCAGTTGAAGTTCAAATCGTCAAATAGCGAACTGCAGCGCCATTTCGAGCTCGTTTATAATTATATTATAAATTATACGTTCAACTGTCGTCGATTCAATATAATCGTTATTATATTTCGAATCGAAACTCCACCAAATCTCGTATGCTATTCAATTCACACGATATTGTGAATTTCACTATTTCCGACTATTTCGACATTATAATATATTATTATATTATAATTATTTATTAAATATTCAATATTATTTAATTAAACGATCATTAACTTCTCTAAATCACCAATTATATAATTAAATAAATTAATTATATATCGCAGAAAATGCGGTCATTACAAAACACATGCTTTCTTGCCAAAAGAATTTGTCCAATACTGAAAAAACAAACTAATTGTTTTGTCCAAAACAAATGCATGTTGATTTTTGGAAAACATTTAAAAAGGTTCAATTCGACATTGCTAAATCTAGAAACAATTTTAAAGCTTGAATTCTAATTGTTTTCTTACTTGTATTTCTGGAATTGAAAATGCTTTGGACACTTGTAATTGAGGAGCTCAATATATTTGCACTAATCCGAACTGATCTGTTGTGACTTGGCTTGACCTGCTTGTTGCTTGTGACTGCTATACCCATGTATGCTTTGAGATGTTAAGTTGCTCATGAATTTGTTTGCATGAACATTCTTGGTCCATGTTGTTATCTGACCTATTTTGCTTCACCATTATCTGTTCTTGCTACTTTGTCCATGTATGGCATGACTATAGTCTGGGCTTTAAACTGACTTGTAGTCCATGCTGCTTTGTCCTTTGATGTTGCACTACTTGATTTTTCTGGCTTCTTTTCTTTGCCTATGTACATGCTAATGTACATGTTGCTTCTTGTGTGTGTTACTTGTCGCCACCTATGTACTTGTGTGTTACTTGTCGCCACATATGTACATACTAATGTACATGTTGCTGCTTCACTCACTATCCGTGAAAATGTTGTTAAAACTGAGGCTTGTGTTCACCTTATTGAAAAAATTGTTTTGGCCTTGTCACCATCTGTAATATTTGTTGAACCGTGCACCACTTTGCCTCCATATTTAATGCAACTTTCCATCACTTTGTTGCTTGTCAACACATTCATGTTGAGCCATGCTCAAGCCTGTACCTAGCCTTTGTGCAATCTGCTAAACCATTTTACTTTATACATGAGCATGCCACTTGAAATGCTACACCAACCATTATGTATGCACTTTTGTTGTTGCTGTGATATATGATTTGCCACCACCTGACTTGTTTATTGTAGTTGTGTGGCTTGTAATTTTGTTCCATTATGTTGTTGAGCTGTCTTGTGCATGGCTCGAACATGTCTGAACAGATTGACCCTTGTGCATGGCTTGACTTGCTTGGCCATGCTTGGTTTCAATGTGCTATATCCATTTTCTTGAATCTTCCCTACTTGTATATAAATGTACACCTTGTGCTTGACCATGATTATGCTGCTTGACTTTACATTGATCTTGCATGTATATCATTCTACCTTGTGGTATTTACAGTGTATCACTGTGAATATCACAAGTTGTTTAGACATAGATGGATATATGTATAAATCAGATCAAGTCATGAAAAATGATGAGAAATACACCAAAATTCTGAGGCAAATAAAATTTTAAAATAAAAACTATGTCTGTTAGAATTTAAAATTATTGCTGTCTAGATACTATGTGTGTTTCTGTATATGACAGGTGTGGATGACTGGACTGAGTGAAAGCTGTGAAGACAGAAGACAAAAGATGAAGAATGTGTCTGTGTGTCAGTGTATGTGTCAATGTGTTTGTATATGTGTCAGTGTGTCTGTATAACTGAGTTTACGAGTGTTGTAGTGAGGAGCTGATATGTAAATGAAATGTGTTAATGAATTACAGTGTGTTGTACAAATAATGGAGTTATAAATTTGTACTGTTTAATTATTGAAACAAAATATTATATTTAAATAAAATATTGTTTGTATATTTAAATTCGTGTACAGTAGTATTCTGTTTAAATATAAATATTATATTCCTGTATGTGATGTAGTATAACAGTACAATAACAAACACATTTATAATAATATATATTTGGTTGTTATCATCGAACAAAAATCATATAATTGTTATATACAACAACGTTATATACAACAATATCCCCCTTTTGATGATGATAAACAAATAAAAAGAATTTGAATATAATAAATATGTTTGATAGTGAATATTGAATCTCCACCTATTTGAATGCTCCCCCTACAACAGAAACTCCCCCCTAAATATGTGAATGAGTAAATTAGAATAAATTAAATGATTTTTCAAAATTAATAATATTTAAGGAATATTCACTCATAAATCAAAATCTCAACCCATTCTCCCCCTTTTGTTATCATCAAAAGGATACAAAAGTTAAAAATAATGATGAAAAATAGACTAAACATATAATTTTAGCTTAGGAGGAAGAACGGTCATCATAAATCTCAATCAATCAAATGAAAATCATAATATTCTAAGAACTAGTGGCATATTTCACACTGTAGAGTGATGGATTTACGATGAAATTTATAAAAATGGAGAGAGTTTTGAAATCAATGATTTTCAATTATTTTCCAATAAAATAAAAAAATTAAAGCACAAAAATAATGATGGATTTGGACTATAATTATAAATTTAATTTAAGTGACGCAATCTAATAATCTCAAATCCCAATAGATATCAATCAATAGATCATAATACATCATAAGATATTAACACATTTCACAAATTAGAAAAAATGATTGACAGTCTAGTTTTTACACACCAATGAGAATTTCACATAAAAATTTATTTAGCAATTTATTCCTTTTTATTTTTATTTAAGAGTACGCTGACCATGCATAACCAGAGAATGGATTTCTAAATGCGGTCAGTCGCAGTTTAAATTATAAGTTATCTCTTAACCATGCATGACTAGAGCTTGAGTTTTTAAATGAGGTTAGAGAAATACTTATGAATATTATATATATATTTGTCATTTTTAGTTCAAAAAGAAAAAACTCCTCAGTATATAAAACCTATATGGATGATAGAAAATGTGGTGGTACAGAAATGGTTTGTGAAATAAGTTTCTAAATTAATCATATTGTGAAATATGCCCAACTATATCGGGATCTTTGAAAATTTTCAATTACCACTAATTCTGAAAAATAATATAACCACATTTCCATCACAAATATTTCCACTGTTCGTACAAGATGGTTTTAAAAATATTAAACTCTCCACATTAATATAAAATCATGATGGATGGCAGAATGATGATGGATAAAAGAGGTGTTCGTGAAATAATTGCCAATTCAAAGATATTATATGAAACGACCCGAACTTCCCCGTGAAGGAAAGCATGGATTGAATTGAGAACAAGCTACATCAGAACGCAAATAGAAGAATATTTCATTGCTTATTACAATAATTCATCAGAATACAAGAATATTACACAGAAAATATTAGAGATTTAAATACATTATTGCAATGGAAAAATAATACAATACACAACTAGAAGTAATACACGGATACAGAGCTTTCTGAATATCGCTTCAGCTGTAAATCAGCTTCCCGTGGATATAAATCTGCAAAACCAAAACTACTAGCTGCCCATGTTAAAATAAGGGCACCAAGAGTTTAGGTTAAAATAATAAACTCCAAGTCAGTCATGTGACTGGTGTGAGAACTGAAACAGTTTTTAATCTTTATTTTCAAAGTTAGGTAAATCAAGGGACCACGCCGTATAACACGGAACGGGTTTCCTCCCAAGATCACCAGTGCATAAAATAACAACGCAATGCTAAATAAAGAAAAATGAAGCTATTATAAGACCCAGGTCCCATCACACAATGCAACACAAGCCGGGGGATAGGGTTTTTACCATATAATAGCCAAGAATGCTTGATACGTTTAAAACAAATCATTTGAAACAAATCATTTGATACTAGTACAAGTGCATAGTGTCAAAATAATTTCAATCATAAATATCAATCATAGACGGCATGAATGCCCCATCCCACTATGTCGCCATATATAGGATTACAACTAAAACCGAAACGTCACGTATTGGAAGTTGGATTTCCATCTGTGACATGAGGCAAAAGATAGTCCTCTACCGATTTGAGACTGTCTAGTGCGAGTCTCAGGAACAGAATGCATCGTCCCTTGGATCGTCAGGGCCGGTCCACCGATGTGGATTATTATGCCTGAACACTAGTTTCCCCGCCCTTTGGGGCGTGAATGAGCCAACGAATGACTCCATCGGCTTCACATAGTCACTGATATATCCGAGGCGCCTCGCAACAGCAACAACCACATAAGTCATACTCGTCAGGGCGTGTAAAACCACTGATGCCACTTCTAGCTAGAAGGAAACTCATGTCCTCTCTGATGTCCTCTCCCGTTTCTGGTTCACAGCCGGGGTGTGAGGCTCGCGAATCAACGCTACACAAAGCTATGCCACATAGGCTGTGCTTTGATCATCAACCACAAGACTCTGCTTTTCAACAGAAGCCTTGATCATTTGCATCTTAGCATGCCACACAGGCAAACCACTCCATGCAACTGATATACATCAATCACACAGAATGATATCCAATGTCAGACACACAGTCCATTTACAAGTCCATTCTGGGTCTGAACGAAACCGGAGGCACCTTGTACCTCGCATATCCATTGATCTCCAAGTATGTCTGGACGATCATCAACTGATTCCCTCCTCTTGGGTGTACGGCCCAGTCAAGATCATCAGTAATCACCCAAACGACGTGAAGACCTCCGGTCTTCGACCACCGTCTTCATCTTCGGCTTATCGTCGTATCAGTTATTCAAAATGGGATAAACCTGGTCTTTCCGAATAACTCGCGTATATAATAAACAAGTGTTACACAAACACAACATACGCCTCATTCCATTTCATCCGTCACTAACCGTAAATTAGTAAGGGAACAATTCACCAAATATTAACCCCGAAGGCCGAAACCAACATCAGATCAATACCCAGGAAACCATTCATCTTAACTAATCTTCAGTTAGTTGCTAAATTTCACATTCTTAGGGATAGGTTCCCATTAATTTTATCAAAGATAAATTCCTCAAATTTATTCTTTAATCTTCTTTTGAATATCAATTCAAACCAAATTATGGTTTAACCAAACTAGCCGGGATTAACGAACCTTACCGAAGTAATCATTTGTTTTAAATTACCTAATCCCAACCTATTCGTCCCATGAAGTAAAACTGGTAATACTTCAATTACCATTTCACGTTTAAATCTAATTAAAGATTTAACTATCGCCTGGAGCAAAACTGGTGATACTCCATTCTCGACCTTTTCAATCTAATTAAAGATTCATTAAAACTCCACTTAGTTTTAATCTTTAACTGGGTTAAAAAATCAATGTCATTTAAAACACAGTTCACGATAAACCCAAAATCACATCACATTTCAATCAGTCCCTAAACGTAAATTAGTAAGAGGACAGTTCCCTAAATATTAACCCCGAAGGCCGAAACCAACATCAGATCAATATCCAAGAAACCATCCAACTTAACTGATCCCCAGTTAGTTCTTAGTTTTCTTAACTCCATTTGGGTTTAAGAACAGTATTATTAAAGATACTGTTCACGAAAACCTAAAATCCCATTTGATATTAAACACAAGGCTCTGAATAGAAAATACATCGGCTTATATTCAATATCAAATTCTGAAACCAACAAATATCGTATTGGAAATAACGATATAAATATATCTTTCAAATTTCCATAACAACATCTGTATAATCACGAAATCCAACATCGAACTATTCCGAAGATGATTTTGATTCAAATCCATTCCAATTCAATTATTGGAAATCCTGGTTATTTTCAAAACCACTTCAAATCCAATTTATTTATTTTAAAAATAGATAAATTATTATTCTAGTTCAAAACTAGTTCATTTCGATAAAAATCTATTTTTATCTTTTCAAATATGGAGTTTTTCATCCCAATTCTTCCCAAATCATTTCTTATGATTTTACACAAATTACTACTATTTTTAATAATTTTATCAGGGCATGTACAATCAATTTCCATCAACGGCCATCGAACTGCACTTACAGCGACCTTTTCCAAATTTGATTTGAAAATAATTCCAAATCCAATCGTTAGATTTCTAATTTCTAATATTGGTTAGAAAGCACTTTTCGATACGAACCCAACGGTTCCGGTTTTAAGAGAATCCGATGGTCGGATCTCCGGCAATACCACTCGAAGTCAATGGTCGAAATTCGCGAACGGCCGCGGCGCGGCATGTTCTATTCAGGCCATTATATATATATATAATATAATATATATAATATATATTTCGTCGACTTCCATTTAAAACGAATTTTATAAATCGTTTTAAATATTTTTTTCAAAACGATTTCAACTTCTTATTCGATTTCAAATCAGAATTGAATTTTCCTTTATAAATTCTTTTTACATTCATTTTCTATTTAATTTCAATTCATTTTCAATTTCAATTCGATTTCAGTTCGATTTCAATTTGATTCAATTCAATTCAATTCAATTTGAATTCCTTTCAATTCAATTTCAATTCGATTTGAATAACTATTCAATTCAATTTCAATTCGATTTGAATTCCTATTCAATTCAATTTCAATTTGATTTGAATTCCTATTCGATTCAATTTCAATTTGATTTAAATTCAATTCAATTCGATTTGAATTCGATTTGAATTCGTTTTCAATTCAATTCAATTTCAATTTGATTTGAATTCGTTTTCTATTCAATTTCAATTCGATTTGAATTCGTTTTCTATTCAATTTAATTCGAATTCATTTTCTATTCAATTCAATTCGAATTCATTTTCTATTCAATTCAATTCGAATTCAATTTCTATTCAATTCAATTCGATTATTTTCTATTCAATTCAATTCGATTATTGAAATCACTTTTCAATATTCATTAAAAACAAATAAAATTGACAAAGTTCCCGTTCGTGTTAAAATGCCATTTCACTACTTAACACGGCTTCACATTTCAATATTCACTGAATTTTATTTTAAAATATTTGATAATTCTGAACTGGAATCAGACACAGTCAATTACCATATAATTTCAATTATATGGATTTCATCCAAGTCATGTATACAGCAATGACAACAAACAATCAACCATCATCCAAAGTGCGTTCTACACTGTATAACATCAAATATAAATATTTAACGCTTATAACAGTCTCTGTAACACCCCGAGTTTTTCGGTTAATAGTAAATTGATAAATTAAAGTATACTTAATTCAAAACTTAAGAATTAAGGGAAACGGATTACGTCATTACGTTCATCTTGGAAATTTTGCTTAAGATAGAGTCCGAGTTTACGTAAATTGGACTCCGTGTGAAAAAGGTATCCTTAAATTAAATATTGCAGCAAAACATGAAAAAAAAAGAGGAATGAGAAAATAATAAATATTTAGCATTGTTCTAAGGGTTATAAGCAAAAGACTTAGTAGCTCATTTGGCTGGAACACGTGACTTGCATAGAAGAGGTTCAGAGTTTGATCCCCGCCAACGCCATATTTTTGTTTTAAGGGAATGGCTCAAAAATGGCCTAGTGTGAACGCAGTTCAAAAAGTGGTTTAGTGTGAAAATGAGTATTTGGGAAGATAGATAAAAAGAAAAAGAAATTAAATATATATATACGCATATATATATATATATATATATATATATATATGATGTGTACGCATCATGTAGCATACGTTGCACATTTTTGGTTGTCAAGAATTTGTTTTTTTAAAGAGGAAGAATATGTATACGGTAAAGGGAAGATGTATCTGTTAAATATGTATTTATGTTTGATTGATTGGCAATAAATAATAAATGTTGATAATGTACAATTAGAAAGTAATTATGGGATAAGTAAATTAGGAATTATTTACATATAGAATTTGTCCTAAATGAGAAATGTGTACATTTTAGAATATATATATATATATATATATATGCTAAAACGTGAAATTACATGCATAATAATTATGACATAATTTAAAATGGGGGTAAATTACATGCCTGGTAATTATGACATAATTTAAAATAGGAGTAATTTACAGTCCTTTATTGTGAACATAATTGGCCTCTTTTGAAATAGATGGCCTTGATTAACCCTAGCATCATCGGACGACTCAAATTAAAATACAATTCTATATAAACAACCTAGGTCTCCTACTAAAGTTCATTAGAAAATAAGACTTGGAGTCGTCATGCTGCTGGGAGCAAGCCAAGTGTAGCCTTCGTTTGTAGAAAGCTAAGAGACGAACACAAAACCAATTCAAAGCTAATTCAAATTAGAGATTAAAGCTACAACTCAAATCAAGAATTCCATTTTGATTTGTAAGTACAGTTATATTCTAGACGTGAATGAAATCAAAATCATGATTTGAAATAAAGTGACAATAGAACCTTACCTGTTATGTTATATTAAATTTATGACGATTCATGTATGTTTTCTTATGACAACTCTATAATGCCTGTGGTTCTATTGTGATTATCATGCTAGTTAGGAATTGGTGAATAAACCAATTCATAAGCATAGAAAGTTGGGGAATAGAAATAACATGTTGTAACAAGTTTGGTGAATTACCATGCCATGTTATTATGCAAGTTTTAGGTTACAAATCCTATCACAAAAATTGCAAGTTCATACATGTTTATGTATATATGTTAACTTGATTATGTTAAATTGCAAGTTTATACATGTTTATGTATATATGTTAACTTGATTATGTTCAATTGCAAGTTCATACATGTTTATGTATATATGTTAACTTGATTATGTTAAATTGCAAGTTCATACATGTTTATGTATATATGTTAACTTGATTATGTTCAATTGCAAGTTCATACATGTTTATATATGTTAACTTAATTTTGTTGTAAATTTATGAACCTATGAAAGTTGTTAATTAAGTTGTAAATTCGTGAACCTATGCAAGTTATTATGTTGAGATTCATGAACCTATGCAAGTTGTTAATTAAGTTGTTAATTCATGAACCTATGCAAGTTAGTGTGTGATGAATTCATGAACCCATGCAAGTTGTTAATTATGTTGTTAATTCATGAACATATGCAAGTTGTTATGTTGAGGATCATGAACCTATGCAAATTGTTAATTATGTACATGTTTATGTTGATTATGTTAAAGTTGCAAGTTCACACCTATGTACATGTTTATGTTGATTATAAAAAAAAAATTCAAGTTCATAGTTAATGTTGATTTTATGCCAATTTTGTGAACGTTAAATTAGGCTAAGTAATTAGCCTAATACTTTATGTGAAATCATGCGAACGGTAGATTAGGCTAAGTTGTTAGCCTAATATTTAGACGGGGGTAAAAACTTAATTATAGGAAAATTGACATAGTTGGCTTATAATCACATAAGTGATTTATGGCATGAAACAGTATAAATTATATACCTAAAATGATGAACTTGATTTAGAGGGAAATTGGGCAAGACATGAATTTGTGGATAATTTACATAAATAAAATATAAATTTAGAAAATACGAATATGCCTAACCCGAGGTTAGACTGAGTTGTGGCATAAGACTGCCCAGAACCAACCAGCATATAGGCAGCCACAACAATACCTGTCTAATGCGGGTAGTTAGAGCATTGAGCCCAATAAGGACCCGAGGTTAGACTGAGTTGCGGTGTAAACCTGCCCGGAACCGACCAGCACATCCAGTAACAACAACAATACCTGTCTAATGTGAATGGTTGGTGCTTTAATGAATAAATTAAAGCTAAGTCAGGATTGGTAGGGTTAAGTCAATGAAGGAAACACTTAACCAAATTCAACATGTTAACTAAATCTGATGGGTGAGGTTAGGTTAATCTGAACATTTAACCAACTTAACATGTTAACAAAACAAGACTTGTAGGGGTTAAATAACCATTATAACATGTTGACTAGACAAGTGGCTAAGGTTAAGAAAAGGTTTAACCATTATAACATGTTGACTAGACAAGTGGGTGAAGTTAAGAGAAGTTTTAACCGTTATAACATGTTAACTAGACTAGAAGGTGGAGCTAAGTAAACTTAGAACACTTAGCCATCATAGTGTGACAAATGAACAAGGTTAAAACATGAAGGGACGGTACTTAACCATTAGAACATGTGGATTAAACAGATGTTAGGGTTGAGTTAACCAAGAGAACACTTAACTGTTATAACATGTTAGCCAAGCAGATGGGCAGGCTTAAGTTAAAAGGAACAATGAACCAATACAAGATGAAGGGGTGGGGTTAAGTAATAAGAAATACTTAACCAATATAACTTGATTTGTGGTAGGGTTAAGTCAACATGAAATACTGATAACACTTAACCAGTTTAACAGGACAAATGAATGGGTTAAGTTAACTTGAATTGACTGATGACACTTAACCAATCCAAATTGACGAGAAAAGAAAACTAAGTAGTAAACCTTAGTTAAAGGGGGCTAAGTAATAAACCTTGGTTAAAGGAAAACCACGATTCAGGAAACTAAGTGGTAAACCTTAGTTGGGAGAACTAAGTAGTAATCCTTAGTGGAACGCAAAAAGGAGCGAACGTCCATCTGATCTTAAGGGAGGCTCAAACGAGCTGGGTGATGAAGCATGCGGCTTCAAGGGGACGTGAGGGTACTCTTGGTATCCCTCTGTGAGGCTGCAGATGATCCTCCTGGGGTCACAGAGGTTAAGGTCTGCGTCAGAAGAACCAAGGGTATGCCTTGGTTGCAATATAAGGCAACCTAAAGGCTAGGATGGACCAGCGTGATTCGACGAGACCAGTAGCCCTGTGATAGCAGCTCGTCGTCTACCTACCATCTTGAGTCAATCGAGATACGTGAAGCGGAAAGGCGGAGAACTCCAACAGACCATATACTTGCTATCTAGTTATGGGTGCGGATAGCCATAGGTTAGTGGGGCATAGAGGGCCTGCATATAGTTCTCATTTTTCAAGGTGTGCCTTTCATTAGTTGAGAGATGGGTCAGGTGGGACCATAGCCACTGGAAAAACAGACCTTAGCATCTGCATCGGCAGATATCTGAAAGCTCCCGACCGAGTTCCGTGTTTCTTGATTTGCCCTACCACGAGACTCGAGTCGCACATATAGAGGACATGTGCATCTAGACAGCAAAAACGATCCACGACACATACATGAGGGAAGTCTAGGAACATATACCACTCTAGGTAGTGTGTCCTAGACTAGGGGGCATCGTTCGACAGGTAGCATAATCCCTAGTTGGACCTAGGTCGCATAAACCCTGAATCCGAGAAGCATTAGATAAGTCGCGTAAACCCTAGTTGAATCTAGGAAGCGCTCGATAGGAAAACCCTAGATTAGATCTAGGTAATAAATAATAGATGTACGCCAGAAGGAAACCACAATTACAGGGATTGGGATCACGTTATCATTTTATACAGATTACTAGTTGGGACACTAGTTAGGTGGTGCAAAGATATAGAATTCAGAACAACAGAGTAGTAGCGAAGCAGGGAAAGAGTAGAAGCGCATTCAGTTATTCGCGCATTTAGTTTATCTTGCCTTATAATATCTTATGCTTATCTTACATAAGTTATCTTGTTTTCTGGTATCGTCTTGTTCTCAGTTTATGAATGCCATGGTCTTTGTTCTTGTTCTCATGCTAGAAAATAACTGAGCTTACTGAGACATTATGTCTGACCCCATTTTCTTTCATCTTCTTTTCTTCCATTCCCCCCCCCCCAAGGTAGTCAGGAAGGGAATTGCTCAGCTTAGCTTGGACCATTATTCTTTCCGAGCTTGAAGAATCTTTGATGTGCTGCTTTGTACTCTCTTTTCCACCGCTATGCTGGCTAATGCTACATTGGGGAATATAAATGTTATTTTATGCTTCTTTATTTTGTAAGGCAGATGATACTCTGGTATTGGAAAGCAATTCTTGTACAAAATATTTTATCAATAAAGTAAAGTCTTATTTTCCGCTGTTTAATTTTGTCTGTCTTGTAATTTATCTGCATCTTTTACCTTAAATGCTCCACAGAACTTAGTGCATTCCCTTTGTGAGTGACACTAACGGATGTGGGGTGTTACAGTCTGTCAATCAATCGATCGACATACAACTAATTATTAGGATTAGTGTATGTCATATATCATCCCAATACCCGTGTGGGGTTTCAAACAATCAAACACAGATTTTATTTGTGTAGCTGGGCGATGTGTAAAATTTATCGTCCTAATCACTATCAGTCAAATGTGTGTATATAAACAAATCATTCAATTTGTTTATAACTATTTATTTTATATACACGTTGAAAATTATATTTTTAACTATAAAATATTTTCCCTATAAAATATTTTATTTCGTTTCACATCACACAATCAAATTTCACAGCACAGCAACCAAACAAACAAGTCATCCATGGTCTGTGGACGACGGGTGTCGGGTGCTACTAAACACCGTCTGCATACTAGTATATATTTTAACTAGAAAACAAGACTAAAAGTGAGGAGTTCTCACTGACTAGCTAAACCAATACATCGCGACTCTTCATATGCAGGAAATCTTCGTCACTCGCCTTTTATCACTTTCGTCGTCCGTAGCCACTACATATTTAAAAATCACATTTTTATATTTTCGCCATGTATATAAAAATCACATTTTTATACCGCTACTACATAGATAAAAATTCTATTTTTATTCTCTCTTTACATATATAAAATATCCAACTTTTTATATCGCTGTTATATAAGTAAAAATCGAATTTTTCTATCAACAAAAAATCATATTTTTTTCTATCAACAAAATTCTAACTTTTCTCTAATGAAAGATCATAACTTTCTACTACTAAAAATCATATCTTTGTGTGTAAAAATTATATTTTTATTTTCTATTCTATTTTTATTATATTCAAACTGAAAATAAATTCCATTCTTTATATAAAAATAAGAAGGAAAGACAAAAAATAACATTGAAAATAAATTAATACGACTTACAGCTAATCAGAGGGGGGGTCTTCCATGCGCTGGAGGCAGCTGGCGGGCGCGTCAGGGGCAGGCTGGCGCTGCGGTAGGTGGTTGGAGGAGGGGCTTCAATTAGGGGAGGTTACGGGGTACCTAGGACTTGCGGGTTTGGGGAAAGTGGGAGGAGAGATGAGGGAACGGAGGGGTGGTGGTGCGCGCCTGGAGGCGGCGGTGAGCCCCCTCCCCTTGCGATCGTCGATCGCGATCCCCCCCCCCCCCGTTTTCTTATTTTTTTTCCTTTGTTTTTTCTAAACTGATCGATTGAATCGGGGGAGGGAGAAAACAAAATAAAGGGGGGGTATATTAAATTTTTTATTATTTTATTCTATTTTTATTTCAAAAAGGTTGACTATTCATTCGACCACCAAATGAGGCCCAACCACTGTCGCCCATAGCGTAATACCCCCTTCCAAACACAATGGGACATGTTTCGCAGGCCAATTCCATCGTTCCGACCAGTTTCCATCAAAATATAAATCTATATATTCTATTTTAAACGTATATTTCAAATTATTGGGGCCACATACGACCTCTAAAAATTCCAGAAAAATTATTTCTAGCTTTGTATTGACGATACAGTCCTAACAAAACTAATTTCGTAGAATTCTGAGACCGTTTGAAAAATGGCCATTTTCTAGTCGATTAAAATCAACTAAAACTGGTTAAACGCGTTTTCCTTCGCCACACTCACATATTGATTCAAAAAATTACGAATTTTGGAATCTAGCAATTACTTGACATCACGGACCTAATAAAAGCGGTTTCGTCGAAAACCGAGGTCGTTTGCAAAATTTCCATTTTTAAGGATCAGAATTCCATAGCGATTATTCTGAATTTTCAACTGGGCATAACTTTTTATTCCCACTATGAAATTTCAATTTTCGGATTCGTTAGAAAGATGTTTTCAAATAGATTCAAATATTTTTGGTTTCAATAAAATTCGGTTTATTTTGAATCATGTACATTCATTTGAACTTTGAAATCGAATTATCAAACTACCACGCCATTTCCAATTCCTTTTATAATTATAAATAATTATTTATATTCTAACGACGATCTATATAATATATACGCTTGAATTCTATTCAAAATAAATTCTTCGCCGATATTATTCAAAATAATTCATTTTAAATATTCGAAATTCGCTGAAATTGCCAAAATAAAATTTTTAAATTGGCTCAGATTTCCGGGTTATTACAATCTCCCCCACTTAAAACTTTTCGTCCCAGAAAAGGAACGAAGCCGAAAGTTATTTAACAAATCAACTCAACTTTCATTATGGCTTAAGTTCTTCAACTTTTCAGTTTCTAAGAACTTTTCAAATTTTTCAAAAATTTGGCTAACACCCAAAATTTTCACCATAACCTCCCCTGCACCGGGGACTACGGGATATTTCATATAGCCTCCTATGGCCTTCTTCAATCCAAAAGAAAAAGAAAAAGCCAAGCCGCTAGCCAATCAGCTCATAAAATCATCCAAAACCCAAGAAATACAATAAACATGTACATATTTGTCGGGCAAACAATTTTATTCTTCTGCTCTAGCCTCCTTGCTATGACCTGTTCAATGTAAGTACATGCATATGCAAGCAAATGCGACAAATTTTCAATACACTCACTATTTGATACAATTTGGATAAAGTTCAACATTTAATTAATCAAACAATAATCAAACAACACAACCATCAATCAATTAGTGGATTTTCGTTTCAAATTTATAATTTGATATATATATATATATATCTATAGAATTACAGTCTGCAAGTGGAAATCGGGATCGAGAGGGTAGGCGGGTACTTCGTACTGAAGCTGAAAACCATTACCGGCCATGAAATCATCATCGAATTGCTGTGGAGCGCCGCCGCCGACATTAAAAGCCATTTAGGGCAACTCGAGTAATTTGAGGAATGTTTTGAGTGGAAGTAGAACAGTCAGTTCTCTTTTAATGTTTGTGCGTGAGTATGATGCGTTGTCAATTTCTGTAACGTGTATCCCCTTTTGGGCTGGAAAAAGCCTTAAATAAATATACCAATTTTCAAAAAAAAAAAAATTATCTATAGAAAATCATGTTTTTGATGTCAAATCATTACAATAAGCCCTATCTAGCTTTGGTTCTCACACTAGTCAATTGGAATCATATAGAAATCCCACTTTCGAAACACGAAAATAAATTCTGATGATGCTCGAGCAATCATCAGAATCATCTTCGAGCGACTAGAGTGTGATTCTATATCTATCCAGTATATTAAAACTTCGAATACACGTTTGCAAGACGTATATGCAAAATCTTTATATACTAGATTGTCCAAATTCAATACAAATAAATATTCAAATACGAATAATTGAATTAAATTTCAAAACAAAACTTGTTTTCATTTTAAAATATACTCTTCACACTCGTTCTAGGATACTACTGATCCTACCTCTAACGAGTCATTCTCATTGGATATTACTAATCCAATCTCTGATGAATTCTTTCATATGGTTCTAAGGTGTCTTGTTCTCTAAGCTATGTAAACCAAAGCTCTGATACCAGGTGAAATGACCCGAACTTCCCCATGAAGGAAAGCATGGATTGAATTGAGAACAAGCCACATTAGAACACAGACAGAAGAACATTTCATTGCTTATTACAACAATTCATTAGAATACAAGAATATTACAAAGAAAATATCAGAGATTTAAATAAATTATTGCAGCGGAAAAATAATACAACACACAACTAGAAGTAATACACGGATACAGAGCTTTCTGAATATTGCTTCAGCTGTAAATCAGGATCCCGTGGATATAAATCTGAAAAGCCAAAACTACTAGATGCCCGTGTCAAAATAAGGGCACCCAGAGTTTAGGTTAAAACAATAAACTCCAGGTCAGTCATGTGACTGGTGCGAGAACTAAAACAGTTATTAATCTTTATTTTCAAAGTTACGTAAATCAAGGGACCACGCCGCATAACATGGAACGGGTTTCCTCCCAAGAACACCAGTGTATAAAACAACAGCGCACTGCTAAATAAAGAAAAATGAAGCTATTATAAGACCTAGGTCCCATCACACAATGCAACACAAGCTGGAGGATAGGGTTTTTACCTTATAATAGCCAAGAATGCTTGATACGTTTAAAACAAATCATTTGATACTATTATAAGTGCATAGTGTCAAAAAAATTTCAATCATAAATGTCAATCATAGATGGCATGAGCGCCCCATCCCACTATGTCACCATATATAGGATTACAACTAAAACCGAAACGTCACGTATTGGAAGTTGGATTTCCATCTGTGTACCGAGGCAAAAGATAGTCCTCTACCGATTCGAGACTGTCTAGCCCGAGTCTCAGGAACAGAACGCATCGTCCCTCGGATCATCAGGGTCGGTCCATCGATGTGGATTATTATGCCTAAACATTACGTTTCCCCGCACTTTGGGGCGTAAATGAGCCAACGAGTGACTCCATCGGCTTTACATAGTCACCGATATATCTGAGGTGCCTCGCAACAGCAACAACCACATAACTCAAACTCGTCAGGGCGTGTAAAACCACTGACGCCACTTCTAGCTAGAAGGAAATGCATTTTCTCCCTGATGTCCTCTCCCGTTTCTGGTTCACAGCCGGGGTGTGAGGCTAGGAATCAACGCTACACAAAGCTATGCCACATAGGCTGTGCTTTGATCATCAACCACAAGACTCTGCTTTTCAACAGAAGCCTTGATCATTTGCATCTTAGCATGCCACACAGGCAAACCACTCCATGCAACTGATATACATCAATCACACAGAATGATATCCAATGTCAGACACACAGTCCATTTACAAGTCCATTCTGGGTCTGAACGAAACCGGAGGCACCTTGTACCTCGCATATCCATCAATCTCCAAGTATGTCTGGACGATCATCAACTGATTCCCTCCTCTTGGGTATACGGCCCAGTCAAGATCATCAGTAATCACCCAAACGACGTGAAGACCTCTGGTCTTCGACCACCGTCTTCATCTTCGGCTTATCGTCGTATCAGTTATTCAAAATGGATAAACCCGGTCTTTCCGAATAACTCGCATATATAATAAACAAGTGTTACACAAACACAACATACGCCTCATTCCAATTCATCAGTCACTAACCGTAAATTAGTAAGGGAACAATTCACCAAATATTAACCCCGAAGGCCGAAACCAACATCAGATCAATACCCAGGAAACCATTCATCTTAACTAATCTTCAGTTAGTTGCTAAATTTCACATTCTTAGGGATAGGTTCCCATTAATTTTATCAAAGATAAATTCCTCAAATTTATTCTTTAATCTTCTTTTGAATATCAATTCAAACCAACTTATGGTTTAACCAAACTAGCCGGGATTAACGAACCTTACCGAAGTAATCATTTGTTTTAAATTAACCAATCCCAACCTATTCATCCCATGAAGTAAAACTGGTAATACTTCATATCTAACACCATGGTGTTATCGGTAAATTCAATTACCATTTCACGTTCAAATCTAATTAAAGATTTAACTATCGCCTGGAGGAAAACTGGTGATACTCCATTCTCGACCTTTTCAATCTAATTAAAGATTCATTAAAACTCCACTTAGTTTTAATCTTTAACTGGGTTAAAGAATCAATGTCATTTAAAACACGGTTCACGATAAACCCAAAATCACATCACATTTCAATCAGTCCCTAACCATAAATTAGTAAGAGGATAGTTCCCTAAATATTAACCCCAATGGCCGAAACCAACATCAGATCAATATTGTAACGGCAAGGAATTTTGCTCGATCCGAATCGATCGTTAAACCGATTAAGACCGTTCGAAACCCCACATCGTTTTGAGAACAGGACAAATTGGAACGCAGACGGAAGAACATTTCATTGTATATTAAAACAATTCCATCAGATACAAGAATATACAGAGTATAAATGAATAAATTACATTCAACAAATATCCGAGATTTAAATTACATTTAAATCCATCGCAGCGGAAAATAATACAAAAACAACTGAAAGTGATACGCGGATACAGAGCTTTCCGAGCATCGTTCCAGCTGTAAATCAGGACCCTGTGATTATAAATCTGCAAAACCAAAACTACTAGCTGCCCGTGCGGAAAATAGGGGCACCCAGAGTTTAGGTTAAAACAATAAACTCCAGGTCAGTCATGTGACTGGTGTGAGAACTAAAACAGTTACTTAAAACTTTACTTTAAAGATAGTAATTCAAGGGACCACGCCGTATAACACGGAACGGGTTTCCTCCCAAGAATACTAGTGCATATAACAAAACAGCGCAATGCTTTTTGAAAAAATGAAGCTATTATAAGACCCAGGTCCCATCACATAATGCGACGCAAGCCGGAGGATAGGGTTTTCCCTTATAATAGCCAAATAATGCTTGATACGTTTAAACTAATCATTTGATACTATCATAGGTGTATAGTGTCAAAACATTTTCAATCATAAATATCAATCATAGACGGCATGGTTACCATATATCATGTCGCCATACTAGTTCTACAATTAAAACCGCAATATCACGTATTGGAAATTGGATTCCATCATGAGTCGAGGCAAGGGGCAAGCTCCTCTCCGCGTTCGAGACATTTAGCAAATGTCCCAGGACCCCACTTTGATCCTTGGAATCGGCTGGGCCGGTCCTCTCTTACTTTTGACGATTGGCAATTCCTGAACACACGTTTCCCGGTCCTTACAGACCTATATCCGAGGCGCCTCGCATTCCAACAACCACACAGGTGAAAAGTATATAAATGTAATAACCCGGAAAATGTGAACCAATTTAAAATTTTTAAATTTGGTTATTACCAAAGAATTTGAATAATTGAAATAGCATATTTCAATAAAATAAAGAATCGGGTATAGTAAGGCAGTTTGAAATTTTGAATACAAACTTTGTCTGACTGTACCGGGTGGAAAATATAACGGATTTTAGTGAAACTGAAAATATTTAAATCTATTTATGAATACCTTTCTAAGGAATCTGAAAAATCGAAGTTTCATAACGGGAATCAAAAGTAATGGCCAAATGAATTTTCAGAAAGGTCGCTATATGGCATATATAGCCCCTGAAAATTTATATTTTGCATACGACCTCGGAATTCGACGAAACCACTTTTGTTGGGTCCGGGATGTCAAACAATTGCTAAGTTTCAAATTTCATAATTTTTGAAGCTAGTAAGTGAGCGGGGCAAAAGAAAATGTGATTGGTCAATTTCTGTTAAAATGGGTCGACCTAAAAATGGCCATTTTTTAAACGAGCTCAGAATTTGACGAAACTGGTTTTGTTAGGACCGTATAGTCAAAACAAAGCAAGATTTATTTTTTTTGGAATTTTTCGATTTGGTTTGTGGCCCTGGCAAATTGAAATGTACGTTCAAATTAAATATTGAATGTTTTATACTTTAATCTGAAAAATAACTGACCGTAACAGTCGAATTGGCCAACGAAACATATCCCATTGTGTCCGGAATGGGGGTATTTAGCTAGGGGCGACAGTCGTTGGGTTTGATTTCGAGTTTGTTTGTAAAAACACTATTTAAAATTTCCTATAAAGCCTCGACCAATAGGATTTTTCCTTTAAAAAAAATATCTCAAAAAAACCCTAGCCGCCAAGCGATATCGACGATTCCTCGAGCTCGAACCTTCCCCTTCGTTTTCCCGCCGCCACAGGCGAAGCTAGGCCGCGCCACCACCACCATTCCACTCGCCTTCGTCCCTTCTTCACATTCGACCCAGTTTCGCCACCATCAGAAGCACCGCCATCGAGTTCTGACGCTCCGAAGTCGGCGCGTTTAAGCCGCCGCCCAGGGTTCATCTCGACGTCGAACTGGAAGAGTCTGGTGGCGCCAGAAAGCCCTTCCCTCCCTCGTCGACGTCCAACAATCTGATCGACCTATCGAGCAACGAATCGAGAGAAAAATCAAAACCTAAATTTGAGCAGGTTTGAAAACTAACGGGTTATGTAATTTTGAATTGTTTTTACCCTATAAAGCGTTGCAAAACTTTGAAAAATAATATCTTTTCCGTTCTTTAACGAAATTTGATGAAACAGGAGACACCGTGACCGCAAGGAGGCTCTCTACCATCTAGAAGAAGCCGCGGATTTTTCTGATCTTCCTACGATTTTTAGCACTGCAATAACCAATGTGAGGAATCTAAACTAAATTGTGTGAATGGAATCGCGTTGTATAAATTATATAAGCGAAGTGTAAATTATATACGCATTGTATACCTCATGTACATGTGTTGTATAAGTTATATTAGCGATGTATAAATTATACAAGCGTTGAATGAAACATATATGCTTTGAATTGTGATGAAATGCAAGTGAATTATAATATAATATATATATATGTACTGTGAGGGCCCGCCCCGCACCAACCGACATTTACTCCAAAAGTGCGCTGTACACATGTCCAGTTAGCACGGAACGGGTCGCCAGAAGGAAAAGGAAGAAGGAAATGAACATACAAAGAACCTGTAGAATGTCTCATAGCGCATCGAACAAAATATAATAATAATATACTTGACATAAAACAGGGGAGACAGTGCATAAGCTGAAAATCAGAACTAAACATCATAGCAGCGGAAACTCAGAATACAGCTTATTACAACTTTTAAAATACTGTCTCTAAAGCAAAAGCAAGATAAAGAAGGTACACTACTAATGCCCAAGTAGTGACCACCAACGACACAGGGAGAATATCTATATATCATACGTGGAAGCCTCCTGCTCGCCTCCGAATCAGCTACTCGCGCATCACCCGCTAACCATAACCTGTCTCTAGTCTGCTCGTGTGAGCACCCAGAGTAATAAGAAGAGACATAAAACTCTGGGTCAGACATAAAGCCTGGTATGAGCGATAAGCATCTAAACAGAATAATAACAGGTATAATCCAATCATACCTGAACCTGGACCTGCAACCAAAGAGTTAGCACTACATACTGTACAACACTCTAAGGTGCCACTAACATACTGTGTAAGAGATATGGGGGGTGGGGGTGTGCATGTCAGAGTGATGTCAAACAATCAAGCATAGCAACCATCCTCACGTCTCTCACTCAGTGCGTAAAGCATACAATACCCACTACCTTGGTCACCTAATCCTTTGGGCCATGACGGAATCCAATCCCGTGTAACTATCACTACAAGCTCACTATCCACCTCTCAGTGGTGAACCAAGGTTATGAATACCGACAACCCCTTTGCACACGTCCCGCAGCAAAGCCCAATCGTGAAGTGAACTCATTGGTTCCCAACTGGATCCTGAGCTCTAACTTCCATTTGGACTACCTTTGCATCTCGGGCTATTGCCTTCACCTCCGGATCGGTCTTCATTCAGTTCGCAACCTCCTGGTTCGGCTCGTGACTCGCCCCCTCGCATCAGCTCGACTCGCGGATCGTGGTCATTGCCTTCGCTCAGATCGGGTCGTGCCTGTTACATCAGCTCGGGTTGGATCGCACCATTCGTCATCTCATTCGGATCGCGCCTGCTGCATCGAGTCGCGTCGCGATGCACTCGTGGTCACCATCCCCCTTCGGTTCGGTTCGCAGTCCTCCTTCGCGAATGGTCGGATCGCCATCATCGGATCGTGCTTCACCCATTCATGGCATCGGTCGAGCTTGGAGTGGCTCGTGACGTCAGGTCGGATCGTGACCTTCGAAGTGGAGCGGATCGGGTCGTCTCATGGCGCGAGCTTCAATCGGATCGGTTCGCATGGGGTAGGGGCGATCCGGTCCGTGGTATTTCCTGCACTTCGTTCCAACGACTGTTTTTCGCCATTCGACGGCGTTTTTGACCAAACTAACACTTCTAAACAATCACAAAGCATACCATACAGTCATAGCAACATATAGTATCGACCACAAACACCAAAAAATAAATCATAGCATGTAAAATGGATCAAACATAGCCAATACCCCATATTTTCCCTTAAGCATACTTAAGCAAATCTAACAATAAGGTTAGCAAATCTTAACCAAATTGAACCAAACTTCTAACAGAGGTCTAAAACAATATTTCAGAATTTCTGAACATTTTTCCAGATTTTTAACATGCATAAATTCGCTAATTATTAGAAATCACCCCTTAATCCCCCAAATTCCGGGATTTACAAAATTAGTCGAAATTAACCCAAATTCATATCAGAGGCATAAAATGATGTTTTAGAATTTTAGGAATTTTTCTAGATTTTTCTGAGCCATAATTTCGCTAATCTTCGCTAATTACCATAATTAGCCGTAATTAGTGAAAAACAATGCAAATCACTCACCTTAGCCACAAACAAACTTTAGATCTGAAATAATCTCTGATTTGGATCCAATCCCTACGTGTTCCCGCAGCTCTCTCGCTGATTTGGTGAAGATCTTCTTTGATTTGATGTAGATTAGGCCAAAAGTTGATTAGGAAGTGATTAGAAGGTGATTTGGGTGTTGGAGGCCATTGCTAGAGCTTGAAAGAGGTAAGTGGCGGCTGGAAAAATGAGTCTAAAACCGAAATCCTAACCCTAGCAGCCCTTAAATACCCCAAATCCCGAAATCTCCCATTGGGCCTAGTTGCTAATCACCCGGTTAAGCCCGATTAGCTGTTTTTCACCTTCTAAACCTTGTTTCAGCCATATCTCCCAAACGGTAAGTCCGTTTGGCTAATGTAACCACTCTACGGAAAGAGAAACCATCATTCGAATCCAATGGAAGTGGTTTCAGGTCAAAATTCCTTCCCAGTCAAAAGTTATGGCCAAAACAGTACCAGCTAGGGGCAAAACAGTCATTTAAAAATCGACAAAAATCATGAACATGGGAAATGACCCCAATAATCGTCTTCCAAAGTTACATGACCATACGACTTCATATGTGAAAGAAATAAATATTCTACGATCCCATGATGCGTAGAATACGGGTCGTTACACTCTTCCCCCCTTAAGAAATTTCGCCCCCGAAATTCCCTAACCAGAACACACAAAGGGTCCCGCATGCCTATCAACCATAAACAACAATCAACATGCAAAACAAGTCTATCCTAGCATGCGGTTTACTAATAAGGGAAGAAACTATCACTACCAAAACCTTACTAGGCAAAGAGTTCTGGATACTTCTTCCTTATATCCTCCTCTGTTTCCCAAGTACAGTCTTTTTCATTCTCACCCCACTGGACTTTGACTAGTTTCACCGCCTTCCTTCGAAGCTGCTTCGTATCGTTCCCAACGATACGCATAGACTTGCGGTTCCCAACCGCCTCGGGTTCAACCTCTCTATCATCCAACTGATCTGGTGAAATAGCCACATTAGGGTCTTGCACAACTTCCTTAACTGGAAAACATGAAATACGTTGTGAACTCCCGCCATCTTGTCAGGTAGCTCTACTTCATACGCCAAATTCCCAACTTGCTCGAGGACTGGGAATGGGCCAACAAATCTTGGTGCTAACCTACCTCTCCAACCAATCAGAGTCTCATTCTCTATGGAGAGATCTCGACGAACACCAAGTCGTTAACGAAGAATTCCAAATCTCTTCGTCTCTTATCAAGATAAGCCTTCTGCCTATCTTTATCCCTTCCCAGTAGTAGATCTGCTCTATGTCTCAATATATCTTGTTACCACTGGGATGTATAGTCAATTTCGAGTGATGATATGCTCTAAGCACTTCACCTCTCGGTCCATCTACGTTGGGTACAACTAGTCCCTTACTCTTTCGAAGTCACTCTTCTCGATCAAATCCTTATTTGATCATTCTCTTTCCATCGATACCCATCATTACCCTAGAAATGGTTTCCAATAGATTAGGATCGTCCTTCTAACTGGAAATAATCCTCTCAATCAAAATCGATCTAATCGTCAAACTTACTAGCGTTTCTGAATCCAATTCAGTCTTGGGTCTGAAATCATATCCTGTGACATACTCTTGTTGCTTCCATCCTAGAAACAAAACCCCTAAACTGGCATGTCTCCTACTCAATGCAACTAGTACTGCACCCAAATCCTTTACTATGATCACTCTGCCCCATGGAGTCATGGCGACTCCACTGCACTGATCCATAGCCACTAGTCCTTTGCTATGTCCACTCTACCCCATGAAGTCATAACAACTCCACTGCACTAGCTCATAGCCTTACTAATCCTTTACTATGTCCACTTTGCCCCTCGAGTCATGACGACTCTACTGCACTGGCTCATAGTCCTACTGCAATCACTTTGTTCCCCATCGCTGGAAGCCTACAGGTGATAGTCTACTCAAGAGAAGAAAGATAGGAACAAACATAGCAACCATAACACCCATCAAACAAATCCTATCTATCACCTGCTAAAGTCATAAACACATCGACACCTACATGATTGGTCTAACCAATCCCAATATGTCGATTCCAGTCTGTCTGGTCCAACCAACATCAATAACTAATGGAAGCCCAGCCCCCATACATACACCGATGCCTACTTGACTGGTCCAACCAATCCCAGGCCAATGGAAGCCTCGCCTCCCTACTAACTATCGTACGTCCAACGCACGTTTATCCTCCAAGGATAATTAAACTAATGGAAGCCCAGCCTCCAATCGGACTACCGTACGTCCAACGTACGTTTATCCTCCAAGGATAACTAGATCACGTCCAACGGATCCAAGGTAACGGGCGTCCCCAGATACCCCTGCTTTTAGTCCTCCTAAAATACTTGAGTCCAACCCAAGTCTATCCATTATCTTGCTGCCCTCTCGAGTCCAACTCGAGCTGAATCCAATTCCTTGCAGCCTTCTCGAGTCCAACTCGAGTCAATCTATAACTCAGACCCAGTCTTGAGTACCGACAAACTCTAGTCCAACGTGAGTCGTCTCCCTATTCGTTGCATCTCCAAGATCAACGAACACCCATTTTCTTTTACGAGTTCAAGTCCAACTTGAATAGCTCTAATCTTCGTTGTATCTTCCATGATCAACGAACACATCCTATTCCTTCAAAGTTCTACTATCCAATAGAGAACATCAACATAGGGTCCTAAACAATCCATTACTTTGCATCTTTCTCGAGTCCCACTCGAGCAATCTCATAACCCTATCGAGTCTAACTCTGGGCAGTCTATACCATTGAACAGTCTTATCATGTTCCGTCTGCCCATCACTCCTCGAGTAAACCAAGATATCATCCAATGAAAAATCACAACAACTATTTACCCCTCACGCAAACCATCCTAGTCGAAATCGACATTCCCCAAGCACAAGCCCCAAAGGCCTAAACCAATATCAGACAAGCACCCAAGGAACATCTCCTCCGAGTTCGGACAATCCACATGAGGTGATACTAGCAAAACAATCTAGCACTGGAGTACTCATTTGCCTCCCAGAGACAACTAGAACTTATTACAACAATAACTTCTTAGCTTCCTTAACTCCAGTTACTATCGCCATCACTAGGTGGGTACCTAATACCACCCTATTCCTTTGGAGTAGATCGACTCCCAAAATAATGCTAAACCCAGTAAAGCCCAAAACAAAGCAATCACAAGGAAACATACATCCATGACTCGATAAGACCACATTACAACAAATCATGCCAAAACTAGTCGAACCACCAATCGGGTTCGTCACAACTAGAGGTCTATCGACTATCTTGGGTTTGTCAAACAAAACCCGATCAAAACATCTTAAATAGAAAGCATACCTTTTATAACGACAACCTTTCCCTTCTACGCCGGACTTGGAGCATTCGACGAAGAAGGAACATCGTTGATAGCATACGCTTTCACAATCTGCTTCTCCCTAGGAGGTTGTGGGCAATCATCCTTGTGATGTCCCGCCTGGCCGCAGTTAAAGCACTTCCTTTCCCCAGGCTTTTCTCGACAATCTCTGGCGTAATGGCCCTTCTGGCCACAACTAAAGCATTCGCCATCTTTCTTGTTTTTCTTACTCTGACCATCCTTGGTCGGGTTCTGCTTCCTCTTGTTCTGAGAATTCTTCTAGCCTTCACCGCCTGCTTGTGGCTTTGGCTCCTCTGCAGATGCCGTAGCAACCTCAGTCTTCGACTTAGGGAAAAGGCTCTCTGACCTTAATGCCTTTCCTACAATAGACTCGAACGTCTCATCGATATGGTTTATAAGTCTTTCCCCCAAGTACCCATCCAAGCCAGTTATGATCTTCTCGTTCTTCTTTTCGACTGTATCGATAAGGGACCATCCATATTTCGATAAAGTGTCGAATTCAGCGATATACTCCGAGACTGCTCTACCATTCTGCTTAAGCTCCAAGAACTTCCTGAACAGTTCTGATTTATGAGCAGCTGGAATAAACTTATCACAAAAGCGAGTCTTAAACCGATTCCAAGTAACTTGATCTTCTGGAGTAGCTGTTCTAATGGCATTCCACCAATTCATCGCTCGCCCTTGCAGCTGACGAGACGCTAGCCTTCTCTTCATCGCCTCCTCAAGACCCAAGTCGTCGAAGATACGATCACAGCTATCCAACCAATCCTGAACATCTGTGGACGACTCCGTTCCGTGGAACGGCTTCCCACCAAGGTTAGTGTAATCCTTGCACAACTTGGCGAAATCGACCCTAGGCGCCTGCACTACTGGACCACCACCATTTCCGGGATTGGGAACTGCTCCCTGAACATCTCTAAGCATGTCTCTCATGAGGTCGGTAAACATCGCCCTCATGTCGGCATCATTCCCATTATTGGCTCCCCTACCAGCACCTCTAGCATATCGGCTCATCGTTAATCTGTAAAAGGGGAAACGATTAACGAACCCATAGTGGTGCTAGTGCAGTACAACTTCATTCTTATACTACCAATAGTGTATATATATATATATATAGCTTTTGAAAACCAAAGTAATCACAAATACGTGCTCTCATATACGTACTATCTCTCCCTAGTGTCTTTCTCTAGGTTAACTACGCAACCTAGAGCTCTGATACCAAGTGTGACGGCCTGCCCCGCACCAACCGACATTTACTCCAAAAGTGCGCTGTACACATGTTCAGTTAGCACTGAACGGGTCGCCAGAAGGAAAAGGAAGAAGGAAATGAACATACAAAGAACCTGTAGAATGTCTCACAGCGCATCGAACAAAATATAATAATAATATACTTGACATAAAACAGGGGAGACAGTGCATAAGCTGAAAATCAGAACTAAACATCATAGCAGCGGAAACTCAGAATACAGCTTATTACAACTTTTAAAATACTGTCTCTAAAGCAAAAGCAAGATAAAGAAGGTACACTACTAATGCCCAAGTAGTGACCACCAACGACACAGGGAGAATATCTATATATCATACGTGGAAGCCTCCTGCTCGCCTCCGAATCAGCTACTCGCGCATCACCAGCTAACCATAACCTGTCTCTAGTCTGCTCGTGTGAGCACCCAGAGTAATAAGAAGAGACATAAAACTCTGGGTCAGACATAAAGCCTGGTATGAGCGATAAGCATCTAAACAGAATAATAACAGGTATAATCTAATCATACCTGAACCTGGACCTGCAACCAAAGAGTTAGCACTACATACTGTACAACGCTCTAAGGTGCCACTAACATACTGTGTAAGAGATATGGGGGTGGGGGTGTGCATGTCAGAGTGATGTCAAACAATCAAGCATAGCAACCATCCTCACGTCTCTCACTCAGTGCGTAAAGCATACGATACCCACTACCTTGGTCACCTAATCCTTTGGGCCATGACGGAATCCAATCCCGTGTAACTATCACTACAAGCCCACTATCCACCTCTCAGTGGTGAACCAAGGTTATGAATACCGACAACCCCTTTGCACACGTCCCGCAGCAAAGCCCAATCGTGAAGTGAACTCATTGGTTCCCAACTGGATCCTGAGCTCTAACTTCCATTTGGACTACCTTTGCATCTCGGGCTATTGCCTTCACCTCCGGATCGGTCTTCATTCAGTTCGCAACCTCCTGGTTCGTCTCGTGACTCGCCCCCTCGCATCAGCTCGACTCGCGGATCGTGGTCATTGCCTTCGCTCGGATCGGGTCGTGCCTGTTACATCAGCTCGGGTCGGATCGCACCATTCGTCAGCTCATTCGGATCGCGCCTGCTGCATCGAGTCGGGTCGCGATGCACTCGTGGTCACCATCCCCCTTCGGTTCGGTTCGCAGTCCTCCTTCGCGAATGGTCGGATCGCCATCATCGGATCGTGCTTCCCCATTCGTGGCATCGGTCGAGCTTGGAGTGGCTCGTGACGTCAGGTCGGATCGTGACCTTCGAAGTGGAGCGGATCGGGTCGTCTCATGGCACGAGCTTCAATCGGATCGGTTCGCATGGGGTAGGGGCGATCCGGTCCGGGGTATTTCCTGCACTTCGTTCCAGCGACTGTTTTTCGCCAATCGACGGCGTTTTTGACCAAACTAACACTTCTAAACAATCACAAAGCATACCATACAGTCAAAGCAACATATAGTATCGACCACAAACACCAAAAAATAAATCATAGCATGTAAAATGGATCAAACATAGCCAATACCCCATATTTTCCCTTAAGCATACTTAAGCAAATCTAACAATAAGGTTAGCAAATCTTAACCAAATTGAACCAAACTTCTAACAGAGGTCTAAAACAATATTTCAGAATTTCTGAACATTTTTCCAGATTTTTAACATGCATAAATTCGCTAATTATCAGTAATCACCCCTTAATCCCCCAAATTCCGGGATTTACAAAATTAGTCGAAATTAACCCAAATTCATATCAGAGGCATTAAATGAGGTTTTAGAATTTTAGGAATTTTTCTAGATTTTTCTGAGCCATAATTTCGCTAATCTTCGCTAATTACCATAATTAGCCGTAATTAGTGAAAAACAATGCAAATCACTCACCTTAGCCACAAACAAACTTTAGATCTGAAATAATCTCTGATTTGGATCCAATCCCTACGTGTTCCCACAGCTCTCTCGCTGATTTGGTGAAGATCTTCTTTGATTTGATGTAGATTAGGCCAAAAGTTGATTAGGAAGTGATTAGAAGGTGATTTGGGTGTTGGAGGCCATTGCTAGAGCTTGAAAGAGGTAAGTGGCGGCTGGAAAAATGAGTCTAAAACCGAAATCCTAACCCTGGCAGCCCTAAAATACCTCAAATCCCGAAATCTCCCTTTGGGCCTAGTTGCTAATCACCCGGTTAAGCCCGATTAGCTGTTTTTCACCTTCTAAACCTTGTTTCAGCCATATCTCCCAAACGGTAAGTCCGTTTGGCTAATGTAACCACTCTACGGAAAGAGAAACCATCATTCGAATCCAATGGAAGTGGTATTAGGTCAAAATTCCTTTCCAGTCAAAAGTTATGGCCAAAACAGTACCAACTAGGGGCAAAACTGTCATTTAAAAATCGACAAAAATCATGAACATGGGAAATGACCCCATTAATCGTCTCCCAAAGTTACATGACCATACGACTTCATATGTGAAAGAAATAAATATTCTACGATCCCATGATGCGTAGAATACGGGTCGTTACATATACTCCCCTCGTCCACAGACCATGGATAATATTTATTGCTTGTGATTGACGTGATATTATGTGATTGACGAATGGTTGGAAATAATTGTTTGTGGTTGATATTGTGGTTGAAAAATACCTTTGTGGTTGAAAAATACCCACTTATGGTTGAAACAAATTAGAATAGGATTGTGGAATTGAAAATAAAACATGCCGCCTGCGTGCGAACTAGATGCATGATCCCCATTGTCAAAAACCGCGAGGTTTAAGGGGAGAGCGAGGAGCCGTACACGGGACGGTCCCGGTTTTAACTACCCTGCCGTTATGCTGCCGAAATTTTCTGAAATATACATGTGTTAGAATAATTTTCATTCGTTAAAATAAATTACATATATTGAAACCAATATTCATGTGTTGAGTTGCAATTCATTCGTTGAGTTGAAATTCATGTGTTGAACATTATTTGAATTTAAACAAATAGCTTTAGAAATAAAAGTCACATTTTTATATATATTCAAACTATAGCGAATATTCATGTGTTGAGTTGCAATTCATTCGTTGAGTTGAAATTCATGTGTTGAATATTATTTGAATTTAAACAAATAGCTTTAGCGATAAAAATCACATTTTTATATATAATCAAACTATAGCGAATATTCATGTGCTGAGTTGCAATTCATTCGTTGAGTTGAAATTCATGTGTTGAATATTATTTGAATTTAAACAAATAGTTTTAGCGATAAAAATCACATTTTTATATATATTCAAACTATAGCGAATATTCATGTGTTGAGTTGCAATTCATTCGTTGAGTTGAAATTCATGTGTTGAATATTATTTGAATTTAAAAAAATAGTTTTAGCGATAAGAATCACATTTTTATATATATATATATATATATATTCAAACTATAGCAAATATTCATGTGTTGAGTTGCAATTCATTCGTTGAGTTGAAATTCATGTGTGGAATATTATTTGAATTTAAACAAATAGTTTTAGCGATAAGAATCACATTTTTATATATATTCAAACTATAGCGAATATTCATGTGTTGAGTTGCAATTCATTCGTTGAGTTGAAATTCATGTGTTGAATATTATTTGAATTTAAACAAATAGTTTAGCGATAAAAATCACATTTTTATATATATACAAACTATAGAGAATATTCATGTGTTGAATTGAAATTCGTTCGTCGAGTTGAAATTCATGTGTTGAATGTTATCGTATTTTAAAATAAAATGAATAGACAATAAAACCTACATTTTTATTGTGAATATGAAGTGTTAAAAACATTCACGTGTTGAATAAATATTTTTGATGATAAAAATATTTCTTTTATCATGTATACGCTTTGATAAAAATACACACATGTTGAAATAAATAATAGTTTGCTAGAAATATTATTATTAGCTTTGTTCTGCATATATATACATGTGTTGAACAGGAAAAATGGATTAGCTGTAGAGTAAAGAAATTATTTGCATGCCCGACAAATAGGTAAACCTTGATGAGTTGGTTGCGCAATTTTATTTTTATATCAACTCCTGTGAATGCCATTGGATGCGGAGTGCTGGTTATTCTGTGTGAAATAATAAATATCGCCATAGGATAGTAACAATTAATTTTGAACTACACTACATGGCATACTTCTTGACGATAGGCATACTTCATCATATTCCACATAAGCAATTGGAGCTTGTGTGACGAGGTGGAAGATTTACCATACGAGCGAGAGGCTTGTATGGCGATGATTATATACTACAGGTTGAACATATGACTAATATGGACTCTATAAAATATAACGATAAATTGCCAGATTAATAAAAACCCCACACGGGTCTGGAGTTGACAATAATCACGTCTCTCTAGTTATTAGATACGGCACATGGACTATTTATTTCCACACGGAAACGGGGTGACGAGAATTTATTCTCTGGAGTGATTATCTATACATGCTCCCCCGTAAATACCAAAATATATCACTATAAATATGTGGATGCTTTTTAGGATTTATTGGGTACCTAACACGGCCCAATAAACTTCCAAACCCCTCCACGTACAAAGGAGGTTATGGCGAAATTTTTCGAAATATTAAGGCGTTAGTGAAATATTTGAAGTGAAAACGAAGTTGAAAATATAGAATGAACTATAGTTGGAATTATAGAATGAACTATATTTATATATATAAATATAAATATAATTAAAAGGAATCGAAGCTGTGCAGTTCGTGTTTCAGAATCGTAATTTGAAACGATTGGTACGAGAAATCCGACCATCGGATTTTCCCGAAGCCGCAACCGCTGGGTTCGCCTTGGGAATATCTTCCCAATGGCACCAACCTCGTAAAATCCAACGGTTGGATTGTCCGGAATGTTTAATTCAAATCTGAAGAAAATCAGCGCCAGAATCGTTTATATTTATATATAAATAGAAATATAATTAAATTGAATCGAATAACGACGCTGCAGTTCGAATTTTGAAACCGTAACTTCAAACGACTGGTGTGGAAGATCCGACCGTCGGATTTTCACGAAACTGGAACCGTTGGGTTCGCTTTGGGAATATCTTCCCACTGATATAGACTTTGTAGAAATCCAACGGTTAGATTATCCGATATGTGTAAAACAAATTAGGGGAAAAACAGCGCCAGTGCCACGGCACGACCTGAAACGTCATTTAATTAAATATGGCCATTTTCAAATAAATAAAAATGGCGAAAAATCATTATAAAATATTATAAGCAGCATAGATTGGAAATAAACTAATTTGGCTTAAATTGTTTGATATCTGATTGTTGTATGTGTTTGACACGAAAATAACCCTAAAGAACTGAAAAATGAATGTTGAATAATATAACCATGGGAAGAATCGATTTAAATTCTAATTACGTGAATTATTTGAAAAGGCCGAGCTAACCCTCATTTCAAATAATTTATCGAGCGATTCGAATTGGAAAATGCAAAGACGATTCAAGACCGACGATCTTCGTATCGGTTGGATGGGCGCTGCTGAGGTTCCTGACCGGAGTAGCTACCGCGAAGGAACGGAAGTAGTAGCCATCTGAACGTATGTGTTGATTGGACGGATATACGAGGAATTTGATGCCTCCGGTCTCGTTCAGACCCAGAACGGACTTGTAAATGGACTGTGTATCTGACATTGGATTTTGTTCTATACTGATTAATCTCTGTTAAATATATATCTGTTTGGCGGCGGAGAATTTATTCTTTTGCTTAACGCCCTTCTTTGAGACGTACGAGCTCAGAGGTTATATATCGATGGAAATCAATCGTATGGAGTGGACTGCCTATGTGGCATGCCAAGATGCTATGATCAAGGCTTCTGTTGCAAAGAAAAGTCTTGTGGATGATGATCAAAGCACAGTCTGCGTGGCCTGGCTTTGTGTATAGCGTGGATTCGCGAGCCTCACACCCCGGTATGAGTTAAAAACGGGATACGGACTACAGGGAGAACACGACGTTTCTTTCTAGCTATGGTGGTGTCAGTGACTTACCAACCCTGACAATTATATCTATTTTCCCCTATGTGGCTGTTGGAATGCGAGGCGCCTCGATTATAGGTCTGTAAGGACCGGGAAACGTGTGTTCAGGAATAACTAATCCTCAAACGTAAGAGAGGACCGGCCCTGAAGATCCAGGGGTTACCCAGAGTGTGTAGTCCTGAGGCATTTGCTAGAATGTTTCGAAGCGGAGAGGAGCTTGCCCCTTGCCTCGACTCATGACGGAAATCCAATTTCCAATACGAGATAACGGATTCGATTGTAACTTATATATGGCGACATAGTGGCATGGGACGCTCATGTCGCCTATGATTAATATTTATGATGCTATTCATTTTTGAAACGTATATGCATTGGTAATACTATCGAATGATTTTGCTTTATACGTATCAAGCATATTTGGCCATTATAAGGTAAAACTCTATCCTCCGGCTTGCGTTGCATTGTATGATGGGACTTGAGTCTTATAATGGCTTCATTCTTCTTAAAAGCATTGCATTGTTTTGAAAGAATTTACTTTGTTTTAAATGCACTAGCAATCACTGGAGTAAACGCGTTCCGCGAAAGTGGCGTGGTCCTATGATTTGCTTATTACTGTTGTTTAACTGTTAAATAGATTCCTCATACCAGTCCCCATGACTGACTCGTTGTTTGTTTCACTTTGCAAACGCGGGTGCCCTTATTTTCACACGGGCAGCCTAGTTCACAGGTGACAGGTTGTTTTTGGCTCTGCACTGTTGCATAGAGTGCATTTTGGCTCATGGCGAGGCTGACTTCACAGAGATGACTTTGACATTTTCCGCCATTATTGTACTTATGTTATGATTCCGCCACTTGTGATGCAGACTGATTTACTTTTAGTATTTATTATCGTATGTATATGTACCGCCTTCGGCGATGTAGACTGATACCCTTATTATGTCTCACCGCATGTATGTATTCCACCTCTGGCGATGATGACCGATCACTTCCCTTTTATTTACTAAGTTATATCCTACGCTGTGCTATTCTGATGTTGTTACATGTTGTGATTCCACTGTCATATCCATGTAAAATTATTCTATTTATTGTTTTTGCTATTATCTGTACTCTGCTATGTTGATTGATGTGTTATATTCCAATGATTATCCTTAATACCGCCCCTCAGATTTTGGGATCGTCACAGTTGGTATCAGAGCTTTGGTTAACCTTAGCTTCGAGATCTAACACATTAAACACCTCGTCAGAATAAAATCAGTAGTGTTCTAAGGCGAGTAGCTCATTAGAGATAGGATTAGCAATGTCCTATAATGAGCTAAGCAGATTAGCAAAACAATTTGATCAGTACATCATTATCTTTCCTTATGTTCCCCTGCTTTATCATATATGAAAATTATCAAATCTGTGAGCTTGACTATTTTCTTGCTTATACAGTATTCTCTCTGATGGCTACACGAGCAGCAGCAGCTAGAGGAGGCCGTGGAGGCCGAGCAGGAGTAGTAGGAGGACGGGGGAATATCCCCGTAGTTGTGGAAGGCCCTATTGTTCAGCCACCAGCACCCGAGGACTTTGAGCTAGACAGAGTAGCGAAGAGGTATAGGAACCTTGGGGGAAAACCCTTTTCTGGCACTGGTACAGTGACAGAAGCTATTGCTTGGTTGAAGACCTGTGAAAAGATCTTTGAAGGCATGGGTTTGGGAACCAACAACAAAGCCCGACTAGGTATTTGGCTCCTACAGGAGGAAGCAGAGTTGTGGTGGGATGCCATCACCTCAGAAGATGCAGCAGGTACTGTCAGAACCTGGGAGCAATTCAAAACCATGTTCAACGAGAAGTTTGTACCTGAACAGGCTTTAGAGAGGATGCGAGAGCAGTTTGCTAATCTCCAGCAAGGAGAACTCTCTATCCAGGATTACCTCAATAAATTCACCCAGTTGTCGCGCTACGCCCCAGAGCTTATTATGACTAACAAAGCAAAGAACAAGAGATTTATATTTGGGCTAAAGCGCAAGTACCATGACAGAGCCATGAGCAACATCAAACTCTCCTTCTCAGAATTGGTAGAAATGGCTTGCAATTATGAAGATATGGATGAAAGGCACGTCAGCCAAGACCGCGCCAAAAGCCAAGCTGGAAATAAGCGCAAGGCTTCAGCAGATCAGCCAGAGTCTAGCATTACAGCGGCCGCTACTCAGAAACCTGGAAAGATCCCCAAAGGAAATTGCTACAACTGCGGGAAGCTAGGTCATTTTTCTAATGTGTGCAAAGCCCCGAGGAAGCCAAAGGCAAATCCAGACTCAGCCGAATGCTACAACTGCCATAAGAAAGGGCACTATAGCAGGAATTGTCCTTTGAAGCAGAATGCACAAGCGGCTCATGTGTATGACGAGGAGGCCCCGCCAGCTATCACGGATGGATCAGGTAAACCCGACGTCTTGGGAGGTACCCTTACCATTAAAAATATTCCTGTTTCTGTACTTTTTGATACTGGTGCATCACGTAGCTTCATTTCTGGTAACATCGTTCACAAGTTAAAATTGAAACAAAGAAAGTTTAAAGAACCAATTAAAGTTCAAAACCCGATAGGAGGTTCTGTTAGTCTCATTCATACTGTAGAGTGCCTATCTCTTGTTCTTGCTACAAGTTCTCTTTTAAAGTGATTGTCATGGACCTTTCCGAATTTGATATTATACTGGGGCTGGACTGGTTGACACAATATAAGGCCGAAGTTAGATGTGCCGAGAGAATCGTGAAAGTTAGCACAAAATTTGGGCATATCACTATACCATGCCATGGCTTAGAAATTAATAGAACAGAATTTTGGTCTTCTTTAGAAGTTACTCCCCCTTCATTACAAAAGATACCGGTCGTTAAAAACTATGCGGATGTGTTTGAAGAAGTAGAAAACTTACCCCGTAAAGAGAAATTGAATTTAGAATAGATCTAATTCCTAATGCCCGGCCAGTAGTACATCCAATTAGAAGAATGGCCTAGAAAGAAAAGGAAGAGTTAGGTAGTCAAACCCGAGAATTACTTTGGAAAGGTCTGATTAGACCGAGCTTTTCAGCCTGGGGAGCAGCTGTAGTATTTGTCCCGAAATCAGACGATACTCTAAGACTTTGTGTTGATTACCGAGATCTCAATAAACAGACACTAAAGAACAAATATCCCTTGCCCCGTATAGATGATCTGTTAGATCAATTAAATGGAGCAACAGTATTCTCCAGAATGGACCTAGCTACAGGTTTCCTCCAATTACGTATAGTCGAAGACTGTGTTCCTTTGACAGCCTTTAGGGGTCCCGATTTATTCTACGAATGGTTAGTAATGCCGTTCGGCTTGTGTAATGCTCCGGCATACTTCGTCGATCTTATGAACAGAGTGTTCCGTGGTGTATTGAATAAATTTGTTCTAGTCTTTATCGATGACATTTTAATCTACTCCAAGTCGGAAGACGAACATGCCAAACATTTAGAACAAGTGTTGAAAATTCTAAGGAGAAATGTCTTAAAGGCTAAATTTTCTAAGTGTGTCTTCTGGCAGGATAAAGTTAAGTTCCTAGGCCATGTAGTATCAAAAGAGGGGATTGCTGTAGATCCAAGCAAAATTACAGCGATTCAGAACTGGAAACAACCTACTACCCCCACAGAAGTTCGAAGTTTCCTTGGATTAGCTAGTTACTATCGGAAATTCGTTTAGGATTTTTCAAAGATATCTGGTGTATTGACAAAGCTTACAAAGAAGCATGAGAAATTCAAATGGACTCCTAAATGTGAAGAAGCTTTCCAGGAGCTGAAACTGAAGTTGACAACTGCTCCAGTATTGACAATTATAGAAGGCAACCAAGACTTGACTGTATGGACAGACGCTTCTATTAGAGGGGTAGGCCCGGTATTAATGCAAAAAGGCCAAGTGGTCGCTTATGCCAGCCGTCAACTGAAGCCGCATGAAAGAAACTATGCAACTCATGATCTTGAGTTATTAGCTATCGTGTTTGCTTTAAGAATCTGGAGGCATTATTTATTAGGTGAGAAGTTCGAACTATTTACCGATCATCAATCCTTGAAATATCTATTCACTCAGAAAGATCTAAATTTGAGACAACAGCGTTGGTTAGAATTCCTTGCGGCATACGATTTTGAAATTCTATACACTCCGGGGAAAGCCAATGTTGTCGCAGATGCGCTCAGTAGAAAGAATGGAATCATCGCCAGCTTTATCATTACTTCTTCCTTAGAAGGTAAGATCATTATTCTATAGAAAGACGATGAATTTATTGAAAGGATTAGCCAGCGGATCCGAGAAGGAAAACCCTCAGATTTTAGCCTTGATAGCCAAGGGGTCCTAAGATTACGAAGGCGAATTTGTGTGCCAGGAATTCCTGAGCTCAGAAGGGAAGTACTTGATGAATACCACAAGTCCAAATTAAGTATCCATCCCGGTGTGAGCAAAATGTATAACGATATCAAGCGCACATTCTGGTGGAAGGCGATGAAAAGAGATATTTCAATATATGTTAGCAGATGCTCCACTTGTCAGCTAGTTAAGAGCGATCAGCAGGAAATTGGCTAGACTATTACAACCCTTAGAAATTCCAGGATGGAAGTGGGAGAAAATTTCGATGGACTTCATTGATGGCTTGCCTCGAACTAAGAAAGGAAATGACAGTATATGGGTAATCGTAGATCGCTTCACGAAGACTGCCCATTTCATACCTGTCCGATCCAATAGAACGGCTCAAAGTTTAGCACAGATTCACTTCAAAGAAATAGTTAAACTACATGGAGTGCCGCTCAATATAGTCAGTGATAGAGATCCCCTGTTTACTAGCAAATTCTGGGAAGCATTCCAAACAGAATTGGGAACCAAATGAATCTAAGTACCGCTTATCACCCTCAGACAGATGGCCAAACTGAGCGGGTGAATAGAATTCTAGAAGATTTACTGTGGGATTGCGTAATTGATTTCAGAGGCTCATGGGAAGATCACTTACATTTAGCCGAATTCTCTTATAACAATAGCTATCAAGCAAGTTTGGTAATGTCTCCATTTGAAGCATTATACGGAAGACCGTGCAGATCTCCTGCATGTTGGGTAGAACCTGGCAACAGACTTGTGTTAGGGCCCGATATGATTCAAGAAGCATCGGATAAAGTCGACTTCATTAAGAAGCGATTGTAAACCGCACAAAGCCGACAGAAAAGTTATGCTGATGCGAGAAGGAGAGACTTATCATTTGTCGTTGGCGATTATGTTTATTCAAGAGTTTCTCCAATGCGGGGAGTAATCAGATTTGGCAAGACTGGGAAGTTGGCACCGAGATTTATTGGTCCCTTTCCTATACTTGAACGGATTGGAACTCTGGCATATAGGGTTTCATTACCTGATTGGTTGCCTGGTGTACATGATGTGTTCCACGTGTCTCAACTCAGAAAACATGTTCATGATCCCGATCTTCTTGTGGAAGAAGCAGCGCAACAGGATATAGACATAACTCCAGAATTAGCGCTCAGAAGAGAGCCATTAAAGATTGTTGGCAAAGAAACTAGAGAGCTAAGGAGAAAAAAGATTTATTTAGTCAATGTGCAGTGAGGTGGTGATCCTAGAGACTGTACTTGGGAGACTGAGGAAAGCATTAAACAAGCCTACCCCAAATGCAGAGTGGACATCTCTGACTAACTCCGGTGCAAGGTACCTTTACAATATTTTGCATTTACATTTTATTTCCTACTTAGCTGTTATTTCCTTTTCGAGGACGAAAAGTTTTAAGTGGGGGAGATTGTAATAACTTGGAAAATGTGAACAAATTTAAAATTTTTAAATTTGGTTATTACCAAAGAATTTGAATAATTGAAATAGCATATTTCAATAAAATAAAGAATCGGGTATAGTAAGGCAGTTTGAAATTTTGAATACAAACTTTGTCTGACTGTACCGGGTGGAAAATATAACGGATTTTAGTGAAACTGAAAATATTTAAATCTGTTTATGAATACCTTTCTAACGAATCTGAAAAATCGAAGTTTCATAACGGGAATCAAAAGTTATGGCCAAATGAATTTTCAGAAAGGTCGCTATATGACATATATAGCCCCTGAAAATTTATATTTTGCATACGACCTCGGAGTTCGACGAAACCACTTTTGTTGGGTTCGGCATGTCAAACAATTGCTAAGTTTCAAATTTCATAATTTTTGAAGCTAGTATGTGAGCGAGGAAAAAGAAAATGTGATTGGTCAATTTCTGTTAAAATGGGTCGACCTAAAAATGGCCATTTTTCAAACGAGCTCAGAATTTGATGAAACTGGTTTTGTTAGGACCGTATCGTCAAAACAAAGCTAGATTTATTTTTTTGGAATTTTTTGATTTGGTTTGTGGCCCTGGCAAAATGAAATGTACGTTCAAATTAAATATTGAATGTTTTATACTTTAATCTAAAAAATAACTGACCGTAACAGTCGAATTGGCCAACGAAACATATCCCATTGTGTTCGGAATGGGAGTATTTAGCTAGGGGCCACAGTCGTTGGGTTTGACTTCGAGTTCGTTTGTAAAAACACTATTTAAATTTTCCTATAAAGCCTCGACCAATAGGATTTTTCCTTTAAAAAAAATATCTCAAAAAAACCCTAGCCGCCAAGCGATATCGACGGTTCCTCGAGCTCGAACCTTCCCCTTCGTTTTCCCGCCGCCACAGGCGAAGCTAGGCCGCGCCACCACCACTCCACTCGCCTTCGTCCCTTCTTCACATCCGACCCAGTTTCGCCACCATCAGAAGTGCCGCCATCGAGTTCTGACGCTCCTAAGTTGGCGTGTTTAAGCCGCCGCTCAGGGTTCATCTCGACGTCGAACTGGAAGAGACTAGTGGCGCCAGAAAGCCCTTCCCTCCCTCGTCGATGTCCAACAATCTGATCGACCTATCGAGCAACGAATCGAGAGAAAAATCCAAACCTAAATTTGAGCAGGTTTGAAAACTAACGGGTTATGTAATTTTGAATTGTTTTTACACTATAAAGCGTTGCAAAACTTTTAAAAATAATATCTTTTTCATTCGTTAACGAAATTTGATGAAACAGGAGACACCATGACCGCAAGGAGGCTCTCTACCATCTAGAAGAAGCCTCAGATTTTTCTGATCTTCCTACGATTTTTAGCACTGCAATAACCAATGTGAGGAATCTAAACTAAATTGTGTGATTGGAATCGCGTTGTATAAATTATATAAGCGAAGTGTAAATTATATACGCATTGTATACCTCATGTACATGTGTTGTATAAGTTATATTAGCGATGTATAAATTATACAAGCGTTGAATGAAACATATATGCTTTGAATTGTGATGAAATGCAAGTGAATTATAATATAATATATATATATATACTCCCCTCGTCCACGGACCATGGACGATATTTATTGCTTGTGATTGACGTGATATTATGTGATTGACGAATGGTTGGAAATAATTGTTTGTGGTTGATATTGTGGTTGAAAAATACCTTTGTGGTTGAAAAATACCCCCTTGTGTTTGAAACAAATTAGAATAGGATTGTGGAATTGAAAATAAAACATGCCGCCTGCGTGCGAACTAGATGCATGATCCCCATTGTAAAAAAACGCGAGGTTTTATGGTAGAGCGAGGAGCCGTACTAGGGACGGTCCCGGTTTTAACTACCCTGCCGTTATGCTGCCGAAATTTTCTGAAATATACATGTGTTAGAATAATTTTCATTCGTTAAAATAAATTACATATATTGAAACCAATATTCATGTGTTGAGTTGCAATTCATTCGTTGAGTTGAAATTCATGTGTTGAATATTATTTGAATCTAAACAAATAACTTTAGCGATAAAAATCACATTTTTATATATATTCAAACTATAACGAATATTCATGTGTTGAGTTGCAATTCATTCGTTGAGTTGAAATTCATGTATTGAATATTATTTGAATTTAAACAAATAGCTTTAGCGATAAAAATCACATTTTTATATATATTCAAACTATATCGAATATTCATGTGTTGAGTTGCAATTCATTCGTCGAGTTGAAATTCATGTGTTGAATATTATTTGAATTTAAACAAATAGTTTTAGCGATAAAAATCACATTTTTATATATATTCAAAATATAGCGAATATTCATGTGTTGAGTTGCAATTCATTCGTTGAGTTGAAATTCATGTGTTGAATATTATTTGAATTTAAATAAATAGTTTTAGCGATAAGAATCACATTTTTATATATATTCAAACTATAGCGAATATTCATGTGTTGAGTTGCAATTCATTCGTTGAGTTGAAATTCATGTGTGGAATATTATTTGAATTTAAACAAATAGTTTTAGCGATAAGAATCACATTTTTATATATATTCAAACTATAGCGAATATTCATGTGTTGAGTTGCAATTCATTCGTTGAGTTGAAATTCATGTGTTGAATATTATTTGAATTTAAACAAATAGTTTAGCGATAAAAATCACATTTTTATATATATACAAACTATAGAGAATATTCATGTGTTGAATTGAAATTCGTTCGTCGAGTTGAAATTCATGTGTTGAATGTTATCGTATTTTAAAATAAAATGAATAGACAATAAAAACTACATTTTTATTGTGAATATGAAGTGTTAAAAACATTCACGTGTTGAATAAATATTTTTGATGATAAAAATATTTCTTTTATCATGTATACGCTTTGATAAAAATACACACGTGTTGAAATAAATAATAGTTTGCTAGAAATATTATTATTAGCTTTGTTCTGCATATATATACATGTGTTGAACAGGAAAAATGGATTAGCTGTAGAGTAAAGAAATTATTTGTGTGCCCGACAAATAGGTAAACCTTGATGAGTTGGTTGCGCAATTTTATTTTTATATCAACTCCTGTGAATGCCATTAGATGCGGAGTGCTGGTTATTCTGTGTGAAATAATAAATATCGCCATAGGATAGTAACAATTAATTTTGAACTACACTACATGGCATACTTCTTGACGATAGGCATACTTCATCATATTCCACATAAGCAATTGGAGATTATGTGACGAGGTGGAAGATTTACCATACGAGCGAGAGGCTTGTATGGCGATGATTATATACTACAGGTTGAACTAATGATTGATATGGACTCTATAAAATATAACGATAAATTGCCAAATTAATAAAACCCCCACACGGGTCTGGAGTTGACAATAATCACGTCTCTCTAGTTATTAGATACGACACATGGACTATTTATTTCCACACGGAAACGGGGTGACGAGAATTTATTCTCTGGAGTGATTATCTATACATGCTCCCCCTTGAACACCAGAATATATCACTATAAATATGTGGATGCTTTTTATGATTTATTGGGTACCTAACACGGCCCAATAAATTTCCAAACCCCTCCCAGTACAAAGGAGGTTATGGCGAAATTTTTCGAAATATTAAGGCATTTGTGAAATATTTGAAGTGAAAACGAAGTTGAAAATATAGAATGAACTATAGTTGGAATTATGGAATGAACTATATTTATATATATAAATAAAAATATAATTAAAAGGAATCGAAGCCGTGCAGTTCGTGTTTCAGAATCGTAATTTGAAACGATTGGTACGAAAAATCCGACCATCGGATTTTCCCGAAACCGCAACCGCTGGGTTCGCCTTGGGAATATCTTCCCAACGGCACCAACCTCGTAAAAATCCAACGGTTGGATTGTCCGGAATGTTTAACTCAAATCTGAAGAAAATCAACGCCAGAATCGTTTATATTTATATATAAATATAAATATAATTAAATTGAATCGAATAACGATGCTGCAGTTCGAATTTTGAAACCGTAACTTCAAACGACTAGTGTGGAAGATCCGACCGTCGGATTTTCACGAAACTGGAACCGTTGGGTTCGCTTTGGGAATATCTTCCCACTGATATAGACTTTGTAGAAATCCAACGGTTAGATTTTCCGATATGTGTAAAACAAATTAGGGGAAAAACAGCGCCAGTGTCACGGCATGACCTGAAACGTCGTTTAATTAAATATGACCATTTTTAAATAAATAAAAATGGCGAAAAATAATTATAAATTATTAGAAGCAGCATAGATTGGAAATAAACTAATTTGGCATAATTTGTTTGATATCTGATGGTTGTATGTGTTTGACACAAAAATAACACTAAAGAACTGAAAAATGAATGTCGAATAATATAACCATGGGAAGAATCGATTTAAATTCTAATTACGTGAATTATTTGAAAAGGCCGAGCTAACCCTCATTTCAAATAATTTATCGAGCGATTCGAATTGGAAAATGCAAAGACGATTCAAGACCGAGGATCTTCGTATCGGTTGGATGGGCGCTGCTGAGGTTCCTGACCGGAGTAGCTACCGTGAAGGAACGGAATTAGTAGCCGTCTGAACGTATGTGTTGATTGGACAGATATACGAGGAATTTGACGCCTCCGGTCTCATTCAGACCCAGAACGGACTTGTAAGTGGACTGTGTGTCTGACATTGGATTTTGTTCTATACTGATTGATCTCTGTTAAATATACATCTGTTTGGCGGCGGAGAATTTATTCTTTTGCTTAACGCCCTTCTCTGAGACGTACAAGCTCAGAGGTTATATATCGATGGAAATCAATCGTATGGAGTGGACTGCCTATGTGGCATGCCAAGATGCTATGATCAAGGCTTCTGTTGCAAAGCAAAGTCTTGTGGATGATGATCAAAGCACGGTCTGCATGGCATGGCTTTGTGTATAGCGTGGATTCGCGAGCCTCACACCCCGGTATGAGTTAAAAACGGGATACGAACTGCAGGGAGAACACGACGTTTCTTTCTAGCTATGGTGGTGTCAGTGACTTACCAGCCCTGACATTTATTTCTATTTTCCACCTATGTGGTTGTTGGAATGTGAGGCACCTCGATTATAGGCCTGTAAGTACCGGGAAACGTGTGTTCAGGAATAACTAATCCTCAAACGTAAGAGAGGACCGGCCCTGAAGATCCAGGGGTTGCCCAGAGTGTGTAGTCCTGAGGCATTTGCTAGAATGTCTCGAAGCGGAGAGGAGCTTGCCCCTTGCCTGGACTCATGACGGAAATCCAATTTCCAATACGAGATAACGGATTCGATTGTAACTTATATATGGCGATATAGTGGCATGGGACGCTCATGTCGCCTATGATTAATATTTATGATGTTATTCATTTTTGAAACATATATGCACTGGTAATAATATCGAATGATTTTGCTTTATATGTATCAAGCATATTTGGCCATTATAAGGTAAAACTCTATCCTCCGGCTTGCGTTGCATTGTATGATGGGACTTGAGTCTTATAATGGCTTCATTCTTCTTAAAAGCATTGCGTTGTTTTGAAAGAATTTACTTTGTTTTAAATGCACTAGCAATCACTGGAGTAAACCCGTTCCGCGAAAGTGGCGTGGTCCTATGATTTGCTTATTACTGTTGTTTAACTGTTAAATAGATTCCTCATACCAGTCCCCATGACTGACTCGTTGTTTGTTTCACTTTGCAAACGCGGGTGCCCTTATTTTCACACGGGCAGCCTAGTTCACAGGTGACAGGTTGTTTTCGGCTCTGCACTGTTGCATAGAGTGCATTTTGGCTCATGGCGAGGCTGACTTCAAAGAGATGACTTTGACATTTTCCGCCATTATTGTACTTATGTTATGATTCCGCCACTGGCGATGCAGACTGATTTACTTTCAGTATTTATTATCGTATGTATATGTACCGCCTTCGGCGATGTAGACTGATACCCTTATTATGTCTCACTGCATGTATGTATTCCACCTCTGGCGATGATGACCGATCACTTCCCTTTTATTTACTAAGTTATATCCTACGCTGTGCTATTCTGATGTTGTTACATGTTGTGATTCCGCTGTCATATCCATGTAAAATTATTTTATTTATTGTTTTTACTATTATCTGTACTCTGCTATGATGATTGATGTGTTATATTCCAATGATTATCCTTAATACCGCCCCTTAGATTTTGGGATCGTCACAGTTGGTATCAGAGCTTTGGTTAACCTTAGCTCCGAGATCTAACACATTAAACACCTCGTCAGAATAGAATCAGTAGTGTTCTAAGGCGAGTAGCTCATTAGAGATAGGATTAGCAATGTCCTAGAATGAGCTAAGCAGATTAGCAAAACAATTTGATCAGTACATCATTATCTTTCCTTATGTTCCCCTGCTTTACCATATATGAAAATTATCAAATCTGTGAGCTTGACTCTTTTCTTGCTTATACAGTATTCTCTCTGATGGCTACACGAGCAGCAGCAGCTAGAGGAGGCCGTGGAGGCCGAGCAGGAGTAGCAGGAGGACGGGGGAATATCCCCGTAGTTGTGGAAGGCCCTATTGTTCAGCCACCAGCACCCGAGGACTTTGAGCTAGACAGAGTAGCGAAGAGGTATAGGGACCTTGGGGGAAAACCCTTTTCTGGCACTGGTACAGTGACAGAAGCTATTGCTTGGTTGAAGACCTGTGAAAAGATCTTTGAAGGCATGGGTTTGGGAACCAACAACAAAGCCCGACTAGGTATTTGGCTCCTACAGGAGGAAGCAGAGTTGTGGTGGGATGCCATCACCTCAGAAGATGCAGCAGGTACTGTAAGAACCTGGGAGCAATTCAAAACCATGTTCAACGAGAAGTTTGTACCTGAACATGCTTTAGAGAGGATGCGAGAGCAGTTTGCTAATCTCCAGCAAGGAGATATCTCTATCCAGGATTACCTCAATAAATTCACCCAGTTGTCGCGCTATGCCCCAGAGCTTATTATGACAAACAAAGCAAAGAACAAGAGATTTATAGTTGGGCTAAAGCACAAGTACCATGACAGAGCCATGAGCAACATCAAACTCTCCTTCTCAGAATTGGTAGAAATGGCTTGCAATTATGAAGATATGGATGAAAGGCACGTCAGCCAAGACCGCGCCAAAAGCCAAGCTGGAAATAAGCGCAAGGCTTCAGCAGATCAGCCAGAGTCTAGCATTACAGTGGTCGCTACTCAGAAACCTGGAAAGATCCCCAAAGGAAATTGCTACAACTGCGGGAAGCTAGGTCATTTTTCTAATGTGTGCAAAGCCCCGAGGAAGCCAAAGGCAAATCCAGACTCAGCCGAATGCTACAACTGCCATAAGAAAGGGCACTATAGTAGGAACTGTCCTCTGAAGCAGAATGCACAAGCGGCTCATGTGTATGACGAGGAGGCCCCGCCAGCTATCACGGATGGATCAGGTAAACCCGACGTCTTGGGAGGTACCCTTACCATTAAAAATATTCCTGTTTTTGTACTTTTTGATACTGGTGCTTCACGTAGCTTCATTTCTGGTAACATTGTTCATAAGTTAAAATTGAAACAAAGAAAGTTTAAAGAACCAATTAAAGTTCAAAACCCGATAGGAGGTTCTGTTAGTCTCATTCATACTGTAGAGTGCCTATCTCTTGTTCTTGCTACAAGTTCTCTTTTAAAGTGATTGTCATGGACCTTTCCGAATTTGATATTATACTGGGGCTGGACTGGTTGACACAATATAAGGCCGAAGTTAGATGTGCCGAGAGAATCGTGAAAGTTAGCACAAAATTTGGGCATATCACTATACCATGCCATGGCTTAGAAATTAATAGAACAGAATTTTGGCCTTCTTTAGAGGTTACTCCCCTTTCATTAGAAAAGATACCGGTCGTTAAAAACTATGCGGATGTGTTTGAAGAAGTAGAAAACTTACCGCCGCAAAGAGAAATTGAATTTAGAATAGATCTAATTCCTAACGCCCGGCCAGTAGTACATCCAATTAGAAGAATGGCCCCGAAAGAAAAAGAAGAGTTAGGTAGTCAAACCCGAGAATTACTTTGGAAAGGTCTGATTAGACCGAGCTTTTCAGCCTGGGGAGCAGCTGTAGTATTTGTCCCGAAATCAGACAGTACTCTAAGACTTTGTGTTGATTACCGAGATCTCAATAAACAGACACTGAAGAACAAATATCCCTTGCCCCGTATAGATGATCTGTTAGATCAATTAAATGGAGCAACAGTATTCTCCAGAATGGACCTAGCTACAGGTTTCCACCAATTACGTATAGTCGAAGACTGTGTTCCTTTGACAGCCTTTAGGGGTCCCGATTTATTCTACGAATGGTTAGTAATGCCGTTCGGCTTGTGTAACGCTCCGGCATACTTCGTCGATCTTATGAACCGAGTTTTCCGTGGTGTATTGAATAAATTTGTTCTAGTCTTTATCGATGACATTTTAATCTACTCCAAGTCGGAAGACGAACATGCCAAACATTTAGAACAAGTGTTGAAAATTCTAAGGAGAAATGTCTTAAAGGCTAAATTTTCTAAGTGTGTCTTCTGGCAGGATGAAGTTAAGTTCCTAGGCCATGTAGTATCGAAAGAGGGGATTGCTGTAGATCCAAGCAAAATTACAGCGATTCAGAACTGGAAACAACCTACTACCCCCACAGAAGTTCGAAGTTTCCTTGGATTAGCTAGTTACTATCGGAAATTAGTTCAGGATTTTTCAAAGATATCTGGTGTATTGACAAAGCTTACAAAGAAGCATGAGAAATTCAAATGGACTCCCGAATGTGAAGAAGCTTTCCAGGAGCTGAAACTGAACTTGCCAACTGCTCCAGTATTGACAATTATAGAAGGCAACCAAGACTTGACTGTATGGACAGACGCTTCTATTAGAGGGCTAGGCCCAATATTAATGCAAAAAGGCCAAGTGGTCGCTTATGCCAGCCGTCAACTGAAGCCGCATGAAAGAAACTATGCAACTCATGATCTTGAGTTATTAGCTATCGTGTTTGCTTTAAGAATCTGGAGGCATTATTTATTAGGTGAGAAGTTCGAACTATTTACCGATCATCAATCCTTGAAATATCTATTCACTCAGAAAGATCTAAATTTGAGACAACAGCGTTGGTTAGAATTCCTTGCGGCATACGATTTTGAAATTCTATACACTCCGGGGAAAGCCAATGTTGACGCAGATGCGCTCAGTAGAAAGAATGAAATCATCGCCAGCTTTATCATTACTTCTTCCTTAGAAGGTAAGATCATTATTCTACAGAAAGACGATGAATTTATTGAAAGGATTAGCCAGCGGATCTGAGAAGGAAAACCCTCAGATTTTAGCCTTGATAGCCAAGGGGTCCTAAGATTACGAGGGTGAATTTGTGTGCCAGGAATTCCTGAGCTCAGAAGGGAAGTACTTGATGAATACCACAAGTCCAAATTAAGTATCCATCCCGGTGTGAGAAAAATGTATAACGATATCAAGCGCACATTCTGTTGGAAGGCGATGAAAAGAGATATTTCAATATATGTTAGCAGATGCTCCACTTGTCAGCTAGTTAAGAGCGATCAGCAGAAATTGGCTGGACTATTACAACCCTTAGAAATTCCAGGATGGAAGTGGGAGCAAATTTCGATGGACTTCATTGATGGCTTGCCTCCAACTAAGAAAGGAAACGACAATATATGGGTAATCGTAGATCGCTTCACGAAGATTGCCCATTTCATACCTGTCCGATCCAATAGAACGGCTCAAAGTTTAGCACAGATTTACTTCAAAGAAATAGTTAAACTACATGGAGTGCCGCTCAATATAGTCAGTGATAGAGATCTCCTGTTTACTAGCAAATTCTGGGAAGCATTCCAAACAGAATTGGGAACCAAATTGAATCTAAGCACTGCTTATCACCCTCAGACAGATGGCCAAACTGAGCGGGTGAATAGAATTCTAGAAGATTTACTGTGGGATTGCGTAATTGATTTCAGAGGCTCATGGGAAGATCACTTACATTTAGCCGAATTCTCTTATAACAATAGCTATCAAGCAAGTTTGGGAATGTCTCCATTTGAAGCATTATACGGAAGACCATGCAGATCTCCTGCATGTTGGGTAGAACCTGGCAACAGACTTGTGTTAGGGCCCGATATGATTCAAGAAGCATCGGATAAAGTCGACTTCATTAAGAAGCGATTGAAAACCGCACAAAGCCGACAGAAAAGTTATGCTGATGCGAGAAGGAGAGACTTATCATTTGCCGTTGGCGATTAAGTTTATTCAAGAGTTTCTCCAATGCGGGGAGTAATCAGATTTGGCAAGACTGGGAAGTTGGCACCGAGATTTATTGGTCCCTTTCCTATACTTGAACGGATTGGAACTCTGGCATATAGGGTTTCATTACCTGATTGGTTGCCTGGTGTACATGATGTGTTCCATGTGTCTCAACTCAGAAAACATGTTCATGATCCCGATCTTCTTGTGGAAGAAGCAGCGCAACAGGATATAGACATAACTCCAGAATTAGCGCTCAGAAGAGAGCCATTAAAGATTGTTGGCAAAGAAACTAGAGAGCTAAGGAGCAAAAAGATTTATTTAGTCAAAGTGCAGTGGGGTGGTGATCCTAGAGACTGTACTTGGGAGACTGAGGAAAGCATTAAACAAGCCTACCCCAAATGCAGAGTGGACATCTCTGACTAACTCCGGTGCAAGGTACCTTTACAATACTTTGCATTTACATTTTATTTCCTACTTAGCTGTTATTTCCTTTTCGAGGACGAAAAGTTTTAAGTGGGGGAGATTGTAATAACCTGGAAAATGTGAACCAATTTAAAAATTTTAAATTTGGTTATTATCAAAGAATTTGAATAATTGAAATAGCATATTTCAATAAAATAAAGAATCGGGTATAGTGAGGCAGTTTGAAATTTTGAATACAAACTTTGTCTGACTATACCGGGTGGAAAATATAACGGATTTTAGTGAAACTGAAAATATTTAAATCTGTTTATGAATACCTTTCTAACGAATCTGAAAAATCGAAGTTTCATAACGGGAATCAAAAGTTATGGCCAAATGAATTTTCAGAAAGGTCGCTATATGACATATATAGCCCCTGAAAATTTATATTTTGCATACGACCTCGAAATTCGACGAAACCCCTTTTGTTGGGTTCGGGATGTCAAACAATTGCTAAGTTTCAAATTTCATAATTTTTGAAGCTAGTATGTGAGCGGGGAAAAAGAAAATGTGATTGGTCAATTTCTGTTAAAATGGGTCGACCTAAAAATGACCATTTTTCAAACGAGCTCAGAATTTGGCGAAACTGGTTTTGTTAGGACCGTATCGTCAAAACAAAGCTAGATTTATTTTTTTGGAATTTTTCGATTTGGTTTGTGGCCCTGGCAAATTGAAATGTACGTTCAAATTAAATATTGAATGTTTTATACTTTAATCTGAAAAATAACTGACCGTAACAGTCGAATTGGCCAACGAAACATATCCCATTGTGTCCGGAATGGGAGTATTTAGCTAGGGGCGACAGTCGTTGGGTTTGATTTCGAGTTCGTTTGTAAAAACACTATTTAAAATTTCCTATAAAGCCTCGACCAATAGGATTTTTCCTTTAAAAATAAATATCTCAAAAAAACCCTAGCCGCCAAGCGATATCGACGGTTCCTCGAGCTCGAACCTTCCCCTTCGTTTTCCTGCCGCCACAGGCGAAGCTAGGCCGCGCCACCACCACTCCACTCGCCTTCGTCCCTCCTTCACATCCGACCCAGTTTCGCCACCATCAGAAGCGCCGCCATCGAGTTCTGACGCTCCAAAGTTGGCGCGTTTAAGTCGCCGCTCAGGATTCATCTCGACGTCGAACTGGAAGAGACTAGTGGCGCCAGAAAGCCCTTCCCTCCCTCGTCGATGTCCAACAATCTGATCGACCTATCGAGCAACGAATCGAGAGAAAAATCCAAACCTAAATTTGAGCAGGTTTGAAAACTAACGGGTTATGTAATTTTGAATTGTTTTTACACTATAAAGCGTTGCAAAACTTTGAAAAATAATATTTTTTCGTTCGTTAACGAAATTTGATGAAACAGGAGACACCATGACCGCAAGGAGGCTCTCTACCATCTAGAAGAAGCCGCGGATTTTTCTGATCTTCCTACGATTTTTAGCACTGCAATAACCAATGTGAGGAATCTAAACTAAATTGTGTGATTGGAATCGCGTTGTATAAATTATATAAGCGAAGTGTAAATTATATACGCATTGTATACCTCATGTACATGTGTTGTATAAGTTATATTAGTGATGTATAAATTATACAAGCGTTGAATGAAACATATATGCTTTGAATTGTGATGAAATGCAAGTGAATTATAATATAATATATATATATATATATATATATATATATACTCCCCTCGCCCACAGACCATGGACGATATTTATTGCTTGTGATTGACATGATATTATGTGATTGACGAATGGTTGGAAATAATTGTTTGTGGTTGATATTGTGGTTGAAAAATACCTTTATGGTTGAAAAATACCCCCTTGTGGTTGAAACAAATTAGAATAGGATTGTGGAATTGAAAATAAAACATGTCGCCTGCGTGCGAACTAGATGCATGATCCCCATTGTAAAAAACCGCGAGGTTTTATGGTAGAGCGAGGAGCCGTACTAGGGACGGTCTCGGTTTTAACTACCCTGCCGTTATGCTGCCGAAATTTTCTGAAATATACATGTGTTAGAATAATTTTCATTCGTTAAAATAAATTACATATATTGAAACCAATATTCATGTGTTGAGTTGCAATTCATTCGTTGAGTTGAAATTCATGTGTTGAATATTATTTGAATCTAAACAAATAGCTTTAGCGATAAAAATCACATTTTTATATATATTCAAACTATAACGAATATTCATGTGTTGAGTTGCAATTCATTCGTTGAGTTGAAATTCATGTATTGAATATTATTTGAATTTAAACAAATAGCTTTAGCGATAAAAATCACATTTTTATATATATTCAAACTATATCGAATATTCATGTGTTGAGTTGCAATTCATTCGTCGAGTTGAAATTCATGTGTTGAATATTATTTGAATTTAAACAAATAGTTTTAGCGATAAAAATCACATTTTTATATATATTCAAACTATAGCGAATATTCATGTGTTGAGTTGCAATTCATTCGTTGAGTTGAAATTCATGTGTTGAATATTATTTGAATTTAAATAAATAGTTTTAGCGGTAAGAATCACATTTTTATATATATTCAAACTATAGCGAATATTCATTTGTTGAGTTGCAATTCATTCGTTGAGTTGAAATTCATGTATGGAATATTATTTGAATTTAAACAAATAGTTTTAGCGATAAGAATCACATATTTATATATATTCAAACTATAGCGAATATTCATGTGTTGAGTTGCAATTCATTCGTTGAGTTGAAATTCATGTGTTGAATATTATTTGAATTTAAACAAATAGTTTAGCGATAAAAATCACATTTTTATATATATACAAACTATAGAGAATATTCATGTGTTGAATTGAAATTCGTTCGTCGAGTTGAAATTCATGTGTTGAATGTTATCGTATTTTAAAATAAAATGAATAGACAATAAAAACTACATTTTTATTGTGAATATGAAGTGTTAAAAACATTCACGTGTTGAATAAATATTTTTGATGATAAAAATATTTCTTTTATCATGTATACGCTTTGATAAAAATACACACGTGTTGAAATAAATAATAGTTTGCTAGAAATATTATTATTAGCTTTGTTCTGCATATATATACATGTGTTGAACAGGAAAAATGGATTAGCTGTAGAGTAAAGAAATTATTTGCGTGCCCGACAAATAGGTAAACCTTGATGAGTTGGTTGCGCAATTTTATTTTTATATCAACTCCTGTGAATGCCATTAGATGCGGAGTGCTGGTTATTCTATGTGAAATAATAAATATCGCCATAGGATAGTAACAATTAATTTTGAAATACACTACATGGCATACTTCTTGACGATAGGCATACTTCATCATATTCCACATAAGCAATTGGAGATTATGTGACGAGGTGGAAGATTTACCATACGAGCGAGAGGCTTGTATGGCGATGATTATATACTACAGGTTGAACTGATGACTGATATGGACTCTATAAAATATAACGATAAATTGACAAATTAATAAAAACCCCACACGTGTCTGGAGTTGACAATAATCACGTCTCTCTAGCTATTAGATACGGCACATGGACTATTTATTTCCACACGGAAACGGGGTGACGAGAATTTATTCTCTGGAGTGATTATCTATACATGCTCCCCCGTGAACACCAGAATATATCACTGTAAATATGTGGATGCTTTTTAGGATTTATTGGGTACCTAACAAGACCCAATAAATTTCCAAACCCCTCCCAGTACAAAGGAGGTTATGGCGAAATTTTTCGAAATATTAAGGCATTAGTGAAATATTTGAAGTGAAAACGAAGTTGAAAATATAGAATGAACTATAGTTGGAATTATAGAATGAACTATATTTATATATATAAATAAAAATATAATTAAAAGGAATCGAAGTCGTGCAGTTCGTGTTTCGGAGTCGTAATTTGAAACGATTGGTACTAAAAATCCAACCATCGGATTTTCCCGAAACCGCAACCGCTGGGTTCGCCTTGGGAATATCTTCCCAACGGCACCAACCTCGTAAAAATCCAACGATTGGATTGTCCGGAATGTTTAACTCAAATCTGATGAAAATCAACGCCAGAATCCTTTATATTTATATATAAATATAAATATAATTAAATTGAATCGAATAACGACGCTGCAGTTCGAATTTTGAAACCGTAACTTCAAACGACTAGTGTGGAAGATCCGACCGTCGGATTTTCACGAAACTGGAACCGTTGGGTTCGCTTTGGGAATATCTTCCCACTGATATAGACTTTGTAGAAATCCAACGGTTAGATTTTCCGATATGTGTAAAACAAATTAGCGGGAAAACAGCTCCAGTGTCACGGCACGACCTGAAACGTCGTTTAATTAAATATGACCATTTTTAAATAAATAAAAATGGCGAAAAATAATTATAAAATATTAGAAGCAGCATAGATTGGAAATAAACTAATTTGGCTTAATTTGTTTGATATCTGATGGTTGTATGTGTTTGACACGAAATTAACACTAAAGAACTGAAAAATGAATGTCGAATAATATAACCATGGGAAGAATCGATTTAAATTCTAATTACGTGAATTATTTGAAAAGGCCGAGCTAACCCTCATTTCAAATAATTTATCGAGCGATTCGAATTGGAAAATGCAAAGACGATTCAAGACCGACGATCTTCGTATCGGTTGGATGGGCGCTGCTGAGGTTCCTGACCGGAGTAGCTACCGTGAAGGAACGGAATTAGTAGCCGTCTGAACGTATGTGTTGATTGGACAGATATACGAGGAATTTTACGCCTCCGGTCTCGTTCAGACCCAGAACGGACTTGTAAATGGACTGTGTGTCTGACATTGGATTTTTTTCTATACTGATTGATCTCTGTTAAATATACATCTGTTTGGCGGCGGAGAATTTATTCTTTTGCTTAACGCCCTTCTCTGAGACATACAAGCTCAGAGGTTATATATCGATGGAAATCAATCGTATGGAGTGGACTGCCTATGTGGCATGACAAGATGCTATGATCAAGGCTTCTGTTGCAAAGCAAAGTCTTGTGGATGATGATCAAAGCACGGTCTGCATGGCCTGGCTTTTTGTATAGCGTGGATTCGCGAGCCTCACACCCCGGTATGAGTTAAAAACGGGATACGAACTACAGGGAGAACACAACGTTTCTTTCTAGCTATGGTGGTATCAGTGACTTACCAGCCCTGACATTTATATCTATTTTCCACCTATGTGGTTGTTGGAATGTGAGGCACCTCGATTATAGGCCTGTAAGGACCGAGAAACGTGTGTTCAGGAATAACTAATCCTCAAACGTAAGAGAGGACCGGCCCTGAAGATCCAGGGGTTACCCAGAGTGTGTAGTCCTGAGGCATTTGCTAGAATGTCTCGAAGCGGAGAGGAGCTTGCCCCTTGCCTCGACTCATGACGGAAATCCAATTTCCAATACGAGATAACGGATTCGATTGTAACTTATATATGGCGACATAGTGGCATGGGACGCTCATGTCGCCTATGATTAATATTTATGATGCTATTCATTTTTGAAACATATATGCACTGGTAATAATATTGAATGATTTTGCTTTATATGTATCAAGCATATTTGGCCATTATAAGGTAAAACTCTATCCTCCGGCTTGCGTTGCATTGTATGATGGGACTTGAGTCTTATAATGGCTTCATTCTTCTTAAAAGCATTGCGTTGTTTTGAAAGAATTTACTTTGTTTTAAATGCACTAGCAATCACTGGAGTAAACCCGTTCCGCGAAAGTAGCGTGGTCCTATGATTTGCTTATTACTGTTGTTTAACTGTTAAATAGATTCCTCATACCAGTCCCCATGACTGACTCGTTGTTTGTTTCACTTTGCAAACGCGGGTGCCCTTATTTTCACACGGGCAGCCTAGTTCAAAGGTGACAGGTTGTTTTTGGCCCTGCACTGTTGCATAGAGTGCATTTTGGCTCATGGAGAGGCTGACTTCACAGAGATGACTTTGACATTTTCCGCCATTATTGTACTTATGTTATGATTCCGCCACTGGCGATGCAGACTGATTTACTTTCAATATTTATTATCGTATGTATATGTACCGCCTTCGGCGATGTAGACTGATACCCTTATTATGTCTCACTGCATGTATGTATTCCACCTCTGGCGATGATGACTGATCACTTCCCTTTTATTTACTAAGTTATATCCTACGCTGTGCTATTCTGATGTTGTTACATGTTGTGATTCCGCTGTCATATCCATGTAAAATTATTCTATTTATTGTGATTCCAATGATTATCCTTAATATCGCCCTTCGGATTTTGGGATCGTCACAATAAATGTCAGGGCTGGTAGGTCACTGACACCACCCTAGCAAGAAAGAAACGTCGTGCTCTCCCAGCGGTCCGTCTCCCGTTTTTGACTCATACCGAGGTGTGAGGCTCGCGAATTCACGTTATACACAAAGCTGCGCCACATAGGCCGTGCTTTGATCATCAACCACAAGACTTTGCTTTTCAACAGAAGCCCTGATCAATTGCCACTTACACGTGCCACACTGGTAATTCACTCCATGCGACTGATGTCCATCGATATACAATCTCTGAGCTCGTACGTCTCAGAGAAGGGCGTTAAGCAAGGGAATAAATTCTCCACCGCCAAACATATGCATATTTAATAGAGATCAATCAACACAGAATAAAATCCAATGTCAGACACACAATCCATTTACAAGTTCGTTCTGGGTCTGAACGAAACCGGAGGCACTTTCCTCGCATATCCATCCATCTCCAAGTATATCTGGACGATCACCAACAGTTTCCCTCATCTTGGGTGTACATCCCAATCGAGATCATCAGTAATCACCCAAAACGATGTGAAGACTTCCGGTCTTCAACCACCGTCTTCATCTTTGACATCTCGTCGAATCGGTTATTCAGAATGGGTATAACGCGGCCTTTCTGAATAACCCACGTATATAATAAACAAATGTTACACAAACACAAAGAACGCCTCATTCCAATTTAGAATGTTCTTTTATTCACAAAATCACATTCTTAGGGAAAGGTTCCCATTAATTTTATCCAAGATAAATTCTTCTAAATTTATTCTTTAATCTTCCTTTGGATATCATTTCAAACTAGTCGGGATTAGCGAACCACACCGAAGTAATTATTTGTTCTATTTCCCAATCCCAACCTATTCATTCCCTGGAGCAAAACTGGTAATACTCCATACCTAACACCACGGTGTTATCGGTAAAATTAATTACCATTTCACGTTCAAATCTAATTAAAGATTTAATTATCGCTTTGGAGCAAAACTGGTGATACTCCACTCTCGATCACTTTTCAAATTTAATAATTTAAATTATCAATTCACATTTTACTCTAATTAAAGATTCATTAAAACTCCACTTAATTTTAATCCTTTCAAAAATCAACATCTTGCCTTTAACTGGGTTAAAGAACCAATGTCATCTAAAACACGATTCACGATAAACCCAAATCACATTTGATATTAAATACAAGGCTCTAAATAGAAAATATATCGGCTTATTTTCAATATCAAATTTTGAAACCAACAAATATCGTATTGGAAATAACGATATAAAATATATCTTTCAAATCCCTATAACAATATTTGTATAGTCACGAAATCCAACATCGAAATAATCCGAAGATAATTTCGATTCAACTCCAGTCCAATTCACATATTGGGAATATTGATTATTTGTAAAATCATTTTCAAATTCACTTTATTTATTTCAAAAATAAATTGATTTTAATTCTATTTCAAAACTAGTTCATTTCGATAAAAATCTATTTTTATCTTTTCAAATATGGAATTTTTCAGCCCAATTTTTCCCAAATCATTTCTTATGATTTTACCCAAATTATAGATATTTTTAATAATTTTATAAAGGCCCGTACAGTCGATTTCCATCAACGGCCATCGAACTGCACTTACAGCAACCTTTTCCAAATTTTATTTGTACATAATTCCAAATCCAACCATTAGATTTCAAATTTCTAATATTCATTGGAAAGCTCTTTTCAATATGAACCCAACGGTTCCAATTTTAGGAGAATTCGACGGTCGGATCTCCGCAACGTCAATTCGAAGTCAATGGCCGAAATTCACAAACTACCGCGGCGCGGCGCGTTCTATTCAGGCCATTATATATAATATATATAATATATATATTTCGTCGATTTCCATTTTAAACGTATTTTATAAATCGTTTTAAATTCGTTTTCAAAACCATTTCGACACTATTTCAATTTCAAATCGATTTGATTTCAATTCAATTCGAATTCATTTCAATTTTATTTAATTCGAATTCAAATTCGTTTCAATTCAAATTCAAATTCTAATTCGTTTCAATTCAATTCAATTTGAATTTACCTTCTATTTAATTCAATTAGAATTCATTTCAAACTGATTTCAATTCAATTTCAGTTCGTTTTAAATTTCATTCAAAATGATTTCAATTCGTTTTTAATTCAATTTCAATTAATTCAATTTGAATTCATTTCTATTCAATTCAATTTGAATTCATTTTCTATTCAATTCAATTTCAAATTCACATTCTATTCAATTCGAATCGAATTCATTTTCTATTCGATTCGAATTCATTTCAAATTGATTCAATAAAATTTCAGTTTGAATTTTAATCTAATTTAATTTGAATTTTATTTCAAAATATTAAATTTTGAAATCACTTTTCAATATTCATTATCAAACGAATAAAATCGATATCAATATCGTTCGCGTCAAAATAACGCATCTATAATCAACACGGCTTTATATTTTTCAAAAACTTCTTTATTCTATTCAACAAATGAATATTTATTCTATTCAACACATGAATCTATATTTCTTTCTACACACGACTAATCTCAACACATGAGTACTGTCAACACACGACTATTTTTGTTATGTAAAATATTTTATAAAACTATGGTATCTATCGATTGATTTTCAATTAGACTCCACCGTTAAGTAGTTCTAATTTTAAATATGATAAAGATGTAAATTTTATTATTAAAATATTTCACTCAACACATAAATAGTTTCAACACATGAACATCGTCAACACATGACTATTTTTATGTTCAACACATGAATTTCCTTTTATAATATTCATTATTTTCCCGATTGGAATGAGGCCCAATCAATCACCATATAATGTTAATTATATGGATTCCATACACCACATGTATATAATAGCAAGGATAACCAATCAACCATCATCCAACGTGCACCACACAACTACATAAGCATCAAATATAAATAATCAACGCTTACACAGCCTGTCGACCAATCGATCGACATACAATTAAATAATTGGGATTAGTGTACGCCAAATTTCATCTCAACACCCGTGTGGGGTTTCAAATCAACAAACACAGATTTTTATTTGTGTAGTTGGGCGATGTGTAAAATTTATCGACCCAATCAATATCAGTCAAATCAGTGTATATAAACAAATCGGTCAATTTGTTTATAAATATTTATTTATTCACTTTCATTATATTCATATTCACGTTAAAAATTATATTTTTAATGATAATTAATTTATTTCAATACATTAATCTATATTATTGATTTCACATCCACATCACAAACAAATTTTCACAACATATCAATCAAACAAACAAGCCATCCATGGTCTGTGGATGACGGGTGTCGGGTGCTGCTAAGCACCGTCTGCATCCTAGTATATATATATATATATATATGTATATATATATATATATAAAGAAATTTAGAGTGAGAAGTTCTCACCGATAGTTATCCCAACTTCACGACACTTCAAAAGTAGGAAATCATCGATGTTCCTGCCTTTTGTCACTTTCGTTGCCCGTATTCACTACATATATAAAAATCGTATTTTTACTTCGCTATTCAATATATAAAAATCGAATTTTTACTACGCTATTCAATATATAAAAATCATATTTTTACTTCGCTATTCAATATATAAAAATCATATTTTTACTTCGCTATTCAATATATAAAAATCATATTTTTACTTCGCTATTCAATATATAAAAATCTAATTTTTACTTCGCTATTCAATATATAAAATCTAATTTTTACTTCGCTATTCAATATATAAAAATCTAATTTTTACTTTGTTATTCAATATATAAAAATCTAATTTTTACTTTGTTATTCAATATCTAAAAATCAAATTTTTACTTTGTTATTCAATATCTAAAAATCGAATTTTTACACCGCCACTATATAGGTAAAAATTATATTTTTACACTGTTATTCTCTATATAAAGATTATATTTTTATATTCTCCATTATATAGAAATTTTGTTTTCAATACACTACTTATATAAAAATAGTATTTTTATATCTCCTACTATATAAAGGTCATATTTTTAACACTTCTATAATGTAAAAGTAGAATTTTCATCACTACTTCTATATGAAAATCATATCTTTTTATTGCTAACTATATGGTAAAAATCATATTTTGATAACAGTGTTCGTATCGATAAAGATTATATTTTTATAATTCCTTTCAAACTGTAAAAATCCGATCTTTCTACATACAAAAATCCGTTCTTTTCTATAACAAAAATCTCGCCTTTCACTTATAAAAATATGGTCTTTTCATATAGAAAAATAAAATCTTTTCTATTTTAAAAATTCTAACTTTTTCCTATATAAAAGTCTAACCTTCTCTGTATGATAAAAATATAACCTTTATATCATGCAATAAAAAAAACTGATTTTTATAATTTGCTAATACCAATTACATAGGAAAGAAAAGAAATAAAATAAAAGTAAATAAGGAAAAAGGGGGCTTACAGTCGAAATCGAAGGCTGGGGGACGAGGCTGAGGCGCAAGAGGGGAAAGGGGTTTCGCCAGAACGACGGTTGGAGGCTGGAGTGTCGGCCGGCTTGGATTGGGGGTCGCGGGTCGATGAGAAGAGGAGGAGAAGGAGGAAGGGCGCGAGGTGGAGAAGGGAGAGGGGTGCGGTGCGGCGGCGCGTTGGTTTCTGGGCTAGGTCAGAACGGGGGGGGGGGGGGGGGCGCGGCGATCGCCAGGGGCGCGGCTGCGGCTTCTTCTTCTTCTTTTTTTGTTTCGAATTCTGATTTAATCGGGGGGGGGGGCAGAGTGAATAGATAGGGAGAGGGAAGACATTTTAATTTTATATTATTTAATTATTTAATTTCTAAAAAGGTACTTTTTATTTCGACCTCGAAACGAGGCCCACCGCCTGTCGTCCATAGCGTATTACCCCCATTCCGAACACAATGGGATATGTATCGTAGGCTGATTCGATCGTTTCGATAAGTTTCCGTTAAAATCAACATATAACTCTATATATTGAATTTGAACATGCATTTCAATTTACCGGGGTCACATACGAACTCTAAAAATTCTAGAAAAATATTTTCTAGCTTCGTATTGACGATACGGTCCTAACAAGACTAGTTTCATCGAATTTCGAGAGCATTGGAAAAATGGCCATTTTCCAGTCGATTAAAATCAACTGAAACTGGTCAAACACGTTTTCCTTTGCCACGCTCACATATTGATTCAAAAAATTATGAAATTTGAAATCTAGCAATAACATGACATCATGGACCCAACAAAAGTGGTTTTGTCGAAATCCGAGGTCGTTTGCAAAATTCCCATTTTTAAGGGCCTGAATTCCATAGCGACTATTCAGAATTTTCAATTTCACATATCTTTTGATTCCCGCTATGAAATCTCAATTTTTCGGATTCGTTGGAAATATATTCACGAATAGATCCTATTATTTTTGGTTTCACTAAAATCCGGTTTATTTTGCACCCGGTACATTCAATTGAAGTTTGAAATCGAATTATCGAACTACCGCGCCATTTTCAATTCTATCTATAATTATATTTGATTATTTATATTCTAACGATGACGTATATAGTATATACGTTCGATTTCTATTCAAAATAAATTTCTGATCGTTTTTATTTAAAATAATTCATTTTAAATGTTCAAAATTCGCTAAAATTGCCAAAATAAAAAATTTAAACTGGCCCAGATTTTCGGTTTGTTACAATCTCCCACACTTATAACTTTTCGTCCCCGAAAAGTAACAAAGTCAAAAGTGGTTTTATTAATCAACTCTACGTTTGATCTGGTTTCTATTCTCCAACTTTTCAGTTTCTGAGAATTTTCAAATTCTTTAAAAAATTGGCTAACACCCGGAATTTTCGAAAAATTTCGCCATAACCTCCCCTGCACCGGGAGCCACGGGAAAATCCCGAAATTGCCATATAGGCCTTCTGATCTCAAAAAGAAAAAGAAAAAGCCAAGCAACTAGCCAATCGGCTCATAAAATCATCATCATCCAAACAAAACAGTAAATTATAGTAAATATGTACCTATTTGTCGGGCAAACAATTTTTATTCTCTGCTCTAGCCTCCTTGCTATGACCTGTTCAATGTAAGTACATGTATATGCAAGCAAATGCGACTAATTTTCAATACAATTCAATATGTGATTCAATTAGGCTAAATGGTTAAAAATGATTAAACAAATAAACAAACAACACAAACATCAATCAATTAGTGAATTAAAGTTTCAAATTCATAATTTTGATACATATACAGAAAATCATGTTCTGATGCCAATTCACAGCAATGTATTCTAGCTATATAAGTTTTGGTTCTCACACCAGTCTAATGGAAATATATAGAAATCACACCTTCGAAACACGAACATAAATATTGATGATGCCATGGTCATTATCAACATCATCTCCGGGCGACTAGAGCGTGGTTCTATATCTATCCAGTATATTAAAACTTCGAATATACGTTCATGACGCGTATACGCGAAATCTTTATATACTCGATTGTCCAAATTCAAAATAAATAAATAATCAAATACGTATAAAATGGTTTAAATTTTCAAAACAAAATTGTTTTCATTTGAAAAATATACTCTTCACACTCGTTGTAGGATACTACTGATCCTATCTCTAACGAGTCATTCAAATTGGATATTGCTAATCCAATATCTGATGAATTCTTTCGTATGGTTCTAATGTGTCTTGTTCTCGAGCTCTGTAAACCAAAGCTCTGATACCAACTGTAACGGCAAGGAATTTCACTCGATCCGAATCGATCATTAAACCGACTAAGACCGTTCGAAACCCCTGATCGTTTTGAGAACTGGACAAATTGGAACGCAGACGGAAGAACATTTCATTGTATATTACAAAAATTCCATCAGATACAAGAATATACAGAGTATAAATGAATAAATTACATTCGACAAATATCAGAGATTTAAATTACATTTAAATCCATCGCAGCGGAAAATAATACAAAAACAACTGAAAGTGATACACGGATACAGAGCTTTCCGAGCATTGTTCCAGCTATAAATCAGGACCCTGTGAATATAAATCTGCAAAACCAAAACTACTAGCTGCCCGTGCGGAAAATAGGGGCACCCAGAGTTTAGGTTAAAACAATAAACTCCAGGTCAGTCATGTGACTGGTGTGAGAACTAAAACAGTTATTTAAAACTTTACTTTAAAGATAGTAATTCAAGGGACCACGCTGTATAACACGGAACGGGTTTCCTCCCAAGAATACTATTGCATATAACAAGACAGCGCAATGCTTTTTGAAAAAATGAAGCTATTATAAGACCCAGGTCCCATCACACCACGCGACGCAAGCCGGACGATGGGGTTTTACCTTATAATAGCCAAATAATGCTCGATACGTTTAAACTAATCATTTGATACTATCATAGGTGTATAGTGTCAAAACATTTTCAATCATAAATATCAATCATAGACGGCATGGGTACCATATATCATGTCGCCATACTAGTTCTACAATTAAAACCGCAATATCACGTATTGGAAATTGGATTCCATCATGAGTCGAGGCAAGGGGCAAGCTCCTCTCCGCGTTCGAGACACTCTAGCAAATGTCCCAGGACCCCACTTTGATCTTTGGAATCGGCTGGGCCGGTCCTCTCTTACTTTTGAGGATTGGTAATTCCAGAACATACGTTTCCCGGTCCTTACAGACCTATATCCGAGGCACCTCGCATTCCAACAACCACACAGGTGAAAAGTATATAAATGTCAGGGCCGGTAGGTCACTGACACCACCCTAGCTAGAAAGAAACGTTGTGCTCTCCCAGCGGTCTGTCTCCCGTTTTTGACTCATACCGAGGTGTAAGGCTCGCGAATTCACGTTATACACAAAGCTGCGCCACACAGGCCGTGCTTTGATCATCAACCACAAGACTTTGCTTTTTAACAGAAGCCCTGATCAATTGCCACTTACGCGTGCCACACTGGCAATTCACTCCATGCGACTGATGTCCATCGATATACAACCTCTGAGCTCGTACGTCTCAGAGAAGGGCGTTAACCAAGGGAATAAATTCTCCGCTGCCAAACAGATGTATATTTAATAGAGATCAATCAACACATAATAAAATCCCATGTCAGACACACAATCCATTTACAAGTTCGTTCTGGGTCTGAACGAAACCGGAGGCACTTTCCTCGCATATCCATCCATCTCCAAGTACGTCTGGACGATCACCAACTGTTTCCCTCATCTTGGGTGTACAGCCCAATCGAGATCATCAGTAATCACCCAAAACGATGTGAAGACTTCCGGTCTTCAACCACCGTCTTCATCTTCGACATCTCGTCGAATCGGTTATTCAGAATGGGTATAACCCGGCCTTTCTGAATAACCCACGTATATAATAAACAAATGTTACACAAACACAACGAACGCCTCATTCCAATTCAGAATGTTCTTTTATTCACAAAATCACATTCTTAGGGAAAGGTTCCCATTAATTTTATCCAAGATAAATTCTTCTAAATTTATTCTTTAATCTTCCCTTGGATATCATTTCAAACTAGTCGGGATTAGCGAACCACACCAAAGTAATTATTTGTTCTATTTCCCAATCACAACCTATTCATTCCCTGGAGCAAAACTGGTAATACTCCATACCTAACACCATGGGGTTATCGGTAAAATTAATTACCATTTCACGTTCAAATCTAATTAAAGATTTAACTATCTCTTTGGAGCAAAACTGGTGATACTCCACTCTCGATCACTTTTCAGATTTGATAATTTAAATTATCAATTCACATTTTACTCTAATTAAAGATTCATTAAAACTCCACTTAGTTTTAATCCTTTCAAAAATCAACATCTTGCCTTTAACTGGGTTAAAGAACCAATGTCATCTAAAACACGATTCACGATAAACCCAAATCACATTCGATATTAAATACAAGGCTCTGAATAGAAAATGTATCGGCTTATTTTCAATATCAAATTCTGAAACCAACAAATATCGAATTGGAAATAACGATATAAAATATATCTTTCAAATCCCCATAACAATATTTGTATAGTCACGAAATCCAACATCGAAATATTCCGAAGATAATTTCGATTCAACTCCAGTCCAATTCACATATTGGGAATATTGATTATTTTTAAAATCATTTTCAAATTCACTTTATTTATTTCAAAAATAAATTTATTTTAATTCTAGTTCAAAACTAGTTCATTTCGATAAAAATCTATTTTTATCATTTCAAATATGGAATTTTTCAGCCCAATTTTTCCCAAATCATTTCTTATGATTCTACCCAAATTATAGATATTTTTAATAATTTTATCAAGGCCCGTACAGTCGATTTCCATCAACGGCCATCGAACTGCACTTACAACGACCTTTTCCAAATTTGATTTGGACATAATTCCAAATCCAACCGTTAGATTTCAAATTTCTAATATTCATTGGAAATCTCTTTTTGATACGAACCCAACGGTTCCGATTTTAGGAGAATCCGACGGTCGGATCTCCCGCAACATCAATTCGAAGTCAATGGTCGAAATTCACGAACTGCCACGGCGCGGCGCGTTCTATTCAGGCCATTATATATATAATATATATATATATATATTATATAATATATATATATATATTATATATTTCATCGATTTCCTTTTTAAATGTATTTTATATATCGTTTTAAATTCGTTTTCTAAACCATTTCGACACTATTTCAATTTCAAATCGATTTGATTTCAATTCAATTCGAATTCATTTCAATTTTATTTAAATCGAATTCAAATTCGTTTCAATTCAATTCAAATTCTAATTCGTTTCAATTCAATTCAATTTGAATTTACCTTCTATTTAATTCAATTCGAATTCATTTCAAATTGATTTCAATTCAATTTCAGTTCGTTTTAAATTTCATTCAAAACGATTTCAATTCGTTTTTAATTCAATTTCAATTTAATTCAATTTGAATTCATTTCTATTCAATTCAATTTGAATTCATTTTCTATTCAATTCAATTTCAAATTCACTTTCTATTCAATTCGAATCGAATTCATTTTCTATTCGATTCGAATTCATTTCAAATTGATTCAATAAAATTTCAATTTGAATTTTAATCTAATTTAATTTGAATTTTATTTCAAAATATTAAATTTTGAAATCACTTTTCAATATTCATTATAAAACCCGATATCAATATCGTTCGCGTCAAAATAACGCATCTCTAATCAACACGGCTTTATATTTTTCAAAAACTTCTTTATTCTATTCAACAAATGAATATTTGTTCTATTCAACACATGAATCTATATTTCTTTCAACACACGACTAATCTCAACACACGAGTACTGTCAACACACGACTATTTTTGTTATGTAAAATATTTTATAAAACTATGGTATCTATCGTTTGATTTTCAATTAGACTCCAACGTTAAGTAGTTATAATTTTAAATATGATAAAGATGTAAATTTTATTATTAAAATTTTTCACTCAACACATAAATAGTTTGAACACATGAACATCGTCAACACATGACTATTTTTATATTCAACACATGAATTTCCTTTTATAATATTCATTATTTTCCCGATTGGAATGAGGCCCAATCAATCACCATATAATGTTAATTATATGGATTCCATACACCACATGTATATAATAGCAATGATAACCAATCAACCTTCATCCAACGTGCACCACACAACTGCATAGCATCAAATATAAATAATCAACGCTTACACAGCCTGTCGACCAATCGATTGACATACAATTAAATAATTGGGATTAGTGTATGCCAAATTTCATCCCAACACCCGTGTGGGGTTTCAAATCAACAAACACAGATTTTTATTTGTGCAGTTGGGCGATGTGTAAAATTTATCGACCCAATCAATATCAGTCAAATCAGTGTATATAAACAAATCGGTCGATTTGTTTATAAATATTTATTTATTCACTTTCATTATATTCATATTCACGTTAAAAATTATATTTTTAACGATAATTAATTTATTTCAACACATTAATCTATATTATTGATTTCACATCCACATCACAAACAAATTTTCACAACATATCAATCAAACAAACAAGCCATCCATGGTATGTGGATGACGGGTGTCGGGTGCTGCTAAGCACCGTCTGCATCCTAGTATATATATATATATATATATATATATATATATATATATATATATAGAAAAAGAAATTTAGAGTGAGAAGTTCTCACCGATAGTTATCCCAACTCCACGACACTTCAAAAGTAGGAAATCATCACGGTTCCCGCCTTTTGTCACTTTCGTTGCCCGTATTCACTACATATATAAAAATTGAATTTTTACTTCGCTATTCAATATATAAAAATCGAATTTTTACTTCGCTATTCAATATATAAAAATCATATTTTTACTTCGCTATTCAATATATAAAAATCATATTTTTACTTCGCTATTCAATATATAAAAATCATATTTTTACTTCGCTATTCAATATATAAAAATCTAATTTTTACTTCGCTATTCAATATATAAAAATCTAATTTTTACTTCGCTATTCAATATATAAAAATCTAATTTTTACTTTGAAATTCAATATATAAAAATCTAATTTTTACTTTGTTATTCAATATCTAAAAATCGAATTTTTACTTTGTTATTCAATATCTAAAAATCGAATTTTTACAACGCCACTATATAGGTAAAAATTATATTGTTACACTATTATTCTCTATATAAAGATTATATTGTTATATTCTCCATTTTATAGAAATTTTATTTTCAATACACTACTTATATAAAAATAGTATTTTTATATCTCCTACTATATAAAGGTCATATTTTTAACACTTCTATAATGTAAAAGTAGAATTTTCATCACTACTTCTATATGAAAATCATATCTTTTTATTGCTAACTATATGGTAAAAATCATATTTTGATAACAGTGTTCGTATCGATAAAGATTATATTTTTATAATTCCTTTCAACTGTAAAAATCCGATCTTTCAACTTATAAAAATCCGTTCTTTTCTATAACAAAAATCTCGCCTTTCACTTATAAAAATATGGTCTTTTCATATAGAAAAATCAAATCTTTTCTATTTTAAAAATTCTAACTTTTTCCTATATAAAAGTCTAACCTTTTCTATATGATAAAAATATAACCTTTATATCATGCTATAAAAAAAACTAATTTTTATAATTTGCTAATACCAATTACATAGGAAAGAAAAGAAATAAAAGTAAATAAGGAAAAAGGGGGCTTACAGTCGAAATCGAAGGCTGGGGGACGAGGGTGAGGCGCAAGAGGGGGAGGGGTTTTGCCAGAACGGCGGTCGGAGGCTGGAGTGTCGGCGGGCTTGGATTGGGGGTCGTGGGTCGATGAGAAGAGGAGGAGAAGGAGGAAGGGCGTGAGGTGGAGAAGGGAGAGGGGTGCGGTGTGGCGGCGCGTTGGTTTCTGGGCTAGGTCAGAACGGGGGGGCGCGGGCGGCGATCGCCAGGGGCGCGGCTGCGGCTGCGCCTTCTTCTTCTTCTTTTTTTGTTTCGAATTCTGATTTAATCGGGGGGGGGGGGGGCAGAGTGAATAGATAGGGAGAGGGAAGATATTTTAATTTTATATTATTTAATTATTTAATTTCTAAAAAGGTAATTTTTATTTCGACCTCGAAACGAGGCCCACCGCCTGTCGTCCATAGCGTATTACCCCCATTCCGAACACAATGGGATATGTATCCTAGACTGATTCGATCGTTTCGATCATTTTCCGTTAAAATCAACATATAACTCTATATATTGAATTTGAACATGCATTTCAATTTACCGGGGTCACATACGAACTCTAAAAATTCTAGAAAAATATTTTCTAGCTTCGTATTGACGATACGGTCCTAACAAAATTAGTTTCGCCGAATTCCGAGACCGTTGGAAAAATGGCCATTTTCCAATCGATTAAAATCAACTGAAACTGGTCAAACACGTTTTCCTTTGCCACGCTCACATATTGATTCGAAAAATTATGAAATTTGAAATCTAGCAATAACTTGACATCACGAACCCAACAAAATTGGTTTCGTCGAAATCCGAGGTCGTTTCCAAAATTCCCATTTTTAAGGGCCTGAATTCCATAGTGACTATTCAGAAATTTCAATTGGATATATCTTTTGATTCCCGCTATGAAATCTCAATTTTTCGAATTCGTTGGAAAGATATTCACGAATAGATCCTATTATTTTTGGTTTCACTAAAATTCGGTTTATTTTTCACCCGGTACATTCAATTGAAGTTTGAAATCGAATTATTGAACTACCGCGCCATTTTCAATTCTATTTATAATTATATATAATTATTTATATTCTAACGATGACGTATATAATATATACGTTCGACTTCTATTCAAAATAAATTGCTGGTCGTTCTTATTTAAAATAATCCATTTTAAATGTTCAAAATTCGCTAAAATTGCCAAAATAAAAATTTTAAACTGGCCCAGATTTTCGGGTTATTACAAATATCCAAGAAACCATCCAACTTAACTGTTCCCCAGTTAGTTCTTAATTTTCTTAACTCCATTTGGGTTTAAGAACAGTATTATTAAAGATACCGTTCACGACAGCCTAAAATCCCATTTGATATTAAACACAAGGCACTGAATAGAAAATACATCGGCTTATATTCAATATCAAATTCTGAAACCAACAAATATCGTATTGGAAATAACAATATAAATATATCTTTCAAATTTCCATAACAACATCTGTATAATCACGAAATCCAACGTCGAACTATTTCGAAGATGATTTCGATTCAAATCCATTCCAATTCAATTAATGGAAATCCTGGTTATTTTCAAAACCACTTCAAATCAAATTTATTTATTTTAAAAATAAATAAATTATTATTCTAGTTCAAAACTAGTTCATTTCGATAAAAATCTACTTTTATCTTTTCAAATGTGGAATTTTTCATCCCAATTCTTCCCAAATCATTTCTTATGATTTTACACAAATTATTACTATTTTTAATACTTTTATCAAGGCCCGTACAATCGATTTCCATCAACGGCCATCAAACTGCACTTACAACGACCTTTTCCAAATTTGATTTGGACATAATTCCAAATCCAACTGTTAGATTTCTAATTTCTAATATTTGTTAGAAAGCTCTTTTCGATACGAACCCAAAGTTCCGGTTTTAGGAGAATCCGACGGTCGGATTCCCCGCAATATCCACTCGAAGTCAATGGTCGAAATTCGCGAACGGCCGTAGTGCGGCCCGTTCTATTCAGGCCATTATATATATATATAATATATTTCGTCGACTTCCATTTAAAACGAATTTTATAAATCATTTTAAATTTGTTTTCAAAATGATTTCAATTTCTTATCCGATTTCAAATCAAAATTGAATTTTCCTTTATAAATTCCCTTTACATTCATTTTCTATTTGATTTCAATTCAATTTCAATTCAATTTCAATTCAATTTCAATTTGATTCAATTCAATTTCAATTCGATTTGAATCCTATTCAATTTCAATTCGATTTGAATTCCTATTCAATTCAATTTCAATTCGATTTGAATTCCTATTCAATTCAATTTCAATTCGATTTGAATTCCTATTCAATTCGATTCAATTCAATTTCAATTCGATTTGAATTCGTTTTCTATTCAATTTAATTTGAATTCATTTTCTATTCAATTCAATTCAATTAGAATTCATTTTCTATTCAATTCAATTCGAATTCATTTTCTATTCAATTCAATTCGATTATTTTCTATTCAATTCAATTCGATTATTGAAATCACTTTTCAATATTCATTAAAAACAAATAAAATCGACAAAGTTACCGTTCGTGTTAAAATGGCATTTCACTACTTAACACGGCTTCACATTTCAATATTCACTGAATATTATTTTAAAATATTTGATAATTCTGAACTGGAATCAGACACAGTCAATTACCATATAATTTCAGTTATATGGATTTCATCCAATTCATGTATACAGCAATGACAACAAACAATCAACCATCATCCAAAGTGCGTTCTACACTGTATAAGCATCAAATATAAATATTTAACGCTTATAACAGTCTGTTAATCAATCGATCGACATATAGCTAATTATTGGGATTAGTGTATGTCATATATCATCCCAATACCCGTGTGGGGTTTCAAACAATCAAACACATATTATTTGTGCAGTTGGGCGATGTGTAAAATTTATCGTCCCAATCAATATCAGTCAAATGTGTGTATATAAACAAATCGTTCGATTTGTTTATAACTATTTATTTTATATACACGTTAAAAATTATACTTTTAACTATAAAATATTTTCCCCTATAAAATATTTTATTTCATTTCACATCACATAATCAAATTTCACAACACAACAACCAAACAAACAAGTCATCCATGGTGTGTGGACGACGGGTGTCGGGTGCTACTAAACACCGTCTGCATCCTAGTATATATTTTAACTAGAAAATAAGACTAAAAGTGAGGAGTTCTCACCAACTAGCTAAACCAATACACCGCGACTCTTCATATGCAGGAAATCTTCGTTACTCGCCTTTTATCACTTTCCTCGTCCGTAGCCACTACATATACAAAAATCACATTTTTATATTTTTACCATGTATATAAAAATCACATTTTTATACCACTACTACATAGATAAAAATTCTATTTTTATTCTCTCTTTACATATATAAAATATCCAACTTTTTGTATCGCTGTTATATAAGTAAAAATCGAATTTTTCTATCAACAAAAAATCATATTTTTTTTCTATCAACAAAAATCTAACTTTTCTCTAATGAAAGATCATAACTTTCTACTACTAAAAATCATATCTTTGTGTGCAAAAATTATATTTTTATTTTCTTTTCTATTTTTATTATATTCAAACTGAAAATAACTTCCATTCTTTATATAAAAATAAGAAGGAAAGACAAAAAATAACATTGAAAATAAATTAATACGACTTACAGCTAATCAGAGAGAGGGGGGTCTTCTGTGCGCTGGAGGTAGTTGGCCGGCGCGTCAGGGGCAGGCGGGCGCTGCGGTAGGTGGTTGGAGGAGGGGCTTCGATTAGGGGGAGGTTACAGGGTACCTAGGGCTTGCGGGTTTGGGGAAAGTGGGAGGAGAGATGGGGGAACGGAAGGGTGGTCGTGCGCGCCTGGAGGCGGCGGCGAGCCCCCCCCCGTGCGATCGTCGATCACGATTGCCCCCCTTTCCTTATTTTTTTCCTTTGTTTTTTCTGAACTGATCGATTGAATCGGGGGAGGGAGAAAATAAAATGAAGGGGGGGGGGGGGTTATATTAAATTTTATATTTTTTATTCTATTTTATTTCAAAAAGGTTGACACTTCATTCGACCATCAAACGAGGCCCAACCACTGTCGCCCATAGCGTAATACCCCACTTCCGAACACAATGGGACATGTTTCGTAGGCCAATTCCATCGTTTCGACTAGTTTCCATCAAAATAAAAATATAAATGTATATATTCTATTTTAAACGTACATTTCAAATTACCGTGGCCACATACGACCTCTAAAAATTCGAGAAAATTTATTTCTAGCTTTGTATTGACGATACAGTCCTAACAAAACTAATTTCGTCAAATTTTGAGACCGTTTGAAAAATGGCCATTTTCCAGTCGATTAAAATCAACCAAAACTGATCAAATGCGTTTTTCTTCGCCACGCTCAGATATTGATTCGATAAATTACGAATTTTGGAATCTAGCAATAACTTGACATCACAGACCCAACAAAGTGGTTTCGTCGAAAACCGAGGTCGTTTGCAAAATTTCCATTTTTAAGGGCCAGAATTCCATAGCGACTATTCTGAATTTTCAACTGGGTATAACTTTTTATTCCCGCGATGAAATTTCAATTTTTCGGATTCGTTAGAAAGATATTTTCAAATAGATTCAAATATTTTTAGTTCCACTAAAATCCGGTTTATTTTGTATCATGTACATTCATTTGAACTTTGAAATCGAATTATCGAACTACTGCGCCATTTTCAATTCCTTTTATAATTATAAATAATTATTTATATTCTAAGACAATCTATATAATATATATGCTCGAATTATATTCAAAATAAATTTTTCATCGATATTATTTGAAATAATTCATTTTAAATATTCAAAATTCGCTGAAATTGCCAAAATAAAAATTTTAAACTGGCTCAGATTTCCGAGTTATTACATTATAATAACTATTCAACCATCATGAAAATCTAAATAAAATCTCCTCTTGTTGTGAAATATATTGTTCAACCTAGGTTATTGATTTCAATTTCTTAATGAAAATTGAAAATCAATTTCAAGAGGGATTTTACATGATTTACACAAGAGAAGGGGAATAAAAGAATATACAAAATGAGAATCAGATTCTATACCACTTGTTGTCTCTATTAATGAGGATTTTAGCATGACATTGGAGACGAACAAGGATATCTCAGACAACAGGATTTTAAACACAAAGCCCAAGCACAAAAGATTAACAAATCAAGAAAACTAGTTCCATCTATTAGAGCAGCAATCAATTTTAATCAAAAAAGGCAGTCATCAAAACATTTTTAGAATAATATCATAGTAGCACAAAAATCAATTTCAGAGTATTTTTGTCAAGAAGATGTTTCACAAATATTTCTGATGGACTCAAAAGATGATTCATGATTCTAGATCAAAAAAAAAATTCTTTGAAATCCAAGATGTGTGTGAGATTCCAGATGTGTGCGAGATTCACGAATTAATAATTTCAAATAATTTCAAATCCAAGATGTGTGTGAGATTCACGAATTAGTAATTTCAAGTAATTTCAAACAAACAAATATTCAAATCAAACCATCATGAAATAAAGTGAGTTTTAAGACCGGATTTTCAAATAATTTTCACACTAATTTCCGACAATCACAAGAGAAATTTTCAGAAAATTTACATCAAACAAGAGAGATATTTGTGATCCAAAGTTAAAAAATAATTTATTTGAAATCACCTGAATCAATTTAAAGTTTTGAGATACAATGAATCAATCGCACAAGATTGATAATTTGAAATCTAAGAGGTTGTGAAATTCAAAATATCAATGAATTTCAGATGATTTCAAACAAACGTATATCCAACAAAAATGATCATGAATAGAGATGAATTTCAAGATGTAACACAAATCAAGTCACAAAAATTTCCAATACAGGAATAATCAAGCCAACTAAAAGTTAATGAAATTATCACAACTGAAAGATAGCTGTGAAGAATATTATCACCAACAAACAACATGATTCTTATTTTGAGCAATTTGAAGAATTCAATACTTTCTAGAAATTGTTTATAATAAGATAGGAACGTATCAACAATGTTATTATCGGTAAGGAGTAAATATTCAAAATTTACGGGAATACATTTGGCAAGAGCATTTCAACACTTTCTAGGAAATTGCATAGGGTATTCTTTGGCAAGAAAATCAATCAGTAAATTCCAGAAATCGAATGGGTAATCACGTAAATATCTAGCCAAATCAATGTATGAAATCAGATTACATTTACGGTTCCAAATCCTATATAAGCACCTATTTTGTCATAGGCAGTGGCATCGAAACAAAATAACCAATTGAGCAATTACCAAATCGAACGACTGAGAGCAGAAATCCATCCAAGCAATCAAAGAAACAATTTTATCGATTTTTAAAGAGTCGCGAATTGGGGAAAGCAAAACCGTAATTTATAGTGTAACGTCCCGCATTTTTATCAGTTTGTATTTGAATATTTAAATTAGTTTAAATATTGAAATCGTAATATAAGTGGATTTATACATTAATTAAAACGAAGTTGAACATATAAAAATATATATTAAATATAATCGAGCCTGTAATATCGTCGCAGTTCGTAATTTAACGTTCTGAACTTCAATTGAGTGTACAGGATCCGTTATTAGTCGGATTTCTTTGAAACAAGAAACGTTGGAATATGTTGAACTGTATCTTTCTAACAGAAGTGAAAAAACAGGATTTTGTGTTACAGATTGTGAGTTATGTCCAAATCAAATTTCCAAATAGTCGCTATAGAATCGTTTATCGACCGTAACAGTTTATTTGATATAACTAGATATCGGTTTCGAATTTAGACAAGGTTCTTTTGAGACATAGTGATAATTTAATTTTTAGAATTTTACTGTAATTTTTAATTAATTAAATATGCAACTTTTTATTTGGAGTATTTTGCACCCTATATCGATATTTCAAGGTTTCAAAATATATGTTAACCTACCGATATTATTATATTTTTGGGATCGTGGCACCTCGCTGGACACGACTGTACTGTTATTTATGTCCGTAGCAGTTCGAACATGAACGAAAACCTTATATACCGCAATACACTAAAATTGGAACACATGAAACCAATGTCAGCGTGAACATTAAAAGAACTAAACAAGGCGGGCAATACCCTACTATTTGCCTACCTATCATGTATTATCAAATTACCTTGACCTTTGTTAATAGTGCCTTCTAATTAGCAGTTAAGTAATTGTAACCAAAACAAAGACGCGCAGAGTAAGGAAATGAGGCAACTAGCCTACTACTCTAAGATTATACGTGTAGATCTACTTGCGTTGCTTAACACAGAAGGAAATAACAGCTCATCTACCCTATGCCTAAATATAACCATACCCTATTACCTCTAAAGTTAATCGAATTAAATGAAAAGGTATGGCACTCCTATCCTACTCTACAGGTAACCTAATACTTCAACGTTAAGATTTCTCAAAATATATAAATGGACACCATGCTTCTCATATTTTCTTCAGCAAAAACTCATGACCGAACTAAAAAATGGTCGAGTTAAAACCCATCTCAACTAAATACTCGAAGAGAAAATCCAGTATATATATGTATATGGTGGCGTGAGAGGTCAGATCTTGAGATGGCGATGTTCATGGTTTTAAGAACGTGGGCGAGTGGGTTCATAGTGGTATGGAGGAGGAAGAGTTATGGCGTGAGGTTACTAAGCTTGCTGTTTTAAGGAGAAAGTTGGAGCTGTTCGTTTTGGTTGCTGAGTGAAGGAGGGAATCTTGGACAGCGTCGAACTCATTGATGAGAGGATGGCACGGAAAGGGTGCTGCGAACATAGGTGGTTTGGTGCGTTAAGGTGGAATACTGTAGCAGTGGGAAGGGGGAGTATTGTTTGCTGTGAGTATGACGCATGAAAGTGGGTTGGGTGGAAGATACGGCCTTTTTTCAAGTTATAGGAGCCATGCATTAATTGGTGGATGGTGAAGGATTACAGTAGCGGGTAGGATCATGTATTAGATAACGACGATGGGATGAAGCCCTCTGTGTGGTGGATCGATGAAGTGTGTACAAACGAAAGGACGCTTATGAATGCTTTATCATAATTTACGGTAACAATAGAAGTAATTAGATTGTATTAACTAACTTTTTAGGTTAATGGTATATTAATATACAAATATGAGTGAAGTTATGAAATAATGTGGCGCAATGAATACATGTAGAAGCTAGCCTTTGTTTGGGAAGGATCATATTGGGAAGGCTGTTTGCAGAGGTGCTTGTGTGTTATTGCGGCTTGGGAAGGTGACGGTGTATGTGTGAGTGTCAGATATGGGGTTGAAGTGTGTTTGTGGAAGTGGAATGCAGGAGCAGTTTCGAATGGAAAGTGGTGGTTGATATGCAGTTGTATGGTGGTGGTCAGCTTGGATTGCTGTGATAGTTGAATGGAAATGCCGAAAGGTTTCTTAGTTGCAATGGGAGTGGCTTCTATTTGTATTTGTGGTGCAGGGATCCTGAATATGGAAAAGCTAGAAGAGTTTGATGGAAATGATGTAGAGTGGAGATGTAAATGCGCAAAACCGTGAATGGATAAGTGGAAGGTTGGACAGAGACTTGTGTTTGCATGGAATTGGGAGATGCGTGAAGCATGGGGCAGTGCACAACTAAACAGAAACACCGTACCCAAAGTCAAAGCTTACAGGACGTGGCATATGGATAACAATTAGTGCGCAGGTGAAGGCAATAAGGTGATCATTTTTATGGACTGTCGGGCGTGGTTTAGTTGAGCGGATGGTGATAATGAAGAGTAAGTGGGTGTTGGGTTCGGTGACATGCATGAGTTGAACACCTGTTTCAGTTTCACGAAGAAAACAAAAGAGAATGCCTATGAGGCGATCAAAATGGTGAAAAGTAAATGCTTTAAACAACGAAGAATGAATTTTCAAATATGGGTCGGGAACATGGATGTTGACTGATACAAACAGTGCCGTTGAAATTATATCGAAGAATTACGCTATCGAGACGGTCTGGCGTAACTTGGAGCACGTTACAGTCTTTGGCAATTGAAGCGCCGTGTATAATCAACTGACGCAAATCGTCATTTAACGGTTAGCGCGTGAAGGTGAGTAAATTCACTAGCTCTGATCTATTTTAAAATATTATAATTATATTTTAATGTTGGTTGAATACTTCGTTTAGGTAGATCACAATTAAATTGGTTGAAATATATATCGTTGCATATGTTGGATATTGATTCCGTCGATTATAATATCCCCTAGTATGAAATCAGTGTAAATTGTTTGACCGACATCTGTGGATGCGGGAAACCAGTTGGAGGAATCCAACCGGATTCCTAAATATTTATATGTATTGTTTGTTTTATATATGCATTGTCTGAACCATGTTGAATGGAAATTCAATGATATGTTGATTAAATAAATAGACGATATCGATTAAGAAAATGGCAACAGTCGACCATAAACCCATCTGTTGTTAAGAAGTTGATTGACTGTCAGGAAAGTCAACGAAGATAATTATAAAAATTATATTTTTATAATTAAAGCGAAGTTTTAAATTATAATAGAAGTTTTAATTTAAACTGGTATTTTATATTTCGTTTTTATAAAGTAAATATAAACGATTATTTGAAGAAGTATGAAGCTGTAATTATCCGACAAGTAAATAATTTGGATAATTAATTTAAAGCAAGCAGTTAAGAAATGTTATCTAATGGTAAGAAGTAATTAAAATCAGTTAACGAATTAACTGATGTAATGAAGTTGATTAAATCAAATGTTTATTTAGAAAATGATTATTAGATTAATTGGTCTTCAATTAATCTAATGAAAATAAATTAGTCAAAAATTTATAAGATTTAATTACTTTTTAATTAGTGAAGCTTAGTAATATTGAACTAATGTAATTATATTATTTATTTATAATGAATTAAACTGTTTTACTTCAGCAAATGATCAAGTTAATCACTATTTTATTAAAGTAATTGGTTCTTAAATGGATTCCATTTAAGATAGTATTAAGTTTGAATTGAGATTTTTATTTGAATTGGGTATAACAATTCGAATAAGAAGCACATTTTCCAAAAGACAAAGAACGTGATCGATTTTTGAAAAGATAAGTTTAAAAGAGAAATGTTTAAGGAAGATGGAGTGAAGAGTTAATGACCAATGTAAATAATTGTAAATAATCGTGTTTTCAAATAAGGATATGGCGTCATAAACCCATATTAAAATAAAGCAAGAAATACGGTTTAATTAATATTATTAGTAACAAGGAGTTTAGAGTTACGGACTTATATCTGTTCTAAGGTAAGAACGTTATCAATCAAGGTCTGAGAGGTAAATAAAATAGCCCAACTTGAATGGCTTCACAATTATCGAGGAATAGTATCAGTTTGTAACAAAAAAGAGATGTCAAGATTAGTTATAAAGGGATATAGCAGCGTATATCAAGTTTTCGAACTATAACGATAAAATAATACTATTGACTAGGCTTAAGCGTGACTGTTATATCGAGATTAGTTACAAAGGAGAATATTACAGCGTATGACAAGTTTTGAACTGTAACGATATATTAACGCTGTTAACCAAACCTAAGCGTGATTTTTATATATAGTAGCACTTCCTAGGGAATGAAAACAGTTTGGTTTGAAATCCACTTAGTCTAAAGTAATAAGTAACGAAGTTGGTTCAAAGAAATATGAGAATGAGTTAGAAAGAGAATTAGAAAATTGTTTCAGAAAACGATAACATCATTTCGATGTTTGGAATATGATTAGAACTAAGTCACACTATTAGGAATTGGAACCCTAATTCGACAATGTCGAATGAACTATTTTTAGGAATTATACTCTGTTAGGATCGTTAATATTTAGCTTAAACCAATAAATTATAATAGGATTTGTAATCAGTATCTGGTTATAAACTTGATATTGATAAGAAGTTGACTTAGAGAACAGAGTTTATAAAGTGGATTTGGAATATAAAGTTATGAAAGAGATTCGGTAAACAAGATAAGGGTAATTATTACTTGAATAAAGAGTTATTCCATATAGGTGTTCAGATTTATATAATAGGGATGATATTCACATTTTAAAGTGAATAACGTTTTAAAAGTGGACGTTGGGCAGATTAAAATGTTTATAATGAAATTGGAATTATTTCTCCAATATAGATGGGAAAAGAAGTGTGAGAATAAGAGTCGATAGTAACTGGGAATGTGTTCCAAGAAGTGTGAAAAATGCTAAAATGGGGTTTGAGAAATATCTGGTAAGATATGGGAATTCGAATAATAAAAACGAATGTTAAATAAAAAGTGTCCATGATTATATGATGTTAGTTGCACATTTGAATGAATGTTGTTTTTAATTCGATAGTTAAATAACAGACTATCGAAGTGTTTTGACCATCGTTGTCAATACGGAGAGACCGGTTGGATGTATTATCCGAAAACCACTCCGTATAGGCATAAGCACTGTGAATTAGATTATGCCGAAGATAATTAAAGATGGAGTGAAATGCAAGGGTCGTCCAGTTCCAGAGTGGTGCTTTCTGTTTGTCCAGTCCCAGGACAACTTGTATGGACAAGTGTCTAACAGAGTATTTCAATCGGTCACGCCGTTGATTTTTACGAATATACCAAGTTGGTGCGGAGAAGGTAACTTCTCTTTATTCTACACCCAGTGTGCATTTATGTAATAAATATGTGATTACGGATTTGACATTGTGACATTCAAAGTGAATGGTGATCAGATATTCTGAAGATAGACGTAGCCTCTAGCCTCACAACCAGGAAGTAACAAAAGTTGGGCTAGGCAGCATGGCTAGTTGGGTCATCCCCAAGTAGGGTGTATTGTCACCGATCTAGAGAAAATTCATATTTGTTCTTCTTTTTCGATTCTGTGTCTTCGGATTACGGTTGGATGGCCAACAACCGTGGGTGGCAATATATTTGATACACTCAAGCTAAATGAGTGGTCGGTCATGTGTGGCCGGGTTGCAAGACGTTCTTGTTGAACCCCAGTGTATACCCTCTAGAGTACACTAATCGGAAGGTGCTCTCATACCTTGTCTGTTGGAATCCAATCTCCAATAAGCACCCTACGGTTTTTGATTTTATACTATATATATGTGGAGCGTGAGATGCAAGCGTTCTGCTACGTGGATATTTTTTTGTTTAGACATTATCATAATATCACTGGATTTTATATCAAAGATATTTTGGGTTATAGTAAGGTAAAAAACCGTCCATGTTTATGTGTGGGCTGGTCTTACTATTATCCTTTTGTTTCAAAAGGATTTTCAAAGTAAAACGATATGGTTGGAATTTACTCATACCAGTCCCATGACTGACCCAGAGTTTATTTTGTTTGTTTTCCCTAAACTCAAAGTAAAATGATATTTTTTATATTCCGCGAAATTGCAATAAACCCTATTTACTCCCTCTAGGGTTAATTTCGATCCTACATTTATAAATCGGTTGTCTTTTAGGGCATGCATGTCATACAGGAGAGAAATTAAAAAAAAGTAGAGAAGAAGTTGATAACCTTCAATGTAATAGCAGATGAATCTAATTCCAAAAATGATGGCGAAGAGATAATATCAATGATAAGAAATTTTGGAAAATTCCTAAAATATATAAAGATGAATAATTTCAAAAAGAAATAGAAGTCAAGGAAATGGAAACGATGGTCAAAATGATGTCAGATGCGATAATTGTAATAAATTATGACATGTAAAGCATTCTATTCATATTTAGACCAGCAAAAATCTATACCAAACTTTGATTCGTCGAGAAAAGGATCCTACACTATAACATTAGCGTACTCAGATTTAGACACATATTCAAGTATTGTCGATTCAGAAACAAAAATGATTAACATGTGCTTCGCAATAGTATGCAGTCCAAACATAAATGAAATTTGGTTATAAAATAGGTATGCATTCACATTAATTTTTATTTTTTCTTGGTTTCTTTGATTATTTGATTGCCTTTATTATTTGTTTTGGTTGCTTTGATTTTTAAAATAGTTTTGATTTATTTTATTTTATTTTATTTTAAATTGATTCAAATTTAAAACTAACATTTGAAACTTTTAAAATAAATATTTTGATAAAAAAATAATATAAAATAGTTTTAAATTTATAAGTAATCAAGAAATAATAATATATACATATATACAATCACATAAACAAACAAATGATAGATAAGAACAAAAGTGTACAGGTATGTTGACAGACACACCTGATATATGTCAACATGCATGAAGGTTTTTTTTTTTGAATTTCAAAGTCATTTTTAAAATTTGGATTTCCCCTATCTTTTCACCAACTCCTAGGTCATTAAGTGACATATTTTTTATGAGAGAATGTTCCTATTGAATCCCTATTTATATCACCTATATTTATTCATTCATATTATCTCTCGTCTCAATTCAAACTTTCATTTTTCAACTCTTGTCTCTACACAACTTCAATGGTTTGCTCATTAAGCACATCTTCCACCATAAGACTTTCCAAAACCATAAAAAAAATATTTTCAATGATTAAGTGGTTATCAAAGCCTATATCACCTACATGAACTATGACAAAGTTCATCCTGGAAGGTTTGTCATTTTTGATGATTTTCCTACTTATGAAATTAATTTTCTTTTCAATGATAAGTCCACTTTCTCTTTGGTTGATGCAAGTCTTAACAATTTTGTTTGTTATTCCCATCTTGTTAGAATGCTGTATGCCAATTTGAATGGGAAGTTCTGTGAAGGAAATGAAGGTCAAGTTTGAAGTAGCATTAAGGAACAAAAATTCTTTTAGATTGTGAACTTTTCAGAATCATTCTTGATTGTAAATTTACTTAAATAAATCTATCTACACCTCAAATGATGAAAATCATAGAGATATTTTCCATCATATTTTTGTAACGAACCGGGATTTTCGACTCCGAAAATCAACATCAAACTACCATGTTGACCATTCAGACATCGAACATTCCAGATCATTAATAGAAAGAAGTTAGAGGGTGAGAATAGATAAGGTAGAAATATTAGAATAGAAGAAGAAGAAGAAACAACACAACACAGAATCTCACATCGCAGCGGAACAAAATATAATACAGAAATAACCTTTATTGAAAGCTTTTGAAATACTTACAATATCAGAGTACATCATACCATGGGACAGTTATAATAGCCTGTTCCCATATACAACACACAGCGGAATAGTAGTAATATCATACGTCTGGACTCTTCCAGCTCGTCTCTTCACAGTAGTCGATAACCTGAACCTGTAAAACCCGGCCTAACCCGAGCATTTACAAAACACCGGGTCAGTCTGGTGAACCAGAGTGAGATAAACTCGCACAGTGATAAGGGTGAATCATCCAGTCATGATTTTAGAGTTCAAAAATCTTTTCAAAAGAAAAGGATAATCGTAAGACCAAATCCACACATAAATACGGACGGTTTTTACCTTACGATAACCCAAAACAGTTTTGAAACCAATATCTTGTCTGATATTATAATAATGTCTAAATACAAGTAAATAACAATCTAGTGGAACGCTTGCATCTCACGCTCCACATATATAGTATACAATCAAAACCCGCAGGCGCTTATTGGAAATTGGATTCCGACTTGACAAGGTATGGGTCCACCTTCCGATCGTGTATCTCTAGAGACGAATACACTGGGTTCAACAAGAACTTCTTGCAACCCGGCCCTCAGATGACCGACCACTCATTTCGCTTGAGTGTATCGAATGTATATCACCGACGGTTGGGATCAGTAACCGTCTCCCGAAAAGGGACAGCATCGAAACATAGATTTAAGAAAACAAATAGGACTTCCTCTAGATAGGTGATTCTACACCCTAATGGGAGCGACCCACATAGCCATGCTGCCTGCCCGATTTTTGTCATTTCCCGGTTGATGAGGCTTGAGGTCTAGATTTCTCTTGATCATCTGGTCATCATTCACTTTGAATGCCACATCGTCAGATCCGTCAGATGTCACTAATTGACGTCCACAAAAATACTCTAGCTGAAAGCTAGAGAATGGCAATTCCCTGCCAACAACTATCGTACGTTTGAAGAAATCAACGTACGTGACCCTTTGGAAATACTCTGTCAGACATTCGTCCATACACGTCATCCAGGAACAGGATGAACCGAAGGCACTCTCCTACCGCATCCATATAGGAATCACCCCATGGATCAGTAGCGAGAAGTCCTTGCCACCCGTAGAATCCAACCACGACAGAATCACAGCTTATCTCTGCTTGCCAGGCAGAGAACATTAGTGGTCCTTCCGTTTATGAAGATCCACGGTCTTCAATGCTCCCTCTCGATCATCTTCTGAGATCTTCACGCATTTGTTGGTCAAAATGGTTTTCGAATATAAATTCGATCCCGGTCTTTCCATACCAACAATCGTATTGGCCAGATTTGATAGTCGGTGTTTTAACTATCAAAATATTCAGTGTTTCAAACATGACACTCCAATGAGTTCACTGGTTCAGTATTCAGCACCACTTGGCCTTTAACAAAACTGATTTACTTTTTGTTAAATTGAACTTCCAATTCTTTTAATGTTCAACAATACGATATTTGAATAACTCTAATTGATAAATTAACATTTGTCTTAACCCCATTCGCTTGACTCTAGATCACAGCGATCACAATGGTTACGCCTGATTCCCTCAGGAAACATCCGACCGCCGTAGGCTATCTGCAGCCCTGCGAATTACGCTAGCAGTCGTACGAAATGGCAACTTAGCCGAATAATTACGTTTGGCTAATTCTATCTCGAATAACTATATTCCATTACACACTTAAATCTTTTTTTCAAATCATCCTTTAAATTCGGAAATCCATTAATTTTAACAAAGAAATTTATAACACATATGTTATAACAATAGCATTATAATTACTATTTAGATTTACAAAACAACAGCACTATAATCGCTGTTTAGGTTTACAATCCATTTACTATAGCAAAAGTGCTACAATCGCTATATTAGATTTACACAACATATATTATAACAACAGCGCTAAAATCGCTGTTTAGATTTTCAAACATATCCACTAACGTCTCTTACGATTACCAACTAATACTATCTTCAGATAATCCTGATGTTGTTCAAGTTGGGATATTCTAATTACCTCTCAGACCTTGATCAAACAACGGTCTTATCCTCAGATAAATATCAGTTATAATCAATGCCAAAATTCCATTTATAATTCTGGTTTATAATAAACCCTTTTATCATAATCTCCTTTCCCTTAATTCATATAGTTGAGTACGTTTATTTCCTTTCACCATTCAATTGGCTTGCATCTCACATTCGGTAGCTTTTCAAATGAATTCCCTTTTAAAAATATATTCCTAAATTCAGCATTAATTAAAATCATAACTTATTTCAACCATTAACTACTTTAGTAGTTAATCCCTTTATTAACTAAATTAAATATTAAATCCCCTTTTAATCCTTATTTAAATTCAAACAATATTCATTTAACTATTTTAGTCAAAACACATTAACTTGATAAACAATTCTAATTCCAAACGGTCGATTTAATTAACTCAAAAACTTGATTATCTCATTAACCGATTTCGACAACCCTTGCTTTAAATTAACATAATTAATTTAGATAGATTCTAAATATTTGTTCTCTTTATAAAACAAATTTTCAAGGTTTAACCATTTAATTCATTTCTTATTCTTCAACTGGTAATTCTGATTAACATCAGCATTTGCTTTGCAAAATAAATTCATAACAAATCAAAGTCTTAAACAAATAAAATATTTATTTGTTTTTCTTAAATAACTTTTATTCAATTAATATAATTCAAATCTAACTCTGGTTATAAAACAAATTTTATAACCTCAACTCTATCGATTCACCTGACGGTGAATCAATATCTATAACCCGATTGATTTCAAAGGCCATACTCTGCCAAACACTTAACCAATATCACCCATTGGTTTAAACCAAACAGATGTTGAATATCCAGTCAATAATCAACCATCAAATCAATCACACAAACGGATCAGTTCATATATGATAATATGAAAATAAATAATACATTTGATGAATCCGGTTGGATCCCTCCAACCTGTTCTTCCCTGTATTTAAATGGTTGTCTCAAATCAGACTGTTCAGTTTTGTTTAACTGATAAACTAAAATAACAACCCTTTAACATCAACCATAAGCAATTCAAACAATGCAACCATTTTAAACACGTTTATAAATAAACGTGACCAACCAAGGTGAGTCACCTTTATTGGAACAAATCGTTAAAAATAACGATTTGGTATTTGACTGAAATTAAACACAGTTTAATTTCATCGGTTAAATCAACAGTTAGATAACTAGCAAAGCAGTCAACCATTGGCAAGCAGAGCACACAAAATAAAAACACCCAATTTATATAAAATATAAAAAGGGTAACTGAGTGAGTTTAACTCACCTTGATTTGATTCTGTTGTCAACAGCTCGTTCTAGTTAAATTAAACAAGTGTTTAATATAACTGAAAAATCCAGTTGATTCCAATCGCATCCAGTTTGGTTTCCAAACGCAGTGCTCGTTAAGGCGAGTCCAACATCTCTTGCATCGTCCAATTCTGATCATATTGGGATAAGTTATTAATATTTAAAGTAATATGATCTAATTAAATATTAATATCCTTAACCTCTTAAATTAAAAGCTAACCAATTTCTTAATTAGAGTTCAATTTCTACCTAATTATATTAGTTAATAAGGAGATCGATTCAATTTCTTATTCCCCGTTCGTTCAAATTTCTAGATCCTTTACGGTCACGGTTTAACTAAACCTCTTAACCGTATTATAATAAACTAATTACTAATTATTATTATTCCCTTTAACTGCCCGATTCCTTAACAAAAATTTAGGACAAACGGATTACACTGTTATTAGACCAAAATAAAATCGGCTCCCTTATACTTTTTCTTCTCGATGACACTGCTCCGTTTATAACCCGTTTGGATGTGAAAACCTCTTGGACAACCGTCCTTTCTTTCGTTGCCTAGGCTTCAGGCCCTTTGAACCCATCTGTAAATTATCAAACAATGATTTAATGAGATGATTAGTTATTTAAAAATTATAGTTTACATTAAATAAATTTCACAGTTAAAGGATATACAGTCTGATCTAACTATTGTTTTCCTGATACTCCCGTTTCCTCACTGAACCACACCACGCACAGAACAGTTGAACGACGTGCCTCCTTGCCTCATCCAGAAGTGGATCTGATCCCATTGGAGGACGCGCCTTCAACGCCTCGTCCATCGCCAAGAGGAGCTTGCGGTTCGATGCTGTCTTCTCTTCATCCTTCACGTGATGCCAAAAATCACTCACGCCATTCCAGGCCTTCGCCCATGCATTTCATTTCCCCAACATCCTCCCTGAACCATGCTTCCCATGCCATAACACTCCATCTCCCCTTTCACATTCACTTTTACTCAATCTTCAGCAGCTCGGCACCCATCAGTGACACAACCGCCCGCTTCCCTTCCTCTTTCCCAGTTTCCACGCACGTCCGCTCGTTTTTTTTTTCTTTTTTTTTTCTTTTTTCTTCAATAATGTTGTCTCACCTTTTTCCCGGACGAGAGGGAAAATGGATGGGGCAAAGGCTTTTATAGGAGGGGAGACGACGTGCTGGCCACGTTTTAATTGAATATATTATGTAAAAAGGTAGGTCTGCAGACGAGAGTTAGAGTTGCTGTTGCTTGAATGGACAATTTAAAAGGCTTTGTCGGCACGGTGTCTGTGCAATGGTAGACAGAGAAAGGAAATGTTTGAGTGGCACATTTCCTTGGACAACACTGATGGATAGTTTGGCCAGCAAGTACAGAAGAGAAACAAGCTATGGCAACAAAGGATGGATAGTTTTATTCATATCTTAACGTACAAAACTTTGTTATGGGGAAAACGTGCTAAAACCCACTACATACGATCTCTGCCTACTGATAAAAAGGCTGTTCTTGATGTAAAACGATATTCCGGATCTAATGGAACAAGTTTCGTCGAAATCCGAGGTCGTATGGAAAAATTTCCTTTATGAAACCAGAAATGAACACACGTTTAATTTTTCCACGGTTACCCGATAAATCAAATCCACTTGAAACTGCGAACATCGACAATAACTTTTCGATACGAACCCAACGGCACTAATTTCGTCGCATTCTGAGACTGTTACCCCGGTAGGCTGTTTTTACCCCGAACCGCCCTACCCTTTTTAACGCCAAATTTCTCGATCTCTAAAAATAACAAACTATATACATATTCTGACTCTAATCGATGATACGAACTCAACGGAACTGGTTTCGTGGCCTAATTCGATCGTCTGCTCAAGTTACACTCCAATATCCATTTATTTATTTAAATATGCGCTATAGAAATTGAACGGGCGTTTACGGCTACCATGGCCACATACGACATCGGTTTTCCACGCAATTCACCACCATACAATAATTTAGCGATACGGTTCTAATGAAACTGATTTCGTCGAAATCTGAGTCCGTTTGCAAAACGGCTACTTTAAAGGCCTATAATTTAATAACGATTTTCCATAGCGACTATTTCAAAATTTGATTTGGCCATAACTATCAAACTATAACACGAAATCTAGATTTTCCTCTTTCATATGAAAATTATCGTCAATACGGTTCCAACGTGTCTTGTTTCACAGAAATCCGACTTATATTGAATCCTATATGTCCAGTTGAAGTTCAAAACTCCAATTTACGAACTGCACGCTATTTTCAAGCTCGAATTTATAATATATATAAATTATAACGTTCAACTTCGTTTGAATAACGAATTAAATATTAAACTCCATCGAGATTCCAAATAAAATATTTAAAACTAATTTAAATATTCATATTCAAATGGTCGAAAAACACGGGTCATTACATTCTTCCCCCCTTAAAATAATTTCGTCCTCGAAATTGCTAAGGTAAGAAAGAACGTTATAAACTCATTAAATTTCAAATCCAATTTTATATTAAATTAGAAACCAATTCGATATTGTAAATAAATATTTTCAAAAATATCGAAAATTTTCTAACACTTTAAATTTCCGAAAAATTTCGCCAGCGCCTCCTCTGTACGGCTCAATCGGTACAACTCCAACTCGCCATTCTGGGCCTTCTCCAATTCAAAAGAAAATGAAATAGCCAAGCGGCTTGCCAAATAGGCTCATAAATCACCAAATCCATATAAAAGTAAACGTGTACCTTTTTGTCGGGCATATCATTATATCCTTTCCATCTTCTGCTCTGTCACCATATACAAATGCATCCCCAAAATTCCAACTTTATCCTCAGAACCAAATCCTTCACGCGTCCAAGCCAAATTCCATTCTTAACTCAATTTCCATCAATTCAACCTCTTACTTACCAGTCCAACACCATTTCATATGCATGTCTCCCAATTCCAAATCTGATTCCACTTGATATATTATATCCCAATTCAATTTTTATTTAATTGGCTTCAATTCAATTCATATTTTCTTTCACAAATTTCTATTAAATTTTGCCTTTGTTCAAACAATTTCCTTGGGAGTTTTTAAACAGTTTGCTCTTTCAAAATCAAATATTCCCTTTCAGGATTCAAAACAACTTGTTTTTCTCAAAGCAATTCAAAACAAGATTTTTGGTAGTAATCCGTCACTTAGAACTCGAAAATGAACACCGATAATGGCGCGCACATCATCGGAATCTATTTTCCAGCTATCGAAGTGAGTTCAATACTATGTCACTTTCAAAACCAGTTCTAAACACTTTCATTTTGAAATCCATTTCAAAATATCCCTTTCGATGCTTGTAACAAAATTAAAATCTCCCAGGATTTTAAAATTCTCATATATTAAGTCCAATTCCAATTTTCAACCACTTGTTCGAATTTCCAAAGTTTTAATTTCAATTCTGTTTTAATTTCAGATTTAATAAATCTGCTTTTATTATACGAATTCTAATTGGTTATTTATATAACCATTTCAATTATAATCAACCAACACATCCAATATACTATAATATTTCCAATACATATATTTCCTTTATATCAAAATATAATTTGGGTAAAATTATTTCATTTACCCTTTTTCAAAAACATACTGTGTCGAATTATTCTGTCCAAGAGTTTAGAAACACTTATCGACACAGTTTGCATTACTGTATCGACCAGAATTCATAAACTACTCAACAAACCCATCAACACAATATAAACAGTTTTTATATCAATTTACAAATACGCGCTCATATATATACACTCAAACTCAATCTAGGGTATTACTAACCCCATCTCTACTGAGTCACGCCACAGAGCCAAGGTAATTACTTAACCTTAAGCTCTGATACCACTGTAACGAACCGGGATTTTCGACTCCGAAAATCAACATCAAACTACCATGTTGACCATTCAGACATCGAACATTCCAGATCATTAATAGAAAGAAGTTAGAGGGTGAGAATAGATAAGGTAGAAATATTAGAATAGAAGAAGAAGAAGAAACAACACAACACAGAATCTCACATCGCAGCGGAACAAAATATAATACAGAAATAACCTTTATTGAAAGCTTTTGAAATACTTACAATATCAGAGTACATCATACCATGGGACAGTTATAATAGCCTGTTCCCATATACAACACACAGCGGAATAGTAGTAATATCATACGTCTGGACTCTTCCAGCTCGTCTCTTCACAGTAGTCGATAACCTGAACCTGTAAAACCCGGCCTAACCCGAGCATTTACAAAACACCGGGTCAGTCTGGTGAACCAGAGTGAGATAAACTCGCACAGTGATAAGGGTGAATCATCCAGTCATGATTTTAGAGTTCAAAAATCTTTTCAAAAGAAAAGGATAATCGTAAGACCAAATCCACACATAAATACGGACGGTTTTTACCTTACGATAACCCAAAACAGTTCTGAAACCAATATCTTGTCTGATATTATAATAATGTCTAAATACAAGTAAATAACAATCTAGTGGAACGCTTGCATCTCACGCTCCACATATATAGTATACAATCAAAACCCGCAGGCGCTTATTGGAAATTGGATTCCGACTTGACAAGGTATGGGTCCACCTTCCGATCGTGTATCTCTAGAGACGAATACACTGGGTTCAACAAGAACTTCTTGCAACCCGGCCCTCAGATGACCGACCACTCATTTCGCTTGAGTGTATCGAATGTATATCACCGACGGTTGGGATCAGTAACCGTCTCCCGAAAAGGGACAGCATCGAAACATAGATTTAAGAAAACAAATAGGACTTCCTCTAGATAGGTGATTCTACACCCTAATGGGAGCGACCCACATAGCCATGCTGCCTGCCCGATTTTTGTCATTTCCCGGTTGATGAGGCTTGAGGTCTAGATTTCTCTTGATCATCTGGTCATCATTCACTTTGAATGCCACATCGTCAGATCCGTCAGATGTCACTAATTGACGTCCACAAAAATACTCTAGCTGAAAGCTAGAGAATGGCAATTCCCTGCCAACAACTATCGTACGTTTGAAGAAATCAACGTACGTGACCCTTTGGAAATACTCTGTCAGACATTCGTCCATACACGTCATCCAGGAACAGGATGAACCGAAGGCACTCTCCTACCGCATCCATATAGGAATCACCCCATGGATCAGTAGCGAGAAGTCCTTGCCACCCGTAGAATCCAACCACGACAGAATCACAGCTTATCTCTGCTTGCCAGGCAGAGAACATTAGTGGTCCTTCCGTTTATGAAGATCCACGGTCTTCAATGCTCCCTCTCGATCATCTTCTGAGATCTTCACGCATTTGTTGGTCAAAATGGTTTTCGAATATAAATTCGATCCCGGTCTTTCCATACCAACAATCGTATTGGCCAGATTTGATAGTCGGTGTTTTAACTATCAAAATATTCAGTGTTTCAAACATGACACTCCAATGAGTTCACTGGTTCAGTATTCAGCACCACTTGGCCTTTAACAAAACTGATTTACTTTTTGTTAAATTGAACTTCCAATTCTTTTAATGTTCAACAATACGATATTTGAATAACTCTAATTGATAAATTAACATTTGTCTTAACCCCATTCGCTTGACTCTAGATCACAGCGATCACAATGGTTACGCCTGATTCCCTCAGGAAACATCCGACCGCCGTAGGCTATCTGCAGCCCTGCGAATTACGCTAGCAGTCGTACGAAATGGCAACTTAGCCGAATAATTACGTTTGGCTAATTCTATCTCGAATAACTATATTCCATTACACACTTAAATCTTTTTTTCAAATCATCCTTTAAATTCGGAAATCCATTAATTTTAACAAAGAAATTTATAACACATATGTTATAACAATAGCATTATAATTACTATTTAGATTTACAAAACAACAGCACTATAATCGCTGTTTAGGTTTACAATCCATTTACTATAGCAAAAGTGCTACAATCGCTATATTAGATTTACACAACATATATTATAACAACAGCGCTAAAATCGCTGTTTAGATTTTCAAACATATCCACTAACGTCTCTTACGATTACCAACTAATACTATCTTCAGATAATCCTGATGTTGTTCAAGTTGGGATATTCTAATTACCTCTCAGACCTTGATCAAACAACGGTCTTATCCTCAGATAAATATCAGTTATAATCAATGCCAAAATTCCATTTATAATTCTGGTTTATAATAAACCCTTTTATCATAATCTCCTTTCCCTTAATTCATATAGTTGAGTACGTTTATTTCCTTTCACCATTCAATTGGCTTGCATCTCACATTCGGTAGCTTTTCAAATGAATTCCCTTTTAAAAATATATTCCTAAATTCAGCATTAATTAAAATCATAACTTATTTCAACCATTAACTACTTTAGTAGTTAATCCCTTTATTAACTAAATTAAATATTAAATCCCCTTTTAATCCTTATTTAAATTCAAACAATATTCATTTAACTATTTTAGTCAAAACACATTAACTTGATAAACAATTCTAATTCCAAACGGTCGATTTAATTAACTCAAAAACTTGATTATCTCATTAACCGATTTCGACAACCCTTGCTTTAAATTAACATAATTAATTTAGATAGATTCTAAATATTTGTTCCCTTTATAAAACAAATTTTCAAGGTTTAACCATTTAATTCATTTCTTATTCTTCAACTGGTAATTCTGATTAACATCAGCATTTGCTTTGCAAAATAAATTCATAACAAATCAAAGTCTTAAACAAATAAAATATTTATTTGTTTTTCTTAAATAACTTTTATTCAATTAATATAATTCAAATCTAACTCTGGTTATAAAACAAATTTTATAACCTCAACTCTATCGATTCACCTGACGGTGAATCAATATCTATAACCCGATTGATTTCAAAGGCCATACTCTGCCAAACACTTAACCAATATCACCCATTGGTTTAAACCAAACAGATGTTGAATATCCAGTCAATAATCAACCATCAAATCAATCACACAAATGGATCAGTTCATATATGATAATATGAAAATAAATAATACATTTGAGGAATCCGGTTGGATCCCTCCAACCTGTTCTTCCCTGTATTTAAATGGTTGTCTCAAATCAGACTGTTCAGTTTTGTTTAACTGATAAACTAAAATAACAACCCTTTAACATCAACCATAAGCAATTCAAACAATGCAACCATTTTAAACACGTTTATAAATAAACGTGACCAACCAAGGTGAGTCACCTTTATTGGAACAAATCGTTAAAAATAACGATTTGGTATTTGACTGAAATTAAACACAGTTTAATTTCATCGGTTAAATCAACAGTTAGATAACTAGCAAAGCAGTCAACCATTGGCAAGCAGAGCACACAAAATAAAAACACCCAATTTATATAAAATATAAAAAGGGTAACTGAGTGAGTTTAACTCACCTTGATTTGATTCTGTTGTCAACAGCTCGTTCTAGTTAAATTAAACAAGTGTTTAATATAACTGAAAAATCCAGTTGATTCCAATCGCATCCAGTTTGGTTTCCAAACGCAGTGCTCGTTAAGGCGAGTCCAACATCTCTTGCATCGTCCAATTCTGATCATATTGGGATAAGTTATTAATATTTAAAGTAATATGATCTAATTAAATATTAATATCCTTAACCTCTTAAATTAAAAGCTAACCAATTTCTTAATTAGAGTTCAATTTCTACCTAATTATATTAGTTAATAAGGAGATCGATTCAATTTCTTATTCCCCGTTCGTTCAAATTTCTAGATCCTTTACGGTCACGGTTTAACTAAACCTCTTAACCGTATTATAATAAACTAATTACTAATTATTATTATTCCCTTTAACTGCCCGATTCCTTAACAAAAATTTAGGACAAACGGATTACACTGTTATTAGACCAAAATAAAATCGGCTCCCTTATACTTTTTCTTCTCGATGACACTGCTCCGTTTATAACCCGTTTGGATGTGAAAACCTCTTGGACAACCGTCCTTTCTTTCGTTGCCTAGGCTTCAGGCCCTTTGAACCCATCTGTAAATTATCAAACAATGATTTAATGAGATGATTAGTTATTTAAAAATTATAGTTTACATTAAATAAATTTCACAGTTAAAGGATATACAGTCTGATCTAACTATTGTTTTCCTGATACTCCCGTTTCCTCACTGAACCACACCACGCACAGAACAGTTGAACGACGTGCCTCCTTGCCTCATCCAGAAGTGGATCTGAACCCATTGGAGGACGCGCCTTCAACGCCTCGTCCATCGCCAAGAGGAGCTTGCGGTTCGATGCTGTCTTCTCTTCATCCTTCACGTGATGCCAAAAATCACTCACGCCATTCCAGGCCTTCGCCCATGCATTTCATTTCCCCAACATCCTCCCTGAACCATGCTTCCCACGCCATAACACTCCATCTCCCCTTTCACATTCACTTTTACTCAACCTTCAGCAGCTCGGCACCCATCAGTGACACAACCGCCCGCTTCCCTTCCTCTTTCCCAGTTTCCACGCACGTCCGCTCGTTTTTTTTTTCTTTTTCTTTTTTCTTCAATAATGTTGTCTCACCTTTTTCCCGGACGAGAGGGAAAATGGATGGGGCAAAGGCTTTTATAGGAGGGGAGACGACGTGCTGGCCACATTTTAATTGAATATATTATGTAAAAAGGTAGGTCTGCAGACGAGAGTTAGAGTTGCTGTTGCTTGAATGGACAATTTAAAAGGCTTTGTCGGCACGGTGTCTGTGCAATGGTAGACAGAGAAAGGAAATGTTTGAGTGGCACATTTCCTTGGACAACACTGATGGATAGTTTGGCCAGCAAGTACAGAAGAGAAACAAGCTATGGCAACAAAGGATGGATAGTTTTATTCATATCTTAACGTACAAAACTTTGTTATGGGGAAAACGTGCTAAAACCCACTACATACGATCTCTGCCTACTGATAAAAAGGCTGTTCTTGATGTAAAACGATATTCCGGATCTAATGGAACAAGTTTCGTCGAAATCCGAGGTCGTATGGAAAAATTTCCTTTATGAAACCAGAAATGAACACACGTTTAATTTTTCCACGGTTACCCGATAAATCAAATCCACTTGAAACTGCGAACATCGACAATAACTTTTCGATACGAACCCAACGGCACTAATTTCGTCGCATTCTGAGACTGTTGCCCCGGTAGGCTGTTTTTACCCCGAACCGCCCTACCCTTTTTAACGCCAAATTTCTAGATCTCTAAAAATAACAAACTATATACATATTCTGACTCTAATCGATGATACGAACTCAACGGAACTGGTTTCGTGGCCTATTCGATCGTCTGCTCAAGTTACACTCCAATATCCATTTATTTATTTAAATATGCGCTATAGAAATTGAACGGGCGTTTACGGCTACCATGGCCACATACGACATCGGTTTTCCACGCAATTCACCACCATACAATAATTTAGCGATACGGTTCTAATGAAACTGATTTCGTCGAAATCTGAGTCCGTTTGCAAAACGGCTACTTTAAAGGCCTATAATTTAATAACGATTTTCCGTAGCGACTATTTCAAAATTTGATTTGGCCATAACTATCAAACTATAACACGAAATCTAGATTTTCCTCTTTCATATGAAAATTATCGTCAATACGGTTCCAACGTGTCTTGTTTCACAGAAATCCGACTTATATTGAATCCTATATGTCCAGTTGAAGTTCAAAACTCCAATTTACGAACTGCACGCTATTTTCAAGCTCGAATTTATAATATATATAAATTATAACGTTCAACTTCGTTTGAATAACGAATTAAATATTAAACTCCATTGAGATTCCAAATAAAATATTTAAAACTAATTTAAATATTCATATTCAAATGGTCGAAAAACACGGGTCGTTACAATTTTCGAAGGAAATAATGACTTTGAATTCAAAACCGCAAATTTTCATCCAATGCGAGAATTAAAGATCTTGTTATTGTAACAAAATATTACTCCTAGGTCAGGAAATTTCAACAAATCAACTCTTAAAATTCATAATGCTCTTTTTCGTCCAAGTCATTCTTGAGGAATTTTATATTTAACAATGTTTCTAACCATGAAAACTTTCTTTCATTGTGCTTAACTTACAAGTATTTTTTCTAGTTTGGGTGTCAATTTCAAAGAATTGGAATTTACTTCTTGAATATTTTTTAATCAAGCTAATATTCATCTTATTCCAATTCTCGTGACTTTTGAGCCTTATGAGACACTTACCGAAAAGCAAAAAAGGATCTCTCACGAGGAACAAATGGAAGATGGAAAGGGAGAAGGAGGGATGGAAATTGTGGAAGATAGAGAAGAGGAAGAGGAGGAAACTTCGATGGACAATCTTGCCCATCCAAAATACAAGGATCTTCTAATAAACTAAAAGTAGATCACTGGAAATAAAATGATGCTTAAGAGATCCATGAGTAATAAATTCAACAAGATTTCGAGAAAAGTGGATAAGTTCTTTGGAAAGATTGTCTGGAGACTAGGATTATCGCCATCATCAGCCTCCTTCCGTACTTTGTAGCTTATTTATCCTTATGTACGTTGTACCATCTTTGTGCTTTACTTTATTAAGCATTATATTACTTAAATCACCAGTAGTATTTGTAATCAGTGTTTAATATGAATGAAATTCTTTTTTTCTCTGTCAAGTTCCTATAATAGTCTCTACAAATCCTTAAATGATCGACACGTATCTTAAATATTCAAAAATAACTCAAGTTTTAAAATCTGGAAAAGAAATGTCGACATATTCAAGACTCTTATGTCGAAATATAACAATCGAATAAAAAAATTCAAAATTCAAATAACTAACTTATACATTCATTTCAAACGACATTATACCTCTATAAATACACATTTAGACCTAAAAATAATGAACTTTACCATCATTATCTTCTTCCCTTTACACCTTTAACTAGAAAAATAATGATGGATGCTCCAATTCATAATCTAATCAAAAACCTAGAGCAAAGACCTTATACATTCAGTAATATATTCTCATTTATTCTCCAAAATCAAAGGCATTAAGAGTTAAGTAAAATGTAGATGATCAAGAAATAAGAGAGTTTCTTTGATATGATTTGGTGCATGATAACTTCTCTTATCAGAGACGAACCATAACTAATCCCGAGTACACTATAGTCGAAGACAATGATAATTGGAATGCTATAAGAGCATATGCTATCTTCAACAAAGATGGTTAGATTGAAGTGACACGTAATGTTTCAATTTGTTTGTTTGGAATAATATTATTCAAAGTTTTGATTTATATGTTTAAGACATATGATTGGATTGGACTAATCATTTAATTTTTTGGAAATATGATTAGTTTTATATATATAGTTTGGATTGGACTAAAATACTTATTTCTAAGCTATATGCTTCTATATGATGCTTTAAGTTATACTTTTACATATCTTTATAATTAATGAATATTCGAGTAAGTGTTAGAGCCGGTATTAGAGTTAATATGGAAGTTAGTAAGTATTCGAATCCATAATAGAGTCAAGTCGACGGTTAAGTCAGTATTTAGGGTAATTTATGGTAGTTTTATGGAATAATAGTTTTTATTGATGACAAAAGGGGAAAATAAGAAGTATGCGCAATTGAAGGAAGGGAGGAGTTCTATAATTCAGCAGGGTTAGGGAGGTATTTTATAAAATGGTTTCTGTCATGAAAAGGGTGAGAATGTTAGTATCATGGATGGTAATTTTGACAAAAAACAACCTTAGGTAATGAGATATTTTATATTCACACCTGTACTAATTATTATTTAGATATATAGTATATATACTGCATTATATTAAATAGATATAGATAATAAAGATCATACAATATCAAAACTGAAGATCCGGATTGATGGTTTAAGAGTCAGAGAATGAAGACTCGTGATATTAATGCACTCAAGAATTCAAATTATCATTGATTCTTAGATTAAATTTTAAAACTCAAGTTTATTTACCTAATCTCTCTTCATCTATTTTGAAATGATTTTTCAAAAGTATTCCTATTTTCAATTTTTTATTACAAAAGTGCTCTAAAATATTCCTAGTTTTCAAAATGATTTTTCGAAGTATTTCAAAAAAGGAATTTCAATTTTTACTGATTTACTTTGAAATAATTTTATCCTTATTATAATTTAGATTTTAAATTTCAATACTTACACGTTTTACTTGTACTTTGATTTCAAATACTTATACTTTTGTTTTTGTATTTATATTTTGATTAACCTTAATTTTAATATTTTGATTTCTAAATACTTACTTTGGTTTTTAAATTTATACTTTGATTTTATATTATTTAGATTTTAAATCATACTTTGAATTTTGATTTTAAATTATACTTTAGATTTTATTTTTTGCCATAATAATTATGACCTGATATTATAATTTGATAATTCCTATGCAGTTAAAGCCCCGCTAAAGTCCCGTAGTATCCCCATTATAGCCTACAACGCTCTTCTACCACTGCGCTGTTTCAATTTAGCAGTGATGAATGGTAGATCTTCTTTTAGCCTCGCTATTTTCCGCTACATCTGCTAAATCAAGGCTTTTTTGCGTCCGCTTTAGCAATATTAATATATAGAGGTTGATTTAATTAATTCTCTTTTTGGCTTCTGCAAGTTCCTCTTTAGAGCTTGATGGAGTAAAAAAATCTGGCTAAATCCCTCTTGATGGATTCCTACTTCACAACTTCAGCATTGATGTGATACAAAAAGATGAGGCAAGGGAACAGTCACCTACAGTACAGGATGTTGAAATGGCAAACACAAGAGAAAACATACTAGAAATCACTGATTGATTGAGTGTAGAGCTTGATAGTGGAAAAATAAGTGAAGATGCTTTTGTTAAAAAAGGTGATTTGTTGGAAATCATGTTGAAAAAGTACAATTCCTTTATTGGCAATAAGAATGCCATCGCGAATGAAAAGGGAAGCAAAAGGAAAATTCAAACCATGTGCCATCAGTCTGTCACAAGGAAAGAAAAATTCTCCAATCCCCGTCAAACCTAGTTTCTTAAACTCGCAAATCCTACGCCACAAGTGGGCATCTTCGACACTAGTGTCTGTGTGTTGCAACATTGCAAAAGCTATGCTTTTTTTGATCTTCTGCAATAATATTCATATGTTCTTGCACTAGACGTGAATGCACTGTTGCGGTGGGAATTATCGTGTTTTGACATGCAACACTAGTTAAAAGTGTAGCTTTGCATATATACAATGTAGGTCAGCGATCCGCGTTAACAAAATAAACAAAACCCCAACTGTAGATGCCTGATTAATCCAACGGTTCAAACCAATCCATGCTTCCTATCTAAACATTAACCATCATCCAATTAACGACATCCACATTCTATGTGAAATTTTGGCGCAATCTTTCCCCTATATGAAATAAGGTAAAAATAATCTGGTCACGCTAATCATTTTTCTTCTTTTCTATCATCTAAACGTTCTTTCCCCTTTTTACTATTGACAAAAATTTAAACATAAATTCATATCGATCCACTCCTCAGGACCATAACTTCAATTTAATTCCTAGACATGTTCTCTTAGTTCGAGAGCTTAACAAAAACATCATCTTTGTCTTACGAATCGGTCAGGTGTTTGGGATTCTAGACATTGACACTTGTATATCTTTCAAATATTAGATCTGACACTTGTATCCAACCATGCCCTCCTCCGTGAGCCCTACAACAACCTTGTTCGTTCCACTCACAAAGGGCCACTATCAATCTATCTGTGTTTGTTATTCATGATGACATAAAGCAGTGAGAAAAGGAGAATCTGGAAATATTCGCTGCATCTGGAGTATTTTCGTTCGAAGATTGAAGCTTTTTGGGTGGTTCTGTGATATCGCCATTATCAAAATGTCTCGAACAGTGGTGTGGAAAATTATTCGCTCCTTTTACAAATGTTAGGTATATTTTGTTATAAGTTTGATTCAGTGGGATTCAATTTCTTCACTATTCAGTTTTTCGATTTGATATCTTACCGCTAATCAATGATGTAGCTAATGTCAAGGTCATTTATCACTCGGTGAGATTGTTCCATATATATGTAAATACAATCTACAGATATTTCAACAAAACTATACACATTATTTATGATAGGTATCACAAAACGAAAGTTGCTCACTTAAGTTTCGTATTCCGATATGACAGTTATTTTGGAATAACATAGAGGTCATATGCGGTGAGCCTAACTGTCTTAAGAAATTTAAAAATATCGAATGTTTTCCAAAAGATACATTCACAGGTGAAAAAATCGTGCTTCCAAGAATATCAACACTATGAGAAGCAAGAGTGTCGCCAAAAGCATGAGCAAGCGCAAATTTAGAAACTGCATATTCCTGATGCAGACGACTAGATGCTTGAACGATAGCCCTAACATCAAACTGAGAAGATACATCAATTAGCAAGTGAGAGGGCGAATTGGAAGCTTAGGTATGAGACTGAGCACAATCACCGGGAGCAGGCCCAAAAGTATCAGTGGCAGTAGCAAGGACCACCCCATCATAAGCATGAATCAAGGCAATGTCAGTTGAGAACACTGATGAGGACTGAGATTGCAACAACTTGTGAGACCCCCGAGCCTGGATTAGAGCAGATCGGAGCAGCAACATCAACTGCTAATGCAGCATCTAAACAGGGGACATGAGGCAAGGAAGAAACAGGCGCAACAGATTTAGCAACCCAAACACCACGCTGATCACGCAGGCATTGCTTAGAACCATGACCGAGAACATTGCAGGAATCGCAACACAGCGGCA